>CM056585.1:69139746-70427871 GCA_029721435.1 Gymnothorax reevesii | reverse complement strand
GTTGAAGTATTAGTAAAATAAGCAAGAATGTGTGTCAAGTCTTGAGTGACTGGGCTCACAATATTTATCTAATAGGTTCATATAATCTGATTCTGAAAACAAATAAATTGACTCCAAACAAGATGACATCGTCATCAATATACCCCGCCACCTAGGAATCCGGTTTTCAAACCCAATCAAAGTCATGACGAGTAGAATATACACAGTAAATTTAATTTCACCAAACACATATTCACAGCTACTACGGTACCACAATCAAAATTAAATTCAATCTTATGTTACCCCAGCCAAATAAAGCATGAGTGCCATGTCTGGGAAGCGACTTGATGCACTGTCCAAGAGAATTCTCCAGGAGAATTTTGGAGTTGTGTTACTGATAATGATGACCCGCATAGCAGAGATTAAAGGATGAGAGATTTCAGTAGGATTATATTTTAGGAAACGTATTCGCTACCATGGCTTTCAGCAGGATGACTGTGTACTCCTTTCTTCACACTGTGCATTTGAAAAACATTAAAATACCTTGTAATAGTGTCAAGTGGGACACAATTCCTGATAAATGTCATAACTTTTTCAATATTGCCATTTATGGATTTACGTGCCAGTGTGCGAGCCTTTGTTGCACAACAACCTCTCACCGGTTTGTGGTTCCTTCATCCTCAAACCACTAGTGGTACATATTCGCCAGGGCTATCAGTATTTCACACAGTCAAGTTTGAATTAAAGGAGCAGTGTCACAATTACTGTGCATGCTCAGGGCTTACATCCCAAGAAAGTAAATCTGCTTGACTGCATGTCATAATCTGATTCCATCCTTGCCATTCCATCTCCCTTTTGCACCCTATTTATACATTTTAGTTACTCCAGCATGATGCCTTTTATATTACAGAGCTTTCTATGGAAATTCGAGGATTCAAAAAGCTATTTTAAGCTTCAGTCTATGAATACAAATAATGCAAGCTGGTAGCCATCGCCAATAAACACAGAAGAAAACTACCGTCTAGATTTTTACTTGCTGTGAAGCAATTTTACATCATTCAATGTTGTGAGCATGCACACTAATCGTGACACAGCTCCTTTAATTCAAATTTGCATCAATTTGAAAAAAAAAAAAAAAAAACACAAGCGCTTGATGACTGAAACCATGCAAATATGCTCAACATACAGTAAATATGTTACTATATAAGGCTATTAAAAAAAAAAAAATTCATATATGTAAAAAATGTAAAGCATTTCTATGCAATTCACAATTCAAATTCACTCTCAAACCATCAATCTATGAAAAAACTGGATTCAGCTTCCCTCTATTCTTGAAATGCAATAGCAGTTACCAAAAGTCATTCACAACATTTACAAACTAGAGTGGATTGTGTCGCCTTGGCGGAGGTTTGCAAATGTGCATGAGTGGGAGCAAAGCTGAGTTATCGCATGTGATAATATGGCAGCCATGGCGAAATCCTGTTTCAGTGATCGCAGTGAAAATCAATAGAGTCCATACTTGATGCAAGAGCAATCCACCCACAAAATTTCAGACAGATTCCTGCATTACTTCTTGAGTTATGTTCTTAACAAACAGACAGAGGCAAAACAACAAACGGGGCGAAAACATAACCTTTGCCCCAACTTCGTTGGCGGAGGTAAAAAGCCAGGCAATACAACAGACAGAGATGAGCAGAGCAGTCAGTTGCAACAGGTGATGCAGTTAGAATCTTAAATCATATCCCTGCAAATTACCAGCTCGAAACACAAATCTGTCAAACTGATCCAGGTTTAGGACAGCTCTTTTTTGCTTGAAATATCTCCACCTGATGAGACCACCTAAGTCAGGGGTGTCCAATCTAATCCACAAAGGGCCGGTGCGGGTGCTGGTTTTAGTTACACCCCGACACTAACACACTTGATTCTACTCATCAAGGTGATTGACCCCCAGATCAGTTAATTAGGCATGTTGGGGCACTGGGATACTGCAGAAACCTGCACCCACACCGGCCCTTTATGGATAAGATCGGACACCCCTGACCCAAGTCATCATGTGCTTTAACATTATAGTTAGCCAGTAACACTGAGCCAAGGAAGCCACTGCATCTGTGAGTGGTCATAATGCTTTTGCAAGATTTATACAAGCAACATTAAATAAGCAAAAGTCATGCAAACCCTTACACAACAACCATTCAAACTTCCTCAATGCTGAGCCCCAAGTTAAAGCCCTGTTTTCCCTGAGAAAGATGGAAAAGACTGGTTTCGTTTTTCCCTCCACAAATATCTCTTGGCAGTAGAGAGGGCCCAGAACCACGCGGCACCAAGCCATAAAAATGCACTCATTTACATGAATGCAAGGCAGGAAAATTTGCAGGGTGATTCATAGAAACAGACTGATTGAAATAAGATGGTCTTATAAAGCTCTGACTAACAAAAAATTGGTCAGAGCGTGGAGGCGTTTTTTTCAGAGAAGTCTTACAAAAACGGCATGATTCAGAAAAACTTTGCATTCTTTAAGTGGCAGATTTTCTGAAGCAAATGAAGATATCTGAAATGCTGTGGTCCTGTGCAGTCCAGATCCTAATGAAATTGTGGTATGAAGAATTTGCGGTTTTGCCAGCGTTAGTGCGCGCGACTGTATAACGTATACAGTTCACTAGGGCACGCGTCCACGTGAAAGTGTGCACAAATTTTTTGTTTTAGTTATAAACACCATGGTTCAACACTCCAACCTCAACACTAAGAAAATATATAAAACTTAATATCATAATACAGCTGAGTTGTGCACTTTACTGTACACTTGGCACAGTATGGACGCAAGGTTAGTGATTCAACAAGGAAAATAACAGTAATACAGTTGACTCTGCCAAAAGTTCAACTCGAGTATTACAAGCCATCACTTCTTTTCTTAATTTAATCAGCTGAGGAAATGTGGGTAGGCAGGCTTTCCATTTCCTCAAACAAATTGTCTTCGGCTCATACCAGTGGGTTTATTTCCGCAGTGGCCCTCAGTTTCTCTACTCACGTCAGCACTGCCAGGTACCTACATTCCCTCCGCAGCCTCACCTGAGCATTCGCGCCTGCTGAAACGCAGCACTCCTCACTCAGCACAGCCTCCAGCCGGGAGAGGAGGAAGCAGCACACATGCTAAATAATGTCCTCAGTGATTCAGCTCCTACTGAGGCCAAAAATGTAGCGAAATGCAAGCTTAATAATAAATGCCAGTGAAGCCAGCTGAGACAAACACCAAGATTATAATCTTTAGTGGACAATAGTGAAAAACTGCCCAAAGGCTGGCAACCAGTTGCGTTATGTTATCAAGTTAATTTTAGCTGGGAGCTAATGTTAGCCAGTTTGGGCTTATCGCTGCTAATGTACTAATGATCAATAGCATCCTCATAACAAGTCAGTTAAAACTGCAAAATTCTGCATGTGACTACAGTAAACTGTTTGTACATTGCCAAAGATTCATTTTAAAAATCTCATTAGCTACCTCTGAGACAGACAGACAGACAGACAGAGAGTTTGGGACTTTCTGGTTACCAGTACAGAGCTGCGCAAGTCTCGTTTCATGATTTTGGGGAGGGGTCCTAAACCTCTTTGAGGCTAATCAAACAAGAGTTGGCAAGAAAGGCCAAGACGCTGAATCCACCTTTCACAAAACTTTCAGTACTTGTCTTTATGGCAATACAGTCTAACCCTCTGCACTCTTTTACGCAAGTGTAGGAATCAAACACCATTAACACAGACTCATGCCTATGGTCAGTTTAGCCTCTGGTTAACCGAACATGTATTTGGACCACGGGAGGAAATCAGAATACCTGTAATTAAACCACAGAAACACACGGAGAATATGAATCTTGTCACAGCAAGTTGTTGTTTTTTGAGACTGTTTAAAATAAAAATGGGTTTAATTCTGCTATTTTTAGTTCTATGGTCATCAGCAGCCATCATACCCAGGGTCAGTCAGTCCCACTCAAGGAGCCTTTGATCAGTGTTTTTTTTTCCTCCAGCTCTTTTTTGATGTTTGCGCATATACTGGCATATAATTCTTGACACTCTTCCCTTTGCCAGTGTGAGACCATCACACTCTCACCATCTTTATCTTACTTTGAGTACTTTTCAAGGAAAGTGCTGCGGCTCACACCACGTATACTTCATATCAGAATTCAAATGAGCAAGAATCATCTGCGAAGATGCTTTTGTAATTGCAGTTCATATGATTCAAAGATCAATCATCCATATCTTCCACGAATTGAATGTCAATTTTGCTGCTGATCTTTTGCCCACCCCCTGCATATATACCCAAAATCAGAATTTACATACTTAGCTGAAAACTCTAAGATTTAATAGTAATTTTCAGACATAATACTCTTCCTTTCTACCACAGTGATAGAGAGGAGTAGTACATTCATTGTATGAAAGGGTAAATGAGCACAAGTTCATTCCAGAGCCATTTCCACTGATCTGATATCTTCCTAATGCCATAATTACCATCCATACCCCATGAAATATGAGTCTGATGCTCAATGCACCCTAAAAACGCCAGCTGCCTTAACCAAATCAGTCAGGCACGTGGCCATAAACAATGTTGGCTGGAGGGCTTACAGCTCATTAGCAACCCAAAAGCATGGTCCTCTTCAATTACCGTCCCCTGCTCAGCTTGTGAAAGCCTCGCAGCTGAGGATGAGCTAGGCAAGCTGCAATATTTACCTCAGTCAAGCGGAGAGAGGTATAGTGAGATTTTGTTTTTTTGTTTGTTTGTTTGTTTGACAGCAACATTACCGCCAAACAGCTGGACCAATCTTCATGAAACTTTCAGGATAGGTGGGCACAGGTCTCAAATAGAACCGCCAACATTTTGAGGGTCATTGGGTCAAGGTCTTCTGCAATAACTTTGGTAAATATCAACTTCAAAGTAAGTCCAGATTGTGATTCTTTCAATTCCGCTTCCACTCATGTGCCTAAAGATGGGGGTCTCTCTCATAATATTCTTAGCGGTTGGGGGTCAAAGGTCAAGGGGGTCACGGTCACTGCTTAAAATTGCACAATTTCCATCATAACTCAAAAACATTGGAGATCTAGAGATGTTTACCATTATCAACATATGGGAAGTTGTATATGGGCTTTCAACTAGAACCATGACCTTTGACCTTGAGTGACAGGGCAAACTCAAGGTCACACATTTTAAGAAGATTACAACCTGAAAACGGTCAGCCATTTCAAAGTTGAATTGCTGTAAAATTCTAAGTCTTTTCATTTAACTCTATGAATATAAAATCAAATCTATAATGAGTTAATAAACTGGAGTTCACGAACTGCCAGAGCAAATCACCATAAACGGCACTAAAATATGCGTTACCGGGCGAGGTTTCTTTTGCCTGGCAACACCTATTTTTCTTACCCCTAAACAACACATCAATTGCGAATACTCAGAGGCTTCTGATTCGCCCTGGATTAAGAACATTGTCGTCCACTGCAAGCCAAACTTTAATCATTTACCAAGAGCAATGCGGAGGGTGGCATATGCCCCCATCCATATGTTTAAATGCGGTTAAGATTGAATAGGTTGCTAGTTTAGCATGGTGAATAGTGAGAATGAATAATTCTGAAAGTTAAATATGTAAAAAGAAAACTGGTTTTCAAATGATGAGAAGTTCTTTAGTTATTGCCTGGAAACTGAAATCAAGATGGCTGCCGTAGCAGCCATATTGGATATCGCACGGTGCTGGTTTTCAAAAGGAACCCTTCTCTACCCACCCTGTATACACCACCTAGAAATGAGATGGATCGGATGAGGCGTTCCTTAGTCGTTGCATGGATACTGAAATCAAGATGGCTGCCAGAGCGGCCATATTGGATATCGCACGGCGCTGGTTTTCAAAAGGAACCTTCCTCTACCCACCCCCTATACACCACCAAGAAATGAGAAGGATTGGAGGAGGCGTTCTTTAATTATTGCATGGACATGAGAAGTTTACGGCCGGACGCCCGTACAGACGGACAGAAGGGGCGTTGACATAATGCCCCCTGCTCATTCGAAAGCGTCGAATATAAAGAGAGAGACATGAGAGTTCAAAAAGTTGCTAGGTCTACGGTTTATTTTACATGATTATGCAACAATTTTTCCAACTTACCTTTTCCTGACGCAGTTTAATGGGCCTTCAAACCCGAGCAGATCTAAATGTGCACCGGTTCCAAATATTATTTCACTCATTTAGATCTTGTAGCTTTAAAGGTCCCCTATTACCTTTAAAATCTCCCCTTCCTGACATCACGAGGGGGAGTGACAACCATAGTGTTAGCCAGAATGCAATCTCAGGGTGTCTCACCCCTGCGACCGGGCCAAGCTGGCCAAGACAAACCCCTTGAACAGGGGGTCTTCCAGTATTTTCTCTTTTTCCCGTTTTTTTTAAGTGCCCATACATTATGAACAGCCGGCGATTGTGCCATTACTCTGAATTACCGGGAATCAGGGGGCGCTGGGGAATAGGAAGGGGGCGCAGCGTCCCTGTTATCCTGTTTAGAAAAACCCTTGCTTCAGTAGTAGATCATCCCATCTAACCAGCTTGTTGTAAACAAAAGAAATAACTGATGGGTATTTTGTACCATTGACACAGAAGAGCCACAGATACCACTTCAATTCTAAAGACCACATTTAGTTACACAAACTCATCTTAAATATACAGCTGGACTTGCATCTAAACACGAGTGCATTAGTGTACTTAGTCTCTGTATAAAATAAAATTATGGCGTTAGTTAAACCTCAAACCTAAATGAATTCAGTGTAGTACTATGTCGCAGGGAAAACTGACAGTGATCTTAGAAGATATGCATGCGCCAATTGCGGACAGTCTCGATTTGAACTATCCCGAAGAATACTGGGAACAGCAGTCTCAAATGCCTTAGACTCAATACACGCCTGAAGAGCGAACTTTTCATTACAACTGGTAATGCCGCACGTTTATTTAGCTTGTTTAGAACAGAATCTTCAAGAATAGGCTCTAGTGGAAAGACTGGCCATTTCCCCAACATTAGTAGCCAATTCAATCAGTGATAAGGTCGTGTGAGGAGATTGAGTTCGGCGCCCCATCCGCCGGTCTACCTTTCGTTTTTCTTTCTTTTTTTGGTCATTTGTCTATGTTACAGCGTTGCCAAATGAGTATTAGAATGCACATCAGTAAGATAATCTTGTCTTTCAAAAATTTTCATAGAGATCTCATTTGGCAAACAACGGAGGTGTTAGTAGTGCTGTCCTTCGACATTACAGAACGAAGCGATGGGATTTCTCTCAACGGGGTCTCCCAGCATGTCCAGTCTGTCTGTGAGTCTCCAGCTAAGCGCGAAGCACTATCTGGGGCGATCTCCTAGTTGAAAATATTGCCCGGTTTGCAATCGCTACTCTATTCATCTGTTATTATTATGAAATTATGTTGAAACTCTGTACAAATGTCGCATGAAAACCACTGCCCTGTTATCATTTTGTAACAAACTTAAGCGTGTGATACACAGGACAGGGGCGGATCCAGGAATTGCTGAAAGGGGGAGGCGCAACAAGGCGGGGGGTCTGGGAGCCCTCCCCCAGAAAAATTTGAAAAATTAATGTGCTGAAAACACGTTTTCCTGGTATCTTGGGAGAAAAATCTGGCCTATCTGTTCAATGATTTTCCTCCCAAGGTTACAAAAATGAAGCTTAAAAAAAAAGCTTTCAAAGCGAGGTTATAATACAGTTTTACGTTAACTGACAACTTTTACCTTTACCTAAGACTTTCACTTTACTGTCAAAGTTCGTGACCTTAACCCTTCCACTGCTGTTGGTGACTTAGTCAAAATTTCAAAGACGAGAAAATCTTTCGAAATCGTCAAAACCCTACAGTGTTGGTATTCATTGGAATGTGCTTGATGAGAGCTTTCCAGTGAATATCGATGTGCTATAGTTCCAGCGATGTTCAAAGGTTTTGATGTTTCAGAAATATTGACAAAATCACTAGCAGTGAAAGGGTTTGACAATATGTCCCACAAAACATTGATATTATTAGTTTTTGAGTTTATATAACACCAAATAGCCTCCAACAAAATAATTGTAGTGTATATCTAACATGCAAACCAAGTGGCCATATGCAACTGTGATTTTAACAGATGTTTAAAGATCATCAAATCCCCCCCAAGTCCCTAAACCAGGTTTAGTGCAAGATACCACCCTCAATAGCTTTTAAAAAGTTATTACAATGCTGTGATTGCTTTTTTTCAAAATGGTTCTACAGGATGAGGCTTTAATGCTTTGAAAACACTCCCAAGTGTTGTGAGAGTAGGAAGTGTTGTCATACACATAATCAGAGTCACCATTAAGCTGAATTTCTGCACGAGTGAATTTACTAATCTGGAGGCAGTGGTTGGGTGGTTAATTAGGGTCCGAGCCTCCAGGCCTGCAAGGCCTTGGCAAGCACCCTATTGTTCTTCACGTGTTTATTCCTTCTTTCTAATTACGCCTCTTAGAGCTTAAATTTCAACCCCTTAACCCCTTTCTGCAGATGTAGATGCTCGCGTCTATAGATATGCAAATTTAAACACTTAGTTACAGTAGTCGACCACGAGATGGCACCCCCGGATCAGCTATTGAATATTCACAAGCAGGCAGAGCTGAAACGCGATTTAGAGTATGAAGAAGTTCCCTCCAATCCCTGTTCTTCAGGAGTAGCATGAATTAAACTCCTCAGCTAAGCCTGATGTGCAAACTGGTCAATATCCTTGCCCATAGTATCGATCCAGTGGTTTTAAAAAATAATTACTTGCGACAGAAAAAAACTTAGTACTCTGTAGCAACCATTTTAGCTAAAGTGAGCCAACAGTACTCCAATTAGTGGTTAAAAAATACGTTGTGTGAAGCAAAAAATCCGACATGGTATTGATTCTCTCACATTCTACTGTCAATTACAGTCATCACACACAAAATATGCGTAGTTCCCTCCCATGGAGTAACGCGTATATTCCTCCATTGACAAATTCATCGCTCCCTTCTATCCACCCAAGTACTGGTGTCGATAGCCAGTCACTCAATTACATACTCCGATTCATCTGCGTAACTCTACAGTTATAGTTCACGCCCTCGTGAAGCTTCCCCAGTAACGATGTATTGATAGACTCGTTTCTTGTCCAATTCCCGAGTGTTTAAACTTTCCTCAATAACTGAAATACATTGATCGGACAATACAAATAGGATACAAAGCTAAGCGTAAAAGTAAGGTTGGCTGTGTTCTTCGAATGTTGGCCACGGTTGCGCAGCTGAAAATGATGCGATATCAAAGAAACAAAGACACCCGAAACCGGCCTGAAGTGTTCAGTTTCATTTACGAGATACATGTTGTATGGACGCGGTCAATGGGAATTATTCCGAATGAAACAGCACTGGAGGGTTCCTTCTACCCTGTACATCTGTCTCTGGAGGAGGGCATCAATGAAGAAGACAGGTTATACTTCTATTCTGTTTGCATTTTGGACAATATGGCTTTTTTGCTGTAGAATTTACACCGCGTTTAAAGACATCGAATGCAGAGGTTTTCGTTTCTCCAAATGCATGCAGCACACGCACGTCGATAGATCCCTTGGTACGTTCATTACACCATTCTGTTGAATATGGAGGCAAATGTCGCTCGATTTTTCCCGAAAGTAACATTTCTGTTATGGTATTATAAGGTGTATTTCAGAATTCAGATATGACTGAGTTAGTGAGTTTTTACCCTTATAAGGTGTAAGGTTATGAGCTTGGATGTGAGAGCGGTTAGCTTTTCATTGCAGCGTGAATGTTATAGCTGTTTAATCAGCACTTTATTTAATGCTTGGCGGACTTCGAAGAAAAATGGACAATATTGTTAACTTTATTATGGAGAGAAGGCATGTTTGGTGTTTGGAGAGGTTACTGGTGACCAATGATGTTCAACTGCACTCATATTGATAAATTCATGCTAAACTCAACCAGAAAATCATTAGTTCATGCTGAATTTCATGCCCCAAAAGTTAATTTGTGTTAAATATATGATTAATCTATGATGAGACAGTGAACCATTTTGATAGATCTCTGACTTTGGGGGGACACCTGGATAGCTGTCTAATTTGGCTCATAGCAAGCGGGTTATCTAGAATGTAATGTCCAAGATGAATTGTACTTCTGGTCAAGAGGTTTATGATCCCAGAAATGTATAGTTTTAAGCCCCAGCAGTTTTTCATTTGTCAGTATTATTTTTTTTTTGCCATTTCAATGGTGAATTCTCATGAAGATTTTTTATGTTTGCAGCCCCTTTTCTCCACCAAAATCATAAAAATAAACTGAAATACAATGGTAGTCTAAATGCTTCAAGTGTCTAGACTCAATTGAGCCAAAGTTTCTCTGTCTGTGAAGCTGCAATCTTGAATTATAAAGCCTTAAATCAGCTAACACCTAAAAAGCCAGATTTGGCTTCTGCACAAAGGGGTTAACATGCTCAAAAACTCACCAAATTTGGCACACACCTCATGTCTGGCGAAAAATTCTATAAAACATTTAAATCATCCCCATAGGTGCCAAAATGGCTCTCTAGCGCCACCCAGAAACTTTAAAGACGGCCACCACGACCGGTAGGAAAGTCATAGGGAGATGAAACAGTACATTGTTCATCTCATCAAGCTCTAAAAAGTAACAATTGACTCACCTGACCTAAACTAAACAGGAAGTTCACAATTTGCATCTCAAAATTGCCATTTGCCCCTAAATTTACACTCCAAACGCGAACTCCTTTAAGAGTGTTCATCGAATCTGTTCCAAATGATAATAGAGAACAAAGCCCAGGTCAAAACTCCAAAAGTTTTTTGATTTTATGAGGTGTCAAAGATGGGGTCCACAGCCATGTTGACTGCCTTTTTTCTATGCATACGCAAATTCCAACCTAAATGTGACCCCTTTAACATGCTCAAAAACTAACCTAATTTTGGAATTAATTCCTAGTGGCAACAAAAATTTTGAAAACGTTAAAATTCTTCACAAAAGAGCCAAAATGACTCTCTAGCGCCAGCTAAATACACTAAAATATGGCTTTCACAAACAATCCGGCCTGTCGCAATGTCATAAAATTCTGAAAAAATTCTGACTCGATTCCTGTACCATCTTGTGACATATCACTTGTTTTGGTGAAAATTTATGTAAGACTTTTTGAAATAAAAAATATTATTTACATAATACACTGTACAGTAATATATATTGTCATGCTACGGACACACCGTTTAACATATCAAAATGTGCTTTGGTATACTTTATAAGCTCCATTTGCACAAACTATCTGACAAGGATGGTACCATATGAATTAATATTTGCAGAGATATTAACATGTAATGAATATTCATATTTTGTAATAACTAATTGGCTGTGCACCTGGTGACATAATAGGGGACCTTTAAAAGGTACTTTTTTGTAAGTCAACACAATTCTACGTTTTGCTGGCACATCTGCCCAAGGTAAAGAACTTTCACGGGAAGAAGAAATGTTATGATAGCAGTACTGCCTTACTGCCCCTGCCGTCTTCCATCTGAAATGTTTCTACATAGCATTTATATGTAAATATCTTTATTTCGTACTCAGGTGGTACATAAAATTTACAAACATACAACAAGTAACAATCAACTCAGGGTATACTGCTCTCATAAGCCAGGTTCAATTTCGGGAGCTTACAGAGCAACATATTGTTGAGTTTCCGTCGAAAATACTTCAGCAATTTTGATGCTCATGGGCAAGGTCCTTTAGCGACAGGTGGAATTCTGGGGTGATCCAAACAGCGCCCAGGTGCAGCCATTTTACTTCATTGTGACAAGCTGACGCACACTACACAAATCAAAGCATTTCTGTAATCAAAGACATCAAATTCAACGATGCATCACCCCAGCTCAACAAGACCATGAGCTTTATTTCAGTTTGATGCACCTTGACTACTGCACTTAAAAAGTTCAGTCCAATACTTCCAGCTGAAAAATTTCCAGGGTTATTAGCTTCACAAATACCCCAGGGCAGTTGTTAATCAAAATTTGATGCACTGCCAGTTCTTAAAATGGGAAATCTACTGTTGCAACACTGGTTTATGAACACAGACAAGGCTATGATTATGATAGCATAGTCTCATCAAGAATAGAAACCTAGTTGTACCCATCACATTTTCCAGTGCACAACACTGATCTTCAGCAGATTTTGCATTCAGTCAGATAACTCCCATCAGCATGAACTATCATTTAAAATTAACCACAAGCTTTAGCTAGATCTGGGGGTGAGGCAAGGATGAGGCCATGAACAGATTCATAAACCAACACACAGTACACTGAATAAGAAACAGCCTGCCACAGGGTAACACAGAACACGGACATAAAAACATTTTGGAAAAGACCAGGCCATCAATCCACGAACAAATATAATATTCTAACATCTGGTAGAGAACAATACATCAAAAACCAATATGGTGCCATAGAAGTACCACGCTTCTCAGTTAATATGAAAGCATTACTCAATTTTAGAAAACACAGGAAATGTTCAACTGCAGGAGACGCCTGGTATTTGACTAGTTGTATGTAAGGTGCAAAATGAATGAGGTAGTTAAGTGCATTTTTTGTTCATGGGGCATTGATGCTGTGTAAGTATGGCATAAAAGAAGCGAAGGATTGGTTTTAGAGTCCTTTCACTGCTGAGTATGATCATTCCCGCCAACTCTTGAGCAAATCCACCCACCCAGCGATTGCTCAAGACAATAATTTGGTCACTGTAACTGGGGCAATTCATCAGCAAAGGAATGAATCATCATAGAAATATAGGCTGAGTTTTTTTACATATTTTGTATCAGTTTCTAAGCCCAACTGATTATTAGAACTTTAAGATTGTGCCACGCTACCCCCCAAATCCCATCAAATTCACAATTAGGAAACGTTCACGATGTGGAAGGGTGCAGGAACAAAATAATTTTAATAACTGAATTATGGAAGAAAAATCTGTCACATTTTCTCCTCAACTTCAGAGCTCGAAAATCGTGGGTTTTACTCGCCATTGGCGATACAGAACAATTCCGCAAGGGGAAAAAAATGAATGGGGATGCCTAGAACAAAGCCGCAAAAAAAAAACCCACCAAATTTAAGATCTAATTTTCAAGAATAACTTTTTTTTTTCCCAAAACAGGTTTGAGTTCCTTCCATACAATAAATTGCCAACACTGGAAATAAAACTCGAAATTTGCAGTTTTGGGCCTCTCTCATGTAGAATTGCTAACACAGATCACAATGTTGAACCAGATCAGCTTCGCCAATCAAGGGGACCAAAATATTCAGATACTAAGAGCAAATATCACACATAAATGTGCATAAATTTTGTCACCTCATGTATCGTCCACACATCTCGCATCAAGCACATGAACGAACTAAATGAACAACCAGCGCCAAGGCATTTTCTATAAACTGCCTAATGCAATCAAGAAACAGTCCCAAAACTTCAAATTTTCAACAGGAACTCCACCATCACTCGCATTCAAAATTGGCAACAGAAGTTTATAATTTATTGCAAAAAAAAAAATAATGGTCTGCAGCACATTCCACAGTAATATTGCACAACTGAGCAATTTGAAAATTAAAAAAAAAAAAAAAAAAAATTTGGAGCTTGTTCCACATGCTTCCTTCGTTAAGGAGAAAGGACTGCACACTGAAAGCATCATTACTTATTCACAACTGCTAAGAGTGACACAGTCCCAGGGGGGTGATACACAGCTGGGCTGAGGAGAGTTACAGTCTAAACTCTTACCATATGTCAGTCAGTGGAAATGTACAACATTTATTATATTTAGCCATTGTAAAATGGAAAAGAGAGCATGTGAAAAGATTTAAATGACAGGAACCCAACATGTACTGCACCACTGGGGTCGTTTTAAGGTCGCCACATGCCAGTTAAAGAGAGTGAGGCAAGTCCGCAATCAATATCAATCACCCTCAGTCCAACTGACCTGCAATAATGCCCAATCTTAAGATCCTTCTTAGAGCTGTCTGACAACAAACATATCATTATCAGAGCGCAGTGAAATTTCTTTTTATTTCCAATTTCTTTCTTTTTTTTTTTTACATCTGCATATGGGTCAATGACGTGACATTGTCTGAGTGCACTACTTCGGTTTAAAATAATTTTAAATGATTCATAATAAGCATCATTTTCTTCTATAAAACCTGTTTAATTTGAACATATTTCCAGTTTATCATAAGAATGATATATATTTTATGTTTTGCAATCTCAAACCCTCAAAAATGTCAGGTGGCGCAACCGTCCAAGCAAGTTAATAAAATGTGAAAAGTATTAAATATGTAATTCAAAATATGGATTAATATTACCGGGCAGAATTATACATTGAAAACCTTTCAAATAAACTAAGTTTAATAGTTTATTTGTTGTTAAACTGTTTAGAAAACCAAAATACCCGCATCCTACAATAAAGAATCAATAAGTTACTTTTAATACCAAGCTCAATTACAAAATAGTAATGTTTCAGGCAGAGTAGACACTCTCAGGTATACTTACTAAAAAATTTACTTATTGAAAGGAAAGAAAAAAAAGGGGGAAGTGTTTCTCTCTCTCACCTCACCACCACCCGCCCCCAAGAAACTTTTGGTAGCGCCACTTGACATTTACCGGCTGGTGAAATTGCAAACAGTCCAAAACTGCACAAAAACCCTGTAAATGTTGTGCGACCATTAAGACTTGTTTAAACACTCCCCTCCAATTTCAAATAAATGTATTCTGTACATTTTTAAAGATTTCTTAAAAAAACATTTTTAAAAGGCTTATTTGTCATTTACCCATATACAGAGGTTCGGAAGTGAAATGATCTGTATTTGGGATGAAAATAAATCTATTCCTTCATGAGAAATTACATGTTTTAACATACAAGTTAATTAGGCTGGTTGCCTGAATAAATGGCCCGTTAGCACCAAGATATGGCACAAACCCGATTGCCAGAGAGAAAGATGACTCAGGGAACCTTTATTCTTTGCGGTCAGCAGGGATTTCAAAGGTGCCTCCCTACCTAAAGGCAAATCTCTGGAGCAGCTGGAGCTCTAATAAGCGCACCGAGCATTTAAGAGTAGACTGAGACACACTCTGACATACGATATATAACCACACAATATATTTCATTAGATAGGCCCAGATGTTATGGAGCACATATTAATGATTTTAAACACCACTTTCCCCCAGCTGCACTAGTCTGTGTTTCAGAGGGAGCGTAAGTTCAGGTGTGTTTCACAGCAAGCCGGTCTCTGGTGAGAGCAAAGGTAACGATGTAGAGGCCCTGTGCTGCCTGTGGAAGTGCATGGCCAAGGGACCAATGCGGCAGACAAAGTAGGTTGCTCACTTGCTACACATACTGATCTCCAGCTGTGCCTGATTCACATTCGCACTATGGGATGTGGTCTGTTCTGCTCTTTCTTTCAGTTAAAAAGGGCTTTTTTGACTTTTCCGCCTACATTTCCAAGTTGCCTGCAAACCCATAATTGCAAATAGTAAAACAAGAAAATACATTAATTTACAAGGAAAAAGCCTGATACATACAGTAAGCCACACAAAACACCAAGACTATATTTTGTTGAGCGTATTCTTTAAAAAAAAAAAAAAATCATTTTCTTATACTTAAGCTTTAAATCAAACATACGTTGTAGAGGACTTTCCTGCAAATGTCTCCATTTTCACGAGGGACCTCAAATGTTGGAAACTGCTTCACACATCAGTACAAGGGATAGATTAAAATTAAAATGACCCATATTGTATAAATCGGCTTATTGCCAGTGCTTTTGAATATAGGGAAATCCATTTTCGATTATAAAAATATGGAATCGCCCAAACATCAACTCCTCCTAAAGCTGTAAAGCTCACCTTCATGAAAACAAGCGGCAATGTGTGTCATTCCGAAGAACCCCGATGCGTCATTTTAGAAATACAGTCATTAGCACTGCCCCACTCACATTAAGCAACCAGTGCTCGACACACCCACTGTTCTCAGGGAAAAGTTAGGAAATTAACGCAAGGTGGACAGTTAGACCCACAACGGCACCAAACAGCAAGCAAACATTTACTTAATCTACTCACCGTAGCAGCTCAGTCACACAGTCCCTCTTCTCTTCTTGTACAAATTCTTGTCAAGGAAATTTACCAAGATAAAAAGGCATATGGAGGATAAAGTCACCGCGAAAGGCTGACTTCTACTCTTGGATAATTCCACGGTAACAGAATTATGATCAAGAGTAATTTTCACGTCATTTTTACCTGCCATCTATTACTCTAATGCAGTATCTAATTGCCTTCACGTTATCAGTTCCATTGGCATTCTTACTGAGCTGTATAGCACAAAATTTGGGATAATCTATTTTGTAGAACGCTATACAAAGGTGAAAGTGTCAGTAACTGAATTACGGCAGAAAAAAATGCCATTATTTTTGCCTTTACTTTGACAGGCATTTCTCTGAAATCTGGCAATGATAGGCTGTAGGTTTAGGCTGAAGTTGGTGGCCTATTGACCAGGCCATGGTAAGTTTATATTGACCGGTATGTTCACAGATATTTAGGAGGATGCCATTTATGAGAAAGAGACAGTGGTAACGGAATTACAAAATGGAAATGGAATTACATTTTCTGATAATCTACCAAATTTATTAAACTCAAAACAACAAAGCAATTGAAAACTGGTACAAAAAATGAAGTGTGTTTCTGACCTCCTGTTGAACCAAAATTTTGATCAACAAGTCTGGGCAAAAGGAAGGCAATACTGGATATTGACGAAAATAACTCATTTCTGAACCAAAATGTGAGCTTATAATGAATATCAGAGGTCACCTGCATGAAAATTGTTGTTCTTTCACTGACTGGATCCTGAAACATTTGGTTTTATTTTGTAACAGTGTTCCAGCATCAATCAATGGGTAAATATTGTGAGTAATGAAGTCGGTAACAGAATTATGGCAACACAGCCAATGTCAAAAGCACTGTGCAAATCTCAAATGTGTCATTGTTTGCCATATCTATATTCTTCCTAACTTTTCTCAGTCATGAGTGGCAGTCTCTTCACTCAAAAGAAAATGTATAAAATATCAACTCCTGTCCCTTCTAACAATCTGTGACTCTTTGTGCTCAGAAGTCCAGCACAGCTTGACGACGTGAGCCACACAGCTCAGTCGCTGTGTCAAAAATAGCCACTTTTTGGTAATTTTTGGGCACCACGGCCACTTGACAAAAGGGCAAGCCAAACTGGCCGTTTGAGTAGTCGGCCATGACGGCCACACGGGGGCAACCATGGCAATTGCCGCTAGGCCGTGGTATAATTCATGCGCTGGTTTTGGAAACTTAACTCATAGGAG
The DNA here is from genome assembly GCA_029721435.1 of Gymnothorax reevesii. Classification (NCBI taxonomy): domain Eukaryota; kingdom Metazoa; phylum Chordata; class Actinopteri; order Anguilliformes; family Muraenidae; genus Gymnothorax; species Gymnothorax reevesii. The sequence continues at coordinate 70,410,504 of CM056585.1, read as the reverse complement.
GAAACACTCAACTATAAATGTCCAAAACAATTATCCACTATGCTCCATAAATTCCTCAAGCCACCTAGTGCCAGCTTCTGGTTCTCTCTGACTTTCAGAATAATTCTGTAATTCCGTTACTGGTGTAATTCTGTTACCATGTAATTCTGTTACCAAAAATTTTCCAGGATTACAGCTAAGTATTAGAGAGGTTAATGACTGAAATTCAGTATAGACATAAGGAGGAAGAGAATTCTCAATATCAATAAAATAAATGCAGAAATAAGAAGATGAAGAGAACTATACTGCAATTTCGGTAACAGAATTACATTGAAAAATGACAAATTTCACAATGAGCCACTGGAATTGTGCGTTTCAATTTCCTGCAATGACTTGGTCAGAAATACTTAGGCTGCCAATTTCTGGACTAACAGTAAATACCAGGAAATAGCTAAATATCTTCTAGGAGTTGTCAGCTTTGGAAAACTAACCTTTGATCCTTGTCCTGGAGCTAAAAAAAATTACAAAATAGGCGCGCAATGCACGAAATACCCCTCAGCCCGATGTCGAAGTTTTTGGAGAAACCCGCCCGCCCGCTGCTCGACCGCCCGCCCGCCCAACCGCACGAAGGATAGCAATACCCCGTCAGCCTTGAGGGCTGAGGGGTAATAAAAACTCAAATCTAAAATTTTGAGAACACCTTCAAAGATATTTCAAAATGGTTTTCAAGGTCAGATTTGGTAATGAGTCATCTACATGAAAACCTATACATTTCTAATATAAATCACTTTTTAAAAACTGCTGTATTAGCAACGCTCATGTGGAACTGCCCTCTTACAAAAACACCAAGCAATCAGTCATCGACTGCCATGACCAACATAATGTTTAACGGCTTAATTTTCTCCCACCTTCAAAAAAAAAATATTACTACAGCAGTGGCTTAGATTTATATCCCCAGGAGAATATGTTGCTAGCTGGCTAAGTATTTTTGATTAAAACTGAAATCCAAGTGCAATGCAAGATAAACGTATGGACTGTTGTCTATTTAGCCAAGTACCACCCTCATAATTGCTTAGCATCCACACATTTCCTTCTCATATTCATTGTGTAGTTTGTTGGCTAGCAACTAAACTGAGTATGCATTTAGAAACCTTAGCCAATTTAGCCAGAAGTGACATCAATACAAGTCATGTCAAAAGGAACATGTAGAATGGGTGACCGTTTAATAAAATTCAGTTGAATAGCCAGCTATTAATCAGCTGATGTGCATTTAGAGACTTGCTAGTCGCCTGAGGATTTTGATGTAGTCGCCATTTGTTTCACACGCTGGCTGGTGGCTCAGTGGAGACGCCCACTTAGAATAGCCTGATTTTCAGAGAATTAGAATGACAGGAATCAGATGGCCCCAAAATCATGGATTTTTTGCGCTGAAAGGTTTGTAAACTTCCCTGGTGGACATCAAAGCATATTATCACTTAGGTGGCAAACAAACTATCCACCAGTAACCAAAGATCCTGTCAATCTAAGCGTATTCATAATTGGAAAGCAAAAATAGCATAGCATGCTGGCTACTCCGTGAGGTTCACACCATTTTTGGTTTTCGGTTCTTGGTAAAATGATAAATAAACGTCATTACGCAGTGAAGAGTAACTTATGAACACATTGTTTTGTCAGTTGCTTACCTGGACAGGAAAGATTTACCTGCAAAGAATACAATGTCCTGCACCACTGTGCCAAAGTGCAAGCAAGGGACTGCGAACCAACTTCCCCATCTTCGCTCCAACAGTCAAGTAATGAAATACACAGGATAATCAGCCTCTCTGAGAACAGACATTTGGGGATCACTTCACATTGTCTAATGATGACTGACCTATGGCCACAAGCAGTTAACAAAAAATTTGTGAGCACCTATCCTATCTCACCAATCATGAAATGACAAAAACAATGAGAGGAACGAAAAGTATTCTCAATGGGTTATGCATGAACTTCAAAGGAAGAGGTAAAATTTTAATGAACAAGAATTGAACTCAGACCAGTTCACTTCACGTCCCTTAAGAAGAGTCAGGCAGTGATCCTTGACTATACTCCCATCAGTCAACACTCAGTCAGCTATGTAAACTGGGTATAAAAAAAAAAAAAGCGTAGCATTGGTCAAAGCAGCAGCTTTTTACAAAACAGGAATGGAGAATATATTAACTTCTTATGAATGCTCGCAAAATGTTTAATAGATTATGATTAATGCACGAAACCTCAAGCAACAATTTCCTCGTCTGTTCACCCGATTAGTATTTTAAGAATTTTTCAAACTGCAAATCAACTGCTTGCAACCTGGAACCGCTGCCCCTGTCCAAAACTAATAGGCCACATCAGTAACTGCTGCATGTGGTTTCATACCTACTACTCAACCGTCATAGTAGGAACTGTACTGTGCAAAGTACGCGGGAAATGACTTAAGGTGAGCTAATAATGCCAAGGCGATGGAGGCTGTCCAGCCTGGCTGGTAATTAGTGGACTTCAAATCACAGGCTGAATCCTTTGAAGGCTGAATTTTTAGGAGTCGTCACTTACTTCCATCTGCTAAACTGACATTTAGGGTAAGGGAAAAGGTGAAATTTAGGTTTTGGGTTTTGGGTTAATGGTTAGAGTTAAGGTTAAGGTTAGTAAACCAGTGACAACTCACTTAAACCAAGATGTTTAACGGAGATGAAATGACGTTACGTCAGTTCGGCAGATGGAATGACGACCCCTAAAAATGCAGCCTTCAAAGGATGCAGCCTGCGATTTACAAGCCATTTATTCAGCCAACTGACTAATCAAAATCAAAATGTGGTGTATAAAGATTAAGAAGTGATGATGAGAAGCAGACGGACCTAACCAGGTTGCCATGTTAGATTGAAAAAATTTCAATAATCTGAATAAATAGCAGACCTCTGAATTCCACCTTTCATCAAGGAATTTTGTATGCATTATTAAAGATATTTCTAAAAAAAAAAAATGAAGTTATTCAAAGATGGCCCTGGTTTTAAGAGCTTAAAAATATAGGCTACGTGAAGTGGAAAACATTTTGTGAAGCATACCGAACATGAATGTGAGAGAGAATACGTTTGCATTGCAGGCAATAGTCAAATGCACCGGAGATTTGGCAAATAACGTTCAGGCAAATCTTTGCCGCTAAATTTGAGGCATGTTTTATTAGATAATTGAACGAGAGTAATTTAAAATAATGTATCTCATAGCTCTTGATTTTATTTACTTTCGAGCATCTAAATAACCAACAGTGAAGATGGAAAACATTTTGTTTAAGCGTATAGAACGTGACATGTAAATTGTTAATGAATTTGACAATCTTTTAATATAACGCGGCAGCCTGGTTAGGTCTGTCTGGTTCTCATTCTCTCTTCTTAATCATTATAGGCTACATTTTGGTTTTGATTTGTCAGTTGGCTGAATAAATGGCTTGATTGCAAGTCAGGCAAAGTACACGGGAATTGAATTAAGGTGAGCTAATTATGCCAAGGTGATGGAGACTGTCTGGTAATTAGTGGACTTCAAACCAAAGTTTTCTTACCGGAAGCATTTCAAATGACCGCATTAGGTATGTGTCATAGAAAAGGTAATAAGCAATCACGTCTGTCTGCCTCATAGTGGCAGTTACTTTTATTGCGCTTAAATTAATCGCGATTAATTATTCCGACAGCCCTAATCACAATACATACTTCAAAAATTTTTTTTGCATCTCCATGTCAACATTGGCTTGGCGGCCCCCAAAAGTCTCCTCTCCACCCCAATGCACCCGCGCCTCATTGATGTTCACAAACATTTAGGAAGAAACTAGAAAAGTTAATAATCTCAAAATAGCAAAAGGCGCATCTGCTCGACCTGATGCAAATGTGTGCAAATTTTCGTGAAGATGCATCAAACCGTTTCTGAGTTGTGGTGAACGCCGACGCAGACACACACGCTCACACTCACACGAGAAACCAGACGAAAGCAATAAGTTACCCTTCCCTCTGGTGGGTGGGGGGGGGCGGGGGGGGGGGGGGGGGAGACATAAAAATACTGACTTCAGTTCGTGAAAAAAATGAGGCAGGTGCACGAAGTATGAAGTACTTATCCAGCCATCCTTCCAGCACAGGCTTGTCTTTGACGAGTGCCCTTGAGGGCAGCCTGCCAACGAGGCAGGGAACCTAGCAAAGTCATGCCAACCTCAGGGTGGAATGGAAGATAAATACAGGACAGATCTGATTAAACAGCACATAAGATGCCATGCAAAACACACCATATGGCCAGGATGGACGACTGAGTGTTTTAGAAAGCATGGAAGAAAAATGAATTAAAAAAAAAAAAAAAAAACTAAATCGCAACAAGATGAAAGGGCCTTAATGGAGGATACCTAGTCAAGTCTTGCATTCTGATCCATGTGCTTGAGAATATACAACCATAGAGTGGGATTAGCAATTACTTTCCCTGGATGTCAATGCCCTTCACAGAAATGGCCTTTCATAAAATCGTGTTGTAACTCTAGAATGTAAGTAATGAAAAAACCTAATATGATTGTCTATAACGAAAACCATCAGGGTCACAGTGCCAGAATTGAAACTCCAGTCACCCTTCAGTGTCTGACCCTGACCATAACTCCATTTACCGTGCTATCCTCAGTCAGAACACCCTACCCACCATGTTTAAATAGTCTATAAGGCTGTTTTAACGATGATCATAAAAACCTACCAAGCAAACAGCAAAACACATCAGAAATGACATCCTTGCACGAGTGGAATTATGCAAAATAATGCCAGAAAGTGCCACCAAATCCCCTTTTACAGCTAATGCTAGAGATGCTATCACAAGCAGACACTCAGTTCCACACTCACACACTGCAGAATTAACACCACTTTACGTGTGAGGTGAACTGCGCATTACAGTACATTTCAGCCAAGTAGAGGAGAAAAGAAGTTCCCCGATTTAATCAAAACAACACACAAAGCAGACTCTCAGCAATGACTGTCAACACCTCGCGTAGTACCATGTCATTTTTTTTGGAATTTTTAGAACAGAAGAGCAGAACTACACAGAATTCTCATCATGTGATCAGTTCCCAAATTAGCCTACATGTTGTCACAGGTCACACGTGTGAAAGGAAACACTGAGAAAAAGTATATTTATGTTATCCAGTTTAAAAACCAGTTTCAGGCAGTTAACCATTAGTGGGTGATATATGATGGTCTAAGGTTTTCCGAAGATTTCTGTTGGTGAAAGATGGTTGGTTCAATAGAAAAACTGCTAATTTTTAGGAGCAAATACCCTTAGCTTTCTTTTTTTAGGGGTACCAGAAGTGCCAAAGACTCCGAGACCTTAAGCCCTCCTGGTAACCCTAAAAAAGAAACTATTATTGGCACCTAAATATTAGCAGATTTTCTATTGAACCAACCATCTTTCACCAACAAAAATTTTAGGCAAATCTGAGACCATCATAAATCACCCTCCGCCTGATTCTTAGAAAAACTGGCTCTTAAATTTTTAACAGCCGAAAAGCCTTTAAGCACCATCACCTCTCATTTTCATTTCGAATAAGCATTTTGCCAAGGTTTGTCAGGCATTGAACATCACGGAGTCTAAAACAACAAAAGGCCATTAATGCTTTACTGCCGGTTAAATCATCGAAAGCAGCAGAGATAAACCAGCTTCAATTCACAAAGCAGTGGGCAGAGAAGGCATGTATCTGCCCTGCCAGCTGAGGAATGCAATAATGCAGGCAAGACTGTTACTTCATTAAACAAAAGTGCTTATCATCAGTGGCACAGAATAGCAGGCTGCCGGTGCCAGACAGCACAGGCGAGTTCTGACCGATCAAAAATGCAATAATGTGAATCATTACCTGCTCGATTACCAGAGTCAGCTGTAAAGCACTAGATGGAGGGGAAATGGGAGTTATTGTGCTGAGAATTCGGCTTCTGGTAGGTCGAGGGAAAACACAGAATAAAAAGACAGTCCGAGCTAAAGGGGATTACAAGCAATTTATGCGCACATCGTTCCTATATTGAACAGTGCAAGAAAGAATTGTGACCTCAGCTGACTCCTAAGAGCCCCTACAAATCACAGCTGTAGTCTATAGTCCACTTTTAGTCTATAGAGAGCTAAACCAAGAAAAAAGGTCAACATACTATAAAACTTGTGTTAATTATTACCTGGATTGAGCAGAGGCCAACAGTACTGTTTCTTCAACGCAATAATCAAAGTATACCATTCCCCTACTGAAGCAAAACAAATTGGCAATGACTCTTTAATCAACGATGGAATATGGAAAATTCAGTATGTTCAACATAAGAACACTTCAAATAAGACAACTTATTTTTAATGTTAGAACCACCACATTGTGTTTGTTGTGAGGTAATTCTGCTAATTATCAGATACAGGCAAAGAATACATCATAAAAGAACCGTTATCACGCGCATTTCCTGTGAAATATCAGTGAACAAGAAAAGTAATCAGTGTAAAGGCAGGGTGCCAGAAGGCAGACTGAATATATGTGGGCTAATTTCACATCAGCGGGACACTTAATCAAGATCAAAAGATCAAAATGCAGTCACTTGACTGCCTCAGCTGCCATGTGTGGAAATACTGAATGAAATAATCCGCAAAAGGCTAATCCCAAATCCAATTCTCCATCCAGTTACACTGATTGAGTTCATCACTTTTCTGAGTTTTCAGCAGCTTTTCGAGACGCCTTGCTTCAAGCATGCCACTACTGCTTCCCCATATTGTTCATGCTGATTCACGATGCATTTTTAACAACTAATTTTCCTGTTAGGTACTCACAGTACCTGGCCCTCTGTTCCTCTCGGAATGCTACACAACCTCCGAGAGATGTAGCGACTTCCTTTTCACTGATCACACAAAGAGGAAGTCAGCATCATAAGTTCCTCCCATTTAACAGTGACATTTCTGCCACTGAGGCATTAATCACAACAAAACTGAACAGAACCTGACTGTGATTTCTCAGCGGCAAACAATTTACGGGCTGAACACACACAACCGCTCAGACCCACGGCGTGTATTGCGCATGCGTCCCGCTAAACGTCCAAAAAAGAGAGAGAGTGACCACAGCTTGTTATGCACAGCCCAAGGCATCAATTTGCTGCTCCGTGGGAAAAGCACGTGAGGGCCACACAGAAAATTTATTCCCTCCGTGATCATTTTCATTCCCATAGCTCGGTTGGCAGTGGTGCAGCAGAATTTTTTTGTGACCATCAGCCACAAAGCCCAGATGATCTGGTGTTTTATCAGCAATTGCATCAAGGAATAGTTTAAACAATACGACTGCTTTTTCCCAGTAAACTGTAGCCCATTTTCTGTCTGTGTGATGATTGCAGTAACCTAAACTGCATCATGTAACATTTCAACGATAAAGCACTATCATGCTCTGAAGCGGAGATATGAACTTACATATGAAGGGGATGCACCGAAATGAAAATTTCTGGCCGAAATCGAAAACGAGAAATACTAGGCCGAAAACCGAAACACCGAAAGAAATTATACCAATTTTTAGTACCATTGCATTTATGGTTATGACTGTGTACTTACCTAACTAAAGTCAAGGCATTGCAATAGCATAAATTAACATTCACGCTTCAAAAAATAAATCTATTACAAAATTATGAAGATATTTATTTAGTACTGACATTCCAACAAAGTACAATATAAAATAAAATAAAATTATAAATAAAATGTTTAACTTGGCCCCACTCATGAATAACCTACAGGCTTATAACTTATTGGCCTATTAATGGCTGCTGAAAAATTGTAAAATATGTTACGTGACGACAGCAGCAGCCCACTGATTGATCAGAGAGAATTGGCTGCGATAGACAACTCGCTTCCGCATTATCGCTAGGAAACAGGCTTCACTTTCCATCACTGAAACAGGTCTTCAGATTTTGGTTCAGAAACGTGTGTTGTTTTAGGCAGCTTGATAAATATACTGTGCGTTGCCTTACCTTTCAAACAAGGTTGCGTTTGTTCAACGAAGCTGCTACATTTATGAAATACATTTCTTTGTCCGTGATCCTGTTCGTAGCGAAATTAGAAGAGTCCAATTCTGTTTCCCCAATTCCCCTTGAGAAAGTTACGATGCTGCCCCTATTCTGCGAAAATTGCGCGGAGAATAACTTTACGGGTGCCGACTAAGCATTTTGTTCTCAGGAAAGGGAAAGGTGTCACAGATGAGATGACGCATCGTAAAGCGATAAATTCTAATACTCTGCCATCTCCCGCGATTTGCGCGTTTGCCGCGTGTTTTGCCTTCACTTTCAAAGTGAAATGTTAAATGACGCCTGCATGTAAAGCTAATAAACAATGATTGTTTTATCATATGTGTTATTCGCTTCTTTTTTATGAAGGAAAAAAGGTAAATTAACATCCGTGTGTAGTGACTCCATATTTTTCCAGGGTTGTAGTTACATTATGGAAAACTGATGGTACACAAATTCCTTGAGAATGTATTGCCATTGTCTATGAATACTCTATGCCTTTTACGGATATCATTGCTTTGCGTTTTTATGTGGTACATATTTAATATGCAACTGAATCGGACAACACCAGCTGCTATCCTATACATCAGGACAGTGTCAAACAGAAGTTGCAATTCAGCACTCGCAGACTTGCCATAACGTGGTGACGGTGGTGCGCGTCCCCTGATTTAAAACATACAGACAGGTGAGTGCTGGCCGCAGGTTTTGTTTGCGTCATCACAATATGCTGTTTCAGCCGTAGTGTTTCGGTGTTAAAAGTCTTTCGGCCGAAAATTTTCGGTGGCCGAAAATTCGGTGCATCTCTAATATGAACCATATTGTACCTCAGTATCAAAGAAATTGCATAAACTTGAAATGTTCATGCTCTTGCTGGAAGAATGACTGATGAGTCACTGCGGTTGGGCCTGTCTTTAACTGCTGCCTAATTCAGTAGTCTGGTAACACTGAGCCAAGTTGTACAAGATCCAGTAATATGATCCAAGCTCATTCTAAACACTGGTATCTAAAAATTACTATTGCATTTTGTTTTGGGGACATACAATGTCATCATCAAAATAAAGAATATGAATCACAAACAACTATGTTTAGAGTGAAATGCTTATTTTCTCTGATCAAATGCAGCCACTTCACCAGCTATATTTAATTCTTAGACAGATTCCCAGCAGAACATCCCAGCTAAAACCAGCCTAAGCTGGTCATGCTTGTTAAAGTTGAGTTTTTGACAGCAGCTGGTCAGCCTGTATAATCAGGTGGTCAGCCAGCATTCTCTACCAGCTAAACAAACTCTGCCCAACATTCTCTACCATTTAAACCACTTTAACAACCCTACTGACCAGCTATAAGCGTTGAGCTTTTTTGACCCAGCTTAGGACGCCATGTGGTCTTAGCAGGAATTTTCAACTAGATTATCAAACAAAGCCAAAATATTACGGCACCCAAGTGTTAAAGTAAGCAGAGCAGTCAACTGGTCTTGTCCTTACTTTGCCATTTTTGGCCTCCCATCATTCCCACGCTTGTTATTTCAGACCTTTGAACAATTCTACTGCAGAGATGCTAGCCTGATTTAATAGTTACCCTTTACTCTCACCATGTTAAGCATACAAGAAATTCGGTGTTAATTTTTCATTTTGAAGTCTCATTGAATGAATGAATGAATGACTGAATGCTTTTATTTCGGACATGTGTAGAACAGAAAACATAACAATAGTCAAGACAATAATAATACATAATAATAACATTATAATAACACGTCCGAAAAGGAGCAGGATGAAGCATAAGCATATTTAGTCCTACCCCTTCTTCCCCTCTCATTAATATTAAGTCTCTTATACATACTTAATAAACTACATAGTTACAAAAAAAGTAAATAAATAAACTAACTAAACATATACTATACATATGTACAAGAAACAAAGAATACATAAATAGAAATAGAAAGTGATTCACAAATACAAATATAATTAATTAAAACACCCTTCCTCTTCCCTGTACCTAGTGAAAACCATGTGTTTATACCGCTTTTTAAACTGGGCCATACTTAGACATTGCTTGAGCTCCACATCTAACCTGCTCCACAGCCTCACTCCACAAACAGAAACACAAAAACTTTTCATTGTCGTACGCGCCCTCTGATGTTTTAAGTTGAACTCCTCCCTCAGATTATAATTCCCCTCACTGTTAAAAAACATTTTTTGTATGTTACCAGGAAGTGTCTTATGGATTGCTTTGTACATGAATTGTGCTGTTTGAAAATGAATCATATCAGTGAGTTTTAGTGTACTGGATTTTATGAATAATGGATAGGGCTGGGCGATATATATATCGATATAATTTTTAAGCGCAATGGAGGTAACTGCCTCTATGGGGCAGACGGACGAGTTTGATTATTACCTTTTCTATGCCACATACCTTTAATTTAGTGTTTAACTAACATCAGAGGTCATTTGAAATTCTTCCGGTAAGAAAAGTGCGATTTGAAGTCTGCTAATTACCAGCGAGGTTGGACAGCCTCTATCGCCTTGGCATAATTAGCTCACCTTAAATCAATTCCCGCTTACTTTGTCTAACTTGCAATCAAGCCATTTATTCAGCCAACCGGCCAATGAAAATCTAAATGTGGCCTATAATGATTACGAAGAGATAGAGAAGCCCACAAACCTAACCAGGCTGCAATTAGATTAAAAGAATGTCAATCTGAATAAATGGCAGACCTCTGAATTCCGCCTCTCATCGTGAGATTGCCAATTGCCAAATCCAAACACATTCAGGCTAAGTGCTGAACCAAGCAACGTGTAAAGGTATTCAAAATCATCGTCCTCTACTCAACAATTGCTTTCACCCCCTTCCCATTTACTTTGCCTAATTTGCAATCATACAGTTGACAATTGATTCGCTCAGTTAACAATTTAAATTGGTAGGCAGTCTATTTTATTTCGACATCATGTTTGTTTGTCGTGTTTTGAAATTTAAATGGCCATGAAACATGCGTTGCCTGTATGCGTTTGGTACCTTATTTCTAGTTTCATATTTGGCCTCTGTGTGCGAATGCGTTTACAATTTACATGTCACGTTCGATACACTTAAACAAAATGTTTTCCACCTTCACTACTCTGATCGATAAACCACTGGAATCAAAGAGCAGGTCAAATTTGTAACATTTTTAAGTGTGGTTTCCTTTTCATCAGAACTCCAGCATCATCACTTTATGGTAGGTGCTACGCTGTTCTTCCATCTCAGCCACGTGGAACATCGCCATTTTCAGTACTTTTTGCAAACAAGCATTCCCTCCCTGAAAACCTAGTCGAGACCAAGTTGTTCTCTTTAATGAAATCATGAGTCCAAATACACAGTCAGGCACTCTTCAGCAATTCTAAGATTCTGAAGTGATAAATTTCTCCCAATACCAGAAGAGTCACCTGTTTGTCATTGTGAAAGGTTTGTAAGCCAGTTGTTAAGACGCAAAATATCTGAATAATGTGAAGCGAAAGATCTTTTTTTTTAGCACCATAGAAGCCTCACTCAAATAAGACAATGACTTGGCAAAAGATGTAAATGACTTCTAATTTCTTCATAATCCCAAAATATGACCCCAGAAATTCAGCAGATAATTCAGTGGCTATGTGGCTAGGCTCATATTACTGTCAATCAACAATTTTGCACTTGTCAGGGCAGATGAGAATGGCAAGCAATCATCACTGCAGCAGTCTACCACTCTGCAGTCAATATCATTCTGGAATTGATATTAGATAAAGAACACAAGCTCAATGTGCAGACCTTCAGCCTTGCCAATACAAACATCCATCAGCATACATGGCTGCCAATAGAGCAGGTTACCAAAATTCCCACAAAAGTATCAGGATGAATTCTGAATTGTAAAGGGCAATATTATGTGCTAAAGACACAGCAAAGTGCTTTGATGCTCACTGGAGAATACTTATCCTTGCAGATGGACAATGCCTAATAGTATACTGTGAAAGAAACCCAACAGTTTTTTTTAGGCAAAGGGGTGCGATGTTCTACAATGATTACATCGATTGCCAGGCCTTAATCCGACTGAGAAAACATATCACTTGCTGACGGCAAGACTGGAGGCAAATCACCAAGCACAAGAGGGAACCAAAGCGCGCTACAGTGATGGCCTGCCAGAGCATCGCCAGGGAAGCAACCCAGCATCTGATATTGTCTACGGGATCCAAACTTCAGGCAATAATTCACTGCAAAGGGGTTTGCAACAAACTAACAAAAATTTAACTTCAGTTGGCCGGTTTTGTCCAATTACTTCAGAGCCGATAAATTTGGGAGCCATGCACAAAAAAAGGTTGTGATGTCAACAGGGTTCATGATGCAACATTTTTGAAAAAACTCCACTCAACGTCTACATTTCAAGCATATCTTGATTGTTTCATTTCAAATCCATTGTGCAGAGCAAAATTATGAAAGTTGTGCCATTTCCCTAATATTTATTAACCGGGCATAATAATTCAGGACTTCCACTTTCATTAAGATTTTTATCTCCCATCACCTGTGAGAAATCTGCGTTTGTCAATACCAGAGAAAATGGTACGCCTCGGTCGTGACCTTATTGGCAGATGTTGGATTTAAAGCACGTTTCACGAGGTGACAGAAACACATCAACCCCTGCAGATGTTGTCCAGATGCTACAGTTCTGTTAAACTGTAGTAGTGCTTCGAATCATGGTCATGAACAGACCGTTAATACCATTCTAGGCATGAGGCGGGTGTGCACCCGGTTTCGGATTTGTTCTGCATTTCTGGAAGGTATTTGGATCAAAACTCCACCCAATCCGTCCTCGTGCTCACCATGTCTTCACTAAAGGAGAGTAGCATTAGGTAACATGGGGTGAAGGAGATATGAATGGTATGCATTTTCAGATAGTTGAAGTGACCTCATTACCGAATTCATTAATTATTTCGGAAAAAGGGCGCCATAGACAATGCATTCGGGATTCCTGACACTTCAACGATTGGAAAATGCTGATCATTCGGGCCCACTTACCCATGTGTCATCTACTGCCTACCTTGGTGGAAGATTTCATAAAAGTGAGATGAAGGTGTGAGTTCAGTTCGACGCTCGTGGACTGTTCAAACTGAATAGCAAATCTGTGAACACTTTAGTGAGATAACACCATTTTTTAATTACCCAAAATCTTCGGATACCTCTACTGCCAAAGTTTTTCCAGCAAATGCAGCGTGTCTATACGACCTAAAATCTCAGTTGAATCCAGGAATTTATAGCGTTGTCCTTCCCCACGAGCTAAAAGTTCACCAGCAATAAAAATGTGCCTAAAAACTCAGTTAAAGCTCCTATGAAGTATTCGAGGACCACCTAGTACAAACTTAATATACACTCGCCCAGACTTCAAGTAGCGTTAAGTTAGAGAGACAGAAGCCCACGAGACTTAAATAGATTATGGTTTGGAAATTAAACAATAGCCACACCGTGATTTCTTCCACTCAACTCGGCTAAAGTGAACGTCAGTCATTAGCTTGCGATTCAGCGCACATCGTCCGTTCTTGCACTGACTTAATCAGCGAGGCTTTTTTCAGGAATAGCCAACATCCCCTTTGCAGAGCTCGACTCTGCAATGCAGCCAGAAAGACGAGAGTAATAATTGCCACTGTCAGCTAATGACGTTTGAATGCACTGTTCATTAGAAGTTTCCCTAAATGGTCGCCATACACAAGACGATCATAAAAAAACAGGCTACAGTTTCTCAGAGTTTCACAAGCATTTATAATTTTCCAGACTTCACAAATAAAAGTAAGTAAATAACTTGAGTGTTGGGTACAAACCTTTGACTTGTGTCTCGTACTCCCCAATGATCTCCTTGTCCTTCTTATACTTAGTTTGAGATGACATGTTTCCTGAGGTATGAAAAGGTTAGCCAAGTAAGATGTCCAAGATTAACGAATTCCCGTTATATCAGACGTTATTCCAGCAGACAATTTACACAAACATAAGGTATTACGCTTCACGACAAAGCAATAAAAAATAAAAATCTGACAGCGCTGAATACACTTCGCGAAACGCCAAATTAATAACGCTCACCTGCGGTAAGATTTTATGCTACTATACACAGCCCGGCAAGCCACGTTAATGCTATTAAATGCTGCAAGAGACGAGGGCTCCTCCTAGCTTGCGGCTGCACGCTATCCGAAATCCTCAAACGCCACAGAGGAAAATTCTTGTTTAATACAAGAAACTACGGCCTATCGATGGATCCAATTGGATGCATTCCACATAGCTGCGGAATTCATTTGGATTTCGTGAAAAACCGCCGTCCACGAATGAAGAAGTAAGGCGTGCACTATCGTTCACAGTACAGTTCCTCAGCACATGAAGTTTTTTTTTGCTGCAGAACCAAGATGACATGAGGCGAGCGTCACACGAAACTCCGCCCCCCGCTCCTCTCCTTTCTCCCTCAGCCCACCTCAATAGATGGGAATTTCACTCAGTGTTGGGCTTGAAATGTTTCGTGAGTAGACCGACAAATTAAAATATTTCCCCCATTTGTTTCAAACAATTGGTTTAAATTTACACGCAGACACCGATGCAGTGGCGTGCCACGGGGTCTAAAGCCCCTCTCACACCGGACGCGAGACGAATTTTTCGCATGTCAGGTTCCATTCAAAATCAATGCAAAGACGTGTATTCGCGTCTTAGCATTGACTTTGATTGTAATCTGTTGTGCGAAAAATTCGCTTCGCGTCCAGTGTGTAAGCGGCTTAAGAGTAAGGCAAAGGCACGGTCGGTGAATGTTTGGTGCCATTTACATGTGATGCGCTGGCTATGATTTTAATTCTGACCGAGAAAGGAAGACATTTAGCATCGTTTTTTTATCTTATATTTTCTTTATTTATCTATTTAATGGAAGTAATAACCTTTCATGCCAAGGCAATGGTTAATACATTAATTGGCATTTTGGGTAGCTGCGTGCATGGTGTGTTTAACCCCATATCCACCCTATTGACACGAATTAGAAAGTGTTCTCGATCAAAATGCCTGATTTTACAAATTACAAAAATAAATTCTAATAAAAACTCGTGTGCAGAAATGGATGAAAAATAATTACCAAAGAGATATAAAATATTATGGAGGCCAGTGGTGCAATGCACTCCTCCAAATACAAATCCATGTTCCCGAAAAACATTTTACTTTCTAAATTCAAATCAGCGTTTTGTGGCGGATACCCACCAAGAGGAGGCAGAAGTCGACCAATGATTGCATGATTACTTTAACAAACCTATTGAATCAAAACATAAGAGACCATTTACAAAAGTGTTTTCTATATTTGATTTAGCACATTAAAACTTGAGTAAAAATTGTGAATCAATGCATTATGCCTAATCACCATAGAAACAACAGGCTACCTAAATATAATTTGAACAAGACCGAGAGCGCAACTACTGGTTTAAAGATTGTTTTTTTAATTGCATCTCCAAATTCAATGGATAACTTTATATACCACAAAGAGGTAAGCATGTGCATAGTTTCTGCGATTAATTCTAAAATATTCTTAACATTCTACTTGGCCTCTGGGTTTCTTTCACGGTTCACCTCACGGTTCGCATTTGTATTTCAGATGTGCCATGCTATGGCTGATATAAAACTTGATCTTGAGGGTCCGTTGTGCCTGCTGGTTTTTGTAACAACCCTAATTTTGAATCCAAGAATTTTAACAAATTGTTGATTTTTTTTGGAACAAACCATGCATTAACTTTGCTCCATTACCTCACCAATGATCCAGCATTTATACAGCCCCAATTGTATCATCTTTGCATCCCCAGTTGTTTGCTACAGTCTATATTCCAGGGCAGCAGATCCCCAAAAGGCTCTCCTGTGTCCAGTTTCCCAACAGAATCCTCTCAAGTGTTGAAGCTCAAACATCAGCTTCCACCCTGTGTTATTTGCTTTTCAGCAACCTGACCCAGCTCGCCTTCATGGTTCCTTCTGACAGTCTGTCACCCATCCCCAGTGCACACTGAATGAATGGAGCTTGCGGTCAACAACTATTTTAACAAAGCAAAATCACTCCAGCTGGGGTTGCATGGTTACTTTAATCACAAGTATTTTAAGTGCAATAAAAATAACTGCCACCATTGGCAAGCAGTTTGTGCCTTTTCCTTTTCATGAATCATACCTGATGTTGTCCAAAACATACAGCAAGAAAGACTTAAATTCAGTATTACCAGTGACTTGCTGATCGGAGCTACGTTGCAGTCACAATCCACTCAAATTTTTTTACGTTTTTTCTTTTTGCATAGAATCCTACTCACAGGTGCAGGTTTACTTGCAAACAGAAAAGAGAGTTTAACGGGCGTGCGGTCCTAATCCTAGAGACCAATGAAGGCTTGAGAGGTGCTCCTAGAAGTTAGATTCAGAATAATAATAAACAATCATTTAATTTACAATAACAAGAGTCACGAAAGAAGAAGAGCGCTTTGCACAGTACGACAGGGAAATGACATTATTAGAGAACACATGGAAAAAGGAGAGCATTTTGCTCCATACTAGATGATAATTACTGACTGGAGGGTTACTTTGGGAATGAGCAAGCACAATCCAGATAAGATAATCAAGTTACATAAATGGGGCACTTTGCAAATTTTTGAAAATGCAACATTTTTTATGCGTTTCGGCCTTTCACCTCCATGCAAACTCTGGTATTAGCCTCCAGTGAACAAGCCTTTAGGAAAATTCCTTCCAGGATGAAGATTTCTGCAAACACTGTTTTCACGGTTTATGTTCCAATAGGGAAAACTTAGTTTTTGGCTTGTGGCATCAGTGCGTGTGCGCCTTATTGTGAATTTCAACAGGTTGTGGTTGGCCTACATGGTCTCTTTTGCTTATTCATGTGGATGGAGATTTTTTTTTAGAAAAAAAGGAAAAACCCTGTTTTTAAAAATAAGTGTCCTTGTGGAGAAGGACCTAGATTTCTGTGAGTATGCTTGACCTCTGCTAGCTTAGGAGGGTAAGACTAAATCTGAAGTTGACAACCACCATTGACTTATTCCCTGTCTATATGTCAACAGTAAAAACAGTTCCTAGAAATCTTCACCCTGGAATGTGTTTTTCCAAAAGGTCTGTTACAGTGATCGAGAATGCAGTGGTAACGCTTTACAATAAGGTGCAGTAATAAGCATTTACTAACAGCTAATTAAGTAATACATCTGGTAATCATGAACAAATGATGTTCACATCAATAAAGGTATTAATTGCTGTAAGTCGCTTTGTATAAAAGCATCTACTAAATAAATGAAATGTAATTCACACATTATTGTTTCATAGTTTGAAGGCCTGCACTAGGGATACCGAAGGGATATTTTCAACTTTGCAATAAGGGAAACACAAAAAATATATGGTCAATTATGGTTGAATAATGCTTATTCTGCCATCTAATGTATCATTTACCTGCTAATGAACTGATAGTTAATGAAATAATGGTAATTATTGTGCCCTTAATGTAATGTGTTACCGCTTCACCCAAAGTGGCACTCGGCAGCAAAGTCCTAGTGACAAGGGAGTGGCATAGGACAGGGTCACTCTCGCTACAACCTGGATGGATCCAGCTAAAGTGTCAGCTGTCTCGTCCTGGCCTGCTGACCAGGCCTTTCAGGAACTCAAGTCCCGCTTCACGACTGCCCCCATCCTTCCGGTGCCTGATCCTGGCGGGCAGTTTGTGGTGGAGGTAGATGCCCCTGATAGAGGAGTGGGAAACTTGTTCTTGCAATGGATGGTGTTATGGCCCCAATTTGTTATTACATTACAACCCAACAGCAACAGCAACAGCAAGGGATGACAGACACAGTTTTAAAAACTCAAACACATTTAATGAACAAAGACAATAACTAACAATAACCTACAACTAAATGACCAAGATTGAATAAAAAAAAAACAGAAATATTTACAGTCCCTTTTATGGGTTTCCTGGTGATGTGCTGGGTGAAGAAAAAGGCTCAAACACAGGCAAAAATCCACAAAAGAAACTTCACAGGTCTTGAACAGAAATGACAGGTCTGGTCACACGTATCCTTCTTCTTGCAATTTCTCCTACTACTTTACTGTCTCAATTCTTCTCCTTATATCCTCTTTTGCAGACCCCACCCACATTTAGACCTCTTTTTTTTACTTTTCGGGGACTTGCCCCAGACATGTCCAGGACATGTCTAAACATAGCTCCAGTCTGAGCTGAATAAAAAAAAAGGTAAATACTGCCATCCAGTGGCCTATATTCACATTACAATGGGCTCTGACCAGAACTTTCATCCTTGCACCTTCTGCTCCCATCAATTGTCACTGGCATAGAGAAATTAAGATTGAGAATTGGAAGTTGCTGGCAGTCAAAATGGTGCTCGAAGAATGGTGCCATTAGCTTAAGAGGACCACACAACCATTCTTGGTTTGAGTATATCCACATTGCCAAAAGACTTAACTCTTGGCAAGCCCAGTGGTCCCTGTTCTTTAAACGTTTCAATATTACCCTCTTCTAACCAGACTGGTCCCGCAATATCAAGCCTGATATCCTGTCTCAATAGTTCCTGGTGGGGGAGCACCCATTAGTCAGTTTTGACACAATTCTTCTAGCCCCAAATCTGGTCACCGCTGCCACCTGGATAGAGGAGCAGGTCAGAATTCCCTTGAGAGTGAATCCAGTCCCAGTACTTACCCCCTCTGTCACCTGTTTGTTCCTCTGGCGTTGAGGTCTGACATTCTCCTGTGGGCCGACTCTTCCAGACGCTTCTGTCTCCAGGGATCCAATGTACTAAGAGCGTCCTACAACAGATGACCTGGTAGGCCTCATTGGAGGAAGACACCTGGGAGTTTGTGAACACCTGCTCAGCCTGCAACCAGCACAAGCCCTTGCACTATGCCCCTGCTGGACTCCTGCATCCTCTGTCAGTGCCCCATTGCCCATGGTCCCATATCTCCCAGGACTTTGTCTCTGATCTCCCCTTGTCAGATGGCAACACAGTAATCCTGACCGTCATTGCCAGTTTCTGTAAGCTGCCCTCCTAAGCTGCCCTCAGCCAAAGAAACAGCCAAACTAATTTTGAACCATGTCTTCAGGCTCCATCATTTCCCTGTCAACATGGTATCATATCACAGTCTCCATTTTACCTTAATCTTCTGGATGGAGTTCTGCACCTTAGCTCTGCCAATCGCTATCCTGCATCAACTTACCCCCATTGCTCCGAAGCTCCCACCTTCTGAATCGACCAGAAAGTTTGGCTCTCTACCCAGAACCTAACTCTCAGGATAGAGTCCAAGAAACTGGCCCCCAAGTTTGTCGACCCTTTCGATATTCAGAATGTCATCAACCTTGTGGCAGTTAGATTCAAGGTCCCATGGTCCATAAAGATTCATCCCATATTTCATGTGGCCAAGGACAAGCCAGCCAGAGACAGCTCCTTGGTACCTGCAGCTGCTCCATCACCGCCTCCCCGTCTCATCGACGGGGGTCCTACCTATGTAGTCCACTGCCTGCTTCTCTACTGCTGCCACGGAAGGGGCCTCCAATAACTGATGGGTTGGGAGGGGTACGGCACAGAAAAGAGGTCCAGGGTTCTGTCTCGCCATATCTTGGACCCTCAGCTCATCGCAGACTTCCACTGGCAACACCCTGAATAACCAGGCTGGGTTTGCACAGGGCCTGGGGATGCCAGTCAGAGGGACCTGCTGGCCCTTCCTCCCAAAACCTCAGACGAGGAAGATCCGTCCTCTGACGAGGAAGGGTCCATCCTCCATGGATGCCTTCCGCCCATCCGGCCGGTGAACTGTCTGAGGAGGTCTCTAAGGAGTTCCAATGGATGTTTTTGATGGATGAATGGGAAATCTTTTTGAACCATAAAAATTTATCAGGCAGCCATTACTGCTTCTCATATTAGTTTCTCAGATGATACAGTGGGGCTGCACCTTTTCATTTGCAGATTTATGAAGGAGGCTCAACATTCTCTGTCTGTTCATAAACATCTCATTCCCTCAAGTTATTTGCCTCCAGTGCTGGAGGTTCTGTGCACTAAAACCATTTAAGCTTATTAAAACTGCAGTCTCTCAGGACGGTGTTGCTACTTGCACTAGCCTGAGCTAAGCAAACCAGTGACCCCAGTGTGCTCTCAGTGCATCCCTCGTGTGCAAGATTCTCCCCTAACATCGATTAGGTTTTTCTTTGACTCATACAGCCTCTAGGCCTAAGACTCCCAACACTTGCATGAGAGGTGCTAGAGCTGGTTGCTTTTCATCTGTCACTCTTCTCCTCTGACAAGGAGCAAAGGCTGCATATGCTGTGTTCTGTGCCTGTTCACTGCACATACAAAACCAAGACAAAGACCTTCAGAAAGAGCGATCAGCTCATTTTTGCCTGGGCCCTTACCTGGGGAGGTAAAACCATCTCCATGCAGCAGCTGTCCCACTGACTGGTTGGAGTTATTGCAATGACATATGATTCAAAGGGGATACTGCCTCCCTTGGGCCTGAAAGTACATTCCACAGGGGGCATGGCTGCATCGTTAGTCCTATTCCTTGCAGGAGATAGGCTGGTTGCAGGTTGGTCTTCATCTCGTACCTTTGCAAAGTTCTGCCACCTGGATGTTACCAAAACAAAAAAAAAAAAAACCCATTTGGTTCTACAGGTGAGCACCATGTGAGTCCCATGCATCCCTCCTTAATTACTAAGCCAGGGATAGTATATCCAATTGATCCTAGGCCCTGGCTGGGAACTTGACTGCACTAGGACTCTCTTACACAGGATGAGACAAGCAACATGTTCTCTGTTAGGAGGGAGCATCCTGTACTGGGCTGACCATGTCTGAACAATGAGCATTGGGCAATCTGGGAGTTGTCCATGTCTCCCATCAGTGGATTTTGAATGATTAGAGAAATTGAGCTCACTGTCTTAACCCCAATTCTCTGAAATGCTGCATGTAACACTTTCATGATTCTGTTCGCTTTTTGTAGAATGAGTGCAAGTGCTAGCCACATGTTTGTATCATCTGCGGTAGACACATTTGAAGCTAGAAGAAGGAAGTTAACACACTCATTTGTACAACGCATCTTCACTTCTGAAAATAAAGTCATCACCCGGTCATCAACACATTCGGATGCCTTCACACACAGTACATTCTGGAGGCATTATATCAACCTAGTCTTCAAGCACCCCAGATAATTCTACTCAATACTGTGAATATTAACATTTTATTGTATATGTATCTGTATTTACGTTTTGTACGTTTTATTTAATTGATGTTTTTGATATGGGCCAAGTGCCTGAAATAAAGGTGAAAAAAATAAATAAATAAATAAAGGTAGAGATCCAAGTCCTGCTTGCTGCAAGTGAGAAGTGAATATGTTCACAGAGGAGGAGAAGCGCTGTACTGCCCTCATTCAGGAGCATAGACTGTATAAAAAGATGGATGCAGCACCCAGGTATGAAAACTGAGGCCAATGCAGAAATCTCTAAAATGTGCATTCTGTTTAATGACCAGCAGATAGCAATGTTGGGGGTTGCAGAAAGAAGTTCAATGCTATAGAAGTCTATAAGAAAATGACCCTACTTCCCCACCTGATTTATTTCAAGAATGACTTTTCACCTTATTTTATGGTATCTATCGCAAGTTTCAAGTCTCCTTCGATATATCATGATGTTTATTTTTGTAAATTATGGTCCCAAGTAGACTAGAATAAAGGATAAAGCCAGAATGTGCTTTAGGGGCATGGCTATCCTTTGGTCCTCGTCAGATACGGTCAGATCCACCCGTAGATCCACCGCTCGCTCCTCCCTGGATCTTCAATTCACGCTCTCGTCCAATAGGAATCATATCCGGTTTCAAAATGACAAAATGGCGCTGTTCAAATAACCAAAATCGAGGCCCCCTAAATGGTATTCTGAAACCAATGAATGACGTCATGGTTGGTTCATCCATCTTTCTATACGAGAGGAATGGGGCAGCCTCTAAGTGCACTGGACACGCACTGTTGGTCAAATGCAGACTCATTGCAATTGGGTGGTTCTGTGAAGTTCATGGCCGTTTGTCACTCCTATCAGTGGATCTCTCCACTCAGTGTCTCAGAGGACCAGGGTTATGACACTGACCTGAAGTTTTCATTTGTCTGTAAAAAATTTGCTCAATTGCTTTTCGATTAAAATACACAGGACTCGATGAAGGGTAGGATAATTATGCATGAAACAGTGATGGTAGTTTCTAACCATGCTAATGATGAGCAGACTTCTCAGCAGAATTTTTTTTTGAAAGCTTCTCAAATGGCCTTCAATGATTGGTTGCTGCTTGTTTAAGAATCAGGCACAATTCCAGAGAGAAAAAACGGTAAAGCTTAAATTCACAGATTTTCTGATTCATTTACTTATATAAATTCTCCACTGACTAGAACCATGTGACAAGTTCCAATGATGAAATGTCACGCCCCTTAATTGCACCTTTCTGTTCATCCCCCTCAACCTTTGTCCCTCATCTCCACTTTAA
The DNA here is from genome assembly GCA_029721435.1 of Gymnothorax reevesii. Lineage (NCBI taxonomy): Eukaryota > Metazoa > Chordata > Actinopteri > Anguilliformes > Muraenidae > Gymnothorax > Gymnothorax reevesii. The sequence continues at coordinate 70,388,000 of CM056585.1, read as the reverse complement.
TTATTTCATTGATGCATTTTGTTTTACAGATGCTCTATGGAATAAGACCAGGTAATACATTCCATTAATGAATTGTCACATACACTGATCCCCCCCATTCCCTCATTTTTTTTGTCCCCGTCCTCTTTGTGCATTCTCCCTTTATTCCCTCCGGTCCTTTGTTCCTTCTTCCCTCAATCCCCATAAATTATGTTATTGAAGCTTCCGTTTAGCAAGTGATCCACTAAAAAGACAATCTGATAAATGCAAATTATGACACTTCACTTCCCTCCATCTGTTTCTCACCGTGTCTCCTCATACGCTGTCCTCTTTATAAATGCATGTATTGCTTTTTGATGCATTTTTTTTATAGGTGATTTACTTGATATGAGCATCTGATAAATGCAATTAAAGTATTGTCTTCGTCAACCCAAACACACCCATCCTAGCTGTTACCGCTCCCAGACTGGGTGTCTGAAATGAGTGACAGAATTAAGAGACATTCTTTTTTTTTTTCTTGTCCTTAATTGTAACTCATTTGCATTATAACTAGTATCATTTTCAATCATCAGTCCATTCATCAATGGACTAATGAACACCAATGCAAAGCCTAAACACAGGCACAATCTCTGTTACTGATCTTCAACCTTATATATACACAGAAAATAATAGACTGGAATTCATATGGCTTATTACCAAATCTTGTATCTTTTCTCTTAACATCTTCATTTCACTAACTTTACTTTCACCGAACACCCATAGTGTCATCACATAAAACCGTCAATCAGTAACATTATACTAATTCAAATAACTGAATAGTAACCATAGTACCATTAATAAACAAAGTATTCAAATAAGTATTTATAACTCATCAGTACGAAATGCCCTTAACCTTAGACAGTAAGTTTTCAGAACATTACGCTGCCAAAACAAACTAAGGCATTGCAGCTGATCGTATATGGCCTACATGTAAATTCATGGGAGACGCCATTTTAGAACTATGACACACCCTCTAATTACTTGGTGCACGAATGGTGCGGTAAACGGTACATTTTGGTCATTCTAACTCATTTAACTTAGACAATAGCAGTTGCATTCCTGCAGATTACAGTTACAACTTACAACTTCAAAATTATTCTCTCGTTCACCTTAGCAGAACTGGTTTCATTTCAAGCATTTGCATCCAATTGCGGGAGACTAATATTCACAAAGGTTCCAAAAATAATGACTACACAAAAGTAATATTCCCTTAAGCGATCTCTGCATCTTTCTAAATGCCATAACAGTTACCCAAGGTACCCTATATGTTGTATTTCATGAGATTACCCACCTGAAATGAGTGACAGAATTAAGAGACAGCCGAACACAGGTTTATGTGTTAGATGTTCTGACAAATTCGATAATTCGTTTGACTTTTCATTGTCAGAACCAAAAGCTTGTCCCCATCATTACTGACATAGCGCCATCTACAAGTGTGGTGGGTATGTAGCACAGAAAATCTTAAAGGGGACCTAATATGCTATTTTTTCAAGTTTATATTTTGGTCTTTGACTCCCCAAGAGTACTCCTGATCGCGGAAAGTAAAGAAAAGGGTACTTATTTCACACATACTGCCATCCTCAAAAAACCCAATTTATAGTCCGTAGTGGTCTCAGCCTGAAACGCCTCATTGGAGTGGCTCTTTCGCTATGGCCCCCACTCCCTGTGTGCCCACTTTCTTCTGACTGGCCACCTCTTTGGAGGGCAGATCCAGGCCGGACGAGCAGCAGAACGCAGTTTTGGGCACAGAAACAAGGAATCTCAGGGCTGGCTGGGGCAGGTGAAGACTAGAGACAGGGGCCACCAAAAACAAGGCACAGAACTAAGAACTAGGTGTATCAAAGGTACAAGAATTAACACAGGAATGAGAAATAAATCACTTAACTATCCGGCAGTGACACACCGACAGTAGAACCTAAATGCACTGACATTACTGGGGTTGGCAAGAAACAGGTGAGGGAAAGGGCTTCAGAAATTCAGAGAGGGCAAACGAGGAAACAAGAAAATCAACTAATTAACAAAAACCCACAATCAGGAATGCCAGAAACTTTGTTAAATGCAGACACAAGGACACAAGACGTGACAGTTGCTGTTCAATTTCACAACCCTTATAAAATTTGGGAACTGAAGACACAAAGTAATGAAATGTTTCAGAGCTAATTTTGTCCCACTTTTCCTGCAAGAAAGTCTTGAAATGTGCAACAGTCTTGGTTCTTTGCAGTTACATTTTGCAATTCAAAATGCACTACGTGTTCTTCATTTGGGATAAGTTGAGACTGTAGGCAGGTCAGTCCAGCACGTGCGCCCTTCTTATGCTGCTATACTTTAGTAATGCATTCAGAGTGCAGTTTTGCATTGTCTTATTACAATATATATTTACAAGTACCCCTGGAATATATGTCATATTGAGGGCAGCTTTAGTGTGCAGTGATGATTATACACCACCACATTCATCTAAAAGGGGTCTGTCGTAGTTTAGGTTGTGTGTGTTAAGGACTTTCACTGTGGCTCTTGTGCTGGGTTGACATTGAATTCCTTTACTATCGGATTCTTTGCCCAGCTGGCTGATTGGACTTGGGCGGCACCTTCCCCGGACTATATATAAGTCAGAAGTCCGACACGCCTCCTTTGCTAGAGTGTCTGATTTTAGCTAACACTTTAGCCAGAAGATATTTCTGGTGAAGAATTTTTTGCGGACTTCTTCGCAGTGATTTTTTTGGGGAAAATATTTGTAGGGAGATTTCCACTGGATTATTCCCTCATTCTCGTAAGGTCTGCACCAATTAATGTGCTTTGGAATTTTCTTTTCTCGAGACGTTATTTTGTTGCTTTTACTACACCGCTGCATGCGGGTTCTGTTCTTTGTTTCGGCCAGGTTCCCTCTCTTGCTCTGCTTCCGGGGTCTGATTGTTATGTTTGTATTTTGGGAAGCGCAAGAGTTAATTTGCTGCCTGTCATCTATTTCTCCTTTTGGTGATTTTAAGCGCTCGTTATTGCTGGCCTTTTGCTCGCCAGTCTGTTGCATTTGGCCTCCGAATTTCCACCATTACAGGGTCCTAATATATTACTACTCTATAATTTTTTGATGAAAGTGTATTGAAAAAATACTATTGTTGGCAATGACAAAAAAAAAATCACTCCCGCCAGTACACTGAGGTAAAAATACAAGTAATAAACAAAAACACTGAAAAAAAAAAAAAAAAATTTCTAACAATTTAAAGGTGTCAGTTTTTTTTTTTGACTCTTACATAGCATGTATGCATGTTTGAAGGCCCACTCAATGAGTATTGATGCTTAAAAAAAAATAGTTTACACTGGTTTGAGGCAACATTATTTCTGCAAAATTACCTCTGATGGTCAGTTGTTCCAAAATATAAAGTGACATGAACTTTGCGCAATGTTAGTGTTAAACACAATGTCACGATGGAAGGAGCTCTCTGAGATTATGCGTAGCCGTATTGTGGCCTTACATGATGCTGGAAAGTCACTTTGAAAAATTTCTGAAGACATTAAATGCTGCCATGGCACTGTAAGAAACGTCATAACTGTTTAAAATTGTTTCAAAGAGACCGATTTGCTGAAAACTAGTGGCCTTAGAGGTGCAAAACTGTCATGGTTCGGGAGCTCTGTTAGCTCTTTTTGTTACCCTCGTCCGGGACGATATCGGTTTGCTCACCATCGGATTCCTCAGCCAGCTGGCATTGATTGGGGGCGTCGCCCGGACTCTATTTAAGCTCCTGCCTTTCCTCGTTCGTGTTGCTGGAGTGTCATTTTGCGCTTGACGCTTTAGCCGGTAAAGTATTTGACAAGGTTGAGTATTGGCAGGATTTGGCTGCATAAGAGGTATAGAGTTAGTGAGTAAGGGATTCTTTTGGTTTATTTTCCCTTTTATTGTGTTTGAGCTCGCTTTTTGGCTGCCACGGACGGTGTCAGGTCCGTTGGTAGCGCGAGCCTGGTGATTTCCATTTGTTTTAGCCTCTCGGCACGCTGCTGGATTTTACTTTTATTTCGGGCCACTGCTCTTGGCGTCTAAACACCAACGCCATCACACAAAACCAAAGTTAAGTGCCTCTGATGTTTGTTATCAATGCATGACACGTAAAAAAATCAGCGGTTGACAGCATGACAACTCTGTGATGATATTAATAGCTTCAGAAATGAAAAGATGAAGGTATCAGGATCTTCAATTTCAAGACACGTGCATGAAAATGGTCTGCCGCCAAAAAACCACTTCTTAGAGCTGGCGACATCAAAAAAAAAAAAAAAAAAAAAACAGGAGATTGCTAAGATATTGAAGGATTAGACACAAATGGGCTGGTACCATTCCTTTGGACAAATTAATAAAAATTTGAAATTTTCTCATCCAAATGCAGAACTTATGTGCGCTGTAGTTGGAAGTTGGATTTCAAAAATGACTGTTTAACCCCATCAGTAAAACATGGAGGTGGTATTGTTATGGTTTGCAGTTCACCCTGTTTGAAAGGAGGCATGATCTCTTAAAAATCGACTAAATCCTTGCGTGGCAGGCATCTGGAAATAGATTGATTGATTGGAGATTTTATTTCCAACAAGATAATGACCCTAAAGACACTTCTAAGTTGTGCAAGAATTATGAGTCATAAAGAATGATTTTGTGGTACAAAAGTTGTGACTCGGCCTGCTCAAATCGCAGACCTTAATCCGATTGAGCTAATTCTGTTGTAACATTGACAGAATGTTTTTGGAATGACCTTCAGACCATATGGAATAATGTGTATATGTGTGTATATATATACGTGAACACTATGCCTGAATGATTAAAAGCTGCAATCATAGCAAAGAGTTGCCACACTAGATATTGATTTGTTCTCACAAAAAGACTATTAATTTTGTTGTTACTGAATGTTTTAATCTGTTTACTTATTTTTATCTACATTATATGTGATTTTTACTATGAGCAAAAAGCAGGGACACACCTTGGACAGCTCACACAAGCATCACAGGGCACATGTACCATACACCATTCACTCGCACTCTCATACATGAGGGCAGTTTACGATCTCCAAGTAGCATGACATGCATGTCTTTGGATGGGGAAGGAAACAGGAGTACCTGAAGGAAACCCATATGAACATGGGGAGAACTCGAAACAAAATGCCCAAGGTTGGATTTGAGCTTTGCCTTTATTCTAATATTGTTGTTGTTGTTCTTGTTGTCTTCGTTTTCGTTGTATTCCAAGACAATGGACATGAGAACATTTCTTTTTTAAAGAATCAAGCTCAAAATGATGGTGGATAAATAACTTGGAAGCTGATCAGATTTTGCAACACAGTTATTTAGTTTCTTCCTTTTTTTTCTCCAGAACTTAACAGAAAGATGCCACAAAACAGGCTTTGATAACAAGTATTTGTCTTTGAATTCTTTGTCAACTAATAAATAGCCTTGATATAAATTGTGATAAACGTGTCCACTAATTCGCCAATTTGGATGCTAAGTTATCGTTCACTTCGATTTTCTCCCACTTTTATGTCATAAAAAGTCGAATCTTTATACAAATCCCAGTGACAATGAAGTTGGGATGTTGTGTAAAACATGAATGAAAATAGAATACAATGATTTGCAAATCCATTTCAACTTATATTTAATTGAGTACACTACAAAGACAAGAAATTTAATGTTCAGAATTCATTGTTTTTTTTTTTGGAAATATTCACTCATTTTGACTTTGATGCCTGCAACACTTTCCAAAAAAAAACAAGGACGGGGTCAACAAAAGTATGGGAAAGTTGAGGAGTGCTCAAATATCACCTGTTTGGAATATTCCTCAGGTAAATAGGTTAATTGGAGACAGGTGAGTGTCATGATTCGGTATAAAAGGAGCATCCCTGAAAGAATGTTTCTCAACATACAATTGCAAGGAATTTAGGATTTCATCATCTACAGTCCATAATATCATCAAAAGATTCAGAGAATCCGGAGAAATCTCTATACTTAAGCGGCAAGACCGAAAACCAACATTTGCATGCCCGTGACCACTGGCCCCTCAGGTGGCACTGCATTAAAAACCGACATCATTCTGTAAAGGATATTATTATGTGGGATAAGGAACGCTTGAACAAACCATTGTCAGTGAACACAGTCCATCGCTACATCTAAAAGAGCAAGTTAAAACTACCATGCAAAGCGAAAGCCAAATATCAACAACAACCAGACACGTAGCCATCTTTTCTGGGCCCAAACTTATGTGAGATGGACTGACGCTAAGCTGAGAAGTGTACTGTGGTCTGATGAGTCCAAATTTCAAATTGTTTTTGGAAATCATGGATGTCATGTCCCCTGGGCTAATGACTATCCATATTATTATCAGCGCAAAGTTCAAAAGCCAGCATCTGTGATGGTATGGGGATGTTTCGATGCCCATGACATGGGTTACTTGCACGTCTGTGAAGGCACCATTAATGCTGAAAGGTACATAAAAGTTTTAGAGCAACATATGCTACCATTTAAGCAATGTCTTTTTCAGGGACATCCCTGCTTATTTCAGCAAGACAATGCCAAGCCATATTCTGTACATGTTAAAACAGTATGGCTGCGTAGTAAAAGAGTGTGCGTAATAGACTGGCCTACCAGCAGTCCACACCTGTCTCCCATTGAAAATTTGCAGCACATTATCAAGTGCAAAATATGTCAACGGGGACCACAGACTGTTGAACTACTGAAGTTGTACATCATGCAAGAATGGGAGAGAATTCCACCTACACAGCTTCTACAATTAGTGTCCTGAGTTCCCAATCACTTATTGAGTGTTGTTAAAAGGAAAGGTGATGCAACACAGTGGTTAACATACCCCTGTCCTAGCTTTTTTTGAAGGTGTTGCAGGCATCAAATTCAAAATGAGTGAATATTTAAAAAAAAACAATAAAGATTATGAGTTTGAACATTAAATATCTTGTTTTTGTAGTGTACTCAGTTAAATATAGGTCTCAAAGGATTTGTAAATCATTGTATTTTGTTTTTATTCACGTTTTACACAATGTCCCAACTTCACTGGAATTGAGGTTTGTAATAAACTGGTATAATATTAATATGGGTTCTTTATTATTCCTGTCATGTTTTTTTTTTTTTTTTTAAATGTGGTCCAAAAATCTTACTTAAAAAAAAAAGACCAACCAGTTTACATTTTGGGATTGCAGTAGTTGTAGTTGTAACAAAAACCGGCAAACACAGTGATCCTCCAAGGTTATCCTTGGTAACCACTGGTCAGCATAATTTTTGATCACAATTTAGAATCTTTTTATTCTGTTTTAACATTATTGGCATTCAAGGAGGTATTGGGCTGCTCAAGAATGACAAGATTTTAAACTGAAATCAAATGTAAAAGTGAGGCCGGCCTTCATCCGCAATTTCAAATGCCAGGAAATACACAGAAGAAAAAAACTGATAATTTCATAACCTCTGATTGTTTGTTTTTAATTGCTATGTTATACCCCTAATCCTATTGCTGTTATCAAGTTTCAATACCTCAAAAGTTTTAAATTGTGAAAACGCTGGAGAGAGAACCTGAAGGAGTACTTTTGGTTCACAAAGAGGCATACTTGGAGAGAAATATTGCAGTCTTTTATCGCCCCCTGCTGAAATGAGAAATAACAGGACTGCCTTCAAGAAAGTCTCTCAACACAAGCATGACTTGGGGATGTTATAACATGTATTACGTAATTGAGTGCAAGAGTCATCATATGTATGCTTAAGCCATTTCTTTGGTTTCATGATCTGAGAATTATTGGCTGCATCTTTGATTAAAAATCTATGTTTTGAAATAAAAAATACATCTTCAAAAATAGAGGGTAAACATGGTACCAAATTGAATCTCAGGCAAAGAAAAGGGTTTTGATCTCTACGAGGCAATTGGTATGATTTTGAAAACGATGTTTTTAGAAAGCTCACTGGGTGAACTATCATCACAAGACAACTGGAGAAGAAGTAAAGTTAATGGAATCTGAGAGTGTTCTGGCTTTGAAACGGGGTATCACAAGTTTTTTTACATTTTGGCTTTCCATAGCGTCACTTCTGAACGGTTAGAACTCAGTTTTATGAGGTATCCTTGACAAAAAATAAAATCAGGATAGTGAAACAATTCTATTAAATTTTACAGCATCTTGAGATAACATTGAAACAAAATGTAATCAATCCATGTAAACCCCCATAATGAAATATAAATGTTTTATATTTATGGTACAAACCTCTTGTCGCAGGCATGTTCAGAGCAAACATTATCAAGGTTTATTTGTCAGCCAATGTTATTTGGGATGCTCAGATCAGTTAGCCACCGATTACTACTGGCCAAGATTCGGTAAAATTCTGCAATTGAGAGATTGTTATTAAATTCTCTTGTCAAATTTCCCAATGAGAAACACACAAAAAAAAAATACATGAACTACAAAAATCTATTTTTTTTCCTTTCAAAACTTTAAACATTGTAGACTGTCATTGTCCCAAGCATTGCCTGCATAAAACAGTGAACGTAGTCCCTGTGACGTCACCCATGGAGTTCAGAAAATCCACTGGCCAGTGCTGTTGCCATCTTGGCAGTACCTGACTCCGCCCAACTCCCCGGCTAACCCAAAAATGGGCAAAGGGACGGAGTGCTGGTGGAGCTGAGGCAGCTGCAAATTTTTGTTCCCCCCCAAACAGGCTTGGAGTTGTAGGCATTTCGACCAATAAAATTGCTCGTGCTGTCATAGGGTCCTTAGCAAGTTGTTTTCCTGCGGTTCTTTCCTTTTTTCTGTGGGTGTGGGAGTTTTAAGCGTTCAATATATATACACACACACGTGTCATGTGAATTATGCCTTTTTGCTTATGAATTGAGGCATTTACAGCCAGTGACTAATAAAGTATCTTTTTTTCAATCAACACAATTCTTTTGTTCTGCTTGGAAACCATAGATCCTGCCATTCACGTGGATGCTACTTTGACACACACCACTGATCAAAACATTGTTGCAGCCCAAATACACCCCTTCATGGAGATGGCATTTCCTGATGGCAGTGGCCTCTTTCAGCAGGATAATACGCCCTGCCACACCACAAAAATGGGTCAGAAATGATAGGGGGAGCACAATAACAAGTTCAAGGTGTTGGCTTGGCCTCCGATTTCCACAGATCTCAATGCAATCAAGCATCTGCGGGATGTGCTGGACAAACAAGTCCAATCCATGGAAGCTGCACCCCACAGCTAACTGAACTTAAAGGATTTGCTGCTAATGTTGTGTCAGATTCCACTGCACACCTTCGGAGGTCAAGTGGCGTCCATGCCTCGACGGGTCACGGCTGTTTTGGCAGCAAAAGGGGGACCGATACAATATTAGCCATGTGATTATAATGTTATGGCTGACTAGCCTTGATTAGCCTGTCTCCTTCGATGGATATTGTTTAGTGAAACAAGCCGACATTGAGCACCGAGAGAGCCCCACAGCCCATAAGTGATTATTAATAAATAGCAGTATACACCTATGGCATGGCACAGGTATGCCATCCACCGTTCCTTGGGTTCCTGCAAGCAGTGATTATTACGCATACTTGCATAACAATTCAAGGTCACTGTGCCAAGGTCAAATCCACTACTTACCCATGCGTTGCACGCTTGCCCATCAGAAGGCAGCAGCATATCACATTTGAAGCTGTGGTTAATACTCTTGGAAATATGGCCCCGACAAAATTTTCAAGTACAAGGTCACTGTGCCAAGGTCAAAGGTCAGATCCATTCTGACCTTTAGTTTACCTTGCACAACTAATCCTCAAAAGGAAACACCTGAACAAATCTGAAGCTGCTATGGTTAGTACTGTTGGAAATATGGCCCAGAAGGAAGTGAACTGTGACCTATTTAGTGATTAAGATTTTTGTGGGACAAGGTCTTGAAAAGTCCATATTTAAACCCATAAATGATTGTTCTGAAAAAACAGATAATTTTTAATGGCTACACAGCCACTTATTTTAAAAATATTCACACTTGTAAGATCTGGAAACTAGTAGTACCTTTACTTATCCTACGTTAAAAAACTATTTTGAGAGTGGCTTTGGATAAAAACGTCCGCTAAATGAGTAATGTAATGATCAGCAGCCCCACAATTCACAAGAAATTGTATCTGACCTATATTACGGAGAACAAATGGGCAACTTTATTTTAACCTAGGCCATCAGCAATACTTAAAAAATGAGCAGTAATTCCTAGTTTATGTTGGGTATAGCTGATGATGTTTATGTATTTGGAAAAGCAGTTCATGAGCAATCATGCCAGGTTTCAACAAAATCGGCTGAGTACTTTTCCTAGTATGTCCAAATGTATCCATATATTGGGTGGAATATTGTGTCTTATAAAATGTATAATTTACTTGAACTGTTGTAGCTTTTTTTTGTGTGTCCACATATATTTTCAATCACAATACTAAGAGATCAAAGTGTCACAAAAAAGAAAGATATTTGCCTTGAATGCGGAGCAACTATTTATTCACCTTTCATATCATTTACTTCATGCTATTTTTTCTGTCAAACATGTCCACTCCGACACATTGGTCTATATACATCTCCACAGAATGGGGAGTTTTTCTTTAACCACTCCCTCACCAAGCTGGACTCGGTTCCTTCACACATGCATGCGCACAGAAACATGCACAAACACTCATGAGCACACAAACAAATGCACATTCTGGAAACAAATCTTCACCCTTAGACTGCAGGCAAGTTGCGGCTTATGGCTGCCATGGAATGAATGGGCCATAGCTTCTCTGGTGTATGGAGTTTAACATGAGAACACAAGATACCGGGGACTGAAGCCAGGTGTTTCATTCCTGTGTGGAGTTTCTCTGGTGAAGTAAAGTTACAAATGGTGAATATAAATGGAGTTTATATCTGCACAACACAATGCTATGCCAGCTAGTCATTGAGTTAGCTAGTTATAAACATGAAATAACGTATTGTAGCTAGTCAGTTGAGTTAGCTAGCCAACTAAACAAAATAATGCATTGAAAGCTAAGAAAATATCATTATTGCAAGTCAAATGCAGCTATGAAAAACAAATTAGAACAAAACTGCAAACGTAATGTATACATACCACAAACCTTTGAAAACTGTGCACCGGTATCACGTTAAACTTTTGAAAACTGCACGCAATTGTCATCACTTCCCCTCTGGTTTCATCTGAAGCCACGCCCAAATCCACACCAATCAAATGATGTCAGACTCGAAAGACCTGGGTTTTAGTGAATCTTAGTTACAGTCAGGATGTCCTCTACTCAAGTTCGGTAGGGTTAATTATAAGCCAGCTAACTTTGCCATGTAACTCATTAGCCAACTTGTACTGTAGAATTTTTTGCAAGGACAAACTTTGCACAGCTATCAGCTCTTCTACACAACACTAATCACTACTGACTATTGATTGTGGAGAGTGAGGACCTGACAGTCCCCAAATATTAGGGAGCAAACGTTGAACTTAAAATTTCACTCTAACAACCTAACCCATTAGCTAGGTTAAACAACTAGCTAGAAAACGTAATGTTACAACCCTCCTGCTAGCTAACGTCAGCTGATACATTATACACTGCTAAAAAAAAAAAAAAAAAAAAAACCACCACACAACCCCACCACACACCACAACACACCCCTCACTAAAACACATACTGGATCTGACTTAAATATTCTTATTAAATACTTGGTTCTTTACATAGTTGAATGTGCTGACAATGAAATCACACAAATTATCAATGGAAATCAAATTTAACCCATGGAGGTCTGGATTTGGAGTCACTCAAAGTCACCCAACTTTGATGTAATGTCCTTAAAACAAGTCAAAATGAGGCTCAGTAGTGTGCGTGGCCTCCACGTGCCTGCATGACCTCCCTACAATGCCTGGGCATGCACCTGATGAGGTGGCAGATGGTCTCCTGAAGGATCTCCTCCCAGACTTGGACTAAAGCATCAGTCAACTCCTGGACTGTCTGGTGCAACATGGCGTTGGTGGAAGAAACGAGACATGTCCCAGATGTGCTCAATTGGATTCAGGTCTGGGGAACGGGCAGGCCAGTCCATAGCATCAATGCTTTCATCTTGCAGGAAATGCTGACACACTCCAGCCACATGAGGTCTAGCATTGTCTTGCATTAGGAGGAACCCAGGGCCAACTGCACCAGCGTATGGTCTCATAAGCGGTCTGAGGATCTCATCTCCGTACCTAATGGCAGTGAGGCTACCTCTGGCGAACACATGGAGGGCTGTGCGCCCCCCCCCAAAGAAATGCCACCCCACACCATTACAGTCCCACTGCCAAACCGGTCATGCTGGAGGATGTTGCAGGCAGAACTTTCTCCACGGCATCTCCAGACACGGTCACGTGTGCTCATTGTGAACCTGCTTTCATCTGTGAAGAGCATAGGGCGCCAGTGGTGAATTAGCCAATCTTGGTGTTCTCTGGCAAATGCCAAACATCCTGCACGGTGTTGGGCTGTAAGCACAACCCCCACCTGTGGACATCAGGCTCTCATACCATCCTCATGGAGTCCGTTTCTGACCGTTTGAGCAGATTAATGCACATTTGTGGCCTGCTGGAGGTGATTTTGCAGGGCTCTGGCAGTGATCCTCCTGTTGCTCCTTGCACATAGGCGGAGTTAGCGGTCCTGCTGCTGGGTTGTTGCCCTCCTACGGCCTCCTCAACGTCTCCTGATGTACTGGCCTGTCTCCTGGTAGCCACTCCATGCTCTGGACACTACGCTGACAGACACAGCAAACTTTCTTGCCACAGCTCGCATTGATGTGCCATCCAGGATGAGCTGCACTACCTGAGCCACTTGTGTGGGTTTTAGAGTCCGTCTCATGCTACCACTAGAGTGAAAGCACCACCAGCATTCAAAAGTGACCTAAACATCAGCCAGAAAGCAGAGGAACTAAAAAAGTGGTCTGTGGTCACCACCTGCAGAACCACTCTTTTATTGAGGGTGTCTTGCTTATTGCCTGTAATTTCCACCTGTTGTCTATTCCATTTGCACAACAACATGTGAAATTGATTGTCAATCAGTGTTGCTTCATAAGTGGACAGTTTGATTTCACAGAAGCGTGACTGACTTGGAGTAAACATTGTATTATTTAAGTGTTCCCTTTATTTTTTGAGCAGTGTAGTTAATGCCATGGTATCCCAGGTGAAAAAGTATTACACTTTATTACATTAAAAGTATATTTGTTGCATACAAAAGTTATTACATATATACTTTTGCAATTAAGCACAAAAAGTAATATATTTAATATATACTTTTAGAAAGTGTACACTTTAGGTGTACTGAAGTAGTACACACGTAGTATTCAATGACTACTTGAGCACACTTAATTACACATAAAGGGGGCGAAAAAAACATACACCATACTTAATACAGTCTGTAAAAGTGTAATTCAAGTATAGTATTTTTTTACCTGGAATAAGCATAGACAATATAAATCAGCCTCTGGGTCCAAGTCCAGATTTCCTACATTGTGCATGAACTTACGGAGCTTGGAAGAATAGTAAATTGGAGTAAGATTACGATTGGCGTAAAAAATAGCCGCTGCCTGTATTTTTTTCCGCTTTGGAATATGCCGCCTTCAGAGTTTTCCAGCGATGCATAACTTGGTTGGCATTTAACACTAAACTATCCTCTCTTCACTTTTCGCACATCTCAAAGATACCCCGCTGTTAAGGTGCTTTCGCCCATCGATTTATTCCAATGTAGTCATGTCTTTCATTATCTGAATGCACACAGTCGTCTCCTCTTCGCTCCAAGAAGGCTAATTCCTTGCGAACTGAACAGATGCGAACGTAGCAGAATATTATGTTCGGGGGCATTTTCCTATTAAGGAGAATGCATGAGCCAATATTCCGATTAAACCAGGCATATGCCAGGGGTCGAATCAGAAAATGACCTTAATCGGGGTATTGCACGCGTTTACATGATAGGTACGCAATCGGAATATTTTCATATTCCGATTGATACAGGAATATGATGTGCATGTAAACGCAGTCAGTGACTTAAATTCCGCGAGTGAATTTCTTCAGTGCGCTTCGATTGAATATTTGCTGACCACGGCACAGAAACGCGAATGCCACTAAGCAGAAAAACTCCCGCCTAAGACGTAAGCCTTGGCATCTCTGCATTTCTCGTTTGCAAACAAAAGGATGAAGCAGCTTAACTTAACCTTAACTTGTCACAGCCGGACGACTATTTTGCAGAGCAAATCTCACTTAATGATAAAACTGCAAAACTGAACCTTTCGTTGGACAGCGCGAATGCGGAAAATAAGGTTTCACACTCAATATGACAAATACACAAGCAAGGGGGAGGTCCAATGGCCTTGTTTGGACTTGCCTCAACTATCCGCACCTAGATGCTACGCCCCCTGTCTGTCGCCACACCCCCATAAATTTCAGTGGCAGGCATAATCTGAAGTTTGCAGTTCATTCATAGGAAAACATACGCAGGGCATGATTTTCTCCAAAGACGCAGGATCATGATTTTTACTGCTGTTGTTGTGATCTGTGGACTCCTCGTTTTCTATCTGATCGTCTCCACACGGTCGAGGTGAGTAAGCAATGTCGTAATTTTGGTCTTTGTGAATGCAGTGATATTACCTAAAAAGACTCGTGCCATCGCATTTGAATTATTATCTCTGAAGTTTGTGCTGTTAGCTGGGCAAATGAAAATGTGCTGTCTAATGGGGAATATAAGGTCGCGAAAATTAAGTCCGATATATCCAATGAAAATCGAGCATGCTGCGTGTCTGTAACAAGAAATACTTGAAAGACTTTTGTTAGATTTAAAGTATTCAAGCTCAATCCTCTAAATTGTTTCACATCATGATGCATTTTCTTGTTGATTTTACTTTTTTTTTAATAGAAGTTGAAAACAGTTTTGATTATCTTTACCAGATCAAAGAATGAACCACCTTTAGACAAGGGGCTTATTCCCTGGCTGGGTCATGCCCTTGAGTTTGGAAAAGATGCTGCAAAGTTTCTAACCCGAATGAAGAAGAAACACGGTGACATTTTCACGGTATGATCTCTGTTGAAATCAACCCGTGGACTCTGCGGTACAAACGACTCTTAAAAACCTAGTTTCCAAGGGGAAAAAAAAACTCTGCAAATGTGTTGCCGTCGCATGCATTCATGATGCTCAGTCAAAACTTTAAACACTGGATGGCAGTAATTTTAAATGAAAACCTGATCCATCTGATGTTTTGCGTAGCGTTTCAAAAACTGTTGACTCACAAGAGTGGTAAAGGGTAGTGGTTAATTCTGCTTTCCTGTAACTGCACAATGGCATAAGGTCATAGTGTTAACCCTTTCAGAGGTACAGGCAACTATGGTTGCCCAATGATGTTAAATATCAAAATCAGATGCTGTTGAAAACCTATTATGTGGTAACTTGTTTAAAAGAGCTTCCCTGCAGAGCTCTTTTAAACAAGTTTCCACATGATAGGTTTTCAACAGTTAAGGATAATGACATTTTTAATTCCTTGAAAATTTATTCAGTGCTCAAAGGTTTAAAGGTGCAAAAAATGGTTATCATTTTTTTTCTCTTTTTTTGGGTTATGATTTTTTTGCACCTGAAAGTCATAATATAATACTAATAATAATAATGCCATGTCCCCATAGGTGTGTGTCGCTGGGAACTATGTGACAGTGCTTCTGGATCCAAGCTCTTACGATGATGTCCTGCAGGACACTGTTTCGCTGGACTTTAATCGCTGTTCCCAGGCAGTGGTGCAGAGGGTCTTCTGCCTGTGCCTACCTACAGGCTGCCCTGCGGCACAGAGAGCCTGGATGGAGCAGTAAGTAACATAAAATATCAAAAATTAAAGTGTCTTGAAGTGTTACTATGGCATCTGCCCTCGTATAAAGTGCCTGTAAAAGAACAGCTGTGAGCCCGGAAATGGTCAGAAAAGTAATGAAAACAACAAAATGATGTATCGGCTTTCCCGGCCTGAAGGGTAGAAATGCGTAACAGCGTTCCCGGTTTTAAAGGTTAAAATGTGCACTTGCTGTACCGCTTTAAATGGGTTAATACTGTACCCATACATATGCTCATCTACCAAATTTTAGCCTTCACTCATTCACTTAAAAGAACCAAAAGTGCTCTTTCTGTTTTCCTTACCAAAAACAAACTGTCGAGCTATCGATTTTCCTGCAGATACTGTTGCTGTTAAAAAAAAATGTTAGAGACCCGAAACCAAAGGCAGAATCGACGAGCATAATGCATTATTTACATCAGGCTGTCTCAGGCAGCCATTTCATTCATGGATAATGACAACATAACACTGAGACTGTGAATAGGTCTTGTGATACGAACAAAAACACGGCTTTTAAAAAGTTTGCTGATAACTTAAATAGTGTGAAATTAGCGGGCAACGAAACACTAGAAGCTACAAGCTAGCTGAGGTGGTTCATCTGTCTCATCTGAGATGAACAGGGTGCCTATTTCATGATGGCTATTAAGTAGATATGCCAATCTGTAGGGAGTAGCGCTACAACATCATTTCCATTCAAAAAACTAACCAAACATTCATCTTGTTGTAACTATAAGTCGCTGATATCCGGGATTTTCTCGACGACAGAGCGAATGGCCTCCCATATATCTATGTCCATGTCCATTGTTGATTTCGGAGACTAAAATTTAAAACTCAGCGCAGCAGCTACATCATGGCTCTCGGCCACGCCTTCTGTTCATTGGTTGGTCCGGCGGACTTTCTGCCGAGGTAAACGAGGCAGAGCTCCGAGTGACCAGACTGAGTACTGAAGCGAAATGAAATTAAGCGGAAGTACGAAGTCTGGCGGAGCCAGGCTAGGACTACCCAGCCGCACTGGAAAAAAAAGTGATCCATACGCGATAGTGGATGCAGTCTCACAGCTGAGTCAACGGGGAGCAGCTACGCAGGGGAAATCACTGATGCTAAGCCTGCCTTGAAAGTTACTTCCCTTCATTTCACCACTTCCGACCACGTGCTTTTTCACCGGAAAAACAACATAGCCTTCAAGTCGTTTTCAAATTCAAGTTGCGAGTCCACTAGAAGCATGCCATGGAACAAACCACAAGAAGACACAATGAACCTTAGCTATATTTCTGTGCTGAACGACAGGAGGTCATTGCACATTTTCTTGCATGAGCTAATAAAAATCATACACTCTTTGTACTCAAGGTTTGAAATTTTTTTGTTGATTTTTGATGAGGCTTTTACGTTTAGCATATTTTCTCAGTTGCATGGGTGAAGACATATGATCTTGGTGTGGTTTACTGTTAAGCTGAATGGGTACTTGGTTTAAAAGACATTCCTGTTGGTTACATTTTAACATGATCTATTTTGGTTGAAATTGGGTGTAGAATGCCTGGAGATGGCTCGATTTTTTTGGGCCATTCCATGTCAAAACAGCCAAGATTGAGGTGCTTTGTACATAACGCCTCTAAGATTTTGCTCAAATTTGGTCCAAAAATACTTTATGGTGCCAAACAAAAGAATCCCAAGTTTCAAGTCAGTATCTCTGACATTTTTCGCATGAAAATTTCTTGAAATTTGGGTGAAATTCCCCTTTTTATTATGCCCCTGCCCTCCAAAGAGGAAAGGGGGCATTATGTCCACACCATGTCCGTCCGTCGTCTGTCGTTCGTCCGTCCGTCGTCCATTAACTTTTCGTTTCCGTGGGATAACTATAGAATCCCTCGTCGGATTGATGCCATTTCTTAATGGTGTATTGGGAGTGGCTAGTGGAAGGTTCCTTTCGAAAATCAGCGTTGTGCGATATCTAATATGGCTGCCACAGCAGCCATCTCAATATGCCCTTGATCAACATACAGGCGGGGGCATATGCCACGCTCTGCGTTGCTCTTGTTGACTTAGGTGAGTTGGTCATTTAATTTTGTAGCATTTTGGAAGGACCATAACTTCTCATGACAGGAAGCTGAAATTTCATGTACTCATGCATTCTGGCCCATATATCAGGATTCTGCAGCCAGAATCACCATGAGAGATCAGAGGGGTGAGAGGAGGGCCCCCAAAATCCAATTTTTGTGTCGCCTGCAAAGCATAGCGGTACATAGGGATCACTTTGTCCGGTGTCTGTCTGTCCGTCTGTCTGTCCAGTAGTCACACTTTCAGTTGGTAGTCACACGCAGGCGACACATGTGTTCACCTGAACACTCTAGTTTTTAAAGGCGGCATGTGATTTTTCTTTTTGGGGGTCCCTAGGATTCAGTTCAGTGAATGTTAGTTTAAAATGTGTTTCTTTCTCATATTTGGGAACTTTCCCACCACTAAACTAAGTTTTAGGATAATAGAACCATTAGTGGGGGACTTGTGGGGGTCAGAAAACCACTTCAGACCAAAATTATCCTCTCAGACCTTGGACTTCAGACAAAGGGTGATTACCCTTTGCCAAAAAGTTTGGGACACTGTCCTATTGTGCAATAGTTTTAGGTAAACAGGGAAGCAGCAGCTAATCTGTCATAGATCTTCTCAATCCTATGCATCATTTCATAGTTTTAAAAAAAATTGAAGAATTGTCCTCTCGTACCTTGCAAGAGTTGGTTTTATTTTTGGCAAATGCAATTGGATTAAGTGCAAACTTAACAGCAGCAACTACTTTAGCCATCCGTCAGGCCAGGCCCAGGATCCTCCAGCAGCCAGCCAGCCAGCCAGCCAGCCATCAGGCCAGGCCCAGGATCCTCCAGTAGCCAGCCAGCCATTAGACCAGGCCCAGGATCCTCCCGCAGCCAGGCACCCATCAGGCCAGGCCCAAGATCCCCCAGCAGCCAGCCAGCCATCAGGCCAGGCCCAGGATCCTCCAGTAGCCAGCTAGCCATCAGGCCAGGCCCAGGATCATCCAGCAGCCAGCCACCCATCAGGCCAGGCCCAGGATCATCCAGCAGCCAGCTAGCCATCAGGCCAGGCCCAGGATCATCCAGTAGCCAGCCACCCATCAGGCCAGGCCCAGGATTCTCCAGCAGCCAGCCAGCCATCAGGCGAGGCCCAGGATTCTCCAGCAGCCAGCCAGCCATCAGGCCAGGCCCAGGATCCTCCAGCAGCCAGCCAGCTATCAGGCCAGGCCCAGGATCCTCCAGCAGCCAGCCAGCCATTAGGCCAGGCCCAGGATCCTTAAGCTGCTCAGTCGATGTGAACTACATTCAGGTTGGGGATCTAGTGTCCACTTTATTTACTTATCTCTGTTCATATATACTTTATTTTACCATGACGGGGAGCACCGTGGGTGACCGCACAGCAGCTGGGGGTGCTACTACCGCCGTGATAACAAAACTGGACGATCTCGTGAACATGGGCAACCCTGCACATTCGTTTGTATGCTCCCTCATAAAGATCTACTCCTATAATGCAAATGATGTGCCTGCTACACTCGAGAAACTGTCCATGGATCACCTTTGTGCTTTGTATGATACCTTGTGGGATAAACTCAGTACACAGTTCGGGATGAAGGATTGTAGATCCAATCTCGAGGCAGGCTAAACTCATCACCATCCTAGATATCTTCAATTTCGGACTCAGCCTGGTTAATGAGACATTGACAGAACACGTTGAAAAGACTTATGTGGCTAAAGACGGTAACACTGCTATGCTTGATGCTAACGCTGAAATGAAATCCCTACTCACTATCGTTACCAACCTGCAAGGGAGATTGACGTCTCTTGAGAAGGAAGTGGGTGATGTCAAGAAGGAAAACGCCGCCCTACAAGAGGCTCTCCGTATCCTTCAGGATGGCCCCTCGACGACTTCAGAGGCACAGCCGACGACCCAGCGGCCTGTGGAGACGGCCATAGAGGTCGTGAGCATCACCGACGACGGCGAAGCAGTGGAGAACTCGTCTGACACTGACACTCGTCTGATGGCAGCGCGACGGATGAAGATTCTTCTACCGATGACAGGCAGGACTATCAACCCCCGCCGCATTACCTGAAGAAACTACGGAAGCTCGAGAAGAAAGTGAAACAGCTCTCTACGGCCGCACCCCCGAGCCCAGCCCTACAGCCACAACCAGCTCCCACTAAGCCGAAAGGTGGTAATCGGCAAGCGGCCAAACGTGACTGTTACGAGCTTTACGTCCGCGGGCTGTCTGGTGACAACAATGCTACCAACGTAAAGGCTTACCTGAAGAAGCATGGTGTCCATAATGTGGTTGATGTAAAGCAGATGGCTCAGAGGGGCGACTGGAAGTTGTTCAAGGTTACGCTGCCACCGAAAGACTTCGCAAAGGCCGTATCCCGCGAGCAGTGGAACCCCATGTTGACTGTTCGGCCCTTTCTCGCCGGCTCCCGTCCTGAGAGACAGGCCACCGATGTCCCGCAACCCATGCCGGTACGTCCAGCCAGTCAGCAGCACCAGTACAGACAGCACAACGGGTACGACAATCACTAATGTAACGCCTGGACCAGCAGCGCAGATATCCACGTCAGCAGGGAAGCTACGCCAACGACTGGGAGTGGCGTGACAATGAGTGGCCACTCCCCGGCTCCGGCTCCTACAGGCGCGACTACCAGCCCCGTCAACAGCAACAGAGCGGCAGCAACTGGGGCTACTACCCCAGATACTGAACAACGATGTTTTAGGGTTGAAAGTTTTAATTGTCATGGATATAAAGAGTCTTTTGACTATGTTTTTAAACGTATGACTAAATGTGATTTTATATATTTATGTGAGACTTGGTTGAAGCCCAGTGAATCTAGTCTTATCCAACGTAACATTGATAGCCACGTTATATCTAGAGACAGTAGTTTCACAGTGTTCAGTCAGTGTGGTATGGCCGCTGAAGACGAACACGGCCCAGGTAGACCGTATGGTGGTCTGGCCATGATATGTAGATCATTACCTGTTCTTAGCTACGAACTGGTGAAGTGTGCGACGGACAACAAGCGAATCATGACCGTGCTTGCGAAGGACCGTCATGAGCAACCTGTCCACCTCTTGGTCAATTGTTACATGCCCCATTATGACAGTTCCGCCGCTCAGACCGAGGTGTATGTGAACTGTGTAGACGCCCTGCAAGCTATTGTGGACGAATTTGGAGACATTTTCCCGTTAAGCTTCTCGGTGACTTTAATGTACAATTGCCAAGATCAGAGTCTCTTAAAAAGAACTGGTTCCGGGATAGAGGTTTCAACCCACACTGTCGATTTAATGCACGATTTCGTAATCGGTAATAACATGAATATTGTCGACTTTACGTTTGAACAAGCTGTACCATATACATTTTTTAATATACCAAGGGATGTTAGAGCATAGATAGACCATGTAATCAGTACAGAGTATGATATGGATAAGGTTATGTCTTGTGAAATTATTCTCCTAGAAACTGATAATGTTAGTGATCATCTACCAGTTAGAATGACCATGAGCTGGAGCATACCCACATACGAGGACCCCCAACACGCCAGTCCCGCGGCCGCTGGTGTGTTCACCAATTGGAGACGTCACGTTAACAACGTCCAGTACTGCCGCACGCTGTCTGACCGCCTGCAGTCCCTGCCTCACCTGCTCATCCCGGATGGTGCTGACCGGGAACAGGTGCAGACTCTGGTGGACGGCTACCTGGAGTCTTTTAAGAACATTCTAATTGATTCTGCCAAGGAAGCGAACATTGTCCCGCCCAGGCACAGGGCCCCGAAGAAGTACTAGTGCCCCGACCTGTCTCGTGCACGTGATACCAAACGGTTCTGGTGGCGATTATGGGTGGAGAACGGGCGACCTAGGAGCGGACAAGTGTTCCTCTGTTATAAAAGCTCAAAGAAACTTTTCAGAAAGTTATCCCGACGGTGTATATATGAGAACAATGACGAGTTCTTCGGCTCCCTTGACGAACTTTTGAAGCGCGACCGGAACAGATTCTGCAAGGCTGTGAAGAAATTTAAGATATGTCCCCATCACACCCAGATGAAGCCGAGTGAATTCGTGAATTATTTTTCTCGGATAATGCAGGACGATAATAGCGCCCTATCAGACGAACATTTTGCCATATCAGACTGTATCTGGGAAGTACCGTGATATAGCCGACGATGTGATGGCGGGAACTGTAACTCCGGAGTGTGTAGTGGAGCGTATACGGAAACTGAAGCGGAACAGTTCTGCTGGAGCTGACGGGATAGTTGGGGAGTTCCTCATACATGGTTCCTCCGATGCTCTCAGTGGTCACTTAGCTAGCTTTTATACATCCATTCTGTCATATAATTCTGTATCTAGTTGTTTCAATACAGGGGTAATGATACCAGTTTTGAAGGAACCCACACTCAATCCACTCATCCCTGGTAATTATAGGCTAATTATTGTATCCTCAATATTTTCTAAATTGTTCGAACTGCTCATACTTCCGTCAAATTTGGATATGTGTCGTAACCAGTTTGGTTTTCCGTCTAACCTAGGTGTCTACAACGGTCTTAATCTCCTGAATGATGTCATGTGTTTTACCAAATATACTCATACTAACTTGTTTGTTTGTAGCCTCGATGCCGAGAAATGTTTTGATTCTATTTGGCACAACGGTTTATTTTATAAATTATTTGGTGTTTTACCGGATGTACATTGGATTTTTACGTAATTGGTATAATTTACTCGACGTTGTTGTGAAATGGAATGGCTCTATACACCATGATTGTTATTTTAAAGTCACTAGAGGTACTAGACAGGGTAGTATTCTTTCCCCTGTTCTGTTTAATATTTTTCTCAGGGATCTTATGTACGAACTGAAACAGGTGTGCGTGTTGATGAACAGTTGTGTAACTCATTTGCCTATGCTGATGACATTACGGTTTTTAGCACCACTGTACCTGGGCCGCAGTCGCTTATAACGAAGTGTTACAACTATTCGAGAATGTGGAGGTTCAAGTTCGGGATCAGTAAAACTAAATGTATGGCTGCCGGTGAGGCTCGTAAATGTTTTTATAACCTCCCAGTGTGGTACTTGGGTGACACTCAAATCGATAATGTTGACAATCTAGAAATACTTGGTGTACATTTTGATGTCAATGTTAAGTATGAACGTCATGTGGATGCTAGGATAAACAAGTGCAGGCGCGCATCTTATTCCATGAGTAATATTGGCATGTGTTACCCAGGTCTAAATACGTTTAGCAAAGTACAGCTATATAACACCGTATGTTTACCATCTTTGATGTTCGGTATGGATTGCCTCAATCTCAGTACTCAAAACTTAAGCAAGTTACAATCCACTCAGGGGAGTATTATGAAGCAAGTCTGTGGTTTGGGAAAACGATCCCATCACACTCCCCTATTGCAAGCATTAGGAATTACTCATGTAAAATCTAATATTGTTGAATCAACTAAAGCTCTCTTTTCTCGCCTCTGTTTGTACGATTCACCATGTCGCGATCTGTCTGTCCATCTACTAGCGCTGTATGCATCAAATGGTACGCTAATTCCAGGAACGATTGTAGAACGTCTAGTCAATATGGGTGTGTCCCCTTCTAGTCTTATTGTAGGCAGCGACCAGAACATATAGACGATCTAGTCGATTCAGTTAAGTCACTTCTATTGTCTGACAACTATATTAAACCCTGGTGTAATGAATGCCTTCTAGTCAAACTCTTCACCAGAACTTTTTAGTATTACTGTACATGAATGTTGTTTTACTTTGTGTTTTATCTGTACTGCATATATACATTTCTCCTGTATTGGAGGTGGAAGAAAATAAATAAAATAAATTTATAAGAAGATTAGCTTTTTGCGTCTTCTAAGCAGAGTGGAGAACTTGCCACCATTCTTCTGCAGACTGTCTCACTTGTGTCTGTCCCTCCAAGTATTTGCAGGCAGCCATGATGATGTTGACATCAGGACTGTGTCCAGACTATTCATCTCTATCGACTGTTTTTCAAAAAAATACAAGCATTTATTTAAAAACATTCTCTTTAAATGAGCATTTGGGATTTCAATTTTACCTTTTATATTCAGCAACTGTTATGTGGAAAACAAAATATAAACATCTAAAGTAGATTTAAATTTAAAAAGTGCAGGGTACTTTTGCACAGTACTTTTTTGCAATTTGTTACTTCTGCATTTGACACCAGTTGCAATGCTGCATGATGAGCTGGCTCAGATTAAGAAGAACAGTCATATTAGAAGGTGTTGTTCACAATCTTGTTTATCAGAGGCTGGGCATTTATGTGGCAGGACACAGGGGAGGGTTACATTGTGACAATGTTGCTGAAAATTTAGAGACACAATGTCTTCATGCTCGTCATGAAATAATGTGCCTTATGTTGATAAGGGAGCCTACTGCACATACTTTGGTCAAATGAGGACAAATGAGTCATGAGAAATTTTACGCAATATCAAGTTACTGTAAAATTGCAGGAAGGTGACAATGCTCTCTGCGTGCGTGCGTGCGTATGTGCACTTGTGTGTGCGTCTGTGTGTGTGCGTGTGTGTATGTGTGTGTTTGCACCTCTCAGTCACTTTGAGGGAGAACGTCTGGCTATCCTGGGTGAAATCATGCAGAGGAAAATCCGTGCTCTACTTTCCTGTCCTGAAATTCTCCAGAACCCCTCAGACTGGAAACATGAGGGCCTCTTCAGCTTCTGTTACAGACAGCTCTTCAAGTAAGATCTCACCTGAGCTCCGCCCTCAGGTCGGCACCTCACACCCTTTTTTTTAAGATTTGCTTAAAAAACAAACACAAAGCGGATGAAGCAATGTTTGAAAGGCTGACAGTTGAACAGAGTGAAAATGTAACTCTCTTCAAATTCAACTGCCTGTGCAACAAACTCTTGGTAGAAGCAAAGGCCTTTTGGTTAGACATATCTGTGCATTTACATTTCTTCATCAATGTGGTTTATGGTTCCTCTTCCCTCAGTCGCTGCTATTTGTTTCTACAGGGCTCTTAAAATCTTGGACCCGATACAGTAAAAATATTCTTTGGCCAGGATACAGGAAGCATCTGCTTTTCCTGTTCTTTTTTTTTTTTTTTAAACAAAATCTTTGGTCTTTAACTACGTTTCCAGTTTCAATGATGGTCATACTCAGCAGATCACCTGGCTCATTTATAATAACCAGTGTGTTTATTATATATATATATATATATACAGTATATATATATATATATATATATATATATATATATAGAGAGAGAGAGAGAGAGAGACTTTGTGAAGAGGTTTATTTATTTGTTTGTTTTTGAATGAGCAAGATGCACAATCTATGTATTTTTGTCCTGAGTAAGATTTTTGGAGCTGGACATGGCAGTTCGATCATCTCCAAAACAGCTGGTGGCCTGAGATTTTTATATACTGCAGAAAGCAAGATAAAAAAACATCCTATGAGTGGTAGTTCTTTAGCTGAAAACTTTTTTGTTAATGTGACAGGTCTGAGAAGACTGAGGGCTCATGTTTCTGGCCAACAAAATCACCTCTAATTGTCAAATAACAGCCGTTTACAATGGTTTTGTGCAGAATAGCATCTCTGAATGCACAAAACTTTGAAACTTGAAATGGATTGGCTACAGCACACCAGCTTTCACTCCAGACAGGAGGATGATAAGGATGTGGTGGACACCTGATCACAAAGTCCCTTGGCTGGCATGGTCCCAGGTTTCAGTCCATTGGAGTTTGTTCAAGAAGAGTTGGAAAGAGGGGAGTGCAACATCTGATGCTTTTGAGACTGCAACAAGTGGAATCCTAAGCAAGGTTTCTGGCAGTCAGCCGAATCCATGCTGAGAAATGCTTATTATACTGCATTATTTTTATTTAGTACTCGCCCCGAGCAACATACTTAGAAAGTACATAAAAGCAATCCATTAAGACATTGAGCCAACCATAAACAAGTACAGCACCATTAAATTCCTTAAACATTTAAGGAAAAATCATCTCCATTTCAAACCTCTGTTCAAAAACAAAAGGTAACAATTTCTCATTTAGAAAAGTATTCACCTCTGTGTATCAAAACATCACACATAGGCTCTTGACAAGGCAGCTATCATTCCTGTTGTATGTCTGTTGAAACATGAATCATTGCCCTGAAGAAGCTTCCTCAATTATCTGTATGTAATTGTTGATATACATAATGCTGCTCTATTTTTATGGTAGTAGAAAATCAGCATTCTTTTTTTCATTTATTTACAACCCCAATTCCGAAATAGTAGGGACAAAATATAAATTGTGAATAAAATTAAAATACAATGACTTTTAAATGACATCAGCTAGTATTTTATACACAATAGAACAGAGATAACATAGCAAATGTTGAAACAGAGAGATTTTTTAATTTAACCACAAAATTAGCTCGTTTTAATTTTGATGGCTGCTACAGGTCTCAAAAAAGTTGTGACAGGGGTCTGTTTACCATGGTGAAGCATCCCCTCTTCTTTTTAACACAGAGAGGAGGTGTCTGGGTATTGAGGAGATAGGTTTCTTGAGTTTAGCCATTGGAATTTGATCCCACTCTTGTTTAAAACAGGCTTCCAGCTGCTGGAGAGTTTTGGGTCTCCTTTGACAGACTTTTTGTTTAATTATGCGCCAAATGTTCTCAATCAATGAAAGATCAGGACCGCAGGCAGGCCAGTTCAGCACACGGACTCTCCTACTACGAAACCATGTTGTTGTAATGGCTGCAGTATGTGGTTTTGCATTGTACTGCTGAAATACATAAGACCTTCCCTGGAGTAGATGTTGTCTGGAGGGGAGCTTATCTTGCTCTAAAACCTTTATATACCTTTCAGCATTCAAGGTGCTTTTTAAAACATGCAAGTGTCCCACACCATATGCACTAATGCATCCCCATACCATCAGAGATGCTGGCTTTTGAACTGAATGCTTATAACGGGAGGGGTGGTCAAGAGTCGAAGACGCCCATGATTTCCAACAAGAATGTCAAATTTGGACTCTTCTGACCACTGGACACTTTGCCACTTTGATACAGTCCATTTTAAATGAGCCTTGGCCCATAGAACACGGTGGCGTTTCTGGATCATGCTCAGCGATGGCTTCCTTTTTGCATGATAGAGTTTTAGATGGCATCTGTGGATGGCACGGTGGACTGTGTTTACAGACAGTGGTTTCTTGAAGTACTCCTGGGCCCATTTAGTAATGTCAATGACAGCATCATGCTGGTGAGTGATGCAGTGGCATCTGAGGGCCCTCAGACGCCAACTGCATCACTCACCGGCATGATTCTGTGCATGGGGGGTGAGATTGAGAGGAAGATGCTTCAGCCGTTGTTTCAAGAGGAATTTTGCATATTCACCCCGTGTTTGCGTGGGTTTCCTCTGGATACTTCAGTTTCCTCCCACAGTTCAAAGACATGCATATTAGGCTATAATAGGAGACACTAAATTGTCCACAGGTATGAGTGTGAGAGCGAATGCTGTGTGAATGGTGTGTGCGCCCTGCGATGGATTGGCGAGCCGTCCGGGGCGGGTCCCTGCCTTTCGCCCATAGTTGGCTGGGATGGGCTCCCCCCCCAGGGTATAGAGAGTGGATGGATGTAATAAGTTGTATTTTGTTACTGAAAAAAGTAGGATAAGGCTCTGTTTTCGTGAGCACATTGCAGCAGGTTTTAATTATTGTAAATGAATATTATACATTTGAATGTTCATAATGGTATGGGCAGCTCACTTTAAGCAAAGCCCGCTGCAGTCCTTCTCTAAGTCTTTCTCTCCCACGCCTCCTCTTCAGGGCAGGTTATCTCACTTTGTTTGGCAAGGAAAAGAACAACTGTGACGAGGTGGACACTGTCTATGAGGCATATCGAAAATTTGATGGCCTGCTCGCAAAAATTGCACGGTCAACGCTTAAGTCAGGTACGATAATTAATCATGAATGTATACAGTCCAGCCGTAATATTTCCAAATGTGAATAAAATTCTATTTTTTTTCATTCATTGGTAAAGGCTCTGGTGCCCTGTACTTCCTGTTTTGAAAAGCAAGCGTGTCGTCAGTGACTGGCTGAAAGCGTGCTTAAAGTTCATCTTTCAGCAATGTAGTGCACCCAAAGATGCACTCTAACCTCATTCCAACTTCACTCAGTTATTGCTTTGGGCGACAACTTGATGCAAGGTTGCTCGGAGAGAGTTCAAGCAGTGCATTCCTGGCTTAATTGCGCCATGGAAGCCCCTCCGGTCAACCAACCACAGCCGAGCTAGGTGTGCTATCTGTGTCACATAGATTTGTAGCCCAAATCATCAGAAAACACAAATAAGTTGTCAAATTCGGGGGCTGAATTCAGGGGAAGAAGAGACTCGTGGCATGAATTTGATTTTCTGACTTCTGCGCCTTTACCATCTCACCTGATCACAGCTGCATGACCCCCGTCCCTCTCTATCCCCTCCTCTGGCTTTGCCAGGTGATAAAAAGATGGTCTTGGAATTGCGGGAGAAGCTTTGGGTTCTTCTGTCGAAAGGAAAAGCTAAATCTGGCTCATGGCAGGAGAGCTTCCGGCAGTTTCTATCGGAGAAGCAGGCAGACGAAGAGACTCAGAGGAGGGCAATGCTGCTCCAGCTTTGGACAACACAGGTGAGTGACACTGGCCTTAGGCAGGTGGATCCCGAATGTATCAACATTCGTAGATACATGCTTCACCCAACCTCTGCCATGGGCTGTAATCCCTCCCTCCCCACCCCTTTTCAGAGGAAAAATGAATTGGGATGTTGTTGTTCTAGTTTTTATGTCCCAGCTCTCTTTATGAAACCTGATATGAGTGTTTCCATGACACTATAATTAACAACTGGGTGCGTGTTTAATGCCGCATTCGCTCATGCTAAGTCATCGCATCTCTATGTAATACTTTTCTATGAGGATTCACTTGGCCGGTTGCATTTTTTGCTGGGTAAACAGTAGCTCTTGTAATCTTCAGAATTCAACAGTAGCCACAGCCAGATGGACGGGAGTTTAAAATCTAAAAGTATCATATGAAAAAAAAGATCAAATATTATGAAAGCAAGAATTTAAACCCTGTTATGGCTGACTCGGAATGAATGACACAACCAATCTGGAGTCGACCCATGTTGTTTTTTCCTTTATGATTGAAGTCCAGAAAAGCCAGTTTGTTCTCAGGCTTGAGAAATGAGCAATCT
The DNA here is from genome assembly GCA_029721435.1 of Gymnothorax reevesii. Taxonomy (NCBI): domain Eukaryota; kingdom Metazoa; phylum Chordata; class Actinopteri; order Anguilliformes; family Muraenidae; genus Gymnothorax; species Gymnothorax reevesii. The sequence goes on along the minus strand of CM056585.1, from coordinate 70,358,918 downwards.
GTCTTATGTATCGGCAATCGTTTACGTTCCATTGTTCTGGACTTCTTTTGCAAATCTTGGATTAGAAGGCGTTCTAGTGACCTGATTGGCGGCTGTTGAAATCACTTTCAGTACATGCAAAGCTTTAGAAAAAAGTTTCTCCGAAATAAATATAAAGTTTTTAAATTATTACATTAACTCTTATTCTATGTACTGGTTATGGGCAATTCCACTGTAATGTCGACCAGAAAGAGTAAAGTTACTGACTTCCTGAATAAATCGTTTTACATCTCCCCCAATGTTGTAAACTATGGAGTGCAAATTTCATTGGACCACTGTTGTTAAAAAAGAAAAGCATGGTTTTACCATCACACTATTGAATGAAAAAATAACATAGTAAATAAGTAATGTAAAAAAAGTGACAAAGTGCAATGGGGTCACATTCATCAAGCGGGTTTTTATACATGAAAATGAAACTGGTAGTATTTTCAAAATTGCCGTTTTTATCTTGAGCCAGGCCTCCTACTTTAGTTAAATATCAAAATCTTTGCATTAGACTTTTAAGTTCGTAGAATTCTGAGGCATTTTGAGTAACAATAACTTTCTATCTGTGTTACATCTATGACGCAGGATATTTGTAATTTTTTTGACTTAACAATATTTTTTTTCTTTGTTTTTTGCCTCATGCTTGTCCAAGTGGGGACAATGAGAATATGCAGTTATAGTTTTTTATCATATCAGGAATCAGAGAAGTAATTTTTCAAATGTCTCATCCATAATGATGGAATTGCCCATATATCAGCTGAAACTTTTCTACAGAAGGGTTGTCATCTTAATTATAGGACACAAATTCAATTAAATTGGATAAAGCTGAGTAAGGCAACAGTAGATCTAGCCCGCAATTTAAATGCTGTTTGATAGCTGACGAGGGAGCTGTTACTCAATTAATTAATATAACCTATTTCATGAGTCAAATCTAAATCGCATGAGCTTAAAAAGTGCTTTTTTTTGCTTGTAGTGCTGGTATTGACTTCCGTGAGCAATGTATATAGCAATAGATTTAGGCATAGGGAACAAGGTCACATGAACTCATGAATGTTGACACTGGCACACATTATTCAAACGCTGTTGTGATGATTCAGAAGATAGAAGGCACAAGCTTGAACTGGGGTCATGTCTTATCATTAAAGAAATACTGTAAGCACATGATCAAGTTGAATTCCCTCATTCAATGTCTTTGTCAGCCTCAGGAGTGCAGTGCTGGCTTGCTTTTTTACTTAAGGCATACTAATGCGAACAGTCTTCTTGTGAGTTAATAATCAACCCACAAATTGCACTGCTTCCGGCAATGAAAACATTGTGACAATGCAGGGAGTTTTTTTGGGGGAGTGAAGGGTCTGTTCCTTCTTCAGAAATGTCTTTGGCCGCTTGAGAAAATTTCATACAATTCTCAGCGTGTGACAACAGGCCCTCACAGTCTGCTTTAACCAGAAAAGTGGGACGGAGTAGAAAACATTTCAAATGTCCTTATTTATATTACTGTATGAGTGTCAGCCTCCAGGATAGTGTTCAATAAATTGTCAGTAGAGGCATTTTTTCTGTAGAAATTCTAATTTAGCATTTTTGTTACTTTATTTCTGGAGCACCGATTATTAAGCACATGAGGTTGATACACAGAGGCAGCCAACAGACTCTCTCCTAAGCAAGGCCAATGCAAATCTCAGCACGACTGTTGATTAAGAGCAAACCTGAAATTCAACAGTTGCATAACAAAGGTATTTGTTTGTGAGGCACAGTTAAAGAGGAAGTATTAGTATTCACATTAATATCGGCAGAATGTTCCTTCCAGCACTTTGATTAAATCTTGTGGTTCTCACTGGAGCATGTTTTTGAACAATGGTTTGTTCCTTATTTTTCTGTTTTTATATTTAGCATTACACATTATTCTTTTTTCTCTTCATGAAAAAATATACCGTGGTGCTTGAAAGTTTGTGAACCCTTTAAAATTTTCCGTATTTCTCCATAAATATGACCTAAAACATCATCAGATTTTCACACAAGTTCTAAAAGTATATATAGAAAACCAAGCAAATCAAATGAGACAAAAATATTATACTTGGTCATTTATTTATTGAGGAAAATGATCCAATATTACATATCTGTGAGTGGCAAAAGTATGTGAACCTCTTGGATTTAGCAGAGAATTTGAAGGTGATATTAGAGTCAGGTGTTTTCAATCAATGGGATGACAATCAGGTGTGAGTGGGCACCCTGTTTTATTTAAAGAACAGGGATTTATCAAAGTCTGATCTTCACAACATATGTTTGTGGAAGTGTATCATGGCATGAACAAAGGAGATTTCTGAGGACCTCAGAAAAAGCGTTGTTGATGCTCAACAGGCTGGAAAAGGTTACAAAACGATCTCTTAAGAGTTTGGACTCCACCAAGCCACAGTCAGACAGATTGTCTACATATGGAGGAAATTCAAGACCATTGTTACCCTCCCTAGGAGTGGTCGACCAACAAAGATCACTCGAAGAACAAGGCGTGTAATAGTCGACGAGGTCACAAAGGACCCCAGGGTAACTTCTAAGCAACTGAAGGCCTCGCTCACATTGGCTAATGTTAATGTTCATGAGTCCACCATCAGGAGAACACTGCGGGCTCTAATTTCTTGGCGCAGCGCAGGTGGCGAAGCGTGGCACAGCCCACGCAGTGGTAATTTCGTCCGGCGCAGCCCGCGCAGTGGTAATTTCGTGAGGTGCAACGCAGTGCGCTGACGAACGTGCGCCGAGATGGGTGTGGTGGCGTAGTAGGGGGAGGTGTCACTTATTCATCAAGACGCAGAGACAATTTCATAGAAAAAGTCTTCGCTGCAGTTGCGCAGAAAGCTTGCCAGCTCCAACCTGGTTTGCTTTCTGTGCAGTGGTAATTTGACTGAGCGGCGCGCAGCGCGCACACGTCACCGAAACCTCACTGGCAGGTTTCCAGAATGTCAGGCACATTTCAATACAGTAAATAATTACAGCCACCACTGTTTAATGTAACTATCTGAATCAGCACATAAATTATAGTATCTATATCCATTGTCCTGATGTCAGATCAAAGGCGGTTGGCACGCCCCAGACCCCCAATAAAGCAAAAACTGCACATTTCAGGGTGGCCTTTTATTGTGGACAGTCTAAGGTACACCTGTGCACTAATCATGGTGTCTGATGAGCATCTTGATGTGGCACACCTGTGAGGTGAGATGGATTGTCTCAGCAAAGCAAAAGTGCTCACTATCACACATTTACACAGATTTGTGAACAATGTTTAAGAGAGATGGTAATATTGTGTATCTAGAATGAATTTTAGATCTTTGAATCCATCTCATGACAAATGGGAGCAAAAACAAAAGTGTTGCGTTTATATTTTTGTTGAGTGTATTACAGTGGATAGTATGCCTCAGTGCTTTTGAGATCTGAAGTATGCCAAATAATGGCTTGCTGATGTCAGTGTAATGCAGGGCCTGCAGTCTTCTGGTTTCTTGGGTACCTGCTGACCAACCCTGAGGCCATGGATGCGGTGATGAGGGAAATCAACAGCCTATCACCACCAGAGGGAGCGCAACAGGGCCTCCTCTCCTCGGACAACCTACACAACACACCAGTATTTGGTGAGTCTCATTTATCCCTCCCAAATGATCATAACTGTGTTGTATTCATAGGCTTTGCTCATTTTGGTGCTGATAGTGTTTTTTTTTTTATCAGTCCACTCAGCACACTCCAAGCAGTCAGTCATGCAACAGCTTTATTCAGTTTTTTCTTTCGCTACGGCACACTGAATCTAATTGTGATTAGTTCTCCTCACTAGAGTCTGTTGTTGCAGGTCAGAGGTCATATCAAAGACTATAAGTTCAGCTCTGGCCTGTCCCCAAGGTCTTTAATGATTACTCAACTCAGAAAAAGTTGAGATGGAATGGAAAATGCACATACAACAGAAAGCAGTGTTTGCTGCACATGCAAGACAGTTGTTAACAGTTAACCTTTTTGTTTTAGTTTTGGTATAGGCATGGTGACCATTTATTTTGGTGATTATCTCTGTTTTATCTTTTTTAACATGTTCAAAATAAAGCAATCAATCAATAAAATCAATCAATTTCTAAATTTACCTTGACTTGAATTTCATTACAGTTTGTAGACAAAAGATTTCTTGTGTCTTGTCTGGTCAACTTCATTTTATTAGCAAATCTGTTCCTGCCATTGCACAGCAATGCATTCTAAAAAAAGTTGGGATGATTTAGGGATTGTAATGAGGTATAAAAAAAATTTATAATTATGTGATTTGAAAGAGCTGATGTCAGCAGGTAATTGTAATCATGATTTGGCACAAAAGCAGCATCTAGGGAAGGCGTAGTCTTTCAGGAGCAAAGATGGCGCTAAGCATCATCAATTTGCCCACAAATGCAAAAAAACACTATTAAAAGTTTTAAAAACAATGTCCCTGAAAGAAAGGCAGGAAGAGATTTGGATAGGGATATTTCACCTTCTACAGCGCATAACATAATTAACATTCAAAGATTGTGGCAAAATTTGTGTGCGCAAAGGGCAGGGGCTCGGCCTGGGCTGAGTTACTCGTCATCCCCAGTCACTCAGATGGCACTGCATCAAGGTCATTTATGAGTGATGTAATTACATGGGCTAAGGATTACTTTAGCAAACCTTTGTCAAGTTCTGCAATACATAGTTATGGGGTGGTCACAAATGCGTTAGCCTCCGCCACCATCCGTAGGGGTGATGACCGAAGCCCAGGCTACGATTGTTGCTACGGTAAACTACGTGCAACTACATTAAACTACGTTAACTGCTACGTTAATAAAAATGCCTGCCACCGTGGCTATCTTTTGAACATGCCCAATAAATATTAGTGTAACTAGTACAGGCAGGAAACTCGAGAAGAGCTACATCAGCTGACAGCAGCCTGGTAAGCTACCAGCACGTCAGCATCAGCAGGCACACAATTGGAGGATAAACATGAGGTCATATAGCGGTCTATTTGAAAGACGTCAAGCTCACTTACTTCTGCTGCTGTTTGCAATAATTTCTGTTATGATTCTGTCATGTCTGGATTTTGATCCATGCCTTGTCTGACCATGCTTTGTATTTTGTATTGCGATTCAGTTGCTTTTCCATGTTTTGTTTTTGTTTTTTCTGTTTAGTTGATGCCATGTTTTTATTATTGCCATGTTTTGCATTTTGCCAACCGTTATCATTCCGGTCCATGTTTTTGCCATGCATCGCTCTTTGTCTCCCCTGTCTGGTCTTGTGTTGAGATACAGCTCATTCCCCTAGTACTGCGTGTCATTTGTTTAGGTGATTTCATGGTTTTTGGGTTTCCAAACATTCCTTCCAATCTTGTTTACTTCCTTCCCCTTGCTTTTCTATTTTACTAACCAATACTAACAGTTTGTTGTTTACTAACTACTAACCTAGACTAACATTTTAGATAATGCTAACTTATTAACAAGCACTAGGGATTGTATAGCTGCACCTTAATAATTGATTAACAAGCTCTCAGCACTCGCCCTGTTCTAGTCTCCGCCTCTTGCCTTTACCTAATCTTCATTGCTGCGTTTCAGCGGATCCTCCGCTCCTGCTCACTCTGTCCTTTTCTCTCATTACAGTATCTGTGCACGTTAGAACTCCCTAACCAGAGCAGTATGTTCTGTCTATAGGCTGTCTCGTGATCCCTGTCCGCGTTTTGGCTTTTGCCTATTGCATGTGATTAGGTTCTCCCTCATGTTTGCTCCTTTGCAATTAGTCTGATTCTCTACACCTGATTTCTGTATTGCATGTGACCTCCCGTATATGTATTTTAGTAGTCTTCTCACAGCAGTTTCTTGTCAGAAGGTTTCCCTTGGTTTACCTGTGCTGCTCTTATTTTCGCCTCATACTCTTAGTGTTACTTTTCTGACGGGACCGTCCTCGACTTTCGATTTTTGGCTCTGTTTTGGTATTTTTGTCTGCATCTGTTATCTAACTCTTTTTCTGCCCGACTACAAATACTGTTATTGCTGCCCTGGTTTTTCGACTCGGATTCTGCCCATTGAATTGTCATTTTTGGATTGTGGACTTTGTACTGTTGCCTTCTGCCCTGCGGGGATTTACCCCCTCGCTTAATAAAGATCACCTCTACTGCATTGCTGGAATCTTGCGACTGGTTCCTGAACGCTACCTCACAGCCTCCACCTGTTTGGTTCTACTCACATCGGGGGTATTTCGATTTCTGTTCATGGCTATGTTTGTTAGCTGTGCCTAGGTAGGACATTCCTCCAGAGCAGAACCGGCTCCAAAATACAATGTAATGCGTATACCCATGAATAAATTGTTCTATTTTATTGAAATGTGAGTTTTCCTGACTGAAATACCTCCGCGCACGGTTTTCTCATGTGACTGACCAAGTTATTTCTACAGATAACCGTGGATGGCTATGGACAGTGCACAACGTTAGGCTACGTTAAGCTACGGAGGCTTCCACCACGCTTAAGTACGTTATTTAACGTATGTGTGACCACCCCTTCACATCCTTAAAAATGAGCCAACAATAAGCTTTATTTTAAGTGTATAGAATGGTTGTTATCTCTGTGCTTGGAGGCATCTGCGAAGGACCAGGACCATTAAACAGTGGAAATGTGTTATGTGGTAAGTCTCATCGGTATTTTTTCGAAGAAATGAATACCATGTCGCTCTGGACCAAAGAAGGAAAGGACCATCCAGACCCTCTGATTCCCGGTAAGGAGTCCCGGCCACTCGGCTGTCCGTTAGGTAGAAAGCCCAGTCACAAAAATTGCACCTGCTACTATTCTTGTCATTTTTCTCCTCAGCATAAGGGACGAAAATCTCACTCAGTTTCCTGTTCTTGTTGTTCTTCTCGGTGTGGATGCTAACTTTGAAGTGCTACTCATCCATTACTACTTCACATGACATCCTGAAGCTGGACAAGCGTACTTTACATGTCAGTGCTCAGGCATTAACTGAGCTAGCATGATGCTGCTTTCCTCCTCCTCCTCACAGACAGTGCCCTCAGAGAGATGCTAAGGCTCACAGCTGCAGTCACACTCAACAGAGAGGTGCTGCAGCCCAAGACTCTGCGCATGGCGGGTGGCAGCGAGTATAACCTCAGGCCCGGGGATCGCGTGCTCATCTTCCCCTACCTCAGCCCCCAAATGGACCCCAAAATCCACCCAGAGCCAGAGGTATGTACTCAGGCCCCTCACAGAGCACTGCACTGCACCCCTATAGCCAGCAGAGGGAGAGAGTGGTCTGAGGTTGCAGGGCAGTGGGAATGAAAGCCAGCTAACAGCCTCTGAACTCCACCTTGCCACAGTCAGAATTTACATCCCCTTCTCCCCAGCTGAGGATCACAGAGATGCACAATCAATTTCAGCCCACTGGAAAAAGTCCTAATTGACCTGATTGGCCGTGCATAACAGGAGCACTACGCTTATGCACACACGGCAGAACAGTATTAATAGATCTGTGATTAGGGCTGGAAAGGCTCAAAGCTTAACTGCGAGACTCTGAGATTAACTGGGCACCTCTCTCATGGGAACAGAGGTGGCAGGCATGAGAAAGCTATCTGTAAGACTGCGCTGCTAGCCTAAGCTATCCTTTCTCGCACTCAAGACTGATTACCCTGTCAAAGAAACCAATACTGGAGAAAGGACAAAGTAAAATGCAATCTTATTTTTAGTTGGTAACTCTGATTGCTGAAGCACGCTGATCAAACTATTTTAAAATACTATGACAATGATTAGGATTCATACTGATTGCTCCTGGTTAAACTCTCTCTGGGTATAGAAATTCAAGTACGACAGGTTCCTGAACGCAGACGGGACAGAGAAGATAGACTTTTTCAAAAATGGTCGGAGGCTGAAATACTACAATATGCCATGGGGTGGCGGGAGTAACATCTGTGTGGGCAGACACTTTGCAGTCAGCGCAATCAAAGAGTAAGTATCTTACATTCTCAGCTTATCTCAGTACCCTCTGTTCCGGGTCTAAACTTCTGACATGCCCCTGAGACAATGCCACGCAGAAGGGTTGGATAAGAAGGTTAAAAACTGATGCTTTCTATCTTAATTAGAGAAAAAAGCCATTAAAAAAGATTATAGGGCAGTTCATTCCATGTCCTCAGGTAGCATGCTAGAAATTATGCAGCAAGTCACTCTGTGATGCCAACGTAATGTGCTTTAAATTCCTCTGATGTGGCTGGTGCGCATAGGTGTTAATTGCTCGCATGCTGCATATAAGCTGTATGTATTACTTAATCTGCTCAATAATCTTCACATATTTGCATAAAGGACTAAAGTGACAAACATTATGATAGAATATAATAAGCTAATGTTTTACCAAATGAAAATTGTAAGATGACTGACAGTAACTCGTTGGAATACAGCTTTCACCAATGAACCCTTCAATGCATCTCTGACATACATGTTTTTATTGTGAAACATCTTATACGAGTCCATTAGAAACAAGTAAGGATGTGGTTAATTTAGTTTCTACCCTGGCATCCTGGAAATAGAAATGAGGAGTTTGTGACTGGATTTGGCAAGCTTATTGTCACAGATGTGCAGATGAGAAATTGAGGAAATCAGATGAGCAACATTAATGGTGGAGACTGGGGTCGGATGAGCCATGGGGACCAATGAGCCACATCACTATTTTGCAATCAATCGATGACAGATCTGCTCAAAATAGGCAAAATATTTGACCATTGACTGATGATTCATGGGGATAAATGAGCCATATATCACTATTTTGCCTGTTTTAAGCAGGTCTGTCATCAATTGATCACAAAATAGAGATATGGCTGAATGGTCTCCATGACTCATCGGACCCCAGTCTCCCTGACACTTAACATTGCTTCTATGTTTAGTTTTTTATCAACTAAGTACAGGCAAAGAACATGACTTACTGAGACATCTGAATGTCAATGTGCAGTTTGACATTTTTTTTTCTTCCTGAAGGTTTATGTTTATGGTACTGACTAGCCTGGACCTTGAACTGTGTGACCCAGACTCCACCTTGCCACCAGTGAACCCCAGCCGGTACGGGTTCGGAATACTTCAGCCAGAGGGAGACCTACAGATCCGCTATAGGATGAAAAGACGCATGAACATGTCAGAAGAATCTCTCTAGTCTCATGGCTTTGTGAATTAGTTTTCCCTGCAATCTGGTTCTGGTAACCAGCTGTTTCACTATTGCACTTTCACTACTGCACACGGTACTTTCGCTACTATGTTCAAGTTTGTTCACTACTATAATCAAACAAAGAGTTTGTTGCCAAACAAACTCTTTGATTGACTGTCCGTATTGAGTCAAAACCAGAAAAAATGCTCTCAGCTGTAATGCAAGTGGTTTTTATTAACTTTTACTACTAATTCTTAAGTAATATTTATGTTCTTAACTTGCATTTATTGTCCCCCGCTGCCACGGAAGCGAGCTGAGCAGGCGATATAGTATTCAGCTCCGTCCGTCCATCCGTCCGTCCATCACGTCCTGTTTGTTGTGAAGGCGATATCTCAAGAACGGTTTGACCGATTTCATTCATCTTTGGCCTCAATGCGAACTGGTGTGATACGCCGACCCCAGTCGATTTCTGTGACCTGGCGGGGAACATGGCCACGTTTAGTGGCAACACTTGTCTATAGTAGCGAACAAACTTGGATATACTATAGTAGCAGAAATGCAGTGTGCAGTAGTGAAAGTGCAGTAGCGAAAAGCCAACCTCGTGAAACCACCATAAAACCTGGTTTTCTGCATAAGTTTTGGTCTTGTTTTGTTGATTTCTATGGTTCAGTTGTTGTCTTGTTACTTTGCCCCTCCTCCTGTGCATTCCTCACACCTTTTCTCTTACCTGTTCCTCATTGTTACTCCTTGTTTCTGCTCATTTGAGTTTCTGTCTTTGTCTTATGCTGTGCCAGATTGCTAGTCTTGCTGCTTGCTCTAGTTTGCACCATTTTTAAAGTTCCCTTTACTATCCTTTATTCTCTCCCAGTCCAGTGTTTATTTTGTGGTCTCCCTTGTCTTTGTTCACTCCTGCCCCAGTCCAAGGTTCCTCTCCCATATGCCCCCACTGCCCCATGGCTTTATCTCTTGGCTCTGACCTCAGATTGGACCGGACTACTGACCTCGCCTTGCCGGCTGTCCTGGATTCTGATTTTCGCTGACTGACTTCCTCCTGCCCCTTGACTACACTACCGCTCAAAAGTTTGGGATCACTTGCAAATTTCTTCGTTTTCCAAAGAAAAATACATTTTCATACATTTCACAAACATTTTTATCCATTTCACAAACGATTAAAATTAATCAGATGATTTTCAAAGAATGATCTACATTTTTTTACAGAGGCCTATTATCAGCAACTGTCAGTCCTCTGCATCGAACCCCTGGTATGGCTGCTAATCCAAGTTAACCATTTTATAAGGGTAATTGATTATTAGAAAACCCTTCTGCAAATGTGTTGCACAGCTGAGAACTGTTGAACTAATAAACAGAGCGCAAAAGGGAGCATGGCATTTTTGAGGTTGGTTTAGTACCTGAAGCATCAGCAGTTGTTTGTTTGTTTACAGGCTCAAAATGGCCCTAAAGAAAGAACTTCCTTTAAAGACCCGTCAGTCTCTTGTTGTGCTTAGAAAGAAGGCTATTCAATGCGAGAAATTGAAAACTTAAAATCTCTTAGCATGTTGTCAACTACTCCCTTCAGAGAACAGCACAAACTGGCACTAACAAGGACAGAAAAAAGGAGTGGGAGGCCCCAATGCACAACTATGCAAGAGGACAAATATCTGAGAGTGTGTAGTTTAAGACAAAGATGCCTCAGAGGTTGTCAACTATCAGCTGCCCTAAATAGTTTCTGTCAAACACCAGTTTCAGTATCAACAGTGAAGGTGTTTTTTTTTTTAATTATATGAAGGCAAAGTTTGAAGTAAATATTCATCATTTTCCATTAAAATCATTATTTCTAACTCAGACAATGTCAGCATGTTCTGTTCATTTGCTATATTTCCTATTCAGACTAATTTCAGGTGTGTTTCCAAGGATGATAAGAAAATTTCCAAGTGATCCCAAACTTTTGAGCGGTAGTGTACATTGGCCCTAAACTTTTCTCTCTCCCTGTAAAGCCTTGTGTTTCCTACTTGCGGGTTCCTTAATTGGCTCTGTGTGTTCTGATGGCTGAAGTGCATTTGTCACACACTCAGTGAGTTCATCCAGCTGCAGTCTTAGAACGAACTCACAATCACTGGGTAAATGACTGCACTTCTGCTTGATATTTATTCTTAATCTTGCATGTATTGATGGTGATAGTGTAAGGAAAAAGTTACAAACATTAAATAACAGAAATGTACTTAATTTAACATTTGTCCACTTTTTAAATAGATAAACACGCACAGATATGAAACACATTTTATTTTTTCTGTATACTTGTTTTTGGTAGTTGGAAGGTTTTGAATGCTTCAAGTAATTTACTTGACAAGAAAAACTGAATTTACTGATAAAGAAAGGTCTGCAGAATTATTAGACATTGTGTTGTTAAATTATCTCAATATAATATAAAAATTAAATTGAGGTGAGATGCTGGAATAAGCCTTTGATAGTCATGATACTTTGGAAGTGCTTGGAAGGATGACTCTGAAGCTTAAATACTGAGATGGATTGAGCCTCATCCACCCAAATGTTAAGTTTTAAGTCTGGACATAAAGTCGTGTAGGAGCCCCACTTAACTGCATCATCATTTTCAATCATTTCACTGATGATTTAAGCAAGTCATGCACTGTAATGAGACAATGGATAATGATTACGAGAGTTGATTTATAGCACTTTATTAATTTTAGTCACATTTTGTCAATAGAGAATGCTCCATTAGACATTGCTTTGCATGCATTTTTAATAGGATGATGACCATTTTCCTCGTCATCATCTTCATGGAAGTGCAAGTAAGGACCTAAACCAGTGGAGCAGTTCATTGTGTCCTTAGAAATAAGTGAAGCAAATCCTCAAGAGAGCTATTTCAGTCATAATTCTTGTGTCATTGCATGCATTCTAAGCCAAGTAATTCGGTTACCTGACTTGCTCCTTTTGGAACAAGTTTGTTGTCAGTATGTGACTGACTGTTTCAGCATGGTGCTGTCTATCCGGAGCCATTCAAAGCTGGACGTCTGCATGTCAGCCAATAAGCTGAGTTCACACCCATGAGGGAAATTAAAATTATCCCCCTTCATGCAGTAAAGGGCTTTTGCCATGTTCCCATTTAGGAGCCCTTGCAGGTTCTGAAGATACATACCGATTTGAATCCATAATACTACATGGGAACATGGCTTTTTATGATGCCAGTAATAAGGCAAGCAGCATATGTGTGATTATCAATCAGCCACATCACGTACCTGGTCTGGGACTAAGGCTAGTGCTATCCATGGGCCCACAGGAAGTTCATGCATTAGAGATACTGAGTGAGCAACATCATCATGGATGTCGGCGCTGCTCTCCCTTGTGTCACTTCACCCGGCATTTCACAATTCAAGCTAAGTGATTTGCACAGAAGTAGTGTTCCAGCTAGACATAAAATATGCTTTGATGCAGTCCTGTTTCCCTTGGAAATATGTATGCTATATTTAAGTAATACACAGATTTTCTCAGAATTTGCTCATCATTTTTATACAGATTACATTCTAATTCTAATTTCATGCTTTCACTTAAGTGCCACAGTGGTTGAGATGTGTGATGCTAGGCCTTCACGAGATAAGACACCATGGTGTCATGGTCACAAGAAACAAAACATTTGAAATGATCTATTGTTTCTTGTATGTCAGTAGTGATTCATTTTAGCAAGTCTACTTTGTTAGTAATCAGCAATTTACTGCTGGGATGAAATATGAGGTTGCCTTCACTGGTATCTTCGCAGGCAGAACCACGCACATCGACAGAGAAGTATTTTGCTTTCTTTGCAGCTGTTTTCGACCTGTTACGTGTGATCAAGGACGGCTGGGGGAGGCGCCCCATTCCCTGGGGATGCGCCTGCTGGCGCTGCAAGGGTTAAGCGTGCAGCCGTGGCCAAGCCGTTTGGCGGAGCTGCAACGACTGGTCCTCTATGCACAGCGCAGCTGTGTCGTCCTTCACGCGGAACCTGGTGAAGACACAGAAAAAAAAACGTGGATTCACAAAATTTGTCTACTTGTTGATCGCCACATTTAAAAAAGCTGCATCAAGATAAGCGAGCTGAGCAGAGCAGGTTGCGATGTCGGAATCGCTTTCGAAGATGTGTGGAAACGAAGAGAGTAACTGGGAGAAAAGCGCTGGGAGAGCGGAACTCGATCCATGGATTAATAAATCGATAATATTATTCTCATTTTTCATCTACGCTTGAGTACCTTCAGTTTTCTCCTCCTTCATTGGGCTTACCAAACAGGTATGTGCATAAGTGTAAATGGTGGAAAATGATTCCTGTTCATGGTATAAAGGACACAACAACATCAACAACAACAATAATAATAATAATAATAATAGTATGTGTTCTTGATAAGGGCAAGGGCTTCATTGACGCCGTTATAGATGAAAATCCTTCGGACAAAAATCACACCACTGCCATGATTGTAGGGGTAAGCTGCTTCGCTAATGATTTTATTTATATATATATATATATATATATATATATATATATATATATATATAATAAGATTAAATCCCATGCTGCATTGCATTTCTCTTTGATTTGCTTTACTGCCGGCCTTACGTTTCATGATTAAGGTTTGTTTCCATGACGAACCATTAGTTCTGAATGTCTTCATCTGACGCGTAAATTTAGCCTATATGGCAGACGAAACGTATGATCACGCTTCGGTGCCTGGGTCATTTGCTATTCTCCATGATTTGTGAATATTTTTCGGCCGTGACAATTGTTAATTTATTTAGTTTTATGCAGATCATTATACAAAATTACACGTGTTCCACCATTTACAAAGAACAGCGCCGTCCTGCTGTTTCAGTGCATTTTCTGTTTTATTCGCATGCACCTCATTCGAAAGATTCTTTAAAGAAGTGTGAAAGGCAAAAAGTAAACATCGATTGCGCATGCCTTGTGTTCCAAAGTAGATTAGTACGTTTCACGACTCAACGGAGACGGGGAGGCAAATAATAAAAATTATTATTATTGTTATTTAAAATATAATAGCTAGAGATTACTGGGATAATTTTCCAGCATAAGATGATAGTGGACCCCAACTGGTTTTAGAATAAATAGGCCTACTTGCCCCAAGTGTGGTGTCAGTGACGCCAGGACAGTTGGTTGCTTCATGATTACTTCGACCTAACCAGATATTTGGCCTTTGTGAGGGAAGGTTCAGAAAAAATATATATATGCATGATTGACAATATTTTCTTATTGATTCATGGCTCTGAGGAATAAGCGTATTGTTGGCCATAATGATTTCATCATTTGCCCATATTAGGCTATATTTTCATTCAAGACAGATCGCAAGAATTCGATTTTTAGGTCTATTCGACTGTTTTTTGCCTTTGTAAGTGACTTTTGCGGCAAAGCAGGGCAATATACTAGTTGAATAGAACCACCCACTAAAACTCGCGGCTTGGATGTAAACCTCTTAGTATAGGAGGTGTTTCTACGTGTTGACATACTCTTATTCTAACAGCAATATCACTTGGTATTCGGTGAGATCAGAAAGTTCGACAGCACATGAATTGTAAAGAAGTTCTCTCTCTATCTCTCTCTGTCTCTCTCTCTCTCACTCACTCTCTCACACACACACACAAACATAAATACTTTCTTGTTTGTCATCTTTAAAAAAAAATCTGATTCTGAATTCAGAATTTAAATTATTTTAACACGAAAATGGTATCTGCCGAGGGAGTTCTGGAACGTATTGATTGTTTCCAAGAAGGACGGCGCGAGTTCAATTTCAAAAAAGGGAGGACCCCTATTTCAGCACTGTTCATGTGGACAGCGCTCAATCGGGAGCTGCGTCCTCCGTACCCATTCCCTGTATCAGAGCCAGAAAAGCTGTTTGGCGCCTTAAGAAGATTAAATTATCAATTTGCTTCTCTGATTAGTTGATAAACCACCTGACACTGCGTGAGAAATGTTCGCACAGAGTATTCAAGGTCCTTCTTGGTTTGGTCTCCATTTTAGAGACTGGTGCTGAGAGTCTTTCTCGTCTCTTCTCTCACAGCTGCAGGTATGAAGGAAAACAAACATAAACGTGGATCCTAACTTCTCGCCGACATCGTGGTTTTTGTATCTCCTGAATTCGGTGGAACTCAGGCCTTATTTTCTCAGAAATGGAAAAATCGACCATAGGAATGAATAAATCGGACTTCCGATCGACATCCTCACTACCACCGGAGCCGGTGGATATCATCCGAAGCAAGTCATGCTACCGCCGAGTGAGACTAAATGTCGGGGGTCTTCCACACGAAGTCCTGTGGAGAACGTTGGACAGGTTGCCTCGCACAAGATTAGGGAAATTAAGAGATTGCAACACGCACGAGTCATTAATGGACATTTGCGATGATTACAATTTAGACGAAAATGAATACTTTTTTGACAGACATCCTGGAGCGTTCACATCAATACTGAATTTTTACCGCACCGGCAAGTTGCACATGATGGAGGAGATGTGTGCGTTATCTTTCAGTCAAGAACTGGACTATTGGGGTGTCGATGAGATTTATCTGGAGTCCTGCTGCCAAGCGCGGTACCACCAGAAAAAAGAACAAATGAACGAGGAACTAAAACGAGAAGCTGACAACATGAAAGAAAGAGAAGGAGAAGAATTTGATAACACATGTTGTGCAGAAAAAAGAAAGAAGCTTTGGGATCTTCTGGAAAAGCCAAGTTCGTCAGTGGCAGCAAAGGTATGTTTTCTGATGCACTTCCACCCAGTTTTAGTGAATAAAAGATCTTGACATGAAATAATATTGCGGTTTGAGGTATTTAAGATCAGAGATTTAATCTTGACTTGTCATTGGATAAAGTTAAGCCCTCAATGTTCAGTGCTGAAGCCTTAATTTGAACCCTTACTGAGGCATCATATTGGTCATTATTGATCATTCAGAATAGCAAATGCCGACACAAGCTGATTAGTTGCGAGGAAAATGAAGTAGTGAATTCGTCAATATTTTTCTCAGTTAATATATTTCTAATGGGGCTGATGGGAAATTCTCACCAGATGTTGGAAATAACCCAAATAATCCACAAGTACAAAGAAATCAACACAAATAAGTCCATAAATGAAGTTATGTGTAACTTTTTTGAATGTCCTTTGCCACTTGAAGCTAAATTTAATGTTGAGTGTGAGTCTGACAGATTTGAAGCTTTCAACCATTTCAACTGTTTGGTTATTAATAGGCTGCAGTGCTGCGGTTATGAGGTACCCAGCTATAACTGTTTCATCTGTTTTCCTTGCATGAAGATGATGGTGGATATGCTGACACCCCTGAGCGACGTGTGCAAAAGTGTTGTTATAGTTTATGGAATGGCTATTCACGAGGAGAGCCAGAATGGCAGTGTTGTCAGAGTATTTGAGGCAAGCGGTGGTGCTGATGGGCTGGTTGAGCCATTGGTGTACAGCATGAGGAGAAATGGGTTTAACACATAACCTTGTGGTGCTTTGGAGATGGTGCAGAATGCAGGTGATGATCTTGCACCTAATGGAACAGCTTGTCGTTTATCACTGAGGAAATCCTGCAGGCATTGGACCAGATTTTTCATTTTTTCGGGGGGGGGGGGGGGGGGGGGGGGAAGGGTCTTCAGCCGGAGCACCGGATCATCACATGCCTTTGAGTGGTATTGAAAGTCGAGCAAAAGTCCACAGAGATGATCCTGGTAAAGGTACCTGAGCAGCCCAGGTCCTGAAGGAGGATGTTAGGCAGAAAATAGTATCCTCTGTGCCCCTCCTGGCCCTGTTGGGAAATTGGAGGGTGTCCAAGGGTTGGCAGGATAGTATGTAGCAGCAGATTCTCCAGACTCTTCGTGAATCTGAGGGCAATAGAGTGGTAATGATTCAGGTCTTAGGGTCAGATTTTATTGGGTACATGAATTATTTTTGCACTTTTCCAGAAGGTAGATGCTCTAGCAGGACCAGTCAGTTTTTCAAGAGTGAGCGAATTGGTGAAAGTTTCATAATGCTGGATGACATGAGACCCGGGGCCTTTCCTGAATTACATCAGCTATGCTGGCATTGTACATCGTCCTTCAAAAAAGGAACTGGCTCTTTGGGGTCCAGTAGAGAGAAAGCTATAAGATCATTTGCACGTTCGGCTGCTTAGTCCGAAGTGTCTGAGCAAGTGAAGAATGAGTTCACTTTAGTAGAAAAAAGTTCTGTATGAGTTGAAGTTGATGGTCTGTATTGGGATTACATCTTGTCAGGGTTCTCAGAATAGATTGTTTACCTTCATGTAGAAAAATTCATGCTCCAGTCTGTCCTCAAATTTCAGCTTTGCTTGAAGAACCTCATTTTTGATATTTTGCGGTTTGCTGTCTGGAGACCAGCCCAGTCGTCTCCCAGCCTGTGCTGTGCTTCTCTGTCTGGCTCTGTTTTAGTTGAGGACTGATCCAGTGTTTGGATTCTGGCTATTTTTTTATTGCTTTGACTAGTATAATGGCATTTATGTCGAAATTAATATAGTCCATTTATTTATTTAATTGTTTATTCAATTTTATTTATGTAGGGAAATCCATTGAGACACCAGTCTCATTTGCAATGGTGCCCTATTTACAACAGAACACATACAATATAATACAATATGGACAATACAAAAAAAATTGACAATAAAATCATCATACAACAATACAATTTATGGAAACATTAATCAAAACAATCACAGACCACAATGTCCAAATCCCTCATCACATTTTTGAATTTGTGTGGTGAAATTCATTTATTAAATTTCAAGGACCCTTGAAACTTGTTCCGTGTCCTTCGAGCACAGTGGCAGAAAGCAGTTTCTCATTTCTAAGTACGGTTAACATGGGGAACCTCAAGAAACAACCATTCCTGAGCGCAGGCTTGGTAAAGAATGGAACACCATTTGATGAACGATGTAACATAATTTGGTAATCTTTGTATAATTACTTTATAAATAAAAGTGAGCCGATGCTGCTTTTTCCTAGCAGCCAAGGATGACCAACCCTCAGCCTTATAAAGAGAACAGAGATGGGTTCTGAAATCATCCCCCGTAATAAACCTAAGTGCTGCATGATAGACCGTATCAAGCTTTTACAAGGGAGTAGGGGCAGCGTGCAAGTAGACAACATCATCATAATCAAGCACAGACAAGAAGGTTGACTGAATTAAAAGCTTCCTGAACACAATTTTATTCCTTAGAGGAGAAGTACCGTATTTACAGTTTTGACATTATTTGTGGCATAAAATACAATCATTTACTCACCCATATAACTTTCGTGTCGCTAGCTGTCCTTCGGAAGATATTTAGATCCAAGTAGAGCCGCGTATATCCATATAATGGAAGTGAACGGGGCATCCAGAGTGCAGCCTCTAATGCTGCATTATCTGTCCCTAAACTCAATCATTTCACCAATATTTTTTATGATTCGCAAGTGTTGTTCCCCTTTTGAGTCCGGGGTTGCCTGTTATCATCATCTGGCGTCTGTAGCTTGACTTACTAACATCTGAACATTAGAGGCTGCTCTCGCCGCACCCCATTCACTCCAATTATACGGATATACGCGGCTCTCTTTGGGTCTAAATATCTTCCGAAGGACAGCTAGTGACACGAAAGTTATATTGGTGAGTAAAGGATTGTATTTTATGCCACAAATAATGTCAAAACTGTAAATACGGTACTTCTCCTCTAAGGAGTAAAATTGTGTTCAGGAAGCTTTTAATTCAGTCAACCTTCTTGTCTGTGCTTGATTATGATGATGTTGTCTACTGTAAAAACGGTACTTCTCCTTAAACTTCATCAATTTATCAGCTTGAATTTTAAAAGACACCTTTTCATTGAAAAATATTCCAAAGAACTTGTATGATAGCACTCACTCAATTTCAGCGCCATCCAAGGTGCAAATTTGAAATTTATTTTCCTTCAATGAACAAGATCTAGAGAAGAGCATATATTTAGTTTTTGCCGCATTTAAAACTAATTTAAGTTCTATAAGTGAGTGCTGAAAAGAATCGAAGGCTGTCTACATGGCAGATAATGCCTCATCCAATGAAAAAGCAGCAGAATAAAGCACTGTATCCTCTGCATAAAAGTGCACTTTACAGCAATTACCAAAAGAGACAAAATTATTGTGATACAAAAAGTAATAAGTAAAGGTCCCAAAATTGAGCCCTGAGGTACACCTGTGGTCACTTCCAGTAGAGAGGATCGAATAAAGTCTGATACTACACATGTGTGCTCTACTTGAAAGTTAATTCCTGCAAATGGTTCTCAAGTTTTGATCTAGGCCTACAGAGGTCTATCTACTAAAATTGAATAATCAACTGTATCGCAGGCCTTTGATAGGTCAATAAACATGGCAGCACAGTGCTGCCCACAATCAACGGCACAAACAATATCATTCACAACAAGAGATGCAGTGGATATACAACCCCAATTCCGAAATTGTTGGGGCAAAGTGTGAATTGTGAACAAAATCAAAACGCAATGACATCACACCAGGAAGTATTTTATTCACAAAAGAACAGAGATAACATAGCAAATGTTGAAACTGAGAAATTTTACAATTTTACAATGAGCTCATTTCAAGTGTGATGGCTGCTATAGATCTCAAAAAAGTTGGGACAGGGACCTGTTTACCATGGTGTAGCATCCCTTCTTGTGGAGTGGAGTGGAGGGGTCGGAGCATTGAGGAGACAAGTTTCTTGAGTTTAGCCATTGGAATTTGATCCCACTCTTGTTTAATACAGGCTTCCAGCTGCTGGAGAGTTTTGGGTCTTCTTGGATGGCCTTTCCATTTAATTATTCGCCAAACGGTCCCAATCGGTGAAAGATCAGGACTGCAGTCAGCCCAGTTCAGCACATGGACTCTTCTACTACAAAGTCATGCTTTTGTAATAGCTGCAGTGTGTGGTTTTGCATTGTCCTGCTGAAATACACAAGGCCTTCCCTGTAATAGATGCCATCTGTAGTGGAGCATATGTTTCTCTAAAACCTTTATATACCTTTCAGCATTCATGGCGCTTTTTAAAACATGCAAGTGTCCCACACCATATGCACTAATGCATCCCCATACCATCAGAGATGCTGGCTTTTGAACTGAACGTGATAACAGGAGGGATGGTCTTTCTCCTCTTTAGCCCGGAGGACACAACACCCATGATTTCCAACAAGAATTTGACATTTGGACTCGTCTGGCAACAGGACACTTTGCCACTTTGCTACAGTCCATTTTAAATGAGCCTTGGCCCACAGAACACGGCGGCGCTTCTGGATCATGATCAACAATGGCTTCCTTTTTACATGATAGAGATTTAGGTTGAATCTGTGGATGGCACGGTGGATTGTGTTTACAGACAGTGGTTTCTTTAAGTATTCCTGGGCCCATTTAGTAATGTCAATGACAGAATCATGCCGGTGTGTGATGCAGTGGCGTCTTAGGGCCCAAAGATCACGGGCATCCAGTAAAGGTCTTCGGCCCTGTCCCTTACGCACAGAGATTTTTTCAGTTTCTCTGAATCTTTTGATGATGTTATGCACTGTGAATGATGAGACTTTCAAAGCCTTTGCAATTTGACATTGAGGACCATTGTTTTTAAAGTATTCCACAATTTTTTTTACATAAGCCTTCACAGGTTGGAGACCCTCTGGCCATCTTTACCTCTGAGAGACTCAGCCTCTCTTAGACCTCCCTTTTAAAGCCAATCATGTTACACACCTGATGCCAGTTAACTTAATTACTTGCTAAATGTTATTTCAGCTGATTCTCTTATATATTAATTGCTTTTTCAGCCCTTTTTTGCCTGTGTCCCAACTTTTTTTGAGACCTGATGCAGGCAGAAAATTTGAAATAAGCTCATTTTGTAGATAAGAATGTAAAATGTCTCAGTTTCAACATTTGAAATGTTATCTACATTCTATTGTAAAGATCATATTGGCTCGTGATCTGAAAGTCATTGCATTTTGATTTTATTCACAATTTACACTTCGTCCCAACTATTTTGGAATTAGTAGGCCAGCTCTAAATCCAGACTGAAGAATATTTAAAATGCAATTTCTATTTAAAACGAAACTAAGCTGGCAATTAACAAAGGATTCAAGAATCTTAGCTAAACAAGGTAGCTTGGAAATTAGGCAATAATTATTAAGGTCTGTAATATTGCCGGCTTTATGCAGTGGAAGTACAACAGCAATTTTTAAGATTTTTGGTACAATTCCCAAGCTAAGTGAAAGATTAAAAATGTGTGCCACAGGCTAAGCTATATTTGGAGCTGCTATCCTCAACAATCCGGGGTCCAAAAGATCTGCACCAGCAGACTTTTTTGGTCAATTTTCAAAAGGGTATCAGTAACTTCTGATTCAGAAAGAAGGCTAAAAGACAAGCTGCAGTGTTTCATATCATTTGGGGGCACTGCTTATGATTGGCAAATATCATTTTGCTTATGCTGACCCATCCTGTTTGTGACATCCATCAGGTTAGGATTCATTCTATCAAATTGATGGCATGCATTAATGAAATGTTCATGATGACTGTGACTGTGTAATTTATAGTTATCTGGAGCCTTGGAGTTATGTTTTGGCATCCTCTGACAATTGCAGGGTGCAGTGAGATCATTGCTTGTGACATTCAAGTTCCTGTCTATACGGTGGACATACGTGGGTATGAACGGGCACAAAATGCTTTGGTAATGTTACCATAGCACAAATCCAAGATGGTTGCTTTCAGTGGGAATGTCTACATTCTGTTGAAATGATAGTAGAACCATTTGAATGATAGTAGAATTTTCCAGTCTGCAACTGGTATAATCCCCAAAGATGAGCACTAGAGCTCTGGGATATATATATATATTTGGAAATATAATGATAGTATCCTCAGCTACTAGCTATGCTGCTGTTCTAGTGGAAGCACGGGCAGGGATATATTAACACAGCCAACAACAAAACCAGAAAATTCTCGGAAGAGATAGCAGGGATACACAGATATGTAAAGGACAGGTTTGTATACCTTGATGTAGTTATACCACCTATTATTGATGTAAAGGCTAACACCACAGGTCCATATCTTCACTGGTTGTTCTTTTCTATCTGACGTGATGACAGTGTGAAGTTGTCCAGGCTCACCTCACCTCAGAGACCAACCCATCCAGTTAGGTCTCGGACAGGATGATGATGCAGATGTGTCTCTGAAAGTCCTTTCAAGTCAGAACAGGGCATGGAGCAAGTTACTGTACTCCAGAATGAGCAGTTATTTGAGAGGATGATGGAGGGGAGAGGTAGATTGAATGGACTCTTAATTATTCTTGTGCTAATTCCTCCTTGTATTTCTGTTTTACTTTTTTACTTGTGTTCTTCCCTTGCCTTGCTTACACAGGATTATTTTATGTCTTCCAAGCATTATTGAGAAGTTTACTTTAGATACCACTACCAGTTGTAATTTATATAGAACTCAAAAAACTGCAAACATTTTTGTGCCTCAAAACTGCTGAAAATCACATAAGTTGTCTACTTATTCAAAAATAATGATCATCATTAGAAGGCTTACACAATGGACAAAAACCTGCAGTGAAGTTAACGTGTCTAAGCAATGAAACACTGGATTAGTGGTCCATTGAAGGAAAACTTAGTTATGTCGAGAAATGAGAAATTGGCAGCTAAAACTTAAAAGTTTGCTACCATGTGAAAACATGTTTGTTGCTTCAGTCGCATGACCGGTGAGGAAAAAAATGTTGTAATATGAGCCCAAATATTAAATGTCATAAAGGCTCTGAATGCTCGTTTGCCAGTATTTTCAAGCCTTCAGACCAGTGGCAGATGGACAAATTAAGTTGGGTGCTAGTCTAGTTTTTATGGCAGCTACCAAGTCCAACAAAATTGATGTTTTAAGGAGTTTTGATCAGAGATATATTTCCTTTGCACAGAAGGACACTTTATCATGAGTTCTAAACGGTCCTTGTTCCACAGCCGATTCAACACAAAGAACTTCAAATAATATGAATACTTTTAATCAATCTTCTTCCCCAGTGACAGGCTTATGTTTTTAACATTAATTAATGCTAGTCAGTACACTTGAGAGTAAACTCCCATCTAAGTTATGCATTAAAAGTTTTTTAGCATATGTAATACCCAAGTGATTCAACGGCCTTGATCAATTTATGCAATTTATTATTGTTGTTATTATTATTATTATTCCAAATTAATCTGATTTTTGAGGGATTGAAGCTGTTTTCAGTTTCACAAAACTTGGCACATGCGTCAGAAATGGCAAAAAAATGTACACATTTTATAGGTCCTGCACAAAGGTGGGGCAAAATGGCCATATACCTTGTGCTTCTTATAAAATTTTAACAAAGAAGCCTTTTGTTGTTAGTTTCACCTTGTTGTGTGACATTTGGTAAGCACATGTAACATCTCAATAAAGCTTTTAATGCCATGACCAGAACTCAAACAGGATATCAGCCATTTTTTTTTTATTCTGAAATTCTTGTGTGTTTTCTGCCCATTAGTGGGGTCCTGCTTTAATGAACTTCTGCTGGGAGGTTGATCAGATTCACTTTAAAGTTGTTCGGTATACAAAAGACCATAAAGATGGAACATTTTTCAAATTTAGAGTTTTTGTCGAATGGCATGGCCATGGTCAGGCATCAAATTTTAATGTTTGCCACAAAACAGGAATTGGTTTGTAACCACACTGTGCATGGTCAAATCTATCCCAAGCTTTCTTGAAAAGAGTCCCGGCCTGAAGATATCTACTTTCCAATATTGAGCCATGGTCATAGTGTCACCAAATGGCATTAGGAATATATATCTTTTATGCTTCAATGTCCTCTTCCTGGCAGGTTGGCCAGATCAACCTAAAATGTGGTCTGAAATGCCGACAGACCTAGATGATGCTTTACTGTGAAGATTTTGAGTTTTCATCGGACCCCATTGCCATGCTGAGCAAATCCTCTCCATAAAACAGAAAGTGTCATGGTTTTGGAGCTTTTTTAGCTCCTTTTGTTACTCTCGTCCGGGACGACATTGTTTTGCTCACAATCGGATTCCTGGGCCAGCTGGCATTAATTGGGGGCGTAACCCAGCCCGAAAAGTAAGATCCGATGTTCGTAGTGCCCGTCATGCGTGTTAAAAGCCGTTTTCCATTCGTCCCCCTCCTGAATGCGAATCAAATTATAAGCCTTACGAAGATCTAGCTTCATAAAAAATGACGCCTCCTGCAGACGCTCAAACGCGGAATTCATTAACGGAAGGGGGTATCGGTTTTTAATGGTGATTTTATTCAAATCCCTGTAATCAATGCAGGGTCTCAGACCTCCATCCTTTTTCCCAACGAATGAGAATCCCACTCCGGCAGGGGACGTGGACGGCCGAATAAAACCATTTGCGAGAGCCTCCTGAATATACTCTCGCATGGCCTTACGCTCAGGTCCTGACAGCGAATATAGCGAACCCCTAGGCGGAGTTATCCCAGGATAAAGATTAATCTCGCAGTCATACGGACGATGCGGGGGGAATGTAAAGGCTCGTTGTTTACTGAAAACCTCAGCCAGATCGGCGTAATCCCTGGGAACATTCAGAGGCAAGTCAAAGTTCAGGGTAGCCCCAAATTCTTTACCCTGCTCAGAATCTAATGAATCCATAACTGATTCCAAATCACAGAAGTCCTCCAAAAAGTAATCGTCCTCTGGCTCACGCTAGTCAAATTGAGGATCCCATTCTAACCCCTCCTCTGCCCATTTCTCCAGTCCAGGAGGGTACGGAGCGATAACTTCCTCACACTCGCTCTCGGCTTCAGCCTGCCCCATTGCTTCACGTCCGAAAGAACCATTATCATTAGTTCTACAATGAGTGCCACACTTGGGACCCCAGCGGACGATAGGATTAATCTGTTCCCCCCAGCTGATACAAGGATCATGATCCCGTAACCATGAATGACCCAAAACAATAGGGAAAGTGGGGGACCTGATAATAAAAAATCGAACCTCTTCAGAGTGGCTACCAAAAGAGATGAACAGTCTTAGTGGTTCAGAAACTTCGGTTATAACTCCCGTTCCCAGCGGGCGACTGCCCAAAGATCTTGCAGAAAGTGATTGCGAAAGCGCAACAGTAGGAACGAAGTGTCTCCTAGCCCACTTAAAATCCATGAAACAATCAACAGCGCCCAATTCCACAAACGCTTCAATAGTAAATCTTTTACTCCCAACAGTAAGTTCTACGGGGATTAGTGTTCGGAAGGGAAATTGGGTCTGCCCCTCTAGCGCCCCCTGTATCGCTAGAGGGGTTTTCCGTTTCCCCGAAGCTTAGGACAACGTGGACGGATATGACCCAGCTTATTACAATTAAAGCAGATTATTCTTCTGCTAATGGGTCTCTTAGGCTGACGGTTAAACGAACCATCCACTTGCATGGGCTCCACTGGAGTAGAATCTCTTATAGGTGGAATAGGAGATGCACACTGGCCACTAGCAATTTTGGCGCCATTGTCAGCCAGCGGAGATTTATTTAGTCTCTCCCGGCTGCGTTCGCGTATGCGATTGTCAATTCGCACAGCAGTACGAACTAAGGAGTCTAAGGTCGAGCAGGGTTCTAACGTAGCCAGCACGTCCTTAATCTCCTCCATAAGGGCATGGCTAAATACCGTCATCAGAGGGGCTTCCGGCCTGCCTGTTTCTGTGGCCAGAGAATGAAAAGCAATAGAAAACTCAGCTGCGCTTTCTTTGCCCTGTCTTAAGTGCATTAGACGCGTAGCAGCGTCTTGTCCACAAATGTCCTGATCGAAAACAGAAACCATCTCCCTAACAAGGGCATCTACCGAATTTACATCCGGTGAGTTAGATCTAATTAGTGGGCCGACCCAATTGAGCGCTGTGCCAGCCAACTGGGATAGTATAAACGCAACCCGAAAATCCTCATTAACAAAACGCGGGTTGAGCCTTAAAAATATTTCACACTGGGCAATAAAATCCTTACACTTTCCGGCCTCGCCACTGTATCTTTGGGGAAGTTGTAACTTCGGTTCTCGGGGAGAATAAATGGGTGGTGCTTCTGCAACTCTTTGTGGAGTCTGTAACGTTAGAGATTTAATACTCTCAGACAAATCTAACTGGACGCTCTGCTGGTTCTGGAGAGCAGTCTCCTGCAGGTGTAACCTCTCAGCGAGTTCAGAACGCTGATTACAAAAAGCTGAAAGTGATTTTGCGAACCCAGCTAACATCTCTTGTTGGCTGGCAACAGCCCGCTTAATTTCGGCCACTGCTGACGTCACCATCGTGGCTAGAGTGTACTGTGATGGCGTTGGTGGTTGGACGCCAAGAGCAGTGGTCAGACATAAAAAGGTCAAAACCAGCAGCGTGCTGAGTGATTAAAACATATAGAAATCACTTGACTCGGGCTATCAACGGACCAGATGCCGCCCGTGGTTGCAAACTGGCGAGCTCAACTAAAGACAAAAGAAAAGGGAACTAATCCAAATGAATCCCTTACTCACTAACACTTTTCCTTTTATGCAGCTAAGATCCTGACAATACTCTGTCTTCTCAAAAAGACCTTACCGGCTAAAGCGCCTAGAGGAAAATGACACTCTAGCAACCCGAACGAGGTAGAACAGGAGCTTAAATAGAGTCCGGGTTATGCCCCCAATTAATGCCAGCTGGCCCAGGAATCCGATGGTGAGCAAAACGATGTCGTTCCGGACGAGAGTAACAAAAGGAGCTAACAAAGCTCCAAAACCATGACAGAAAGGAGTAGCCTATTTGAGGTGCTCAGGAAGCAACTGATGAACACTTGGCACACACATCATAAAGGAAATTATTTTGATGTCTGATATGGGTACTGGGTTTAGGATGCCAAAAATGGGCTCAACAGCACCCTTTAAAGGGATAGTCCACCCAAAAACTATAATTTGTATATCAATTACTCACCATTAGGTGTCTTGAACGGAGAAAGTTCTATTGTACCTAGTGCAACTTTTTGGCCACTGGATAGTTTTGAAAAATTATCTGAATTCCTTTTTTGCTGGAAGCAAATGGGGTCACCCAGTAGCAACGGTAAAAAGTCCACAAAACGTCTGTTGACAAACTTTTAAACCATCGTCAAATGCATCGTCCAGTATAATTCAAGTTTGCTTTGTCCACTCATATCCTCAGAACTCTGGAAACGCAGTTATTTTTCGCTAAAAATAATAAAATACCACAGTCATGCTTCAAGTAAGCTCGTGCGTTCAACGGAAGTCCCGCCTCTCGGTTCTTTCCTAGAGACTATTAAAGTTTTTGAAACACATCTCTCTCAAAAACTTTATTAGTGTCTGGGAACGAGCCGGGAGTCGGGACTTCCGTTGAATGCACAAGTTTACTTGCTGTATAACTGTGGTATTTTATTATTTTTAGCGAAAAATAATCGCGTCACTAGAGTATAGTCTAGAGTATTTTCATCTATTGGTGAGTAATTGATATACAAATTACAGTTTTTGGGTGGCCTATCCCTTTAAATTTATTTAAGTATCAAATTTCCATGTTTTGCCATTTAAGAGAAAGTAGTTTGTAACTCCATCGCAAACAGTCAACTCTTCCACGAACTTCACATGGGTGATAAAAGTCCTGGCCTTAAAACATTTGCAGGCCCATACTGAATCATAGTAATAGCACCACCCACTGGGAACAGTAAGTAAACTTCACAAGACCAACAGCAATCAATGGAATTTGCTTTGAGTGGCCTAAGCTTGCTATACAGCAACATGATTCATGTTTGCTTTGTGTTTTCTAACTGCCAATTTTTTAATTGTGGATGCAGGAAGTGATGCAAGATGTGCGATACGTCATGTCTGCTACCACGCACTGCATGCAGGAAATAGCATGTTTCTCATTTGCTCGTTGTTTGATGTTTGTGAAAGCGCATAGTTGCATGAACCGACATCCCATCAGCATCACAGATGTGCACTGAGGTGCTTGCTGATTTGATTGCCTTTTTATGGGACAAATATCTGACAAGGGTTTTAAAAACATGAGGTTCATATCATGGAGTGGCACATTTACCATTGTAAATCGTTGTTGGACCATTCATATGCACACAAATGATACAGACTACATTGTTATAAAATCCTGTCATCTGTATGATTGACATGGCTTCCAAAAATAGAAGCATGTGTCCTGGGAGCTGGTTGATTTGTACTGAGGGCAGGTGCAAATGCAAACCAAAATGTTAACAAAACGGGCATTGTGCTCTTCTGTTTGCAGACAAGCAGGTGGCTGTGTTGACAATGCAACATGAACAGCATTAGTGAGTTTGCCCTTGTGTCAACTGGTGACTGTTGGTCTCAGCGCAGCCACGTGTAATTATTTGAAGAAAAACTTTCTTTTAATTGTTCTTGAAGCAGAAGCCAGAAGTATTGACAACCCTGAATGACAGATTTCCTTCACATACTACATATTCAGTGAGGTCTGCAGAATATGGAGTGAAGACAGGCTCTGAAGGCACATATCCATAAGGTTACCGACATACCTATGTGGTAAAAGGCTGATGTGATCCACTCCTATGGGCTTCTCTTTCACCAGCAGCTGAGAGCGGTGAGACGGGGTGTTTTAGCGTAATCTACTCAAGCATTTTAGCTGTAAGAAGGAAAATCAATACATATTGTGCTCTTTATGTTAATGGAGGATTATGGCTTTGAATGATGCTTTAATATTGTTGTCTGCTGTACTCACAGTTCTACTTCCAAAGCCACACCTGGGCCACAATGTTTGTTCTTGGAAAATCTGCGCTGCCCACCAGTTTTCTTCTCATACCTGATGAAAATGATTGCTTTGAAATGAAAATGTCATTTGTTATTATATGTTGTCTTTCCCTCAAGAGATATGACGTATTTTCGTTTTTGATTAGTTGCACAATTTTAAGTGAATTTCCCATAATTTTCATTGTTTTGCAAATATCGAGCAAACTTTAAAGTTGATTTACTTGGCATAAAAAGGAGATATTGCTGTTGTCTAAACTGAAACTAGCATTTAGAGGGCCTCTGCAGTGCAGAGGTCTGTTTGACTTCTGAACAACTTTAAAGATTTGCCAAATATTTTCAAACTGAGAGTCATGAAAGCTTAATGAGATTCAGACTTTATGAAAGAGTAATAGGAGGATCAGTAAGGTTAAGCATTTTTTAAAGTGGTGCTCCCGCAATCGCAACATCATAAATCTTGTATGATGCATCAATAACAATGAGCTGCTCCTGTAGTGCGTCTGTCCTGCAAAACGCAGACTGGGATCAAAACAAGTATAATTTTCCATATCACCTTGTTCTTCAGTCTGCGTCAGATAAGCAGATTCTTCGATGGAGGACCGGAGAATAGAAGGCTTCAGAGAGAAAGTGGACAGAGCATTTATCCAAAAATGAGTGTTTAAGTTTTTACAGTTTTTTTTAAAGGTGACATTTATCTCAGAGCAATAGTAATGTCCGGACTGCATGTGTGTTCTGTTTGGGTATATTCTCACATATGCTTGCATTCTCGTGTATAGGCGTAGGAAAAATATTGGAAAATGGTTTTTAACATCAAAGAATCTACGCCACAGTTACAACAGCATCTACACAAGGGATTCAAATTAATCTGAATGCTGATTATCAGCATGTGTCTGCTTTAAAAAGCTGGCAGCACATTGCCAGGCATGTCTCAAAAGCATGGCGAGGATACCGAGTTTGAAAGGGCCGATGTGAGTAGTCTGTCAAAAAAACTGAAAATTAGCACTGCCGTCTAATAGCAAAAATAGCTAGAAGGTTGTGGGTTTGAATCCAGCCAAGGACCCTCTTTTATGGAGCTGTACACTCCCCTCTTGCTCACTTGTGTTTTCTGTGGGTACTTTGGTTTGCTACCACTGTCCAAAGACATGCATGTCAGCCTGTTGGGAGATTAAACTGCCAGTAGGTACGAGTTCACAAATGGAGTGTGCGCCCTGCGATGGATTGGTGAGCTGTATTGGGTGGGTCCCTGCCTTTCGCACATAGTCAGCTGGGAAAGGCTGGAGCTCCCCCGCAACGCTAGTGAGGTAGAAGCGGTTTAGGTAATGAATGAATGTATTTTAAGGAAGCTTAGGGAACAGGAACAGATGGATGCATGGAAGAATGACCGCATGACTGCATCTCTGAAAATCACCACAGAATTGAATAAATCCATATCTAAATCAGCCTCCACAAAAACAGTTGTTCTTGAGCTACACAGAGCTAGTATTTCTGACAGGGCTTCCATTCAATCACCATTTGTATCCAGAGCTAGGGCATAAAACACATAGCTGTGCAACTCAAAACCTGGACCACAGTTCAATGGAGAAATGTAATATGACCAGATGGATCATCTTTCACCCTTCATAATACATCAAAATGAGTTTGTGTTTGGACAATACCAAAAGTGGTATTCAAATCACTATATCTGTTCTCAACTGATTTGTGTAATGGTAGGGACGTCCATGTCATTGAACTTATTTGGTTCAATGATTGGTCCCTACGGACTTGTAACTGGCAAGCCATACGAAACCATTGCACATGACCAGGCACAAACACCATTCCATCACAATGTTCCCTTATTGTTTCATGATTCTTCTGCATAAACTCTGCTAAAGTTAGCTTTCAAATAAGTCTCCATTGCCCCTGGTGAGGCATATGGCCTCCACCACAGCTCTCCACCAAACTCTGCTGTTTGCAGTCTGTTCAGCCTGACCCCATGTCTTCTTAATACTCTCCCGTGCTTTTGTCACTGTAGGTCTCCATGATTGTTTTGGCCTTCCCCTTTACCTTTTTCCCTGAGGACTCCACGTCACGGCTATTATGGTGGTGTTTTCTCTCTCTCTCTCTCGCGCTCTCTCTCTCTCTCTCTGTCCAAAGGCATGGTGAATTCTACCATTCCCTACGGTAAGCCGGTGCCAGCGGCGTGGATGATGTCATTCGGAGTTCTGTTGTAAACATGCATAATACCTGAGTATCGCGTCAATCTGACAGCAGTAATAGCGACCTCGACCATTCGCAGTCCAATGAAAACATGAAATCAATTGACGATCGCGGTGATGGGCCACCTGTACTTTAACCAGAGGAGGGGAGGGGCCGTGGCCGAGCCAGGACAGGTCATGGTCGAGGAGCACGTAGTCGAGCACCTAGTCAAGGAGCTGCTCAGCGTCACGTAGCAGGCAACCAAAATGACAATTGGAATGATGAAACAAATACTCAAAATGACACCGCTAGTTTGACATTTGCATTTAAACCAGCTAAAAACCTTTATTTTGAAAATACAGACGTTTAACTAAACATGGGTTTAAATTGCAGAATTTTCAGGAAAAGTATTCCGTACAAAAGCAACAATTTTATATAAAAGTATTCCGTAGGGAATGGGTTAAGGTCTGACCAATCCATTTCCATTTCCTTTCTTTTGCCGTGGTTGCTACTTCCTCTTG
The DNA here is from genome assembly GCA_029721435.1 of Gymnothorax reevesii. NCBI lineage: Eukaryota > Metazoa > Chordata > Actinopteri > Anguilliformes > Muraenidae > Gymnothorax > Gymnothorax reevesii. The sequence continues at coordinate 70,327,337 of CM056585.1, read as the reverse complement.
TCCCATTCTTGTCCATAATTCCTTGTTTGTGATAACATTTATTTATGATTCAGGACCCAAATGTTAAGAGTGCAATCCAATTATATGACGTAAGGCTTCACTCTCACCTGATTGGTCGAAGTGAGCTCCACCGGTCAGTGTAAGCAGTGATATTCACCGCACAAAAGTGCGCGAGCGGTGAATATAACAATCCGACGACCTTGAGCTAAAAATAGATTAGGCTACCCAACAGGAGCTCCTTAATATACCAGAGTTATGATCGTTTTATGCGTCATGCATGTGTTCCGCGGAGTAACTGACATCCACAAGACGACTCCCCACACAGGACAGTGAAGCACATTTATTTTATCTTTTCGAGTAGGGTCATATAATATAACAGTTATTAACTTCAGTCGTCGGTGAATCCAATGATTTATCCACCTTGGGTAAGTGATATTCACCAAGGCGCAACCGAGGTCAATATCACTTATCCAAGGTGGATAAATCATTCAGTTCACCTCAACGGAAGTCAATAATTGTATACTATTGATAGTTATACAATAATGACAGGGGACAGAACCCAGAGCAGAATGGTCCAAAGTTTAGTTGAGATGGTACAGCCAAAGCAGGGGCATGTCCGTGCCCAGCCAGTGGTGTCCCAGGACAGCGGTCAGATGGACTGCACACTCACCAGAGCACAAGTGTCCGATGGCAGGACTGGGGATTTTAGAAGGAACGTAGTCCCAATCCTGATGACCGTAGAGGGCTTGTTAGGTGATCCTAATAAACTGGGCAGGGGAACATTCTGAAGAATGATCATTAGAATCACAGTCTCAACCCCATAGGTTGAGAGGGAGGCTTGTGAACTTGATCCTTTTGAGAAAGCTAGAAAGAGAACTTCCATATTTAACTATCATTAAAGATTACACATAATTTCCAATGACAATAAGGGTCATTCCATATAAAATCAACCAAAGTTCCCACTTGACCGTTTTGGAATCAGCTGATTTTTATAGCTCACTAACTTCAGTGTACTTAATTACACAAATTTTACTTTGATCTTGTTTGTTTTTTTTTTTTTTTTTGAGTTAAAAAGTCTAAAATATACACGGGATAGGCACGTGTAATTTCTTCTCAAATTTTTGAGCCCTCATAACTCTATGTGTATCAGAGACAGCTAAATGAAATTTGAAAAACATTTTGGAGGACTGTTAAAACTGCAATCAACTGAATTGTATGCACATTCTAGCTGTCATAGTCTTAAGCCAAAATTTTATTTTCTTCAACAAGATTTGTTCTGTAACTAAATCCATGCTTCAATATCATGGGAACTATGGAAGTTTCAAAAGCAACACTGCACCAATAAAGGACCAGGAGGACATTTAGTCTGTCTGCCTCATATGAAAATGGTGCAATGGTTAAAGAAAATAAAGATTAATAAACATATATACAAATTTTACTTAAGAATAAAGAATTGAGTTGCAACACCATGTAGAATTATAGACAGTTGGGAAACACCAGTCCCATGGAATAAAGTCTTCAAAATTCAACAATACATCACTTGATCCGAAGATAAGATATATAAGCAAATATATATAATAATATATATATAAGTATAATATAATATATATATATAAGTTTTTAGCAGCAAAAAAGATGCTAAATATCTGGGCAATTGAGTTATCACCCCCCTGCCGATTCTGTCGAGAGGAAGTGGAGTCAGGAGACCATTTCTTTTGGTACTGTCCTGTAACAGCCCTTTTTTGGATAAAGGTGCAAAATTGGATATCATAGTATACAACTAGATTTATTTAAAGTATTACTGAGTGATGTAACAAAATAAAAACACCAAATAGGCAATATAATTGCATATCTTGCAAGAAATATTTATTTTTCAGGTTGACATCAGTTAAGACTTGAGAGATTCAAGAATTTTGTCAAGTATTACAGTAGAATTGAGTGAGCGATGGCCTATGAGATGGGACTTGTAATTTATGCCAAAAGATGGGATTAAATTTGGGAGGCTGAAAGTTGGGAATAATAGAGAGATGGAATGGATGAGCTAATAATTACAAATGCCAAAGATATAAAGCTCTGTGAATGTAATCCTTATTGTATTGTATTTTATTTATTTTTATGGGTCCCCCCCCGTGTGTGTTTTGTCGGGTGACGGTAGGAGGATTCATACTTGTACACTGCACCAATTTAACAACCATGATATAGTGTAGTGAGAACAAGGATTGGAAATATGGGTGTGTCATGGGTTTTCTTGTAATTCACCAGAGAATGTTCAAGAACAGGTTTGATGCAGTGCTAAATACTATCTAGTCCTTAAGTTATTAAAGTGCTAAGTACACTTTATTGGAAGGAGAATTTCAGGCCTTGCTGGAATGCATGGCCTGTATATTCACCATTCTGCTATGTTATGTTATGCTATGAGTGTTTGCATTTGCATCTGTGCTCGTACATCAGCATGTCAAGGTTTTTTGTGTGTGTGCAAAGATGTGTACATATAGGTATATGTTGGGGACTGGCACAAAATAACTTCAGATACCCCCCTGTTGTTGTCTCTATCTGTGAGTTTGAAGTGCTTACATGGACTTTGATTCCCTCTAAGGTTGTTCCCAACACCTTCAGCTAAATGTCAGGGAAATGTCACATTAATTATTCTAAATGGAACTCGGGGACTGATTTGGTCCTTCCTGCAGCCTTCACATTTTCGGTAAGAAGCCATTCCATCTCCCTCCGAAATTAGATTTTGCTCTGCAGCATTCAATGAGATTTTATCTGACAGAGGAGTACATTGGTAACATATTGTCCGTTACCCTTGGCTGAGAGTATTTCGCAAACACGTATGTACATGTGCACCGATGTAACTGTTTTGAACTCTTTTTTCATGCCCTGCAAACAAGTATAACATTTATAAATACATCAAGTGACCTCACTGCCGCTGGTCCATTCTGAAATACCATTAATTGCATTTATCTGAGAACATTCGTAGTAGAGCAAAGAACATTATTCAACAGCACAGCACTAGCTGTCCTGATTTAAATTTCTTCTACTGAGAAATAAGATTTAGATGCTGATAATTTCCAATAAATCGCCTGTATATGAAGAAAATTTTTCTTACTCAGTGTAAATATGAGCAGATGGCCTGTCATGCATTTTATATAATGGAATGCAGAAAATAGAATGCGAAACAGCATGATCTACTTTCAGTGTAGAGGTAAGAATGTTTAAGTTTGTATGCCTGTCTGTTTTTGTATGCGTGATTTATTCAGTATATTACATAATTTATGTGCTTAACGGATAATCTTGTTTCAGCAAACAGCTGATTGTTTTTCAGGGCATACTTATTGCTCCTTCAGAACCTGTTTAACAACCTCATCTTACCGCTCATTCTTTTCAAATTATACACTATATGAATTAGCCAAATTGTATGACAATGGTTTTTCAATAGCATATGGCTGTGTTAGTTGGCAGGAGATTCTTCACTTTGCAGGTTGTTGATTTAGCCTCCTGCCTTTGGTGTAGATGACATAGTCAAAATGGAGAAGTTGATAGGTTCAATAAGCAAAAATTCTCCAAGGACCCTTCTCTGATGAATCACATAACCGCATGATCACCACAACTCTCAAGTTTGAGTCGGGTTATGAAGTGAGTTCAGTTGTATTATGAAACAGGTCAGTTTCTCTTTGTCCTCAGTAAACTTCCCATGGATGGCAAAGTAGGCAGTATTGTACTTGAAGACTGTTTGAAATTATGCTGCCTGAGGGTGTTATTAGGAGTTTTCCATGAAGTTGAAAACAAAATTTAAATGTGATAATATATCATACGTTCTTCTACATCTTTTTTATTGATATTTTATGTTAATCTTTTGATACAAGATATGAAACCTATTTCAGAAATTGAAGTAACGTAGCAATTACATACCTGTATCTATCAACCTTGACGGACAATATACAGTAACTTATAATGTTCACTGCTCTCAGGATGAAATAATTGAATATTTCAGATAAACCTTTTTCAAAGTATTTGATGGTGAGGGATGTATTCCCTGTGTGATTATTTAAAGGTTGTACATGATACACTCAGATGTTGCGGAATAATTATTTTTGAACCAGTGTTGCTTCAAATGGATTATTTCCTTGTACATTAGAGAAGATGAACCACAATTTTACAAAACAACCGTCGTTTTTTTAAGCACGACTGATTCCACGTTCTATTTAGCAAGCTATTTTACCTAATGACATATACCTTATTACTAATGTTTGAAAGTTGTAGATTTTTTTCTTTTTTCTTTTTTTGGCAATTAAACAGAACTGCCCCCATAATTATCCTCGGGCAAGCCTGCAACTGAAATAAAATGAAGAATGAACTTTAAAACACCTGGAAAGGCACCAACGACAAAAACCATTTCAGGCAGTCAATTTCAGCCACATAAATTGTCTGAGACTAAAACACAGCATCCTGAATGGCCTTTCCAGAGCTAAGTTTGTCCTTCTACAGTGGGCGGTGTTAAATCACGAGAATAACTGAGAGAGCAGAGTGGTCTGTTCCTGTTGCTAGGGAACATGTGTGACCATCGTAAAGTCATTACTTGGAGAAGCACCCTGATAACGAAACTGGGGCAGGAGAAATCCATAAAATCTCTTCAAACCATACATTCATACTGATGTGTTTTTACACTTATGTGCATTATGATTTTATAGGGCAATGCCATTCTGCATGATAGTGCAGCGTGTACTCTGGATCAGCAATCAGCACATTTTTTTGTGAACATTATTGTGATTTTACCTGTATATTTGCTGACTGTGAGTTCCATCCTGGAATGGAAAAAAAAAATCAGAGCAATGGCCTGATTTGCTCCGCTTACTGAACGAGACCATAAACCTCACCTTTTTATTGCACATAGGGAAACACACAATCATTCATACACAGACTCCCTTCCCAGAATACTACTGACAATGTGTAATGAGAGCAGGCCGTCTCCCCTGTTAATTTCCTCCCATTGTCCCAGGGTTCATGTAAGCAACAGTAAACTTCCATGACCTGACCCATTTCTCCTTTTTAACTTATTTAAGACCCAGCTCTAACGAGACAATGCAAAGTCAATGCATAGACGGAGTACGCGAGCCATTTGTGGCTCACCGTTACATTAGGATGGTGGAGAGGGCTTAACTGATGCGAAAGATGCCTCACCCCACCCTAAACCTCAATGCATAATTCATTCATCAGGGGTGATGGAAAGGGTCTCAGTTTCCACCATCATTGTTCTTGGCTGGATGCAGGGGACAGTGTGCTTGGCCACTTAGAATTTGGAGGACTCCAATGTGACAGTTAACCTACTGAGCAACCTATGCTATTCTTCTCAGATACTTCATTTATTATTTAGAGAGGAACTGTACTCTGGTATTGTGAATCCAGACCATGGTGGATGGAGGACTATTGTTTATCCTGGAGCATATCTCCTGTAGTTGTGTCAACATTTGCACTCAACCAAAGTCAGATTTAAAGAATATGGCTCCGGCAATCTTCAAAAAATGTTCATTTCCATTCGAGAAATGGCCAAATGCAGTACTGTCCCTGGCAAAAAAATGACAGGAAATTCCAGATTCCAGTTGAACGTGGGTTGAGGAGGGAAAAGAGGGCCAGGTATTAGCATTCGTCCTGAAACACTAAAACACTCCTGTCATTAACACGGTATTGCAGTTCAGTAAGCTTATAGAGCCAAAAAGTTTCTCCGTCGCTGTCATTTCAAAACAACAAATTAATTTTGGCCAAATTACAAAGTAAGTTATTTTGGGCAGTACTTTTGAAATTTTTAAAACCAAGAAATTTGCTGTACCAGGGCTACTTTTCTTTAGAGATATGTTATTTTACATTCGTTTGTAAATTCGAACGAATATATTATATTTGTAGTTTACACTCCCATTCCTCATATCACATTTGAAGACCCAATGCACACCTCCAGAAACTGGCCTTAGGTTCTGTCAAGCAACTCCCATGGGAAGGGGTGGAAATAGTTTGAAGTAATTTTCTTACACATTTCAATGGGAAGGAGCTGTGACTGAGGAAGGCTGAGGATAGGAGCGTGTGGAGGAGGCATATATAGGGTGAAGCAGAGTGCGGGGTGAGCAAAAGTTCAGCCCAATTGCAGACAGACGTGGTCATATGACAGGGGGATTCCTCTGTATATCCATCCAGAAATTTAATGAATGGCCTCACAGACCCTCGGCATACCTCTGCTCATAATACAAAATACTTTCTCTTACTTATTTTCATAATGAATTAAGAACAAAATGCGCTGGGAATAAATGTTACTTTCGTATAAAGTACGTAGCTAAGCTGACGCATAGAGGGTGTCAGCTGGGTGGACAAAATATAAGAAAAAAAAAAATTCAAGAACTTTGAAGTCTCTGAACTATAATTACAAAAGGATCTACAAAGCTCTCTCCCATTAATTTGAGTGTTAATTAGTTAAATAGGCCTGCTTTAAAAAGATCAAAGAAGCCGCACCTTGTCACTTATGTCTCCAAAGTAAGATGAGGATAATAACAAAAAGTGGCCAAATAGTTAAGAGTTTGCATTGCAAGCGCTTTGGTCAGAGTATTTATTCATAACTCCAACTCTAAAATTCACTACAGGATTGAATAAATTCCTAACTGAACTAGTCTCAACAAGAAAAGTACATTGTGAGCTTCACAAATCCTGTATTTATGGCAGTGTGTCTTATTTTTTTGCCACCCCCTGTATTAGTTTTAACATGAAATAGGAGGCAGTAGCATCTGGTGAGAGGGAAGTGTTGGGGATTAATATAGAACATCACTACCTACTCCAGACATACGACGCTACGCTTTGTGTTTATTCCTATTTCATATTTCTCCGTAATAGGATCATATGGATTATCATTTTCCAGCACATTTCCTGTGACGTGCAATTCACTTTCATCCTGCAGTTGTGCCCTTCAGTTATCCTTCCAGTCATTTTAGTCTGTTATCGGCTGCTCTTTAGCAGCACAAATCTGTGCACATAATAGCATGTGATGTCTGCCAGCATTGTCTCCATTTTGTCTTGCACTCCCTGATCTGGCTGTAGACTGTCCCCTTGTCAGAAGCAGCTATAGCACGTCTTTATGCTGAAAGTAGCAACAGAAAAGATCCTCTGTCCACAGCATGTGATTTAATATAAAATAATTGATTTGTCTGATTTTCTCGCATCAAACTCAGTGAGGACATTGCAGTGAGATTTCACAAATGAGACATACAAGATACCTATCATTGCTGATAAATATTATATGCTGCATAGCAAGCAGAGCTAGTTCTGCCAGGCCGCGCAAGCACTGGCTTCATTCTCAAGGTGTTACCATGCACCTCTTTCACTGCTCCACCCCTCAATGAGGCGGGTTATTTAAGCTGCTCATCAGCCGCAAAAAAAAAAAAAAATGCCTTTGCATGCTACTGCTGTGCTGCATCACATTCTCCTGCTGTTTGTTAACATTGGGCTGCTGCCAGTTAACATCCCACTTTCAACCCTGCGTCCACTTGTGGGCTCTGAATATTTGCCCAAAGGAGGAGGAAATATCTTGCCATGCACTGCTCTCTTGTACTGAATGCATGTGGGCTCGGTGTGCCTCGTGCAGAAACATTCTCTTAAAATTCTCTCATATTTTCTCTTGTGTTTTTTTTTTAAGAGAGGAAAAAGAGGTCAACCATAGATGCACCAAATGTTTTTAACATCTAAATCTGCACTTACCCCAGACCCTGCTCGCCTATGCTAGTTTTGTCTTTTGCTATCGGGTACTTGCGTTAACTAGCATAGGCACTGTGGATTACCATTCACTCCTATAAAGGAGTTTGCTAGATCGCATCTTGCGCCTTCAAAATTCCACAGATCCTCCTGAAATCTGGCAAAAAACCCTCGTCAGGACTGAATCTAGCCACATGTCTCCTTTTACAGTCCAAACTCTGCTGGTAAATCCATAAAATACATGATTGTCCACTTTGAGTTCACCAGAAATTGAACTGCCTCATAAAATGGTGAAAAAAGACGTCACCTGAACGACAGAAATGGCTTGCCTGATTTTGGAAGAAGTGCTCTAAAAGCTGATGCAAAAACTTTTTTTTAATTAACCATACATTAAAGTTATAATAGAAATAACTGTAAAGGGAGTATCTGGGCAGAAATGAACCACGCAAGACCATTGATCGAATTGGTCCAGGCATCGCGTTTCCGTCATGTTATATTGTGTCAGACTCCGCCATTTCATGGGGCAGTTCTGACAGCGAAATCTGAAAATGTTTAAATTTACTTTTGAGTTATTCAATTGATTCCTCAGAGCTGAAGCCTTCAATGTTATATTGTGACCTCAGTTTTATAAGGTTCTATCATGTATGTGTTTCTGGGGCAGATGTTAGGGTTCCTCTACATGATAAGTTCATGATATTGTAGGGCCATCAACAATAAGACATGGGTCTGGTTTTAATGCTGCAATTTAATGCCATATTTTACATGATGGAAAGCAGTAGAATGATTGAAGGAGATTCAGGATGAAAATCAAATCTCTCATGGGGCTGAGAGTAGTACACACGGCTGTCCAGATGGGCACTCTCTGCGGCGTCTGTTCTAGTGTAAACACAGCTAAAACAAACAAGGATAAGGTAATCACCAGAAACCAATGCAGGATGCCCACTGGCTGAGATGGTTGGACACACCATGTCGGTTTACTGAGAGCAGGGTGAAAAGTAAGCATTGCAGATGAAAAGTAATATTGGTGATGAGTTCCACTCCCTGTGATTTGCCCCCAGCATAGTGACCATTTCAAATGAGCAATTTGAATGTCAGTGCCCATTGCTTCCGGCTCCATGTGGTGGATTATCCATTTAAAGAACGGGCTACTTTCCTTGTCAATGTTCTTGAGCACATTTGCTTTCATTTATCAGAAGAAAGTGTGACATCAGCAGTACAGTTTCCATAAAGAAAATTCTTCTTCTGTTGTTTTGATCATTCATCCCGAAGGGTTTTGGAAATTGCCCCTCCCTTTTGATGGGCAGGTGTGAATCATATTCATATCTCAGTTCACCTCTTGCAGTTCCCTCTAAAAGCCAGCATGGATGCAAAATGCATGTCACTGCCAGATGCTGGTGGCTCTTGAAAGATTCTCCTATTGATCCCTCCATTCCCATTCACTTTCACAGACAAGAGGCAGAGCAGTGGTTGCCATAGAGACTGACGAACAAACGTTTCCAGGGTGATGTGCTGCTCGCTTGAATGAGTCAAAGTGCACTGCTGAATAGTTTCCTGTCTTCACTTACTGTAGGCAACATAGTGCTTTGGACTGAGACATTTTTACCACACAATTGTAAATTTTTAACCAAAGAATTAGCTTTCATCTTTGGGTATTTTCATACATTCACCGTGTAGACATGACAACCCTTTGTACACATATTCTTATCGCATAATTTTTGGGACAAATTACTTTGAATATTAGCAGTGTTGAGGTACTGGAGCCTCTTGGGACTAGTGATCACTCTACTGTTAATTTTGATGTTTCATGGGAAGTTAAAAAGGTGTCTTCGAAAACCTTTCAATTTTAAGCGAGCAAACTTTGACAGGCTGCGCTCATACCTAAGCAAAATAAAATGGGAGACAGTTCTGGACTGTGAGTCTGTAAATGAGATGTGGGAAAGATTTAAGGGGGGTATACTTGATTCACAATGCAAATTCATTCCAAAGGTGTCCAAAAGTAAGCTGAAAAAGCAGAATCCTCAGTGGATGACCACAGATATTTGTAGGAGTTTGAGGGAAAAGAAAAATCTTTATAAGATGTACATAAAGGATAACAATGGGAAAACTAAGGCTGAATACAGTGAAATGCAAGCTGTGGTCAAAAAAGAACTGAGGAATGCTAGAAGACTGTATGAAAGATGAATTGCAGAAGAAGCAAAAACTAATCCTAAGCTCTTCTTTCAGTACTGTAGCAGAAAATGGAAAGTCAAAGAGGAGTTTAAGTGCATAAAGAATAAATATGGATCGCTGCTATATGATAACAAGGATATTGCTGATACCTTTAATAGTTACTTTTGTTGTGTTCTGGGGTCCTGGCCTTTGGCCAGGACAGCATTTATGGTTTTAACAGTTTCATGTTCAAGATTCCATAGTTCATAGTTCCATAGTTTCATAGTTCATGTCACAGTTTTAACAGTTTCTTGTATCAGGTTTTTGCATTCCATGTTTTTACTTTTCCATGTTTTTGTTTTCGCCAGGTCTGCCATGCCACTCCACCGCTTGTCTGCGTTCCGCCCCGTGCCTTCGTTGTTGCACATTTCAGACCTCTGGTTGGCTTTGTGGTTTTTCCCTTCCTTCTGTGCTGTGCTGATTCGGGGCTGTCTAAGCTTAATTGACAATTAACTGTTTTTCAGTTACTAACATTTACTAACACTCACTGGGTTGGTGTAATTCTTAGATAGGCACATTACTAATACTACTAATTTAGACAGGGAGTTTATTGTCATGATTCCTGCTTTGCTATTTCAAGATCTTGCTGTGCTTTTCTGTTCTTAACATTCATGCTTGCTTCCAAACTGCATACTTAATTGGTACTTAAGCTGAGCCGCTCATTCTCTTAATGAGCAAGTCCTGTCATCCAATCTCTGTCCATGTCTTGATCTTGCCATGCCTCTTGTTCTCCTTCTCCAGGTGTTGCCCCTCATGTGTCCTTGATTACTTACCCTTTATCTGTATGCGGTGGAAGTTGGCTGGCAGACAGTGTCTCGCATCTTGCTCAGTGTTCAAGTTCTAGTTTGCAAGTTTTGGTTCTAGTCAAGTCTCATTTCATGTTCAAGTCCTTACTCATGTTCATAGCCCTTGTAAATATAGCCATAGTCTGGTTTATTTTTCTTGGATTTCTGCCTGGAGTTTCCAGTGGTTTTTTGTTCTTGTCTTTTTAGATCCTTAGTTGCCTGCTCTGTGTAGCGTACTTTAGTTTGTCCTTTTGCAACCCTTTGGGCCAAGTTTTCCTTTGGGCCAAGTTTTTCGTTGGCCCTCGTGCCTGTTTTGTTTTGTTTAAAATAAAATCCTCATTCCCATCTCCCCGCATCTGGTGTCTACCTGATTCCATATCAACTTTGTTGAGAATTTTACCTCAGAGTGGGTTTTAATCTGGCCAGAGGTCAAGTCCAATGCTGAAAATTATTTTTTGAGGTAAGGGCTAATGAAGTATTAGATTAGTTGCATAAACTAAAGGCAGATAAGGCTACGGATCCTAATGGCTTATATCCTAGAGTGCTCAGGGAAGTTAGTGAGATCATCTTTAAACCGCTCTCCACTATCTTCAGACGGTCTTTAGAAACTGGAGAAATACCAAATGATTGGAAGCAGGGCAATATAATACCAACATATTGAGGGCTGACTGCAACAAACAGTTATGTCCAGATGTTTTACATTAGAAATAACTGTTTATTGCAGTCAGCCCTCGATACAAGAAAGGGGACCGTACTGAGCCAGGAAATTACAGGCCAGTCAGTTTAACTTGCATTGAATGCAAAATACTGGAATCTATCATAAAAGATGAGCTGGAATTATTCTTGAACTTAATGATATCTTGAGGGATAGCCAACATGGTTTCCGCAAGGGAAGGTCATGCCTGACGAACCTCTGGAATTCTTTGAAGTGGCCACGAAGACTTATGATCAGAGCAGGGCTTATGACATCATATACTTGGATTTTCAGTACCGCATTAGAGACTAATTTTTAAAATGAGCTCCATTGGAGCTATAGGAGGTATTCTGGAGTGGATGCAAAACAGGTTACAGGACAGAACACAAAGAGTGGTGGTCAGTGGTACCTCATCTGAGCTAGGTATGGTGGGGAGTGGTGTCCCCCAGGGATCAGTGTTGGGACCCCTGCTGTTCCTCATCCACATTAATGACCTTCATAGGAATATTGAGTGCAAATTAGTAAATTTAGAAAATTAGTAAATATTAAACTGGAATGTGCACCACATGAGAAAGATCTGGGGGTAATTGTTGACCAAACCCTCACAGGCTCTAGCCATTGTGCCGTAGCAGTTAAAAAGCCAATCAAATGCTGGGATACATCCCTGCTGGCATTTTAAGGTTTTTTCACTTTTGAATCAACGTCATGGATCAAAGTTGAATTACCATTGAATTATGCTTTGATTTTGAAAGATGAATCAACATTGATTTTGCAATGTTTTTTCAACTGTGGGCATGAGTACCATACACAACCTCCACTTTTATGGGTTTTCTTTTTTTGGCCACAGGTTCCCAGGTTCGAATCCCGCTGCAGACAAGAATGTAATGTCTAACTTAACATGTAAACCTTTGATCACAGCCTCATCGATGGAGGAGAAAAAAAGAAAACACGTTAAAAAAAGAAGGGCAGAAGAAGTTGGAGAACTTCTACACAGAGTGAATGTCACGAGGGAAGAGCATGGTGGTGGAAACTGGAATTACCGCAAATTTTTTTTTTCCTCATGCCGCATCTAACCCTTCCTTTTAAAATTCTTCCCCAACGTTGCGAAATCAACGTTGATTCATCTTTAAAAAATCAAACCATAATTCAACGGTGATTCAACTATGATCCATGACCTTGATTCAACAATGAAAAAACGTTAAAAGTGCCAGCTGGGATGGCCAAAAGTATTGAGTATAAATCCAAGGAGGTCATACTTCTCTTGTACAACACATTCGTCAGACCACATCTGGAGTATTGTACGTAGTTCTGGGGACCATACTTTAAGAAAGATATAGAAGCTCTTGAAAAAGTTCATAGAAGAGCCACTAAGCTGATTCCAGGTATAAAAGATGAAATGAAAGCAATGAGAAGAGGCTGAAGATCCTTAATCTTTTCGGTCTTAGGAAATGGAGACTCGGGGTGATCTGATTGAGGTCTTTAAATATGTTAAAGGGATTAACAAAGTGAATTATGTAGGATTCCTTCAGCCAAGTTTTGTTAGTAGAACTCGGGGTCACAAATGGAAGTTGACCAAGGGTAAATTTAGCACCGATATTAGGAAATATTTTTTCACCCAAAGAGTAATTTTGATGTGGAATAGCTTTCCTGACCATATTGTTGAGGCAGAGACCTTGGGAATTATCAAGAGCAGACTTGACTTAAAGCTAGATACCACTGAGACATTGAGTATCTGAAGTGATATATTCACAATAGTAAAACGAAACTGGCAGGCCAAGTTGGGCTGAATGGCCTGTTCTCGCCACTCATGTTATATTATGTTATGTTACATATTGAAAATGTATTGAAAAGCACACTGATGAGCCAAAATATCAATACCTCTCACAGGTGAAGCAAATAGCATTGATTATCTCAAAGCAGCAGCGTTTGTCAAGGTTTGTGTATAGCCGGATCTCATAGTTGACACGTTGGATGTGGGAGAAATGGGACCGAAGTGACTTTGACAAGGGCTGAATTGTTATGGCTAGATAAGTGGGTCAGAACATTCCTGATGCGGCAAGGCTAGGTTGTACCTACTGACAGTGGCCTGAGAAAGGACAAACCACAAGCCGGGGATAGGGTACTGGGTGCCCGAGCCTCATTGATTTGCTAGGGCAATAAAAGGTATCCTGTCTGGTCCGAATGAACTAAAATGCTACTTTAACACAAGTCACAGCAAATTTCAATGACACTTATGCGAAGCATGAGTCTCAAGAACTCCTGCTGCATATAACACATTGTAGCTGCAGACCAGTGAAAGTGCCCATTATAACCCCGGTTTACAGCTGAAAGTGCCTACAATGGGCAAGTAAGCTTTGGAACTGTATTTTGAAGCACCTGCGAAATATTTTCTGGTGCAATGATTCCCATTTTCCTTTAAATTGTGAGCATCAGCAGGGTACGTGTGAAGCATGTACCAGGGGAAGAAATAGCATCAGGATGGACTGTCAGAAGAGGAGTTCATTACTAAATTCCTCCACTTTTACACTCTGTGTTCCCTCTTATCCCTTGTTGGTAGTGTGATAAGATGTTGCAGGGATTCCTCGAGCCATTTGGAAAAATAAAGCATGCAGTTGCATTATCCTAGCTTACAATTTAAAATAAGAAAGCAATATACCAAATAACAGTTTACACTGAATCTACACTGAATTTCAGCTTTCAGTATAATTCCTGTGGCTTCTTTTGAAAGATCATTTTTAAAACCGAAAGTAATCACAAAATAGTATGTAGCGTACCTGAGAAGGACAATGTTCAACAAAGACTATTAGAGTAGCCAGTAGGCTACAACAGACTGGGGATAACTACGGGCTAACGGAGTTTTGCTTAGCTCTGTTATGGAAGTAAATTGCTCTGGCTGCATAAGCGAACTGCTCAGCAGAGCAATATTTGCCAACCACACTGTCCACTCCCATTAAAGACAAGAATAGCCTTCAACTTAAATGACCTCTTTCCATACATTTGGCTGCTTCCTCCTGCATGCAAGCTGCTGCATGTTGCTCCGCTTGTGTGCATGTTTGCTGTTGCAAATCTTAACCCCTCCGACTGACTGTATCCCCCACTCCTCCCTCATTTGTTAATTAGACTATGTGTAACGAGCAGCACAGGAGTACCATGGATTGCACAATCATCTCACATTAAGGAGCTCCAGGATTAAAATTGACTGAAGCCTTTCTGTGCAGCTTGCACGTTCTCCCTGTCTGTATCGGTCTCTTCCAGGTACCCTTATTTCCTCTCCACAGACTATTTTTTCATCATTCCATCCTGTCTCATTTTAAAATGTCTGATTTGCATTTCTGCTGCGTCTGTTCGGTGTACCTCCTGCGGAGAGTTTGGTGGGTGGCCTCCCTGACTGATGCGCACGTGGTTGTGTTGATAGTGGGAGAGCCTGCACAACAGAGCATAGGCATCAAAGGAAATTGATTGCTTTTTTACCCACAGATTTTAACTGACCAAATGTGTCAGGAAAGTTGAATCAAAACGGAAGGACTGAGTAACAGGCTTAATCTTCTGGGATTACATTTAATTTGCCCCACCAACGAAGTTGGATGGGATGTATACGAATGCAGTTGTCGTTTCGCTTGTTTGTTTGTGTGTCTGTCAATCTGCGAACAAAATACTTTGAAACCTACATGGCTGATTTGGCCAAATTTAATAAAGAGGTGGGCAGTAGTACATCCTTGGGGTGATTTAATTTCATAGATGTTATGACATGCCTTTATGACTCTACCTCGTAAAAACGGAAAATTGTTTTTCAGCAATATCTCTCAATATAAATATCATATTGACTTCCTGTCAACTTAAAATATGAATTAAATCCTACATCTAAAACGTTCTAATTTAATATTATCACAAAATATTGATCGTTTTTTAGATTGCCGAAAATCAAAGATTTGCTCGTCAAATTATGAAATTAAGTAGTGCTATAACAGCTGTATCTTACCTATCCAGACAGGGTTCTGGCGTGTCTAGAGTTATGAGCTAGCACAATGAATTGGGGAAGTTATTATCTTTGCAGCAAATGCACAGGACTGCCCTTTGGTGCGATAAATGCACAAGAATTTCAAGCTACTGGGAGAAAATGTGCATGATGCATGGACCCTACACTTGGGTCCAAACTATGAATTGTTTAATAGGTGAATGACCCCTTTAAATATTAGCTATGCAACTGTGCTGATCTCAGGCAATTTAGGTACTTCATAGCAAGCTGTGATCTGGCAATTCTGCATTTTAGTTGCATCGACTAAGATGCATCTGTATCATTTGGTGTATTGAGCCGATGAATGGATTGAGAGACTTATCGATCTATTCATTGCTTGCTTGCTTCGATATGCTATATCTATTCAGCTATTTTACTTGTACTTAGACTCATCATCAGGCCATGTTTTGTTCTTGTTTCTCCAGAGTCATTTTCAGTGACACACAGCCTGGCAGACCAGGAGTCAAGATAATACGAGGCTTTTGTGTCATGTATCAGACACCAAGATGAAGTAATGGACTGTTTGTGACGATGTCTCATACTTGGATGAAAAAAAAAAAACAGCAAACAAAAAACTATTAAGAGTCCGGAAGACATTCTTTTATGACTAGTAGTATTAGAGCTATTTAATTATAACCTATAAAATGAATTCCTCTGAAGTGTCAAACATTTGAAGTAGATTTTTGTGCACTCATGATGTTTCTAATTGGGGAAAAAAAAATTGAACTTGACATGAAAAACGAGGAAGAAGTATGAAACTGTCATATTTTCCACTGCCTATGGAGCCACCTCTGTCAATAGTTGGAATTCCTGGCATAATCGTTTTCTTTTTGAAACAAAGGCGTGCGATGAACACCATAATTCAGTGAGTGGACAGAGACACTATTTAATTTTTGTTCTTTACTCATGCACTTTGAGTCTGAAAGGATACAATGACAATGAGTGTCGCAGTGCAGACTGTTAGCTTCAATTTGTGGTCATTTTATCCATATTGGATGTGAACATTCAGAAATGACAGCTCCTTTTGTGCATACGTTTGCCCATTTTCAGGAGCAGTTCTTGCTTTTTTCCTCTTTTTTCCTTTAGTTTCTTCTTCTGCAGGTTAAATGCATGTTCAGATCTGATGATCCACTTGGCTAAGGGAACAAATATGACAAAAATATGTTACTCTCCAGCTAATTATGTTGCTCAGAGTGCGCCCTTTTGAGTTTCTGCAGTTGGTGGGTTTTGTTGGCTTCACAACTTTTGAAGAAATCTTTGCCGTAATTGGCTTTGCGCTGCTCTTAAGACGCTTTTTACCACATCGGCACTGGCAGGGCTGGATTCGATGGCCTTGCTGGTCGCCGTTGCACCCCTAGCAGTGCTTTTACTGAGTGAGCTAATCCGGCAGCTTTCAGTGCACAGTGCTGTGGTTAGCTCTGCTGTCTCATAGCAAGAAGGTAGTGGGATTGAATGCAGCCTGGGGCAGTTCTGCATGTTATCCCTCTGTTTATATGGGTTTCCTGTGGGTTTTTTGGTTTCCTCTCACAGTCCAAAGACATGCATGTTAAGCTAATTGGAGAAGTTAAAGTGCCTGTAGGTATGAGTGGATGAATGATGTGTGTGCCCTGTGATGGATTGGTGGCCGTTCAGGCTGGTTCCCTTCCTTTTGTCCATAGTCAGCCAGGATAGGCTCAAGGTCCCCCACGATTCTAGTGGGGAAGAAGTGGGCGGAGGGAATGGATGGATCAGTAACTTGTTGCCAGTTTCTTCCGGAAAATTTGCTTCAGTGAATGTTTTACAGTGGTCTTTTATGGCCACGTTGTTGTTCTTGGATAGCAAGCCAGCAGTTCCTCGGAGGCCTAACTCTCCCGCCGTCTTTACCTAACCTTCCTTTCTATTCCACAATCCCCCGACTCCACGGTGTGAATAATGCAGGAGGCAGAGTGAAAGGCGGCTGTGGCTTCGCAGCAGGAGTGCTGCAGCGAGGGCTGGGATGGGCAGCCTCTGGAGACCGAGCTGCACAGGAAGTGAAGCATCTCTGGAGCCAGACTTCTCGCTAAAGAGAGAGAGAGATGGATGCTGCTTGCATTGGGGGCTCTCTGTGAGCGGTGATAAGCCCAGAGCCCCTCTGATTGGATGTTTTCAGGTCCAGCTGCTATCTTCCCCCCTCCTTCTCTCCCTCTTAGGTTGACAGAAATTGATGAGGCTGCCAGTTCCTCTCTGCTCATCTTCGGGCGGGAGAAAGAGGTTTGAGGGACAGGGAAGGTAGAAGGGATCAGTCTCGATTATGTCTCATTAAGATCTAAGGATCCCCCTGGGTCCTTCCTCCCTGCTGTAGGAGACACACGTGCATCATTGTCAGGGTGAAGGGTGGTCGTCCACAAGGTTCTCCCAAAGGGCCAACGTGATCGATACCAACACAATCAGCAATCAGACGTGAATGATGACACACGAGGAACAGAGGGCTCTGCCTGCCTGTGGCTGTGAAGCCATTCTCAGCCAGCAACCCCCTCGACACAACCCCCTTGATTAAACCAGTCTTTGAGTGGCTTTGACAGGACTACAGAGTGCCGTTATACACATGGGAAACATTCTGAGGAAGCCCATTCATCACATAAATGATGACATAAGAGATGGGGAGAAAGAACATTGTAGAGAGATATTTTTACCATGTCAAAGTCATGCAATCTTCAAAAGCCGCCACGCATTCTTGTCAGCAGGCTCCTTGGTAATGAGTTATATTTTTGTGATCTCTAACCAAATTCAATTCCACGTGTGTCCTCTGAGGAACTGAATAATACATGTCCACCAAAATATCTTGTTAGAGAAATTCCACTGGGACGCTGTGATGATTCAGTTTGAATCCTGCTCTTAGTTTAGAAGGCAGGCAAGGACTGAATGAGATTAGGCAAATGTTGCAGTATTTTGACGCCAGATGCTCAGGTCCCAAATACGCTTTTATTTGCTCACTTTGGGTTTGAGGTCCCAGCCAGATTACAAAAAGTCTGGCTAGAGTAATTTAATACAAAAGCATGTATTTATTTATTTCATTCATTTATCTATCTCCCACCCTAGCTCTAAAAAAGTTCCAACAAGGATAATAACCACAGTCACCCGCATCCCAGATCCTTTAGCGAAGGTCTAACTCAATGAAGCCTGCAACAGCATGCAGTCCAGCTTCGACCAATTTTAAATCCGTCAGCTCTCATGTTCAGATTGGCTATCTTTGACTGCATAAACGCCGGAAATACGTTGCCGTTGCAATGCTGCAAATTATTCGTATTCATACAATTCCTGTTTCTGTCCTTTTATTAATCAAGATTTATTGTAACGTTTCCAATGCCTAACTGCAGTTTGGGAAATTGGTCAGTTATGCCATTCTTTTAGGCATTCCCATTCCTATACACAGATCATCTGTTCCCAATTTAACATTCGCTTGCACATTACTCTGCCAGGCAAATAGCAGCATGGATATGATATAATGTATGAGTGCTTTGGTTTTAACTAGAGTGCGCATTTCCCCAACACACTCTTCAGTCACTGCCACGGCACCGTGTAGACACTTACCTATCCACATGCAGGATGTGAATCGTCTGTTCTCATTAAATTAAAGCAGAAATAAATGCCCTTCTGATTCCACTACTGTTCAGAACAAAATTCATTAGCAAACGTATTTCATGCATAATTTTTTCAGTCTGTCATTTTGAAATCCATTCTTTAGAAGCACGTAAGAGAATGACATTCTCTTGTTTTGAATACGTTGAGGAGAAATACTGTTGGGGTCAATTAACATTGTAAACCTTTTTTAGTTTGGATTTTGTTTGATATCACCTATGTAAGAGATCCATGCCTTTGATGCAGAACTATACACTAGTGTGGCCTCACTAGTCATTACAGTTCAATGTGAGACGGGATTTTGGTAGATAGGGCCAAGTGGTTCATAAGTCAAGACAATGAAGATCTGAATCCCCTGTCAGTTCAGCCACTGAATTCAGAGCAAGAAATGAATTTGCATGCAGACAGTGTTTCTCACTGCATGTCCACTCGGCGCTGCAGCTACATGTTCACCAAGGATCTTGGACTGGTATTTGATGTAGCTGGACAAGGGAATTGAGGGTCCCTTTTCGGATGGACAACGGATCAAACAGCAGGTCAAGATGAAAAGATTCTGATTGATTTGCTTCATTAATTGCTCTGCCTGCTCTTCTTAATTCAGTGATTTGCTTCCTCATTATGGGTGATAAAAAACAACTTACTCTGGGGGGAGGGGGGCGTTTGCCAGTAACTGGGCCCTCAGTGTGGGGTGAAGGGCAGAAGAGGAATGAGAGGGGCAGGATAGAGGGAGATGTGTGTGGGAGTAAATGATGGAGTGATCACATTTACACAGAGGTAATTAGAGGGCCAATCCTTAAGTCTACCCCTGTATGGGAGAGCAATTCAGAAAGTTGCTTCTCCATGATCATGGTCAGGTTCTTCCCATACAACAACCAGCTACTGTTTTGGCACTATGCGTAACTTCTCTCTTTCCCCATCCCCTGATTACCACATTAACCAGAGTGACGGTCTGCTTATACATGAGCGATGAATTATTCATCGAGGCTCTGATTCACGCAGTGATGGACACGGCACCCATCCATGTGGACAGGTGAAGTTTCATCACAGTGATGTCATGGAGCCGGTGTGCTTGGCTTGCGAGCCGGAAACGTCTGCTTTCTCTTCCAGCCTCTTCAGTGATTATTCTCTCCAAGCTGGTGGTAGATTAAAAATAACATCCCCCCCCATTTTATGAAGCTCCAGGTTATACTCATCTGATAACTCTCTAGGGGGGGCCTAGAGATCACCCATCAAACAACATCTTCACAGATCCGCAACCAAAATTGTTGCTTACACTACCTCACAAAGAGCGAAGGGTGTCAATACATTTAGAAGGTGACCATTCGAAAAGCTCATAAATAGCTTTGTCTTCAGTTCTCCTGCAGTCGACGCGTCTCACTCCACTTTTTGCGTTTTTGTTATTGTCATGTTGTGCCTTCATTATCCGTTTCTTGCTGTCTTTGGACTGTACTGCTTAAAAGTCTGCCATTTCCATGGCAACAATCAGCTCTGTGATGTGTGGATGTGAGCCGTGTCTCTCCCAAGACTTGTTTGTGTCTGTGCGTTTCCCTGAGTATCTGCGTGTTATGCGTATGCTAACTGTCACTGTGTAACCATTAGCTTAATTTGTGTAATTGATGCAAAAAACTTAATAGCTTCAGGGACCTCATGAAATAAGAGCTGAGCAGACCAATCTGCAAAAGACATGTGACTTATATTAAAAGTACAGCAGCAGTGTCTTTGTCAGTTAGCCCCATTGTTATGGCTTCCCTGAATATCAGTCTTTCAACGGTTGGCTGAAGCACCATTGGACCATCTGTTTCACCCAAAGCATGTCCCTCACACCCTCTGAACGGCAACGGACCGGAGCTACCTGAGAATAGTTTTCAATATAAGAATAATTTTTCTTTTACTTAACCATTTCCTTTGTGAAAAAACAACATCTGTTCTAACATTATTTTCAGTTTTTACGCTGAAATCCCACAATGTAATTTCATAACTTAATGGGAGTCACTATTGCTTATAATGGCTGTCGTTCCCTTCAATTTCAACCGGGGCCCTTACTGCTGTAGCTAAAAGAAGGAGAAAACTTCTTCAGTAAATCTGGGTCTGAAAATGACCTTTTTCTGGGAAAAAAAAATGTAAAATCTTTGACAGAGAAAAATAGGTCAGTTCTTCAGCCTGCACATTTGTCCTTCCCCCCTACGACAAGGACATCCTCAAGACTGTAGGACTGCAGCGCACAGCTGCTCCTCTGGATCCAGACAAACACAAAAACGCACACACACACACACACACACACCCTTGCACACTGGCTTGCACATACACATACACACAAACACAGACACAGCCACACATACACACAAAGATACACACGTGCACACGAGACACATGCTATGCACACACAGGATAAAGCATTTATACTTGCGTGCAAGCACAAACACACACACACACACACACAAACAGAGACACACACACATACTGACATCCTCACTTTCAGACTGCTCAGTTATATATGTTGTGGTGGACAATGGTCAACCCTGTAGCCCTCCTTAGATAAAATAGAGTGGACAGGTCTGCCCATTTGTTGCTTGTCCGAAACTGAAAAACGTTGCGATTTTTCCGTCATAAAATCGGATACCTCGCTCGCAATGTTCCGTTACATTTAAGAGAACATGATCTCATCGAAGTAAAGCCTGCTATGCTCTACAGCTCCGAATTAAGTCAGCTGGCATTGCATGAGTACATCTGGTAGAGCTTAACACTACCGGGTCTG
Source organism: Gymnothorax reevesii (assembly GCA_029721435.1). Lineage (NCBI taxonomy): Eukaryota > Metazoa > Chordata > Actinopteri > Anguilliformes > Muraenidae > Gymnothorax > Gymnothorax reevesii. The sequence continues at coordinate 70,305,555 of CM056585.1, read as the reverse complement.
TGCTTGCATTGCTTAACCTCCCCAGCATTGTCTCCCATTTGTCTTTTCTTTCCGACCTCCAAATTCATAGATAGAGACAACGGCGCTGATACAAACAGTGGGGTAATTGGCTTCCAGATTGGATCAGGTTCACTCAGGAGAAAGACCCTCTTCTATTTATAGCTCCGATTGGCAGGCTGAGATTTAAATATAGCTGCTGAGCCAGGAGTTTCCTCCTGTGCTATTATCTTCCGTGTATGAATAATTGACATGGGGAGGGCGGCTAGATGAGATGCAAAGTATGCCTTGCCAAAGATGAAATATTATTCAGACTGTACGTGCGATTGGTCATTTCTTGGTGATGCGCTGTCAGTGTTTTCAGCTGGCTTGTTTGTGACCAGTCGCCACAGTGTATTCGCACAGCTTGCTACAGAGGACAGAGAGAGAATGAGAGAAAGGGAGGAGGAAAAATGAAGTGATAATCAGTCAACTGGTCAACCGCCAGGCTTCACCGTGAGACCTTATTGTGCGGTTTGGCCCAGGTTATGTGGTTTCATCTCCTCATTGCGAGCTGGAGGAAGTTGTCTCCGAGAGGAAGACAAAAACAGCTAACGTGATGAACTGGCTCCAGCATGCAGGAATTGGCCGTCTCACTCTTGCTTGAAAGCTTCTTACATTTGTATTAATCCAATCAATCTATATAATCTGCTTAAGTCAGTTATATAGACAGTCTGTGGCTGGAGGACACAGCAGTCTGAGGATTGCAGCCACAGAAACCCCTGGGCAAAACTCTCTTACCCTTCAGTTTAGTCCCAGCTAGGGATTATAAATGATTCAGGGAACAAAAGTGATATATGAAAACCTGCTCAATTTTTAATGTAAAAAACACAAAAACGAAATTGATATTGCAGATGTTGATTAATAATTTCAGATTTTGATCTTTGTTATTTGATTTAATGTCCATTCTGGATAGAACAAATGACAAGATTTATAATGACAAGAGAGGTGAAATGGGGGGAAGGGGGTGTCTTTGGTGGCATTTGTCTGTCTGTGTTTCTGACAATCAGCACTTTAGTGCAAATATGGTTGGATCAAATTGCATAAAGGTGCAATTGACAGGTGTGCAGTGGTCCAAGGATCACCTGATGAAATTTTGAACCTAATTGGGTCACTATCGAGGAAATTGAAAAAGTCAAAATCATTTAAAACATCTCCTTGGGGTTGGGTATGTTGAATTGCACCATAAGGCAGGCTATAATATACATGGCGAAGGCCTTAAAGTGGTAATCCGTAAGGTTTGAATTGGTTTGTTTATATTGGCATCTTTGGCAGTAAGCTGTAATTGCAGGTGCGCTTCTAAACCTCATTTCCCATAACTCTTGTCGAGACCCAACAGTGTCGCCTGCATGATGTCGGTAAATTGACGGCTCTTACCAGTTCCACACCTCCTTAACTCTCATGCGGAGGGGAAAGATACTCTTTGACATGGCAATTGAACTCCATCAAAGGAAAAATTATGTGATGTTTGTCATCCATTAGCGTCATCTCATTAAAGTAACATGTTAGGCTATTATGATAAATCTATTAACTTAAAGGGCTGCCAACTCTCACGCATTCGCCGTGAGAATTCATGCTTCATTCACTTTTTCATGCCTGTAGTCAGTAATTATTCAATCAACGAAATGCATGTGTCTCTAATTTTATTTAAACAATTTGAACAAAATTAGACCATTTGAAACATTTTTATGCAATTCCACTGCTCCCAACCCCTGAGTGAAGAAAAGCGTGAGAATTCCGGAATCATAATTGTTCTCATATTACTAGTGGTGAAATCTACCGTAACACATGAAACTGATGAACTTCAATGCACAAGGACCACGGGAACGTGAATATGTCATTTAAACTCAAGCCGAATATGTGAAAGTTGAGAGCCCTGTAGTAAATAATGAAAACAGTAGTTGGTTAACAGGTAATGTTATAACTTAATTTATTTATATATATATACAGTATCTCACAAAAGTGAGTACACCCTTCACATTTCGACTATTAATTTAGTATATCTTTTTAAGGGCCAACGTTACAGAAATAAAAACTGAATATATTCTAGAGTAGACATTGCACAATATGTGTAGCAGTGTAGATTTACTGCACTGTCCAAATAACTGAACAAACAGTCACTATTTCCAAAATGGGTGGCAACAAAAGTGAGTACACCTTACTGTCAACATGCCAAATTGTGTCCATAGTGTCAATATTTAGAGTGACCGCCATTGTTGTCCAGCACTGCCTTGATTCTCCGAGGCATGGAATTCACCAGAGCTGCACAGGTTGTTGCTGGGATCCTCCACTCCTCCACCCTCCTCTTAAGGATGCCCCACTGGTGCTCAATGGGATTCAGGTCTGACATACTTAGCCATACCATCACCTTCAGCTTCTTCGGGAAGGCAATTGTCATCTTGGAGGGGTGTTTCGGGTCGTTATCATGTTGGAAAACAGCCGTGCGGCCCAGTTTCAGAAGGGAGGGAATCATGGGCTGCTTCAGAATCTCACAGTACATGTTGGATGCATTATTCCATTATTGAAGTGCAGCTCCCCAGGACCAGAGGCACTCATGCAGCCCCAGACCATGATACTGTCAGCACCATGTTTGACTGTAGGCAGTACACACTTGTTTTGATACTTCTCACCAGGGCGCCACCACACATGCTGGACACCATCTGAGCCGAACAAGTTTATCTTGGTCTCGTCAGACCACAGAACATGGTTCTAGTTGTTCATGGTCTTGGACTGGTTGTCTTCAACAAACTGTTTTCGGGCTTTCTTGCGGGCTAGCTTTAGGAGAGGCTTCCATCTTGGCTGACGGCCATGCAGACCAACTTTGCGCAGAGCATGGCGTTTGGTCTGAGCACTGACAGGCTGTTATCCCACTGCTACAACCTTGTTAGCAATCCTGCCAGCACTCCTGCATCTGCTCTCTGAAGCCAAGTTGTGCACCTGACGCAGAGCACGAGAACTCAACCTCTTCGGTCGACCCTGACGAGGCCTGTTCCGAGCAGAACTCGTCTTGGAAAACCGCTGGATAACCTTGGCCACCTAGCTGTAGCTCAGTTTCATGGTTTCACAGATCTTCTTTTTCTTTTTTTTTTTTTAAATAAATTTGGCATCTCCAATCCCACCCGAATTTGGAATGCCCAATTGGGGAACTATGTACAAAGCTTGCTCGTACGCGACCCCTTGCTGCCAACTCAGGATAGTGAGACAGTTCACGGCTCTCCTCCGAAGCACGGGCCTGTCTGCCACTGATTCTTATACACTCATTGGTTGAATCTTCGCAAGTTCAGAACTAGGGCGGAGGATACCCGGACATGAACCAAGCCAGAGTCTTCCTGACGAGCACCCGTCTGGCCAACAGGAGGGGCTAGAGCAACGAACAAAGCTGTTATCGAATACCCAAATCCGGCAGTCCCTTCCCAATTTGAAACCCTGTAGCGCGATAGCCAATTGTGCGCTACTCTGAAAAAGCTGCCGACCCCTGCCGGTGGGTACGCCGAGGCTCGAATCCGCAATGTGGTGATCATCTCTGCACTGCAGCGCAGTGCCTTTACCGTGTGAGCCACCCGGCAGCTATTTCATAGATCTTCTTGTAGCTTAGACCATCTTTGTGGAGAGCAACAATTCTCTTTTTCAGATCCTCAGAGAGTTCTTTCCCATGAGGTGCCACGTTGATCATCCAGTGACCAGAATGAGAGCATCGCACCCAAAGCACCACAATTTAACCCTTCAACATGTTACACGACCTCATTTGGCCCAGTCAAACAGACAAAAGAATGAACATGATGAACAAGTCGCGTTTCATTGCTTGGTTGACCATTATCAATTGGGGTGTGTACTCACTTTTGTTGCCATCCATTTTGGAAATAATGACTGTTTGTTCAGGTATTTGGACAGTGCAGTAAATCTACACTGCTACACATATTGCACCATGACTACTCTAGAATATATAGAAGTTTCACTTCTGTAGCATTGTCCCTTGAAAAGATATAATAAATTAATTGTCAAAATGTGAGGGGTGTACTCACTTTTGTGAGATACTATATATATATATATATATATATATATATATATATATATATATATATATATACATATATAATCAAGGCAGTTAACGCAGCTTTTTCCCCATTTGCTTCCTGAAATTACGTTATAATTTTAGTTTCAGTAGTAGCCTCAACAGAGACTCAGCTAACGTTAGTTTCAACTGTGCACAGTATAGCTACCCAATATGGTATTTGCCATTGCCATTGGGTAGACGTCAGAAAGGATCCAGTGGCGGTACTTTCCGCTTCTCGGAAGGCTGAATTTTTAACGGTTCTTCCTTAATTCCATCCGTAAAACTGACATATAGTGTAAGGAATAATTCCGAGAATGATGTAGTTAGCTGACCAATCACAGGCTTGCGCTATCTGTGGGCTCTCTGTCGTTTTGACGGATAGTTAGAATATTTCGGTGTACATCATGCGTCCGAAAGCAAGTCAGAGAGGGGCTCTGCGTATCTGCGCATTGACAGAGTTGGACGACTATAAATTAGGCTTAGGCACAAGTTAGATTTATGGTTAGGGGATAGAGCTAAGGTTCAGGTTTGGGAAAGTACCGTGACTGGATCCCTTTGTCTACCTTGCCATTGCTTCTCCCGGGGTTCCTTACTTCCTTCAAGCTGGCTTGCGGCTCCTCCTACTTTCTGGACAGACCAAACACTGCTTACTGACGTAAAAAGCGTCACTTGATGTGCGCCTGTATTTGAATATAGCGCGGGAATGTCGCCACAGACACACTGATCGCTTTTCCTGGCAAAGAATGAAGGGTGCGTTTGAGCGCATCTGCATGTAAGCCGGCTGCACGAGATTCCCAAAAAACTATGCGAGGACCTGTCCAAAGTTGCACAATGAGCCCTCCAAATCCTGCGATGCCTGCAGCTATCGCGGGGTTTGGAGGGCTTATCGCGCAACTTCGGCAAGATTCTCACAATAGTTTTTGGGAATCTCGCGCAGCTGGCTTACTTGCAGACGCGCTAAAATGCACCCGAAATACAAGTGCTGTCATCAGTGGGTCATAGGCCCAATAACCATTGTTTTATCCCCCTCTCTGATAGACACTGACTTTACTGACAGTAACGTGATGGAAATCTTACGAATTACCACTTTAAGTTAAAAAAGTGGGAGGGTCTAGTCACACATTTCCAATTGTCATGACTGACTCTGATTAGCTAACACTATTGCTGTTGATGTCCCACATACCACAAAAACAACTCAAATCTGCGTCCTCAGACTATCCAGTGTCTCCCAGCTGAACGTTTCCTGGATTATCGCACTTCTTCCACTAGCTTGGCTTCTTCCAACATTGTATCCTGGTGCTATTTTTTTAAAGTGAAATAAAATAGAGGGACTCATCAGATCTGGTGAACTATTTCCAAGGTCTAATTACGACTCTTGCATGCCCATTGTGGACACTTTCAACGGAGGACAGGATATAATTGGCATTCTGACCGGTTTAGCTGAATAATTAATCAGTTACAAATTGAAATCGCAATTTGATAAAGCAAATTGCAGAGGCAGCAATTTATTTTTATCCCTTTTCATCAGCTTCTACTGCTGCACGTTGCCGCAAGAAAGGAACTAGCCAATCAGATGGGTGTTCACACACTGTCCGTGGGCTGCATGTGGCTTTGGACTCCAACTTTACACAAGAGAAAGTTATAGTTGAAATTAAAACAACATCTCAGGCTATTCGATTCTTAGCCTGAACCGTAGCATCATTTTGAAATTGTAATTCCGTATTAGAGCCTGGTTTCTTTGTATGGCTTTGACAGCACTGCCCTTCAACTTGAAATAATGTTAACCGTAAGTAACATAGCTTGCTCTGTGAAAGCATGCCATGACAACTAGAGGAAGGGAAAGCAGTTCGGTCTCCCTGAAGTGCAGTGTTCGCTAACTGCAAAGCACACAGAAATGTTCCACTGCATGATTTCCTGCATGGGTAGCAGGGACTGTATGCACATTTGTTGAACGGACAATTTTTCCTGACACACAATACAAATCAGCGGTTAAAAAAAAGACGACAGTGAACAGCATTAGCATTATTTTCACTCGCCAATTACAGTCACCTTTTAGCAAAAGCACAGCCCCATTTTCTCAAAAAAAAGGAAAACTTTGTTTAGTCGACACAAAACCAGAGTTGCTAACATGAAATATGAGAACTTTCAACAACTTACTTATACATAATTTTAAAAGATGCGTTAGTTTACTTATTTGGCTCGGTGGCTAGGTAAAGTTAACTTGATTCAAATGGAGGCAGTTAGCAAACGAGTCCATTAATGTTACCGACATTGTAAGTTGGCCAACATTTAGCCAATAGTCATCCCATCCATTACAAGCTAACGAAGTTAGCTAATGTACTGTCACTTTTTGTCATTGATCTAGAATAGCTAACATATTCACTGGGCAGGGATATTTAGGAGTGGTCGACAACCTAGATTACATTTTTTCTGCTGTTCAGTTTTGGCAAAACAAACCATTTTTCAGGACAACTCAAGAAATAAATTAGGCAGCAGCTCAGAAATTCATATAAAGGGCAAACCATCACATGTCAACCCAGATGTAATGTAACTTGCAAGTAAAATTGGTATTTGATGTGCATTTCTTCAAGTTTGAGACATGATACTTAAATTGTCTTAATAGCAATCGTTTGATTTGCACTGAAAAAAAAATGCACTGAACAGACAAGAAGGCCTGTTTATTTGGGGCAGCTGTCTACACCAGGCCTTTGGTTTGTTCCATTTTAGCTTTTTGAAGATCGTGCAACATACTCGCAATTTTAGTGGTTTTTTTTTTGAGAGAGAGAGATTTGTGAAGGCACAGAAAGTATAATACGGCTGGGACTGAGGAGGGCAGGGTAGAACAGAAACAGTTGATGCAGGACTTGGACAGGGCAGGGCAGGACAGGCACAGCCACTGCAGGTCTGGATACCCAACACTGCGCAGAGCCGGACTGGACTGGCAGACAGCAGGAATGATAATTCTCGTCCAGACAGAGGCCTGGGATGCCTGTCAGGCTCTGCTAGAAGGCAGGAACCCCTGGGTTCAGGCAGAAGGCCCTCAGGGTCAGGAGCAGGCAGCAAAGCGCCCTCAGCATCCAAACTTTGAGAGAGAAACTCCCTCTGGGAGTGACTGAGAAAACCCCGCAGGGTTGAAAACAGCGAGAGGCCCCACAGGCCGAGAATAGGGACAAGAGGCCCCACTGGGTGACAGAAAGAGCCACAGTTCTCTCTGAGCCAGGAATAGGAGGCCCCTATGGGCCAGGTACCGGAGCAGGGGACTCTGGGGCACTGAACTTCCGTGCTTCTGACAGCCGAGGCAGTGCAGGCTTTTGGAACCTGGGCACAGGCAGTGTAGGCAACTGATCAGAAAAAAGAGAACACATTTGGCCCACTTGGGTAATGAGTTCCTTCACCATGACTGGGAGTTTCCAACCCTGCAGGCCATTGTTAGGGCTGCATCTTTGTTTTCCACAGCTGTGGCTCTCCATCAGTATCTGTGGATGCACATCATGTTATACTCCAGCTCCTGGAGGGAAATATTATATGTCATTAAGTGCAAATGTCCGTATTGCCTTGGTATTGACCTGAGGGTCACCGTATGGCCAAGGGCTAATTCCGCGATCCAAAGGCCAATACCAAGGCAATGTGAAAATAACCAATTGATAATATTTTTATTAATTGGTTAAGTATGTTGTACTATCATAACAATATTATGACTATGACTTCTGAAGTACGCGACTTCAGGACTCATTAAAGAGCTTAATGCGTCCGCGACTGTAGTCTGCTTCTCGAAGAGAGCGAATGCCACAGTTATCACAACGAAAAGGCCTATACCAAGGGAAGGTGAAAATAAGCAATTTATAATATTTTTATTAAGTAGTCAAGTATGTTGTGCTATCATGACAATATTATGACTATGATTTCAGAAGTACGTGACTTCAAGACTCATTAAAGAGCTAAATGCTCGATCCGCGACTGTCTGCTTCTGTGAAGAGAGCGGATGCCACAGTTGACAATGCCTACTTGTGCACATGCTGATTTCAGCCAATACAGGTCAGCCAGTGCAAAGTATATTTGGCAGGCCATTTTTACTGTATGCGGGCAATAACATACAGTGCCGTGAAAAAGTATTTGCCCCCTTCCTGATTTCTTTTTTTTTTTTTTTTTTTTTGCATATTCGTCACACTTAATAGTTTCATCAAACAAATTTTATCATCAAACAAATTTTAATATTACACAAAAACAACCCGAGTAAATACAAAATGCAGTTTTTAAATGATGATTTCATTTATTAAGGGGAAAAAGCTATCCAAACCTACCTGGCCCTATATGAAAAAGTAATTTCCCACTAAATCCTAATAACTGATTGTGCTACCCTCGGTGGGAACAACTGTAATGAAATGTTTGCGATAACTGGCAATGAGTCTTTCACATCGTTATGGAAGAATTTTAGCCCTCTCTTCTTTGCAGAATTGTTTTAATTCAGCCACATTGGGGGCTTTTTCAGCATGAACGGCCTATTTCAGGTCGTGCCACGGCATGTCAAGCGGATTTAAGTCGAATCTTTGACTAGGCAACTCCAAAATCTTCATTTTGTTTTTTTAAGCCATTCAGAGATGGACTTGCTAGTGTGTTTTGGATCATTGTCCTGCTGCACAACTCAAGTGCGCTTCAGCTTGAGATCACAAGCTGATGGTTGGACCTTGTCCTTCAGGATTTTCCGGAAGAGAGCAGAATTCATAGTTCCATCAGTTACAACAAGTCATCCAGGTCCTGAAGCAGCAAAGCAGCCCCAAACTATCACACAACCACCACCATGTTTGACTTTTGGTATGATGTTCTTTCTATGAAATGCTGTGCATGTTTTACACCTGATGTAACGGGACGCACAACTTCCAAAAAGTTCAACTTTTGTCTCCTCAGTCCACAGAATATTTTCCCAAAAGTCTTGGGGATCATCAAGATGTATTTTAGCAAATGAGAGATGAGCCTTTGTGTTCTTTTTGGTCAGCAGTGGTTTTCACCTTGGAACTCTCCCAAGGATGAGTTTTTGCCCAGTCTTTTTCTACAAGTTGAATCATGAACATTGACTTTAAATGAGGCAAGTCAGGCCTGCAGTGTTACAACCTGAATTGTAATAAAAACTCCAATTGTAATAAATTATTACAAAACTGGTTGCGATGCAAAAAAGTTATTACAATTGAGTAACCAACCTGAATTGTAATAAAAACCCGAATTGTAATGAATTATTACAAAACTGGTTGTGATGCAAAAAAGTTATTACAATTGAGTAACCAACCTGAATTGTAATAAAAACCCGAATTGTAATGAATTATTACAAAACTGGTTGTGATGCAAAAAAGTTATTACAATTGAGTAACCAACCTGAATTGTAATAAAAACCCGAATTGTAATGAATTATTACAAAACTGGTTGTGATGCAAAAAAGTTATTACAATTGTGTAGCCAAACTGAATTGCAGTAAAGACCTGAATTGTAATAAATTTATTACAAAACTACTTGAGATGCAGAAACTTTAACACAATCCGGTAGTCAACCTTAATTGTAAGAATGAGTGAGTAGTGAGTGAACGAGTGAGGTTGTGTTTTACTTCTGATCAACAGATGAGGTCAAATACAGAGGGTTGGGGTTTAACATCTGCGCAACGTCATATGCAGATAGTGTCATGGGTGCATGCCACGTGTTTGTGTGTGGTGAGTTTTTCTGGACTGCTTGTACTGGCGCACACTGAAGGCAACTTTAGAGTGCCGGCCCACTGAAGTACCATACCCCACTCAAGTCACATTATACTGACACTGAGCACACGAGTTGTTCCCCTATCATTTTAATGCCGAGCACCTGGCAAGGAAGCGAGAACATTACCGATTTTTTAGTCTTATGTATGACCCCGCCGGGGTTCGAACCCACAACTTTCCAACCACGGGGCGGATGCTCTACCACCACGCCAGTCAAATACGGAAGAGATGAAGGTAAGAGAGAAGAAGAAAGAAGAGACAGGAATGAGGGAATGCACAGAAAAGACCTGACTATATCACTATAAACATGGGATTTAGAGGATTTACCAGGGCCCGAACGTTTCTCAGGGCATGCACACAGGTATCTGAAATAAGCTCACTGTGTATACCAAAGTCATATTTTCATTCATTCATTATTACATTCAACCATCCAGTCGGATCCGCTTATCCAGCTTGGGAGACCCTACCAGGAAAGATAGCAGCACCGTTGGGGGGGGTTGGAAACGTGAATTGTAATGAACTAATTCAGTAGCCAACCTGAATTGTAATAGAAACCTGAATTTTAATAAATTTATTACAATTCTGGTTTTTATTACAATTCAGTTTGGCTACTCAATTGTAATATCTTTTTTGCATCGCAACCAGTTTTGAATAAAAAATTTATTTCAATTCGGGTTTTTATTACAATTCAGGTTGGCTACTCAATTGTAATAACTTTTTTGCATCGCAACCAGTTTTGTAATAAATTTTATCACAATTCATATTTGGAATTCAACAAAACATACTTGAAATTTATGTGTTGTATATCGTGTATGGAATACTCTTTACATAGATAATACATAAACTGTACCGATAGAGAGGCCATCCACATGGTTTAAACTGAGTTATTATCCATTATTACTGCCTAGGGGGATTATGTGGGGGATTGTGTATCCCAGCGATCCAGATAGCATCCGACCCATGGTCGGAAGGTCGTGGGTTCGAATTCCGGCCGGGTCATACCCACGACTAAAATATCGGTAATGCTCTCGCTTCCTTGCCAGGCGCTCGGCATTAAAAGGATAGGGGAACGACTGGTGTGCTCAGTGTCAGTATAATGTCACTGAGAGGGGTATTCGTGTCTGGCTGCGACACGGTACTTCAGCAGGCTGGCACTCTAAAGTCGCCATCAGTGCGCGCCAGTACAAGCAGTCCAGAAAGACTTACCACACATAAACACGTGTCATGCACTCATATGACCTCAGCTGTTGCGCGGACGTTAAACCCCAACCAACCAACAGATGGCTATGCTAGATGCAACTAAGGTTGGAGCTTCCCCAGTTGTTGATAAGATGTGAAACACAAACTCACTCGCTCACTCACTCACTCATTCACTCACTCAGTGACACTCACTCTTACAATTAAGGTTGACTACTCAATCGTAATAATTGTTTGCATCTCAAGTAGTTTTGTAAAAAAAAATAATTACAATTCAGGTTGTAACACTGCAGTTCTTCAGATGTTGTTCTGGGATCTTTTGTGACGTCCTTGATGAGTCGTCGATGCGCTCTTTGAGTAATTTTGGTAGGCTGGCCACTCCTGGGAAGGTTTATAATTGTTTCAAGTTTTCTCCATTTATGGACAATGTCTCTCACTGGAGTCCTAAAGCCTTAGAACTGGTTTTGCAACTCTTTCCAGACTGACAAATGTCAATTTCTTTGTTTCTCATCTGTTTTTGAATTTCTTTAGTTCACGGCATGATGTGTTGCTTTTAGAGATCTTTTTGCCTACTTCACTTTGTCAACAGGTTCTATTGAAGTGATTTCTTGATTCAACAGGTCTGGCAGTAATCAGGTCTGGGTGTGGCTCGTGAAATTGGACTTAAAAAATGTGGTTAATCTCAGTTAATTCATGATTTAAGAAGGGGGGGGGCAATTACTTTTTCACATAGGGCCAGCTTTTTCCCCATAATAAATGGAATCATCATTTAAAATTTGTATTTGTATTTGTATTTATTCGGGTTATCTTTGTCTTATATTAAAATTTGTTTGATGATCTGAAACATTTAAGAGTGAAAAATATGCAAAAAAATAAGAAATTGGGACGGGGACAAATACTTTTTCACGGCTCTGTACATAACCAACTGATAAAAAATATCAATTAGTTATATATACTGGTATACTGGTTTCAATTGGTAACATATATACTGCTCAAAAAATAAAGGGAACACTTAAACAACACAATATAACTCCAAGCGTTCCCTTTATTTTTTGAGCAGTATATATAGCAGATATAGAGCAGTATATATATATATATATGTCTGCTGGGTCCTTCCTGGGAGCATTTGTTCTGTCAGGCAGGAGCAGAATTAGGACCCAAATACAGAGCAAAAGACATTGGGAGCTGAAGTTTAATGAGCTCAGAAAGGGTGTAAGTAAAGTGGAAGTAAATACAGAAGTGAACACTGGAAACAAAGCATGCAGAGACACCAGGGAACCAAAAAGAACAAACACAGAATGGCAGAAAGGGAGCATGGGGTTCATATAGGGAAAGGCACAGCAAACCGGGGAGTGAATTCAGGTGCGAGGGCAGGAATAAGCATGGCGGGAGGTGTGGCTATTAACCAGGGAATGAGGTGCGCTAATTACAGAACAGAATTGGGGGGGGGGGGGGGGCGAGTGCGGTGTTGGAGGGGGGAGCAAAACAGGTGAAAACACAAGGGGACAGAAGACTACCAAGGGGACGAACATGGAAATACATGAATTCAGAAGAGAAACAATGAGAACGGATGTAAACAAATGTTGAACTAAGATGTGTTTTCATTCCAGTTCATAGGCTGTTCACATGTACGTTCAAAACGTTTTCATTTGACATCAAAGCAGTGGTGGTCGATAGATAAAACAGACCTTTAAACTGATAATTAGTCTTGATCTGTTTACAGTCATTTTCATTGATAAGCCATTGACTTGTCTCAGGTGTTACCAATTTTCTTCACTAGCACATGGAAAAAAAAAAGGCGTCATTTGAGTGCAAAAACGTGCACATTTCAATCTTTGCTTTATATTACTTCATTTCAGCAATCAAAAAGCGTAGGTTTGATGCCCTGCTTTGCAGGATATGACAACAGTTAACGCAGAAAAGTCGAGAAGTTTTTATCCCCTATCAGGCGACCGCCTAAAAGGGGTATTATATTGTGGCGCAATCTGTCTGTCTGTCCGTCCGTCTGTCCATTTCGGAAGGTACTTTGCTGGTGAAATCAACTACCCCTACTGTTTTAATAGGACATCCCTGAAACTTTGCATATATGCTGCAGATAAACTGATGATACAAATATCGTAGTCACAACTCCGGCAGGGGCTGTTGTGCTCTCAGAGTGCTCTTTTTTGTGAAGAGTAGCCTATTGAGGCAAGTGAATAAAACATTTTGGTTGAATGTATTATTTACTCGCTGTCACAATTAATTTAAGAAAATAAGCTGTCTGTTTAACTGCCAATGGATTATTCATAATTGTGGAAAATGAATGAATCAAGAACGGTGATTGAAAACAGGTCAATAATCATCTGTTTCAAGGGATTGTTTCCGCCTCCGTGTTTTCTGTTCAGCAGCCACGACTGCATGTAAAGCCTAAAGGCTAGTTACTATGTTATTTGTGCCCAAGATTGTGGTTATTATACAGTAGAATGGTTTATATTACTTCAGGCATTGTGAGTATAGCAGGAAGTACTGAAGAGAACAGCTGCTGACCGGGAGCAGCCCAAATGCTTTGCCACTTAAAGAATGCTCTGGCTCAGTCGAGATGTGATAACAATTTTACCCTTGTCAGAGTTACTCAAGTCCCATTTTTTCCCAACATGCAACATGTAGTCACATCCAACATGTAGACTATGAAAACCGACTGTTCATTTACCTTCTAAGGTCTATTCGCTGAGCTTGACATGTGCTGTTGTTACAAGATCATCAATGTTATTCGATTACTAACGGCCGTAATGTATTGGTTCATCAGTGTTTGACGTCACTTTATCTGTAATATTGCACTTTTCCCATTTAGATAACATTGATACATCTCTTTGATACATTTAGTAGCCAGTGTCTGCATTTTATCCTATCCTTTATTCTATTATTTTATGCCTGCGGAATGCTGGAATGGAAATATTGAACTGATTTTGCCCATAACTAGTAACTCGTTCCAAACCCATGTTCCATAGTTGACAACAAATCCATCAATTGTGTGAATATTTGTGGGCTGTTGTGGTGGCCTATAGTCCTGATTACAGCCATTTCCCATTCAGGCTGAGGAGCTGTCGCATACAGTGGCAATCTCCCAGTGCAGTGGCTCATTTGATCCATGAATAAAGATCCTGCTAAAACCATTGCTTCACAGCCTGCACTCAGTAATGTGTCATACACTGGTGTGTGTGTGTGTGTGTGTGTGTGTGTGTGTGTGTGTGTGTGTGTGTGTGTGTGTGTGTGTGTGTGCGCGTGTCTGCGTCTGCGTGTCTCTGTGTGTGTGGTGCACGCACGTGCGTGTGGACCTGTTTGTGTCATTGTATATGTGCATGCTCTGAATCTGGTACATGGAGATTGCCTCTCATCACCATGGTAACCTATTTCCTTCCGGACTGGCAGAGAGAGAAGCTGGTGTGCTTTGCATTCTCTGAGTCTCCCACCATATTTGCAATCAGTGCGTCTGACGTGTTGTTCATATGGTGTATATACACTTGCAACACTGTTCAGACAGACAGGAGATAGTACCCTCTGAATAGTGAATATTAAAATGATTGTTCTCTCGGTTCAAACCCTTTCAATGTTTCAATAATAAGACTTCAAAATGCAAGGAGAAAAAGAAGAGAAATGAACCAAGGCGCGGAAGTTCAGATTGCCAGAAAAATTTAAAAAATGGGATGGTTGACCAGGAAGTTGGGACTGTCAGATGTATTCTGACGGGCAACTGCTCATAGTTACCACTTGATGTTCAGCAAGGGGATTGCCATGACAACTGCAGAACAGAAATCGAGCACAAAATACACGTTTGACCGAAGCAACATTCTCGGTCATGGAATGGGGGATTGGACCACAGGAGGTCACAGTTCACCAATCCCCAGCCAACCTGTAAGGCCGTGGGAAAGTGCTCATGTTGCCCTAATAGTTACTCTGATGGTAATGTCAATGATACCAGAACATGAATGCATGCAACTGCCTGGCAATTAGCACGGTGTAGCTTGTAGTTCAGCTTGTAAAACGCACCACATTAGAAATCGCTCTCCAATAGGTCCCCTCAGCTATAGTGTCCAGCCTTTCTGAAAGGATGGCAAAGTCATCGAAGCAAAGTCATATCGAAGACAAGATACTAACATGGCATGGGGCTCCTCTCCAACTTTAGGTTAAAAAACAAAGTGGGTCACGTCTCAAAGTTGTTGCTTGTCCTTTTGCTGTCATTCTGCACTTCTATCTGGCATTGTCCGAATCAAGTGACAGTTTATTGTCTTGTAAATATATTCCTAATTTAAGCAATAGTACAGTATAGCTTACAGAGGAACTGCATATGTCACTGCAGTGCAAATTCAACTTGTCGGAGCTTAGTATCTTCCATAGCACATGAAACCATTCAAATCTTACCACTGTAAATGTACGATAGATGTAGATGTGGAACTCATTATAGTGAACCGGTTTTATTGTTGCAAAAATGGCATTATTCAGTGACTGTATTAAAGGAAGTCAGCATTGAATGTCTCTCATTCAGGCAGCTGATCCAGGCAACATTGATATATTTTGAGGAAGGCTCAAACGTTCATGATATTCCAGTATAGCAAAGGTGTTTAGTTACTGCACAATGTGCAAACAATATCATGGCTGTGATTTCAGAGAGACACAACTTGGTTTTATTAGACATGATAAGATGTCTTGTGTAATAATGAACTCCTCTGAGAGATTTTTCAAGATACTTGCCAATTTGTTAAGCGACAGTCAAGGTCATGATCCACTGAAATTTTCAGGCAGAGATATAGATTTTCTTTTCTTTTTTCTTTACCTCTATGAAAACAAGGGCAGGCAGTTCTAGTCTTTTAGAATTACAGCGTTCAGCACATTGATATTGGCTTTCCTTCCTCAGATTCCATTTCGTGATATACGTCCTCTAAGACGATAGTTTTCTACGTCATTCCTGGGGGCTCACTGTGTAAGCTGGTTTTTCCAGGCACAACAGCAATAATATTTTAAACATTTCACATTATGTACTGAGAAAATCAATAAGCCCCAAATTGGCTTGCTGAACACCAGTGTTTTAAGTTCTTCTAAAATACTTTGCGTGAAGTTAATCGGATTAACATGAAAAAAGAACTTGTTTGACTCTTTCCCACTCGCTAGCGTAATAAATTATTCGTTTTTGTGACAATCACCAGTTTTCACCAATTAGAAGCCCACTAATTCTTTACTTTAGTTACATTACATTCCCTCTTTTCATGGAGTTTTTTCCGATACATCACAATGTGGAAATGGATTTTTCTGCTTTTCATGGTTTGCATGGATATTTCTGCCAACTTGTGACTTCAGAGGGAAAATGACTGCTATAAACTTTAAATTATTCAAATTAGGACCATTAACAGCATGTTAAAATCGCAGTGCCACTATGGCTGGAACAAAACCAGCACACTCAGTGAGCCATTAGGACTCTGTGGGACTGGTGATTATAACTGCTGATCCCAAGAGGATGGTGACTGACTGTCAGTGACGATAATGACTGCTACTGAGCAAGGTAGAAACAGTCACGCACTGTGGGCTAATCTCAATCTTTCCCCATTTTGAATATCCTATCTAATGCCAAATCCAATGAATAAATAAATCAGTAAATAAATAGCAGGGCTTTCATTTTGTTTTTGTTAATAATTCAGTCATGCATTTGCTGTCACTTAGGTTGATTTACCGTGAAAATCACATAGGGCTCTAATTTCCTGGCGCAGCGCAGGTGGCGTAGCGAGGCGCAGCCCGCGCAGTGGTAATTTCGTCCGGCGCAGCCTGCGCAGTGGTAATTTTGTGAGGTGCGCAGCCTTTGGTAGACGAACGTGCGCCGAGATGGGTGTGGCGGCGTAGTAGGAGAAGGTGTCACATATTCATCAAGACGCAATGACAATTTCGTTGAAAAAGTCTTCGCTGCAGTTGCGCAGAAAGCTCGCTAGCTCTAACCTGGTTCACTTTCTGCGGCAGTGGTAATTTGGCTGACCGGCGCGCAGTGCGCACATGTCACCGAAACCTCACAGGCAGGTTTCCAGAATGTCAGGCACATTTCAATACAGTAAATAATTACAGCAACCACTGTTTAATGTAACTATCTGAATCAGCACATAAATTATAGTATTTATATCGATTATCCTGATGTCATATCAAAGGCGGTTGGCACGCGTGATGGAAACTCGACCTGACTTAATCAACCAACTGAATCAATGATGCAAATCAAATCAACGACTTCACATCTTTCTCAGCCAACCACAAACTGCCTCGGCATCAGGCAGTGCGTATATAATACTTGCGTTCTATGCTCGGTAAAGCCGCATACACACTGGACGCTAAACAAATTTTTCGCACGACTGATTACAGTCTAAGTCAATGCGAAGAGCTATCGACTTTTCTTGGTCATTTTATTTCGTCTGTTTTCTTCCTTTGAAGATAGACAACAGTCTTTATTCGGTCTTTCTTTTGAAAGTTAGTCTGATGGATCGAACAGATTCACGCTTTATTTCCACAGCAGAGATAAAATAGTGCTTGCAATCAGAGAGCAAATCAATTCCATGACCATTGACAGTGTGAATAAATTATCGCATGCACGATCAAGACTGTCCAACGCGAAATGCAAAATACTCCATGTCCGGCACTCAGCAAAAAGTAAAAGTGTTGATGAGAACAGATTTATAACGGAATAAAGAATAAAAATACATATAGGCCTATATCACCAACCAACAGAACATCCAAAAAAGATGACCCGCAAATAAATTAATCGCAGTAGGTGTTTGTTGGATGTTCTGTTGTTAAAATGTTCTTTTTATTCATTATTTCGTTATCAATCTGTTCTAATCGTCCTCTTTTTTTTTTTTTTTTGGCTGTCAGACATGGAGGCATTGTACATTGTCTCGCACCAATGTCGACTCGCTTTTTTGAGCGGAGCTTAAACACAAAAATTGATTGAAATTCTCGGTACTCATCTCGAAGAAATGAACCCTCTAATCAAAACATTCACGTTTAATGTCTAAAAGAGTCAGTAGATTTGAAGAAATTAAAAACAATAATACAGTCGGACACGGAGATATATTAAAACCCTGTAAGACTTTCGGACACAAGACACTGCTTTCAACGCAATCTGTCGAGCGAAAAATTCGTTTCGCGTCCAGTGTGCAAGCGGCTTAATACTAGGCTATTATTATTGTCACTTTTTTATCGTTTTTAGTGGGGGGAAGGAATACAGCCTGATTGCCATGATCTCGTACTGAGTTAAGATCACATATTGAAAATAAATGTGTAACGTATCTTGCATTGTTGTCCATTCATGTCTATCCCAAAATTTTAAGCGGCAACAGTTTGTAAAAATAGGAACACGCAATCCATCGTTTCTTTTGCCAATGAGCAATATTTGACTCGGCTGTGTTATACCCAAATACGGCGCCGTTGCCAACTTGCGCTGGAAGGCGGGGCAGAGGCGGGACATAGGAGTACTTGCGCCAGGCTACGCCGGGCACGAAATTGCAACGTACGCCTGGACACACCCCATTGGCGCGGCGCACCCTCCATTCGCCGCGCCTGCGCCTGGTCTACGAAATTAGAGCCCATAATGGTCAATAGATTATTTCAATTGAAACTTCAAGAAAGCATGGCACAGGTGTCTGAATACGTATCAGAATATTCCTTACATTCTGGTTACTTATTAAAATCTTATATAAAATCACTGCTGTTAACTAATTGATACTCTGGGTTGAAGTCATAATCCATAAATTTTGCCATATAGTGGAGACAGAATAACCAACAATAACCAAGTAAATAGGATGCAGAGTGATATTTTATTTAGAAACTATTCAAGCAAATTGCTGGTGTGTCCAATGGTTTTACAGGTCCCGCATGTATATTAAGTGAAAGTACACATGATCCTTTTTCGATATTATAACTCTTTTTTTCGGTTATTATATCCTGAGTGGGGCTGTGGTATACATCAATTCTGCATAAGCTCCTTTTCTCTTTGTCTTCTCATTCATCTGTTATTGATCATGGCAGATGTAGACACAGCTATTTGGAGGATTCATTTTCTCTCAAAAATATGATATGGGAGTGTTTGAGTCAGAGAGATTTTGAAAGACTTTTTTCTTTAGATACCTGGCAACCATACAGCGGGAACTAAGACACTTTTGATTCCCAGCAAAGGGGGGAAAAATTAGAGAGAAGAAATATATTTTTTGCACGCATGACTTCCTCACCTTGTGGCGTGCACACGACAGTGGCTCCCTCGTCAACAGTCAATCATGTGAGTGAAGCACATTTAATAAATGCAGGAGTGTACCAGATGGATACAAAGCTGTATAATATTGTCATGCCATTTTAAACAGCTCTTGTGTGTGCAAAGTTATGAGCTACCGAGAACAGTGCATGGTGGTGAGACTGTTGCGTCACAGCAGGAGGGTCAAGGGAAGGTTGCGGGTTTGAATTCGGCTTGTGGCCTTTCTGTGTGGAGTTTTCATGTTTTCCGTATATAAGCGTGGGTCTCCTCCGCATGCTCTGATTTACTCCCACTGTCCAAAGACATGCAATTCAGGCTAATAATTGGAGTCCTTATAATTGCCCGTAGGTATGAGATTGTGAGAGTGCCTGTCCCATTGGTATGAGTCAGTGAGTAAACGGTGTGTGAGCCCTGCAGTGGATTGATGAGTTCATCCAGGATGTGCCTTTTCCTTCCTGTCTGAGGTAACTGGGATATGCTTCAGCTCCACTATAACCCTACTGAGGAAGAAGAGAATTAGATAATGGATGGATGTATGGATACCGATCCAGTTTGTTCACACTGTTTACAATGGAAACTTGTGGAGGGGTCATTTGAAGACCCAAATAACAGAGAGGTTCACCTATAGCATGAGTTTTTATTGATTAAAAAAAGTCTTACAGTCAATTATATATTTCACTAAGGAATTTCCAAAGAGTAATTATGAAAAATGGCAATATCATTCATTCTTTGTGGTGTCAAGCTTTGAGTCATGACTAAGCGGACTGACATTAATTTCAGATGTTTTTCCGTTTTTATAGATGGCGTGCGGGCTATGTTCTTTGACAATCTGCCAAAAAAATCTGAGGCTACACATTTCATTACTCTGGTGGTAAATGTCCTCCAGTGTTTGATTACTGAAAAAGCTAAATTAAATTTTAGGAATAAATGTGTTGTGTGTGGTTTGGGATTGAGGCCAAGCTGGTTTAGGTTCTATAGCTGTCTTCATAGTGAGTTATTGTCCAGCTCATGAAAATCTGAAACCGCACAAGGGGGGAATTTGGGTGTTTGCTGTCCCAGTGTCTGGCTCATTGTGTTGACTGCCAGCTGTAATTCAA
The DNA here is from genome assembly GCA_029721435.1 of Gymnothorax reevesii. Lineage (NCBI taxonomy): Eukaryota > Metazoa > Chordata > Actinopteri > Anguilliformes > Muraenidae > Gymnothorax > Gymnothorax reevesii. Next base: position 70,285,179 of record CM056585.1, on the reverse strand, counting down.
GACAAACACTAAATCTGTGTAGATCTTATAACAGCTCACTCTACTGTGTTTATGAATGTCCCTTCACAGACTGAGGATTGTTTCTACTTTTGAGTATAATGTGACAGTTATATGGCCAGTTTCCTTTATTTGAGAATAATTTAGAGGCTCACTGTCAGTATTCTGTTCCCTTCCCTCATGCTGTTCCATTAATCAGGCTTGAGTTGCGGGAGGAATTTAATGGTCTGCAGGGAAACACTGGTCAGAGATCAAAGTTTCCTCTCCAAAACCTCACCTGTGAAAGCTATAAAGGTGATCAGTGTTTGACAAATTATTTCACCTGGACCGTTTTGAAGTACAGCTGGGGGACTCTAGAACATGCTCTGCTGTTTCAGTTTTAAATGGCACAGAATTTAAGCCATAAGTTAAGTAGTTGACTCACATTTTTCAACTGTAAGATGAATGGCTTTTATATTTTAAAATATCAGAATTTTGTCATGGATGGGTGAAGGGACCCACTCGCACAGGCTGATACAACCAAAAGATGTTTAATACAACCCCAATTCTGAAATAGTTGGGACAAAGTGTAAATTGTGAATAAAATCTAAATGCAATGACTTTCTGATCATTTGAGCCAATGTGTTATTTACGACAGAACATTAAGTTAACTGGCATCAGGTGTGAAACATGATTGGCTATATAAAGGGATGTCTAAGGGAGGCTGAGTCCCTCAGAAGTAAAGATGGCTAGAGGCTTTCCAACCTGTAAAGGCTTGCGTAAAAAAAATTGTGGAATACTTTAAAAACAATGTTCCTTAACATCAAATTGCAAAGGCTTTGAAGGTTTTATCATCGACAGTGCATAACAACATCAAAGGATTCAGAGAAACTTGTAAAGTCTGTGCGTAAGGGATAAGGCCGAAGACCTTTACTGGATGCCCATGACCTTCGGGCCCTCAGACGCCACTGCATCACTCACCGGCATGATTCTGTCATTGACATTACTAAATAGGCCCAGGAATACTTCAAGAAACTCTGTAAACACAGTCCGCTGTGCCATCCACAGATGCCACCTAAAGCTCTATCATGCAAAAAGGAAGCCATTGTTGTGTAATGGCTGGAAAGAGTGGAGTTTCAGATACCGCGGCCGGCGAAGCTGCATCAAGCAGAGAGCCGACACAGCAGAAAGTGATAGAGCTAAATAAAAGCGGAAACAAGCTCGCATTCCTGAATAAACAAAAGGCTTAAGTGCCAGAAACGAAGCGGGCAACCAGATAGAAAAAAGAAATCTCAATAAGAGAGAAAACTAAACAAGGCACCTAACAATAGTGCCAAGTAACCTAAAGAAGCTAAGCTTCCCAGAAACAAAGAAAATATATATATAAATAAGCGAACACCTGACTAGGAATAGGCCTATATCGAGCCGAAGTAAGCAAAGTCATATCAAACACTCCAGCGAAGGAGGCGTGGCGACTTCTGGCTTAAATAGACTCCAGGAAGGACCGCCCAGGAGTAATCAGCCAGCTGGGTAAAAAATCTGATATGGAAAGAAAGCGATGTTGTCAGGGACGAGAGTAACAAAGAAAGCAAAAAGCACATAGGAAACCATGACATGTTGAGCATGATCCAGAAGAGTCGCCATGTTCTGCGGGCCAAGGCTTATTTAAAATGAACTGTAGCAAAGTGTCCTGTGGTCGGACGAGTCCAAATTTGACGTTCTTGTTGAAAATCATGGGCGTCGTGTCCTCCGGGCTAAAAGGAGAAAGACCACCCCTCCTGTTATCAGCGTTCAGTTCCAAAGTCAGCATCTCTGATAGTATGGGGATGCATTAGTGCATATGGTGTGGGACACTTGCATGTTTTAAAAAGCACCATGCATGCTGAAAGGTATTTAAAGGTTTTAGACCAAAATATGCTCCCCCCCAGATGACATCTATTCCAGGTAAGGCCTTGTGTATTTGAGCAAGATATTGCAAAATCACATACTGCAGCTATTACAACAGCATGGCTTCGTAGTAGAAGAGTCCGTGTGCTTAACTGGCCTGCCTGCAGTCCTGATCTTTCACCAACTGAGAAAATTTGGCACATCATTAAACGAAAAGTCTGTCAAAGGAGTCCCAAGACTCCAGCAGTTGGAAGCCTGTATTAAACAAGAGTGGGATCAAATTGTAATGGCTAAACTCAAGAAACTTGTCTCCTCAATGCCCAGACGCCTCCACTCTGTGTTAAAAAGAAGAGGGGATGCTCCACCACGGTAAACAGGTCCCTGTCCCAACTTTTTTGAGACCTGCAGCAGCCAAAAAATTTGAAATGAGCTAATTTTTTAGATAAAATTGTCAAATTTTTCAGGTTCAGAATTTGCTATGTTATCTCTGTTCTATTGTGAATAAAATACCAGCTGATGTGATTTGAAAATCATTGCGTTTAGATTTTATTCACAATTTACACTTCGTCCCAACTATATTGGAATTGGGGTTGTAAATATACTTTTAAAACAGACAAAAACAGACAGGGGAGCAGCAGCAACACACGGAGCTGAAAATGCCAGAATACAACTGCACTGCCCAATTGGCACTGCAGCTTTTAAATACTCTACACTTCACCTCCACCTCAAAGGTGAGGCCCGTTGAAGTGGTGGTGAAGACAGCAGGAGGGGGGAGGGACTGCAGGGCAGAACCATCACAAATGACACAGTATTCACAAAAAATATTATATTAAGTTATATAATGTATGTATATTTAAATTAGTATTTGTTCACATTAAAAATATATGTACGACAATGTTATCACTGTAGTTACTTTTTAACATAAAATATTTGATGATTGCACGTTAAGATTTCCATCAAGCTAGTTCTGGAAATTGCTAGAATAATTATTATTTGTATTTTCAATACTGTTTGCATTAACATATATTTAAAAAAGACCTTCCTGCTCATAAAAAATAACATTTGAAATTTACCTCGCCGCCATACAGACTCCACCTCTCATCACCCAAGTGTATATGAGCATAAAAAGCCTCTCCTGAGTTGTCATCTCTGACTGGAAATCATTCCCTTATAAAAATGTACCATGCTGTACTATGTAAATACCACGGTAAAATAATGGTACACATGATATATCTGTGGTAATTCTGAATTGTACCATGGTACACTCTATTGGTGCCGTGGTTTTTCATAGCGGTACCATGGTACTTCATTATGGTACCACGATAATCTTTTCCGTTACCATGGTACACCCTTTCGGTATCATTGTACTCCCTGCCGCTACCATGGTACACTCCTCCGGTATCACGGTTGGTGCCATGGTACCCCAGCCAGTACAATACTACTTCCATATCACAATACACCATTGGGTACCAAGATATCCCCTACTGGTACCACGGTTCCTCTTTGGTACCATGGTGCTCCATTTTGCTACTATGGTAGTGGGTACTCCCTTCGGAGCTCAGTTTCATAAAACCTGGACTCAAATTTTCCTGCGTAAAAGGCATCACCTTAAGCGACTTTAATACAAAAGGTATCTAAACAAGTCATGTACAGAGAAAAAATTTGTAGCATGATTGATTGATTGTTTAACAGCACACTGCAGAATTTTTCACTTCCCTTATAAAAATGTACCATGCTGAACCATGGTACTTGAACCTTACTGCACCATCTGGTTTGAACAATGGGATTTATGTTACATGACTGTTACCACGGTACTTCCACTGAACTGTACCATGGGACTTGTACTATGTTGTACCATGTGATTTGCACCATGACACTGTGGGATTTGTACCGTGATGTTTACCATGATGTACCATGGTATATTTGCCATACCGTATCGTTGGACATCTACCATGGTACTAGCTACGGTACGAAGTGTGCGCCATGTCCCAAAATACCGTTGTACATTTACCATGGTATCAATACCATGGTACAGCATGGTACATTTTTCTAAGGGTTCTTAGTTTACTCAGTGCAGAATCATCGTGTGCCCTCAGGAAATGAGCTTCACCCCAGTTTCCTTCACTGGAAAACCTGCATGCAAGAAGGATTCACAATGACAAAGTTTCAAGTTCGCAATTAAACTTCAAGCAACGAAAGCCATTTTTGAGCAGTTGAGACAAGTAATCCATGTTGCCCGCTACAGAATGTTACCAACAGATTCCTTCAAACCAAAGGTGGACATTCCAGGGGTCACAAAAAAGTCTCACCATGTTTTACTTCCATCCATCAACTCAATTTCTGGTCTGAAGGGCTGTTTTATTTAGCAAATCCAGGAGGTTAGAACTAGATACTACGAAGGACCTTCACTTTCTGAACCTGGATTGTCCACCTCTGCTTCAAACGCAGTTAGACGAACAAACAAGTTATCCTTAGGGGACAAGGGGATGTCAGTTGGGTCCATGCATAAATGGAGCATCTTAAATGGAGCAACGTCATTGTAGCTGTTAATGAGAGTGTCCTCAGAGAGCACGGAAGCATGGCTTAGGGATCTCCTACACTGGACTTTGGGATGAGGTTTTGGATAGCTCTCCAGGAAGTGCATCCATTAGCATACAGATTCAATGCAGGTTCAGCTTGATCACATGGATCCTCTGTGCTTAGGTGTGTGGTGACGCTTTCTTCACCATAGTCTGAAGTCCATACTGAAGTCAAAGCAGAGATTACTTTCAAATACAGTGAGACGCAAGCATTTTCATCTAACTGATGAAATTGAATATAAAAATAGAAAGCAGTTATTTGAGAAATGTTTGCTGTTGCCCTGGTTTGCATTCACAGTGTTACAATTTGGTGTTCTTGTGAGAAGGATTTCTTCGCGCTCTAATTTCTTCACTGAATTAATCATTTCTTTGTTATGTTTGTCAAGGTCAATAATAAATATGCTGATCTCTTACATATACATATGTGTTGGACAATATTATGGGAACATCCACAATATTCCTGAAAGCAAAATGACTTTAAGAATGTGTATTTTCACAGCTGAGAATGTAAGAAGGAATCGGATACTTTTCTCCAAAGCTTCAAGATTGATGCTCGAGAGTTGTAATTTTTGAACCGTATGGGATCATACAAGTAAATCCAGACAGCTGACAAGAACACACAAGTAATATTAATGACTGATGATCTGTAACGATTATCTGTAACACCATTTATGTTTATCCGAAGTCTAAGCTGGCAAAATGTATTCTGCACTTCAAGAGAAGAAGAAAAAAAAATGTTGATAGCTTTGCCTACCTGGGGTATGTTCAAAATCGGGGGTCAAGCGAGAGCCTGTGAGCTCTTGCCTCTTGAATGATTAAACTGTATTTAGTCTTGTGCAGCAAGTGAGAACATCTGCGAACAGTCTCACCTTGCTGTTGAAGATCGCATCCAGTCTTGGCGCAGCTTGTTCAATGGAATTTGATGCAAACCTTAGTTGGCAGCCATGTTGGAAAACTCTCGAGTCATTCAAAACTTCAGTGTTCCCTTGCGAAACCAAGGCGTGAGATCCTTCAATCTTGAACACGCCCCTGGTTTAATACATAGAACAGAAATTAAGTGCCCATCTTCATATACAGCTGATGCGAAAGCAACATCCCAGATGTCTTTCCCCTCAAGTATAGCGCCTTTTACACCATGTCTCAAATTAAAGACAATCAAATGATTAAACGGCAATAATATTAGCCAACATGAGGAGACAATCTTTCTCTGATTGTCGATTTTTGATTGCCTCTCACTGCATCGGCTAAATTCAGATTGTCACTCTTCGGTCAGCATGAGGGTTGACAGAGATGTCGTTTCTCTGTGTGGGGCATATTTTTGCCTTTAGAAATGAACTTTGGGATGAGTGCTATCTGTCTGTTTGATTCTGACACTTTTTTGAAGTTGTTTCTGGATCAAATCATTCACGAGTCCCTTGTTGATATTCTTACTGTGTAAAACAGTCTTTCTCTTTCTTTCTCCCATCCCCCACAGCCTTCTGTTTCATTCTATCTCTATTACACAGTCTCTCTCTTAAATAAATAGCCCCCAGTTTAATCAATGCAGTGTTTCGGAAATGATTTTTATATAATCTGATTCGCAGAGATTTTAGAGTTTCATCCCAGAAACAATAGCAGTACTGTAGATAGCTCTGTTTGTGACCCACTGAGGCCATATTGTATTACATGCCTCGGTAGGAAGATATAATTTTAATTCATATTAAACTGTCATGTTTTTATGTACTGCTGGTTTGATGGCCATGCGTGATTCTACAAGCTGTAGTGACAGCCTGCGTCTGTGCTGTTTGCAAACAAGGGTAGCCTGTTGTGCGACCAGCATTATAAAGGACAGATGGAAGAAAAAAAAAATCTGAAACGATGTTTCTTCAGACAATGGAAGCAGTGACAGAGATTTGAGGTAATCCAATGTATAAAATAAATGTGTGGTCAGTCAGCTTGGTCATCGAGGGCAAGGGAATTCAGCACACTGTCAAAAACTAGCCTAGAAATCTAGACGTACCCTATCGGTTCTGAGTACTTTGAATCGGAAAATGATCTTAATCGGGTTACTGCATGCGTTTAGATGACAGGTACGCAATCGGAATATTCTCATATTCCATTTAATACAGGAATATGGTGTGCATGTAAATGCAGGAAGTGAAAATCCACTGGTGGTTGTAGTCTTGCCGTTGATCGTCCTTAAAAAGGACCAGGTCACAGAGGCGACCAAATTTGGACTCACGGCCATGCAACTTGGTGTACATAAATTGAAGGAAATTCAAAATACCCATTGTCAGTTGGTCTTCGGTAGTCCTGAGGCCTGGCTCATGCAGAGGAAGTGGCGCGACATGTTGGCTACCAAGGTCCACCGAGATTACCGCCTAGGAATCGTGGTGGATGAGGTACACCTCATTTACAAATGGTAAGAGGCATCAAGTAAACTACGTAATAGCAGTAAGTCTATATTCAATATTTACAAGTAATGTGAACAGAATGTACAGCCAGTTGTGTTACACATGGCCCCATTGTGATACTCTAATCACAGCAGACTGAAAGTCAGAATGAACCTCTTTTATCCTTCTCTGCTGTTAGTGTTAACCTTTGTTAAGTAGCTTATATATTAGGACCACAGGGAGGGACGCTAGTGTGGATGGATGGACTTCTCCAAAACTAGCCCTATCCCTTCTAATGATGCATTCCAGGCTACTCGTAACCCGTGTTTTACCGGTTATAAGTGGGCGGAGCTAACTTAAAACCTGTGAATTTACGCTGGTGTACTCGATTGTGCTCAACGTACTCCGACTTCCTTGTTTGACGTCACAAAGCTCAACTAAAATGGCGGCATTAGCTTTTTTTCAAGTGGCAAACGGTAAGAAACGTTATGACGTCGTAACTCATTACTTTTGCTTGGAACGCTATGAAGTCGTGACTCATAACTTTGAAGTCGTGATTCACAGGTTCAAACCTCCACTGGAGCGCAGCATATATTTACTCCCCCGTTGACTCTTTTCCGTCGCTCTGAATACGCACCTTGTTCATTGCTCTGATTAGTCGTAGCGCTATCCTATTGCGTGCAGAGGCAGTTTGAAGGACAACGGCTGATTCCGCCCCTAGGATTGAGCCCTGTCTATCAGTCGTGGCCAGACTACATTTTGATGCTATAGTTTCGCTTGTCAGGCTAATCGAAAACGCTTCATTGTCTAGCACTTTCTATCATCTCTCAGCCATTCTCTCTCAGCCGTTATTGGTGCTAATACAAAACCCAAAACCTGTGAAGTTGGCACGTTGTGTAAATCGTAAATAAAAACAGAATGATTTGCAAATCCTTTTCAACCTATATTCAATTGAATACACGGCAAAGACAAGTTACTTAATGTTCGATTTTTCTTAATTTTTTGCAAATATTAGCTCATTTGGAATTTGATGCCTGCAACATGTTTCAAAAAAGCTGGCACAAGTGGCAGAAAAGACTGAAAGAGTTGAGGAATGCTCATCAAACACTTATTTGGAACATCCCACAGGTGCACGGGCTAATTGGGAACAGGTGGGTGTCATGATTGGTTATAAAAGCAGCTTCCCTGAAATGCTCAGTCATTCACAAACAAGGATGGAGCAAGGGTCACCACTTAGTGAACAAAGGCGTGAGCTGATTGTCGAACAGTTTAAAAACAACATTCCTCAACGAGCTATTGCAAGAAATTTAGGGATTTCATCATCTACGGTCCGTAATATCGTCAAAAGGTTCAGAGAATCTGGAGAAATCACTGCACGTAAGCGACAAGGCCGAAAACCAACATTGAATGCCCATGACCTTCGATGCCTCAGGCGGTACTGCATCAAAAACCGACATCAGTGTGTAAAGGACATCACCACATGGGCTCAGGAACACTTCAGAAAACCACTGCCAGTAACTACAGTTCGTCACTACATCTGCAAGTGCAAGTTAAAACTCTACAATGCAAAGCGAAAGCCATTTATCAACAGCACCCAGAAACGCCGCCAGCTTCGCTGGGCCCAAGCTCATCTAAGATGGACTGATGCTAAGTGGAAAAGTGTTCTGTGGTCTGACGAGTCCACATTTCAAATTGTTTTTGGAAACTGTGGACGTCGTGTCCTCCGGACCAAAGAGGAAAAGAACCATCCGAACTGTTATAGGCGCAAAGTTCAAAAGCCAGCATCTGTGATGGTATGGGGGTGTATTAGTGCCCAAGGCATGGGCAACTTACACATATATGAAGGCACCATTAATGCTGAAAGGTACATACAGGTTTTGGAGCAACATATGTTGCCATCCAAGCAACGTCTTTTTCATGGACGCCCCTGCTTATTTCAGCAAGACAATGCCAAGCCACATTCTGCACGTGTTATAACAGCATGGCTCCGTAGTAAAAGAGTGCGGGTACTAGACTGGCCTGCCTGCAGTCCAGACCTGTCTCCCATTGAAAATGTGTGGCGCATTATGAAGCGTAAAATATGACAAAGGAGACTGCGGACTGTTGAACAACTTAAGGTGTACATCAAGCAAGAATGGGAAAGAGTTCCACCTGAAAAGCTTTAAAAATGGGTCTCCTCAGTTCCCAAACGTTTACTGAGGAAACGTTTACTGTGTCGTTAAAAAAAAGTTTTTCAGTTTGAACATTAAACATCTTGTCTTTGCAGTGTATTCAATTGAATATAAGTTGAAAAGGATTTGCAAATCATTGCATTCTGTTGTAATCTACGATTTACTTAAGGTCCCAACTTCACTGGTTTTGGGTTATGTAGGTTATATTAGGAAAAAAAGGCTGTGGTTCATCAGATATCTGAACAGCATAATAGGGAATAGAGAGGGAGTAAGAATAAAGGGGCGAGAGACAGATGAGGATGGAAGGAAAAGGTAGTGGGGTTTCAAAGTGCATTTCTGACAGAAAAGTGCCATTACACCAATAGCCATGACCGTGTTTACACTTGGGCCACCGTAGGCTATGGTGTTATTTTTAAGCAAACTGTTTTATCACCATTCCCCCTGGGAGTTGCTGTCAGCTGGAGTTCGAACTCAAGAAAAAAGTGTGGTGTCAAACCAAAGTACCCTGCCCTCATATGAGATGTCATCTGTGGCTCTTGCCCTCGAAAAGTAAGTTTAGTAAGTTTGACTCAGACTCTTGACCGTATGGCAGTGCAGACTAAAGATGATAAAGAATTGGGTTGTAATAATAAAGAAGGAAAATGGATCAGCTTTATCTGGAAAAATACGGCGCTGCTGCACATAACAGGATTATTCACACCCCTCCACCCTTTCCGTGAAATTGCACTTGTTGGCGGGAAAGAGTAGAGGAATTCCCTGCTGGATCAGGGCCTCCGAGGCAAGTATCAGGCAGAGTCTGTGAGGGAACGGGCCTGCGGAATTACGTATTACCATGCTTTATATAGATTCACAATCCTATTATATTTCTCCTTTGTAGTCCTTAGCTTTTCCAGATTGTCATACTTCTCGGGTCTAATATTTACCTCCCTCTCCATTTCGCTCTTCATTCCTCTCTCTCCCTCCCTGTCATTCACTCACTCACTCACTCACTCAAACACACACACACACACACACACACTTTGCCCTTAATATCTGGGGAGGTATGTTTAAATGTGCTGATTTGACCTCCTCTTTGTCTCTGAGATGCTTTTGAATGCATAAACATTCCCTTCCCTTAGTGCCCCTTGAGAACTGATCTAAATGGAGCACTTGGTCTGTGTACTGGCTTTCTCTGGTAAATAAGCTCAGCTGACTGCCTGCTTCATTCCTCAGTCTGAATCTTGGGCAGGACGACTGGCGCAGCCCCTTTTCAAACACCACCCCCCTCCCGGTTATGAGGGGAGGACTGGGTGCGATGGAGTTGTGAGATTTCAGAGCCCATGGACAAGTACGAGACCCAGCAGCAAGATTGTCTAGTAGATAGAGGCCGTGTGTCATGTCTGCCACGAAGCTATGGCAACAGCCAGCTTGTTTTCTCTCTCTCTCTCTCTCTCTCTCTCTCTCTCTCCCCTCTCTCTGTCTATCTGTCTGCCTCTCTTTTTTTCTATCTTTCTCTGTCTTTCTTTTTCTCTCTGTCTTTTATCTTTCTGTCTGTCTGTCTCTATGTTTCTCTCTCTCTCTTTCTCTGTTCCTCTCTGTCTCTCCCTCCATCCCTCCTAGGGAGGGGGCGGACAGACAGCAGATGGCTCAGCCAGCTGTGGTTGACTGGTTGGCAGGGGGCAGGGCTCCAAGCAAGCCCAGCCCAGTGGATGGTCTAATGCAAATGGTCTGGCGGGGGGTGGGATGGTGGGGTGGTGGATTAGGTTGGGAAAGCAGGCCCATGTCCAGCCCCACTCCTCACATCACTCTCCGGTGGGACGTTAAATATTCAGGTGGCTTCTGGCAGTGGAGGAAACGCTCTGGTCTAATTAGCAAGCCACCAGGACAAGGTGGAGAAAGAGGATGGAGGATGCTTAGGGAAAGGAGGCTACCCAGCGTGCCTTAAATGCTCCCGCTCTTAATTATTACTCGGCATCTTGTGAAAGGACACAAAACTCATTTCCTGCACAGGATAAATGAATCTATGTAGGACAGGAAGGAACAAAATAATGCCCTGATTTAAATGCTGGTTTTTATTATGCCTGCGTTATTGATGTGAGTGACAAGTGCAGGTTTACGACAGGCAATATTCTGTGAATTGCGCTCCTGTTGAGAGTGCATTAGCATATCCTGTTAGCATGTCAATCCAGGGAACCTCATAAAAATTATAACTATGAGGCAAAAATGGCGGGCTGTTTTTTCCATTCTGTTAAGAAGGTCCAGACATGGTCCGCAGGTATTTGGGCAGCGACACAGTTTTCATCATTTTGGCTTTGTCTGTCACCACAGTGGAATTGAAGTGAAACCTGTGTATTTTCATTCGGAAGGCAGGAGCCTTCCACCTTTTGGAAAACAATTTTATTTTTGGAATGATATAATCATGTAGAAGCAGGATGGGAGTTGAATATATCTGTATTGTCTGTTCCTCCCAAATCAATATTTTTACATTTGTTCAAACCCATTCACTGTTCAAAATGTGAAGATAAATGCAATTGAATACCTTCCCTTTGAAAATTCCACTTAAAGATTTTTTGTCATTGGATACTGTGTGTTGTTTTGTGGAGGTCTTTTCCTGCTGCTTTTTCCCCCACTATGACAGATTCTTCATGATCTTCAAAGACATTCAGGTCCATTTGGATTGTTAATTTCATAGTTTTTACTTTTAAAAAAAGAATAAGATAAATACACGAATAATTAAATTTAGAAAAGTGAAAATTTAACAAATCTTGTAGGAATTACAAACATTTTTAGACATGGTTTCTCCAGTTTTAATGGCTCAAAAGTAATCTGACAAGCTGATATAATCATACATTAAATTAAAATTTTAATACTTGGTGGCAAATCATTTGCCGTCAATTAACTGACTGACGTCTGGAGCCTAGACAGTCATTATTATACACTAAGGTTCTGTCCCTGATGACACACTGTCCGGCTCTCACTGCAGTTCTGCACAGTTCCTGTTTGTTGCTCGGGTACTTTGCCTTCGGTTTTGTCTTGAGCAAGTCAAATTCATGGCCCATTACATTAGGTCGTTGTAGATCATTGTATGTATTTTCTTTAGCAATGTCTAGCAATTTGGCTGAATTGTGGCAGACAGTGAAGCTAAATTTCACATTCAATCTGCTGCTTCAGCAGTCACCTCATCAGTGAATATAATGGAAGGCGCATTGACAGCCTTCCATGCCCCCACATACCCAAGCTTCAGAAATGAAGTGATTTGCTTCGAATCAGGCACAATTATTTCCCTTCTCCACACCTCCCTCTTCCCATCATTATGGTACAAGTTGATCTTTGTCTAATTTGCCTATGTGATGGTATTTTTGTTACTATCTGGCTTTTTAAAATGTTTCCTTGGCAAATATCCTGTATCTGAGGCATCTGGGTTTACTTTGGTGAAGTTTTCTCTCGATATTTGATATTGACTCAGGTACACCTCCCTCCTGTGGAATGTTTTTATCGGGACAGCTGTTGTAAAGGGGTTTTTGGAATTAATTATTATTTTCCATGTTTTTTTTCTATGGTGTACTTGGCTTTTTGGTGTTCCTGAGCTCAACGGTGCATTATTTTTTAGTTATAATAGTTAATTGGGCTGTTTTTAACGTCTTTGCTGTGTCACAGATGGGTTTGTATTTGGACTCCATATTGCAAGTTAACAGCAAATACCACTCAGTTGATATGGTGCAAATATCAAACTACCTCTGTTCAAATGTAAGCCCAAGTAGACAATATTAATTTATGCAAACTTTGCAAAATATTTCTTGCAATGTTGTACTAATTCTCTGCGTATCTAGTTTCATGTATTCTTATGGGTTTCTGCTGAGTAATGGTAAACGGGAGATTTAATTCAACATGACTATTCCTTTTTTTTCTGTGCCATTGAACATTTTGTTTTTGCTTTGTACTACTGGTCTTGGAACTGTCTCCGGCATCAAATGACATGGCAGGGCCTTTTAGGAACAGGCCAGTAGTGATTAAAGCTCATGAACTCAGAGCAGTGTCCAGGGAAAAATATTGCACTGAAATGACTGGGGACACAGAATATTTCTTTTGTAAGTGAAGGTTCAAGGGTATTACTGAACAATCTGAACTCTGTGATCTTATTGTGAAAGTTTGTTCCTTGAATATCCTCACAATCATAATGAACAGGCTATCCCACCCTATCTAGGGCCTGAGTTGCTTACAATGTGGATGATGGGCAGTGCTTTTTCCATGCACTCTGTCACATTGGCAATACACAGTTTGTACACGTTATTCTCCCTTGGGGGCTGAGAGACATCATTTTCAATAAAAGAAGAATGACCCTGTTTTGTTTTTGACTCCCTAACCAAAGAAGCTCCATTCACGTCTAAAATATAATTGTTATCGCTCTAAAAGCACTCAGGGTTTTGTTCTAGCAGGCTCAAAATGTGTTTGCTGTGATGTATATTGTTCTTTGTCGTGTAGTGTAAGAGACAAGGCTCATTCACTCTGTTCTGTCCAGGGATGACAGACTGTATTTCTATTTTCTGTTCTGCCCCGGGACTGAGAGAGAGAGAGAGAGAGAGAGATTCTATTTTTGTGTTCTACCCCAAGACTGAGAGAGACAATATTTTTTGTATTGTGTTGAGCCCCTGGAGTGAGAGGGAGTATTTCTGTTTTGAGTTCTGTTCCAGGATTGCGAGACAGTATTTCTATTTTATTTATTTACTTATTTATTTTGCTCTGCTTTTGAATTTAGAGGGACAGTACTTCTATTTTGTGTTCTGCTCCAGGACTGAGAGACAGTATTTTTATTCTGTGACCTGTTCCAGGGTTAAGAGAAACTGCGTTTTTATTTTGTGTTTTGTTCCAGGATCAGGATTGTGAGACTCTATATTTCTAATTTGTACTCTGCTTCATACTTGAGAGAGAGAGAGAGAATTTTGATACTTCGTAAAAGCAGGTAACTGAGCATCGTAAAAGCGAGGGAAAGAGAGAGAATACAGCTGCGTTTCGGTCAGGCCCGATGGGCGTTATGGGATTGAGAGATTTCTCTGGGTTGCCTCTTGTCACAACCTGTCTGTAAGGAGGTAATTTGTGTCATCTAAGGGAGCTAACATCTCCCCCCTCCACTTTTTCCTCACAAACACACGTAGACTCACATCTCCGTTCAGTCTCAAGCAACAGGCAGAGCTCTGTGAACTGCAGCCAGGTTACCATGGATACAATGTCTTCCTAAATATGATGGGAGCCACTGGAGACAGAGGGTGTGCTGGACATTCTCACCTGCACCACTGTACCTGTGCTCTTAGTGAGGTTCTAATTCACCTGCACCACAGTACCTGTGCTCATAATGAGGTTTAACTCACCTGCACCACTGTACCTGTGCTCATATTGAGGTTCTAACTCACCTGCACCACTGTACCTGTGGTCATAATGAGGTTCTAACTCACCTGCACCACTGTACCTGTGCTCTTAATGAGGTTCTAACTCACTCGCACCACTGTACCTTTGCTCTTAGTGAGGTTCTAATTCACCTGCACCACTGTACCTGTGCTCATAATGAGGTTTAACTCATCTGCACCACAGTACCTGTGCTCATAATGAGGTTTAACTCACCTGCACCACAGTACCTGTGCTCATAATGAGGTTCTAACTCACGTGCAACACTGTACCCGAGCTCACAGTGAGGTTCTACAACCCCAATTCTGAAATAGTTGGGACAAAGTGTAAATTGTGAATAAAATCACACCAGCCAGTATTTTATTTACAATAATACAGAGATAAAATAGCAAATGTGAAATTTTACAATTTTATCCACAAAATGAGCTCATTTCAAATTTGCTGGCTGCTTTAGGTCTCAAAAAGTTGTGACAGGGGCCTGTTTACCATGGTGTAGCATCCCCTCTTCTTTTTAACACAGAGTGGAGGCGTCTGGGCATTGAGGAGACAAGTTTCTTGTGTTTAGCCATTGGAATTTGATCCCACTCTTGTATAATACAGGCTTACAGCTGCTGGAGAGTTTTCGGTCTCCTTTGATGGACTTTTCATTTAATTATGTGCCAAGTGTTCTCAATCGGTGACAAATCAGGACTGCAGGCAGGCCAGTTCAGCACACGGACTCTTCTACTACGAAGCCATACTGTTGTTATAGCTGCAGTATGTAATTTTGCAATATCCTGCTCAAATACACAAGACCTTACCTGGAATAGATGTCATCTGGAGGGGAGAATATGTTGCTCTAAAACCTTTAAATACCTTTCAGCATGCATGGTGCTTTATAGAACATGCAAGTGTCCCACACCATATGCACTAATGCATCCCCATACTATCAGAGATGCTGACTTTTGAACTGAACGCTGATAACAGGAGGGGTAGTTTTTCTTCTCTTTAGCCCGGAGGACACGACGCCCATGATTTCCAAAAAGAATGTCAAATTTGGACTCATCTGACCACAGGACACTGTGCCACTTTGCTACAAACCATTTTAAATAAGCCTTGGCCCACGGAACACGGCAGATCTTCTGGATCATGCTCAACAATGGCTTCCTTTTTGCATGACAGAGTTTTAGGTGGCGTCTGTGGATGGCACGGCGGACTGGGTTTACAGACAGTGGTTTCTTGAAGTATTCCTGGGCCCATTTAGTAACGTCAATGAAAGAATCATGCCGGTAAGTGATGCAGTGGCGTCTGAGGGCCCGAAGATCACGGGCATCCAGTAAAGGTCTTCGGCCTTGTCCCTTACGCACAGATTTTTCAAGTTTCTCTGAATCTTTTGATGATGTAATGCACTGTCGATGATGAGACCTTCAAAGCCTTTGCAATTTGGCGTTAAGGAACATTGTTTTTAAAGTATTCCACAATTTTTTTTACGCAAGCTTTCACAGGTTGGAGAGCCTCTGGCCATCTTTACTTCTGAGGGACTCAGCCTCTCTCAGACATCCCTTTATATAGCCCATCATGTTTCGCACCTGATGTCAGTTAACTTAATGTTCTATTGTAAATAACATATTGGCTCATGTGATCTGAAAGTCATTGCATTTAGATTTTATTCACTTCGTCCCAACTATTTCGGAATTGGGGTTGTACATGAGCCGCCCTTCAGGGTATGATCTGAAAAGGGACTTAGAGAGATATGTTCACTATTTTGAACCCTGGGGTCAGCATGCAGTTGCCAATGTGTTCAATACTTTTTGTGATTGACTCACCAAGATTCCCTGCCTCTGTAACAAAAAGGAAGTGTTCGAAATTTGCCTTCCTATTCACTTGCACTGCACCAGCAAATATCACAGAATATACGATTTGTACATTTTGAAGAACCTATCCAATACTTGGCATTTCTTGTAAGTTTTTTTTTTCTTTGAAATGGTCTGTTGAATTTCTATCTGAAAAGTGTTTCATTAATTTGGTCCTATTTTTATTTATTCATTTTTATTTATTTTTATTTTTTTTGCTGCTGTGCAAAGTTGTGTCAAGAAACCTCAGCTACATAATGTCACCCCAGAATTGCTGAGTTTGTTCATTCCAGAACAGACCTGCCTCTGCTCAGTGGTCAAACCAATGGGAGAATGTCTAGTGGTGCATTGGCGTCGTGATTGAGGCCGAAGGACTTCCTATCGGGAACACTGGATCTACTTTAATTTAAAATGATTTTAAAATGGTGAATACACAAAAGCCAAGCACTGAAATGTCTAACAGAATCAGACCCTTTCATTATCAAGTGTATAAATATGGTATGTTTGAAACTTCAGATTTGAAAGGTGTTATTTGCTGTATGTGAGTCTGTGGGTGTCAATGCAAGTGAATGGGGAAATAAATTTCAAACATCTCTTCTTCACAGAGGCATGGATCCTTACTGAGTCAATTGCAAAATTTATTGTACATATTGGAAGCAGCATATTAAACCCTATATTCAAAGTTGTGAAAATATTGTTTTAATGATGCTGTTATCACATTCTCCCTCTCAACAAAGATTGCAGGGTAGTTTAAAAAAATGAAAGTAAAGCCTTTTTGCCAGCACTGATGAACTATTTTTCATTATCCTGCCATATAGCCAACTGCTTCACCGATATTAACTGTTAAGGGTCATAATCTTGGCTTTTAGTTTAACAGCAGAAGTTACCAAATATTAGGAGTACATTAAGAATTACTGCATTAAGTGCTATTTTGATAGAGTTTAATAAATAATTGAGTGATTCCGGTGCTAACCTGTTTGACGACGGAGCAGGACAGTAACAAGAATTACAAGTGGAGTAATGTGACACATACTGAGCTGCTCCAGTTTTTGGTAGAGGGAGAGGGGGGTTTCGGTTTTGAGAGTTATGGAGGGATTTTTGTCCAGTAGTGTTCAATGATATTTTTCTGCTTGCGATGGGTGTCCACGTGCGTTTTCACATGCGGTCAGGCATGTGTTTTCTGAGCATATCTGTCCTATTGCATTCCCCCCCCAGCCTCCACCCCTGCCCCCAAATGTTCCCACCACTATCCTTTATTGAACAAGACTTTTAGAGGTGAGCAGTGTTTCTTCAGTGCGGGAGGTGCTATGGTGTATGTCATTGCCTTGTACCATTTGACCTGCATGTAATGATTATGGTGCCAAAGCATATTTTGCATGTATTGTAAATGATTATGTACGGTGCAACATTCTTGTCAAGTTAGGAAGGAAACAAGGACAGGAAGTTCCTCAGCTTATCAGTTTTACTGTATTAATATATTTGAATATTTTATTAATAAAATATGTGAAATTAAGAGCTAACTGGGTATATCAAGGAACTTCCAGGACCATTTGAAAAAGTGTACGGCAATTTTTTTTTTTTTTTGCAAGAATTGAATTTCTCATGTGCTTCCTTCAATCAAAATCTGCTGCAAAAATCCCTCAAGGGTTAGTCATACCCATGAACTCACTGTTTTCAAAGATTGTTTTGACCTTTCTACACTTATCAGCTCTGAGAACACTGCCAAATGAGCATTAGCTTTTCCACCGAGGGAAGGAGCTTTTGTGGTCAGATAAAATGCGTCATGAATTAATGATAATTTACAGCCTCTAGCATCCATCCTGACATATAGTGTTAAACCTGAAATTTCTGTACTTTCTGAGACTTTGAATGCATGCTAGATGCAGACAGCATCTTTATACTATATTTACTCAAAAGCACTTATCGTGATGTCTGTCTATATCTTCCTTGCAGATCTTGGCAATCATCTCCATTCTCTTCATTGTTTTGTCGACGATCGCCTTATCCCTGAATACCCTTCCTGAGCTCCAAGCCACTGATGAGTATGGTCACTCAACAGACAACCCTCAGCTAGCCCACGTGGAGGCAGTGTGCATTGCCTGGTTCACCATGGAGTACCTGTTGCGCTTCCTCTCCTCGCCGAATAAATGGAAGTTTTTCAAGGGCCCGCTGAATGTTATTGACCTGTTGGCCATCCTGCCGTACTATGTCACTATCTTTCTGACCGAGTCCAACAAGAGCGTTCTGCAGTTTCAGAACGTTCGCCGCGTGGTGCAGATATTTCGGATCATGCGTATATTGCGCATCCTAAAACTCGCGCGCCACTCTACGGGTCTGCAGTCGCTGGGGTTTACTTTGAGGCGGAGCTACAATGAGCTGGGACTGCTCATCCTCTTCCTGGCCATGGGCATCATGATCTTCTCCAGTCTGGTCTTCTTTGCCGAGAAGGACGAAGAGGACACAAAGTTCAAGAGCATTCCGGCCTCCTTCTGGTGGGCTACCATCACCATGACAACAGTGGGATATGGGGACATTTACCCCAAAACCCTGCTGGGGAAGATTGTTGGAGGGTTGTGCTGCATTGCTGGAGTGCTAGTGATCGCCCTGCCCATCCCAATCATTGTGAACAACTTCTCTGAATTCTACAAGGAGCAGAAGCGGCAGGAGAAGGCCATTAAGCGCCGGGAGGCCCTGGAGAGGGCCAAGAGGAATGGCAGTATCGTGTCCATGAACATGAAGGATGCCTTTGCTCGCAGTGTTGAGCTGATGGATGTGGTCGTGGAAAAGGGTGGGGAGAGAAAGGAGAAGGTGCAGGTGAATCACCTTTCCCCCAACCGATGGAAATGGACACCTAAGCACGTGGCCTCAGAGACAAGCTCCAATAAGTCCTTCAATGTGAATGAACACGACTCTCCTGACAAGGCCCGGGCGTCCAGCCCGCAACACCTCAATGTGCAGAAGCTGGAGGAGATGTACAGCAAAATGTCAAAGACGCAGTCCCAACCCAACCTGAACACCAAAGACAGGGGGTCATCTTCAAAAGCCAGGCACAGGGATGAGATTGAGATGGGCAGCATTCCAGGACCCGCAGACCCCCTGCTGTCCACCCATGAAGGCATCATTGATATGAAGAGCCTGTCAAGCATTGATAGTTACATAAGCTGCGCCACTGACTTCCCCGAGAGTTCTCGCTTCTCCCATAGCCCCATCGGAAGCCTTCCAGGGAGGGTGAGTGCCAACCCTGGACTACAGACTACACTTGAGCACGAGCCCATGCTGACACCCCGTGGAGCCATCAAACAACCTGGGCAGGGCTCTGTCCTGGAGATCAGCGCCAATCCGGAAAGTTCCAAGCTCAGCTTCTTCTCTGACAGTCCAAGGGGCCTGTGCTTTAGCAACCCTCTCAAGTCACACTCGCTCAAGGTCAACTTCCGGGAAAGGGAGTCAGCGACCTCCTCTTCCTCTACTGCCACTGCTGCTGTGCACATGGGCGCTGGCCCACTCTCAGACAGCTCCGCCTTCTCTGACCGCTCGCTCCTGAGCCCTGAGGTGTCGATTTATACCACGGCCAGCAGCAGGACGCCTCCCAAGTCTCCCGAGGGCACGAGCTTAATGCCTGCTGTCTTCACCTTCCATGACTCGTCCATCAGCAAGTACATTGATGCTGACACGGACGACGAGGAACACCTGCAGGACGGGTCCAACTCCAGTCCATCAAAACGCCTACTTGGCAACAGCAGCCCAAAATTTAACATTAATGCTGGCTACCAGCGGGGGACCAACCACCTCGAGGTATCTCAGAGGATGCTGGCTCAGAACTGCCTGTTCCCCGTGGATGGCCGAACTGGGAATGGAAGGGAAAACCACAAGGCCCAAGATCTACGTGTGCCTCAGGGTGAGAGGGGTCACTCCAGCAACTATGAAGACAACATCTGAATCAGGAGGGCATACAGACTGGAGGGTCAGCTGGGGTGTAAGGGATGGGTGAGTGAGCAACACCAGTGAACTTAGCAAACTAAACCAACATGCCAACAAGTACGTGAAACGTCCTGACAAGGATAATGGCGAAAACAAAATAAGGATCCAAGTAATATCTACTGGTTCTTTTGAGACTTAAGGTGTTGCTGAAGACAGCTGCTGAGGAAGTGTTTGCTGACTAAGAATCACTCCTCCACTCCCACTATTTCCCCCCCATTCAACAGAGCCTGCCACAGGGCAGTGCTATGCCCGTGCACAGCCATGCAGTGTTACAGGAAGCTAGGGAGAGACAGTAGTGGCGCAGGAACGAGCAGGAACGTTCCACGTGAACCCAGCCGGTCAGGAGAGGACAGAGAAGTGAAAGCTTGAGTGGTCTTTTAACAAGACGGAATTCCCACCCCAGCAGTGATGGCTGCTGTTCTAAGTCTGATCACTCTCTGTAGTTTAAGCATTACACAAATAATTTGAATTAGAGGCAGTTTTCAAGTGAGCTGACCACTGCCCATTTTCCCGCCCTCATAATTGGCCTCAGTTATGTTAGGGTCATGAGTTTTCCTTGACTTTGTTTCTCAATGCAAACCCTCAGAAATATCCACCAGCCTGGCATTACAGCACTGAGACACTGAAAACAGATACGTACGAAAATCTGAACGCATAGTTATTAATAGATTAATCAACGTAAATACTGATGCCTTAGCAATGATTGTTGTACCCTCAAGCAATCTAACAGTTTAACTGAGCAGGTGAGTTATATGAAAGCAAATTTTGAATGAATTGTGAAGTATTCACAGGACTCCAAAGACCAGTAGTCTATTTTTGGAAAAAAAAAATGAGCACATTCAATTTGTATTGTACGGTGCATTTTCATGTTTTAGTTCATATTTACCCATTCAGCAAATGGATTTCAGAAAGTTCTGCTGCTCTGGTCGTTAAATCATTTCAACTGACTTCAGGATATATCAGCATATCTGCAAACGTCACAAGCTAAGATGACGTGGGGGGAAAAAAAAAAAAACTCCATCCTCTTTAATCAAGGTTTTATTGTCTAATGATATCGTAGCAAGACAGGACAATCAATTTTCTAGGCAGGATTGGAACGGCAGGGTCAGAAATAGTAAAATCTATTTCATTATGCTTATTCTTATTTTCATCTGTAAATCAAAGCAACTATCTGCTTACAATTGCCAAATGATTTCTGAGTGATTCTCAAGCAGGGATAAATATTTTCTTTCACGCCTCACCAGGTAGATGAGCAAAATATAACAATGTTGTCAATTAACAGTGTCTGCTAATCTTTGGAATTGAGCTGATTACTGGAAATAGAAAATAACTGAGAAGTCGTCCCAATCAGGTAGGTGTAAAATAAAAATGTAAGTGAAAAACAAATCGCAAAAACTCATGACCCTAATTATAAGCAAACATGTACATGTTTATTTCGAATGTTACACAGTGAGTGATAACGATACACAGTGAAAAGTAAATGTGCACGTAGAAACTGTCCAATATGTGTTCATACATCATGTCAGAAATTGTCTTTTAAACAGCAAAGTATACATACAGGTGATACACACATAGATGGGTGACAAATTAATAGAAAAATCAACATAAACAGTAATGGTAATATGTTAGGCTTCCACAGGCTCCCTAATCAGCTTCAATACACCCTGACATATAGTCTGCTTCCTAATTTCCAGTCATTTCCGCATGAAGTGCTTTGATTATGGTGACAGAGAGCACCGTCTGACATGTTGTTGCTGAATCTCACTTAATGAGTTCAGATGGTTTGACATCTGGTGACTGAAGGTGGTAGCATATGCTTAGGATCACTTTCAGGCTTACAAAACCATTCAGTGACACCTTGTGTCCCGTGAGGCTTCTGTCATTGTCATCCAGGAAGAGACCATTCCCATCATGGTAGGAATGCTTCATCGTAGGATATGAAGGTGATCACTCGAAATAACTCTGTATTGATTTGCAGTGACCTTTCTATATTTAAGGAGCTGAGTGAAGAGATGAATAGATGCATCTGCATTTTTTAGGTTTGTCAACACACAGTGCTTAACACATTTATTACACCACCTGTCATAAAAACGAGAGAAGACAAATGCCTTAGAAATTTGTCAAAAGCTTGTTTAAAAAAATATTGTTATTTCTTTGGCAATTAACAAACTGAAACAACTAAATAGTCCTTATTCACAGATTAAAAACAAAAAAAAAAAACTTAATATTTTGCATGGCCTGCTTTGGCCTTGATTAACAGCTTGCATTCTTGTAAGACAGTAACAGTAAATTTGTAAATTCATGGATAATAACAATAATTATATTTCAGAATTAAAAATATCATTTCAATTAAAGAGCTTGTGCATTCTGGTGGATTAACCATTAGAGAAACATAGAAAATGTTATGTTCACAATTCTATTAATTTAGGGCAGCTGTGGCATAAACCTTACATTGGGTGGTGGTCTACTAAATTTATTAAGCACTGTATTTATTCAGGTTTTTCCATTAATTTGTCACCTATATATATATATGTGTGTGTGTGTGTGTGTGTGTGTGTCTGTGTGTGTGTTTTGTTTTCACACTTAAATTCAACTTTATTTTCCTTTTCATCCCATTTCTGTATTGGGAGTTAATTCTTTGTCAAAGTGTCAACCAATCCTGGCAGTGAGCCGAGAGGACTCAGGATGGGAGACGAGGCCGTCACTGTGTCTGTGTGTTCCAGTTATTTCTTTTTTTTTATTTTGCTTGTTCCGTTTTTCAAGCGTTCCAATGGGGGAGGAGTCAACCACTGCCACTAATGGCATCAGAATCAGAAACAAAATAGCCATCTCCTATATTCTCGTCTTCGCATTGGCTTTGAATGTAATCTGTCATGCGAAAAATTTGTTTCGCGTCCCATGTGCAAGCGGCTTTGGTTTATCAAATTAAAAAATTACATTATAATTTCCCCAAACCCACACTCATAAAAAGGGGTCCCCTGAAAGTCAATCACATCAGTCAGACCAGTTGGAACTTTTTAAGTCCGTCTGTATTCCCATGAAACGATGATGTACAGATGTTGTACAGTAGACTATGGCAAATTGGAGGACAATGAGAAAAATAGATTGAGATGTATATTTTTAAGATTTTTCTAGGAAATAAGATAAGGAAAAGATATCATAGTTTTGCATTTCCATACATAGTTTTATTTTAAATTATTATATGTAAAGATAATGATAGTTTTTGCTGCTGTATCCCCCGTATATGTGTTCTGGTTTCACTCCCGCATTATTTCATGTTCTATATCAAGAGCCAAAGTCTATTCTCTCGGCCAGCAGGGGGCAGGCAGTGTCACAGGCCCAGGGGAAAAGGGGAGGGGACACATGCCACACCCGTGTACATCCACAGTGTCAACCCTCTGCCATCAGCGGTGGTCATTTCAGCACACTGTGCATCAGCTGAATAACAGTAGGTGGATAACAATGGGAGGGGAAGGGAGTCAGTTAGTCGGAGAGGACAAGGGCAAGGAGACCGTTCAGTGAAAGAATTAAGGGAGAATCGAAAGAGACGGAGCACCGAAATCTGCACTTTAATTATTCATTATCTCATCAGCTGCTAACTGGCAGTGTTTGATAGGAAGGTGGCTCAGCACATCCTTACGCGCACACTCACTCACTCACTCACTCACTCACTCACACACACACACACACACACACACACACACACACACACACACACACACACACACAGTCCTTTTGACAATATAAACAGTGTCTTCGTTGGTAGGGCAGAGGGCAGACAGCCTCAGTAGTTCTGTAGCCACCAGAGCATCACCAATATAAAAAGAGGCCTCTTCGTCTCAATCTTCTGCCCTTTCTATGAGTGTTTTAGAGCATATCCTTCACAAAAAATACTTTGTCTGCTTTCCTTGAGCACTTTATCAGACGATTTAACAGTCGTAAGTACATAACAAGCATACTCAGCGCACAGAGCGAAACTGTGCTGTTAGGCGTGAACAAAGCCCGTAACCCCAAAACCGCTGCAGGGGCTTTACCCACTTCTCTCCTCATTTGCAACTGTTATATCTGGCAACTCTCCCAGGATGTTCTTGAAAAAGAGGGACATGTCCTAAATGGAACCTTCCCTGGTTAATAAAGGTATAAAAGCATTACCTGTATGAATTAGCAGCTATTTTCCAATATTTTTGGTTCTTTACATTGACAGTATACATAGGAAATGTTATACTCATAATTTTATGTGCCTTTGCTCACGACAAACTTGTGATTATCATTTAAGCTATGGGACATCTGCCATTCTCTGCAAACAGATGCACACAAAACCATATTAAAACATGTTGGTGGTGTAATGCGAGATTAACAGGTGAGCAGAGAAACCCATGCATGCACAACGGATGACATATACACAGGTATGGAGAATAGTGTCTTGAAGCCATATTACAGCCAGTTTCCATGGTGACAGCAGCCCCATTCTGATGCTCTGGCAGCAAATTCTGGTCTAATTGAGGAGGTGTGTGTGTGTGTGTGTGTGTGTACTTGTTGGGGGGGAGCTGACATTTCCTATTGCACCTTCATTGACATGCATCCCCACATTCGCACATTAGCGCACTATCTTTCCCTCTTTAGCTCTCATGAGAAATGGTCAGCGGTGCTCTATCTCACACAGAGGAAAACAAATTCCCACAAACTGCATGTATGCAAATGTTTGTATGCATTTTAAGTTGCACACACACACACACACACACACACATACAGACACACACATCTTGCATTCTAAAAACATGCATGCACATACAGATGCTCCCCCAGATTCCCATTTTCTCAGATAGAAATTAGCTGGATGAGACCAAGTAGAGCTGAGGAGTGTAAGGAATAGCAATGACTGTGGGAGGATGTGCCTGCATGGCACTGTGGTTTGCGGTTGATTACCACCATGTGCCTGCCGGGTAATAACACAAGCAGAGGCCAAAATGAGCCCCACATCACTCCAGATGTGCAGAGGCGACAGAAGCCGGAGTCACTTCCCAGAGCAACACAAGAAAACATTATTTTCCAGCTGGAAAGATGCACCAAAAATAAGATTGCTGAAAAATTTGAATCTGCAAAGTAGGGATGCACCCATACTGCTTTTTTTTTTTTTTTAAACCGGGCAGGAATACAAGTACTCGTACCAGAACTTAAAATATTTATAGAAACCTTAAGGAAATACTGGAATTGATGATACTGTTTTACTTACATTGGTCAAAACATCTCAATTGCAAATGTTTGATTAGGTTGTTAGTGTTGAACGAACTAGCTTGGTTGCCGTAGGTGTTTGAGGCTATTCTCTGGGTGCATATATGGCAGGGTATTCTTATTCCGGGCCGTTTTCAGGGACACTGGTACATGTTTCACAGGGTAAAACTTCACTCCATGAGAATGTTTGCATGATCTCTCCATACAAACGCCAACTGCCCAGTGCCTTGTACTGCATGTGATGCTATACAAGTTGATATCATGGCGTGATATAACTTTGCGGACTAGAGTCACGTAGGTGATGTCAGTTGTCATGTTAAAATACTGATAGGCGCATCTAACACTCAGTTTATTGGGTAGAACAAATAATTTAATTACTGCACTAAAGTGATTTCCACCTCAACACGACACCTGTGCAATTCACTTTTCAGAAGCCAAAATACAATCAAAAGAAAAAAAACACTTATGTTCCACCCACTATGTTGTAAATGTGTCAAAAATTTCATTCGGTCTATTTTTATAGAAACATGAAGCGATTCTGTTATTATCAGAGAGGCTGAGCGAAGGCTTGATCCTAAAATTTTTTGGAAGAGGAATCCAGCTAATTTGGTCACAAAAATATTTAATGTATGAAGTAACTGTGAATTAGCATCTCTTAAGTGATTATCTATTAAGTGTGAACTAATAAACATATGTCATAGTGAGTTCATCATTTGTTCATAATGAGCAACAGGAATTCATCAGTCCTGCATTAATTCATGCATTATATCATCATGAGTCACGCATCAGTTCAGCATTACTTAAGCCCATGTGATGTCACCTTATTATAAAATGCTACTGCATTTTTATGAGTACATATAGAGTAGATTCGTGCAGTATTAGTGCCTGACTTCAATACCTGTATCAGGATTGGTGCATCCCTACTGAAAAGTATAGGATATAAATAGTTTCAATTGCTAGCTGTGCTCTGCGCTCAGAGCTCATGAAGTGTTTGATATTTGCTTCTTTGGCTGTTTCAGGTGTAAACCTGAAAGTTCACTATCAGGTACAGTTGAATTTGTTAAATCCCAAAGTAAAGAATTTAAGATTTTTACATTTTTAAATGTTTTCCTTTGCCCAGTTCCAAGCCCAGCCCTCAATCAAACCTGCTCATTTCCTGTAAGGTTACGCAGATGGGCAAAAAAGATACAATTACAGGATATATCCGGGGCTGCTATGGCAGTAACGCAAAATGCATAAAATTCATACAGGTTTGGATGTTCTGTATGTATGTATGCATGCATGTATGCATGTGTGTGCACCTGAAGGTATATATAAATTATCAAGTGTCCTAGCATGTGTTCAATTTTCCTATTGCAGATCAGAGTCACAGTAAAAATGCCAGTGTTAATTCAAGTCCAACAGAGCTTATACGGGTCCATCTCAGCCATCTCAAAGTCAAACTCATATCAAGTCTATGAAAGATGAGTTAACACTGAAATTTTTACTGCGCATGTTTGTGTGCAGAAATACCAGGCCTGTTCAGGGATTTCACAAATTGGCCAATGGCAGAGAGGTTAAGGGGGGTTTTCAGTGCATCTCCTGTCCTATTGATACAGCTCAGAGGTTATAAATAGTGCCCTGGGCCGCCTGCAGGAAGCGACAGCCATCCCCGATGGGCTCAGTTTCATCTGTGCCTTTGGCAGCCTGTGTCCCAGAATTCTTGAAAACTTTTGCTTGATGACCTAGTACGAAGGGGCAGAAAGTGAGAGGATAAGCACAATGCAGAGGAACTGCTCCGGCACAAAATTTTGGTGAAGGCGGCTGTCGACTGTTCACAAAAGTCCTCTATAAAAGTACCACTGATAGGAATATTAATTAATCTGCAGGCTTGACCCTGCAGAAGTAGGAGTCGTCTACAAAGCATGAAGGGTTCTGGTTTAATAGTTTCCAAAAAGGCTGTCTTGCACTCGGTGGAAATTTTCAGCAGAAATTATACTGTTCAACATTAATGGATCGGAGATCCAAGAATATGGACCACACCATTAATTGAGGCTTGTAATGATAGAAGTGACCGTGAAATCCAGGGGACCGGGGTGAATAAATGCCCAGGTCCGTGAACAAATGCCAGGATAGATTTGAGGGAGCTGATTGCCGAAAATGCATGATTTAACTCCACAATTACTGCCCATGTGCTAATGTTAATAAATGCTAACATTGCCGAAATGGCGGTGGTAGTTTCAAACGGTCTTCATTATCCCTACCATTTAGCCTGAGGAGACGCTATGGAGACGGTCTGTCTGAACTTAACACTTGAACGGCTCTCTCTAACTGCACATAACTATGTTTGAATAACAATCCTATGTCTACCAGTCAGTGACTTTTCCTAAAATGGTGTTATTCATCAACATATGACTTACGGGATTCTGGAATAAAAGAGACAGAAAAAAAAATCACTGATTTTACCTATAACGGCCAAGAGGTCATTTTGACCTCCATTACTCCTAATGCAAAACACTGTAAATGGACCATATAGCCCAGCTGTATAGCTAGGCTATACAGTCAGCTCAAAGCACTTGACTGTAGACTAATACCTCCCATATGCCCATTTATACAACACATTCATGCACCGACAGCTATGCAAGGTAGTCAACTGTAACTTGGTTACCTAGCAACGCATTGTTACTTCCTGAATAGTGTGCAGGTGCGTATATAAACCAGTAGCTGTCATTACGTCAGAATCAGTTTGTCCTCCCATTTTGCAGAAAGAAATTGTGATTGTTACAGGACTTTTCTCTTTGTGATTTTGTTTATTTAGTTAGTCAGGCAGGCCACCAGAAAAGGAAATGGATCTGAGGAAACGGATGAATGTACGTCAGGCTTTGGCAAAGCATCAGGACATGAGCTGAGCCGGATGGAGGAGAAGTATCAGGGCTCAGTGATGTGTCTTGGTACAGTGAATCCGCCTCTGACTTTGGAACTGAATGTCATCATGTCACCCCGTAAAAGGATTACCCCTGCTGGGTAAACCAAACCTATGATGCCCAGAAGGTCACCTAAACTTGATATTTATTCACATCATAATGGTCAGGTTTTACAGCATAATTTCAAGTCCAAAGGTTATGAAACATTTCAAAATAGCCATAATAGCCCACAAAGCCAAGCTCTAAAGCTCTAACTTCTGTAATATTCCATCAATATAAATAGAGCAAGCAATGAATTTACATTGTTATATTATTAAAACAAGAGCACTCAGAGAGCGCAGCACCTCCGCCACGCCAAGGCAACTCTGGGCATTAGTTATTTTTGTTGGCTGATGTAGGGTGTTGTTACATTCCGCCGCCAGGTGGCAGCAAAACCCAAAAGCACGCCGATTGGAAATCCGGCCCATTGGAAAGACTTCAAATCTCTGCCAGAATAGCTGGATTTGAACTTTGGCCTATATCTCAGCTGCACTTTGGCCTAGATATGGCAAAGTTTAATCACTTGTTCCTTGTGTGCTACTCTAAGATCCTGAAAAGTTTGGTTAAAATCTATGTAGCCGTTTTTGAGATATCCTGCTAACAGTCAAACAGACAGACAAACAAATAAACGCCGGCAAAAGCATACACCTTCTTGGCGGAGGTGAATAAAATAAAGCCTAATATGGCAAAATAAAAAAAAAGATTTTTTTTAAATTCATTTTTACATGCTATTTTAAAATAATTAACAACTGTTCCAGTAACAGACTTCTAAGTTGCAATCATAAAGCCAAAGCGGTGGGAGGTCAAAATGACCTCACGGCCGTTCTAGGAGGTACTGCATTGACGGCCGTTCTAGTGTTAAACCGATCTAGGATTTTCATATTGCAAAACAGATTCCACAGCAAACCATTTTCTTTTACAATTTATGTTCTGGAGACAAAAAATAAAATCCAATTCTGAAGTGTTAAATAAATTGACGACATAACACAAGTAGTGTCATGATCCTTCATGTTCATTTCTCTACTTGAATTCAAAATGCTGACCTGCATATCACAGTATGTGTGCTGAAGCATCTCTATTATGTTTTCATGCCATTTCATTCGTCAGTTCAAATTCATAATTCTGGATCCATTAATCTCAAAACACACCATGGTAACTGGCTGTGGACAAGTGTTATTTCATAAAAGCCTAGAAGTAGAAATGACAATCAATCCATCTTTCTTTGGATAGCTTTTATTTTCAATTTTCTAAATATGTGCAGTCAAATTTCCGAGGATAGACACCGCTTGGATTTGGGCATGGGGATGCTAGAAAGTATTAAATAACTACAGAAACAGATCTGTGAATAGAGAAGTAAATTTGTCAATCATTCAGAGTGTGAGCCCAATGTGTCTATTAAACAGTGGCAGTGTCCCGGCTGCCCTCATGATCACTTCCATTACCCTGTGGCCTCAGAGACCAGGCCAGCTGCAGGAAGCTTTCCAGTCTTCTCATTCCAAGAGTAATGTGTGTGAACATATCAGTCACAGAGGTGACAGATCTAAATAGTCCTGTCTAACCCTGCTTTCGAGTTATGTCGGGTCAGATTCTTTGTCGGAGTCAGGAATACATTGTAATGCATAGAAAGGTGTTCCTGTGAACCTTATTGCCGGGAAACTTGTGTGTTCTGTGAATGTGACACCACTTGGAGGCATGGAAATTTCAATGTATTAGGAAAATTTTCAAACACCCACAATGACCTATGACCTGTTCTCCCATTGTGAGGAAAAAAAAAACTCCTCCTGTTTCTCAACAAACTGTGATGACTTAGTGGCCACAAAAAACTAATCCGAACCTTTTTTGCTGCTGTTTTGTGTTAGTCTGTTTGATTTCTTTAAGGGCACTTTATATAAAATCTGAAATATCTCCTACTCATCAAAGGCACCAATAGTGATACTGAGCTTCACGTTTATTAGTACAAAGAGCTTTAACAAGTATTTAGTTTTTTCAAAAAGAGGGTTTGTAAATGTCAGAGGGTTTGTAGACGTCATGTTTCAAACAGAAAGCACAAATAAGTGACTAGTTCATTAGGTTTTGTTATGTTTTTCTTTTTATACATAAATTACAAAATGCTAAAAAAAAAAAAAAAAAGGATCAGCCTAATGCAATGTAAATGAATAAATATGTCCCCAGGCCCACTGTAAACAACCTTCTAGTCCAGGGAATTTTAAAATACATCTATTTGAATCGTTCTGCCCTTCTATGATGTTGTTTGTAGGTCTCGAGGCTGTTTGTTTTGTAAAGTTTCTACCTGTTCACTTTCTATGCCGTCATTTCCTGTATGACATTCTGTCGTTCGATGCATGTTGTACTATGGAGCTGTGACTGTTTGTGAAACACAGACCCTGTATCTGTCTTGTGAGAAAAAAATGTCTAAATGTTAAGAGATATTTTTATTTCTTTTTAAAGCAATGTTTCCCCTTGGTCAAACTAAAATGAAATAAATTACATGAATTACTGATATCCTGCGACTGTATTCATTCTCTTTTCCAGTTGTAACTAAGAAATGTTTGGATTTAGCCATGGAATATGGGTTCTGAGTTTATGCATATCCAACTCCGGGAGAAAATGCATACTAGCTGTGCATGACACTCAGTTCTGGCAACCAGGTGAGTAAACACACCCGCTCCAAGTTTTGGATGTTTGCTAACATGCACTGGCAAGTGCAATGCGTGTTCATCTCTCAATGAACCTCTGCCTCAAGACTCCTTTATTCAACACTTAAAGAATTTTTTTTTTCATTTAGTGATTTTCCAAGTGATTTTTTGATTTTTCTTTTTTGTTAAACTATTTTAAGTGGCCATACGTTACATCGTATTTTGAAAAAACAATGTTTGTCAACAAACAGACTCTGGTAAATGGGGTAAAACAGCACAAAGACAAGTACGAGTGAGAGGCTTGGTACATAATTACAAAGAGGCAGAGCCAAACTTATGATGGACCACAAAAACATGACTATCCCTTCCTCTGAGTAAGAGATGAACATCATCCTTCCATTTCTAAGGCATTCTATTTCATTGCATCACACAAATCCCATCAGCTTCGCATTTCAAACAATGCGATTCGCCAGTCTATGAGAACAGGAGAAGAGTGTGTTTTGTGCACTTGTGAGTGCATGCACTGAGGTACCTTGGGCCCGGAGGAAAATACATTTAAATGAACAGGAAGCTGTGAACAGTGGGACAGGAGCAAGAGTCCATTCGCTGCACACGCCTCCAACCCCCCCGCCACTTTGGGTTCCCCACTGCCAGCCAATGAAGAGAGAGCTTCCGGGGGGGGGGGGAGGGGGGGGGGTAGAGAGAGAGAAATCCTCAGCAAAGATGCAAACACGCGGCCTGTTGTCTGTCTATCTTGTCTGTCAATAAACCACAGCAGAAAATTGGGTGGGTGAATTTGTCTCATAGCGCCATCTGGTGCTCAAACGTCAACTCCCAAAATACAAGCTTTCAATTCTTTATCGGAATAAATCTTCCATCGTGAGCTTTTCTTAAAAGCAAAAAAAAATAAAAATAAAAATACACAAAATAAAATTCTACCAACGTGACATTTTGAATTGGAAATGACACGCGCACACACGTACGCACTCTAAAGTAATGTATCACGAATGCCAGAATTTCCCTCTCGTGTTTCTGTTTTCATATCATTCAGGAGCACTGAAGGATAGATGAATCATTGCATATGAAATCTGAAATCACAGACTTCTGGTTTTGAATACCCTCAAAAAGACTTTGTAAAATTTCACAGAGTCCAACAGTGACTTTAACAAAATGTACTGAAATGAATAAGCATTATACGTAGTATTGTGAAATGGCCGGTGCACATAACGAGCTAATGTCCAGGTTGAATGTAATTACCAGCAGTCTAATCACACTCAATCAACTTGATGCATTGATACATAATTGATTGAAGTCTTTGGTATCTCTTTCACTCAAGTAAATTACCTCAGAACAAGAATTTGTCACTGAAGTGACTATATCCCCCGCCGTTAGGCCACCAAAACCGACTGGTGTCTGCGCATTCCCAGTAGGAAGGTTGGTACCAAAAAGAATTGAAATAGGTTGACTCCTTCTTGAGATGTTGTGCTGACAATGTTCGGGACGGACGGGTGGACGGACGGACGTATGGACGGAGCTGAATACTATATCCCCCGCTTCGCGCTAAACGCGCAGCGGGGGATAAAAGCATTGATTTCCTCTGTCGCTGACGACTCATTCACCATTGAGAGCCAC
Organism: Gymnothorax reevesii; assembly: GCA_029721435.1. Classification (NCBI taxonomy): domain Eukaryota; kingdom Metazoa; phylum Chordata; class Actinopteri; order Anguilliformes; family Muraenidae; genus Gymnothorax; species Gymnothorax reevesii. Next base: position 70,252,563 of record CM056585.1, on the reverse strand, counting down.
TGGCCTCAGTCATACAGACACCCATGAGAATAAAATTGAAAATTAAAACATAGCTAAGAATATTGAACAAAACCTATTAAAAAGACTGAATTCCTTAAGCCCGGGTTCCACACTCGGTCCTGGGGCCTCCCTGTGTATGCTGGTTTTTGTTCCAACAATAATGGCCATCACAGGACTTTAATAAGCTGTTAATTTGTCCAAATAAGGGGCATTTTGTGTTTAAGGAAGTTATTTGCTGTCTTAATCCAAATTTTACTAGAAATATCTATGTGTTCCATGAAGAATAAAAGACTCTTGAATATTCTGGGTTTTTTTTTTCTATATCGCAAGCAATTTGAGGTAATAACATTTTTAAACAGTTCAGGTCAGGCTCTGAGAAAATCAGTAACCTCCAAATCAGGTTGCTGAACACAGGTGATTAGAATTCTTTCGAAATAAATTTCAAACACACAACATATAACAGGTTTATCTGTCATTTGCTTGCCCAGTTAATTGTAAGTTTTTGCAACCATGTGCCCACAGTTTCACCAATTAGGAACCCATTGATTTTTTTTCCTCGATTCGGTAAATATTTTCCCTCTTTTAATGTAATTGTTACTCATATATTGCAATGTGGGTGTTGAACCTATTCCTCACTGTATAATGCATATCTGTCAAAATACTGTATGTCAAGAGAGGATAAATTGTTGCTCTAAATTTAAATGCATCGAATTAAGACAAATTGACAGCCTGTTAAAACATGATGATTGTAGTAATAATAATAATACATCAATTTTATATAGCGCTTTTCTGCTTTCTGGGCACTCAAAGACGCTTCACAAGGATACATTATTCATTCACTCACACATTCACGCTCTGATGGTGGTAAACTACGTTTTTGTAGCCACAGCTGCCCTGGGGCAGACTGACGGAAGTGTGGCTGCCAGTATGCGCCTACGGCCCCTCCGACCACCACCAAACATTCACACACAGCCATACAATGTTCCTATATATTGCATGTTTTTGTGGGTGGGGGAAACCGGAGTACCCGGAGAAAACCCACGCGAACACGGGGAGAACATGCAAACTCCACACAGAAAGGCCCCAGGCCAGATTCGAACCCACAACCTTCTTGCTGTGAGGCAGCAGTGCTAACCACTGTGCCACCGTGCCGCCCGTGCCATAGTCACAGGAGGAACAAACACCGGCACACACAGGGGGGCCCCAGGACCCAGTTTGAGAACCGCTGCCTTAAGCCGTGTCAGCAACAATTTACATCAACAATCTGATGTCAATATGTGTTATTTTAGACTGGTGAGTTTCAAATCACACGCGCAGATAGTAGCTAATTTTGATGAAAAAACACGGCAGAGATGAAACCATCGTAGTTTGAATAAGTTCACTGCAGTGCTTGAAATTATTGTGCATGTTGAAAATGCTGCATTTTCATTTGAAGACCATAAAATGGTTCATTGTGCCCATAAATGAGATAAAACAGAAACAGCATTTTATATCACTATTTCAAATAAAATTTGTGGTAATACAACCCTGTTTCTGAATATTCTAGTGTCAATATGAAATAATGATTGGAAAATGAAACCATTGCAAATGGCAAACAACAGGTAAACTTCTGAATTAGTGAAATAAATTATATGAGTGATCCACACTGTGCTGAATGCACAGTTTAAAATTTTCTGCAATTCTACACTACTCCACCTCCCAACAAAAACGAATGAATACCAAAGCACAAATGAAGTCCTCCATTTTCCGCAATAGTCTAATCACCGTATCAAAACATATCTGCGCAGTCCTCGCCCCAAGTTTGACAACATCGACACCTCTAGAAATTACGCTCCCTAAGCCAAAACTGTACACTGTGTGTCTCTCCCTAATCTTCCACAGACCCTGAGCACAACTGACAGGACTGCAAAGTGTTTGCCTCGGCCGATTTTGGCTATTTCTGCATCATTTGTCGCACAACTTAGTTTAGGATTTTAATACAAAGTGTAATAAAAGGAGAGAATATAATGGAGAACATGCCAAAACACAAAATACAGTTTTTAAATGATCACCTAGTCGTCCAGGTCCTGAAGCAGCTAAGCATCCCGACACTAGCACAATACCATCAACATGTTTGATTGTTGCGATGATTTTCTCATTGTGGAAAGCTGTGTGGGCATTATGCCAAATGTAACAGGACCCGTGTCTCTGGGACAGCTCCACTTGAGACCCATCAGTCCTAAGAACATTAGCCCAAAGGGCATGAAGGTCAAGGTGCTTTTTAGCAATGTGAAATAAACCTTCATGATATTTTTGGGTAGCTATGGTTACGCCAAGGATTTCGTTTCAACCAAATTTCTTCCTCCTGGTGGAACTGATGAGCCTGGTGCAAAAGTACATAAGTCTCATTTTCACACACCATGAGTTTAGGATGGGAAACATCATAGTAACCCAAGTCAATTTTTCGAAAATAGACATTTTGTGACTTAAGTAGTGTAAGGACTGTGCACTTCAATTAACAGATTTTATGGATCTATTATATATTCAAACTCTTGTTGCTCAAAATAGACATTTTGTGACTAAATAATTTTTAGAATTAGGGTTTTAAATTTTAGATGTAGACATTATTTGAGATGAGCAAGTCCTGTTGTTCCTTCAATGTGTGTCAGGCTTCTTTTGTGACTTCCCGGATGAGTTGAAAAGTGCACTTGGAGGAATTTTGATAGGCTGGCCACCCCTGGGGAAATTTGTAGCCGTTCCACATTTCCTCCATTTGGAGATAATGGCTCTCACTTCGACTCGCTAGAATCCCGCAGCCTCAGAAATGGCTTTTTATCCCATCCCACAGTGTTATATTTCAACAACTTTCTCTTTCATCTCTTCTGGACTTAATTTTGATCACAGCACCGTGTAAGATCTTTTATCCAACTTCACACTGCAGGAAATGTTATATTTAAGTGATATTTAGATTCAGTGCTGTGTGCAGTAATCTAGTCTGTTTATCTCTTGTCTAATTCTACCTAATTATCAAATAAATTTGTTGAATTAGATGAGTGAGTAACCAATAGCTTTTTCAAACACGGTCAGTTGGCGTTAAATTACTTTTTTCCTTCAATAAATGATAAATTAAAACTGTTTTGCGTTTACTCAGGTTATCATTGTCTTATATTAAATTTTGTTTGAAAAACAAATCTTTCCTCAGCTCAACCTGCCCAAGTCTTCTACAACAATACATTTTTTATACCCTCCCAAAACCTTTACTCCATCTCTACCTGTCTTCCCCATCATCCTCGCCATCGCCTGCACAGTGCTGTTGACCGACAGCCAAGGCGGGGGGCTGGCACTCCACGTAGACCCTGTGACCCTCGCGCAGGTACTGCATCCACTGTGTGTGAGGATGTGAGGTGTGCAGGCAGCCAGCAGTCAAGGAGGTCAGCTGAAATTCAACACAGTACCTGAATGCAAAGGGGAAACGATGAGACATGTACAGAAAGGTGCCCTGCATCTGCAAGACTAATACAGTGAGGTTGGTAAGAATTGGGCTCGTGACACAATTTTGAAGGACTGTAATTCACACTCAGTTCAGTCCATTTGAGAGAAATGCCATCAACATCCTCATCTTGTCAGCTTTAATTTGAGGGCACTGACACCGAGTGACAGTTATGAAGGAATAGCAGCCATTTAAATGTGTTTCATAGTTCAACTGCAGCCTGTATGTCGACAGGTATAACACAATCCATTCGCCGTGCCAAGTGATATGATGAATCAGCTTGCTCATTGAACCAAGGACCATGAGTAATATGAGGGGGTGCAGGAGTATTTTAAGGCCAAGCCTTCAGAGATAGCAAAGCTCACAGAGGAAAGAAAGCAGTAAGCCAGGATATGAAGTTAGAGCTCAGGGTCATGTGCAGGAAATAATTAGCTTGGCGTCTGCTGAAGATCAATATAGATACTGAAGATATTCGTAAAAAACAAAAACTGCAATGTCTTCAAAATACATCACATTGTAAGATGTGACCCCTCACCCTGTGACATCAGAGCTGCTGGAGATGTCCCTCTTCTTTCTAGCATCGCCATAGCCGCCAGTGGTTATAAGGGCAGGAACTACAAGCACAAATATTTCAGATATTAATACATTCCCATACCCACACAAGACTAGAGACACGCATCTCAATCGAGTGTTCTCTGTGCAAGTCATTCCAAACATAACAAAACATAACATAACATAACATACAACAACAGCCATTAAATGACCATGGCCTACACCAAAACATTTTATCCTGGGTGACTTAAACAATGTACAGTCTTGAAGATACATTGCAATTGTTCAACAGAAAATATACTCAAGCAGTTTAACTTATGTAGTTTTTCAAGTGAAAAATGCCAGTGCTCCATCAGTGAATGAAACTGGAGCAGAACTAAATAATTTATCTGTTTCCTGATTATTATGATGCACTGCCATCCTACACTAATTAACATTTCCAGCAATTTAGGTCTAAGAAGCTGGAACTTTTACAGCTTGGAGTTTACATGTGTAAAAGAGGCCTTAGTTCATTTTACCATTTCATGAAAAATATTATCTCATTTTGAATTTGATGGCGGCAACACATCTCAAAAAGATTTGGGACAGGGCCGTGTTTACTATTGTTTCGTATCTCCTCTTTTAACAACAGTCGGTAAATGTCTGGGAAGTGAGAAGACTAATTGCTGAAGTTTTGGGAGAGGAAAGTTGTCCCACTCTTGTCAGATGTAGGACTCTAGCTGCTCAACAGTCCTGGGTCTTCTTTGCCAGATTTTTCGTTTTATGATGTGCCAATTTTTTTTCTATTACTGAATGGTCTGGACAGCAGGTAGGCCAGCAGTATTTTTTATGAAAATATTTTTCATGAAATGGTAAAATGTCTCACTTTTAACATCTGATATGTTGTCTGTGTTCTATTGTGAATAAAATGTCAGTTTATGAGATTTGCAAATCATTGCATTCTGTTTTTATTTACATACTTTTTTGGAATAGGGATGTTTTCCTCCCTTGGACTACTTTTGGTATGTACTGACCATTGGTACTGACCAGTGCAGACTGGGAACACCCCCAAGAACTGCAGTTTTGGAGATACTTGGACCCAGTCATCTAGCCATCACAATTTGGCCCTTGTCAAAGTCGCGAACATCCTCACGCTTGTTGGTTTTTACTGCTTCCAATGCATCAACTTTGAGGACAAAACATTCAATTGCTGCCTAATATATCCCAACACCGACAGGTACCACTATAACAACATAATCAGTGCTGTTCACTTCACCCGTCAGTGGTTATAATCTTATGGCAAATTGGTGTATGACTGCCATGCTAGTAAAGCAAGTTTGGACTTCAGCTTGATCTTGAGTGAACCTCACCCAGTGAGCTGCGACACTGTCCATGCAGGTCCCGGTAATCTGCACAGCCAGCAAATTCCTGCAGCGGGGGACAGACCTTCCCACCATTCTGAGCCTCTCTTAGCACGACCCGGCTCCGCATGCGCACTGCCGCCCGGCATCGTTTAGCACAGCCTGACCACTGGCTCCATTCACTCACCAAGCATGGCTTAGCTGATGCACAGAGAAGAGAGAAGAAAGCGAGGGGTGAGAAGATGGAGTGCTAAAGCCTGCCACTCAAGCCTTCATTCAGCTCACAGCTGATGCACTGCGGGTTCTGCAAAGCTGACTGACCAACAAAAAAATATAAACTACTGGAATCTGAAAAGTTATATTAATTTCAGAAGAGGTGTGCCAAACTTTTAATGCAGCCATGTTGCAGTTGTCATGTTGCTTGCGGTTTCTAGCTGCTGCTCCAGTGCTCTTACGTCACTCCACTGCTCTTCATTCTTCTCCCAGAATGTGCCTGCTTTCATTGGCTGTAGCTTGTTGCATGGCCCCCCAAACCATTCCTGATTCGACCAGTTATTTTGCCAGCTTGAAATCTTTCTGCATCCGAGACAAGCCACTTTGCCTCAGATCTGGGGGCTTTGGTTGGATTTCATAAAAACTTTCAGCAAGTGGAAAACTGGGGCTGCAATTCTGTACTATGACCTTGGCATTAGTTAACACCAAGCTCAGAGAAGTTGGTGGCATTTCTGGACAGTGTTGATGTAAAGCTTTGACTTTGCAGAGAATCCAAAAGCTTTACTTAAATCTGTGAAAAAAACAACAATTGTTGTGGACTGATAAAGGTTCATCGAAGTATTTCCGACCCTGTGTCATGATATCCATTACAATTGCATGATGCATCTCACGACAGTTATGTCTAAAGAGTCAGCGATCACATGCATTCAGAAGCAGTCTATGGCTTTGCCCTTTGCTTACCAATGCTCAAATGGATACTTTCTATCTTTTAATTATATTACATACTGTCGAGGGTGAAATGTCCCAAATCCTACCAAGCTGTCTTTGAGGAATATTATTCTTACAGTAATGGATTATGAGTTTATGTACCTGTTGGAAAATTAGCAAGGCTCTTTTGAGCCTCTATTTACACTTAAACGCAATTAGCTCACCAGTTTCACATCATGTTTCACAATACCTTATTATTGCTAATTGCCACATCATTATTAGTCCTTAATTGCTCCTGCATTAACCTTTTGGAGTCTGTTGCAATCCTCAAAATTGAAACATGCATTTATTTCAAATTAACAATCAAATTCACATGTTGAAATATCAAATAATGTGCTGTTGTACCCATCAGCTAGCGGGTGAATGCACTTTTCAAATCACTCTATTTTTTATTTGCATTTTGCACAACGTGCCAACTTTTATGAAATTAGAGTTGTATTTAAAATAATCAGACATTGGACAGAATCTAAAATATTTACTTCATTAGGCTGCTGATTATTCCTTACATTTAAAAGACGCAAGAAAGTATCAAACCTTTTAAACGCTCTTTTCACCAGAGAAAGTACAATATGGTAGCAGCCTAATATTTTTATGCATTGATAACAAGCGCTGATGGTGTAGAAATCAAAACTCATTCTTGGTAGTTTTCAAATAAATCAACAGAGAAAATAAAAAGTGGTGTAGCCAACGCCATGAAGGATCAGAAAGTAATCATTTGCCCAACCCTAACTGTGCATTCGCAATAGAATATAATTAAATGGACAGCAGGTCTACCGTGTTGGTCATTAAGTAAATTATATTTTTAGTTTTCCGTCCGTCACTATTGCCCGAATTTCACCGGAAAAAGTACTACCTGGACAAGCGTGTTGATAGTAATCGCAGCAGTCGAGAGAAGAGGTGCACGCCTGGTCACAGTAGCAAGTGCCGTACGAACGGTGAGGTTTCCACCCCTTAGTCACACAGACCACTACAGCACGACCGACCAGAAGAGCCACCTCAACCAAGCCAAGCACCAATGCACATCTGGGTTAGGCCATGTCTACAGCCCTCAAGCAGAGCGCTTCACCCTCTGTGAACTATCGCTCATTATCGTACAGCTCATAAACTCACGAGATACTGGCGGAAAGAAATTCTGCACATCATGGCAGTAGTCCGCGTTGCTTCAATGTTGTTTTGATCGAAGCAACTTTATCATTTAGGGATCGATGTTTTCGTTCAACGCACGCCAAAAATATTGCCAATCTGGAGTTGCTTCCCATGCGGTCACCGAGTAGCCATGATTATAAACTTGAGTAGGTCCACGGCGCACCTTCCTGAATCACAGCGGGACGAAGTGCCAACTGCCAACCGGTAGTTTCCGCACGTTCACCTTTCCCACTCTGTTTGACGACTACAATGCCAGTTCTCCCTTAAAGATATAGCGCAGTTCTGCGAATGTCTCAGATTGTACAGTTGCACATGATTACTGTCACCCAGTCAAATGTCACACTAATTCCCCATTACATTTCGACGTTGGACACGACTGCATTTTCAAAAACGCCGCAAGTGCGTACAGCTATCAAAATAAGTTTCATGCTCTCCACAGAATGCCTGGAGCTTATCTTTGTCAAAATTTGTTTTAGGATCATTAATATTTTTAGTGAAGTGGAAATTTTTTAAAGTAAATCAGTCAGCCTGAATCCAACTGAATATAGGTTTCTCTATATGATGACCAGAGTTAAGGCATTTATTGAAGGCAAATACCAATAAATAAATACATAAATAAACAAGCATATACGTAGTGTCATTAGAGATCTTTAAGTTGCAAAGTATCAGTAGTCTTTGAATACCAAGGATTGGTCACCAAGTATTAAAGATGAAGACTTTATTTCAAATGATTACTCCCCCAGTACTTTTGTCCTTGACTGTGTATAGAGTATGTAGCATTTGACTGACCACTGACCAAACTTATCTTCAGTGAAACAATTGCTCTACAAAACAGTTGACAGTAGATACAGCAGAAGTATTCGAGCACACATGTGCATGAGGGATTTACAAATAACTGTGCATGGATTAATGTAGGCCTACTGTGCATGAGTATATATTCATAAGTGCATATACTGTATTTGTATGAAGACCACAATGGAAAAATGATCAGAGTCAAATTTACATGTAACGGAGAATGATGAATTTAAAAATTCAACACGATCTTTGAAACAAAGAACTGAAACAATATACAAAAATACATATTATATAAAATATAATGATAATATATAATATTATTTTATATTCTTATAAATATTATAATAGTATATAAAATATACAAAAATAGAAAAATTTGATTGTTTTTCCTTTGTGGTTTTCGTATATATGTACTGTGCATCCGAGTGTGCATGCTTCTGGAAGGTTTGCTGAAGAGGCTTCTCACCTACCGGAAAGTTTTTCACAATCCCATTTAGCTTAGGACTATTGTCCACAGAGAGAGGCCTCATTTTAATTTTTGCCTCCTGAATCAAAGGAGGTTTCAATAGTCTGTTTGCTTTATTTGGCCCTTTCCTTTTAACTTGGTTGGAACCAACTGCTTGACTGCCCATTTGTGGCCAAACACGTGAAAAGAGTGGATTAATTTTAATTCCTGCACTCAGCTATTCATGCAGAAACGACAATAAAGGGCAGTGTAGCTGCAGGAATGGCCATTCAACAGATTCCTAGGCCCTGACACGACTGCTCAAACTCCACAACACAAGCGCACTGTACTGTCCACTGACAACTCTTTGCATTATTAGCTTCCCTGAACACTGTCAAAATTTGCCATACTGACAGTGTTGGGACCATCTCTCATCTAAATACCTGTGGAGTGGATGGACATCTACAGTAAGGAGCTACCACATTCTCACATTTGCGCATGGGAATGTAGCAAATAAATGTAAATGAATAATAAACATTTTGGCTTTTTTTTATTTATTTTTTTACATTTTTTAAACCTGTTTTATAGTAGTATTTTATGGGAAGATTCAATAAAATGTGTGTGCTGTGCAAGAACTTGAAACTGAGATGAATCAGTAATTATTCGTAGCTTAACTTGGAAAAGTAACAGGAGACATTGTGCAAGATTGTTTCATTTGTACTGATGAATTTGCCGCATTCAGAATGAAATTTTCGTTGGGTGCTGAAATCATGACTTAAGAACTTATTTACTGGTTCATAACATGGCTCACTTCCCCCCGTGTTTTTTGATCCTGTATGCATGGGATGTGCAGCCCACATGCCAACCTCACCCTGGGCAAGAAGCTATGGGGGGCGGATAGCCTCTTGTTTGACTTAGGAGGTGTTACAAGGTGTAACACCTCATACCCACCAATCTCCTACACACCTGATTCTACTAATCAACCACTGGAATGTTTGTTGAGTGCCTTGATTAGTAGAATCAGGTGTGTAGCAGCTTGGTTGGTATGAAAGCTGCACCCACAGTGGCTCTTTCTGGAGAAGGTTCCCTACCCCTGCTTTGCAGGCATGTTTCAACAGGTTTTCATGCGCAAAGTGTGTTTTCAGTGCCATCTACTGCCCTCTGCTGTTACTGCACTGCAGTCACACACTGTTTCACTCACTTCTCTTTATAGTCCTGACAGGGTTTACAACAGGGGTCCCCAATCTTTCCCAGAAAGGGTGCAGGCTTTCATTGCAACCAAGCAGCTACACACCTGATGCTACTAATCAAACTTATTAGCAAAGAGTCCAGGGATTGACTAGTAGTATCAGGTGTGTAATTGCTTGGTTGCAATGAAAGCCTGCACCCACACCGGCCCTTTCTGGGAAAGATTAGGGACCCCTGGTTTACAAAGTAAAAGAAAAAAAAAAGATTCGTCACTAATGTGAAATATTTTAGAGATCTGGACTAAGTATTTTATGAAAAAATAATCATTGGGCTTTCGAGTGACCGAAAGCCAAGATGTTCATCTGGAAGATCCGCAGTGGAGCAGTGTGAGTCTCATCCTTGCCATTACTGGCTATGGCTGCAAGTCCGCATCAACCGGGTAGCAATTTGGCGGTGATAACAGGGTCTAAACCAGTTAAAATGCGTTCGTGCAATAGAGGCTTTAGTGGGAACACTCCTGTCTTCATGGTGGAAGAAAAACGAAAAACCAAAAAAAGTAATGAGCTCAGCAGATACAGCTTCTCTGACTGCATACAGGCTACAGTGTACTGAGCTCTATCTTGTTGCCAAGGGTTAATAGCTCAATAGAAGCTTCCGGAAGTTTTTGTTTCATTTTTATGATAATTCTGGAATAATTATAATTCTGACCTTCACCACATTCTTATTTTATTAAAGATTAATATTACATTTTGTAAGTGAATACAGTGAGAGACATCAACTCTACAACCATATTGTATTAGCTATCATGTGAATAGATCGTTGCGTTTAAAGACACCTACTTGCGTTTTACAATTTATCACTGTTCTTCAAAATGAATAAAACAAGGCAGTGCATTTAATATCCCCCGTGTCCATGGAATGCTTTTTTCTAACCCAATCAAGGTCATAACCAGTGACATATGCATGCCTATATTCACTCACCTAGGTATATTAGTTTCTCTGAAAACATGTCCCTACGTATCTGAACTGACAGACTGATGGACGGAGGGTGGAGTTCCATTGCAGCAAGCCCCACTCCCCCTTCTGGCTGGGGTTAAAACACTTCATCTTCAGTTATTCTTCTCAGCTGTTCAGTAAAGCAGCAAATGAACAGCTTTGTTCAAGTCTTGCTGCTAATAATCAAAATAAAAGATTATTCCTAGCCAATAACTGAAATGTAAAAATATTAATATTAAAACAGAAAAAAATGTATCAAAGTCCAGTGGCCAATTTTTAAAACATCAGTTTCTAATGAAAAAATTTCCATGATGACATAACCATTCAAAGATATACTTCTGAGCTCAACAGGAGTAAAATAATACCAAGCTGGCATATAGCTAACATATCTAGCATCTGTAATGAGACGGTGATACTCCACGTATCCATTTGCACTTAAGGTGGTCTGTTTACCTAAAGCTACTCAAAAAAGACGCTGTTCCCTCTCCCACTCGAAGTAAAAAGTCCACATAAACATATGAACGCACATTGCTCCAATATTTGGTTCGGTTGTTTTGTATGCTTTTTCATGTAAACACAAGTCGTCGGTTTTACAGTTCAGTTGTTAGAATAGCAAGATTGAAAAGAGCCGTCCAGTCATCCTACTGAGCACAGATGAAGGCAATCATTTTGGTGAGCAGCAATATTGTATGAAATGTATTGTGTAGTAAGTGGTTTGCTCTGTTCGGTTTGAAATAAGTAAAAGCTCAAGAAGTATCAGTAATGTAACACATGGCTCTATGTTAAGATATTATCATCTTGTTATGACTATCGTACGAGTGACACAGGATAAGGAATCCATCTTGAAATATTTGCAAGTCAGTAATTTTCGCGATCATGTATTATAGAGCAAAGTAGAATCGTTCCAAATGCACCAGACCACTTATAACAGTTTTTGTTCTCTTTGGTTCTTACATAAGAACCTGAGAAAATCCATAAGTGATGTTTAAGCTGCGGAGGTGCAACAAGGCGGCCAGTGTTCATGTAAGAGTTCAGTGAATTTACAAGCCTGTGAATTTACAGACTCAAAAATCCTGCTTCTTAGCGACCATATCCCTGAGATTTTTAAGTCCAGGGTAATCTCATTACATATCTTTTATGTTTTTGAGTATTTCTTGCTGTATCTCTGTTCTTGTCTCCAGGTCCTCGCTGTCTCCGTAATGCCTCATGAACCCTGGTCTTGGGCGACACAAAGTTCATCATTGGTTTTCAGACCTTAGTGAAAAATTTTAACCCTTATTGGATGCCCTAAGCTGATCACTTTAATTTCATTAAAAACACTTGGTACACGGGGCATTCACTGCATGAGAAATAGTTCATTGAAGCAGCTCAAGACGGCTTGCTTGAATCATCATAACAGTGAGCTCTGGAGAAAATGTAGCGAGGCATTCATTACACATTAGCCAATATGCATTCCTACATTATGAGAGGAAAATATTTTCAAAATTTTGTCATGGACATTTGTGAAATATGGACTGTGAAAAATAAAATAGAGATAGATTTTTACCTTCAGCTAACCAATGAGCTGGTTTACAAGTTAATGAAATAATAATTTTAGGTATTTGTCTTTATAGAATGATAATGAATAGTCATTAATCTGTGATGACGGATGGGCCGTACTTTGCTAAGTTTAAATTTTCTGTATGAACATACAATTTTGGGTCATAATTTACTCACAGTGCATTTGATTAAAAAAAATAATAATAATTATATATATATATATATATATATATATATATATATATTGAAAAGATAACAGCACAAATATATTGTTATGAAAAATAAATATGATTATAAAAAAAATAGAAGTCAGTGCATGGGTACACTTCTAAGCAGGGGGTCTATACTGCTTAGGAACAATGTTTCAATTGTAAAATATGAATTTTATAAGAAATTAGACTACCACACTATTGCTGTATGTTCACACAATGTAATCAAACTGTATTTAACCCTCAAGAAACAATATTTCATTTCCCCACTGCTGCCCCTCATGTGAGACAGAGATACCATAAGGTTCAGCTTTCAGATTTAGGCATGTGACAGCATATCTCTCACCAACCCTCAGTGGGGGTGTCACTTAAGCTCCTAGACAGACGCCAGCCATCAGACACCAGCTGAATCCAGGGGACCCCTGTAAATGTGAATATCTTCTTTAAAGCAGAACCATCTTTAATAAATGAGTGAATAATATCCATAGGCTAATGTTGTGTATAGCCTTCCCAGCTCAGTAATGATTAATTCACTGATCAGAGTACAGAATTCACTCATGCATTATTATAAACACATTTTAATTGATTAAAAACCAAAGACTTTCTGTGATTATCTACACACCTGACAGCAAAAAACACAAAACCTGAAGCACATTTTAAAATACACCTATAATAAGCACTGACCATATAAGAAATCTATTTTGGATGCTGTTTGAGTCACTGATCCTTAGTGTGTGAATGTTTCACAATAGGAGCAAGGTACAGCTAATATGTGGATTACCACTACTTGTATAATCTTTGATAAGGCTGACTGTAGGATTTGTAGTGTGAAAATATTTAAAATTTACTCTGGTGAGTCATTACTATGAAGGAAAGCCTAGATCACCCCAATGTGGGTGTTCTGATAGAGGGGAGACAGGAAAGTAAATATTTGTTTGTTCATTGACTGAGATTCTGTTGTTTCAAAAAGACGTCCATATAATGTTAGCTCCTCACTGAACTGAGTAAACCATCTCATGATTTGAGAGGTTTTGCCCAATCCTCCACGTGCATAGAAATAGACCAGGCAGCGCTGTATTGTCTGAAACGTGATCATACAAGTACCGCTATTTAACCCTGCTGAAAGAGGGGGGACGCATTGATCCCTAAGTACTAAGACATGAAAACATACGTGTTCCTTGTGACCAATTCTCAAATAAACAAGCTCACGTGTCAACAGTTCTCACATTAATCTGACAGGTGCATTCCTATTGGAGACTTGCAGTAATTTCCCCTAATCCAGTGAGCCAAGAATGCATAAATTCAGAGAGACTTTGCACCAGGTTTAGAAAGACAAGGAAAACCAATTTGGCTATCAGCCGATGCAGTCTCATAGATGCACACATTGAATTTGTGTGTTAGTGGTGTAGTGAAGTAGATAATAAGATGCTGAAATCTCAAATCTGAGCACAATGATTCTGGTGTTTGACCTCGTGGTCATGCTTCTAGATGTGACCTTCCACATCCTGTATTCTATGGTACGCACCATCTTGCCTCCGCGGCTGAAGGATGTTGAGGGCGAGCTGGTGCTCATCACGGGCTCAGGTGGGGTATTGGGCCGTTTGTTTGCCCTGGAGTTTGCCAAACGTGGCGCAGAGCTCGTGTTATGGGACTGCAACTCGGGCACCAACGAGGAGACGGCCAAGCTGGTGAGGGAGCTGGGTGTTAAGGCTCACCCTTACACCATCAACCTAACTGACAGAGAGGCCATCTATAAAACTGCCGACCAGGTGCGGAGCGAGGTGGGGCGTGATGTCACCGTGCTCATCAACAATGCGGGCGTGGTGGCAGGACGCCGTATGCTGGAGTGCCCAGATGCCCTGCTGGAAAGGACCCTGCAAATCAACTGCCACGCCCTTTTTTGGGTGAGATCACAGCTCTTAGACCAATAGCTGGTTTGCTATAGCAAACAAAGCTTAGTAGCACTTTGTGAAGGCTGGAAAGCATGATGTAATTTTATTATACAGAAGAAACTTTTAAAAAGAACTTGATATTAAGTACATAAAATAAAAGTAAGTGTGCAAGTAAGAGCATTATTTGTGGCAGATGTGTTGCAAAATGTGCATCATAAATGTAATTGAAGTTGAGCCAGAAAATCCGGGCCCCCAAAAAATGTTATTGATCTTATATTGACATCAAATATTTGACCTGAATTCTCATGTTAAAAGATTTCAAAATTCTGACGGCTCACACATTCCAAATAAAGAGGTTTACTGTGGGTTTACTGGTGATAAGAACACATGATGCAGGTTTGATCCATTTAACACATCCCAGAACAGTTAAGCCCACCATTTACGAGTAAACGTGATTTTCCCCGATCCTCTTACTGTGATAATTCCCATGTGTGCACACTGGCTAATTCTGCCGTGGAACATGCCTTAATCTTCTTTCAATAAACAACAACCTGTAAAATTTCCTGTGCTGTGCTTAATCATCATCAATTACAGACCCTCAATATATTTTAGACATTAGCTAAACTCTGTGGTAGTTGAGCCATAACTGTCATTACTCATTTGGTGTAAAATAGTGATTTTGTAAACAACATATTAAAGCAACCATTTTGCAAGCTAAGAAATTACCATTGGGAATAGTGTTCTCAAGGCTTATTTTAAATGGCTAGGATTGCAGTTTTCAGTCACCTGATTTAATTGCTCGTAGTCCTCTCCTCCCTGCTCCCTTTTTTCTCTCACTCTATCCTCCATTTTTGTGTCCAAATAGATGACGAAGGCCTTTCTACCCCAGATGAAGGCTAACAATCACGGACACTTTGTGACCATAGCCAGCACTTTGGGCCTCTTCAGCACTGCTTGTGTGGAGGTAAGAAGACCTCGGGGAAAGAGGGGGCCCAAGGAGAAGACCTGCCCGAATGCAATATCTGCTGAATTTATTTCATGGCAGGGAGTCACTGTACACCAACACAGCCCAACCTGGGGTGTGTTTCCCAAAGCGCATAGTTCGTCCATTCAGTCAATGGGTCCAACTACGCAAGTTAGCATATGTGATTTTGGGAAAAGTGGCCCTGATCCGCACTTTCATCATGCGCGAACTTCTCAATGGTTGATAGTGTGGTGACCCAAAGTTGCAAAAAAATGTGTGCGTGCGGAAACTTAACCTCCAATTTATAAAGCTCACATCTTAGTAACTGGAGAGAGAAGATAAGCAATCAGTGCTCCAGACAATGATATGGATCTCATTAGATTGACAAATAGTTTCTCTCCCCCCCCCCTCCCCAACTGCCATCAGCAGAGACCTCTAATTTAATCCCATTGTCAGTTAACTGCTGTACCACCAACAAAGCCCATTAATTGCATAGAAATGGCCACAAAACAAAGTAAGATCTCTGAGAATAGCAGCTACATAATGAGGATAATCCGGATTTAAGAGCGGTGTGGGCTTTGGGTGGATCAAACGTATTGTTACAGTGTTCAGCGTTACCTTGAGACATCCGAGCAACTCCGACTAAGTCGGAACAATTAATTAAACTTTCAAGCACTCAGGCTGGTAAATGGCCCACAGCTGAAAACATAAGGCCTCAAATATTTTCGTGGGCAGGTTCAAGAAAACGGAGTCACCAGGTTTCCAAATCACGTTGTTTCTTTCTCCAATGGTTCTTGACCTCTGGTTAAGGCGACTGCAGTATATGCTGGTTTTTATTCCAACCACAGTTAAATTGCTAGAATTTTACCAAACTGTACATTTTAGGATATTTACCACCTTTAGCTCATTTTGTCAGAAACAATTTGGCATGTCTCACAGAATTAAGGTCCCGTGTGCTTATTCTGCTGCATAGCAGATACATGAGGGGCAGTAACAGTCAATCAATGGATCAAATTACAATTCCTACATGCTCCTAATTGGTATCCATGGCCACCAAGACTTGACAATTCCGTCAATGAGGAGCAAACTTAAACATTTCTTCTAAACTTTAATGTTCAAAAAGCAAGAGGAGTATTGTGCCTGAAATAAAATGCATCATCATCCTAACATGAACGTGGGGTTTTTACTCGACTTTTTTTTTTTGTTTGCTTTCTTTTTTTAATAAAATGCCACTTAAAGCTCACTCGGTTAAAGCATCATACTGTGAAGCAGAAGTGACCATCACGGTGCGGGTTCAAGCCCCGGTCGTACCAACCGGCAGTGGTCGGCAGCATTTTCAGAGTAGCGCACAAATGGCCATTGCGCTACAGGGATGCAAATGGGAAAGGGTCTGCCGGGAGGGGTAATATACAAATGGTAACTTTGTTCATTGCTTAAGCGCCTCCTGTTGGCCGGATGGACGCTCATCAGGAAGATTCTAAGCTTGTTTATGTTCCGGTATCCTCCGCCCTCGTTCTGAACTTGCAACGATTCAACCAATGAGTGTATAAGCAGCAGTGGCTGACAGGCGTGTGCTTCGGGGGAGAGCTGCAAACAGTCTTCACCCTCCTGAGTTGGCAGCACGAGATCACGGATGAGCAAGCCTTCTACATAGATCCCCAATAGAGCATTCCAGATTCGGGTGGGATTGGAGGTGCTAAATTTAAAAAAAAAAAAATTTTTAATTAAAATATAAAAAAGCCACTTATTTATTTAAGAGTCATGAATCCCTGTACACATAAAAGGGACAGATGTTTAAGTTCAGTAAAATATGGGATTATAACCACAGTTGGAATGAAAACCAGCTCATGCAAGCAGCCCCCAGGCCCTGTTATTGGGGAATCACTACCTTACCTGTTGGTTTGTAGGACTACTGCGCCAGTAAGTTTGCAGCAGTGGGTTTCCACGAGTCACTGAGTCATGAGTTGCTGACAGAAGACGGCCTGGAGGGAGTGAAGACCACACTGGTCTGCCCTTACCTGGTGGATACGGGCATGTTCGCTGGCTGCAAGATCCGGTGAGTATACTGGCCTGTCCAATATGCAGGTAATGCTTAAAAAATACTTCTAACAATTTGTCGGCCTGCTCATAAGACCTTGTATCTTCAAAAATGATAAACCTCACAGGAAAATAAAAATATATATAAAATAAAAAATAATAAAATAATATTATTTAAAATATAAATAAAATATAAAATGTAAAATTTTGCATATAAGAATAGTGGACATACACATTTTTGTTTATCATCAGTTTGGAGATACGAGGTTTTATCAGCAGGCCGATGAATTACTGCATAATTAATTTAACTCTAAGTTTCAGATCTAAAATGCATGATTAGAAAGAAAACTGTAATGGTGGTTTAATAATCACTACCAGGAGCTGGAGGCAGTGGAATTCTAGAAAACAAACTCAAAAATGAAAAAAGAAAACCTTCCAAAAAAATAAAATAAAATAAATAAATCTACAATTTGAAGAGATGATACAAGGAAGTATCTGATGTGATGCCATTGTTGGTTATGCCATGATAAGCCCAGTGTGTCAAATAAAGGCGTAATTTCCTAAAAAGCTGCAGCAGTTACTGGACTCCAAAGATTGAGATTTTAATGATTGCTGACAATCTCTGGAATGCATTTCCCGCCAGCTGCTTTTCTGAAACACAACAACACTTTAATCAATAACAGATCTCAAATTCATACCCTCATGTAATCTTGACCATTTACTTGATGCCATCATTCCCTTTCACCTTTATACTTCAGTAATGTGCCCACAAGCTCAGCTGCATCTGCTCAGCCTTCATCATTTACAAATGTATCCCTTTTTACTCAGTGTCAGCTTAATTCAAATAGGGTTCAGTAAACTGTAAAGGGCTTTTTCCATCTAACGCCGACCTTTTATCCACCTCCTGCAACCAAATCAGGGATGAGCTGGAGACCTTCCTCTCAGCCCTAGAGCCCAATTACTGTATCCAGACGGCCATGAAGGCCATACTGGGAGACCAGCCCCTGGTGTGCATTCCACGCCTCATGTACCTGCCCTTCTTGTCAAGAGCGTAAGTACTAGAGCTACATTTCAATACAACACATTTCTCTGTCAGTATTACTCGAGCATGGTTTTTTGTAAATTGCTAACTTAGATCGGGATAAGACAAATTGCTTATGAACACCACTCAATCCCTAGACAGCACACATATAGAAGTCCACTGTGCGTATCAGTACTACCCTTATAATGCGCACATTACAACCCACTCATTATTACCTCAAGCTACCACTACTCATGTTTCCATTCATGTATTTTCATGCGCATTTTGATGTATGACATTAGGAAAGGTCAATGGAAATGGATAAGTCGTAAAACCGCCTCAATTTTGCAAAAAAAATGTTTTACGCTGGCATGAGGTGGTTAGCTGGTTACGTTGCTGTGTGCGCGCGCATCAATCTGTGTCAGATTTACATATTCCGCTTTCATTTAGCCTACCTAACATTACACTGTAAATTCCAACAAATTGTTGTAGGTAACATTGGGGCAACTTGTGAGTGTCAGCGTGTCTATCAAAATCGAGTTGATATAGTAGTTAAAAACCAAATTATGCATTTTTATGAATAAACAAACACCCAAAAATTTCCTGCATAGAGTTAAGACCCGAGCATGACCAGAGTAAAAGGTCACCGCTCGCCACTGCTGTACTGCCAGCTTTTGACCAATCCACGCTTGTTTATTTGCTCTAAACCAGTTGATGGAAATGCGCCTAATTTGCATTTCCTTTTCACAACGGTTCAAAAGTTTGCTTGAAGTTAACTTAATGGATGGAAACGCTTCTAATTAGCATTTTTTTCCCCCAACATTTAAAAACCTTGCTTAAAATTCAGTTAACAATAGATAGACGGCTACCATGGATTGACCATGTCCTTTCCCTACACAGACTACTGCCATGGGAGGCTAACGTGGCGGCCTACCGTTTCATGGGTGCCGACAGGTGCATGTTTCCCTTCATCAACACCATGACAAAGCGTGTGGACAATGGCCAAGCCAACGCAGCCTGAATGGCAGTGCTCCAGCCTGCTAGAGTGTAATACAAGCCTCAAGACTTATCAAGTTCTTGTTAAACAGGCCCTTTCTCTCACTACCAAGGACCGGTACAAGAGACGACTTGGATCAAAACACCATTAGCTCACACTGTTGGGCAAACTGCCTTCACACCAGAAGATACTACTTCTAATACGGTTTTGTAACAGTAATATTTATCAGAGGACAAGACTTTGCAGTCCCTAATGGACTCCAAAACCAAATTAACCCTTCAAGCTCTAAAAAAATGAAAAAAAAAAAAAAAAAAAATTATTTTGAGCGGTTGAAAACTTATGTGGCAACTTGATTAAAAGAGCTCCCCTGCAAGAGGTCTGATGAACAAGTCACCCCATTATAGGTTTTCAACAGCTTGCATTTTGACATCTAACATCACTGAACAACAAAAGCTGAGTTAATTATAACTCAAGGTTTTGTCTGCATGCTTTACCTTTGATCACATCTTAGAAACTCTGGGCCTCTCAATATTTTGATCCCCCAGACCTACTCTTTGTGAGAATCAAGAGTAAAGCTTACATTTATATCATACCACTTGAAGTGTGTTTATTGCAGAATGCCAATGGTCCCTGTGGTTGAAGCCATTAAGTGTGGATGGAGACACAGCACACAGGATTTGATACTGTGCAATACTGCGCTGAAGTTTTACTTACACTCCATGGGGAGCAGAAAATTGAGGTTTAACAATGATGAGCAGAAGCAACGTTGAGCAACTCAACGAGTTGAGTTGGAGTTGGAGTTGGAGTTGGAGTTGGAGTTGGAGTTGGAGTTGGAGTTGGAGTTGGAGTTGGAGTTGGAGTTGGAGTTGGAGTTGGAGTTGGAGTTGGAGTTGAGTTGGAGTTGAGTTGGAGTTGAGTTGGAGTTGAGTTGGAGTTGAGTTGGAGTTGATTGGGGGACTGAGGTGAAGGGAGTCGTGCTTGGACCACAAGCAACAAACTTTAATTGCCCCCCCCCCCCCCCCCAAATATTGAGGTAGGGGGCAACGTCACAGGACATCACAGACAGTACATTGAAGTTACAACCTTTTTCGGCCCTACATGGAAATGTAGATAAACACTTTCCTTTGTGTTAAAGCCCTCAAGGAAAATCAACATTGAATTGTCACTTCCTTCCATTGGGTCTTACTGCACACACTTATTTAACACTGGGGTTGAAAAAACAAACAAAAAAAAAAAACCCAAACCAATCGACTAAAAAGTATAGATTATTCTCATTCTTTAGTGTTCTCTTCAAAAAACATGAAAAGAAAATAGGCCATCATATTCTTGGCTATGGCAATTTCTTAAAACTATTTTCTACGAAGAAAAAAAAATGCATACAATTAAACAATATTAAGGGGATTTCTTCTCTCTCTCTCTCTTTTTTTTTTTAAATGAATCTTGTTTAACTGTGAACATTTCCTAACATACAGCAACTGTGATGATTTAGACACTACAGTGGTTTCCAACTAACTGTAGACCTCTAAAACAGCGGAGTTACACAGAAACACAATGTGCGATTTTCTCTGGGGCTTCGCAAATACCTCCCCTCCAAAACCAGATGACTAAATGGCGTCTACACCGTGCCATCCAGTGTCTGTCCCAGTGTGCTTGAGTTAGCCTGTTTCAGGAGTGATTCGCCTTCAATTTCCTGTTTGCCACATCTATGGAGGGAAAAGAATACACAGTTTGAGCTGACCACCGCTTATTAACATCACATCTCAGGATAGTTCATGCAACAGTTAATTGCAAGATCCCCGACTCCCAGCCAAAAATTTACACCACAGTACTGAAGAATGCAGTCACTAGCCTGAGAACATCTGGGCACACATAATGCTGCAGGTAGAGGACAAATACACCTAAATTGGTCCAGTATACAGTGGGGGAAATAAGTATTTGACCCCTTGCTGATTTTGCAGGTTTGCCCCCGAACAAAGAGTGCAACGGTCTATAATTTTAATGATAGGTTTATTTTAACAGTGAGTGACAGAATATCACCAAAAAAGGGGAATAAGACATTGTATGCATTTTAGGAATTTATTTGCATATTTTTGGTCAAAGATAAGTATTTGACCCCCTGAACAAACAGCATGTTCATATTTTGTAGAAAAGCCATTATTGGCCAGCACAGATGTCAAACAATTTTTATAGTTGTTGACAAGGTTTGTGCACATTTTGGCAGGGATGTTGGCCCACTCCTCCCTGCAGACAGCCTCCAAATCATTCAGGTCCCGAGGCTGTCGCCTTGCAACCCGAATTTTAAGTTCCCTCCGTAGATTTTCAATTGGATTCTGGTCTGGAGACTGGGTAAGCCACTCCAGACCCTGTACTACTTCTTCAGCCACTCTTTTGTTGCTTTGGCGGTGTGCTTAGGGTAGTTGTCGTGCTGAAACACCCATCCTCGACCCATGTTCAGCTCTCTCACTGAGGGAAGGAGCTGTTGGTCCAGAGTTCCACGGTATATGGCCCCGTCCATCCTCCCCTCAATGCAATGGAGTTGTGCCGTCCCCTTGGCTGAAAAGCACCACTGTGCTTGGCGGTGGGGATGGTGTGCTTTGGGTTGTACTCTGTGTTCTTTGCCCTCCAAACACAGCGAGTTGAGTTGAGCCCAAAAAGTTCTATTTTGGTCTCATCTGACCACATCACCTTCTTCCAGGCCTCTTCTGAGTCATCCAGGTGGTCAATGGCGAACTTCAGACGGGCCTGTACATGTGCCTTCTTGAGCAGGGGGACCTTGCGTGCCCTACAAGATTTCAATCCATGACCGCGTAGTGTGTTACCAACTGTTTCTTTTGTAACAGTGGTCCCAGCTGCCTTCAGTTCATTAACCAGTTCCCCCCTTGTGATTCCTCACCATTCGCATGATCAGGGACATCTCACGAGGTGAGACCTTGCATGGAGGCCCAGACCGAGGGGTTGGCGGCAGTGTGGTACTTCTTCCATTTCCTGATAACTGCACCGACAGTTGATCTTTTCTCTCAAAGTTGCTTTCCGATTCTCTTGCAGCCCATCCCAGCCTTGTGTAGGTCAACAATCTTGTCCCTGATGTCCTTAGACAGCTCTTTGGTCTCAGGTCTTGCCCATGGTGGAGATGTTGGAATCTGGTTGTTTGGGAGTGGACATGTGTCTTTTATACAGGTAATGAGGCGAGGCAGGTGTATTTGATGTAAATAATTAGTTGGGATTGGGAGTGCGTCTTAAAGACACACTAATTGGCTTGAGGGACCCAGAATACTTGCTGTTTGGTAGGGGGTCAAATACTTATTTTTCCTCATCAGATGGTTATCAATTTTTATAAATTCATATGATGTGATTTTCTGGAATTTTCTTTGTGATTCTGTCTCTCACTGTTAGAATGTACATACGATTAAAATTATAGATCGTTGCATTCTTTGTAAGTGGGAAAACCTGCAAAATCAGCGAGGGGTCAAATACCCCCACTGTAGGAAGGAACAAATTATTGCTTCTTGTTTTGAACCCCAAAATGTCTTCTTATGCAACTAGCACGCTCATAAATACCCTCTAATACTCTGTCAGGGAGACAACAAAACAAAACGTCCAAAGGAGTGAAATTATTCAGACATGATGATATTGCTCGCCCTTCTTTTCTCATTTACCTGACATGAGCCTCCTGAATGGACAATTAACCCCTAGAGTGGTAAATGAAGCCATTTTAGCTCAATGATGTAAGGTATGAAAATCAAAGCTGTTGAAAACCTATCATGTGGCGACTTGTTTAAAAGAACTCCCGGGAGCTCTTTTAAACAAGTCTCCACATGATAGGTTTTCAACACCACAAGATAATTACATTTATATTTCTTAAAAAAAATTATTTCAGCGCTCTAAGGGTTAATATATTATTTTCCATCAACATCATCCAAATGGCGCCACTACGGGACCCAATCCAGAACATTCTGATGTGGCTGTTTCCCTAACGTCTGAACTCACCCAGAGATTGGTCCATTGCCGGTCCTCTCATTGGTCTGTTGGTCCAGCTCTGACAGCAACTTCAGTATGTTTAGGGCAGCCTGTCGAGAGGAGGGAAATTTTTATCAGGGTATACTCATTAAAAAGGACAGCCTCAGGAGAAATAATGCCACAAAACAAAACAATTCTCCAACATTTTTGAACATGGCTACTCCAGACATTTACTCTGGCATAGTACAAATAACTGTTGCGGATCACAGACATGGCAAAAGCCTACAGTCATCCTATGCAGGTTAAGTTCATAGACAAATACCAGACTTGCTTCAGTAATGCTCTAATCTGCACATTAATAAACAGTAAGTGCGCACAGCTTCATCAGGATGTGAACAGTTTCAGCATTATCTAACACAATAAACTGACTTACAGAGAGCTAGACAGGTATTTTGCTTCAATGTGTGGTACTTCCCTTCTGACAGGACTCCAACGGCCCTAAATTAGCCGAGTGAGGATGCGGAATAGCGCTCACCATGTCGTGACAGGACTCCAGATCCTTCCCAATGCCATGGCTGATGAGGGGGGGCTGGGAGCCGCAGCTGATCAGAGACACAAACTCATTCTTATTGTTTTTGGGGAAGTCTTTGTATTCCACCTGCAAAAGAAACAAATACAAGTTTTAGGTGGTCAGACTGGTGCATGTGCGACTATCTATAAACTGTATGCATGCGCATTTGCAAACGTCAAACAAATGGGAGTTGTGTGTGTACCTGCAAACAGTTAACTGTACCCAGGTGAGCTACTCGGATGGATGGAAGAATGAGTGTCAACAGCGTGTGTGCGCGTCCACATGTGTAAATGCATGCTTGTGTACTTGTAGGCCCTGTCCATTAGCCAGGTAGGTAAGCAGCTTAGAGAGATGGACATGTACATGTTTGTGCCTAAATGACTGTGTACCTGGAGGCCCTGTATAGTAGCCATGAAGGTAAGCGGCTTAGAGGGATGGATGCGTTTGTGCTTGAATGAATTTGTAAACGCACAGGCCCTGTACACTGGTCTGCAACATAAAAGGATGGATGTGCAGATTTGTGCTGAATGAATGTGAGTACCGGTATATCCTGTACAGTAGCCAGGTAGGTGAGTTGTTCGGAGGGCCGGGTGAGGGGGCCCAGGGGCAGGTGGGCCAGGCCGTTGTTGCTCTTCAGAATGGTCTCCGCGGTGAGTGAGGTGCCAGCGTACAGCAGCTCATTGGCGATCATGGCAGTGAGGGTGGTCTTGGCCGGGTTTGGCGGGGTGCGACTGTAGTCCTTGGTATGGGGCCCCTGGTTGGCCCCGACCGCCTGTGCCACCTCGGGCACCATGGGCAGGATACCTGCCGGCAGCTGCTGATGGCTCAGGAAGGGCAGACGAAACTCCTCCTCCTTGGCACCTGCAGGATTGAGGGGAAACAATTTTGTTCTTTACGGTAAGCAATAAATACGGGTGCACTACAATCAGGTAATTACAGGCCGTTTTCCTTTTCATGATTTCACTGTAAAATTCTCACATACAGAGTGTTTCTCAAAGTAGTCTCAGTATTACACTTCATTTGAATTATGGTGCCTCCAGTTTGACCATGCTGTTGCAGACCACTTTTGTGCTGAAAAAGATGTTATCTATAATATAAAAAATAAAAATTTTGTTTACCTTCACTTTTGGTCAAAGGTTTAAGGAGACCCAAATTTTTCCAGTTTTTAAACAGAAAATTATGCAGTTTAATGCATCATTGTACTCTGGAAACCAAATTGTATTTAAAACTTTGAGTCAAAAGTAGCCACCTTTGTCAGATATAACAGCTGAACACACTCGTGGCATTCCTTCTACAATGGAAATCAAATATTCTTCAGAAATTTCTTCCCAACTCTGTTGCAGAAGTTCCATACCATGTTGTGCCTTTTTCCTGAGGTAGTTCTGGCAGAGCTTGGACTTATGCTTTGGGTCATTATCTTGCTGGAGGATGAACCCCTAACCAACTATGCACAAACCAGAGGGTACTGCATGGTGCTGCAGAATGCTGCAGTAGCCGTTTTGGTTCATTGACCCTGGATCCAGCAAAACAGCCCCAGACCATCACGCTTCCTCCTCCATGTTTGATAGTTGATGTCACACACTGAGGAGCCATCGTTTCACCTACTCGACGGCGTACAAAAAACCTGGGTAACGTTACCTTTTCTTTAAAACTTCTGACAGTTCACCACTTACCTTGGTAACATTTCAAGCTATTCGTTGGACTGGAACTGCATAATTTTCAATAAAAAACTGGAAAAATTGAGGTGTCCTAAAACTTCTGACCAGTAGTGTGGGTCTTTATAGTATGTTCAACTGAGGACTAAACAGAGCGCAACAAATCTGTTCTACCCGACCCCAGTAAATGGTGCAGATGCCGAGCTGCTAAGTAGAAGATTCATCAAAATGTACATAAATGCTTGGAAGGTCAGACAAAATGAATCAAAATAAAACAGCATGCAAGAGAGAAATATTGGTTTCTCCATGTAAGCACACATACTTTCACCTTAGAAATCGCCATGGTAGCGTTTCTCCAATTAAAAAAAAAAAAAAATGTTCAGCACTGGCGGCTGAATATGAATTGCTGAATGATTCAATCCATCTACAAAAGTACAATAATCAGTTAACTTGACAAGTAGCCCAAGCCTTATAAAATTGTGATAAATGTTAGCCTTTCTGCTACTTCCTGCTTCTAGGCCAATGCAACAGACCCCAGACACGTAACTGCTCCCCTGCATTAGCTCTCGAAGACTCACCAACTGTCCCGCCCTCCACTGAGCCGGGTTCAAAGAAGGTCACTTTCCGCCCATCTCCTGGCTTCTTCATTGGCGGCTTTGAATAGAACACACACACACACACACACGTACATGAAAAGACAGACAAGACAATTACGGCATGATGGCTGTGACAAGCATAGGCAAAATTTTAACAAAAAATATTAAAAAACACTGAATTTAACAAGTTCACAATGTGCTGGGTTCTTTACCCAAGTTGACTGAATGCAAGAATCAAAGAAAACTATGAATTGGGAAAGAATCATCCCAGCATGCATTACTGCGACTGAGTTTTGTACGGTGTGGCCCAGCTCTGTTCCGGGATATTTACCATTCTGAACAATTTAACTCCGCACCAAAAGAAGCAGGGCTCATTCAGCTAATCAGGTGCAACAAATGAGTGTTGGAGCTAAAATAAACATGACTGCCCCAACTTGGAGGCCTCCTGAGAAGGGAAAGCCCTTTTACCTTCTCGTCAGTTTTGAGGGCAGGCTTGGGGGGCTGAAGCTGGGGCACCTTGAACCCCATCAGCTCCAGCATCTTCTCGGCCGCGTTACGCTTGGCCACCTTCTTGCTGGGACCCATGCCCTCCGCACACTGACCGCACACCTTCACCTGGAGCAGAGTTGAACCAAGTTCAATGGCAAAGCCCAGACAAACTTTGCTGAGAGGAGAAGCCAAATGTCACACAAGAAATGAGATGCCGAAATTCTAAACCAGTGGTGACCAATCATGGGCCAAGGAGGAATGTGCGTAAGCAAATATTTATTTGAAACCAATCCTAAATTCCTAGGAACCTACATCTTGGAGAAAGGAATAACGTAGTGGTGAAGTCTTGAGTGTAGACCAGCAGACCTGGCCCTATGTGGTGAACTATTTTGCATGGCCACTACTGTTCTATACTCTCAAACAGGCCACAGGCTGGCTACTATTTTTACCCCATTATACAACTTCTTTGAATCTGCAATTCTGATTGGTCCTGAAGTCATACCACCAGCCGATTTCTGCACTTAACTACTTCTCAGAATGCTTTTCATATCACTTTATAAAATAAAGTTCAGTTAATTTTAAAATTTACGAAAATACTTGAGTCAAAAAGATATATCTCTAGATTGCAGCAAGAAGTTGCACATAGCGTCTTTAACAAGTATAAACCACTACCTATTTCTAATTATTGAACAAACAGTAACCCAACACAAAAATTAAACCATTCCAAAGTTTCTCAATTGCCTATGATGGCCTATTCATTAATTTATACGTGAACAATATCTGTTCAGATTTTCTTGGAAAATTCAGTCACACTTTACAGTAAGGCGTCAAATAATATGCTCAAGTAAAGTAATGCAGAACTAATGCATGACTCATGATAATTCAATGCAGGAATCAATGCTGGACGCATCATGAATTCCTGTTGCTCAACATTAACAAACGATGAAATCACTTTGTGATTAGTTCACGCTCAATAGATCATCAGTTAAAAGATGTTAATTCACATTTCTTCAAACAATATTTTTTATGACAAAATTAGCTGGATTCATCTATCATAAAAGTTAATGATTGTGCCTCGCTGCAATCAGACGTTTGCAATAACTGGCAATGCCTCTTTTAAACATCAATACGAAGGAATTCCAGCCCACTCTTCATTGCAGAATGGTTTTACTTCGGCCACTCTGGGGATTTGAGCTTGAACTGCCAGTTAAAATTTATGCCACAGCATCTCAATCTAATTTTAGTCAGGCAACACCAAAACCATCACTTTCTATTGAGCCGTTCAGAGTTGGACTTGCTTGTGCGCTCCACATCACTGTCCTGCAGGATAACCCAATTGTACTCAAGCTTTAGGTCACAAACTGACAGCTGTACAATTTCCACCAGGATTTTCTGGTAAAGAGGAGAATTTATGGTTCCATCAATTATGGCAATTTGCCCAGGCCCTGAAGCAGCAAAGCAGCCTCGGACTATCAAAACACCACCTCGTGTAGGACTGTTGGCTTGATGTAATGAGAAATGCAGTGTTAGCTTTATATCAGATGTAACAGGACCCATGTCCACCAAAAACTCCACAGAATGTCATCCCAAAAGTCTTGGGGGTCTGAAAGATGTTTTTGGCAAATGTGAGATGAGCCCTTGTGTTCTTTTTTGGTCAGCAGTGGTTTTCATTGTGCAACTCTCCCATGGATGCCATTATTTTCCAGGCTCCTTCTTATTGTTGAATCATAAACACAGACCATAACTGAGGCAAGTGAGGCCAGTAGTTTTTTTTGGATATTAGTCAGGGTTCTTTAATGACCATTCGGATGAGTCATCAATGCGCTCCTAGAGGATTTTTACAAGACTGGCCCCTCCAGGGAATATTCACCACAGTTCCAAGTTTTCTTCATTTGTAGATCACGTCTCTCACCATGGTTTGCTGGTGTCCAAGAGCCTTAGAAATAACATTGTAATGCTGTCCAGACTGCTAGATGTTAATGCTGTTTCACCTACTCTTGAATTTCTACAGATTGCAGGGTCATGTGCTGCTTTTAGCCGACTTCACATTGTCAGACAAGTTCTACTTAAGAGATGTTTAGATTCAACAGGGCTGGCAGCTATCATGCCCAGGTGTGTCTAGTGGAACTGAGCCTAATGATCAATTAAATGTGTTGAAGTCGTTGATTTCGTAACTTAAGGGGCAATTTCTCTTTCATATAGGGTTGGATAGCTTTTTATCTTCAATAAAAGTAAGCACTATTTAAAAACTGCCAGTTATCTTTGTCCAATATTAAAATTAGTTGGATGATCTGAAACATTACATGAGACAAATCAGCAAAAAGGGAGGAAATCGGGAAATCAGCAACCCTGGGGTCAATAGAAACAAATAACTTGAATGGTAGAAGTCCAGGTCACTTCATTTTCACATTTATCAAGAAATTAAATCAAAAGTAAATTAGCAGGAAGAGAAAGTGTTTTCTTAGGAACAGCAAATTCACTTTAAATCAACACTGTAGTGTTGTAGCTTTAAGCCACACTCCATGTCCACTTCAGCCATGTAAGCCACTGCTTTTAAGTACTTGTCCGTCAGTCAATACTACAAACTCCACTGTTTGCATGGTATAACACATGAGAACAGATATTTTATTAAAATTAATTTAGAGAGAGTCCATAAAAAAAAATATATGCCGCTAGTTTCAGAGTTTAAGTTGATATTAGATTAGACAGAGGAATAACTCATTGCAAAACTCCAAACCAGATGTCCAAGTTAGTACAAAACTCAGCTGGTCTGCCACCCTGCCATACCAATTTGGGAATGGGGTATAATGCTGAACTGAAATGCACCCTAAAAATGTTGAATGCAAAGTGTCATAAAATTTGATCAATATTTGTAACTGCCAGAGGCCATGGGTCATTCAAATGGGCGTCGAAGGGTCAAAGACCTAAAATGGCGATTTTTCAGAAACTGCAAAACATTTCATTTGTATGTTTAGACATGTTGCAGACAACCTACCTACCAAGTTTCAATTCTATCTGTATTTGGAAAGTGCAAACTGGACAGTTTCATTTTTTCAATATGAGCATCCTGCCACGCGGACGGAGGCTGATATACCAGCCCAAGGAGTTCATCATCAGGTCAAGACGTTGCAGACCAAGTTTTGTCAGATTTGATCAATATTTGTGGCCACTAGAGGATACAGATTGAATTGTTTACAGATGACAAACGATGACAATGGACTTTACACCATCTTCATAACTCAATAAAATGCACATAAGTAGCTTTATCCACTGGGAGCAATGTTAATTTGATTTAGAAATAATCCACGATGAAGTCTAGGGCTGCTTTTGAATAGTGAAAAAATTATGTCCCATCATTCAATTCCGAATCACTTTTCTTTACCCTGAATGAAAAATGTCATGAGGTAAAGCAAAGGTGTGAAGGGGAATTCATAACTGCTTAGGAAGACAATCGCACTAATAAGAGAACCTGAATGCACTTGCATTAGCCAATGTGATCATGCGTCTCTTGCTCGTCATGTTCATTCGCTTTCTTGATTGGCCAGAGTGATGGTCGGCACTCTAAGTACTGCTGGCGCACAGTATTGTGGGGTGGCGTTATCTCCTTTCTTTTTCTAAAGGGTGGTTTAGTGTACCCTATACTAAAGGTGATAAGTGAGCAAATACTGAAGCACCTTTCCTTCACATTTAGAGAATTCAAACACACTTATCATGGCTGCCAATAATTCTTGGTCATTTTCTAGGCGATAGGAACTTTCCTGAGCAAAAAAAGACTATTCGAATGCAGCCTAGGACTACAGTATTTAGAAAGTTGCCAACAAGGGGAATAACTCTCGGTAAGAATGTCAGAATACTCAAAACGCCCTTAAGCACCTTCACCCATACACTATACTGTGACTTTTAATTGGAAACAATCCACACTAACAAGAACACTTCACTGACAAACAGACAGACGGACTGTGGCCATATCATTACAAGCCCATCATTACTGCAGTCACTGAAGCGTCAATTTAGGCAACTTTGTGAATTGTCTTGAAGAGAAACGGCAGAAAATAACTTTCCTGACACATCGCTTTTCTTGAATTCACCCGAGGGAAAGGGAACAGAGGAGCTGACCATCTGGCTGCTCTACAGCATCTGCGCCCTGACCTGCATGATGAACTCTCTGCGGCGAGGCAGCCCGCGCTCCGTCACCAGGCTGTACTCCGGCTCCTTCTCCCTCTTGGCCTGCTGGATCTGCGCCAGGCGGCTGATGGGATTCATGCCCTGGCCATACTCTGGACTGGTCTGCAGCTGTTGGGGAGGGGGGGGGGGGGGGGGGGGGGTGGATCGACAGATTACAGTTAGGGATCAGGGGCTTCATTCACACAAAACTTCTGGCCTAAAAGTTGCTCCTAACAAGCCGATTTAGGCATAAAGCCGCTTTCACACCGGACGCGAAAGGAATGTTGTGAAAATGTTTTTCCCTCTCGAAGAGTCATTTCCAAAGACTTGGAGGGCTGAAAGTAGGTTCCAAGTCTGAGAGTCATAAACAAAGTAACCAAGAGGACTCCTAAAGTCGAGCGAGTCAAAAGGACTCCTATTGGCTGCCTCCGAGAACCAGGTTCATCATCGGGCACACATTTATGAAAAATATAATGTTAATCTTAGCATCTCTGTGAATTTCTTTTAAGCAGTAACTCTTCATCACAAACTTTTAGTGCCAAACTGAAGCGCTCCCAGCACTACTAATTTGATGTGAATAAGGCCGCTGGAGTACTGCAAAGCCACACAGATGCTTGTGAAAGATATCCCTCCGTATAAAAACCTTCAAATCCAGATGGGATATCTTGTTTTCTTATGCTTCCACCAATCACGATGCATTACATGCCCAAAAGTATGTGGACAGCTCTCTCTTCTCCCCCGGGGGATGTTATTCAAGGTTTTGGTCAATTCTCGTAGCCCCACGATCAGGTAAAAATTCCCAAGTGTCCTGAACCCCCCTCCATTTTCCCCAACCTCCCTCCACAATAACCAGTCCCCCCACCCCACCATGCTCTCTGCTCTCCTCCTGACCTTGACGATGGACTTGCTTTTCTTCTTGATGCGCGGCTGCAGCTTCTCCACCACGGGAAGGTGAGGCAGCTGGCGGAGTTGCTCCAGCACAGCGATTGCCGCGCACTTTTTGGCGATCTTTTTGCTCTTCCCCTCCCCCTCCCCAGTGAACTCCCCCACCATCACCCGCACCACAAAGCTCTTCATGTGTGGGGGCCCGGCCTCCTTCAGTACCTGAGGCAGGAGGGGGAAGAACAAACAGAAGAGGGAAGAATTGATAGAGAAAATCAAAGAAGAAAAGGATCAAACAAAAAATCTTTTTTTAATAAGAACCTTTTTACATGAATACTGTGTGTGAAAAAATTCCCAAAAAATAAGAACAAGTACTGTAGTAAGGAACTTGTTCCAGTATAGTAGAATGGAAAGAATATTCACAAACTAATAATGGATTAAACCATTATTAATGAAAAATTAGCTCTTGAAACACTTTTCACTAAAAAAAACTAGAAAAGCACTCAGAGAGCAGACTTCCGCCAGGGGGCAGCAAAACCCAAAAGTACGGCGATTTGAACTCCGGCCCATTGGAAAGACTCGAAATCTTGAACTTTGGCGTATATCGCAGCAGTACTTTGGCCTAGATATGCCAAAATTTAATCACCTGATCCTTGACTTAATACCCACCTTCTCTGAAAATTTCATCAAAATCTGTCCATAACTTATTTTGGAAAGCAACAGACAAACAAACAAACAAACCCAGGCAAAAACAACCTCCTTGGCAGAGGTAATTAAAAAAATTTAAAGGGGAAGTTCAGAATTTTGGACATAGGACCTCATTTCCATGTTAGCTAGTGCGCCATTTATCAGTGGAGACCATTTTCAACACATTTCATTCAGCCCTTCAAGTTACAAAGTTTGCTGGGGCTAGGCTAGCGCAAGTCAACAGTTTCTGCTAGCCTGCCAATAAAAACAGTCTTGCCCATTCCACAGTACACCCGAGGCAAATAAATTGTAATGCCAGACTATTGATGCGAATGTGTTGATAGAATAATGTTAGAAATAAAACTATCCTTGCATCACATGATTGTATTACATTTTGAGGGACCAGTTTCTCAGCAGCGGCGGAATTTTACTTTGCTCCAGATAGTTGTATAGTAACGGAGCTGCATCTGCGCCGAAAAGTAACATCAGGTAAATAAACTAAAATAGAGCCAGCAGCCTAAGTAATATCAGTCCGCCGCTGCCGTAGCTACCAACCACTGACCTAGAACACTCCAACTACAGGGAACAAAGTGTAAAATACACTGCTCCCGAGACAGTAGCACTAGTCCCACAAAATGCGATGCAAGGGTAGTTTTATTTCTAACATCATTCTATCAACACACACATTTACGTTGATAGTCTGGTGTTATAATTTATTTGCCTCAGGTGTACTGTGGAGTGGGCAAGACTGTTTTTATTGGCAGGCAAGTAGAAACTGTTGGCTTGCGCTAGCCTAGCACCAGCGAACTCTGCAACAAGGACTGAATGAAAACAGTCTCCACTGATAAATAGCACACAGGGTAACTTGGAAATGAGGTCTTAAGTGCAAAATTCTGGACTACCCCTTTAAAGACACGTGAGGCTGAAATCCTCAAAAAAATTAAAAACAATAAGGATCAGCCCAAAAAAAACATGCTCTCACTTGAAAAAAGCGACTAGCTTCACACCGATTTCAACCTTTCAGCAAATTACATGCTGATGTCCCAGCCTGACATTCACGATATTCAGCCATACTCTTAAAGACTACAAAATACAACACAAACGGTCACATACCTCAAAATTCACAGGCATGTTCCTCTTCAGTGCAATTTCAAATACTTGACTAATTTCTGATTTGTTAAGGTTCTCTTCCGATGGCTCTCCATTCATCTGTAAAACGTTTGATGATTAATGCAGTTGTTCCATCACAAAAGATAGGCAGGGTGATTCATTCAAGAGACCGGTAGCTGACTGCCTGCCATTAAAAAGCCGTCCTGGCATTTTGTATACATTCGTGAAACTAATTCTACGTTGATTTAGGATGTTTTTATGCCAATCAAGAGCTGCACATTTAAGAGATGCACCACTGGAATGAGAAAGGAAACTGCAAAAGAAATAAGTAATAATCCAAAGTCTCGCCCAAAAAGAATTATAAAGCGAAAAACTATACAGGGTGTAGCCCCCGATCGCCCACATTTTTCATTTTGGCTCACTTTTGACACAAAATTGTCTTTTATTTAGTAAATTATGTTATCATGGCAACCAAAATCGATAGGCGCTGTGTCCTAACCGCTGTCCACAGAAATCGCTTTAAATTTGTGGCCTGTAGTGTGTCCATAAGGAAATCTCTACGGCAGCGGCGACAGCGGACCTGTGACGAGGCCAAATCCATAGTAGATCCGACTTCGTCCAGGGACTACAGCCCAGTTCAGACCAAAGATTCGCGACGAGACGAGACAGTTTAAGAACCTTGCAGGTAGGAGTCGCAGCAGTGTGAACTGGCCCGTCTCAGCTAGTTGCAAGCTTGCTGATGGCCTCGCCAGCGATTCAACTCATAAAATCGCAAGAAGCTGGTTTTAGAACGTTAAGCACTAAACCGTCTCAGCAGCCAATCAGCTTGTGGCGGATTCAGCTGGTCTCGGGAGTTACAAACTATTTAGCTGTGCGGAACTGCGCTGAGAATAACAGAGAAATTTACAGGGATGGGATGGTCTCCCGTTGCGAGCTCCCGGCACAGATTGGCATAAGCGCCCTGGGTATTTCATTGAAGCACCCATGGACCAGTAGCGCAGCCAGAACTTGAAATTGCATGGGCACTAAGCATTTCTTCTCAAAAAAAAAAAAAAAAGTTCTGATTCGATCGCAACCATTTTTTCTAATTAAATATGCCTTCAATCTGAAAACAATCCACACTATCTAATGTTGCTTATTAGTCTTGATCTGTTTTCAGTCAATTTCCCTGGTAAAAGACACTTTAACCCTCCCCTCTCAGGTGTTGCCACTTGTCTTCGTGAAGACGAGAAACCAAACTTAACAGTTGAACACAAAAAAAGCGCATTTCAATCTTTTTCAATTAAACGATCAATATGCACAGGTTTGACGACTTGCTTAGGATGTGACTAAATTTAACGCGGAAAATCCACAGGGGCTTTTTTCGTGAAGAGTTGCCTATTTAGGCATGTGAATTAAACATTTTTATAGAATTTATTATTCAATCGCCTAAACATTTCATCATAAGAGAAACTAACAAGTTGAACAAGAACAATCGGGTCACTAATCTCATCCCTTTCAAGGGATGTTTTCCGCCCGGCCAGTTTTCGGTCCACCACCCGCCACTGCTTATGAATAACTTATTCTTTTGAACCGTATTATGCCTATTGATTACTCGCCCTTAGATCGCATCACGAGGGAAGCAGTGTCTTTAATTGCCAATTGATTATTTATATAAATGGAAATTGCTTTAATAAAGGCAAATGGCTGAGAACAAGTTGGGTATAAAAATTGTAGTAAAGCTATTGAGTGGCCGCTCTATTTTACTGCGGTCAAGTGTTCACTATACTCAGGTGTGTCAACCCCACTGATTTGAAATGCACAAAATTGCACATCCAACTGAATGCTTTCAGATGGAATGTGTCGTTCATCAGAAAAAATGACAGCGATCGAGTCAGAATGAATAAATGTTTTAAAGAGATGTAATGTGAATATAGGCCACTAGATGGCAGTATTTACCTTTTTTTTTGTTAAGCTCAGACTGGAGTCATGTTTAGACATGTCCTGGACATGTCTGGGGCAAGTCTCAGAAAGTTAAAAAAAAGAGGTCTAAATGTGGGTGGGGTCTGCAAAAGAGTATATAAGGAAAAGAATTGAGACAGTAAAGTAGTAGGAGAAATTGCAAGAAGATGACCAGACCTGCCATTCTGTTCAAGACCTGTGACGTTTCTTTTGTGGATTTCTTTGCCTGTGTTTGAGCATTTTCTTCATCCAGGACATCACCAAGCCACCCCACTAAAAAGGGACTGTAATTATTTCTGTTTTTTCTTATTTATCAATCTTGGTCTTTAGTTGTAGGTTGTTATTAGTCTTTGTCTTTGTTAAAAATTAAATGTGTTTGAGTTGTTAAAACTGTCTTTGTCATCCCTTGCTGTTGCTGTTGTGTTCTAAATGTAATAACAAATTGGGGCCATAACAAATTGGGGGCTCGTCCGGGATAGACCATTGTGTGAGTAATTTATTGAAAATCTAACATTCCAAATTGTGAAATTGTTTTTGTGAATTTTCCTAGATATATATTGACAACAGCAATGGATGATTTCTTGGCATCACCAACCGTAGGGGTTTTGAAGTCTTTTAAAAAGACAGAACTGCTAGAAATTTGCAGACAGTTGGAGCTGACAGAAGTAAAACCAGCCATGCGAAAAGCAAGACTGGCTAGAGAGATAGTTGAATATTACATTGATGAAAATGTGTTTGCACCAGGAGATCTGGAACAGTTTCCAGTGGAAAATCCAAATTTAGAAATGGAACTTAAATTAAAAATGCTAGAGA
The DNA here is from genome assembly GCA_029721435.1 of Gymnothorax reevesii. NCBI lineage: Eukaryota > Metazoa > Chordata > Actinopteri > Anguilliformes > Muraenidae > Gymnothorax > Gymnothorax reevesii. The sequence continues at coordinate 70,216,128 of CM056585.1, read as the reverse complement.
TTGAAAAGGAGGAAAGAGAAAAAGAAAGGGAGGAAAAAGAGAAAGAAAGGGAAGAAAGAGAAAAAGAAAGGGAGGAAAAAGAGAAACAAAGAGAATTTGAGAGGGAAGAAAAAGAAAAACAAAGGCAGTTTGAGTTAGAAAAATTAGCAAGAGAAGAAAAACAAAGAGAATTTGAGAGAGAGAAAGAGGAAAGAGCAGAAAGAGAGAGACAGAGACAGAGAGATTTTGAATTAGAGAAGTTGGATAGAGAAGAAAGACTCCAAATGGAGCAACTAAAAATTAAAATAGCAATGAAAAATAAATTTTGTGCTAGTCAGGAGGTAAAACTGGTGCCTCCATTTTCGGAAAAGGATGTTGACAACTATTTCCAATGTTTTGAAAAGGTAGCAAAGAGTTGCCAGTGGCCAAAGGAACACTGGCCTCTGATGTTGCAAACTGTCCTCAAGGGTAAAGCTCAACAAGCCTATTCGGCTTTGTCTGCAGATGATTCCTCTGATTATGAAGTTGTCAAAAAGGTTATTTTGAGAGCTTATGAGTTGGTTCCAGAGGCTTACCGACAGAAATTCAGAGGTCTGAAGAAATCTGAAAATCAGACTAATGTTGAATTTGCTAATGAGAAGCAGGTTTGCTTTGAGCGCTGGTGTACTTCTATGGAGGTCAAGGATGATTTCAACTCACTAAAAGAGATGGTGTTAGTTGAAGAATTCAAGAACTGTGTTAAGGATGATGTTAAGACCTACCTTAATGAGAAGCAAGCACTGAATTTGCAATCAGCTGCAAAATTTGCAGATGAATATGTTCTCACTCATAAGTCCAAATTTCAGTCAGACCAAGGTAGCAATTTCACTTCAGGATTGTTTCAGCAGGTTGTGTATGAACTAGGTGCAAAACAGATTCTTTCTAGTGCCTATCATCCAGAAAGTCAGGGTGCCTTAGAGCGGTTTCATTCCACTCTCAAGACAATGATGAGGACTTATTGTTATGACCATGAGAAAGACTGGGATGAAGGGGTTCATTTGCTGTTGTTTGCAGCTAGAGAAGCAGTGCAGGAGTCTACTGGATTCAGTCCATTTGAGCTAGTGTTTGGTCATGAAGTGAGAGGACCTTTGCTATTATTGAGTGAACAATGGCAAGAGGAAGAGCCGCAAATCAGTCTGTTAGACTATGTTAGCAAGTTCAAGGAAAGATTGCGTGCAGCTTGTGACCTTGCCAAAGAGAACTTGAAATCAAGTCAGGGAAAAATGAAAACTTGGTATGATCATAAGGCTAGAAGCCGTGAGTTTAAACCAGGAGACAAGGTCCTTGTGTTGTTTCCCTTGCAGTCCAATCCATTGCAGGCTAGATTTCATGGTCCTTATGAAATTCTGACAAAACTCAATGATCTCAATTACATTGTGAAGACTCCAGATAGGAGAAAACCAAAACAATTGTGTCATATTAACATGCTAAAGCCTTATCATGACAGAAATGCTAGGGTTGCAGCTGTCACTTCAGATTCTCCAATGGTCGAAACGTGTGAAGATGAGGGGGAGTTTCAAGATGATGAACCAAGAATTAAAGCTGAAGTTCTTTCATGTAAATTGTCAAACACTGAAGTGTTGCAAAATCTTGATGTAAAACTCCAGCACTTAGAACCCTCACAGAGAGATCAGTTTGAAAGGTTGATCAAGAAATATGAGGATTTGTTTCCTGATGTTCCAAAGAGAGTTACTATAGCCTCTCATGATGTAGATGTTGGTGATGCCAAACCAATAAAACAGCATCCATACCGGATGAATCCTGAAAAGAGAAAGATTGCTGAGAAAGAGGTTGAGTACATGTTAAAACATGATATTATCAGACCCTCCAACTCCGATTGGAGTTCACCCTGTGTGCTAGTTCCAAAACCTGATGGAAGTACTAGATTCTGTACAGATTATCGCAAAGTCAATGCTGTAACTAGAACTGATGTGTTTCTAATACCTAGGATTGATGATTGTATTGATAGTGTAGGGCAAGCAAAGTTTCTGACCAAGATTGATTTATTGAAGGGTTATTGGTGTGTGCCTTTAACTGAGAGGGCCAAGAGCATCTCTGCTTTTGCCACACCATCTGGATTGTACCAGTATGAAGTCCTACCCTTTGGCATGAAAAATGCCCCAGCCACGTTCCAAAGGATGATACAGTCTACAATCGCCGGATTGCCACACACGGGTGCATACATCGATGACCTGAATACATGGAGTGACTCCTGGGAAGAACATCTAAAAGATGTCGAGACGTTGTTCCAGCGCCTGACCCAGGCTAACCTGACTGTTAACCTGAGCAAGAGTGACTTTGGTTGTGCTACTGTCACCTATCTTGGCTACGTCATAGGCCAGGGTAAGGTGGCACCCATAAATGCTAAAGTCCAAGCCATCATGGACTTTCCAGTTCCTGACAACAAGAAAGCTTTGCGCCGCTTCCTTGGAATGATCGGGTACTACCGCAAGTTCTGCAAGAACTTTACCGAGATTGCTCTCAGTCTAACTAACCAACTGAAGAAAGGCGTAAAGTTCACCTGGGATGATGCATGCCAGAGAGCCTTCGATCGCCTGAAGTCTCTGCTGTGTCACTTCCCCGTGCTCAAATCTCCTGACTTCAACAAACCGTTCTCCATCGCGGTCGATGCCAGCGACCAAGCTTGTGGATCTGTGCTCCTACAGAGAAGTGACTCTGATGACATTGAGCATACCGTGGCATACTTCTCCAGGAAGTTCAATCGCCACCAAAGGAACTATTCCACAATAGAGAAGGAACTGTTGGCTCTGGTCCTTTCTTTACAACACTTTGAGGTTTATGTTTGTACAGGACAAAAGCCAATGATTGTGTACACTGACCACAATCCGTTAATGTTTTTGAGTAAGATGAAAAACAAGAATCGGAGATTGTTGAATTGGAGTTTGATATTACAGGAGTTTGACTTGGAAATTAAGCATGTGAAGGGTACAGACAATGTAATTGCTGATTGCTTATCCCGTGTTTGAATGTGTATATCATGTGTTTGAACATTGTATGATATGTATATATAGACAAGTGTTCACTTAACCATTTTGTATTGAAAAGAAAAATTTTGCCTTTATGAGTCAAAATTTTTCCCTTTTGGAATGGAGGTGTAATGTGAATATAGGCCACTAGATGGCAGTATTTACCTTTTTTTTGTTAAGCTCAGACTGGAGTCATGTTTAGACATGTCCTGGACATGTCTGGGGCAAGTCTCAGAAAGTTAAAAAAAAGAGGTCTAAATGTGGGTGGGGTCTGCAAAAGAGTATATAAGGAAAAGAATTGAGACAGTAAAGTAGTAGGAGAAATTACAAGAAGATGACCAGACCTGCCATTCTGTTCAAGACCTGTGACGTTTCTTTTGTGGATTTCTTTGCCTGTGTTTGAGCATTTTCTTCATCCAGGACATCACCAAGCCACCCCACTAAAAAGGGACTGTAATTATTTCTGTTTTTTCTTATTTATCAATCTTGGTCTTTAGTTGTAGGTTGTTATTAGTCTTTGTCTTTGTTAAAAATTAAATGTGTTTGAGTTGTTAAAACTGTCTTTGTCATCCCTTGCTGTTGCTGTTGTGTTCTAAATGTAATAACAAATTGGGGCCATAACAGAGATATTTCGTTCCCACCCAATTTGAAGTTCTGGCTACGCCACTGCCATGGAACTCTCCAAATTCTCGCCCCTTTCTTTTTCTGTGTCTCCTTGCACTTTTTTAATAGCAGAAATGCAACCATTGCCCCAAACTTATCATCTTATTATCCATATTCTCAAACGCGGCAACAAATGTATCAACTAGGAAAAAAAGGCCTTAAGAGCCGGTAGTAAGAATGTTAGCACAGAGAGTCGTTGCTGTGGAAACGGTCTCATCTTGTCGCATCGGTGTGAACTGGCAGGTTTCAGAACGTCGCAGACCGGTGCGTTGCAAGTAGTTGCAAGTCTCAGCCCATCTCATCGCCAATCTTTGGTCTGAACTGGGCTTACAACTATGGCAGCCAAATACAGACGATGTTATATTTGAGACCAAACACAGTGTCTCATATAAAATGACTAAACTGTAAAATGATGAAAAAGGGGGGGTTAAAAAACAGCATAGAGCTGCAGGCCGTGGTCTTGGGAGGGGCTCACCTGTGGGAGCTGCTCCAGTAGTGGCTCTTTCTGCAGGGTCTTTAGGGCCTTGGAGGCGGCGTCGTGTTTGGCCGCCTGTCGTGTGCGGCCCTTACCATGAAACTGCTGGCCTCCGATGGTTAGCTCCATGTGGTACAGCACTGGCCCCACCGGGGGGAATGGGTAGTAGTACCTGCCCCAGTCACAGAGGAATGTTCCGGTGAACTGAAGGCTCCACTGCATAAGGGTTTGCCCCATAGTTAACGTAAAAAAAGAACACTATCTCGCACTGATTTATAGTGCATTATAGTGTGTGTGCGTGTATGTGTCCATGTGCCATGTGCCTGATGTGCGTAGGAACATGTGTGTGTGTAGGGACAGGGAAAGTAATACAACTGTAACAACCTAGAAGTCAATGCAAGGTGTTGATTGCCATGTCTCCACCTGCCATTGCTTCACACAGCTAAAAAGTTAATCTTTGACAACGAATACAGCAGCCCTTATGTGACCTTAACCTTTGACCCAATATGACCTGGCACCAAAACCTACTTAGTTCCAACTATCCTCTTTGTGAAGTAACCATTTGTGATTTGCTCAGAAACTGTCCTCTCCTTCATTAGATATTGTGCATACAAGGTGTGTACAGACGGACGGACAGATAACTGGAGAGCAGTATGCTTCCCGCCCACTATGTGGGGTGAAGACATAATAAAAATGCACATTCAAGTCAGATTTTATATTTCCATGAAGATACAAATCAATCTGGAAACATGTTGAACATCCCTGAAGGACCTTGCAGCGAACTCTGAGTCAGACGTACCGCGGGTAAGGACCAGGGGCCCGAACACTGTAGTTGAAGGTTGGCCTCATTCCAGGATACGGATCAATGGGCTTGTAGATAGGTTTCTTCCCCAGCTTCATACAAACTGCATTCAGCTCTACGGTGTGAGTTATGCTGTCTAAACACACAAAAATCGACCGCAGCAGGAACCAATTACCATGAATCAAAAAGCACATTAACATCACAAAATGACAGATACAACACTGGTCCATTCGCACATGGGGCAAAGCCCATTAAGATTACACACCTCTGCAATCGCAAACAGGTTAAGCCAGTGAGGCCAGAATCCTGAGAAACATAAACCAAACCACCAATTCCGTACCAGATTACCCACAATTGTTCGTTTGAACTGAGATTTTACCCGTCATTGCAACTGCATGATATAAAAAGGCAAATTCAATCATGAACAAATGTGGACACACGAGCAATACATTCCAATCAGGACAAACTATAATCTGGTCACAGTTTTGCGAGAACTAAATCAAAATATAAATGATGACTTCGCAAAACTTCAGCATTAAATGGTGTTCAAATCTTTCATTCCGAAAACTGGTCAGTTCATAGAAAATATTATTCAAAACTCAAGCAAAAACACTGGCTGAACAGCTTCTCTTAAATGTATAAACCCTACTGAGAGCGTAGCCTAGAATCAATCAGCATTTGTTCACGTTAAATAGATAAATTAATAACATTTGCAGTCGAGTGACAAAAGACTTATTGATTGCCTCCAAGTCAATATTCCAACAGCCGAAAGAGAGAGACATTATCCTTTAAACCAGCATGGGCTCACACACGCGTGCTAACAAACACAGGCAGACGCACAAACACACGGCCCACCTGGGCTCACACAAGCGCGCTCACAGACACGAACTCACACATACACATAGCCCACCAGGGCGCGCACACACACACACACATTAACAAACAAACTTGCGGCTCACAGACACACGCTCACAAACACAAACTCACGCAGACGTGGGGACCCACACACACACACGGCCCACCTGGGCTCACACACACACACAAACGCACGGCTCACACATGCGCAATCACAAACACAAATTCACGCAGACGCGCAGACACACGGCCTGCCTGGGCTCACAGCCCACCTGGGGGGTATACAATGAGGCTAGTTCAATTTAGACAGGCTTTATTAGCGTGAGCCAGTTCAACAAACGCTGAACTCGCAATCAGAGATAATTGGTATCACAACGGTGGTTATAACCTTTCTCTGTTAACCTCGGCTTTGTGCTTTTAACGCCGCGAGTGCTCTCAAAGGGCATTCCAAGCGTTAATTTGCCGTATTTCCCTTCCCTTCCCTTCATAAAATGATCGATCGAGTACCGGGGCACCAGGGTGCACCTCCACCGGCTTAATGGGAGACACACATGAAGTTTTACATTGATTGGTTGGACACTTGAAAGACTGCATGATTATGCATGCGCATCGACTCTTGGGAAAATGTAATTTAGATTTATGTTAGTATATGCATCTTGTTGGTTGATGTATGCACTTGCTCGTTGAATGTAATGCAGGTGGCTGCTGGGCGATAAATAAAATCTTTTAATAAATCTCCTAGGAGGAGTGGGTCGCGTTTATGAACAGTTATGAGAAATGTAAAGATATAAAATAGTAAAAAGCAACACTGTTGCTGCTAATAAGACCAGAGAGGAATTATGGCGGAAAATTTCTGACCGTGTAGGCAAAATGAGAGAGTCCTCAGACGAAGGACTAGTGGAAATCATGTTAGTTTGTCGGCCAAATGAAACAAAGTAATATTAAATTAAACAAAACCCAAAACCAGTGAAGTTGGCACGATGTGTAAATCGTAAATAAAAACAGAATACAATGATTTGCAAATCCTTTTCAACCTATATTCAATTGAATACACTGCAAAGACAAGTTACTTAATGTTCGAACAGGTAAACTTTGCAATTTTTTGCAAATATTAGCTCATTTGGAATTTAATGCCTGCAACATGTTTCAAAAAAGCTGGCACAAGTGGCAAAAAAGACAGAGAGTTGAGGAATGCTCATCAAACACTTATTTGGAACATCCCACAGGTGAACGGGCTAATTGGGAACAGGTGGGTGCCATGATTGGGTATAAAAGCAGCTTCCCTGAAATGCTCAGTCATTCACAAACAAGGATGGGGCGAGGGTCACCACTTAGTGAACCAATGCGTGAGCTGATTGTCGAACAGTTTTAAAACAACATTCCTCAAGCTATTGCAAGAAATTTAGGGATTTCATCATCTACGGTCCGTAATATCGTCAAAAGGTTCAGAGAATCTGGAGAAATCACTGCACGTAAGCGACAAGGCCAAAAACCAACATTGAATGCCCGTGACCTTTGATCCCTCTGGCGGTACTGCATCAAAAACCAACATCAGTGTGTAAAGGACATCACCACATGGGCTCAAGAACACTTCAGAAAACCACTATCAGTAACAAACAGTTCGTCATTACATCTGCAAGTGCAAGTTAAAACTCTACAATGCAAAGCGAAAGCCATTTATCAACAGCACCCAGAAACGCCGCCGGCTTCACTGGCCCAAGCTCATCTAAGATGGACTGATGCGAAGTGTTCTGTGGTCTGACGAGTCCACATTTCATATTGTTTTTGGAAACTATGGACGTCGTGTCCTCCGGACCAAAGAGGAAAAGAACCATCTGGACTGTAATAGGCGCAAAGTTCAAAAGCCAGCATCTGTGATGGTATGGGGATGTATTAGTGCCCAAAGCATGAGCAACTTACACATATGTGAAGGCACTATTAATGCTGAAAGGTACATACAGGTTTTAGAGCAACATATGTTGCCATCCAAGCAACGTCTTTTTCATGGACGCCCCTGCTTATTTCAGCAAGACCATGCCAAGCCACATTCTGCATGTGTTACAACAGCATGGCTCCGTAGTAAGAGTGCGGGTACTAGACTGGCCTGCCTGTAGTCCAGAACTGTCTCCCAATGAAAATGTGTGGCGCATTATGAAGCGTAAAATACGACAACGGAGACCCTGGACTGTTGAACAACTCAAGCTGTACATCAAGCAAGAATGGGAAAGAGTTCCACCTGAAAAGCTTCAAAAATTGGTCTCCTCAGTTCCCAAACGTTTACTGAGTGTCGTTAAAAGGAAAGGCGATGTAACACAGTGGTAAAAAGGCCCCTGTGCCAACTTTTTTGCAATGTGTTGCTGCCTTTAAATTCTAAGTTAATGATTATTTGCAAAAAAAAAAAAAAAAATAGTTTCTCAGTTCGAACATTAATCATCTTGTCTTTGCAGTGTATTCAACTGAATAAGTTGAAAAAGATTTGCAAATCATTGTATTCTGTTTTTATCTACGATTTACATAACGTGCCAACTTCACTGGTTTTGTAGATTGAATATTAGCTGACTGATAAATACCAAAAGTAAAGGCCGTTTTATTAATTTCTACATTTTTAGTTTAAAGTATTTTTTCCCCACTGCTTTTCTTTTATGCAGCACGATTAATAAAATCATATCCCACCATAAACCCTTACCAGTTGCACCATTGCAATCTTACAGTAGTTCAGTAGCATAAAATACTATTTAATAGTTGAATACGTTTTAATAGCTGCAGTGCCAGCACTGTCAAGAGGACCTGGCAGGAAGTTAAAACAAAGCATGAGAAAATTTTCAAAGTGGTACGCCCTATGCTTTCATAATTATCCCCCCCCCACGAAGTGTGAGGGGGATATAGGTTTGAACTCCGTGCGTCCGTCCGTCCGAAATCAAGGGGACAACTTTTCTCAGAAACTATTAGACATCGGACAACCAAATTTGGTATGTAGCTTTAGACCATAAAGGCCTTGGAGTCCAAAAATGAGATGCGTGCGATTATTTTTTCTGCAGTTATTGCCCTTGATCCGTATTTTTGGACTCTGTCCATGGTACCTCAAAAGGGGACAGCTTTTCTCAAACTATTTGAGATGGGATAACCAAATTTGGTGTGTAGCTTAAGACCATAAAGATCCTGATGGAGTTCGCAAATAAGAAGCACGCGATTATCTTTTCCCCCCACAGTTATTGCCCTTGTGGCATTTTTGTGAGCGTCTGTTCATAGTATCTTTTGGCGGGGGGTGCTGTTGACCATGTCTCCTTGTTTAAATTATTTTAATGGCATGCTGTGTAAAATGTACAGCGCGCATACAATATTCTTGCTCAGATTTTCAGAATCACCACCTGAATGTTGTCAGTTCCTGTGGCAAAAAAATAAACAAGTCGACATGGTCTACAACATCCCCCGCCAATCGTGCGCTTCTCATTTTCGAACTCGATCAAGGCCTTTATGGTCTGAGGCTACACACCAAATTTGGTTACTGTATCTGTAGTAGTTTCTGAGTAAAGCTGTCCCCTTTATCTCGGACGGACGGACGGAGGTCAAACCTATATCCCCCTCCCACTTCGTGTTGGCGGGGGATAATAAATAACAACGTTATGCATACTGTTCATGCAACTGTAAGTGCCTCTCTTTGCTACATTGCCAATATATGGCTCCAGTAGATCGCATAAGTAATGAATTCCCTCAGCTGACAATCTGTAGCGTTCATAGGGAATATCATCAGAAAAAGCGAACAGTACGTTTCGGGCACCAAAGTCCACAGGATTATTCAAGAAAGGTGACGCCAACTTCAAAGGAGGTTCTTATAATAAGGCAGCGCATATATAGCCGATTTAAGCCGAAAATCAGCACATAACCTGCTCCCGACCAGGATAAGTTTGCAGTAATTTACCATGGTAATCTAGCCACGTTAAAAGACAGGCACCTTCGTGACATTGAAAAGCCAAGGTTTAGGCTCGACATACCTCGCTAACCCACATATCTTGCTTCGTAGAATACCCGCCTAGGGCTCACACACCCAGGCTCACAAACACAAACTCACGTAGACACACACACACAGCCCACCTGGGCTCACACACCCAGGCTCACAAACACAAACTCAAGCAGATGCACAAACACACGGCCCACCTGGGTTCATACACACGCATGCTCACAAATGCAAACTAAAGCAGACGCACAAACACACGGCCCACCTGGGCTCTCACAGACGCACTCAGAAACACAAACTCGCAGACACGAGGCCCACCTTCACTCACACACACAGTAACAAACACAAACTCGCACAAACACACGGCCCACCTGGGTTCTTGTTGGTGTTGCGGGGGCTGCGTATGCTGGGTTTGGGCAGCGTGGTCTGGGCCAGGGCTGATGAGGCTGCCGAGTGCTGGGCCTTCTTTATGCTCGTCCCCTCAGCGTCCCAGTGCTGATCACCCAGAGTTAAGCGCACTAAGAAAATCTGGATATTGGGAGTACAGTATGTCCATAGATGCTCTACACTGCCGACCACAGCGCTCCACCACCATTTCCAACAGTATGAGCAGAGGCACATTAACATGCCCCATTTACATCTTACACATTACAGATGACAATGAAAAAAGCCACCGGAGGATGTGTACAGAAATAAATCTCTGTTGACGTAACATGTTTATTAATCCATTTCACCCAAGTGACAATACTGCAAATGCTTTTGGAGCACCACTCAGATTTTTGAGTTGCAAAATATTTATGGAAGTTTGATGATAAAAATCCTGAGCATGAATATGCAAATACAGTATTTAATATAGTGAATACAGCATAAACACCATAGTACATTGAGTTGAAATCCAATAATTAATCCATGTAGTAATTAAATTAAAGCACGTAGTTGGGTGTTAAGATGGAACACAGGAATTTTACAGCACTTCAGGTATGAAGAGGCCAACCATCCCACGTACTGCTGGTTTACCTACGACTGGAACGAAACTCAAGGGATTAAAATTATAATAACTTCTTGTCCACACTTAGGGCTGAGCTTGCTGTGACGTGCAGACTTCCTGAGGCACATGTGCCACGACTGTGCAGAGACTTGCGCATAAACCCGGTAAATTTGAGCGATATTGGCATAAATTTTTGGCATTCAGTCCCAGTCTGTAGCATAGTTCAATGCCCATGCGCAGTGTCAGATTTACTGGTCAACCCACGGCAGGGAAAAAAAAAATGGACCCAGACAAATGGACGGTGAGTTTTCCACACTTCATATAAGAATCAGATATCAAATATTTGTATTTCCTTGAGTACATTTTCTTTACGCAGATCTGCATCTGCATAAGCACATAACCAAGTAATAAAGATGGCAAACCTTGGAGTGAGCTGGTCCCTGCTCACTGAGCAGCTTGTATTCAGGTTGGATCTTGTTGAAACGGGCCAGCTCATTCACCAGACACATTGGGGTCTTCTCTTTAGGGTTTGCCATGTTAGAAACTGAGAGGAACATAATACTTAAGATTAGCTAAGAGCTATCGACCAGACAAGTTCATTATATTACTTATACTTTATTTTGCTTTCTCTGAACTTCATTTCTCAACGTTTAATCGTCTGCCACTGAGCATTCACTAATGTGATCTGTGAGAGCCAAACCAAGGCAAATTCCCAGAGAGAGCACGTTTAGTTGACTAAAAGTTGTTGTTTTCAGAGCACCTGACAATTGCCAACAGGATATACTCAACTAAAGAAAAGGAATGGGCCATGATGCACTAACTGGGTGAGGCCATCATTGGCCAGCCAATAAAAACCAATCATAGAAAGACACAGAACAGAAACCAATCAGATCATTGAGTAAAAAAACCAAGTTCTTGAGCTTGGCGTTAATTATCACTCTACAGTCAATTACAGCAGATGACCGTTCATTTCAGGACTTTTTAACAGGATATTTGGATCTGAAGCCCCTCCCCAGATCCCACCACGCCTAAAGCGATACAACACACTTGTACCTGCAGGAGCACTGAAGGGCGTGGCCGAAGCAGAGGGCAGGGCGGAGCTCCGGAGGGGGTGACTGGCACTCTCGGAGGGCAGGGTACCAGAGGCACAGGGGATACTGTATCCCGCTTGCGGAAGCTGCAGGGGTGCAGTACTGGACAAAGGGCCGCCTGACGGCAGTTGAAACTGTACTTGGGACATGCTAATGGGCAGTGGCTGGTTGCTGGATGGGACTGGTGGGTGCAGAGCAGTCGTGTGTGCGAGGCTAGACTGAAAAGGCCTTCATTCATAGAAAGAAGAGAGGAAATTATGTGGCATCATTGGCCATCTGCACATTAATCTTTAAACCACGGCATGCAAGCATATGAATTTTGAATGTCCCAGCAAGAGTGATGGTTCCAGTGTTGAGTTGCTGAGAACTGATTGCTGACTTGAAATTTCAATCTTTGAATCAATACAATGTTTGGTTGCTTGAAAGAGTAAACTTGAACGCCTGCAACAGGATGATTAGGATCACATTTTCTACAGTGAGGATGGTGCTCAGTGCAGATGCATCACGTTTATTATTGACGCAGAGATACGGGTTATTTGAGAGAAGGGGCCTAACATATCCACCCAGCTTGGCATGACATCGTGATCGCCAGATGCACCGGATCACAAACAAAAATGCTGAACGCAGCCTCAAACAAATCCTCTGTCTGAAAGATGATGCAGGAATACCTGCTTCACATGAAGTACAACGTCACAAAAATGTGAAGTAGATTAATAATCAGCTCGTAACCGAACAACTAACGTTAGATATCAAACCAATGAAATGATACGATGACCATAGCTCAGATAAGTACAACACGATTTCATCCTCTAACCAAAATCATTAGCCAATTAAACTGCCAACGTTTTGTTCTGACTCCAACTTAACTGCGCATTCCTTGCAATTCTGGTTAGCCGGTGACTGGCGAGCCTGTTTAAAAACCATGTCGCCGGCTAACCAATCGGCAATAAAAATAAATAAATAAATCAAGCATGCAATACAATTGCCAACAGAGTCCGAGCTCGTAAAAATGGAAACAAATTCACAAAAAAAGAAAAAACGCACACAAATTCTAAACGGTTTTTAACTTACGTTAAATTACACGACATGAGCAGCACTGATCATGAGTTTGTTGCAGAGCAAACGAACCGATTTCATTCACCCACATTAGCAGTGTAGACATGCAACTGTTATCTTTACTAGCGAATAACGCCGCTTTCACATCGGACGCGAAACGGATTTTTCGCACGATATTACATTCAAAGTAAAAGCAAAGACGCGAACCGCGTCTTCACATTAAATTTGAACATAATCTGTCGTGCGAAAATTTCGTTTCGCGTCCGGCGTGAAAGCAGCTTAAGTCAGTATACTAGCTAGCTAGTTTAATACATTGGGGCGATTTTTTGTCATTCATTTAGTTACCCAAGGAGAATCGGCTCTTAATACTTCAGGAATCACCGAAAATGGACAGCCTTTTTGTTCATCTTGCGTTAGCCAGAATGTCAAAATAACGGGATACCCAATGCTATCGTTAGCTGTCACGTCGCCAAAACCTGCAGCCTCAAATTACCCTCACAGCAAATGGTTGGGCAGGTTTTGATTTGTGGTAATAATCAATGTGGGGAAAAAAACCGAAAAGAGCGTAAATCAACGTCGGTCATATTTTACCTTATTGTGCGACAATTAGTATTAGCTGGCAGCATTAATTACGAAAAGAACGCAAAAAAAAAATGTTAGCAGACTATCTGCCTGCAACCAATGAATTGTAGCTTACCACCAAAAAGAGGGGGGAAAAAAACACTGAACCCCACCTTGAAATCTTTCAGTCCAGACGTAAATTACTCCATGGGCTGAAGATCTTGAATTTGCATACGATCTCTCCAAACGGTAGAGTATTTCGTATAATTTTCAAAATGTTTGGAGTGTTGACGAGTAAAAAGGCAGACAGGGCAAACACTAAAGAGAATGGCCCAGCCTCATAGCCTCCCTTCCAGGAAGTGACATCACATTACGGAACGGAAGCTACCACCGAAACACCTTTCACCGAGAGAGGGGGCTCGGTGAACACAGTTTTCGAAGGCGGTTTGCACTGCACATACATTTGAAGTCAACTAACACTTCCTCATTTTTCACCGCCATCTCCGCAAGCGAGACTTTTACTTTTCAGAGTCCCTACCCATTCAGCAAGACCACAATTATTTTTGACCAATTCTACAGAGCATTTACGCAACAATTGTACACAACCACAGTTAATACAAGTGCTTTTATTTATTCACAACAGCAGAAAATGACAAAAAAGGGAAAAAAAAAAAAAAACGTGACAGTATACCAAAGCTGGCTGAACGCAACAGAGACGAGGGAGGGGAAATGCTTCCCCAGCCAAGAAGCCTTCCACAAACAAAGTCCCTTGTTGGGGCACAACAGATGTTCACAATGACTGGAGAAATATACAAAAAAAAAAAAAAAAAAAAGAGCTTCCCAGTAGTCCTGCAGACAGCTGTGCAGGACAGTTCTAGGCCAGGGGACTAACAAGTCCAAAATTTACCGTCACTGTCACAGTCAATACTGGACCCTTTCCCAAAGCTCTGGGAAAATGGGTTTATGTGCTTAGGTTTTTCCGAGTGCTGCTTCACGCCCAGGCATTGACATCGATCCACTTGTAGCATGGGGGCTCACCAAGGTGTTCCATGTGCATCGATTGCCTCCTTCCAAATTAGTAACCAAATTTTCCAACCAAGTCAAGGGGCCATAGAGACAGCTACAATTTATAAAACTGATGAAGGTTTGAGCATTTGTGAGAAATTCACCATTTCCTTCTCGTATTTTTTCCCATTAAAGGATTAATTGATTCTAAAAACCTTAAAAATACACAGTTCAAATGACACCAAGTGAACCATAATCGTGGTTTCTGAGTTTGATCAGTCAGTCAATAGTTCATGAGTCCTGTCCAGCCCTGGCCTCTCCCCAGTGACAGCGCTTTGCCTCTCTCTGTAATGAGGTTCCCATGGAGTAGGGTCCTGCTCGCTCTCTTAGCTACACCAGCTGCACGCTGGCAGCCTGCAGGTAACCCTGAAGGTATTGCAGGGCCTCGGAATTCAGGTTGGTGCTCAACATGGAAGGTACCTGTAAACGGAAAGCCCAGCTCAGACTATCACAATGCTTCACTTGCACCACCTCACACAAAGCATGAACTCAATGTGGATTAAAACAATTCAAACCAGAATTGCCTATTCACATGACTCAGCCCACCAGTGCAGTTGCAATACACATCCATATCTGTCCAGACATGCATAATATACTAAAGGACTTTAGTTTGGCATATATACTGAGAGGCATTAAAAAGGCACAATTAAATACACTATTTTAAGTGGTAGTAAATGGTTTCTTTCGTAGATGCCAAACACAGGAAACAGAGCTTTTGGTAGTGAGACTTACCCTCACTGTCATCATTACATTGGCAGTCAATTCAGCAGTTCTTCTGCATTATCTAACATGGCAGAAAAGGTTTTATAGAATGTGTTTTTGTGGCGTCACAGATGACGCATTTTGTCGGGGACGACAGCGGACACATCTGGTCTCATTCCTGCAGTCTGGATACAGTCATTTTGGACATTAATGCGTCCAGAATCTTTTCTTTGAGACTGGCCGTCATTCAAAATGTTTGTTCTTCCGAGATTCATTTGTATGTGGCATTTGAAGTGGGAATGATGTGATTTTGTGTTTTTATTGGCCCTGATCTTCAGCTTTTCATGTGCAAAATGATTTCTGCCGATGTGATTCACAACCATGATCCAAGGAACTGTGCTGCATATAGGTACTCATGAGGTGTTAAACCAAGAAAGGATTCGAACCCAGACACTTGACATTTTGCAATGCTTAACATCCTGATGGTCAGCATGTCAATCAGCAAAAGGAAAAACTACTTTTCAAATTACACAATAAAAACCACTGCGTTTTTAATGCCTCTCAGTATATTTACATTGTGATTTCTGACATGATTGTTCAAGAACAAAATATATTGATTCAATGATGTTTGTTCAACCGTACATAGAATAACAAGTCTTAGAGAAACAAGGTCAATTATTCCATCATTATCGAAGCGCCAAAGTGCACCATCATTGGGTCTGAAATCACACTGTAAATAATACATGCAGAACCAAAGTCCCAGCATATATGCACTGAGGACTTCAAAGGAATTCAATAGATGCGCATTTTTTGGCTACATGAAGTTGTCATTAGACTACAGTGTGATTCCACTGAATGATTTCCTGCGATGCGCAGGCATTGCGCTGACGGAGGAAAGCTGCAGAAGTGACTGAAAGAGGGGCACTGCAGTCATTTTTAATGTACGAGTGAAGCTGCAATAATCCTGAAGGAGTGAAGATGCACTCTCATTTTGCACTTGCTGTGCTGCAGGTGCAGGCACACCATTTTGGCTCCTGCAACACTGCGCAGGGCTCAGGTGACTTACCCGTCCTGGGCATGCAGTGGACAGCTTGTGTAGGGACTGCGCCAGCAGGATTTTGGGGTTGACGACAGCGTCTCCGATTGGGTCGTGCTCCTTCTTTCCTGCAAAGGCGAGTTGAGCGAAGGCGGTCTGGTATCCCGGCGTGTCCTCGATGTCGATGAAGTGCTCGTCGTCAGGGATACTGTCGTCCTGTGGCAGCTCGAAGAGGCCAATCAGAGCCTGCAGCAGAGGAGTCCTGTGACACAGAGATAACCATCAGTCTAGGCAACGAATGATAAACAATGCTTTCAATTCAACATCTTAACCCCAAAAAGCATCTGCTCACATGCCTGCGGTCCCAAATAAGTAGGGCAACCAGGAAATAACAGAAAAGGAACACAAGCGAGCAAGAGAAAGATCACATGACTGAAACTGCAGTGAACACAGGCTTATTTCCAGTCAGTAAGGATAATTGACCCCGTCCCTCACCAGAGCTTGGTGTACTCCGTATCCATCATGGCCGGACACTCCGTCAGCACTTTGGTGATGCCCACAGCGCAGATCTTCTTCTCCACCGGGCCAGAGACCTTCTGCACTTCAGGAATGACAATCTTTTCCAGCACCATGCTAAACATCCTGAGCCGGGCACACAGAACGGAGGCTTGGCGTTTCAGATCTCACATCCTGCTCTTCGCCGAGAAACCAACATAATTTCCGACACAAGAAAAGCAAGCAAAACTCCCAGGCAATGTTGGCCGACACCAATAAGATCTGTATTAACCATCTGAAATAACGCATGTACAATGGAACATAATGTGTAAGGACAAACGGGACATACTTAGGCTGTATGCTGTCAAAAATCTCCTGTAGAGCGATTGCACCATACTTCACACAGTACAGGTTGATAAAAACCAGGAAACCTGGAGGGCATACACAGAACTGACATTGGAAAATGTATATTGAGTGTGCAGACAAGAGCAGTTGGAAAGGTTTCAGGTCCATGTAATACATTCTAAAAGCATGACTCTTAGTGCCCAGTCACTACAGCACTTTATTAGCAGCGGCATCATTGCCCTGTGAAAGCTAAAGAGGATGACTGCATGTTCCCAGCCGGACTCACTTTTAATAAACTTTGTAGTCTTGGAGCTTTGCAGCCTCTGGAAGAGGAGGATGAAGATCTGTTTCCTATACTGTGTGATGGCTTCCCTGAAGACGCAGAAAAAGGAATTGATTATCAATTAATTAATTTATGAAATACTCCGCAACGATTTCAAACATTCAGTTTCAATGATATCCACTGATATTTCACAGTGCCATTTAAGTGAAACAAATGTGGCAGATTTATGCTCATAATTCACCAATACTTAATCCCAGACCGGATAAAGGTGATTGGTAGAGTGTGTCAGTGAGAAAAAAGGTGCTTAAGATGGGTGCCAGGAATGCGCTCATTTCTCACGGAGGCATGTGCTCAATGATGCTGTTCAGCAGGTAGAATCCCTGGTGATCGTTGGTCTTGGAGGCAATGAGCTTCTGGAAAACTCCAAGAAGACCAGGCTGTGGGGCAGCAGAGAATAAGAGCACTGAAACATCATATATTGTGTACAATTCTAAGCCACCACTCAGCAGATGAACTCTGGTCTGAATTTTAAAATCACAGATTCAATTTAACACCACTAAAGACACCCTTCACTACAGGCTCAGATTCACGAAGAAAAAAGTATATTCCTGAGCCAAGGTCAGTTTTTTTATGGAGAATCCCCGTAAAAATAAGTCAGGACATGGCTGACCTTCATCTGTGCCAAAAAAACTGGGCCATAAAAATGGAAGAGAGAGAGAATCTTGATTTCTCCCAGGAAATGAAAGCTTCCAAATCTGTGCTGCAAGCAACAGCTAGAAACACAATGCAAGGGATAAAATAAACATTCATTAGCTCAAGATGATGCATTTTGCTGAGAGGTGTACTAGAAACCAAGGTCAAAATTTAGCAGGATTTTTGCGTGAGCAGTCTCAAAAAAAAAGAAAAGAAAAAGAAACGAAACCCTAAACTCGCAGTCAGACAGCAGAAGTTACAATGGTGGGTGAAGAGATACCTCGCGAACCTACTAATATCTCCCTATAGTACACCCCTCAGGTCCCCTTGGGTTTGTTTGCCTGTACTGCAGCCAGCTAGGGTGGCAATAGTAGGAAACCTCTCATTCTTCATTCAACTCCGTGCCAGCTTGAGTGTTAAAATTCAAAATTGATTTTTTTCCCGGCAAAGTATAGATCGGCTACTATTAGTCTTAGTGATCCGTCAGATCACTCCCTCACAGGAAATAAGCAACCCTCACTATTTTGTCGGCGGCGTTGGCAGCAATGGTGGCGCCTCCTTTCTCCAGATAGGCCTGGAGCAGGCGCACCAGCGGGGGAATGTTGCCGCTGCGCTCCCACAGCACTGGCTGTAGGAGGTGCGGGAACAGGGCCATGTAGGAGTCTGGGATGGAGTCGGAGTGGATCTCCAGCAGCAGGGACATCACCTGGAACACGTACGGCACAAACTCTGCAGGAGGACAGCAGGTCAAATGTGTCACTCAAACTAAGCTGCTCTCCATACGCAGCCCCCTACCACACAAAGCACCTCTGTGGTACTTACAGGGTGCATTCCCCTATATAACGGACAAGTACAATGCATTCTTCATATTTTGGAATTAACCACAACCACTTTGTCCCAAAAATTGAAATGCAGGAGATTGATACATTTTTTCCGTGTCAGTGTTCATCATTTAACCCAAGGATACAAATTCAAATATGAGGTGGTATTCTCCAATAACTCTGCATTGATGGCAAATCAATCTCAACATAACATCAACAACATAAATGACACATTTGCACCAATAATCTTTTAAACTGTATGAAGTGAGGAGTTGGGACACAAAGTATGAGAGCAGTTCTAGCTGACCTCATCTGTGCATTTGACTGATAATGTGGGAACAAGGGTTCCAGTGGGATGGAGTGCTGTCCCCTACCCTGCACATCGTTCTGCAGGATCTCCGTGAAGACGGGGAACAGCGCCTCCTCAAAGCTGCCCACGGTGGCAGGGCTTGCCTTACAGGTGATTCTGATGGACAGGCACAGCGACTCGAACAAGTAATGGTTAAAGTGCGGCTTGCTGGGGTTCTGAAAAAGATTACGATTCGCAATTAACCAGTTCGTCTTTACAGCTACTGTCTAAATGACATTGCCATGATTACTTTTAGGCTAAAAGTGACAAAACCTACTTCTAAAGAAGCAAGTATGCAGTTTCCATAGTTCAAAATTTAATTAATTAAAAGGAGTCAGAGAGAACTCTGTTAAAGTGAAAGGCAACTTTCACACAACAAAGTTAAATAAAATTACTTGAATGGAGTCTGGATACTATGACTTGGGTTTTTTTGCAATTTTTTCATAAAGTTGTACAATGCTCAAAATAAGGAGAAAGCGACTAAAGGATAACAAAACTGAAGGTCGCCATCTTTCCAGCTCAATGACACGCTGAGGAACGCTCTGGCAGTCACGTGGCAGGGATGTCGAATGGCCACAGCTTAACTCATTTAGCACTAAATTCCCCACTTGTTTTGAGTCGTTTCCTTCAGTTCCTGTTTCTGTAATGTTTCTGTAATGGTAATTTAAATGAATGATTGAAAACTGGTCCTGACCAATCATTAATTTTAAGGGATTGTTTTGAGCCTCCCCTATAGCCAGTTCACCAGCCGCCACTGATATATATATCCTCGTTTCTTTACTGGCCCATCTGTACCTATTCATACATGCGACCATGTATCCCTACTGGAGCGATATATAAAGCAGTCGCCTGCCTCCGGTCTGACTCTTGCCAGAGCCAAATATGGCAGATGTATATTTTAGTTAGCCCTAAAACTCCCAAAATAGATTTTATTTTGAGCATGTCACAAAGAGCTATTAATTGACTAATCCCTCCAGCATCAACAAAGACTGGTTATCAAAGTGTTTGAACAAGAGACCCATGGGGCCTGTATTGCTTACCTGGTTTGACATTTTAACAATCATTTTCATTTATGCAGTAGTAGAGGGTAAAGTGCACTGTACGACATGCCAACATAGTTATGTTATCGTCTACTGCAAGTAATGAGATGATGTTCGACCTTAGACGTATGTTGGAGTAAATGCATCAAGAACTTGGCGTGAAATTTTAATAATATAACAAACTGGGGTTCAGCAAATTAGTCTTGACAGTTTCATTCTATATGGATTTTCAATCCATGCACTTAAACATCAACATTTCAACTTCATGTGGGCCAAGACTTTGAAAAATGTTACAAAGATTTGATCCAACACAGTTACAAAATGTTACAAAGATTTGATCCATCACAGTTACAAAATGTTACAAAGATTTGATACCCACAGTGACTTTAGAGGTTGAAAATTTGTAGGCCAATCAGATACCAGGACAACCATATTGGATTTTAAATCGACCCAATAGATAACACTTGGTCAGGGGTAAGAGGTGAATACTTGTAACAAGTTTGTTTCAAATGCACCAAGTGGCAAGAAATTGAAAACGCATCAGCCAATCAGAGTTGCCATATTGGATGATGCACCGACCTGAAAAGAATGACACTTGGGCGGGGCCATGAAACAGACATTTCACCAAACGCAAGTAAAATATGACCATTGGAGCTGCAAAACAAGTTGAACATCCGCTGCCCAACCACTGGATTTTGAATTGAGCAAAAAAAAAGGGGCCTTGAAGCAGGCAATACTTCCTAACCCAAGAGGTTACAGAGAAATAAACCGGACAAAGTTTTGAAAGTCAAGGTCACTGCTACAAGGTCAAAGGTGAAACTGGGACGAAACCTCGAAAAGGCATACCTACCACCCATGGGGAGTCCACATATGCAATATGAACTTCCTAAACCAAGTGGTTACAGAGAAATAGCCCGGACAAAATTGGCAGCCTCCCGCCCACCCGCCGAAGGGACGAAAATACCCTTTGTGCCCTTGTTGGGCTGAGGGGTAAAAAAAGGACACGTGGTCAAAGCCATAACATGAGCATTTGAACAAAGACTGATCCAAATCTGCCCAGAAAAACTCCCAGAAACTCAGAAAAACTGAAAATGCATCAGCCAATCAGAGGCCATATTGGATGCTGAATTGAGGCGCAAAAAAAAAAAAAAAAAAAAACTACTTGGTCAGGGAAATGGGAGGAACATCAGTACAAAGTCTGATCCAAATCTGCAAAGTGGAACTTCGGGTGGCGGAGAACTAATAAATACATCAAATCTGATCCAAATCTTATCAGAAGAACTGGAGAAATTGTCAAAAATGTGTCAATCAGAAGCCACACTGACCAGATTAGATTGCAAATCGAGCAGAAACATAACAGCACTTGGACAGGGTCATAAGAGGAAAATTTGGATCAAGTCTGATCCAAATCTACTCGGAAGAACTTGAGATGAAGTCGTTTTAAGGACTGATGACGGGCGCTGCGCCATGAAAAAACCTCACCTGGTGAGCTAAAGACAATGCAATCATGTTTATTTACTTATACAGCAGACCCTTTGTAGTATTGATGGATATGATTTTTCACCGATCGTTAGTGCGCTGATGTGTTTGGCAGTTGGCTGTCAGAGCACTATACAGACGGCAGACGTTTCCGGTCTTCAGAGAGCGCCTTCTTTTTATCTCCTGCCATTGAAGAGCTACAGGATAATGGCGTCACTAAAGCTCGCCGTTATTGTGAAAATAGCAGATTTTGCGAGCGTTTCAATCCAGATTTTTAAGTATTAATCACTCAGTTCAATTCTTCTCAAAATTACCTAAAAACTATTTAGTCACTCCTAAGGGCTAGATCTTTCATTTGCAGTTCATTTCAGATGAAAGCCATCTTTCACTTCTGTCTGATGTGATCAAAAAAATGCGACAATGCAATACACATTATTCAGGTTATTGATTAAAGAAGCAACTTTTCATTTCGGAATTTTCAGTGATCTAGTTTAGATACGACACATTTTTAAAGCAGGACATCAAACGTATGGGTGGCATCGTATGGAAAGGGAGTGGCCTACCTTGCTAACCAGTAAGAGCTTTTGAGTGAGCAGCCCAATCAGAGTAGGGACGTATGGCACAATAGCCTCCTGCAGGAGGGAGAAGCTGCGCATGATCGCTGCAGGGAGAGAAAGACCCGTTTGAAACATGAGTTTAAAAGAGATGGAGAGAAACACAAAATGCCATAAGGGTCTTTCAAAACAGGAGAGCAGAGTACCTTTCATGATGTACTCATTCTCAGAGGACCCAGGCAGGGCCAGGGCCTTGAACAGGTTGGTGAGCAGCTGCTCTGTGAAGGGAGCCATCTCTGCAGCTGTGATGCTGCAGTACAGAGACGGTCAAGTTTACCAGGAATCCATTAAACAAATACTGCGCTATAAAAATAAATAAGAAATTTGTTTGATGGCATCAATCCGTAGAAAATGAACAGAGCACAGTTATGTGCAACAGACGTTTTTTGGCAGTTCAATCATCAGTGAATTGCAAAACAAGTCTGCATTACTCACAGTGCAGATGTGTTGGGGATGCAGTTATAAGTGTGCTATGAGTCAGATGGAAATACTCACTGTACACATGGGCTAGTGATATCAGTGACCAAGTGCAGTACTCACTGATGATGCATAGAAGGAGCGGTAGTGAGAATTATATTACAGTGAGAAATACTCAGAGTAGATGTGTGGAGGGTGCAGTAGTGAGCATTAGGTGACAGTAAGCAGTACTCAAAGAGTACACAAGTAGAGAGTGCAGTAGTCAGTATTATTATACAGTGAGTAGTACTCAATGTAGATGTGCAGAGGGTGCAGTAATGAGTATTATTATACAGCGTGTAGTGCTCACTGTGTACATGTGTGGAGGGTGCAATAGTGAGTATAAGAGGACAGTGTGAAGTACTCACAGTGTATATGTGCAGAGGGTGCAGAAGTAGTGACCATTATGGAACAGTGAGCAGTACTCACAGTGTACATGTGTAGAAGATGCAGTACTCAGGATTATAATACAGTGTGCAGTACTCACAGTGTAGAAGTGTTGGCGCCCCTCATGGTGAAGAGCCTCTCCAGGGCGTGAGCAGCATAGGTGTGCTCCACAGTGCTCTCAGCCTGCAGGTGAATGATCAGCAGCGGAATCGCCTGGAGGAGCTGCTCTTTTGGGAGCTGAGAGGCGTAGGGAGGCACAAGGGCAAAATGGAATATGAAAGAGGGAAGGGAAACTTAAATTCGAATTCAACACCATCACCTTCATGTCCTAGCTTTACAATAAACATTTATAGCACTGACAAGATATCGAACACAAAGAGGACCCAAGACAAGCCAACATACCTGACTTCTAAAGATCATGACGTACTTTATGGCATCCGCCTTTAATACTGGAAATTCATTAACTGAAAGCACAGATTCTCTGATCAATTCAAAATGCACGGTAAAAGAGTCACTTTGCAATGCTGAGTAAAATTTTTATTAATGTATTTGACACGAAGGTCACAACTTGCACCACAACAATCCAACTGTTTTCCTGAAAACTACTCGAACACCAGGCTCATCTTATTTTATCATCCAGGGAGTATGAAGCATTCTTACTGTTGGGCGACTTCAAGTCTGTGAGGATATGGTTAACAAAGAATTCTGTCAGATTCACCAACTCATTGGCTTGCGTTATCCCATGCTAAAAAACAAAAGCACATTTAGATTAAATCAACAAAAAATATTGCTGAAACCCGTCAGGCCAAAACGGTTTGCTAGGCACCATCTTGACATTTTACTGTCATTACTATAAAACAATATAGCACATCTACAGGTGACTGAGCCTCAAGGCACCCATTTAAAAAAATAAAATAAAATAAATTTCTTTTTTGGGGCATTATTATTTTTATCAACATTAAATTTCACAAAGCCAGTATGTACCTTCTGGGTCTGTGCTTTAGAGGCCAGTGACGTCACCAAGTAGATGGCAGCATCCTTGTGTTTCCAGTTGGCCCCAGGGTTTTTGGCATACTCCGCCAGCATGGAGTTTACATAGCCGGAGAATATTCCGGTGACTGGGCCCTCAAAAAATTTGCACAGGCCGCGCACCAAATCGCAGGCTGCCCTTCGCCGTGTGTCAATGTCTGTGGAGCAGAAATTTGGAAAAAGGACAATTGAGAAACCGTACCATACCCATACCACACCCATCATGCATTATGGTAATGAAACGTTAATTTCTGCACAGCATTTGGCAGTTTATATTGCTGATTTGGGTTTATGGCAGAATCCCACGTAAAAAGCATCTCAAAATCTAGTGGTCATGAACACTTGTATTACATTGAGTGACAAGAAAAGAATCTAAAAAATCCAAATGTGTCCAAGAATGTTAAATTCCAATACTTTATTTAAACATTCCAATAAATGGAAACACAAAAAAAAACCTTTATTGCCGATAATCCATTTTGACAGTAAGGGCATTGCCTTGTGCAGCACAGTCATTATATCCAGATGTAATAAGAAACATTTTTGCAATCCAGTTTTCTGAAAACTGCCATTTCCTCCATTCCCAAGCTCCCAATAATTTCATCAAGCTCTGCCATAATCTATTCAACAGTAACAGAATTAACAATGAAAGCTGCGGGTATGTGCAGAGTTGCCATGGTGACGTGATGTGATACCTGAGCCCTCCAGGTCTCTCCTGATGTATTCTTCAGAGTTGTCCTCAAATGCATCCTCATCAGCACCTAGACAAGTAACGAAGGTCAGAAAAACAGATTGAGTAGCTAAAAGATACAGACTTGCGCAAACACACTGCATATTACCAAGACAATAACAAAAAGAAGCGGGGAGTGGGTGAGGGACTGCATGCCAAAAGGCACAACAATAATGCATTTTCATGACATGCCCATTAAACGACAATATAGTAAAATCACAAAAACTTACACAAAATTACGACGATCAGTCTATGTGCAGATTAACCCTTAAAACACTAAAATAATCAAACTTATATTTTTTTTAACCATCTTGTGCTGTTGAAAACTGATCATGTGGCAACTTGTTTAAAGGGGCTCCCGCAGGGGAACTCTTTTGAACAAGTTGAAACATGACAGGTTTTCAACAGCTTTGATTTTGATATCTTATAGCATTGAGCAACGATAGCTGCATTTAGCGCTCTCAGGGTTAACAAACTACGGCAGTCAGTTAAAAGATAAGTGGTTCCCAGTGGCCAGCTTAACACAAAAACACAATGGGTGAACCACACCACCGGCCACACTCACTCCTGAACTCCATGTTGGGAACGATGACCTTCTCACAGATGCTTGTCAGAATGTTTTGGTCCTCAAACAGGTTCTTGTAATGGGGCCTCTCGCACACAGACGCCAGGAACTGGATGGCATTGCTGACAAGCTAATCACAATAGGAAAAGGTTTGTGTGAGGCAAGATTTCAACAGTACTTCAGCCCCAGAGAATCACAGCAAACAGAAGTAAAATAAATAAATAAATATATATCTATATATATATATATATATATATATATATATATATAAATAAATATATATCTATATATATATATATATATATATATATAAATAAAGAACTTCAACAAGCATAAGAGTGGTGAGAACAGAGCTGGCCATTTACCCATCCCTGAAGTGCAACGTTCCCCAACACAGCAAGATAGTATCCAGCCCTGTTTTCATTTCATTCAATTCTTACAGTGCACCATTAAATGAAATGCAGGAAATCAGGGTGATGTGAATTTAAAAAAAAAGAAAAAAAAAGAAAAAAGAAAAATGAAGACCTCACCAGGTCGTACTTGACCTCCTGCCCAGTGGTGACCAGAAGGTTCCAGATTGCTGTGACGAATCTGGGCAGGTAGCCCTGGAACTCCTCATCATACTTCTGAGCATACAGGGCAGCGTTATCACAGATCTGAGACTTGAGCAGCTCCAGCAGACCGGCCTCCTCTTCATCCTACAAAAGGGAATGGAAATTTGTGACCGATATGCAGAATGAAATGCAACTGAAGTCATTTCAAATCAGCTCCTCAAAGTCAATGTGTGTCATGCAGTGAGAATATCAGCCATTTGAAGTTGTCCGATCTGCATCAGGTACTGGGCACAGTCGAAAGGGTAATAATTAATAAATACGCGAAATATATGGGAAAGGAGCTCTGAAAATTGGCTTTAACTTAGAAGGTGCTAAAACTACAATAAGAAGAACACACTTGGTAACAGTAAGTGGCAGCCATAAATATACCACACTCCGAGATGAACACATGGTCAGGAAAAAGCCTGAATCCTTCCAAGATAACCATACAGAAAGCAAAGATCTGTAATCGCATGGCAATACTATGACAGGGGTCTCAGCAACTCCAAAGGGGTCAATTAGTTTGAGCCTGTACTGTAGGCACTTGTCGATATGCGATAAAACTAAGGTTAAAAGGAGAGCTAATACCCCGCCCAAAAAAAATAAAATAAAAAACAGCACAGCTGGAAGTTAAAGCTCGTCAACAGGAACAGATATGAGTGAGAACTAAATCTCAGCTCCAAAGATCACCATAGAACGGATTCAACACACATCCAAACTAAAAGCACACCGATAATCTGACCATCCCCTGTAATTTAATATAAAATCAAACCAAATGATTAAAGCATACTTACATCTGTTTGAAGAAGCTTATTGTCCAAGATCAATAAATTGTGAAAATTTGTCATCCAGGTTTCCATGTTGTCTTCAAAAAATTCTGGAAGATCCTGAAAATTAAATTTAAGAAGTAAATGAAAGCTATTCATTACAAGCAAGCAATTGCAAGGCAATTTTTAGGAATGATACTTCATGAATTATCTGTATCAAAAAAAAACAAAAAAAAGGGATATTCCAGTAAGCAGTGACAGTATTATGATGATTATGATGCAGTTAGCGATATGACACCCAGAAGAAGAGAAGCTCAGTTTAAGGAAACACAGGGGCAGTTGGGAACGACAGGAGACTCACTTGAAAGTTGAGGCTGTAGAAGAGTTTGGAGATGAGGGTGAGGGAGGAGAAGAGGACCTTCAGGGCATTGACGTCTGTTGAGTGGGTATTACAGAGCTCTATGGTAGCCTGAAAAGATATGAAAAATCCAACAACAAAATCAGGCCGATTTCACGCCAACAACCCCTTTTCCAACTGCCATCGCAAAGCCAATGGCGGCTACTCTCATGTCCCACGGCCAGCGTGGAACTTAACCGCACAGAAAAAAATTACACAAACTCAGGAATGCTCAAGAAAATGAAAAAACATTGGGTCACTACCAGGCTACATACAGGTGCTGTTCAGTAAGGGTAAATTGATTTAGTTTAGCAAATGAGGGACATTGCGGAAGGTCACAGCATTTCAGCCATCCTTTCCACGTCAACACATTGATGACTGTCCTACTGTCAAAGTCTTGGCAGTATTGATGTGACCATGCAGACAAGTGACGTCATGGAAGTTGATGGCAATTGATTTGTGCTTTTAACACCAGTGTGGTTCCAGTGCACTCCGGGCGAAACAGAAAAATTGTAAAAGCCTTTTCAGTGACGCCATATGCGACATGGGGTCAAAACAATGAGGGGGGAAAAAAGAAAAGAAAAAAAATAGCCCTTGCATTAGAGCAAAAAAACCTTCATAAGGGCATGAAGTGTTGACTGCATTTGTTCTGGACTGTGGGTTTTATCCCATGGACAGACTGTCACAAAAAGCCCTTTTAAATAATTCTGCGATTTCACATGGAATGCCTTCGACCTGTGCTGAAGTCAGAATGCCTGAATCAACTGAACAGATGTCAATTAAAGCTACAGAAGCCAATTGCTTGGGTGTGTGCGCACTGCTCATGCGTGCGTGAACTGCTTGTATGTGTGTGTGTGTGTTGTGTGCGTCTGTGTGCATTACAGCTGCTTACATAATATGGTTACTGATTATGATTATTGATTATGGTTATTGATTTACTGATGAATATGAGGAGAAATATTGAAATATGATCCTCAACACCATCAACTTCCATACGGTCATTTGTTTGCTTCCTTGTTTCGAAACTGCACTGACACCAACGTAAGGATGGTTCTCAATGTCTTCCATGAAGATATACTGACGACTGCAGCCAGACTGGATTTGAGTTTTTTTTTTTTGGACAAGACGATGACTGCGTTTACATGTACACCAATATTCCTGTATTAATCGGAATATTAGAATATTCCGATTGCGTACCCGTCGTGTAAACGCGTGCAATAACCCGATTAAGGTCATTTTCCGATTCGAAATATTCCGATTAAGACCCCTGGCATATGCCTGTTTTAATCGGAGTATTGGCTCAGGTATACACCTGAAACGGAATATGCCCCCGAACAGAAAATTCAACTACGTGTGCGCCTGTTCAATTCGCAAGGAATTTGCATTTTTGGAGCGAAGAGGAGACGACTGTGATTTCAGATAATGAAAGAGATGAATATATTGGAATATGCCGATGGTCGAAAACACCGTAACAACGATATCTTTAAGGTGAGCGAGAAGTGGAGAGGCTGTGCCAACCAAGTTCAGCATCGCTGGAAAACTGAAGGCGGTATATTCCAAAGCGAAAAAAATAAAGGCAGTGGCTCTTTTAACGCCAGTCGTAATCTTACTCCAATTTGATATTCTTACGAGCTTCCGTATGTTCATGCACAATGTAGGAAATCGGGACTATAATGTATCGTCTGACGTTAGCTAGCGAGACGGCTATAACACTATTTATGTTTTCTTGCTAGTTGCTTAATTTAGCTAATAGGTTAGGTAGTTATGAGAGTGTAATTTTAGGTTCAACGTTTGATCGCTAATATTTGTGGAACTGTCAGGTCGTCACTCTCCACAATCAGTAGTCAGTAGTGATTAGTGTCGTGTAGGAGAGCTGATAACTGCACAAAGTTCGTTCTTGAAAGAAATTCTACAGTACAAGCTGGCAAAGTTAGCTGGCTAATAACTTACCTAACTTGAGTAGAGGACATCCTGACTGTAATAGAAAGTAAGCCGGCTAGCCGATCTAGTAATGATAACCACAAGGCACGCAGCGAAAGTGGGATGTTTTCAACCCAGTTCAGTCGCAATTTTTTTCCGAGGTCGAATTTTGTATTGTGCTGGTGGATACGGGAGTTCATAAGAATAGCAAATTACAGTAAGCTCACGAATGGCTAAAAATAGCCATCGCCAAAAACAAAACAATACCAGCGGCCCTGATCTAGCCAGTTTCATTTATTTCGCGGTCCTGGATGAAATTCTGGGACAGAGACCGCTGGCGATGGCAATGGCCAAGACAGTGGAGGCGATGTCGGCTTTAAAGCTCCAACTAAAGGCAACCAAAGCCATGACGATTACTTTCGAGCGTTATATTTGCTGAAAACCCAATGTTGAGATTGGACCCAAGTGGTGGATATGCTAATAAACATGTAAACGGAATATTCCCATCGCTCAGCGCATGTAAACAGCTTATTCGGAATATTACCTTAATCGGAATATGGACCTTCATCGGAATATGGTGTGCATGTAAACGCAGACAATCTCATACCAAGAGTGGCATATACAAAGGACTGCATCCCTCAAAAATAAAAATAAAAAAAAAATTAAGAAATTGAAGGATGCGATCAACTTCAAGCAATAGGCTTCAATAGCTCCAGTTCACCAGCACCTTGTCTGCAGTCTAAAAATCACCTTTAGTAATTAAGCAATCAATTTTCAGCCATTATAAGGATAGAAGAACAAAACCCATGGCCAAATGAGACTAATGCTTAATCATTCCTAATTCACTGATTGTCTGCATTACTCACCTTGAACAGCTCTGTCAAAGGTCGAGCAAATGTATCCAGTACCAGCTTAATTTCAAGCCAAAGCTCATTGGACTTGAACTCATGACGATACCTGGAAGAAGAACAAACATTCAGGAGACCTAATCGCTAGTGCATAACCAAACTAACACACACTACATAGACAATCCCCTTTCAGTTTTGGCATAACGATCTGTTATGTATGCATCTTTATCTGCTGCTGATTCTGAGCATGTAATCATTCATACTCAAGAGCCTTGGCAGGAAAACTGCCCCTGGGCACTGCCGCATTTTATTCCAATGGCAAATACTTTACTTTTACCATGCTATTAATTTTCCCTTGATTACATTTTCATATTTAGGAGGATAAGTTACCCTTCTTTATCTAAACAGTGGTCAAAAATAACCAAGCATGCCTTCACTGTGCCATTTTCAAAACAACAACAGGGCATGCAATGACACAAGGCCCACTTGAAACCACTGGTAAAATATGATTACCATAGCATAAAATGCATAGCGAGGACAGGCCATTCAGCCCAACTAGGCTCGCCATTTTCCCATCACTAAAGTGAACTTAACACTCAGATACTCAAGGAACAGCACAGTACAGCGACCGTGTTCGGTTCAGGAAACCCCAGACCTCTTGAAAAGGGAGTGAGCTGTGCGCAGGACCCCGTTGATGATGTGAAAGTCTCCGCTCTGGAAGCGAGTAACCATCTCTGTCAGCAGGTCGGGCCACTTCTGCGGGAAATCTTCTCTGCCAATAATGCTGATTGCATCGCTCAGCTGAAAAAGCAAACGCATAAAGATATGAAGAGAAGCATATTCATGAGGCATGCATCATAGAATAAAGATTAACACCGTTCATAAGCCAGCAGGCTATGGTTATCACCTACTAGCAGTGCTCCAAAGGTCCACAATACAGTCCAAGAATACGAAGATCCGAGTGCCATCTTAATTCTTACTAAGGAATTCTCATTTTGCCATACCTGCTTCTGAATTTGCTCCGGACTACTCAGCATCAAATTGACAATCTTGGCTTTGATGACATTTCGGTCAGACTCTGAGATTTTGTTCGGCTCATCCTCAATCTACAGCAGAAAAGGCAGTAGGTGTAGATTCGCACAGGGCATTCTGGAAGTTCCATACTGAATGAGATGCACAGACTGTTCCAATAAACCTGCCCTCTGAAAAACTCACAATGCGCCAGTTCCGCTTGATGTAGTTCTTGAATGTCACAGCAGCGCACACTCGGATCACATTGTCCTGGGATTTCTCCAGGAGTGTGAGCAGCAGGTTCGGGTAGTTTTGGTTCCCCTCCACCGCCTCCAAATATTTCTCAGCTGGAGGACACAAAAAAATCCCATAATACATCAGTGTTTGGAGAGGAGGCTCACCTCACCCAAAGGTAAAGGTATAAATTATTTATAAAGGCCTCACACTGAGCCTCCATCATACCTGGACGCCTGATGGCTGGATCAGGGTCTAAAGTTTTGCGCAGAAACTCGGTGAGAGTTTGAAGGTTGGCATCATTCAGCTCCATGGCCCCTGAGAAAGAATACACATTTTCACAAGACCGATTATACATAATCCAGTCGCAAAATTAACCATGATGCAAACCTACTTTTTTTGTGTGACAACCTGTACCCAGAATATGTCAGGGACCATACAAGAGGGAATTAAATTGCCTGAGGCCATACTGGTCTGAGGCCATAAACTAATGAAATCACAAGATGTCTCAAGCGTTAGCTGCTTAAACCACATATTTTTCAGCCACACATGCATCTTATTTACACCAAAAAGACAATCACCGAACCATCACATAAACCATCTCCCACTGGGCCATTCCGTGTTACGTGCGTTGCAGTTCGGACACACATTTTGATGATAAATATGACAATTTTTTATTGCTTGTTTAAACATTTTTTGTGTCCTGGGTCAGTACTCTTTCATGGAAAGTACGAAAAATTTCCCTCCCTTTGCCAACTTTTTTGCTACAGCCTTAATTTCAGCGTTACGTGTGTTACATTAAGAGAAAAATTGAAACGTTGTCACTTTCTTCAAATCCTAAAAAGTCTGAAGTGTGCCACTGGATGCATTTCTCTTAGTTATGATTTGAATACCCAATATATCAAGCTGTAATACCAGGTATTGGGGAATTTAAAAATACCGAAATCTTTTAATGAGGGTATTTGGGCGTTACGTGCGTTACGCGTCTGAACTGGGTATGAAGAAATCAATTTCTGGAGCATTTTATGAACATTGAGTGATCTGTTTTTCTTTGAAATAAATATTTTTCACAACATGAAGCAGTTGAGTTCTTTCTTTGCAATGGGTTCAGATAGGAAGCCATTTATACCAAGGAAACTGCAAGAAGCCATTCTTGCCAAGACCAGTTTCTGTTGTGAAACCTTGTTGTTTTTCTGCAAGAAGCCATTCTTGCGGAGACCAATTTCTGTTCTGGAACCGTGTTGTTTTTGAGCAATATCTTGACACAACTGACAGTGACAGGGCCACCAAGTCTTCTATGAAGGAATAGAGTGGAAAAAGCCCTAGCAGACCCCATGTCCTCCATGTTACCCAGAGGAGCAATTCTCAGGATCACTCACTTTTCACTCACAAGTAAGTTTTGCTCTTTTCTGAATTTCCAATTTCTTTTCTTGATTCTCACTTAAATTTAAGATATTTGAAGTTTATATTCACCCTGGGCTGTACAGTGCGTCAGTTTTTCTCGCATGTGCAATAAAGAAAATTATGCACGAAGATAAATTTGAAAACACTTGCACACGTGCGAAAGGCTGCGTAATTGCTGTTGATCTGCCCCAACTTTGTCTACTGCTAAAGACGAGTGGGTGGATTGTCCTTAAGATATGAAGGAGCGATGCATCAAGGGAAATGTATTTTGAACATCTACGGACCATTTAAATGCTATCGCTATAAAAAAAAAAAAAAAAAACTGCATTTCCCGAACAAGAGCGCTCCGTACCATCAAAGACTGTACGAGGCAGATTTGAAATGCTCGTTCATCCGCCAAACTGACATTACATCAAACAGGTTCCTGTAAACTGCTTCAGTTTACGTGGGTCGTCACTTATTTCCCCAACCCCATACCAACACCCAACCCCTAACCCAAACTCAAGCCTTGAACTCTACCTTAACCCAAACTGTAACCTTGTCTAGATGTTTTGAGAGAGCTGGAACCACCAGTTCCAGTAGGTGTGGTTGGAGCAGGTGGCAAGGAGGACATTTTCCTTGAATTCAATACTGTTGTATAAATCAAATGTCAACGTGCACACAAGCAAAAAGCAGGAAAGAAATCTAAGATTTACACTCTTTTCTGTGAAAAATTACCTTTAAATTTTCGTAACGCGCACAACGTTATGTGCGTTACACATCTTTCAGGCAAATTTCCATTGGGATATTATGAAAATCTCAGTGATTTCTTTGGTTTATTTTTTTGTTCACCCATTCTACCTTTGCATATGAGAAATGCATGCCAAATATGGTCAATTGTTTGTTCTACATACAAAAAAAGGGTAATTTTAGTTACGCGCGTTACACAGACAACTCTCAAAAAAAAAAAAAAAACTCATCGGAAATTTTTCAATAATCGTCAGTAAGTCGGACATTAAACAATTGTCATTGATTAAAGTATGCCTCTATTCAGTAAAAGACTGTGACTGTATTTTTTTGTGTTGGAAATGATTGTGCGAAAAAATATATCATCGTTTTTGCCTTTTTCTCTCATCTTGAAAGTGGCTTATATTTGATGTGGCACGGATGGCACACGTGATGAATCAAACTAAAGTTATAATTTCCAACTGGGTTAGATGTCCAAGTTTCCAAACAAGAGTTGTCAGAAAGACAACAAAGCTCGCCGGGGGGCAAGGTTAAAGTTTTTCGGCACGCGGAGGGGCGCGGACGCGGACGCCGGGGGTACGACAATAGCTCTCCGGCGGACAGTCGTCCCGGCGAGCTAAAAAAATGTATCCCAGTGACAGAATTCAAAATTTAATTTTTCTGACCCAGGACCACTTTGGCTGGAATGGCCCCACTGCTGACAAGGTAAGACTGCATTTAGAAGCATTTTCCTATAAATTCTGATTCTACTCTCCACACTCTAACTATTCATGATTTGTATGGCCAAGCAACATTTTTACTTTAGTTGAACAATTTTGGAGATCACAAGCACACAATGGTCTCATTTCCCCGTTATTTGCCGATAGGAGTGGACCGCTATGTAGTCTACAGCTGCGCAATTAAACCTTCTTTAAGGTCCAAAAATTGTTTTTTTCCCCCCCTTTTCTTTCAATTTGTTCAGCGATGCCATCCCACACCCCAACACTGAAATGAAGTTAAGAAAGAATGCTTGTTTCTCCTACTTCAACAAAGTCTGCCATATCTCGTCTACATTTTTATTTAACGCGGTAATGTCAACTGCAGAGTTGCCACCAACAGGACGATTTTGGCTCGCATCATTCTCTGTAAAATATGACTGTAGTCTGGAAATTTGTCGAACACTTCATCGTGGTCAAAACATGCTCTTTCCAATATTGAGCAACTCCTTATAATCATGCCGCCAAGACTGACTACGGGATAAGACTCGGGTCATGCAGAAAAAGGGGATTTTCAAAACTCACCTTTCGCTGATGTTGAACCGGTTGCAAGCACTTCGTTCGTTTAACTGACTTGGCCCCAAAAACAATCCCACCTGAAAGAAAAATGATTTGTGCTCCCATCTGCAATGCTTATTTCTCCAAGTATGTTATTGTAATATTCTCCAGTCAAAAGCGATTCTGCTTGGCCAAATAGCTCCAATTTTGACGTTTCCCACCAAATTTCACGATGGTGCTTTGGCCCCGCAGAATCGCGTTTGACTGCAGCATACCACACAGCGACAGCGTACTTTGACAAATAAGCAGTGCAGATGGGAGCACCAATCATGTTTCTTTCACATGGGATCGGATTTTAGGGGCCAAGTCAGTTAAACTTAGTTGTTAAGCTGCTTTCACACCGAAAGCGACACGAATTTTTCGCACGACTGATTACATTCAAAGTCATAGCAAAGACGCGCCTTGGCATTGACTTTGTATGTAATCTGTCGTTTCGCGTCCGGTGTGAAAGCGGCTTTTCATTCCGTATTACATCAAGTTCTTATTCAACTGATGATTCATTTCACCCGTCAAGTAAGTTAAACAGTAACAAACAAGCCAACACCTATAATTTCATTAATATCATCGCAGGGATAAACGAACGGTTAGCAAGAAGAGTTAAAACAAGGATGAACGAACACAAATGTTTTTACACTGGCAACTGAAAAAGCTGTGTGTACGTCTGCATCACTAACGCTAGACAACTTGGCTACATGGTCAACTCACCGCGGCCGAAAAGAGGCCCAGCAACGCGGTTTTAAAATACTGAAAAATCCGTGGGGGAAACACTAACTCATTAGTAACCGCAAGCTTTCTTCAAACTCTACCACTTTGATAGCAAAATTAAAGTACTAGCTAACGTTAACGTAACCAACACCAATACAGATCTTAAGGGCAGCCAACGTTTCAAGGGTTTATGAATGGTGTGTGGACTTAAGCTAGCTAGCTAGCAACCTCCGTCGGTGTGCAACGTTGACGGGACCTGTGGGCAGCCAGTATGTTAATAATAACTAGCGTCATCTGATGCAGCATGAGACTAAGTTCATCCCAGTAAGTTTGGACGAATCGTCCCATGAGGCGTTAGTTAGCTAGTTAGCTGATTATACTCCAGAATGAGCGACGCAAGCTAGCGCCATAGGCCAGGAACAATTATGCAGTATTTTCTGATAGCCAGCTAATGTTAGCTGGTACATGACCGAGTCGTGAGCTTGATTCATGTGAAATCCAGACGCTGCAAAGACTGCGGCCTGTCCAGCCAGCAATCTATCACAAGCAAAACAAATGAACACTAATTTGTACAATTACAACCTTTCAGGTTGTTTCCTACCTTTTTTGTATTGAATGGTAATGTGGTGCACCGCAGACGCCGGGAAAGCGTGATCACGGTCTAGCAGCTAGCCGACGACGTTATTCGCATTCAAAAATACCAGTCAACTGCGCGGTTACATCACTACGCAGCCGCAAACTGGGTGGAGGGGAAATCCTTATTTGAACGTCATATCCGTTATTATGCGCAGTGCTGCGGTGGTGCAGTTCTGTGATCGTCGTTTGTGCACATTTTTCAATAGCCGAATTATGAGATAAAATTAGTATCCGTCCCTTAAGTTGAATTGCGTGGTTAGACAGAAGAATTGGTTGGTATATGTAGCACAATCACCGTTTGGTGCATTCGGCTCGCAAATGAGCTACCTGTTGTACTGGTTGGTTGCGGTGACATAATTGCTCATCTATATTATTACTGAGTTGGCGATTTGCGTAATTTCACATATCTCCTCCGAAACCAACCTGAATAATGAGTTTGTTTTCCGCGCACATGGCGGTTTTACTGTGTGACAAAGACGGTGCGTCAGGTTTCGAACTTAATTATTAAGTGAAAACTGCATTTTGAAGCCGTTTTTGCAAGTAAAACCGGCTAATTCAATCAGCTGTTATCGTGCCCGTGCATGTAGACCGTGCATAGCACAGGTATCAGCTTGTTATAACTAGTTACCACGTTCACCCAAAAACTATTAAAAAAGCTTACGTTAGCATGCAAGTAATTAAAACCATATTTCCACTGCGTAAAGCCTACAAACCCAAAACCAGTGAAGTTGGCACGTTATGTAAATCGTAGATAAAAACAGAATACAATGATTTGCAAATCCTTTTCAACTCATATTCACTTGAATACACTGCAAAGACAAGATGCAGATGTTCATACTGAGAAACTTTATTTTTTATTTTTGCAAATAATCATTAACTTAGAATTTTAAGGCAGCAACACATTGCAAAAAAGTTGGCACAGGGGCCTTTTTACCACTGTGTTACATCGCCTTTCCTTTTAACGACACTCAGTAAATGTTTGGGAACTGAGGAGACCAATTTTTGAAGCTTTTCAGGTGGAACTCTTTCCCATTCTTGCTTGATGTACAGCTTAAGTTGTTCAACAGTCCGGGGTCTCTGTTGTCATATTTTACGCTTCATAATGCGCCACACATTTTCAATGGGAGACAGGTCTGGACTACAGGCAGGCCAGTCTAGTACCCGCACTCTTTTACTATGGAGCCATGCTGTTACCTTACTCCGAATTTCCACTGTAGCGTCAATGTTACTTGCCAGAAGGGTGGTTTCATTCAGACAAAAAAAAAAAGATATGGAACTTCATTCAGTTCTTACACATCATGAGGAATTTAACTGCCATGAAAAAAAAATTACCCTCATCACAATTTGTGCACAACCCCAATTCCGAAATAGTTGAGACAAAGTGTAAATTGTGAATAAAGTCAAAATGCAACGACTTTGAAATCACACCAGCCAGTATTTTATTCACAATAGAACAGAGATAACATAGTAAATGTTGAAACTGAGAAATTTTACAATTTTATCCTCAAAATGAGCTCATTTCAAATTTGATTGCTGCTACAGGTCTCAAAAAAGTTGGGACAGGGGTCATTTACCATGGTGTAGCATCATCTCTTCTTTTTAACACAGAGTGGAGGCATCTGGGCATTGAGGAGACAAGTTTCTTGAGTTTAGCCATTGGAATTTGATCCTACTCTTGATTAATACAGGTTTACAGCTGCAGGAGAGTTTTGGGTCTCCTTTGACAAACTTTTCATTTAATTATGTGCCAAATGTTGTCAATCAGTGAAAGACCAGGACTGCAGGCAGGCCAGTTCAGCACACAAACTCTTCTACTATGAAGCAATGCTGTTGTAACAGCTGCAGTATGTGGTTTTGCATTGTCCTGTTGAAATACATAAGGCCTTCCCTGGAATAGATGTCGTCTGGAGGGGAGCATATGTTGCTCTAAAACCTTTATATACCTTTCAGCATTCATGGTGCTTTTTAAATCATGCAAGTGTCCCACACCATATGCACTAATGCATCCCCATACCATCAGAGATGCTGGCTTTTGAACTGAATGCTGATAACAGGAGGGGTGGTCTTTCTCCTCTTTAGCCCGGAGGATACGACACCCATGATTTCCAACAAGAATGTCAAATTTGGACTCGTCTGACCACAGGACACTTTGAAATGAGCCTTGGCCCACAGAACACGGTGGCGCCTCTGGATCATGCTCAACAATGGCTTCCTTTTTGCATGAAAGAGCTTTAGGTGGCATCTGTGGATGGCATGGCGGACTGTGTTTTCAGACAGTGGTTTCTTGAAGTATTCATGGGCCCATTTAGTAATGTCAATGACAGAACCAATGCCGGTGAGTGGGCCCGAAGATCATGAGCATCCAGTAAAGGTCTTCGGCCTTGTCCCTTACAGAGATTTTTCAGTTTCTCTGAATCTTTTGATGATGTTATGCAATGTTGATGATGAGACCTTCTAAGCCTTTGCAATTTAATGTTGAGGAGCATTGTTTTTATAATATTCCACAATTTTTTTACTCAAGTCTTCACAGGTTGAAGGGCCTCTGGCCATCTTTACTTCTGAGAGACTCAGCCTCCCTAACACATCCCTTTTGTAGCCAATCATGTTACACACCTGATGCCAGTTAACGTAATTACTTCCTAAATGTTC
Organism: Gymnothorax reevesii; assembly: GCA_029721435.1. NCBI lineage: Eukaryota > Metazoa > Chordata > Actinopteri > Anguilliformes > Muraenidae > Gymnothorax > Gymnothorax reevesii. The sequence continues at coordinate 70,177,388 of CM056585.1, read as the reverse complement.
TTTCAGCTGATTCTCTTATATATTAATGACTTTTTCAGCCCTTTTTTGCCTGTGTCCCAACTTTTCTGAGACCTGTTGCAGCCAGAAAATTTGAAATTAAGCTCATTTTGTAGATAAAAATGTAAAATGTCTCAGTTTCAACATTTGAAATGTTATTGATGTTCTATTGTAAACTAGAAGAGCACTCAGAGAGCGCAGAACCTCCGCCGCCAGGGGGCAGCAAAGCCAAAGCACGGCGATTGGAACTCCGGCCCATTGGAAAGACTTGAAATCTTGAACTTGAGAGTATATCTCAGCAGTACTTTGGCCTAGATGTGCCAAAATTTAATCACCTCTTCCTTGACTTAATACCCACCTAACCTGAAAACCGGCCATTAGTTTTTGAGTTATCTTGTACACAAACAAACAAACCAACAAACAAACGGCACCGAAAACATAAACCTCCTCGGCGGATGTTAACATGTTGGCTCGTGTGATCTGAATTGCATTTTTATTTTATTCACAATTTACACTTCGTCCCAACTATTTTGGAATTGGGGTTGTGCAAGATGACACTGTACTGGTGTTTAGATTCTTTCAAGTATCTTAAATATGGTCAGAACAAAATGATCCATTCACCCCATAATTGGCTATTGTATGTTGAAAAATAGCCCAGGTCAAAAATGCTTAAATCCACATCATGAACAAGCAATAATAAAATCATGACAGTTACGAGCCTTACCACAAATATTCCTTGAAATTCCACAGAAGTGACATACAGTGCTGGCAAAAAGTACTGGCACCCCTGCAATTCTGTCAGATAATGCTCAATTTTTCCCAGAAAATGATTGCAATTACAAATGCTTTGATATTAAAATGTTCATTTCTTTTGTCGTCAATGGAAAACAACAAAAAGAATTGTCAAAAAGCCAAATGTATATAATTCCACACCAAACATAAAAAAGGGGGTGGACAAAAGTATTGGCACCCTTTGAAAAATCATGTGATGCTTCTCTAATTTGTGTAATTAACAGCACCTGTTACTTACCTGTGGCACATAACAGGTGGTGGCAATAACTAAATCACACTTGCAGCCAGTTACAATGGATTAAAGTTGACTCAACCTCTGTCCTGTGTCCTTGTGTGTACCACACTGAGCATGGAGAAAAGAAAGAAGACCAAAGAACTGTCTGAGGACTTGAGAAGCAAAATTGTGAGGAAGCATGGGCAATCTCAAGGCTACAAGTCCATCTCCAAAGACCTGAATGTTCCCCTGTCTACCGTACGCAGTGTCATCAAGAAGTTTAAAGCCCATGGCACTGTGGCTAACCTCCCTAGATGTGGACGGAAAAGAAAAATTGACGAGAGATTTCAACGAAAGATTGTGCGGATGGTGGGTAAAGAACCTCGACTAACATCCAAACAAGTTCAAGCTGTCCTGCAGTCCAAGGGTACAACAGTGTCAACCCGTACTATCCGTCGGCGTCTGAATGAAAAGGGACTCTATGGTAGGATACCCAAGAAGACCCCACTTCTGACCCAGAGACATAAAAAAGCCAGGCTGGAGTTTGCCAAAACTTACCTGAGAAAGCCAAAAACGTTTTGGAAGAATGTTCTCTGGTCAGATGAGACAAAAGGAGAGCTTTTTGGGAAAAGGCATCAACATAGAGTTTATAGGAGAGAAAACGAGGCCTTCAAAGAAAAGAACACAGTCCCTACAGTCAAACATGGCGGAGGTTCCCTGATGTTTTGGGGTTGCTTTGCTGCCTCTGGCACTGGACTGCTTGACCGTGTGCATGGCATTATGAAGTCTGAAGACTACCAACAAATTTTGCAGCGTGATGTATGGCCCAGTGTGAGAAAGCTGGGTCTCCCTCAGAGGTCATGGGTCTTCCAGCAGGACAATGACCCAAAACACACTTCAAAAAGCTCTAGAAAATGGTTTGAGAGAAAGCACTGGAGACTTCTAAAGAGGCCAGCAATGAGTCCAGACCTGAATCCCATAGAACACCTATGGAGAGATCTCAAAATGGCAGCTTGGAGAAGGCACCCTTCAACTCTCAGGGACCTGGAGCAGTTTGCCAAAGAGGAATGGTCTAAAATTCCAGCAGAGCATTGTAAGAAACTCATTGATGGTTACCAGAAGCGGTTGTTCGCAGTTATTTTGTCTAAAGGTTATGCTACCAAGAATTAGGCTGAGGGTGCCAATACTTTTGTCCAGCCAATTTTTGGAGTTTTGTGTAAAATGAGAATTGATTTGACTTTTTTTTCATTCTCTTTCGTGTTTTTTCATTGCAAGCAAAATAAATGAAGATATTAATACCAAAGCATTTGTAATTGCAATCATTTTCTGGAAGAAATTGAGCATTATCTGACAGAATTGCAGGGGTGCCAATACTTTTTGCCAGCACTGTAGGAGCAGTGGAGTATATATGCGGGTATACCAAGTATACTCACCAGTTTTTAGTATTCCAACTTATAGGCCAAAAAGCCATTGAAATACAAAGAATAGTATATTGTTAGCCTAATAGCATAGGTGCCCAAGTCATATTTGAACGTTTTCAGAAAAAAAAAAAAAAAATTTTTAGCAAGCACATTGGTATTTTTTATTCATATTGCAACTGTAAGCCAAAAAATGACTTGGGCAATTATGCTTTGAGACTAACAATATGCACTTTCTCCTAAGTGATCTACCCATTTACCTAACACAGTATACCGACTTCTCAAGGGACCACTACACCACTGCATTTGAGCCTTTGTATGAACATGGAACAAGGGGAAAAAAAGTCAAGAGACCACATCATTTTTCTACTGAAATTTAATAAGAAAATGTTCACACTGGCCTTAGACCAGTGTCAAGTTCCACCAAAATCTTTTACAACCATTAAAAAAGTAAAGTAAAACATAAAAACTAAGCTTATTTTGCCACGTTGGAAAAAACCCCTGGAAAATCTAATATACACCAAAATATTACTGCTTTTCATAACTCATTGTGTTCTTCACAAATTTGCAATGCGTGATGGGAGTCTGAGGGGATGTGCACAGAGGTGCGCTACAGGTTGTATGCTTGGCGTATGTTCAAGGTGTCCCGCAGCATCAGGTCACGCAGTCGCCATAGTGCATCAGCCATTGTGGTGTGGGCTCCTTTGCTCTTCAGCCAATGGGAAGGCAGACGACCTTCCTGTTCTTTGGAAAGGTGAACGTCTCTCCTTCGAGCTGAGGGGGACAACCAAAGAATGCATGCATAGAAATGCTAGGGTTGAATGAATTCCACTTCAATAGGATCACACTCACACCAATATCAAAAGCAACCAACTTAAATCCAGCAAAACCTTGAATTACCCAGTAACACTCAACTGAACATCAGCATGCATTCATGGTAACCAATAAAAAGTGGACCAAGGGTCCTGTAGCTTACCGGCAAGCAGTTTTACAGCGATGATACAAGTTATGAAAATTTCATGAGAAGTTTGACATTTAAATCAATGAAAATTCATGTCAAGGTCACCAAATAAAAGTTCACATACATTTATAAGACCTTCTGTAATACAAGCCTAAGCTCTGAAGCAGTTTTGGTGATACAAGTCATTATAACATGTCAATATGTATTCAATATGTCAGTTGTGAACTTTAAAGGTCACAGAATGTCAAGTTGTGGTCAGCAAATGGAATTCATAAATGACTTTCTAAATGTCTCCATACAAACCTTGGCTCAATCTGTGACTATTTTGGTGATACAAGTCATTATAATTTTACTGTGGAGTTTGACCCTCAAAGGTCACTGACAGTCAAGGTGAATGTCACCAAATAAAAGTTCATATGTGACTTCCGAGATGTCATTAACACAAACTAAGGCTCCATCTGTGACCTTTTTAGTGATACAAGTCATTGAATTTTCACTAGGTCACATTTGACCTTGAAGGTAAATATGAAGGTCATCAAAAGAAAGTTCATACATGACTTCCTATACTTCTCCATTACAAACCTACACTCAATCTGTAACGATTATGCTGATATAAGTCATTGAAATTTCACTGTATAGTTTGGCTGTTCAAGGTCACAGAAGGTCAAGTTCAAGGTCACCCAATTTAACTTCATACATGACTTCCTATACGGCCACAATACAAACCTAGACTCAATCTGTGAGCGTTTTGGCAAGACAAGTCATTGTAGTTGTATGATGTCAAGTTTCACCTTCAAATGTCATCAACAGTCAAGCTGAATGTCACCAAATGAAAGTTCATATGTGACTTCCTATGTCAGTAACACAAACCTAGCCTCCATCTGTGACCTTTTCAGTGACAGAAGTCATTGAATTTTCTCTAGGTCAAGTTAGACCTTAGAAGGTCAATATGAAGGTCACCAAATGAAAGTTCATACATGAACTTCCTATACTTCTCCATTACAAACCCACACTCAATCTGTAACGATTTTGCTGATATAAGTCATTGAAATTTCACTGTATAGTTTGGCTGTTCAAGGTCACAGTAGGTCAAGTTCAACGTCACCCTATGAAACTTCATACATGACTTCCTATATGGCCACAATACAAACCTAAGCTCTATCTGTAATAATTTTGGTGATAGAAGTCCTTGAAATTTCACTATGTGAAGTTTGACCTTCAAAGGTCACCGAAGGTCAAGTTCAAGGCCACCAAATGAAAGTTCATACATGACTTCCTATAAGTGTTCAATGCACATATGTTCCCAATCTGCAATATTTTCAAGCCTAGAAACCTTTGAAAATTGTAACATTTTGCTTGACCTCAAGTTTGAGCTTTCAAGGTCATCCAAGGTCAACTTTAACACAGCCAATATGTAGGTCATATATTACTTCCTATGTGTCAGTAATACAAGCTTAATCTCTATCTGCAACCATTTAGCTTCCACAGGCGATTTGGCCCATTCTCCATAAGACCCAATGTTAAAGAACAGCGCCCTCACAAGACCCACTTCCGTCGATTCAATCAAAATGGCACTCGCACTGTGCATAAAGTGTATCAAGATCAGTTGATTGCCAGATTTAGAAAAAAAGTTATCATACAGTTTTTGAGAAAAATTTTTTTTTTTTTTTTTTTGAAATTTCAAGTCATATCTTTTAACATTGTTCATATATTCCCCGACCTCGAGTTTGACCTTTCAAAGTCATTTGAGGTAAAGTTTAACATAGCCAATGTATAGGTCATATATGACTTCCTATATGTCGATAATACAAACTTAATCTCTATCCACAACCATTTGGCCTCCACAGGCCATCTTGCATATTCATAAAGCACAGCGCCCCCAATAAACCCACTTCCATCGAGTCAATCAAAATGGCGCTCGCACTGTACATTGATGGTACCAAAGTAAGTTGATTGCCTGATTTAGAAAAAAATTTATCACGCAGTTTTTGAGAAATAATTTTAAAAAAAAATTTCTCAGTCCTATCTTTAACATTGGAGCCAAAATTTCAAGGGCCCATAAAATGGACAAAAATGATTTGATCAAAAATCCGAAATAAATGACTGGAGATATGGTCAAGTAGTATGTTATTGTTGGTCTAGTAGTATGTTATTGCAAATTTACAAGGAAATTCATTGGGCCAAAAAAAGATAAAAAAAATGTTCCGGACGACGGCCACACCACGACAAAAGCTTATCGGCCCATAGGGCTGATCAGCTAAAAATACAATGGTATCTGCATGAGCTGAAAAACACAAGCTTTTTTCCTCCCATTTCTGCTCAATCTAAAAATACATCCTGAAAATATAAGATTTATGACATAAACATGTAAAAAAAAACTCACCCGAGAGAGCTTGGTCCCATTTGCTGACGGTGGAGGACTCCGCCTGGAGGCCCTCAATGTATTTCAGGTAAGCCTCAGAGTGCAGCAAGCGCTGGGTCTTTGGTGGAGGGGTGACAAACATGGGTGTGGATGGCTGTTGGAGAGCAGGCTGGCTGTGTTGAGACTGTCCTGGGTAAGGGGGTGGGGCCTGCTGACCTTGACCAATCATACCCATCTAAAAAATATGGGTATTAGAATAAAACAAGTCAATATTATATGAGTAGTCACAGCTACACTAGAATGAAATGGAAAAATAGCTAAAGTCAACTTAAAATACACCCATCATCAGGCACATTGTCTGTAAAAACAACAAAGTGACTGTGGCATCTGTAGAAACGTGAGGTTGTACAAAGTGATATTTCATTTTAGGAATGTAGCCAATATGGAAAGTATCGTGGAGGTAATTAATTGAATACAATAACATAATAAAATAACGATGTAATGCATCGAACCCCTGGTTTCCACAGAATCAAGTTACATTAAGGCTTAATTAAGTTGAATGGTCGAGGTCTTAGCTTTTCATTTTCATATACGTTTTGAAAAAAAAAAAAAAAAAAACTAAATAAACGAACATGTTTGATGATAACTAAATTTTTCTAAGTATCTAAGTACTAAGTATTTTTCCAAAGGATTATCAATAGGATAATCCATTCTCGCAAAACTGACAACAACCAAAGTCAATAAAGGCTACCGTGGCAGCCATATTGAAAATGGAAGCAAGCCCAGTTCCCAAAGGAACTTTCCTTAACCCACCATCAATGCACTCAGAAAATTAAAATTTGATCAGATCATCCATTCTCCTTGAAATTGACCGAAAACTTTCTAAATGGCCACTGCCACAGCCACTGAAAATCGCAGTGCACCAATTTTCGAAGGAGAACTTCCTTTATCCAACATCAACGCACACAGCAAATTTAAATTTTATCAGATCACTCAAGATTCCAAAAACAAGTCTGGGGAGTCTGGGACTAGTGGCCTTACAAGGTTGAGAAAGGAAACGAGAATAACTCTTGCTAAAAACGATATCAAGAGCCTTCACCCTTATGATTATGTGACGTTATTTGGAAACAACCCACAAAAAGCTGAAGAAAAAGATACAAAAAAAACCTCACAGACAAGCAGACAGACAGACAGCGCCATACCATAGTGCTCCCATTATCACTGAAGATGGGTGCATAAATATCCAAGACTTCATACCTACACTCACATTTTAACATAGACTGTGTTAAAAATCATAATGTAATATTTAAAACATCAAAAATAACAAAAAAAAATGATAGCACTGATGAAAATTCATTTCATATTTGTCAGACTTTGTTTTACACTTAAAATGAACACAACTCAAAATGTAATCCATGGGTATTTGATAAGTGACAACACAAGTAAACCAACTGCATTGCAGATTAAATGCCTGATTGACTACGCCAGTGCGTACCTGCTGCCCATAGTGGTTTCCAGCAGCAGGACTTCCTGCCATTGCATTGACACCAGGCCCCATTCCACCTACAGCAGCAGCCACAGTGAAGGGACAGGGTAACACAGACAGCTTCAGAAGTGAGCTGAATTAATTGCACATTTGGCAAGTCAAAAAGCATCTAGCTTTATTGATAAAGATCACCACTTCTGATAATAGTGACCGTATCACCAGAGCAGTCACACACAAAGCATGGCAATTAAAAGCATATGTACAGCATCTTCTAAAATCAGCCTCCAAAAACTGGATCCATGTGTAAAACGAGCACTGACCTCTCATCACAGAAACCATGTAAATATGGTATAGCCCCATGTAAATGACCAAAATCCACTTAGCCTGTAACAGAATAGTAAAAAGAGCAACGCAGAGCTTGGCATATGCCCCCGCCTGTATGTTAATCAAGGGCATATCGAGATCGCCGCTGTGGCAGCCATATTAGATATCGCACGACGCTGGTTTTCGAAAGGAACCTTCCTCCAGCCACCCCCAATACACCACCAGGAAACGGCATCAATCCGACGAGGGGTTCTTTAGTTGTTGGGCGGAAACGAAAATCAAGACGGTTGCTGTGGCGGCAATATTAGATATCGCACAACGCTGGCTTTCGAAAGGAACCTTCGTCTGGCCACCCTCAATAAACCACCAGGAAAAGGGCATAAATCCGACGAGGTGTTCTTTAGTTGTTGGGCAGAAACAAAAATCAAGATGGCTGCAGTGGCGGCCATATTTAATATCGCACGATGCTGGTTTTCGGAAGGGACCTTCCTCTAGCCACCCCCAATACGCCACCATAAAATGGCATCAATCGGACGAGGCATTCTTTAGTCATCGAGCGGAAACGAAAGTAAAGATGGCTGCTGTGGTGGCCATATTGAATATCGCACGATGCTGGTTTTCGAAAAGAACCTTCCTCCAGCCACCCCCAATAAACCACCAAGAAACGGCATGAATCGGACGAGGCATTCTTTAGTTATCGGGCGGAAACGAAAATTAAGATGGCTGCTGTGGCGGCCATATTGAATATCGCACGACGCTGGTTTTCGAAAGGAACCTTCCGCCAGCCACCCCCAATAAACCACCAGGAAACGGCATCAATCGGACGAGGCATTCTTTAGTTATCGGGTGGAAACGAATATCAAGATGGCTGCTGTGACAGCCATATTGAATATCGCGCGATGCTGGTTTTCGAAAGGAACCTTCCTCAGCCACCCCCATTCCGCCACCATGAAATGGCAGCAATCGGATGAGGCATTCTATAGTTATTGGGTGGAAACGAAAATCAAGATGGCTGCTGTGGCGGCCATATTGAATATGGCACGACGCTGGTTTTCGAAAGGAACCTTCCTCTAGTCACTCCCAATACGCCCTCAAGAAATGGCATCAATCGAATGAGGGATTCTATAGTTATCCCACGGAAACTAAAAGTTTACGGACGACGGACGGACGACGGACGGACATGGTGTCGACATAATGCCCCCTTCCTCTTTCGAGGGCGGGGGCATAAAAATTAGGTCAAAAGAAAGAAGAACTACTTCTGTCAGGCCAATAACTACCTTTAGCATTGGCAAGTGTACTTGGAATGATAATTGTTGTACAATATAATTTGATATTTATACCTGTAAATAAGAGCAAATACGAGCTGCAAATATGATGAAGTCCTGAGTAGAATTAATAGGTGGGAAAAAAGTAACTGCTACTTATGCATGAACCAAGTTAAATACTGTCATGAAGTTAGTGGTGGACATTCATCACTTTAAAATGGATTAGCCATTCATTAATATGATTGCCCTAATGGAAAACTTCTAGGATTACAGAAGAGGAGAACTGTCAGGGAAGAGTGAAAATTAAAATTCTCAAACAAGGCCGAAACCCCAGGCCCAGAATTGGCCGAACTGACAGGCAGTACTGCCCGTTGACCTGGCATCACTTAGGCCATGTTCCTAAGCCTGTGGTCCAGGTAGCCCCTCCAGCAGTTGAGTGGCAGACAGGAAGCGACTGCATTGACATGTCTTGGAAGGGGAGTGGGGAATGGGGTAGGGGGGTAGGGTTGTCCTTACCCGGGTATGGCATGCCAGGAAACCCGGGCATACCAGGCTGAAGATGGTGCGGCACCCCCATGAGGTGTGGAGGCATGCTGCCCAAACTGACCATGCCTTCATGAGGGCCCTGCAAATGCATCATGGGTGACCCGTACCCACCCATCATGCCTTGGAAAGGGTAAGGGGGGGGAACAACACAACAGATCCATGCATCAGTATCATGCAGCTATTAAAAGTCATGCACTGGCCATGAACGAAGCGAGGAGTACGTGAAATGTAACTGGAGTTAGTGAGCGAAGTAGACAGATGATCAGCAGGCATGCGGACATCAATTAAAATCAAATACACAGAAGGGGTGTTCAAAATAAAACAAAATTGGTTATTCTATGTTCATGCACTTGATTATGCAGGCATTGATTATATGCATTAAAAAAAAATCTGATATTCTAAATTAAAACGATTAATAAAGCTGTGTTGATAGGATCTTCAGCTTCAGAGGATGCAATTAAGATATGTGCGCAACAGCTGAGGGTCCCGAGTCATGGACTTGTGAGGGCGAATGGGGGCGGATGGGGAGGGGGGGTGCGATACAGGGAGTGGTGAGCAAGTCAGCTTCATATTACCGCTCCGAAGTCACCGAAGGGGTGTACTGTCTCCGTGAGGGGTTACCTGACACAGGTGTCATGTTCGGGTTAAGCATCCCCATTGGGGTTGGCGGGGGCACCACCCCCATGAGCGCCCCTACTGGGGTACCTGCTCTTGGGGAAGCGGTCTGCTGTTGGGCGGCCCGCTCGCGCTCCTGCTGCTCCACCACTTTGGCTGCCCGCTCTGCGACACACAAACACACCCGGCTCACACGCAATCACCTGTGTCCGTGTCGCCTCGTAGTTCACTCGAGGTCACATTGTCGCACCTGAACTCCCCATGTCAACATAAAGCATTTATTCATGTTACAAATTCAACAAAATCTCTACCGCATCCGTCGCATTAGCTACAGCATCTGTTTGTTGTAGTCTCGCAGAAATACTATAGCCTACCCAGCATACTCAGCTTTTTCCCTCCAGCAATCCACTTCAGCGAGTCCAAAAAATATAACTTTTTGTTTCAAAGGACAATCTGTTTTTGCAGTTGCAGACAGTTTGGGCAAGAGACCCATGTTTCAAAGTTTAACAATCCAGGGTCTCAAGTATGAATGACTATTTTAAACCTAGCCCTGAAGAGTTCTGCTGACGTGTTAGCAACTAAGAAAATGTACGTTCCATCAGAAAACTTGGGAGGGAAAGGGTTAAATTGCCTCTATCTAGACAAGAAAATAGTCAATGCAATACACAGCACTGGTCTTGTAGTCCACAAGAAAATAATTCACAACAGTCCCCCAAATTGATGTAGCAAAGTAGAAAATCACGAGTGTAAAGTCATTTTATCATTTTTATCATCATTAAAATCGTGCTTTAGGATTAAGCTCTTCCCAACAGAAATGAGAAACGGTCTGGCGAACCCTCGGCTCACCTTCGTACTCCGCCTTCTTCGAGGCCTCCAGGTTCCTCCACTCGGTTCCCACCAAGCGGCTGAGCTCCCCGAAGGAGAAGTCCGGGTGGCGAGCTTTGATGACGGCCCGCATCTCGCTGCTGAACAGGATATAGCCGCTCATGTTGATCTTCCTCTTCGCCCCCTCCTTCTTGGCCAGTCCCTTCACTTTGGGAGTCATCTGTGACCCGACAGGATCGGAAGTAGGAAGTCAGTGGGAATTCACCACTCAATTCTGACTCTTCAGCTAGGTTGCACATTTACGGTTGCTCATATGCGGTTGGGCAGCAGGGGAATTTTTCGGATGCTTTTTTTTGGATGCAGGTATACTATGTAGGTCAGGAGTGTCGTAATGTTCAAGGCAAAGATCTAGGGATATGAACTGCATAATCCGTAGGTTATACATTCTAGGCAAGATTCAAAAATGCATAAATGAATGTCATGGGTAGAAGGGAATGTGGGGTGAAGTCTATATGAGGAAAGGTCGGGGTTGTAACCTGTGGTGGGGTATATGGCATCATGTCCATGTCTCCAGACAGAGGCGTCTGCATCTGAGGCATGGAGGGAACCTCACTCGAGTCCCCTTCCTCATCCCCTTGGTCGTCTAGGTCTTCCTCAGTCCCGTCCATGTCTGCAAACTTAGCCTCCAGCTCCTGGATTTTCCTGTCCAGCAGGGGAGATGGCTCTTTCTGCGGCACAACCAGCTTCCTGAACCGGAGAAATAAGTAGATGTCAATACAACATTTATTTATTTATTTATTTATTTATTTTATCTGGCATCTCCAATTACACCCCAGTCTGGAATGTCCAATCACAAATCTATGTATTCGCACGCTCATATGTGACTCATGCAGCTATCGCAGGGGAGTCGGACTACTTGCGGTTTTTGTCCAAAACGCTTGCCTCTTAGCCGCAACTTCCTTCCACTCAATATCACTGTCCGGTTGTATTTTTCTGTGCTAGCAATGTTCAGGTTTCCGCTGCCCTCGTTCTGTGCAAGCTAAAGCCGCTTTCACACTGGACACGAAATGAATTTTTCTCACGACAGATTACATTCAAAGTCAATGCAAAGACGCAAAGCATTGACTTTGAATGTAATCTGTCCTGTGAAAAATTCATTTTGCTTCTGGTGTGAAAGCAGCTTTAGCTTGCACAGAACGAGGGCAGCGGAAACCTGAACATTGCTAGCACAGAAAAAACCAACCGGTGCCAGAATGACCAGTAGGAGGCACTTGAGCAACTATTTGCGCCATCCTCAAAAGGCTGTATCTGTTGCCAATATCCATTGCAATCATGAAGCTAAGAAAGACATGGAGATTAAATCTTTAGGAAGCAATCTGGAGGAGCGGGAACAACAAGAAAAACGTAATGATGTAATCCTGACCGGGCTCAAAATCAAGCCCAGGAGTTATGCCAGGGCAACAGCGAGTGCTGATGAGCCAGATGAAGAGGACAATAAATCCGTGGAACTGCAGGTGATGGAATTCCTTCAGTCCAGAAATATTTCTTTGGACCAAAACAATGTGGATTCATGTTATCTGCTACCGAAAATGAATTTAAGCCGAGACCAAAATGCAACAACACGGGCCGTGCTGCTACGACTTACAAGTAACAAGCACAAGATCTCTCTGTTGAAGCAAGAAAAAAATCTCAAAGGATCCAATGTATTCATGAATGAAAACCTCACCAAGCATAATGAAACACTCGCATGGAAAGCGGGATGCGGGATTTTGGAGAAGTACGACCACTGAGGTCCTTGACAGACATTCATGAGTAGTCATCAACCTACAGAAATAAATTTTTCGGGAGGTGGATTTTTGACAGGAAGTCACCATTCTTCCGAAATAGACCCAAATGAAGAAATCGATCCGGAAAACCATTTTTTCTACAAAGAGTCTAACATATGCGAATACCTTTCTGTGGACAAATTCAACAAAAGCATTAAAATGGATGGGAGTTTGTCCATTATCCACTTTAATAGTAGGAGTCTATATTCCAACTTCGAACAAATAAAGGAATACCTTCAGTCATTTGCTAACCCGTTTAACATCATCGCCTTATCGGAAACTTGGATTAAAGAGGAAAAGGGCAAGGACTTCTACATGGAGGGATATAACTTTGTGTGCAAGAGTAGACTGAATAAAGCAGGCGGGGTAGTTGGCCTATTTATTGATGAGGCCATAAACTTCCATGAAATAGAATGTAAATCATATGTTGTGGAAAATGTTAGGGAATGCCTTACAATTGATTCCCAGATTGAAAGGTAAAAATACTGTTATTTGTTGTGTGTACAGGGCACCGGATTCGCAAATTGATGTTTTCAGCAAATGTATGGGTGAACTTCTCACTAATTTTTTCAATTACAATTACAGTAATTGTAATTAATTAATTTTGTAATTTCAATAACATTTTAATTGAATTTTTTTTGGAAAAGTAATTGCGTAATTGTAATGGTACATTCTGTCCTGAAAGTAATAGTAATTGTAAGTAAAAGTAATCGGACCCAATCCCTGCTGACCACAGTGGGCATTGGCATGGCTTGGTTCGATCAAGGATTTTTGCAGACACCCTTATGCCACAAGCAACACCTTTACTGTGTAAGTCAACTCAGCAGTTCAGCAGATGTCGAATTTCATTTACCCATTTGGGAGTGTGATTGCCAATACATGATTAGTATTCTCTTAATGAAATGTTCAAGTGCTGATGTAACAACCACTACTGTCACTCAAAGCAAGTGAGGTCTAGAACACAGAATTAGACTGGTGAGAATACAATCCAAAAAAATCTGCTCTTCAGACAAACAGATTTCAAGAACAGGACAAAAATTTCAACAAAGGGTTAAAAACTAAAAAAAATAAACTAAAATAAAAAATTGTGCCTGAAAGTGCTCCAGTCCAAAGAACATATCTTAAGACCGCTACATTGAGATCTATAACCTACTCCATCAAGGTTGTCAGTAAATCCATCATTTCAGTTGCACCGCGGGATAATAAATATTCATGTAAAATGCTAGCTGACAGAGACTCCTCTCACAGTACAAGGGTATAAAAATTAGCCTCCTTAAATGGCAGCCTATGGGAGGCGCTAACCTGAAGTAGTAGATCTCATCATCCACCACCTTAGCAGACAGGGAGAAGCGCTTCAGGCCCTTGAATTTCTTCATAACCTTCTCACTCTCGATGTAACGGCTCTCGCACAGCAGCACATCCTCTTCTGGGACCTCGGTGGGGCGGCACGACATGTAGTCCTTGAAAGAGGACACTGCGCATTTCCCTAATGCCGCAGTGAATGGGAGAGAAAAAAAATGAGCATTAGCCTGGAGTAGGAAGTAAAAATAAATAAATAAATAAATGAAATGACACAAATAGAAAAATTGTACACTTAACCAATCAAGAAAAAGAATACATAACAACTCACGTACAAATTTAGCAGAAATACTGTCACCCTTCAGACTAGCAAAAATTCCAGATGATCACTGACAAGTTTTTGGAAACAGTCATTTTTATTATTCGTGTTCAGAAATGTACTAATGCATAATGCAGCTAGCATTCACAAACACAGCAGCACTGCAAGCCATGATCTGATATTCGTCAAATAACAACCCACTATACAAATCATGTGCTGGGTGTCACTGTGACACATATAAAAGCAGAAGGCAAAAGCTTGAGTGGCTTTGAGCTCTCAGAGAGGAGCTTTAGGGGTGTCTAAGGTTAGTACCTATAACGCAAGTCATGGGACAGGACTCCTCCAGGTTGCTCAGAAACACCTCCTTCTTATAGAACATCTTTGTGGGCTCGTGTTCCGTTTCTTCTGGATGGATGAAGATGGGCCCAAAAAAGTATGCCGCACCGTCTCGCACCCACATCTTCTCAATTCTAGTGAATAGCAGACATGCTTATTCATGTGTCCAAAGCGGCACCATCGCCCAAAAGCGAGCTTCCACCAAATATGAATGAAAACCATCAAAACTCCGCATCACAAAATGGAAAGAGCAAGATTGAAATGATAACATTCAGAAACAAGCCAAGAAGGTCATTGGGAATATCTTGGCCATTTCCATTAGGGAAAGATGGCATCGGATGAAATGAGCGCCATTTCACATATGAATATTACGACTTTGGTGGCAAGATGATGCGGTCAGGGTATACTGTCAATCACTCCGCGAATAACAAAAAGTTCTCACATTCGACCACTGTATTCATTGTAGAGCAGCCAAATGAAGGTAAAATTTGAATTATACTAATGAGCACCAACAGAAGAATATTTTGGCCTAGTATTTGCAGTAAGTCTAAAGTAAAGAAAATAATTCCCCACGTCTAACACCCCTTAACTCCTCACCGAGTTATAATGATCGTGAAAGTAGTGCCCAAAATTGTGCTTATTACATCAGAGGTTATTCGCAAACAGAAATGGCTGAGGCGTTCCAAATGCGAGACGGTTTGTTTTGGCGACATAATGGTGTGAGACTTATCAACAAGGTAAGAACACTTCTCACACTTGAAAGAAAATGCATATAATTTTAAGTCATAATACCAGACGAAAATGCTTGCTCTTATTTTGAAGTGCACGCGCATGGTAATATACAACCTTGGAAAAAAATAACCTTAACCCATTGTGGATGATTTCAATGTTGCATTTGATCATTTAACAGTCTTTTAAGGCAGATGTGCCTTTAGAGTGCGTTAATGAGGCAGAGAAGTTTTTTTTTTTTGTAAAATATGAGAAAATGAAGGACGAACCTGCCCACTCTAGGCCGCACTAGGCCATGTGACCTTATGTAGACGCAGTCACCCACTTTCATCCATGTTTCGTTGTAGCGCAGCTGCTCGTAGTACTGGCAGCCAGGCTCACCGTTGCTCATTTCTACAGGCACATCCTCCCTCTCCTGCACAGGAATACCAGCAAATTCATTACAAAACAGACTGAGCTACAACATGCATCCTTATTACACTGCAAACAACTTTCCTGTTCAGCACCTCAAAACAGTCAGCAGAACTAGAGAACTCTGTCGCCACAGGGACCGAGTCGTGCATCTCCCCAATCCCAAAATTTCGGACAAAATGGCCGCCAGCAGCCGTATTGGACGTCCAAAATTGCCGAAAATCGGTCTTGAGCATTGTCAAATAAATATCTTCGCCCATGCAAAGTTAGAAAAAATTCCTGTAATAACTGTCGCTTCCAGAGCCCGGAACAGAAAATGTCAGCACGCGCAGCGGCGGTGGCCCCAGAACTAAACCATGTCTCCCGACTATCGTCGTCGGGAAGATGCAATTACCTGAATACCATGCAAGCCTAAATATCAGGTTTTAGGTTTAGTGATAATCAGATTTGACAAGAATATTTGACTGTAAAATCTAAAACATTTCATCTAATGAAAACTTTACTTGGACAATGCTTTACCTTACTGTCAATTATTTGTGGATCAAGATAAAATGGAAGATTATGGCAATTAAGGCTGATGGCTTCTTCAAAACATAATTCATGAACCAGAAACAGTATTCAGGATATGAGGTCTACACTCCCAAAACCTACACCCACCTTCTCAATGACGCCATTGACGCCAAACGCCCCATCATCCTCCAGATCCAAGTGTTTATCCTGGTCATGCTTGGTGGCGTTGGCAAACATGGACGCCACTCTGACCACCGGCAGTGGAACCTCGCGTGGGACAAACCTGGTGGAGCTCACTGGCATCGTCCACATTTTGATCTTCTTGAAGGATTTAGCCTTGGCAGAGTAGCGTGACTCACATACATACACATCCTCTGGCCTGTAGCCCTCTGGCTGAAGTTTAAAATACTCCTGTAGAATCATACAATGTCGTAGTTATTTTGAAATATTACAAAAGTACATCTTTGACATTCTGTCAGTAGAGTTTCTAGCAAGTTTTAGTCCAGATAATATATCATGTTATTCAATTGAAATGACTGAGTGGACTTCCACCTCCAGCAGAGGTCCCATCTAAGATCAAATCAGAAGGAGAACCAGACAAGTGAAGAATTAAAGCAGACTTCTAGAAACTGGAAAATATTGTCTAATCGGCATCAGCATATTCAAGGATCATCAGGGCCGAAGTCTGAAAACTGAACCCAGTGTTTCCCCAAAGTTGCAGTTACTGTGTTGCAGACAACACAGTAAAACACAATCTGCGAGGGAACGCTGCAGTGGGGACAGTACCTTCACAAACATGACTGCGCATTTCCCCAGGATTTTGCTGACTGGCACTTTGTTGTAGTAATCACCCTTGAACACCTCTTTCTCAAGAAACTTCCGCGTGGCTAAATGGAAGGTCTCACTGGGCCTGTAGAACCAGCAGCCGTACAGCCATTTTTCACCTAAATGGATGAGGCAAAATTCGACAATGTTAAATGTGCAGACAAATAAAAATATCAAAAAATAAATATCGACACAAAATAAAATGAACATCTGCCTGTACTGTCACATGGAGATTGTTACGTTCATGGAAATACGGATTTTTAACTCTCAAAAACCGGGATTGTCCCTTGTCAAAATTCAGCTTCTCAGTAGAACAAGTGCACCGCCTATCGGCGAATGTCGTATTGCTGCGCAATACTAGTCCCCTACCGGTGTATGCATATTATATTTCCTATAAAGTAGGTCAAAGTGACCTGAATAGGGTACATGACACACCCTCTCCCCAAGATGCATCCACACACGAACTTTGATGTTCCTAGGTCATACGGTATTGAAGTTATGGAGCGGGCACGAATGTGGACGGACGGACTGACGGACGGACTGAATGCAATCCTATAGTCCCCTCCGTTTCCGGTAGGGATCTAATAATATTTATTTACAATCCATTTTTTAGAGGATAAATTAGGCAGAAGTCAATGCAAAGCATTGATTGCCATGCCTACGCCTGCCAGAGCTTCATACGCCCGAAAAGAGAATAATCTTCAGTTCCAGCATATAGCTCATCTTAAGTGACCTTTACCTTTGACCTGATGACTTCCAAAACCTAATCAGCTCCTTTACGCCCTGTGGGGAGGTAGCATGTATGAGTTGCTCAAACCCTGTCAACTCCTTCAGTAGATATTGCGCACAAAAATGCCCCCCCCTCACTGTGTGGGGCAGAAGCATACAGTCCATTTTTTGAACTTATTACATGAAAATGGAAGTTATAAGTAAATTACAACACATCTGTACTTAGAGAGAGATTTGGAGCCCATCAGAAAACATGCTAACTTCCCTTTTGGCATCAGAGAATAAGAGGATGGGCAGCTGGCTCACTTACCTGCATCATCCTGCCACAGACGCTCGATGCAGACGATGTGCGGCTGCAGGTTCTGCTCAGCAGGCTGCACGTAAACGCAGTCTCCCACATGGTACATGCTGTCCTCAAAGCTGCAGTCCTGACTGTATGTGCGCTGCAACCCTGATGACCACGCCTCGCCCACAGGGTCCTCGCTCCTCTCCGCCTCTGCAATCCAAGCAGTACAACAGCTCATGCACTCGCAAAACCACAGCCAACCGGAGTTTCAGTCAAGGGAAACTCCATCCAAAGCTTGGAACAACGCAATAATCACATAATTATAACGGACAACAGTTGTCGTCACTGGTCAGGCTAGTCTTAACCAACTCGATTGTGAATTTTGGTTTCCCTTGATTAAATAATTTATCTCCATTATCATATGCATGCCTCAGAGCCCTGCTGAGTCAAATACAAGGTAGTGCTCAACCATTCATGATCATCTTTTCAGATCTGGACACGAATTAATTCAAAAAACTATCACTTACAAGTTTGCTTTAATAAAACGATTTGTTGACCCATCTCAAGAATATGCAGGGGTGTTTTCAGTCATCAAATTTTAGTAATTTCAACTCATTTTTCTTCAATTTTTTTTCCCGGATTTACATTTTTTTTTCTAAGAATTCAGGTAAAGGATATGAGGATTTGAGGCAGGCCGGCCGTGTGGAGTGGGGTGGTGACGCGACGCTGGCGAGTAAGCGCTCACCTCTCTTCTCCTCCTCCCTCTTCAGTATGTCCTCCTCCATCTCCCTGGGCACTTTCTCCTTCTTGTCCTTCTCCACATCGTTGTGCAGGTGTTTGGCGTTGTAGCTGAGGGCGGGCGACAGCAGGATTTCTCCATTCTTGCACAGTTCGTCCCGGATCTTGATGAAGAACTGCTGCAGTTCCACAGAGTCTTCAAAGATCTCTGAGTCCGTCCTGCAGGCAAGAAACGCTGGCGCAGTTAGCGCTGCTTCCGTGCATCTGATCATCTCAGCCCAGCTTAATAAGAATATAGCTACACTCTGTCATTAGAAAAATTAAATAGTATTTAATTCAATGCAGTTAAAGTGCATCATTGAACCACTTTCATAGTGCTAGTGCTGAACATTTACTGAAGGTTTTCCAAAAGGCGTATGAGCAAGCAATTTTAAGATCTCCTTCAAAAGAGACTCTTTGCTACCCAAGAAGAAGGTAATCCAATTTTCTCTGCTTAACCCCTTGTGTACGGGAAACGCACATGCGCGGACTGGCTTGCTGACCAGCATACGGGAACTGTAAATGCGCGGAAGGCTCCGTTGACCGCCGTGGCCTGATTTGAGTATGCGGGCATGGTGTCGTGGCCAGGATTGTTGGCTAGCTGTTGTGACGATTGCCAAAGAAGCATTTCATGCACATTCTTCACCATTCTTCATGACTGCCAGGAAAAGTATTTTATCCACAGTTTTTGGATTATGGCAAAACACGACAATAGAAACTGAATTTTTATGCTTCATTTTTCACTCAGTATGAATGAATACAGAAAAATATACAAAATCACTCCGTTACATAACAGCACACCCGTTTCGTGTGGTACAGTTTGTTATACGGTTCGACGCACAAACTAACTTTGCAAGTGTCACATCTGAACCGCGACTCACGGCGAAGTTTGGTCTTGGAACAGACGATGCACTGTTCCTGCGGTTTTCGGGTCTTTGCTGTGGGTGGATGGCTCTCCAAGAAGTGTCTCCCAAGGAGTCTGTTCGGAGCTGGCGACTCCGCCCATTCTCTTCGCTGAACTCACATCTTCAGCTCAGGATACACACCCAATGAGCGATCAGGTCCTTAATCGGTCTGACCCAATACTGGTTCAAAATCATTCATGGCAATCGCCTAACAGCAGCTGCATACTGATACCACATACCATCCAGAAAACCCATCCGTGAATCCCTGGTTCCCGGCCACGGGAACTGATCATGCACACACGCGGGTCCCGCCTGACTGGCTCGTATGTATTGCATATATGCCGGTCACTCAAGCATTCAGTTGAACACAAAACTGTACACAAGGGGTTAAAGATCCTAGGAAAAACTAAAACAATAATTAAAACGCATATTGAAACAGCCATATTAGTAATATTACTCTATCACAGAGGCTGGATAATCGGTTTTCTGTGATGTCAGAGAGAAGGAGGTGTCTCCCATCAGCTTCACCCTCCCACCTGTGCAGCCTCCGAGCCTTCTCCAGCACCTCGAACATGTGCTCCTGAAACACGTCCAGTCTCTTGTAATGGCTGCGGTCCACGTTGACTCTTATGACCTCGAAGTTGAGCCGCGGCTTGTCGGGGGCGGTGGGGTCGCGGGCGGGGATCTCGGCCAGGGAGTCGCTGTAGCAGCGGCCCTCGTCGTCCTGGTGGTTGAGCACGGAGACAAATAGGTTATGGACGAGCTCTTGGATGAGCAGAGCCACATTGGGGACGTGGATGTCCTCTCCTCCCTCCAGGTCACGCCGCGTCTCCAGCAGAACCTTGTGAAGTACCAGGGCGTCCTTGTAGATGAGGGACTCGGGTTCATTGTAGGTACAGGCGTTGTTGAACATCAGCACAAAGTCCTCCACCAGGGAGTCCACGTCCTGGTACTTGTTGGCCATCATGTGGCCCTTGATCTTCTCCATGTCCACGGGCTTCTTGATGGTGACGTAGTAGTCGGGCAGCTCGGCGCGGGACGGGAGGCGGAGGAAGATGGTGCTCAGGCGGCGGCCACGGGTATCTGTGTAGTTCTTCACGGCCTCATACAGCTCGTTCAGCTTCTGCTGCAGTGGGGTCAGGTATTTAGACTTCTTAGGAGAGACGCCGCTCTTCCCTGGGGAATAAGACCAGGACAAAGAAAAAAATGCGCACCTGGTCATTGATGCAAATGATCACTCAAACAATCTGGTGCGCCGTTATAAGGTCTGCATAGCCTCCAGTCCGCTACTCTTCCATAACATCATAAAAAAAACCCATCCTGCACAATCACGCAAGGAAACTCCAACTCAGCAAGAAGGCATGGTTGCATGTTGTCGTAATATTCATTTTAAAATTGACTCTAAAACTTTGCAATCCCATAAATCTCAGCAATGCAGTCCCAAAACTCCTTGAACTCTAATTTTTCACTAGTTTTTCATTAAGAAGGTTCGAAGTCGGAAAAAGCATTTTACATATTGTAGGAAAATGTCAAAAACATATTCTATACCTGCTGGGTGCTGCACTTCCCTGAAGTTACATCAGAGTTATACTGAGGGAAAATTCAAACCCAGAACGCCATGTTTTTCAGCCCACAGCATTACATCAAATGGAAAATGAAAATTAATGGAAAATTGGAAATTATCTAAACCTAGTAGCTACATCATTTCATGCACATTTCCCTGGAATTCAGCAGGACGTATGTGGGATGGCAACTGCATTTTACACACCCATTCTTACAAACGATGCTGCAATTAAAATTCTTTTAGAGGAAAGATGAGGCACTGCACCAGCTCATTTATTCAGATAATTTACACGCACACACACATACTTAATTTGAGTTTGGGTGAAGACATGTCGTCTTCCTCAGGCAGGGGCCCCAGCTCCTTCCTCTTGTCCCTCACAATCTTCTCCAGAATGTTGGCGTCGTTATAGACCTAACCATGACCAGATATGAAGGTCCGTCGAGTTAGAACTCAAATGATTAGTAAACATACAAGTCGCTTAACCAGGAATCCCAAACAATGCGATTAAAGCAGATTCAAAAGCATTTGAAAGTAATTTCTTGTGTCGCAATTTTGTTGTAACTGCAAAAATAATCCGCATTTCAGTCTTGAAATGAAGCTCAAAATCTTTGTTCCGCTCAGTAAAAAATATGAACAGGTTTTTAAATTACCTTTTGCTCGAGTTGTCTCTAAGCAAGGGATAAGCTTGAAATGAAGCCATCTCCCTTAACCACCATCCTTTTGTCTGAATTAGCAAAAAGTACTATAACAAGAACTCAATTCTGCAAAGAAAACCAAAACTTGCAAAGAAAGTGACTTTTGGAGTTTTAATGGACAATACATTACTTCATAATAAAATTCATTAATCATAAAAATTTCAATGTTTCACCACATTATTTATGAAAAACATACATTTCTTCATGTGAAGTGACTAGTGGAAGGTTTAAGATGAAAGGCCTCCCATTAAGTCACCAGGTGCAGAGCCAGTTAGTCATCACAGGCCATTTCACAATCTGTTTCTTTGTGACATCACATGGGGAGGTGACCACCCAGAAGCAAAAAGGTTAGATCAACTTAAGCCAATCAGTTAATTGGTACCTTCATTATTATAGCAATCCCCCCCCGAATGATGTCACAAAAGACAGATTTGAAATTACTTATAATGGCTAACTGGCTGTCCACCTGGTTATATGATTGGGGACTTTTAATATTAAACCCATCACCAGTCGCTTCAAGTGTAGAAGTAAATATTTTTTACAAGTAATTTGGCGAAACATTGAAATATTTTATGATTTATGAAAATTTAACACCTTTAAAGTGTTGATATCAAGCTGATACTAAGGCATTGTTGCCCAACGTCTCGTGAAAAGAGAACTAAAGATCTTGCGAGAGCTCTCCCCAGCCGGTCACCCACCTGTGACCCCTCCTCGTTGTAGTGGCGAGCGTTGCGGAACATGAGCTTCAGGTCGTCCATCAGAGCCTCCTCGGAAGTGTACTTTTCAGAGCGGATGTTGTGCTCGATGGTCCTCAGATCCATGGGCTCCAGGATGATCTTATAGTAGTCAGGGTAGTCCTTCTTCGAAGGCTTGACCATGAAGAGGTCACAGAGCCGGCGGCTTGTGGACACGTCCCTGGCCTCCGTCACCGCAGCGTACAGGATCTTCATCCGGCTCTTCTTCGTGTTCTTTTTGTGGCTGCCGCACATCCCAGAGGATGAAGCAAAAATTTAGTATTTCTCCCAGAGCGCCGAGATCTACTTTAACCCCTCTGCGCAGATACAGACACCAGCATCCGTAAATTCCTAAATAATTCCGTCATTGAATTTTCAAATATCTTGCTAAAGTGGAATAATTTTCCGCAGTCTCTGTGACACAAATAATGAGTTATGAAGGCTAAATAGGCTCATGCATAACAGAAAAAAATTAGGCATTATTTGTATTCTGCGCGAAGGGGTTAAGATGCTCACTAATTTTGTCAAAACCGTCACAATCATAACATCATCTGACAATAACAACACATAGGAAGTATTCATGCATATCACAAAAAAAAAAAAAAAAAAAAGTCTTCAGAATCTATTCATCTCAAGTAAAAATCAGCCGCTTGTTTGGGTTGCTTTTTACCTGACAAGGGTAATAGTCTTGCACAATCGGTAAATTAAAATGCGCAAGACGGTCTCATCTCTGTGGCAATCTTTCGCACATTGCAGAAACAAACAAAGCATTGCTATTCCAGATCTGAGCAGAAAAAATATTTTTTGGCAGAATTGACGATGGGAAAAGCTTACGAACTTCAGCCCAAATGTCAGCTTCCAGTGGAGCGTGTAGGCACATGCACTTGTGTTTTCTAATGTAGCGCGGAGAAAGCGGTTTAATTCAGAGCATCAAAACTACCAGCAGCATATTTTGGCAGGAAGTCAGGACTCTAAGCCAGCACACTGCCAGTCTGTGCTCCAATAACAGAGGGATGAGAGAGGGCTGCAGACACACCTCTTTTTCTTTGCACTGCCTGCATCAGAGGTAGTGGAGGAGAGCATGCTGTCACCATCTTCCTCTTCTCTCATCAAATCCCTCTTCTTCAGCTGTGACGCACCAACACACGGTTCTTACACAACACGCTTTGGCAAAGTTAGATCTAACATATTTCACAAGGTAGGAAGGTAGGTCCTGTAGTCAATTCTTTACACATGACTTTAACCCCCAAGAGTCAATATGTATATGAATGCATTTTATTTGTTGGGAAAAAAAATTCTGCCCCTTGCATTTAATTCGACAGACCACCTTATACGAAACAAGATTAATTAAACATTATCCCACATCCTGTCATCGAGATTGATACGTCAGTTACAATTTAATGAATGGACATCATGGATGCCACAGGCCACATTCAGCTGAATTACTTGTAGCACAGATGTTTGGAAGTGGTGTATTTCAATGGTGTTGCTCCATATAATTTCATTCCCACAACACAAGGATACAGAATATAAAATTTTCAAATTACTCACAAAATTTTGGGCAGATTTTGCCTTTTAATTCATGGTGAGTAGCTCATACACACCAACACCATGAACTGAACCACCAAAAAAAAAATAATAATAAAATGGCCTGCTGGCCTGAAGGCCTTGTGTCCCCCATCGCACAAGTGACCAGAAACATGTGACAAAAACTGTTTTGATGGATGAAAATAATGTGGTGCACTGTACCACCAATAATGTGAAGTAAAATGACACAGTAGCTCATTGGTTGAACAGAGATGGATGAGGGATGGATCATTGTGATATGAGCTAAATATAACCATGGGTTATGAGAGAGAATACAATTTTCATGACTTGTGGATGATGGACGCATCGCCAAGGCATAGTTTTGTGCCCATGGCTGAGATCTACCTAACAAACCAATAAGAATGTCATATGAATTTGGTGAGCCTCCATCAAAGCTGTGAAAAGTTATTGCGAGTACAGTGTTGTTCACATGTTTTTGCTCAGTGACCTTGAAAACTAGGTCAAGGTCAGTCATCATCGAACTTGAGCAAGGCCTTCATGAGAGGCATATGTGGTGTGAATTTTGTGATCCTCCATCAAAGCTGTCAAAAGATATTACGAGTACAGTGTTTCCGGACGGACGGACGCACGGGGCGACGGGGGACAAAAAAAAAAAAAAAAAATGAAGAGAAGACCATTGCATGAATGATAAGATGATCTAAAGCAGGGGTGGGGAACCTAATCCAGAAAGGGCCGGTGTTGGGGCTGGCCTACATTCCAACCAAGCTGTTACACTCCTGATAATCAAGTTCTGGAGTCTTTTCTGAAGACCTTAATTCGTAGAATTAGGCGTGTATCCTCCTGAAAAGAATGAAAGCCTGCACCCACACCAGCCCTTTCGGGATAAGGTTCCCCACCCCTGCTCTAAAGACTGAGATAAGCCTATCTAAAACATACCAGATTAGACATCAGATGGCCTGAAGTTAAATGATGATGCAAGGTTTAAAGTGAATAGCTGAATATATCCATGACCATGTTTTACCGGCTGTGACCCACAGACCTGCATGACCTGTTGCAGTTTCAGCACACGTTTGTAAATCCCCGAGTTGGGCATGTTGTATCGTTTGGCATTCTCGAACATGAGCGTAAGATCAGCATCCATCTGCTCCAAGGTCTCATACTCATTGTTCCTCATCTTTTCTCTGCGGAAAAAAAAAAAAAATCAGTAACTTCCAGCATGTCATGCTTGAGGAATTCACAGAAACCAAAAAAAGCTCAGTTAATAATAGTCTAACACTGAAATGGCTAATGGCTTTCCCGCCATCAATTCCTATAACAGTTCTAGGCTTAATCCCCGAAATATTCCCACTCAACCAAACAAGGACCAGCATCAGTCAAGCAGAATAAGTCTACTCATTAACAGCATGCAATTTTCATTCAAAGTTCTCCACAGGTATTTCAATTCAGCCGGCCGAGGTTTAATCTTGGTCAGCAAAACTGGTCCAAAATGTGTGCAACATACACTGCTATGGCCCCACTCCTGAAGACAAACAGAGGCGAGCATCTGAGGATGGCCTAGCGTTCGTACCGGATCTGCTGAAGGGAGATGGGCTGCTTGATCTGGACGTAGTAGTCTGGATACTCCTTGCGGGAGGGCAGCTGCAGGAATGGTTCGGCGATGAGTCGACCGTGGCTGTTCCTGCCGCCACGCACCGCCTCGTACAGCTGGAAGATGGGGCTGCTCATGTCCATGCAGGACTGCGCGCACTCCGCCTCCGACTCACCCTCGTCATATCGGAGGCCTGAGGAGGTCAGGCAGGCATGTGAATATGGGTGACCACACACTCATATGTGCACAGACACACGCATACACGCGCAGATATCAAAAATTCCAACTTACTAATAACACACAAAGTCTGCTGAGCATTTTCAAATTTGAATCAACTTTCTAGCTGAAAGAGCATTAAGAAAATTTGCTGAATCTGCTGATGTAAAAGTTCTAATTTCAGTGCAAAGTGACAGCCACAGCATCAAATCGAATCCAGCTGTGCAAGCGCCGGGTCGACTGCATTCAGCCCCCTTGCATTCTGTTTGAAGTGGCGCAGTTTGATGACAGAGCACTTCTAACTGACCATCTGGTCACTCATCAATGCATTTTGAACAAGCACAGGTTCCACCGCCTTCTATCTGTGCCAGCGAGGTCTGAGTCTACAAATGAAAAACATGGCCAATGACAGGCAAGTCATTTTGAAGAGACGCAGGAACTCTCGGCGCTCTCCCAAAATGGAACCATGAGTCGCATATGATCATGAGTCTACAGTTTGCTGACTGGAGATTTCAGAATTTTTTTTTTAATTTCCAAAAAGAAATTTAATCCAGAATACATGGAACATATACAATTAAAGAACAGGTGTAAAAGAGCTTAAAAGATCTTAAAATTCAGGTGGAAGAATAAGTAGTTGACATGAATATGGAAGTATGAAAGAGTGCATTGCGTGCCGCTTAACTGAAGCAAGCACACAGTTACAAGCTCCCACCATAAAACCAGGCTCATGCAGATGAAACACATCAGAACAGTACCCAGACCATGCAGGGGATCCTCATCGCTCTCTGAACCATACTGCAGGGCTGTGGTGATGGCAGACAGACGGTCCCCCTGAGCTGACCTGCGGTTCCTGACACACACACACACACACACACGCGCACACACATACAGACAGATGATTTTCCAGCACTTTCCACACTTGCGATATATCACATAAAATAAAGAGAGCAGTGCTTGCAAGGAAGGAAACAGTTTGGCGAGTTTAGAGCAACATTTTTCAATACAACAATCTGCTTTTAATGAAAAAAATTAATAATTCCAGAGCAGAATGAAGAAACTGTTACGATGTAAAATGGACAATGAAAAATAGGACCAAGGGTCCTGTAGCTTACCGGCAAGCAGTCTTACAGCGATGATACAAGTTATGAAAATTTCATGGAAAGTTCGACATTTGAATCAATGTCAAGGTCACTAAATAAAAGTTCACATACATTTATAAGACCTCTTGTAATACAATCCTAAGCTCTGAAGCAGTTTTGGTGATACAAGTCATTATAATATGTCAATATATATTCAATGTCAATTGTGAACTTTAAAGGTCACAGAATGTCAAACTGTGGTCAGCAAATGGACTTCATATGACTTTCTAAATGTCTCTATAAAAACCTTGGCTAAAAGGACCAGTGTGTAAGATTTAGAGCCATCTAGTGGTCAGATTATAGATTGCAACCAACTTACCATTCCTTTTCACAGAAAACCTACGGTGGCCGCAAAACTTGCGAAAACGTGAAAGGTGCTCTCGTATCAGTGCTTCATTCATTTACTTTTTTCCTGTTCCGGGCTACTGTAGAAACAATGGCGGCGCAACATGGCGTTCTCCACGGAGGTGGACCCGCTCCCATGTAGGTTTAAAGGGCTTATTCTAAGCGAAATTGTTTTCACGTGATTATACACACCTAAAGAAGTAGTAATGAATGTTATATTCCATTTCCGCCAAAATATAAATCTAAACTCAACACACTGCTCCTTTAATCTGTGACCATTTTGGTGATACAAGTCATTGTAATTTCACTATCGAGTTTGACCCTCAAAGGTCACTGACAGTCAAGTTGAATGTCACCAAATTTAAGTTCATATGTGACTTCCTAGATGTCAGTAACACAAACCTAGGCTCCATCTGTGACCGTTTCAGTGATACAAGTCATTGAATTTTCACTAGGTCACATTTGACTAGCCTAGAGACCTTTGAAAATTGTAACATTTTGCTTGACCTCAAGTTTGACCTTTCAAGGTCATCTGAGGTCAACCTGAAAACAGCCAAAATAGAGGTCATATATTACTTCCTATATGTCAGTAATACAAACTTAATCTCGATCGGAAACCATTTAGCTTCCACAGGCAATTAGGCCCATTCTCCATATGATCCAATGCTTAAGTACAGCATCCCCACTAGACCCACTTCCATCGATTCAATCAAAATGGCACTCACACTGCACATAAAGTGTATCAAGGTGAGTTGATTGCCAGATCTAGAAAAAAAAAAAAAAGTTGTCGGACAGTTTTTGAGAAATCATGTTTTCAAATTTCAAGTCGTATCTTTTAAAATTGTTAATATATTCCCTGACCTCGACTTTGACCTTTCAAATTTGGTCAAATTTAATATTGCCAAAATATAGGTCATATGTGACTTCCTATATGTCGATAATACAAACTTAATCTCTATCTGCAAGCATTTGGCCACCACAGGCCATCTTGCATATTCATCAAAATACAGCGCCCCCAACAGACCCACTTCCGTCGATTCAATCAAAATGGCGCTTGCACTGTACATTGATGGTACCGAGGCAAGTTGATTGCTTGATTTTGAAAAAAATATGTTGTGCAGTTTTTGAGAAATAATTAAAAAAAATTTCTCAGTCCTATCTTTAACATTGGAGCCAAAATTTCAAGGGTCCATAAAACGGACAACAAAGATCAAAAATCTGAGAAAAAATACTGGAGATATGATCTAGTAGTATGTTACTGCAAATTTACACGAAAATTCATCAGTCCGAAAAAAAAAAATTAAAAAAAAAAGATAAAAAAATGTTCCGGACGACGGACCCCAAACCACGACAATAGCTTATTTAGCCGGTAAGCTAAAAATACAAGTTGTTTTCCTTTTACACAAAATAGTCATTTCATTAATAAAGAAGGGATTTGGAATAAGCAAAAATTGAAAAATGTTTCTCGAACAGAAATCAGTACCTTATGCGTAGACTGGATTTTGTCGGCTCAGCATGTTCAATATCAGTCTTCTTCTGAATGAAGATCTTCTTGATGGTGTTAGCATCCTTATACACAATAGAGCCAAAAGGGTTACAGTTAAAATGGAAACATTCTGTCTGCATACTTCAGCCATTTTAACACAGCGCAAAAATGGTTTCAGATATAATTGCGAAATAGTTGGGACGAAGTGTAAATTGTGAATAACATCAAAATGCGATGACTTTCAGATCACCTGAGCCAATATGTTATTTACAATAGAGCTTAGATAACATTTCAAATGTTGAAACTGAGGTATTTTACATTTTTATCCACAAAATTAGCTTCTTTCAAATTTTCTGGCAGCAAAAGGTCTCTAAAAAGTTGGGACACAGGCAAAAAAGGGCTGAAAAAGCAACTAATATATACAAGAATCAGCTGTAAGAACATTTAACAAGTAATAAATTTAACTAGAGCACTCGGCAACCGAGTACATGTATCCCCCGAAGGCCCCCCAGTTGGGCCCAGATGGTCCCAGAGTACCCAAAATCAATAGGTGTCGTGAACTTACCATAATACATGTCCCTGCAAAATTTGAAAAGAATCGGTGCACTTATGTGGACTGTAGAGTGTTCACAAGAAAATCTCTGCGGACGCGGACGCGTGACGAGGCCAAATCCATAGTATCCTCCGAACTCGTTCGGGGGATACAACTAGCATCAGGTGTGTAGCATGATTGGCTATAAAAGGGATGTATTAGAGAGGCTGAGTCTCTCAGAAGTAAAGAAGTCTCCAACCTGTGAAGGCTTCCATAAAAAAAAAAAAAATTGTAGAATACTTTAAAAACAATGTTCCTCAATGTTATATTGCAAAGGCTTTGAAGGTCTCATCATCAACAGTGCATAACATCATCAAAAGATTCAGAGAAAGTGGAAAAAATCTCTGTGTCGTAAGGGACAAGGCCAAAAACCTTTACTGGATGCCTGTGATCTTCGGGCCCTCAGATGCCACTGCATCACTCACTGGCATGATTCTGTTATTGACATTACTAAATAGGCCCAGGAATACTTCAAGAAACCACTGTCCATAAACACAGTCTGCCATGCCATCCACAGATGCCATTTTCAACTCTATCATGCAAAAAGGAAGCCATTGTTGAGCGTGATCCAGAAGCACTGTTGTGTTCTGTGGGCCAAGGCTCATTTAAAATGGACTGTAGCAAGGTGTTCTGTGGTCAGACGAGTCCAAATTTGACATTCTTGTTAGAAATCATGGGCATTGTGTCCTCCGAGCTAAAGAGGAGAAAGACCACCCCTCCTGTTATCAGCGTTCAATTCAAAAGCCAGCATCTCTGACGGTATGGGGAAGCATTAATGCATGTAGTGTGGGGCCACTTGCATGTTTTAAAAAGCACCATGAATGCCGAAAGGTATATAAAGGTTTTAGAGCAACATAAGCTCCCCTCCAGATGACATCTATTCCAGGGAAGGCCTTGTGTATTTCAGCAGGACAATGAAAAACCACATACTGCAGCTATTACAACAGTATGGCTTCGTAGTAGAAGAGTCTGTGTGCTGAACTGGCCTGCCTCTAGTCCTGATCTTTCACCAATTGAGAACATCTGATGCATAATTAAATGAAAAGTTCATCAAAGGAGACCCAAAAAACTCCAGCAGCTTGAAGCCTGTATTAAACAAGAGTGGGATCAAATTCCAATGGGTAAACTCAAGAAACTTGTCTTCTCAATGCCCAGATGCCTCCATTCTGTGTTAAAAAGAAGAGGGGACGCTACACCATGGTCAACCTGAGACCTGTAGCAGCCATCAAATTTAAAATGGGCTCATTTTGTAGATAAAACTGTAAATTTTCTCAGTTTCGACATTTGCAAGGTTCTCTCTGTTCTATTGTGAATAAAATACTGGCTGGTGTGATTTGAAAGTCATTGCGTTTTGATTTTATTCACAATTTACACTTTGTCCCAACTATTTCGGATTGGGGTTGTAAAATAATTTACAGAAGGTCTTAAAAAAAGACACTGAAATACCTTAAAAACTTGGGATCCAGGTTCATTGTAGGTTTTGGCATTTTTTGTTAAAAGGTCTATGTCTTTGGCCATGGCACTGATGCTTTTGTAGTATCCAATCTATAAAACCATTGCAACAAAATGAACACAAATTTAATGGATGAGACTATGAGAAAGAGAAAGGAAATGACATGGGTATCTGCTCAAGCGCGCAGGCAAAGCACATAAGTTCCTACTCTCATACCTGTATCCTCTGAGCAATGGCCCTCAAATCTATTGGTTCTTTAATTATGGCATAATAGTCTGGGTAGTGCTGCAGGGACACAAGAACAACAGGTGAATTTGACAACAGGCACTTGGAGAAAATCTTACAGGTAGATTAAACCAACACATAAAAATATTTCAAAAGCATAAATTGAACAAGCCAGTGATGTTTCTGCTCGGTCCGGTAAGATACTACAGTAAAGTACAGATATGACAAAGTCTGCTTCACATGGTGCACACAGCTGGTGTTCTCACTCACCACTTTGGAGGGCAGCTTCTGAAAGAGCTCACTGACCACCCGTCCGGACGGCTCAGTGAACGTCACAACGGCCTCTAACAGCTGCTCCAGGACCTCCTTAAGGCAACTGGGAGGAGTCTGCCAATCACAGCAAGCACATAGAAGAACTACCCAACAGCGACAGCAAAAAATAATGCTGAGATGTCCCCTGGAATATTATTCACCGCAAAGCTAAAAGTAGTCTTACTTGAGCTCAAACTGAAGCAAGCCGTCCAGGCAGAGCTGAATGGCATTTCTATTGCTTTAGCAACCATGACTCCAAAGTGCTCATGCACACAGTCAATAACGTATTGAATTGCATGCGACTGTGTCGAAAAAATCTTCCATCAGTACAATCCAAAAGGAAAAAACACAACACCTCTTCCTCTGTGGACGTTCCAGGATTTTCTAGTGTGTCCTCTGTATCCTCCTCTTCTTCCTCATACCCGCCTCGTTGCACAAACTCGTTTTTCGTCCGTTGATAAAGCTCCCACAATTTGCAGGCAGCTTTGTACTCGGGGCTCTCAATCTGAGAACAGGCAAAATTACTTGGCATTTTAAATTGGTATGGAGATGACCATAATAAATAAAATAAATAGTTTCTTTCACTAATAATATTAATTGCCTTCTCCTAAATAAATTACTAACTGATGCTCACAATCTTCAAATGCAGCTTGAGGAAGTGAAAGGTAGTACCTTATAATAAGTCTTGGCATTGTTGAACAGAAGCTGAAAATCAGCAGTGAGCTGCTCCACATCCTGATACTCCTCCAGCTTCAGCTTCTGCTGGATCTTCATCAGATCTATAGGCTGGGCAACCACTTCATAGTAATCTGGTTGGTTTCTTAAAAAGGAAAATCAACATCATTACAGTGGATCACTTCCACTTGAATTATAATGGGGTCAGAAAATCATCTTGTCGTGTTCCAATTCAGTCAAGGAGGTGTATTGTACCTTCTCTTTGGTGCTCTTGCGAAAAGTTCGCAGATTTGTCTCCCATGGTCATCCTTGTAATCCTTCACAGTGTTATACAGCTCATGACACACTGCAATCTAGTCAGATGAGGACAGAAGTCATGTAACGTCCACATATCATGTACAGGCATAGATTCTGAAATACATGACTTCTTGAACATTCTTTTTTTTAATGAATGTAACTGTACATGTCAGAAATTGGGAAGAATTAAGCAGGGACACTGGACGTGGTTGTATTGTTTGATTATAATGGAAAACAACACTGCGTAATAGGGCTTCATCCTGTGTTGTCCTGGTTTTATCTTATCGCTCTCTCCATCAGGGTAAACGTTGAAAAAATTAAACATCCACTTACTGGATCAACGGTGGGCACATTGGAAGTCCTTCGTCTTTTTCGGCCGTTTACGGGAGTGGACGTGGATGCAAGACCATCCTCAAAATCCCCACCGCTAACGCTACTGGAGGGTGAAGTGGCCCTGCGTCTCTTAGAACCCATTGGAGTGGTCGGTGCCTGAAAAGATTAAGCAATAAAAATCATCTCGTTTGCTTAAACACTGCAGCACATACAGCCGTGCCGAGTCTATGTTGCGATATAATACAAAATAAAAACAACCCATTTTTGTGATTTTGTATCGCAAAGTAGTATTTTAAATAACCTTGAAGAAACGTAGCAAATTAAAACAACAACAAACTCCCAACAAATAGAGTACGAATTCAAATTGCAAGTTAGCTAAAGAACAAAGGTCTAATAACATTTGAGAGAAGGGAGAAAACTCAAATTTACTTTGATATTTCACTAGCAAGCAAGTTGACTCAGTTACTTTTCATACGAAATTAGCTAAAATGTTCTAAAAACCCGGCTACACTACCGACCAATGTAACCACGTTTTGACAGCTGGTTAATTCTAGAGTTGCTTCACATAACGTAAGGCTGATGGCTAGCTAGCTAATGTAGCTAGCACAACTGAGAATAGGTGTCCAATCCGTAAATGCGCTTCAAGGGAACATTAGCTCAGAAGTCTATAGACCCTCACCCAGAAATAAGCCAAAAACACAGAATGAGTTTGCGAATTATTAAAAATTACATTGAAAGCTTACCTACTTTTTACCTTCGCGCGTTCCAATGAAATGTAACGTTAAGCTCACCGGTACACTATGGGGCACGAACTATTTCATTCTTATCGAGTCTGTCCTCCACCTAACTCAGCAAGCTAGCTAGCTACTTAGCTTTAGCAATCTAGCCCACCGGCTTCAATTCAACCAGGCGGTTAGTGACAGAAACAAAGACTCATAGGAGAGCAGCTGAGGAATAAGCTAACGAAGGCTGAGTTCGTCCAGATCCAGCGCAATGAACGTACACCAATTCACACAAAAAGCAAGAGATATTTTAATTGAAAATATAACAAATTATTCGAGTAAAAATGTCATCAGCAAGCGAGAAAATTAGTAGTCTAAAAGTTCCCCCTACATTTCAGACAATATCATTTGCCTACAATTGCTAACGCTAGGTTCGGAGCCGACTGAGTAGCTCCTCCCCTTCGTTGGAAGAAACGGAAGTCCGACATGTTCTCCTCGAGCTACATCCTGTCTGTGTAACGCCGCGTGGAGAGTGCAGTGCTGTGAGGAATCATGAAGCGGCCTAGTAAGTTTAAGATTTGTCATTGAGATATTTTTTGTCTCATCTAAAATCGCAGCATGGGTTTACTTTGATTGTGGAAGATGAGCGCTGCGTCTGCTAGTTAACCGGTCCGCTTTTTATCAGAGATAACGGGAGCTTGCGAAAGATTGCCTGGCTGTGGGACCGTCCCTTGCTTCTTGTACCTGTTTTAGATGGACAGTATTGGTGGCAGCGTGGTAAAAACTGTGCTCGTCTGCTCAGCTAACGGACACTGTGCTTTTCTTTTCCCAGAGCTGAAGAAAGCAAGCAAACGCATGTCATGTTCGAAACGGTACAAAATACAGAAAAAGGTGAATGTTTTTATGCCCATTGCCTTCATCGCTTACCACCGCAACTGCCAGTGACGTGCGAGCTAGTGCAACATTTGGCTAACTGTGCAGCATGTGCCTTTGTGCTTTTTGACAAGTGTATTCTTTCTTTTACGAATCAGGTTCGAGAGCATAACCGAAAATTAAGGAAGGAAGCCAAAAAGAAAGGTGTAACCAAACGAGCGAAGAAAGATCCAGGTGTTCCCAGCATAGCTCCTTTCAAAGAAGAAATTTTACGGGAGGCAGAACAGAGGAAACTACAGGTGAGAATCCAGTTTTTCCTTGAAATTGTTGCCGTAAGCCTTGATTTGAGTGGCTTGCTTTAATTATTTAAATTAAAATTTAGTCTGGCGATTGGCTGGACCCCTTTTTTTAAGTATCATTACATTTCGTAGACCAGATTGGCGTAAAATGCTGTACTATTAAAACGCATTAATTTGAGGTTCTATTAGGTATGTTACTATCAGTTCATCGACCGCCGCGATATTGGTTCCCATAGCGCGTTGCGTAATTTCCCGAAGTGGCAGAGGTATACCCATCAAAATCGCCTATTATCGGCAAAAGGAGGGGAATTCCCGGAAATTCCGTAGAAGACGTAGATAAAAATGACCCCGAATTCCCCTTGTTACCTTGTTTTCAATTTCCAATTTCCCAGATGGCCGCCTGAGCGCTTCAAAGTTTGAGGTGACAAAAACACCCTTCAATTTTATAGAAGCTAAGTAGGAATTCTAATAAAAACTGCACAGACTATTAGATTAAGTACTCAAGATCCAACAGACAAAAAATTGAGATTTGGGGCGCCAGCAGTCTGTTTCCACCGTTAGCAAAAAAAACTGTCTGTAGTAAAAATTCCAGAAATGGCGCCCCCATTGAGGGTCGCACAGCAAAATTCAATTCTGTTTTCATTCATCATTTTGGCATAGGCAGATAATATTCCAGTGAACATTATCTGAAAGTTTCATTGGAATATCTTAAGAATGAAGAAAGTTATAGCATTTTATTCAGACCATGTTTTCGGTCACAGATTTCTCTCCTTTTCTAAAGAAACTAAGGACATTTTATACCCCTCATTTAGCCAATTTCCAAGTTTAACTTTCAGTTCTTAACCTATCACATTGATCTTGGTGTCATTTGAAAGTTTATTTCAAGCTCTTTCACGATGAATAATTCATTTCAGCATAGAACCATTTTGAAAATTTTAGTAACACACCTAGTTCTATGGAAAAAAATGAAGAAAGCCATGGAGAGTGGAAACAGGAGTTTGAAAACCCTGAATTAAGGTGGTTCTGATCGGTTCATTGTTCTGTCTGGATTACTGACGCAGATTGTATGTTTTCAATGGTTAAACTTAGAAATTATGCTCCCAGTGCTGAGGTGCATCGAATAAGTTCAACAGGAATATTCAGCAGACAACAAATAACTCTGATGGGCAGTGGAGTAATAGTCTTGTCAGTTAATATAGGAATCTACTCTTCAGTCACAACTTAAATTAGGCTTTACCTTGTTGAAATATTGTTAAAAAGCCAAAATGTCCATTTTTAAATCTCAAATACTCAGCTGGGCATGATGCTAGTTTAATTGTTGAGGTCTTCATTGTTGCTATATTTCTCCTTTATGCATGAACAGTTCTTAGTTACTGCATTAAAGAATTTGAGGACAAATTACTATGCCTTATGTTTCACCTCCCAGCTTGAGGAACTCCGACAGAAAAAGAAGCTCGAGAAACAACAGGAACGAGCGCAGAAGCGAAAGAGAGAGGACACTAGCAGTGACCCCATTACCAAGGCCAAAAAGGCAAAAAAGGTGAGAATGAAGAGAAGTCAACTTAATTCTTTCATTAGCCATGCGTTTCTCCATATGCCCACATTTGTTTCACAAAAGCATTGACATCTTGCAGGACAGGGGTTTGAATCGTAGTAAGTCTTCTGGCAGAGACACTTCCTCCACGAAATTCCTCTGTGATGAGCTGAACAAGGTGAGTGACCAGCTGCAGTCCTCAAGGAGTACATACCATTGGTTTTGCGTGATGGAAGTATGAGAAAATATTTTTATGCAGCGACAGCAGTTCAGTGTTCTGTTCTCATCAATACTGTGAAGCAAGGAAGTATTTTTTCAAATTTTGTTAGGAAAATGGAGGGATTAATTAAGGCTCTACCATCTAAAATCATCTGTGAAAGCTCATAAAAGTATTGCTGAATATATTGTTTATTTGTAGGTCATTTATTGAGCATGATTCACAGGTCATCAGTGCCTCAGATGTCATTATTGAGGTTCTGGATGCAAGGGA
Organism: Gymnothorax reevesii; assembly: GCA_029721435.1. Lineage (NCBI taxonomy): Eukaryota > Metazoa > Chordata > Actinopteri > Anguilliformes > Muraenidae > Gymnothorax > Gymnothorax reevesii. Next base: position 70,140,511 of record CM056585.1, on the reverse strand, counting down.
TCCATTAGGTTGCCGCTGTCCTGAGCTGGAAGAAGCTGTTTTGAAAAGTGATGGGAACAAAAAGCTTCTCCTGGTCTTGAATAAGATTGGTAAGCTATTACTAATATATTTGGTTTGTTTTTGCTGTCTCTTAATTTTCAATAAGGTCTCTGTTGTATAAAAACAAAAAACAAAAGAAAAAAAAACATTGCTGGTGAAGCGGCACTGTTTATGTTCATTAAATGCAACATTTTATGAGAAGGTTGTAAAAAGGGCTTTTTTTAATTCAGTGTCCTAAAATATCACCCTCTTGCACCCCAGATATGGTGACAAAAAGCAATGTGGAGAAGTGGTTACGCAACCTACAGCGCGAATTTCCTGCAATAGCCTTCAAAGCATCAATATATCTTCAAGATAAAACAGTGGTATGCAATCCTCTAACTGTGCTTGAAATAATAGTATGCCATTATATTCTGTGGTATTGGGAAACACTGAATTTTCTAGCTTATGTGCAAATAATTGCATGTGTTAAGTTAGGACTTGAAATCCATGAACATTGACAAATTGACTGGGTTGACCAATAGCAAGAGAAGAAGAAAAGGGGTTCTCAAGCGATGGTGGAACAGAGTAAAGGAGTGGAATCTGCTGGAAGCAGTTGTCTTCTACAGTTCCTGCAGAGTTATGCAGAAGCCCAGGAGGGTGGAAAGGCACTCAAAGTTGGTGTTGTTGGTAAGTTCAACTCATTTTGCATTGAATAATTTTACTTGCAGATGCTTTTTTGATGAAGAATTGTTAACATTCAGGTTGAAAATGAAGGCTCATTAAAACATTTCTGCCAATTAATTAAGCATAACCAGCAGTTACATAAATCTGTCATCTCAGTAGTGTTTGCATTGGATGAGAAATGATGACTGACTAGATGCTGACATCGGTGAAGACTTAAATAATCCAACTCTGATCTCATCCTTTTTCCAGTTAAACTCTTGCCGTCTCATCACTGCGGTCGTGTTGACCATATTTCCTTTTGCATTTGTGATTTCCCCTCAGGTTTTCCCAATGTGGGAAAGAGTAGTCTGATCAACAGTCTTAAGGGTGTCAGAGCTTGCAATGCTGGAATTCAGAGAGGATTAACAAAGTGAGTGTGGCTGCTGCCTGATATTATGTTTGATTGTTAACTGGGATCGTATTGAGAAGGCATGTGAGATACTACCATTTAACTTTGGGGGGTTGTATCAAATTTCTGTTGAGTGGTTCTGGCAATTTAAAGGTTTACTCCACCCAAAACACGATTAGGGCTTAGTCCTGCTAGTTTACCTGGCAAATAACCCCCCCCCTAGACCGTTTTGCAGACCATTCTATTTGGAGCACTGGTTCTGAATGTAAGTCCTGGGGGATGACTGTGTGGGCTGGCTTTTATTCCAAGCAGAACTGCTATCAAAGGATTTGAACAAGCCGTAAATTTGTCTCAATTAGGTGCCTTTCATATTCAGAGCAGTCACAGTGGGCTCCAAAATTACTGGCACCCCTGACCGGCAATGCACCAACAATACTTTAAAAAATACATTTCTGGAGGAACTTTAAATGCCATCATGTGAGAAATACTGCACAATATGTATGTTCCAGTGGAACCAACCAAAATCATTTACTGATTTCATTAAAACTCAGTTTCCTCTGAATTATTGTTTCACGATTAAAAGCACCCTTAAAGATTATTGTAAATGACATCTACAAAAAGTAAACCAGGTATTGAATTCCACTTTGTTTTATCGAAGTGCTAAGGAACTATTTTGAGCCATTATCACTTCCTGTTTCACTGGGGTATAAAAATGAGGTAACACACTTGCAATATCCCTATTTCATTGAACACCACGAAGAAAACAAAACAACAGCCTGGTTGAGTTTAGCATGAATTTATCGATATAAGTGCAGCTGAGTAACTTCTCCGAATACAAACAAGTCGACACGGTCTACAACATCCCCCGCCAATTGTGTGCTTCTTATTTTCGAACTCCATCAAGGCCTTTATGGTCTGAAGCTACACACCAAATTTGGTTGTCCTATCTATAATAGTTTCTGAGAAAAGCTGTCCCACTTCTCTCGGACGGACGGACGCACACACGCACGCACGGTCAAACCTATATCCCCCTCACACTTCGTGTTGGCGGGGGATAAAAATGCCTTTTCACTATAATAAAGTTGAGAGTTTTGTCCATTTTTCTTCCAATTCCCCCAAGCCAGCGCACACAATCATTAAATAAACTGGTGATTAAATGGTCAGGACATTCACTCTGCAATGAAACCAGCAGTTCCGACTTCCGAGCCCACAAACTAATTTCCACCCTTATCAGGAACAAGTACAACTCACTAATTCAGTAATATCTGAATTCTGAAATATACCACCCACATGTATGGGCTATTCGTTTTAAACAGGAAAAAAACCTTGGCATTCCACTTTGTTGAATGTTATTCATTCCAAAACAAAAGGCAACAGTAGCAGCCTAACCTTTTCATGAATTCCTCCTCCAGAGACCAATGTATCCAGTAGAAGGAACCCTCCGGTCCGGTTTCATTCGAAATAATTCCCACTGACCATGTCCTTATCTCATTTAAATCCTGTTAATGTAACTGAACACTTCAAGGCCAGTTTTGCGAGTCTTTTTTCTATAAATCGCGTCTATTTAAGCAGAGTTATGCGCGCAACCTAGACAGGATACAACCGAGCTTGCTGATACGCATAAGCTTGTATGCTTTGTGTTTGTCCAATCAATGTGTTTCACTTACTGTAGAATGTTTAAACACTTGGGAATTGGATAAAAAAAAGAACCAATCAATATATTGTTACCGGGGAAGTTTCACGAGGGCTTGAAGTATAACTGTGCAGTTACGCAGAAGAGCCTGAGTGTATGACTGAGTGATTGGCTATCAACACCAGTACTCGGGTGGATATAAGGAAGCGCTGAATTTGTCGATGAAGGAATCTACACGTAAATCCACGGTAGGGAACTACGCATTTTTTAGAAAGAGATGACCGTAATTGTCAGTAGAATGTGAGAGAATCAATACCATGTCCAATTTTTTGCTTCAGAAAACGGATTTTTCTGAACCATTAATTGGAATACCGTTGGCTCACTGTTGCTAAAGTGGTTGCTACACAAGACAATGATTTTTTTCTGTCGCAAGAGATCTTTTTTTTTTTAAAACTGCTGGATCAATACTATGGGCAAGGATATTGACCAGTTTGCACATCAGGCTTAGCTGAGGAGTTAATTCATGCAACTCTTGAACAACATGGAGTGGGGTGAACTTCCCCATATTCAAAACCGCGTTCAAACTCTACTTGCTTGTGAATATTCAATAACTGATCCGGGGGTGCCATCTAGTGGTCGAGTACAGTAACTGCATGCTTAAATTTGCAGTTCCATAGACGCAAGCGTCTACATCTGCAGGAAGGGGTTAAATTTTATGCCTCAAAACATTATTTGTGTTAAATACATGATTATTTGATGATTTGACAGTGCTCCATTTTTTTGGTATCTCCGACTTTTTGGAGCGACTTGGATAGCTGTGTAATTTGGCTAATAGCATGTAGGTAATGTAGAATGTAATCTTGAAGATGAATTCTACTTGTGGTCAAGGAGTTTCAGTTTTTCAATTCTCAGTATTTTTTTTGCAATTTAAATGGTGAATTCTGATGGTATTTTTTTATGTTTGCAGTCCATTTTCTCAACTAAAATCATGAAAATAAACTGAAATACGATGTAATTCTAAATGCTGTTAGTGTCTTTTCTGAGTAAAGCCACAGTTTTCCTCTTTATGAAGCTTATGTCTTGAATTATGCTGCATTAAATTGGGTAACCCATAAATAGCCAAATTTGGCTTCTGCGCAAAGGGGTTAAAAGAGGCAGATGGTCATGGATCTTGATAAATTAATAAATTAGGAAATGGCTGCAAAAAGATTCACAAACGATTGAATATGCCACTGAGCACTGTTAGGGCGATTAATAAAAAATTCTAAAGCTATGGAACTGTTGAAAACGTGAAGGGTAGAGGACGCAACTGCATTTTACCCCTCAGGATATTGGGGAGGATGGTGAGAGAGGCAACAAAATCCCACAGAAATGCTGTAAATAATGGCCGGCCTTTGTGGCATCTTGGGATCACCAGGTTTCAAAAAGCACCATCAGGCGCCGCCACCACAACCACAGGCTTTTTGGAAGGATTGCCAAATGAAAGCTTTTTCTGAACAGAAGACACTGAAGCAAGGGCTTGGAGTTTGCCAAACATCATTTAAATTATGAATGGAACAAGGTGCTTTGGTCAGATTAGACCAAAATTGCATTTTTTGGACCAATATAGCATCTGCACGGTTGGTGTCGAAATAGAGATGCATTCAAGGAGAAGCACCTCATACCCATTGTGAGGTATGATGGTGGGTCAGTCATGTTTTAGGGCTGATTTAATTCATGAGGTCCAGGAGCACTGGTAAAGATTAATGTCGTAATGGGTTCCACCAAGTATCAGGATATTTTTTGGCTGACAATCCGGTTTCCTCTGCCAGAAGGCTGAGCCTGGGCCGTAGGTGGACATTCCAAAAAGACAGTTACTTAAAGCATACCTCAAGATCTGCACAGAAATGGTTCTTTGGCAACAAATTCTCTTCTGCAATGGCCACTTCAGTCGCCAGACCTCAATCCAATTGAAAACCTGTGGGCTGCGTTGAAGAGGGCAGTTTATAAATGCAAACCCCAGAAGGTGAAGGATCTTGAAAGGATCTGCGGAGAGGAATGATCCGAAATCCCCCCCAAATGTATGCCTTAATCTTGTCAAAAATTACAGGAAAAGTTAGTCGCCAGAGGTGCATTATGTACTAAATGAAGGGTGAAAATTTCAATTTCTTGAAATTTATTTTGTATTAAATGATTGCTATGATTTTAGTTGTTTCCATCAAAACATTAATAAAGTCTTTCACACATGTTGGGATACTCCATTTTATGTATATAATTGTTTGTTTTTATTTTTTGTATTGTTTGTGCATTGCCAGTCAGTGGTGCCAGTAATTTTGGAGCCTACTGTATAAACCGTCTCAACCATTGTGACAGAAATATCCATGAATGCCATGAAGAGCAAAAATTCCGCATCCACATAATCACGTGTTATAATCAACTGCAGGAAAAGAAATGAATTTAACTGATCAAATTTAAGAATTAGAGTTTTCCTAATTGGTGAAGACTATTTGAGACGTGGATTCAAAAACTCTGGCTTAAGAGGGAAAATAACTGCTCTAAATATGAAATGCACCCAACTGAGACAAATTAATCTTGTTAAAATCCTTGGATTGCAGTTGTGCTTAGAACAAAAGCCAGCACATAGTGGGCTCGAAGGACCAAATACGATACCATTCTGAAGATTCTTGATAATCCCAAATTCATGTTTCCCAAACTTCCATGGTTTTCCTGGTTTATAGCTTGTCAGATGAAGCAAACTAATGGTTTGCATCCCTTCCTTTCAGATTTGCTCAAGAAGTGCACATTGCAAAGAATATCAAGATGATCGACAGCCCCAGTATAATGGCAGCACCAACAAATACAGCATTAACTATGGCTCTCTGGGGTCTTCCAACCACAGAGAAAGAGCATGTCTTGGAAGCAGTGCGAGTCCTGCTGAAGCACTGTGACAAAGAAAAGGTAATGCTTGTGATGGGTCCCTTCAGTATTTGCACGTGTGTCTCTGCGGAAACTGGGGTTGATTTTATTTGATCATTTGAATTTTTTTTGTCCTCTAAAAAAATTCTATGGTTGGATAACAAGTTATTTGCACGCAGACATATGAAAATCCACTTAATGACCATTTTCCCAATGCCAGAATTCAGCATTGTGACTTGCAGTTTCTCCTCTGGCTAGTAGATGGCTGTGTATTATTATTATTTTTTATTTTTTTTCCTGTGGATTTTTGAGTTTGATATTAATTTAACTAAATCTAATATGAAATGTAGGGCTGCACGATATTCGGAATCGCGGATATCGCAAACGCAATAAAAGTAACTGCCGCTGTGAGGCTGACAGACAAGCTTGCTTATTACCTTTTCTATGACATACCTAATGCAGTCATTTGAAATGCTTCTGGGAAGAAAACTGCGATTTGAAGTCTGCTAATTACCAGCGAGGTTGGACAGCCTCCATCGCCTTGGCATAATTGGCTTACCTTAAATCAGTTCCCTTGTACTTTGCCTAACTTGCAGTCAAGCCGTTTATTCAGCCGACTGACTGATCAAAACCAAAATGTGGCCAATAATGATTAAGAAGAGCTGATGAGAAGCAGACCTAACCAGGCTGCTGTGTTAGATTGAAAGAGTGTCAGTAATCTGAATCGTAATCATTATTGGCCACATTTTGATCAGTTAGTTGGCTAAATAAACGGATTGATTGCAAGTTTGGCAAAGTACACGGGAATTAATTTAAGGTAAGCTAATTAGGCCAAGGCAATAGGCTGTCCGACCTCGCTGGTAATTGGCGGACTTCAAAACGCAGTTTTCTCCCCGGAAGCATTTCAAATGACCGCATTAGGTCTGTGTCATAGAAAAGGTAATAAGCAAGCTCGTCTGTCTGCCTCATAGTGGCAGTTACTTTCATTGCGCTTGCGATAACCGCGATTCCGTATATCGTGCATCCCTAATGAAATGTACGTTTTATTACTTCTTTAAACCTGCAGAATGCCATTGGTATTTTGTTCAAAATATGCAAACCCTTTAAGGATACATGGTTTGGAAATTACTTTCACATCCACCACAGAATGTCTTTTGAAGAGTATTCAGTTCTTTGTAATGAGGCATTATAACAAATTTAGAATACATATTTTTCAAGTGTTGCATGCACATGGATGCCTCTGACTTGTGAGATAATTGAGAACTGAATTCTTTCCTTTTAGATAATGCTTCAGTACAATGTTCCTGATTTCAGGAACTCTTTAGAATTTTTGACATACTTCGCCAAGAAACGTGGATTCGTACAGAAGGGTGGTGTGCCGAACACGGAGCAAGCAGCAGAAGCTTTCATAGGTGATTGGACAGGGTAAGAATCATTTGCTGTCAAGCCCAATCGAACATCATCCATGCTGCTCACAGAGAAATGAGGAGAACACTTCAAGTCTTGAGTCACAGTGAAGACTGTAATCCAACTCTGATCTCTGAGCCTTTCCAGTCTGTTCAGAGGGAATTGTTGTGCTTTTAGTGCAGAATAGAAGACCAGTAGATAAACTGGGTTAATGCATATCGTAGAGACATTTTTCTAAAGAATATAGCTCTGAAGCTTTACACTGTTTCACCATCGTAGTTGCAGAAAAGCATTGGTATAATTGGTGAATTGCATTTAATGCTATGATCGATGTTGGTCTCCTGCTGAAAACTAGAAGTTTATGGTTTTTGGCCAAATCGTGCAGTTTGACGGGTGTTTGGGAAAGTCTTAAGTATCTAACAGGTGCTACTTTTTCTTGCCATTATTGTGTTCAATTGCATTTTGCAGCCACCTTTCCCTGTTTGCTCAGGGATGTCTGATATAAGCTGCTGTAATGTAGGGTGAAATTTCTTTCAACTTTATATTACCACGCAATCTAACATTGTATTGAGAATAAATTGGGTGATATTGAAACTTGGAATATATATATTTTTTTGATAGTCGATTTTTTTTTATTTTTTTTTTTTTGGGGAGGGTCAGTCTAAAGTATCTGAATTCTTGTTTTGGCTTTCTCTGCTAGGACTAAACTAAGCCATCATTCCACAATCCCTGACAATCCCAACCTTCCTCCATATCTCTTGGATGAAGCAGTAGCAGAAATGAAGAAGGGGTGGGATTTGAGCAAACTGCAGGCAGGCAATTCAGAAACCCTTAAAAGTAAGTACATCCGAGAGACGATGTATGGAGGCTAATTCAAAACTTTTCCATCAAGGTAAATGTGGAACAGTACAGGGGACCTGTTGCTGTATTAGTTATCGCCCTGTTGACCCAGGTGTGCGCTTCCGTGGGAATTCGAGCCCTTTTATCCTGAGCTCTACGGGTCCCACATCTGGAGTCCTCTGTGTTCGTGAAAACGTTGAGAGGGAGGAGTTGAAGGATGGGGAAGAACACCAGGAAGAGGCCTCTGAAGACGAGGTGAGAACACGTGTATATGGAGTTTCAAAAGTACGGCAATGCATCGTTCATAATATTCAAGCTTGGTCACTTCTACCCTCCGATGTTTCTAGTTTGCTCTAAAATTATCATACTGGCATCACAAAGACCATTGGTACTCTTAACTGAGGGGGAAGGAACAATCAGTAAGAAAACTGGTCATAAAATATAAATTTTTGGTCCACTTCAGCCTAGCCTTTTCTGCTTTCCAGAAAACCAGCATCTTGGTGGCATTATAACTTAATATTTGCTCTGCAGTTGTGGTTCTCGCTGCATATGCTGGGTGTTGTTTCAGCCACAGCTGCAATTGTAGTATTGGTAGCCCCTGGATGAAGTCGGGCGGCTACAATGGATTCATGATTCATTCCATGTCAAATCGCCCAATGGGCTAAACCTCACCATCTACAACTTTGCTCAAAATTTCTGTTTGAATTGGTCATGACCCAAAACCCCCAAATCTCAAATTTCAGCTCATGGCCGTGGCCGCCAAAATTCAAATGGCCATATCTCCAAAACTACTTGAACGATTTTGACAAGGTATTGTTGGAAAGGGAATCATCCAAGCATTCCAAATCTGCCAAACTAATTCTGGTAACTCTGGGTGCGGTGAATTATTGACCTATATTTTGACCTCAAAATTGACCTTGAATTTTTTTTTTTTAACACAAAATTGCAGATGGCAGCATTTGGAATGCTTGTGTGATTCCCTTTCCAACAATACCTTGTTTGTCAAAATCAGTCAAGTAGTTTTGGAGATATGGCCATTTGAATCTTGGCGGTCACGGCCATATTTCGCGAAATATCTGGGAAAAAAACAAAAGGCCAAATCTTTGTGCTGGAAGGTCCTATTGAGTTGAAATTCGAGATTTGGGCGTTTGGGGCTATAGCCAACTTGCATACCAAATTTGAAGAAAATCAATACAAGTGAGGTGTAGAATCCCCCTTTTTTTGGGGGGGGGGGGATTTGACATGGAATGGCCCTCATGCTTGTCGTCTCCACTGCCGCAGCCGCGTCCACATCCATAGACACTTCCATGCAGACGCTCTACAGGCTGTAATTTTTAACTGATTACTTTCATATTTGGTATGGACGTGTTACACTTAAGTTTTGACACCAATCGATTTTGGTTGTCACGGCCACAGTATTGACTAAATGTGCAAACAAGGGCAGAAGCGGGCTTTTGGGGGTCACACCCATGTGGTGGTGGCTGACCAGCTTCCTGGTTTAACAAGCTGTTAATTGGTCTTAATTTGGTGCAGTAAATGTTTATTGCAGTTATGTCCCCTCTTATTATATGTTGACAGAAATATCTATACATTCTGTGTAGAATTTTAAAAAAATCCTTATCCACATTGCAGTGTATTGGAAATGAATACATAAGTGTAGTGAAATGTAACTAGTCAAGAATTCACCTTGGCAGTTCAAGCTAATTGCAGTGTTCTTTTAAGTGTCTGAATCCTGAATGATTGGTTCTGATCTGAATTTTAACCATCCAAAACTTGTTGCAGCCTGACTTGGATGCAGGACACCAACAAGATGAAACACATCAAGAAGAAATTAGACAAAGCTCTGCAAGTATGTCATCGCCTAATAAAATTATATATTTTTGCAGTGATGTAGATACACTATTACATGGAATGCATTGACGTTATAAAATGTTCTCGTTTAACAGAGCACCCTACAAAAGTGAAGATGCACCCCATTCCTGTCACTATAGACCCGTCTTCAGTGCTGAAGGATGATGATGCATACGATTTCAACACTGATTTCCAGAGTAATCTTTGAGTGCGGTTGCAGATTTAAATCGCACTCCTGTAAATTTCTTTGTATTATCACAGCTCAAAGGACTACTTTTAAGCTGTTTTTTTTGGGGGGGGGGGTGTTACATCTGGCTGCAGATGAAGTTGGACCTGCAAAGATTGCTTATTGTATTAAAGTTATATTTGTAAACAGCTGTGTCTTAAGTTTTCTAATTTCACTGAATGATGTGTTTTCCTCAAAGATCATTGCCAGGGGTTCAGGCATCCACAAAGGTTGGAAATGTGCAGTGCACAGCTTGTAATTGGGAGTATATTTTTATATTGTTCAGACTAGTGTAATTTCAGGTGCATCATTCCTGTGGGAAAAATAATCTGCCGTTGAGAGATTGGGGGTGGGTGGGAGGGAACTATTGGAGTATCTTAAAATTATGCTTGAAAATGTGTACAGCTACTGTATTAGGAGAAAGCTGCAGCTCACATAGCTGCAACTTGAAATCATTCCAGATTTGTAGTCCTGGTTTCTAATTGGAATAATTTGTTATACGATTCGGTTTATTCGTTCAACATGCAGCCATACAACATTTCAAATTTGTCTCTGAAGTGATGTATCATGGTTGTCCCACTGGTCTGTATAGAGACAGATCACTGCGTTGGCTGAGTCTGCAGTGAATTGACATGGTGCATACACGTTCTGCCGGCTCAAAAAGAACGTACTGGCGTAAGAGAAGACATGGAACTCACCATGAGGCTTCAGGCTTTCAGATCGTGCCATCTCGCAGAATTGAAATTGGAACAAACTATTGAGGTCCGAAAGCAAAGCTCCTTAAAAATTTAGGCGGTCTTATATATTTTATTCAGGACTTCAATAGACGCCTATACTTGGGTCCACTTTATTCTACGTATACTCAAAACCAGACAGGAAGAGTGGCAATCTCAACTGGTATATCTTGAGCATCTTACCAGCTTGGACCTTAGTTCGAATATCGTAATGCTGTCTATTTTTAAATCCATTCCTACGCATATGGTGAGTATTTTTCTTCGCGGAGTGCGTCTATGTAGCTCCTACGGCATATTTTCCTCGCATCCTCCGTGTTAAATTACAGTAACTTGCGAACCGAGAGGCGTAGCTGTCTAGCTAGCCAGACGCTGCTATATCCAATTTAAATCAGAACTCCTCGGATGCAATTACTTTTTTGAGATGTGTGTCTGTTATTTCCTTGAGCCAGTTTTATTTCTGCAAGTCAGTCGTTTCGTTTTGCTCTAGAACACAAGTAATCGATTGTTCGCTTCTCCCTCTGTAGGACTACAAGGGACAAAAGCTTGCAGAGCAAATTTTCCAGGGAATTATGCTCATTTCTGCAGTAAGTGGCTTATTCTGTAGCCTACAACGACACGTGTGATGAGTACTTGTGTGCATGAACAAATTTGCTTTGATTCCTTTCGCAGATAGTCGGATTTATTTATGGGATGACCATCCAGCAGTTTGGTTGGACAGTTTACATAGTGTTGACGGGGTTCACGATCTCTTGTTTGGTGAGTTTTGCATTAGCTAACGTTACGAAATTTGTAATCGCTACCTGTGGTAAATTATAAATAATGCATGTCTTGCATACACAAAATACGATCTTCCTGACTGGAAAACGATATATTTCAGCTTACCCTTCCTCCATGGCCGATATATCGAAAAAATCCGTTGACATGGCTTCCTGCGGTTCCGGAGACTGCTGGTGAATCAAGAGAAAAAGCTCCCGAGAGTCAGAAGAAAAGGAAGCACAAGTAGTGTCGGTATTCATTCAAAGGAGCATATTGATTGTGTATAATTGTGTATGTGCGGTCATCGAGATGACCAACCAGTGTTTGAAAAATACAATTTTTGGCCCAATAAAGTCACTATTTTCCATTTTCTGTTGAATACTTGTTCATTCAGATGTGTTTGTGACACTTTCTTGAACTAGGTTAGTATACTCACATCATTTCCTTTTAATGAAAACACATGATAGCGGTACTGAGCGAGGTCCGCATGATGCATTGCGATAGTCGGAGGGTTGATCTTGGATGTTGCGTCGTCGGTTGTGGTCGCTCAGCGGTGGATCTTTGATAAACCACAACTTGGAATTTCGAAATCGAAACTTTGGCATTATCGGCCGGGATAAGAGAACGTATGTGTGTACTCGGTACCGTCGTCACGAAAAGTGGCACTTCTATGCTAAAATTTTGTGCAAGATGAACTAAATTGGCTTGGTATGACCACGTACAATGTTTCCGGACTTCATCTGACCTTTTTTGTTCATTTGAGAGACCGTTAACATTATCGAGTGACTTCTCTCTTTGCACTTGGTCATATGACAGCACGCACTTCCTGTAGACAATTCGCTCAGCATTCCCGGTAGGAGCTTTGAGGGAGACCGAAATACTCAGTTGAAGTAGTTGTCTGGACTCTCAATCTTATCATGCTTGCGCTAATAAACCGACTTCTGGACTGGTTCAGGTCCCTATTTTGGAAGGAAGAGATTGAGCTTACCTTGGTGGGACTCCAATATTCTGGAAAAACCACCTTCGTTAACGTGATTGCTGTAAGTGCGAGAAGTTATTTTTCAGGTTACGTTAGCGCTGGGATCCGATCACTTCAACTGTAAGTTAACTTGGCTTCCAAAAACACGATTTCAGCTATACGCCCTGTTATCCCGAAACTGCAGTTAATTTGTAGCGGTCAAGTTCATCATCGTTCTGCATCAGCCTCTGGATCGCTTTTTGCTCGACAGATGATGTTCTGTAGCTGTTCAAGTGACGATACAGTCTGACTAGCCTGTAAACAGATATACGGCCACCTGGTTTGCAAAACAAAACGCAGGATATGGGAATTTCACATCACTTACCAAGTTAACTAGCTGGCTACGTAAAATGGTTTGCTTGTTAGCCATTTCACTGTTATTAACATAAGGATTAGGTCTTGCAAGTTGGCTGTGGGGTGGCGAAGGCGGGGTGGCGATACATTTTCGTCCTATTTCAATCAAAACGCTTAACGTAAACTGTTCTCACGGGCAAGAAAGCTAGCGCGTCTTTGCATTGACTTTGAATGTAATCTGTCGTGCGAAAAATTCCTTTCGCGTCTAGTGTTAGTGGCTTCAGTCTTGTTGCACTATGCTGATTCATGTGGTGAAAAGATGCGATCGCTCAACGCAAGATCATGGTTGTCAGTCAGATATCCTCGGGATAATGCAGCTTGCTGGCAATATTTATTGTGACTTCATTACCGGGCTTATTTCTTTTCAGCTTGTGTGACGTTAATCGTTATGCCTTCTGAGATGCCTGTTTTTTTTGAACGACTGCTCTGAACTAATGTTGGCTCTAAGCACATCGTGGTGTCGGCGCAACAGTAGCTGGGAAGTAGCTACTTGGCTTGCTACTGGATAGCGTGCATGGGCTTCAGTGCCTCACTTGTCATTGTGGTGCTAGCTACGACAATAACAGTGCAGGTGTTGGATCTTTCAGGGGCGGCTTTTGTCAAGAGACATAGGACCATGTTACGCAGGGCGAGATACTTATTTTTGGTGGTGAGGTAATGTCCAGAATCTGTCTCACAAATGCATACGTCATCAGGCTTGGTGACAGTGGCTTACCTCATCGTTATAGATGCGAAGCCTGGCGCTGTAGCACATGGTGATGTGCGGGCCCTATAGCAAACTTGCCTCCACCTTACGTTGATGCGATGCTGTCACACTGCTTCATTGCAGTGAAGCGTCAAGGATGAATTGTGGTTCAGTCAAAGACCTAGAAGCTAGAATGCAAACGGAATTTTGAAAATGGTTCCAACTATCATTTATCAGTAATTATACGCAATACATTTTGTTTACACTTGGTGTGGCGCCGCCGGTATAATACTAATAATAATAATTATTATAATTATAGTTGAAGGCAGCCTTGTGGCTAATTTTCAATCGGCAATTCGCAAGGCAATACCCTGTGGCCAATTTCCAATCGGCTATTCGTAAGGCACTACCCTGGTGGCGAAAATGGGAACGACAGCTATAAGCAAACTAGATGGTTAGGATGACCCCCACTTATCTATATCTAAGAACTGGATAGCTGATGACGTCATAATTTTGAAGTAACCGTGCCGCCATATTGGTATGCCCAACTATAAAACGGCAAAATTCTTATTTCCAGTCTGCCCACCGGGGTCATGCCTCGTGAATAGCCCATTCGAAATTGGCCACAAGGCTGCCTTGCGAATAGATTCAGCTTATTATTATTAGCCAATCAACTGCTAATTGATTAAATTGATATAATTTTAAACTGCCTTAACATGCGCAGGCTTTGGAAAAGCACTGGGACTACCCATCAAGGATAATTAATCATTCTTGATAAGTATGGCCTTGTGCAAATTCATTGAACTAAACCGCGTTTTCTCTGTCATTTGTTCCTATTTAAGTTCACAGGCAAAAACTGCATTTTTTTTTATTTTTGCATTTTTTTTCCCCCAGCTGAACAAAATAAAAAAACTTCCTTGGCAAGAAATGTCTTAATATTTGTGGGGTGGGTGACGCAGTAATTGCGCATGAGTTGTTAATGCATCAATCGGTATTGCACCGCATGTTTCTTGGTTATTGTGGTCTTTTATTTCCCTGGCTAGATAGTTGTGCATTAGACGTTGGACGAGATGGATGTGACACCGAGAGAGCACGATGATCGTGACTTTGCTCCAACACTAGCAAATCATACCTGGGCACAGCGAGTACAGTTGGTGTCAATCTTAAAAACCTCGGAAGTCATATAATGTTCTAATACGTTTAGCCTAAATCAAAATGATTTATAACAAAAGGCTGGTTGAAATGAGAAAAGAAAAACAAACCTTTTTCACAGATGTTTCAGTGTGTTCAAGATTGTCGTTTACCCAGCTGTGTGGTGCTTTAGATAAGATCTTCCTCCACAGAGCAGACTGATGTGAAACATATGGATATGCAAAGAAGAGAATAACGATACTCAAAAGTATGCTTGCGCCACATTTTTGGGGAGATCTATTAAACAGTTCTTGCTCTCGACGAAATTTTCAATTCTTCAGCCCTCCCTGCACGGCTTCTGCATCATCATGCCTTTGAGATAGTGATACCCCTATCCGAAAACACTATTGGTGGAAGAAAATTGAGAACTTCTTGCAAATATATGCCAGCAGGAAGGTAAATGGCTCCGCAGGTCTTTTTATCATTAAGAAGAGAAGCATCATCGCAATAACTCCAATAATAAGTGGCCGAGGAACTTTTAATTTGGTATGGTGCTGCATCTTGATCTATTGCATGTCCTGATTGAAAATGATGTCACAACATCAGAATCCAAGATGGCCGTCGTAAAAATGATATCACAACATCAGCATCCAAGATGGCCACCAAACGACGTTATTGAGATAACTCGTAAAATAAGTGGCTGACCCAAGGCTGGTCATTATTGAAGATGAGTGTGCTACGCCAAAATCCTTTTCAGTTTATCTTTTCCATATGGCTGCATCTATCATTATCATCATCATCATCATCATCAGAACAATTCGCCATAACTCAATCATCACATTTGACTTCACATTTGTTGAGCTTAATAATGTTGCAGTAATTCATGAATTCACTCAAACATAACTATTTTGTTTCTGAACCATGGTTTCTAAAACCTGAATTCCATTAAGTATGCACAATAGAAAATGCAAATAAAATCAAAATGATTTGAAACATCCATTCACCTTCTGCTGTATGAAAACACTACAGATGCAAAGCACAATCACCATGCCCATTTGGGGTAGGCAAATAAACTTATATTATTGGTTTCAGAGCTTCGGTATAGTCAGACTTCCGCACACCGCTATGGTTGTCTTTACTAATTACTACACAAGCGATTAAGGGTCAAAGAAAATTACAAACTTGGAGAAAATAAAGGAAAATATCAGAAAAAATAGGTGAATTTGTAATGAAACAAGTACTTCTATCTGTCCAGTAAAAATATTAAACATCTGTTTTTAATTTAAAAAAAAAAAAAAAAATTAATTACACCCACTAATGGCCCACACGTAACACTACATTTGAGCAAAGTTGAAGCATTTTAAATGCATTAAAACCCATTGGGTGGATCCATCATTTTGCAGTATCTTTTTGGTAATGCTACTTGTTAGAGAATGGAAATTCAGAGAATTGTTGTCCAGTGCCAGCCAAACTTAAAACATACACTGCCCTCCATAATTATTGGCACCCCCGGTTAAGATGTGTTCTTTAGCTTCTAATAAATTCAGTTTTTTTCTAAATAATGTAGGATCACAATGAAAAAAGAGGAAAATCCAACATTGAATTCAAGTGCATTCAGGGGGAAAAAATCCCACATTAAGAAATGATTCTTTTACATCAAATCATGTGTGCCACTAGTATTAGCACCCCTGATGTTAATACTTTGTACAACCCCCTTTTGCCAACAAAACAGCACCTAATCTTCTCCTATACTGTTTCACAAGATGGGAGAATACAGAAAGTGCAAAGAGGAATGGTCAAAGATCACTCTATCTCTCTAAATCATCCAACGACCTGGGTCCTCTCCTCTGTACTCTCCTCTTCAGCTCACTCCACAGGTTTTCAATGGGGTTGACGTCTGGGGACTGAGATGTCCATGGGAGGAGCTTGATTCTGTGTCTGGTGAACCATTTCTGTGTAGATTTGGCCACATGTTTAGGGTCATTATCTTGCTGAAAGACCCAGTGACAACCCATCTTCAGCTTTCGGGCAGAGGCCACCAGATTTTGATTTAAAATGTCCTGGTAATTCAAAGGGTTCATGATGCCATGCACCCTAACAAGGTTCCCAGGGCCTCTGGAAGAGGAAAAGGCCCACAGCATCACCAATCCTCCCCCATACTTCACAGTGGGCATGAGGTGCTTTCCTGCATGCTCATCTTTTGTGTTCTGCCAGACCCACTTCGTGTTTGTTGCCAAAAAGCTCTATCTTGGTCTCATCTGACCAAAGCACATGGTCCCAGTTGAAGTGCCAGTACCGCTTAGTGAACTCGATGTTTGCGTTTATGATTGTGAGTGAGAAAAGCTTTTTTCCGTGCATGCCTCCCAAACAGCTTGTTGGCATGTAGATAGCGCCTGATGGTTGTTTTGGAGACTTTGTGACCCCAAGATGCACCATTTGTAGCAATTCTTTGAGTGAGCTTTGGAGAACTTTGGAGAGGTGCAGGCGAGTGGCTATTTTCTTGTAGCCATTGCCTGACTTGTGAAGGTCGACACACATCTGCCTTACTTGAATGGTGTGTTCCTTTGTCTTTCCCATGTTGAAGAGTGGATAAGAGAAATGGCCTCTGTGTCACGTCATATTTATACCCCAGGGAAACAGGAAGTGATGAATTACTAATTAAATGTTCCTAGATACTCTGATAAACTTTGTAAACTACTGTAGAAATGACAGAAATACTTCAATTACATTTAATTCCTGGGAATTGTTAGGGGTGCCAATAATTGTGGAACAAGTGATTTTATGATTTTTTTTTTTTTTTAAATGGAATTATTTCTTGTCAGGGATTTTTTCCCCTTAAAATTCACTTGAGTTGAAGGTTACATTTTTCTACAATTTTCAGTGTGAAAGTATGCTTCTGCAATGAAAATTGAATTTATTTTAAGGCTTTTAACACATCGTAACCAGGGGTGCCAATAATTATTGAGGGCGCTGTATATAACAAGAAAATACTCTTACCTTTAGTTTCAACTTGGACAGCAATTGATTGAAAGCATTGAAAATCAACATAGAAATGGGGATTCCAAGAAGTCACCACAATTATGCAATGTACTTTGCCTACTAACCTTTTCTAAAAGCTGTTTGATAACAAACCTGACAAAATCTAAATGCTCACAGTTTCCTTATTTATATCGCATAAATCTTGTACAAAACCCTAAACCGGCGAAGTTGTCACATTCTGTAAATCGTAAATAAAAACAGAATACAATGATTTGCAAATCCTTTTCAACCTATATTCAATTGAATACACTGCAAAGACAAGTTACTTAATGTTCGAACAGGTAAACTTCATAATTTTTTGCAAATATTAGCTCATTTGGAATTTGATGCCTGCAACATGTTTCAAAAAAGCTGGCACAAGTGGCAAAAAAGACTGAGAGAGTTGAGGAATTCTCATCAAACACTTATTTGGAACATCCCTCAGGTGAACGGGCTAATTGGGAACAGGTGGGTGCCATGATTGGGTATAAAAGCAGCTTCCCTGAAATTCAAATTCAAATTCCCCAGTCATTCACAAACAAGGATGGGGCGAGGGTCATCACATAGTGAACAAATGCGTGAGCTGATTGTCGAACAGTTTAAAAACAACATTCCTCAACGAGCTATTGCAAGAAATTTAGGGATTTCATCATCTACGGTCTGTAATATCGTAAAAAGATTCAGAGAATCTGGAGAAATCACTGCACGTAAGCGACAAGGCCGAAAACCAACATTGAATGCCCGTGACCTTCGATCCCTCAGGCAGTACTGCATCAAAAACCGACATCAGTGTGTAATGGACATCACCACATGGGCTCAGGAACACTTCAGAAAACCACTGTCAGTAACTACAGTTCGTCGCTACATCTGCAAGTGCAAGTTAAAACTCTACAATGCAAAGCGAAAGCCATTTATCAACAGCACCCAGAAACGCCGCCGGTTTCGCTGGGCCCAAGCTCATCTAAGATGGACTGATGCAAAGTGGAAAAGTGTTCTGTGGTGTGACGAGTCCACATTTCAAATTGTTTTTGGAAACTGTGGACGTCGTGTCCTCCGGACCAAAGAGAAAAAGACCCATCCGGACTGTTATAGGCGCAAAGTTCAAAAGCCAGCATCTGTGATGGTATGGGGGTGTATTAGTGCCCAAGGCATGGGTAACTTACTCATATGTGAAGGCACCATTAATGCTGAAAGGTACATACAGGTTTTGGAGCAACATATGTTGCCATCCAAGCAACGTCTTTTTCATGGATGCCCCTGCTTATTTCAGCAAGACAATGCCAAGCCACATTCTGCACGTGTTACAACAGCATGGCTTCGTAGTAAAAGAGTGCGGGTACTAGATTGGCCTGCCTGTAGTCCAGACCTGTCACCCATTGAAAATGTGTGGCGCATTATGAAGCGTAAAATACGACAACTGAGACCCCGGACTGTTGAGCAACTTAAGCTGTACATCAAGCAAGAATGGGAAAGAGTTCCACCTGAAAAGCTTCAAAAATTGGTCTCCTCAGTTCCCAAACGTTTACTGAGTGTCGTTAAAAGGAAAGGCGATTTAACGCAGTGGTAAAAAGGCCCCTGTGCCAACTTTTTTGCAATGTGTTGCTGCCTTTAAATTCTAAGTTAATGATTATTTGCAACAAATATATAAAGTTTCTCAGTTTAAAGATTAAACATCTTGTCTTTGCAGTGTATTAAATTGAATATAAGTTGAAAACGATTTGCAAATCATTGTATCCTGTTTTTATCTACGATTTACATAACGTGCCAACTTCACTGGTTTTTGGTTTTTTAGCTTTGAAATTGATGAAACCATTAACATCAGATTGTGTCGCCACAATTTAAGCCATGCACATCGTATAGGCAGCAAATAAATGGTCCCAAACCCTGCCATTTTTTTTTCCCTCTCAAACTCGCCACGCTTTCTTTTTGGGTGAAAAACTCTGTAACCTCCCCTCATATCATACTTAGGGGATTATCAAAGATGAGTTCTGGGGGCAGGTATTCCAGAAATTTGCAGTCCATAAATACGGGGTTTCATGAGTTAAAATACTGTGTCTCATGTAAATTGGTGCGCATTTTGTTCTCGCCTTTGTCTTTTTGTATGGAAGAAGAGAAGCTTTCAAGGATTTTAGAGCGTTTTTGCGGTACAGTAAAATTGGGCCTAATTGAGTGATTTGGGCCTAAGGTACAGTGATTTTCTATTTTTAAGGTATGTTTCAGGATTTGGCGTTAGGATTCTGCTACACATCTATGACCACACATTATCTGATGCTTTAACATGTTTCATGCTTAATTGAGAATATGTGCTTTGGCTATTTCAAATCTGATGACTGCAACAGTCTCTAAACAAGTTGGTGTAGGGGCAGTTTAGGACCAGAAAAGATTTGACAAATTTCAATAATAAGGTGATATTAAATGGGTAAGCTACAGTATGATAGGAGCCACCCCCCCTCCAAAAAAAAAAGCTTTGTCCCTCAAGAGCAAATTTGGGTGAAGGTTGCCAACAGGTGTGTGAGCTTATATCACTTTGAGAATGTTTCCTGTGACAATTTGGCAGGAATTTGCTTATTTAACCCTCTGCAGGGCATTTTTACTGTAAGTAAAATATGGGAGGAATTCAGTCAAATCTCAGTACATGAAGTGCAAAGTTGATTGATACCTTAGACATCACCATCTTTAGAACTGTCATGCGATTGTAATGGATGTCACAATACAGGTTTACAAGTGCTTTGGTGGACTTTAGTCTGTCAATACCATCCAACGCTGCATTCATTAAGCAAGCTAAAACTTTTATGTAATGTCTCTGCCATACATTAACACTGTCCAAGAGCGGGGCCAACTTTTTTGGGCTTGATGTCATCTGAGATGGACAGGAGCACAGTGGAACTGTTTTGTAGTGCGACAAGTCAACAGAGGCCCTGTGCAATTTTTGTTGCGCAGGAGCTGCATAGTAGTGGAATAGAGCCATGGTAAGGTCATAGAGTCACCAGCATCACCTTTGTACACCAGGAGTAATCACTGATGGTTTGCCGTGATTACCATCAAAACTGTTCATTATTCTCAAATCTGGCCAACAGCTGGCTCTACAGAAAAACATTAAGCCACCACGATCGATACTTATCTCCTCTGTGCATCAGGAATGTCCAAAGCGGATTTGAAATGATTCCTATTAAAGCTCTTCAAGTTATTGCCGTGGCATTATGGCAAAGGTCATAGGGTTACTAACCTCGATAACGGCCCTGCTGTATGAACCAGAAAGGATCACCAAGTGTGACATGATTCCTATTAAAAATTTGAGTTATCGCATTTGGAAATGTTAAGTTTGACTCGCTGGTGGTGCTATATGAAAGGTTGTGGAGTCACACGAAACAATGGGATCTATCCTCTCTGCACCAAGAATGAACACAAGGAGTTTCATGTGATTCCCATAAGAACTGATGATGTTATCGCACAAACACAAAGGATTTGTGGTTGTGTCCAAGGTGAATCTATAATATCCGTGAAAACTCACTCTCGAAATCAATGAAATCTTGAAATCTTGAAATCAAATATTTAATTATTATTACTGGAATATTTTACAGTAATATAAGCTTCAAAACTGTACTTAGTATGACCCAGAAGAGAAGGTAATCATGTTAGTCTGTACCACCCAGTGGTTATCCATCATCTCTCGGCAGCTGACTTCATGGGGAACACTAAGGAAGCACTTGCTGAACATAATGTTCTGAACCACAACTGTGGGGTTTGAATGCTATGTTCTTTGAATGGCGCATTATGCTTGATTTTTTTTTTTTTTTTTTGGCTATGATTCTTTGTTTACAATCAAGTGCTGCTCACTTGCTTCTGTCTTTGTATATCTGTTGTGCTGATTTATTGTTTCAAGGAATATTAATTCCAAGAGCGACTGGATAAAGTGGGTGCCTGTTGGCTCTTCTTTTTGTTTTGTTGTTCTGGTGATATCATAGATGCATGTTAGCACTGGTATTTTTGTATATTTTCGAGGCGTGTCATATGGCTTGCATTTATTTCGAGTGGTTTCTCGAGGTTGGAAGGTGGGAGACTGGAGGAGGAGGAGCTGTAATAGTATCATCACACACTGGCCTGGGTTTTCAGTCGATATGGCGGTCAGGGCACTTGTGTCCTATGTATGCTGGGGCATTAGTGTGATTCGATTGTCTGGGCTGTAATAAAATGTTTGTTTTGAGTTGGCAAGAATGTGGCCAGGTCAGTGCTGTGATGTGGCATTGGTGTGTTAAGTGGTCAGAGTAATTGTGTGTTGGGGTGAGGATGATCATTCTGTGCCCTTAAATGGTCATCATCCTTGACCTTTCAGTCTAATGATGTGTCCTCCCAAGCAAAAAAAGATGAATAATGCACCCTGCAGCATTGCTGAATGTTTGCAATTGTCCTGTTCCAAGCTTGGTTTCTTTTTTCTGTCTTCTGTGTGTACTGTACAATTGGTTTTAAAGGAAACAGATGTATGGAATCAATTGTGTTCAGGTGGCTTTCATTTGTCAGGTTGTTTTTTATGAGATGATAGAGCAGTCAGAGGAGTGCTATAACATCCTGTACTGCTTTTTATGTTGTTGCCTGAGCAGCTATTTTACGGTTTAGCACTTTGTCTGTGGTGTAGCTTTGAAGGTATGGCGCACACTGGGTTTTCTGCAATCTGGGGAAAATGTGGTGCCTGGTACGATGTATGAGACTCACGCAATCACTTCCACTTATGCCTGGTCAGCTGACCCAGCTGTCATGTGCTGTGATGTGTGCAGTAGAGCTCAGTCCTTGAGGGGGCCATGGTGTGGGTAAAATCAGTCTTTTTTTTCTGCGTGTGAAATCGTTATTGCAAAGTGGCTCTCTAAAATGTTTTGCTGTTGTTGCATTAGGCTGCTGTGTACATTGATTATTTTTCCAGATTTTCATTTTTTTACTCTGTGTTTTCAACACCATAGTCTATCACCATAGCAGAATTTCATCATTAAATGGCAGCTGGCCTTTTATCATACCATTTTTTGACTTAATATCAAGTTTAGCTTGATAAGCTGCATTCATACGTTCTCATTGGTCTTCTTTTTTTTCCAAAAATTCATTTTAAGAGCTGATGAGATGCATGAGTCCTCAATATGAGCTATGAGGCTGTGTCCTACAGATGCAAAGTCTTGGCCAAAGTGTTTGTACTTCAGCCTGCATAAAAAGTTATTTCTATATTGGATTATTGGGGTTACAGGACCCTTCATCTCCGGACTTTTTGTCCCCAATATTTCGTCCACAGACTTTTCATCCTTATGGACTTTTCGGCCCTCATCTCTTCATCCCCAAGGATTTTTTGTCCCCTAATGATAACAAAACATGCCGCCATTGTTGACAGACGGATGAACCTACGGACGACGGACAGATCACCATGATATAAGGGTTAGGGTTGGGTTTAGGCTTATGGTTATAAATTGGAAGAGGGCAAAGCATTTTTGAGGACGAAGAATTCAGAGACGAAGAGTCTGGGGACAACTCCTGGGACAAAAAGTCCACAGGGACAAAGAGTCCGGGGATGAAAAGTCCAGGGACAAAATATTCAGGGACAAAAAGTCCTGGAACAAAGAGTCCCAGAGCCGATTATTGGAAGTCCTGATGACTGCCCAACTCTGTAGAAGCATTTCCAGCTTGCTGGGTCAACTGGGTGTCTGCTTTGGTTTAGCTCTGAACGTATAGCCAAATGAAGATCATTCACTGTGGTTGAGACTGCAGTGGGGTTGGGTGTAAGGATGATATACCTGCATTATCCATGTATGCTGTATATCTGGGAGTGCTATTACTTTATTACCTTTTATGGTCATGCTGTTTTCAGCATACCTCTGAATTCATGTTTGTACCTTCCCGTTTATTTCGTTCTATGTGGGAGCATCTGTGATTTGTTGCTGTCTCCCTTTACCCCCTCACACGCTTGTCTCTTTTTTTCAGTCTGGTCATTTCAGCGAGGACATGATCCCAACAGTCGGCTTCAATATGAGAAAAGTCACCAAAGGCAATGTGACAATTAAGGTGCTTTTCTCCGCTCTCACCTCCATGGTAATGAATGGCTTGTTCTGCAGTCAGTCCAGTCGCAGCATTTCATGACTAATGCAGCTTTCCATCTGCACAGGCTTCAGCTAAAAAAAAAAAAAAAAAATCCTATATCAGCAGACCAAACGTGCGTTTCCTTGCTCATGAATAATCACACTTTTGACTAAACCATGGCAAATAAATGTGGTGCACAAAAAGATGTGTCAACACGCTCGGTGTTCTTCAGCAGAGTGGCTCTGTGTTTTTGCAGATCTGGGATATAGGAGGGCAGCCGAGGTTCAGGAGCATGTGGGAGCGCTACTGCCGTGGTGTCAATGCTATCGTGTGAGTATGAGCAGCCTGGCTTCCAGTTTACCTGGCATTTTGGCAGATTTATGATCAAAGATTTTAGCCCATAACTTATGAGGTTTTGACATTGACCAAGATAGCTTATCCTTGACAAGCACCCCTTCTTTGTGTTGCTTTATTAATATGGTAAAGCAGCTTTTCAATGTGGTTTTAGATATAAAAAACACAGTTCTTTTTTCTGCACAAGCTTTCTGTGAACTGTTCTGCATGCATGTGACAGCACAGTGGTTGTTGATCCAGTCACTAAGAACCCTTAGGACCTTTTTCTTCACTCTGCCTCTCTCATTTCTTCACTCTTCCCTCATTGTTTTGTGAAAGACATCGTTATAACCTTTCGCACTTTGGATCCAAACAGGCAGAAATGGCTACCTTTGATTTAGTGATAGTCATGCATTTATTTTTCATTAGATCTTTTGCAGTCATGTTCTTATGTTTGAAATTGGGAATTTGGACCATTCATGCATGTCGTTATGTCATCATATTTATTTCACTTAGTTACATGGTGGATGCAGCAGACCGTGACAAAGTTGAGGCCTCCAGAAATGAACTGCATAATCTCTTGGAAAAACCACAGCTGCACGGAATCCCTGTGAGTGTCTATCAGAGATTTAATGCCAGTGCTCTGAATCCCAGATTTCTTAAGCCAACCAAAGCATCGCAGTGAGGGTTAACCTATTCATATATTCAGGCCTAGAGTTTCGGTGAATGCTGACCGCTTGATATCTGGGTCATTCCATATAAAATCAACCAAATCTGAACAAAAATAGAGCAACATTGACGAGTGTGAAAATGATTTTGCACAGAAGGAATCATGGCTAGAAGATGAGCCTGACAGCAAAATATAGATCATAATCAGATCTTTCATATGCCATAACTTGATTTGATCATTATCCTATCCCACATGGTGATATGACCCCTTGTCGTTTTCCTAACATGCACTTTTTCAAGTTTTCTGTGGTGAATTGCAAGAAAACCCATGACACATCCATGGTTCCAATACTTCTTTTTACTATATTAGTGCAGCGTTATGATTGAAACTTCCATGGTTCAACTTCCAATGATATTGAAGCTTGAAGTTGGATACAGGACAAATCTCATCAAAGAAAATCCAGATTTTGGCTTAAGATTGTGACTCCTAGTATGGGCATACAATTGATTTAATTGCAGTTTTTGACATTGCTCCAATATGTCTTTCAAATTAGAAAATCTCATTCAGTTATCTGTAATACACATGAGGTTATGAGGGCTCAAGAAGGAAAACTGATGCCAGAAATTTCTAAAAACCCCTGTGTAATTTTAGAGTCTGTAATTCAAAAAGTATTCACTACATCAAAGAAAAATTTGGCAAGGATTCATTATATATACAAAACAAGTAGATCAGAAGGATCTAATGGCTGCGACCTCGCCTAGCATCTGTCACGTGGCCTAGTGTCCATGACTGGTGGTTTCTTGTACAAGTGTGATCTGGAAATTGGCAAATGACCTTGAAAATCAATAGGGGACCCTTCCTCTGTACCAAGAAGTTTGTTGTAAGATGTAATAGCCATCCATGAAGTGAAAGTGGAGTTACGGTGCGAAAACTGTGAAATCGGGGCAAAATCGACACTTTTTTGTGACCTTGGGATTCGACAGATGACCTTGAAAATCAATAGGGAGCCTCTCCTCTATACCATGAAGCTTGTTCTTAGATTTCATAGCTATTCATTGAATTAAACTTGAGTTACGGTGCGAAAACTGTCAAATCGGGCGAAATGGACACTTTTTTGACCTTTGTGACCTTGGGATTTGACGTATGACCTTGAAAAACAACACCTCCTCTATGCTTAGAAGCCATTTCCAAAATTTCATTGAGATCCATGAATTTTAACTGGAGTTACAGCGCGATAACCCGCAAACAAGGTCGTGACCTCTGTGAACTTGACCTTTGACCTTTGACCTCGACCTTGTGCATGGACATCACTTTGGTGAAGGTCAATAACTCCTGAAAATTTCATGATGATACGACGACAGGAACATGGTCAAAAAGGTGTCACGGACAGACAGACAGACAGAAGCGTTCATAGAGCTGCTTGGTCGCAGCTAAAAATCAGCTCGTTCTGAGGGGGTTAGGAGGGAGACACTCGTTGATTTTATATGGAATGACCCATCTTGTTTTATTGCAGTTATCCATCATTTTATCTGGTGAAAAAGGGTTTTGTGAATGAAAGGAGAATTCATTCAAAATAGCGTAATTAATTGTCTCTGAATTCTGCACAGCATTACTCTTAGATTCAGTTTCTACTTTTTGTATGCAAAGATTTGGCTGGCACTGACCACTACATATACAGTATTTTTGGTTGGATTGAAGGCATTGAAGAAAAAGGAACATGGATTTTTATTAACTCAAGGCTGATGTTTTTATGACATAAGTTCATGTCCGCTCATGATGGTGGTCCAAGTTTGTCATGTTTAAAAGGGTTGTTTTGCTTTCTTGAATAACCAGCAGCCCTTTATCAATAGAAAACAAATCACAAATTATTAACTTATACTGAAATGATGTAGTGGAGTAGTGGAGTGCTGCATTTATTGACTGCTCATGCTCTGTCAGTCTGTATATTGCATTTAGACCAGGGTACCTAACTTAGGTTATGGAGGACATTACGGTGCGTTTTTTTTTTTTTTTTACACTGAACAAAAATATGAACGCCCCATGTCAAATTTTTGAGTTTTTATCAACAAAAAACTGGAACAGGGATTCATCTGTGAATAACACTCTTCTCCAGCGTGCCAAGGGCCATCGAACATGTGCGTTTGCCCATGCGAGTCGGTTTCGACGCCGGACAGCAGTGAGATCCAGACCACGGTGAGGATGCCGAGCGTGCAAGTTGGCTTCTCGCAGGCGGTTACGTACTGTCTGTGGTGTGATGCGTCTGTTGTCCAGACCAACAGTCTCATCCGCTGTGCGTGTCACTGATCTGAGCCGATCCCGCAGGTGGACGCGCCGGATGTAGCGATCTTGTGCTGGTGTAGTCACATGTGGCCGACGTGGATGAAGTCGATTTGCAGTACTGCCCGTCTGTGGGAAACAAACTCTCAAACGGCCTATCATCCAATAGTGACATTCAGCTGCACAGCGACCGCTCTGGTGGACATCCCTGCATCCAGCATGCCAATGGCGCATTCCTGCATGACTGGAGACATCTGAGGCATGAGAACTTTTTCCCCAGTATAAGGAGTGTTTGCGTACTGCTCATTCTGTCTGATCGCCATCTGGAAATGCCACACCCATGTACTGAGTGAAATCACTGCATCACTGAGCAAATGCTCACTGACAGAGAGATGGATTAAAATGGTACACAAATCAAGAGAAATATCCCTATTGTACAAGTAAAAGTCAGCATATGCTCACTTAGAGTTGTTAACTCCTTGTGGCATCAATGTTTGACATGGGGCGTTTATATTTTTGTTCAGTGTAGTTACGCCCTTTAATATTCTACCTGTGCCAAACAAAGAAGCCATGTATGGTTACTGTTGTTTAATTACTTCAGTTGATTTCCTAAGGTTTAGTTGCCGCAGTTGATTAAGTAAAAAGTAACAAAAAAAGGCAGCACTCCCTGTTGGATATGACACAGAAATTTTATAATGGAATGTAAAGATAATGTAAAGAGCATTTGGCAAAGTCCATAGAACAAGAAAGTATACTCAGTGCTGCTTTCCAAGGGTACAGGAGAAAAATTGTATTTATGGATTTGTTTCTGCATCATGCCAGTAATTATATACCAGAGAGGTGTCAGTTCTTATGAGCTAGCTGAAAATCCGATGATTTTGGTAAAATGGTGAGAGTATGCAGAACTATGCAGACCACTGTATTTTTAGTGGAGCGTATCGTGTCTGGGCTTAATGCTTGCTTTGTTTTTCAGATTCTGGTGCTTGGCAACAAGAGAGATCTTCCCCATGCTTTGGATGAGAAGCAGCTCATTGAAAAAATGTAAGGCCTGGTCACATTAGGTTACTAACTTCTAGTGGTGCACCACTGTGGGCCTATGTTCTCTGTCAGCTCAAGGTTCAGGACTTAAAAAATAATAATAATTTTAAAAAAGAATGCACCACAATGACATTATTCCTTTGATGCCCTCTTTTGAAAACTGAAGAGATTGAAAACATACTCACTCATTATAGTAGTAATTCCCAATAGAAAACAAATGGATTTCTTTGTGGTTTTTTTATATTATTTTCGTTTCTTAAGATGTTTTTTGTGTGGGAGACTATTTTCGATACCAACAGAGGTTTCTGAGGAGCTACTGTTCATGCACTCCGGGCTTCATGGTCTAAATCAGGGATGGGCAGCTTCAGTCCTATGCTTCTCCAGGACTGGAGCTGCCCCTCCCTGGTCTAAATCAACTAAGTGCACCTCCAGTGATTCACTATGCCTGCAGAGACTACAGTGAATACATCATTTCCTAACTAGAGCACTCGGCAACCGAGCACATGTATCCCCCGAAGGCCCCCCAGTTGGGCCCAGACGGTCCCAGAGTACCCAAAATCAATAGGTGTCGTGAACTTACCATAATACATGTCCCTGCAAAATTTGAAAAGAATCGGTGCACTTGTGAACGCTCTACAGCCCACATAAGAAAATCTCTGCAGACGCGGACGTGTGACGAGGCCAAATCCATAGTATCCTCGAACTTCGTTCAGGGGATCGATTATTAAACTCCGTCTCCCTGCTTCCTGTGCTCTTTCAACCTTCATTTAGTAGAAGGTATTGCAACTTTTTCATGAGCATTATTAACTTTGTAAAGTGCTTGTGATTCTAGGATACTAATAAGCATGTAAGCGCCAGTATCACAAGAGAGCTTTTTTGGACATTACAATTGTTAATAAACACTATGCAATTATTCTTTTTTTTTGCATCATGCCTAAAAATGTAATCTGGCTGATCAAGCTACCTTTAGCAGTAAAACTAGAGATGAGTGAACTTTTTTTAATGATCATAAAAGTGCTGGGCACACTGAGAATTGTACAGGTTTGTTTCGGTGAAAAAAATTAATGAATGAAAAAAAACTCAAAAGGGCTCTGTGCTTTTAATTTTTTTTTTCAGGAGCTTAGCTGCCATCCAGGACAGGGAGATCTGCTGCTATTCCATTTCCTGCAAGGAGAAGGACAATATAGGTGAGTAAAGGTGCATAAGATTGCTAGTTGTCAGGTAGATGCTCAGCTGTACCATGAAAAGCCATCGCTAACATTTCAACAGTGTCGAGGCAGTTTACAGCTTTTGTTGTTTGTGGATGATATCCCTGTGTTTAGGCATTTATATGAGCCAAGTAGTAAAAATTGTGTGATAACGTTTGGTTTTATGGAGGTCAAATGCATCATTTGAAAACGTCCCATTGTAACATTATCATTTTCTAACTTTGTGTGCGCTGCAAAGTTGCTAAACACTTTTTCACAAGGGCCTGAATGCAGAGGAATCTTAAAATAACATCCATATGAGCATACTGTTAATACCTGTCGGTCTGTCACTCCACAGATATCACTCTGCAGTGGCTGATACAGCACTCCAAATCCAGAAGAAGTTGAAAGCGGAGCCCTGCATCCCCTCCAAGATCTGTTTCAGTCCCCATCCTGATCACTCTGACGGTGTACAGTAGGCCTTCCTCTTCGCTGCGCTGTTGTATCCCTCTCAATCCTGCCCAGCGGCTTCAAACGCACTTCCCCCAGTCAACTCTGCACTCTGCTGAAGATGAGTTCCCTCCCAGTTTAGAGTCTAAGACCTGATAAACATTCTGAGCTGAGAGACCCAGCACCTGACCCCAGCACCAGCGCCTTTCACCAAAAAAATGCCATATTTCTTGTGTTTTTTTTTTTTTATCCCTGTTTGGTCTGTGAATATTGGAGCAGGTGTCAGATCAGATAATGTGACCCTTTTTACCCTGGAGTTTGTGGGGAGGGGGGTGTTTGGTTGGCAGTAGATACCATTGGACTTGAGGTAATGTTGTTGGTATTTTTCCCACATCATTCTTCCAAAATGTATGTGTGCTTGTTTCTGTGTTGCTTTGAAATTGAAGTAGGTTTTATAAACAATTTTGTTTTATATTTTTCGGCAAAACATTTTTTATGGGAATATCTCTCTAGTTGAAAAGGTCATTGTATTCAGAAGTATTCACTTGTTATTTTTTTACTGAATTGAGTGTATATATTTGAGTTTGAATGTAACAGATGTAGGTCACAGCTCTACTGAGTGAAGAGGTCTTGGTGCATTAATAGTATGTTAGTGTTTCGCTTTCGTGGGATGAAGTCTGAATCAGAGAGGGCTGCAGAACACAAGTGCCTCCTGCAAAATGCCTTGTGTTTGAAGCAAATCAGCATACCAGGTGTGCCTACCTGGGCTATACATAATATAAAGAATCACTGATATTTATTGTTGCAAAATAAAAGGCATGCTTTTTAATTTATGGTATTACACCTTTGTCGCTATCAAGATACTTTGTAGGAGATTTTTTTTTTTCTGTGAAACGGTTGTCATATTATTGTCCGAACTTCATGTAATGTACTTTCGTCAATATACTGATTGCAAAAGGTGATATGTAGCACAAGTTGGGGTTGAACGGGATAGCTTCACTCACTGAACAGTTGATTTTTTTTTTTTTTTTTGCCTGTATGACTCATGATGCTTGTTTTTGATGAATTTATATACAAAGCCGATAACTGGAATGAGGACACTACTCTATTTTAAGAGACTGCTTTACAGAGTCTTTATCTGCTATTGCTTAGCATTATCACAGTCTTCTTTCTGGGCATTATCGAGAGATGTCTACAATAATACATTACTGAAACATGGGAGTGACGTCAACGCTTTTTTATTTTTTCTTTGGACTGATTGTTTTTCTCTTACTTAACTGTCCCACATAGAAACTGCTGGTGATTGTGTTGTGTGCGACACTGATTTCAATCTGCTGGTGATTGTGCTGCGCGCAACACCGATTCCTTTATTTTAGAACACAGTGACCTGTACCCACATAAATGGCTGAATCAAATGTTTCTTGTGATGCCTTACAAAACAAGGGTGCCCCATTTATGTTGCCATCACTGTAATGAATGGAAAACAAGATGGAATTAAAAACCCCTCTCATTTTGACTTCACCAACTCATATTTCTCTGAGATTTCTGCTGGGTGGGTGTGAAATGATTAAATTCAGCCCTTGCCCACAAGTTAATAAAGAGCTCTCTACAATTTTTAACCAGCTAACATAAGAATACAATGGCTTGTTCGGCTTGTTTATATTCTTTTCAGAAGGAAGCAACATCTACCACTGCATGCCTGTGTAGATGACTCCGCAAAGAATTTTAAAGTGCTGTATTGGTGAATTTTTCCTGTCCAAGGCAACTTCAATATAGCACTAAATTTGACTTCATTTCTCATTTTGCTAGCCCTACAGTCTTGACAGTCATTATACCTGAAGTCCCCTTAATGGGAATATTATTCAAGCATTTTTATCCCCAACTACCTCTGACCATTTTGCCATATTTTTAACATGTCAAACATTTTTATTTATGCTGCTCATTCACTGTGTAGCCTTTGTTTTTCTACACGATAATCAATATATGTGACCTATTTCAGGCTGCTGTAAATAACATGTTGCAGATACTTATCCAGAGAATACTCGTGACTGATTACTGGGACAATTGGCTATACTTAATACAGTGGGTCAGTTGGTTGCTTAATTGGCATCTTTTTAACATTATTAAATCAGATAATCAATCTGAATTTTTTTCCCAAGCCAGTCATTTTATTTTTCCTCCTGGGTTTAGTCATGTTTCAGGTCAAGAATTTTGAATTATGGATGGTGGCTGGGTGCGTTTCCATCCTTTTTACATCTTCAAAATTATGAAAAAGTGCTAATGTCTTCTTGGCAAAAATCTTAATGGTTCTTTAGGAAATGACATCTAAAAAAAAAAACAAGAAGCTTTGCTGGCATCCAGTGTCTGACTGCTGAGCTTGTAAATGAACCTCACAAGTATTGCCATCCATCCGTCCATTATCTTAACGACCACTTCTTCCTCAGCGTTGTGGGGGCGCTGGCATCCATGTCAGCCAACTATGGGCAAAAGGCAGAAAAACTTGCCAATCCATTGCAAGGCTGACACCATTCACTCTCACACCTAAAAAACTGAGCATGCATGTTTTTAGGCTGAGGGAGGAAACCCCATGAACACCGGAAGAATTTGCAGATGCCATGCAGAAAGGTTCCAGGGTGGGTTGGAAACCACAACCTTCTTCCCATGATGCATCAGCGCTACCCATTTCACTACCCTGCCAAATTGGAATGGAAATGTCACTAGTCATGGGGTGAGGAGTAGATCCGTTGTGTGTAATGCGTAGGTCAACTTTCTGTCTTCTGGATTCTGACACAATAAAAACAGCGAAGAGGCGTGTCTCCACCCTGCGAATCCATTGCAGCATGTGAAAGTCAAGATTTTAAATCGAAGTTCTTAGAAGAGAGTAAGCCTGTTACGAACCCAGTGGCCCATTGGGCTGGTGTCTAACCCCTGTTGCCATGGCATGGAGCGACTGAGAATTACTACTTCCCCTGAATGGGATACCAGTCTATCGCAAGTATTCCCCCAGCTCTCATGCGGAATTAACGTGTATTTAGATGCTAGCTGTGTCCTGTTCTATTCTTCAGTTTGACTGAAGATGTGCCTTCTAAGCTTATTCTGGGCTTATAGATGCACTTAAAGTTGGTAGAATAACATGTTAATCTGTCAGGAAAAAATAACTAAATAAATACATGAGAAGGACCCAATTCAATGGAACTAGTTGTGCCAAATATGCCATTTCAAGTATTTTTTTCAAATCATTAATCAAACTAGAGTGTAATACAGTAATGATGAAAGTAAATTATCATCTCTTTCGAGCGCTGGCTTAGCGACAGTAGCCATTACTAAAAATGTGCTTCTGTCGTGGAACAGTCAAATATTTTAACACATTTCAGCATGCCTTTACAAAACATACTCTTTATTTGAAATGCAATATTTTATCAGCAATATTTTATATATATATATATATATATATATATATATATATATATATATCAGCAAAAATAGATCATTTTATTAACTGTGCTGTGACATGCTATCATAATTTTAGTTACAATTATACTGAGCTGCAACAAATAGACGGCACTGTACACTAGAACCTACAAAACTGTGACAGCAGGAACGCCTGTCGTTGACGATATGAAGTAGTTTCGCGTTCACTTGGAGGCTATTAATGTGATTGGTTATTATATCACGAATTTAATTTGTCAAGCACTTTCCACTTGTATGCCCAGAATGAGCGAAATTCAATCTGAGGAGTGGCCACGACACGTAAGTTGCAAGATATCCAGATAAGGGCATGTGACGGATCCTACTAATGGCCAATCACGAGCTGGTGCGTGTATATTCGTGATCAGTGACTGTCGACTACGACTTCCAATCAGACTGCAGAAGTGGGGAGGGGTTGGTTTGTTGACAGGAACAGTTTGAAAGGCTGAGTGGGGTAAAGGGAAGTGGCAGGCTAACTGTGTCAGGCGGAATTTAACTTTCTTTTCATGGTAATCGACGTGAATTATGAGTTTTAAGGCCCGTACTGGGCAAAAATGCAATGGAGATCATTAGTAGTTGGTCTTCTCTTGTTAAGACTGGTAGTCAGCTGTATTCTATGGCTTACATTTGGTCTGGGACCTAGTTGGGGATTCAACTTCCCAATAAAATTTAATTTCAATCTACACAAGCTAGAGCTCTTTAAAGAGCGTGTCGGGACGAACGCCAAGGCGAATACGTGGTTGAACCAGTTACATGGGAATGGGAACCTTGACCAGGGCATATGCCCTAAGAGCGCTGGAAAGTCACCCAAGAAGTCCTATCTAAACCTTTTTGAGGATGGCAGGGACGAGTACGCCAGGAGGTACAGCTCTTTCCCCAATAATCTGAAGTCAAAGATGAGGGGTATGGCCAAAGAAATGTTTTATTTCGGATATGACAACTACATGAAATACGCCTTTCCAGAGGACGAGCTAAATCCCATTGACTGTCAAGGAAGAGGACCGGATATTCTTAACCCGTAAGTTTTTCTTTGACAATATTGTTAGCCATTAATTTTTTGAGAGACTTTGGCCTGTAGCTTGCCTATTAATGTTTCGTTATAAGCGTGTCATTTTTTTCGAGGGAAAATATGCCACGAACTAACTTGCTCTTGTCCTCTGAGTTTGCTTGTAGTTATGATGCTGAGCATTTTTTTGTGGCTAACGCAATAAATGAGGAATGATTTGATCTATATGTAAACGTGTATGGTAAGGTACCTTGTTAGCTCGCAAAAGCGGTGCACTACCTGAGAAGAATAAAGATTTTTTTGTTGTTGTTGTTGTTTAGTTAACTTGGAAAACCTGTTATCTGTGCGCTAAAACAACTGTATTTTCCGCAGGTCAAACATTAACATCAATGATGTCTTGGGAAACTATTCACTGACCTTGATTGACACTCTTGACACTCTGTTGGTAAGATCTCTGAGATGCCCGTTTTTGTCATTCACTGAAATCTTCTTTTTTTGAGAAAATTTAGACAAAGTCGTCGTTTGTCAAAGAGGTTTTGGTTCTAAACTCGCAACCCCCCACCACAGGTCGTGTGTTAACTGGTAAGGAGTTGTGAAGTGGGACTGTACTAGCTAAATGACTGTAGTAAAAATGGCTTTAAGTAACGTAATGTGAGCATCGTAATTCATTGGACAGTGATTTTTTTTTTTGTTGATATTTTGGGTCTGTTGGCTGAATCAATCATCAGATCTGATTCCAACTGAACTCGCATTTTACCTGATGAATCAAGCAAGAACTGACAATTGCTGCAGCGCAGGCTTGGCAGAGCATCACCGGGAAAGATGTTCAGCATCTGGTGATTTCTAATTGTCACAGATTTCAAGCAATCATTGCAAGTGAAGGCTACGTAACCAAATTTTATGAAGGATTACTTTATTCGACATTTGTTAACCTGTCCAGTATATTTTACGCACTCAGAAATTGAGGTGGGGGGAGGAGGAATCATTAATGAAAAGTGCTTACATGTCTAAACTTTAATCCAATATGGATGAAAACACTCTAAAATTAAAGTTGACAATCTGCAGCTCTTCAACCTCATTATCATTGTATCCTTTCATACTCAAACTGTGTCCTTACAAACCCAAAATAAGAAATGAGTGCAATGAATTATGGTGCTCACTGGAGCTATGCACTATGTGCTGCAGGCCTGAGTTACTTGTGGTTAAAATCCTTGGCAGGTGGTTGATATTTACTTTCTGAGACATCTGATACAACAAGACAGGTGTGCCGCCATCCTGTTTCTTTGATGTCGCTTACGTCATGTGCTCATCGGTGCTTCAGTGTGTCACATTAGCACGCACTCAAGACCTACTGTGTCAGGGCCACACATTATAGAACCATTAGAAATAAACTATGCTGTCGAAGCTTGCAAACTGTGAAGGTACCTGTGCTTGTGTTAACTTGGAGGTATTATTAATTGCAACATCCACAGTGTAAACATCTGTGTACATTCAGCAGTTGCGGAAAGGATGGGCCCTCTACAACGGCTGATAATTGGAACTTTAGTATTGTCACTTCTCACTCATTATGTGCTTGCCTGTGAGGCTAAATTGAAACTTGTGCTTCTCGTCATTGTTATATTATCTTACTGGTTGTTGCACTTTCCAGTGTGATGGTTTGCTGAATTGATTCACTGGTTTTCTGACTTTGGGGTCATCCATACTGGAGAGCTGACATGTTGCGTTCAGTTTTAGGCTAAATGGTCCTTTGGATTCTGTGATTATTTTCCAACACATTCCCAGGAAATAATTGAAATGAATTGTGTGTTTTTATTAATCGCTGTGATTTTTTTTTATTTTATTTTTTTTTTTCTGTAGTTCATGCCTGTTCAGAACTGTGCATGTCTGCAGTTTTTAGCCATGATCTGTTTTTCTGGTTTCCATGAGATATAGCCAAATGTAAGCAGCAATGGTCGATCACGGCACTTCAAAAATTTGAACTGCAAAAATACTCCATTGTTATCGTTGCTAATTTTTGCTTG
Organism: Gymnothorax reevesii; assembly: GCA_029721435.1. Lineage (NCBI taxonomy): Eukaryota > Metazoa > Chordata > Actinopteri > Anguilliformes > Muraenidae > Gymnothorax > Gymnothorax reevesii. The sequence goes on along the minus strand of CM056585.1, from coordinate 70,104,369 downwards.
AGTCTGTGTTTCTTTCTTAAGAATTAATAGCTTGAATCAACAGCCTGTCCACTCCGCTGCCTCTGTCCGCAGGTCCTGGGGAACGTGTCAGAGTTTCACAGGGCTGTGAGGTTGGTTATCGACACTGTGTCCTTCGACAAAGACTCCACCGTCCAAGTGTTTGAGGCCAACATCAGGTCTGGCTTTGTCCAAGTCTTTTTTTTTTCTCTTCCCCTTTAAGTGCAGGAGTCTCTGATTTTGTTCATCTGAGATCATTCACATGAAATCAGGGTTGTTGGCTTCAATTTCTCATGGGACTCTTCTCCATTGACTTTCAAATGGCTGTGCCTCTGGTAGTAAATGCTTCCATCTAATATCTAATACACTTATTTTTACGAGAGTTTGGGGGCGGGTGAGGGGACAGACGTTCACGCACTGGACAGACTGGCAATTCACTGCAGTCACTCTTGCCAATGAAGAGTCTTATGATCGGAAAAGTCGCCATAAAATATTCCCACATTAAGAGGTATCATCTTGATGGCAGTAAACCCCCAAGTAGTTGTTCTTGGGGCATTTGCCGGTATAAGAGTATTCAGTTTTAGACATGCCCAGCAATTGGTCCGAAGGGGTATTACTTTACTTTGCTTAAAGTTACACAATGGGCAAAATAGCATGAAAGATGGGCAAGCACTGAGATGTATGCTGTGAAAGCAAATCAGATAACTGTAGGCATAGTTAATATGTATAGCCAAGCTGAAGGACACATGATTTGAGGTGGTATTTGGGGTGATGTTTGAAAGTCCTGAATTTGAGTGCTCAGTTTGACTGGACCTTTGAGTTCAATTATCTGATCTGCCCTTTGGAGCTGCTGACTAAATGAGCATGAATTGACTTCCGTTCATCAGATTTACAGAGGGGCTCATGCAGACTTTTGTTTTGAATTTCCTATAGTCCACTTTGCTGATGGGATTACCGAAGTTTCATGGCAATAAGGATATCGTGATATAATGATGTCTATGATGGGATTTTTAAAGTAATGATAATGAAGCAGAGTAGAAAAAAAGGAAGGCCCAAATTTATGAAACCCATAATTCACATTTTACACTTATTTGCGTACATTATTTATTTGTTTATTGCTTATTATTTCAAGAGGGCTCATTGCTACAACAACAATTGAGGTTTGGAATGCAGTCTTACTGGTGCTTTTACCCTCGCAGCCATAAGCCGTAACTGTGCGTTCTTCTGGGTTTTGTGTAAAGGTGCTGTTCTTTGTTAATGTCTGATTGTGTGATGCTTCGGTCCACGAGGACTTGGTCTGCTAATCTGGCATGTGGACATTTTTATTCAGCCTCTGTCTTTCAGCCTCAGCTATGGACTTGCTGCTATTTCTGAGTCGCTCATTTTGCTTCTATCTTCTGTCCAGGATCCTGGGCAGCCTCATCTCTGCTCACATCCTGCTCACCGACTCCAAGCAGCCATTTGGAAATGTGGGCCTGGAGGATTACGACAATGAGCTCTTGCACCTGGCACATGACCTGGCCGTCCGACTGCTGCCTGCCTTCGAGAACACCAGCACAGGCATCCCATTCCCCAGGGTAAGATAAACCCATCCCGTAATCTAGGGTTAGATAAACTCTGATTGTATTCAACTTTATCCAGAAAGAGCTAATGTGGGTGCAGGCTGTCATTCCACCCAGTCAGTTTCACTTTCTGTAACTAAAGCCGGCACCCACATCTGCCGATTTCGCATAAGGTTGAATGTTCCTGTTGTGCAGAGTTCTTTACGAAACGGCTTTATTTGGCTGATATTCAAAGACTGTTTGCTTGCTTTTATCCCAGGTTAACCTGAAGAGTGGTGTCCCCCCCGACAGCATTAATGAGACCTGTACAGCTGGGGCTGGCTCCTTGCTGGTTGAGTTTGGGATTCTCAGCCGCCTACTTGGAGACTCAACGTTCGAATGGGTGGCCAGGCGGGCTGTTAGGGCCCTGTGGAATTTGAGGAGTAAAGAGACGGGCCTGTTAGGTAGGACCAATAAAGCTAAAGTTGGGTAAATTTGATTAAATGGGTGGTTTAACGCCTTCCAGTTGGCAACAGCCATGGCCAAAGCATTATGTTTTTGGGTTTTTTATCCATCTTTACATTGTCCCAATATTGTGACTGTGATATTTCTGGAAAGCCTGGAGCAAATTTTGTTAAATTTGGCACAAATGTCTACTTAGACTCAAGGTTGAATTTATTAGATTTTGGAGGTCAAAAGTCAAGGTAGCTGTGACCTTGTTTGTCTCACTGTTGCGATATCTGCGATAATGCGATATCTCTGGAACGCCTGCAGGCGATTTCTTCAAATTTGCACAAATGTCCACTTGGACTCAAAGATGAAATCATTTGATTTTGGTGGTCAAAGGTCAAGGTTGCTGTGACCTTGAGTCCATCCAATTCCTGTGAATGCAATGTGTCTGGAATGCCTAAAGGAATTTCTTCAAATTTAGCACAAACGTCCATTTAGGCTCCGCTTTCACACAGAAAAGACATATAGCAGAGCAACATCAGTTAAACTGAGACAAAGGGGAAAACAAAGAATAACATGCTGGAAAACAAAAAAAAGGAATTACTTTCCAAATACACTTGACTTGAGGTTTTCTAACCGCTGCAGCCGAGAAAACGCAGAGGCATATAACGCAGAGGCGCTGTTACTTGTTAATCATTCCTCCATAAGTAATTATTCCCTTTACTGTCAAGCACATTAAGGTGTTTGCTTCATTTTATGAAAAGTGTTCAAATTTTTGATATGATCACTGCTGAATATTCTCGCATTATATTAATTTTCAGTTGCAACGTATTCTGCTTACATTTATAATGTCTCTAGCATTATTGGCACCTGGTGCCAGGAGTAGTTCTTGTTGTAATGGTGATGTGGCTCATCTCTTTTTCAGTCTTACTTTTCTTCTTGGTTTCTAGGAAACGTAGTCAACATCCAGACTGGCCAATGGGTGGGCAAACAGAGTGGGCTTGGAGCCGGAATGGACTCCTTCTATGAGTACCTGCTCAAGTCCTACATCCTGTTTGGGGAAAAGGAAGACCTCATTATGTTCAAAGCAGCCTATGAGAGCATTCAGAACCATCTGAGAAGAGGGTGAGGTCAAAATGGGGATACCATTAAATCTATGCCAAAATATCTGCTGTGGAACTGGGGGTTTGCTGTCCTGTCTGGACTTGTGATCAATGTTGTTGGTCTTCAAGTTACATTATAATACTGCTGTTTTGAAGAAGTTGGCACATTAGGGAAAATGCAAATCGAATCAAAAGGGACTAATTTGAAAAGTCCATTCACCCTCTTCTAAATGGAAAACCTCACAAAAACATATTTTTTTATGTTCTATTATCAATTTCTCCTTATTCAAAATATACAATGTGATGACTGCAACAGAGTCCAAAACAGTTGGCACAATCGACTGTTGACCTCTGCATAACATCACCATGTTGTCTAATTGCATATATTATGTCATTGGGCATTTAAGACGCCATATTAAGACTAAACAGTGGAAGTTTTTCGCATTATTGAATTTTGCAGGCCTTCAGTTTCACAATTGTACGGGGCCTTTGTTATCATATATTGTGCTTCATAATGCACCAAATATTCTCATTAGAAGACCGATGAGGGCTGCAGACAAGGCAGTCTAGCACCCACACTCTACATGCACTTGTAATCTATGCAGAATTTGGTTCAGAGTTAGTTTGCTGGAAATGTTCTTGGAACTGATGACGTGTAGATGGCAACATCTTGCTCTAAACTTGTACATCTCTTGCATTATGTGCGTTAATGATGCCTTCACAAATGTGCAAGTCAGCCATGCTTCTGCACTGATAGACGCCCATACCACGACAGATGCTGGCCTTTGGACCTGACGCTGATAACACAGCTTGGGTTTATTATTATTATTATTATTATTTTATATATATATATTTTTTTTTTTTTTACTAAATTCACTTGAAATATTAACTCATCAGACCATAAAACTCGATTGTACTGTGCTACTGTCCATCGCTGATGACACCAAACACAGAAAAGTTGTCTGCGGTTTTGGATGTTGATGTACGGCTTTGATTTTGCATTGTGTAGCTTTAAGTTGCATCTGTGGATGCTTTACCAAAGTATTTTCAAAACCAAGTAATGATTTTTGTCACGGCTGTTAAGACCTTGAGCTTTGAGGAGTGGCATTTCACATGCATTCAGAAGTGGTTTTTTGACTTGCCCTTTACGCACCAAGATTCGACCAGAATTAGCCGTCTTTTCACAATATTATGCATTACAAATGGCGAAATGCCAAAAATCCTATCAAGTTGTCTGGGAAACGTTATTGTCAAAGTGACTTATTATAAGATTACGCATTGGTCGGCAAATTGGTGAGCATTGACTTCTCTTTGCTCTTGAGAGGTTAGGCCTTTTTGGGCTCCTTTTATACTGTTAAATGATTAGCTTACCTTTTTAACAACACCTTATTATTGCCACTCTTCTCATCATTATTAGTCCTAATTTACCCCTGCATTGACCTTTTGTGAGTTTGTCTAGTCATCAGATTTTAAATAAGTGTATAATTGTTTTAGTGCTTTCAATATAGTGGAGGGTGTGTGGATTTTTCAAATCACTCTTTTCTTATTTTATTTGTTTTTCCCATAATGTACCAACTTTTTGGAACTGAGGTTGTATATTTCATGGTGCAAGGAGCATGCCCAGTTCTCAGAAAATTTGAAAGGGTACAAAAAAGGTCCTTTTACCAGGTGATAAAATGGTGTGATTTGAACAAAATCCAGGAAATTAGTTTAACTTTTTGAACCTAGATTTTTCTTGTCTTACTGACCGTTATTCCTGGACATGCATGATGTGGGTAATGCCAGAGTATGTTGTGTGGTCCTTTTATGTGTACACCTGCAGACGGGAAGAGTGTAATGAAGGAGAAGGAGACCCTCCACTCTATGTCAACGTGAACATGTTCAACGGGCAGATCATGAACACTTGGATCGACTCTCTGCAGGCCTTCTTTCCAGGACTTCAGGTTGGATACTACAGTCTCCCCTGCGCATGTGACCATTATTTTTTTATGATTTTGAGTTCTCAAAGCAAAAATTTAATTTTGATTTCAGTTTCCTTGTGAAAATGGAGCTTTAAAAATATGTGCAAACTACGCTTTTTTTAAAAAAATCCTGAACCTTAGGTACTGATGGGTGATGTTGAGAATGCTATTTGCCTGCATGCCTTCTACTATGCTATCTGGAAGCGCTTTGGGGCTCTTCCTGAGAGGTACAACTGGCAACTGCAAGCACCAGACATCCTGTTCTACCCCCTGAGACCTGAGCTGGTGGAGTCTACGTACCTGCTCTACCAGGTAGTTTACACCCCGTAAATGGGGTTTAATGGTTTTATCCCGTTATGGGTTGATATTGTGAGCGCAATATTCATAGCTGTGTTTTGCATATGGTGTGCTTGGTGAAAAACCATACATTGAACTGGAGATGATCTTGCTGCTAAACTAGGGCATTTTTACCCCTCAGCCAACGAAAGTCGGTTGAGGGGTATTGTCGTTGCGCGCGGCATCCGTCTGTCTGTCCATCTGTCCGTTAACTTTTAGTTTCTGGACAGTAGCTGAAAAACGGCTTTGCCAAATGTTCTAATTTTTTGATGGTATGTTGGGGGTGGTTACAGGAGGCTCCCTATCGATTTATGTCCCGCTCCGATAATCAATATGGCCTCCATGCCAGCCATCTTCATTTTCCTTTCCGGATGATAACTCAAAAACGCCTTGGCCAAATGTTCTCACTTTTTGGTGGTGTGTTAGAAGTGGTTACAGGAAGCTCTCTGGATTTTTGTCCCGCTCCGATAATCAGTATAGCTGCCAATAAAGCGCAAGGCTGAGGGTCCCGCTCGCAACAGCGCGCCATTTTGATACATGAATTGAAATGTGGGATGCGAGAACTTTGAGTGAATTCTATTCTGAAGTTATCTAGTGTCATTTTATGGTTGAAAATAATGTTTATCGGTGTTGTATTCTGCCTACTGCACCCTTTTAAATGAGTCTACTAATTTTGGATCCTAAAAAATTCAGAATGTTGTAAGCGGTGAATTTAGCACAGATTATTTTCTCTGTAATTATCATGGCTGCATGAGTAAGCAGTCTTGGATTTCATAATGAACAGTTTCTGGAGTGCAGTGATGCAGTAATTCTTGTTTGTGGGCTGTGTCAGACTAGGTTAGGTACAGGTTCTTTAGTTTATTTAAGCCCTCTTGGGTTGAAAGTCTATACCTTATCTGTAACACATCCATGCCAAAATGCCCCACTTGGCCTGTAACTGTTGGAGAATGAAACCTTGTTTTTCTGTGAACTATTTTGATGAATGTTAACGTTTTGTGTAGTTTTCAGTCAGAGATGTTCATGTGGTGAATTTGCTTTTGAGCTTGACTCTTGTGCATATCGTCTTGTAGGCTACAAAGAACCCCTTTTATCTGCATGTCGGAATGGATATTCTTGAAAGTCTTGAGAAGTATACCAAAGTCAGGTAAGAAGAGCTTCGTTGAATACCGAGGAGCTACAGTTTTCTATGCCACTTCGTACAAAGTTGATACTAAGATGTGGAGAACAGAAAAAAAAATCAACAATTTATGTCAGCCAAGTGCAGTTTAGGAAAAATGAAATAGCTGAATTTGCCCCACTCACTGGGGCTGAGGCAAATTTGTGGCAAAAGCTTAACTTCCTTATATAGACCTTTTATATGAGAGTTCAGTTGGACAGAACCAAATTATTTAATTTGGCCTTGAATGCTGGTCTGGGAATATAATGCATATTGCCTATGCATTGTTATATGAAGTGCATTCAGAGCTCAGCTCTAATACTGCCCCCTTGTGACAGGTGTGGGTATGCCACCCTCCATCACGTGGTTGACAAGTCCAAAGAGGATCGCATGGAGAGCTTCTTCCTCAGCGAGACTTGTAAATACCTTTATCTGGTACGTGCTCACTGGCTCATCCTCTGAGTACCCCCAACAGAGGGCACACTGCAACATTCAAAAGCACTAACTAGCATTATTTAAAATCATAATTTTTGGTTCTGCAAATGTGAAATTGTCAACAACGGGGCTGAAAAAAGACAAAAATGTCTGCTCCAAGTGTTGTGCTGCTTGTTGTAATTATAATAGTAATTGCAAGAGCCAGTGTCAAGCCTCTTTGGATGCTGGCAAGTTCATGTACCTCTCTGTATTATGTTTAGAAAGTAATGAACATTTTTGATTTTTTTTTTTTTTTTTTGTGAACATTGTTGTGTCTGCGACAAGTTAACCTTTCTATGACCTCCATATATTAAGCTGTTCGATGAGGACAACCCTTTGCACAAGTCTGAGAACAAATACATCTTCACTACGGAGGGACACGTGGTGCCGATAGACGAGCGTTTCCGTGAGAAGCAGTGGAAAGATGCACTGCCATGTGAGGATGCTGTGGTTTCAGACCAGGACCCAGCCAAACCGCCTCCTGCCAACACCAGCAATGTAAGATTTTTTTAAAATTTCACCTTTATTTAACCAGGGAAGTCCTATTGAGATTGAAATCTCTTATTCAAGGGAGCCCTGGGGGTTGAGATGGAGAGGGAGAGGAGAAGTTGCACAGCCAATTAGATCGGGGGATGATTAGGAGGCAGGTTGAAAGAACCAGGTTGGGTATTTAGCCATGACACCAGGGAAATCCTGTAGTCTGGTTAAAGAGTTTTATAGGATCTGTAATGAACACAGTGAGTTAGGACCTCGGTGTAATGTCTCATCCGACAGACAGTGTCTCCTTCAGTACAGTGTCCCCATCACTGTATTGAGATTATGCCATCACGGGGAAGAGCGCAACCTGCTGGCTCACCAACACCTCTTCCAGCAGAAACTTGTTTTTCCCAGGTGGTCTCCCAACCAAGTACTAACCAAGCCCACACCTGCTTGGCTTCAACCACCCACCTGGAGCAGATTGAATAGTGGAATGGCTGCTGGCAACGATGATCATAGACAAAATCTGCACCCTATATACACTACAGGCCAGACGTTTGGGGCCTCCCTCAGATTTTTAATGGAGCACCAAGTGCAATGTGACCCCTTGGTTTTGGGGAAGGGATTTATACAGCATTCCTTCTTGTTACATAAAATTGTTCACGTCCTAGTGACATAAAATCATGTAACACAAAGGCATTGGAACTCAATGATAAAACATTGTGGTCAGTGATCAATCAGTCAAGACAGCTTTAAAATGTGGTCGGAGGTCTGGAATTCACCCAAAACCTATTGGCTTCCTATATTTTATGCACTGAAGTCATTTCATGTGCGAAAAATAGGGGCAGTTGATGTGTGATATATATATATGTATATATTATATATTATATATATATATATATATATATATTTTTTTTTTTTAAATCTGAGGGTGGCCCAAAACTTTTGTCCTGTAGTGTAACTATCCAACCAATCTCAGACAGATAATGTGAAAGTCAAAAAATACTTCCTGGAAACTGTAAGCATGGTCTCCGTTTCTCTCTGTTTTTCCAGTGTGAAAGGATCCCTGATGAAAGACGTTATGCCCTGCCCCTTAAAAGTGTTTACATGAGACAGATCGATCAAATGGTGGGACTGCTCTGACGACCACAGCCCAATGGAGACTCTTGACCGAACGGGATGGTTCGAGGAGCATGGGCTTGTAGGGTCGGTCATTCTCTTGCCACTCAGGCCACTCCTACAACCACACTCCCCACTGCTGCTGGGGAGGAGTTTGGAGCTCCAACCCCCCCCCACCACCACCACCACCTGCCCTCAGGCCGTCCTGGATCCCAGGCTCATGGAGATGTTCAATAACACGGGTCTTCAGTTCTAAGAACAAATGGAGCTATTAGTTTTTTTTCCTTGCTGAGTCATGTGGCATTTTTTTGCCAGTCATACAAGATACTTCCATATTGCTTTGATTGGGATTTGTCTGCCTTATTTTAAACTCTTGGCCTTCATTTTGGGTTATTTTATTTTATTTTTCCGAGGGAGCATCTTTCAAAAAGTGGTATTTTTTCTTTTTAGAACGGATGCATCCTGGTTGGCTTTGGTGGAATAGTCTTGCTCAGTACTTCCAAAGTGTGACCCTCAGTGTTTAAGGTTTCGTTGAACACTCAGCTCAGGGCTGGATGGGGCTTTTTGTATTCAGGATTCACCTTAGGGTTGAAGAGGCTTTATTATGAATGAGAGAATTTGGATATTAGAGCTCCTTGTGGAATTGAACCGCGCTTGGGTCCTTCAGTCTGAGAGATGACTGTCACTAGCACAGTTGACAGTATTTTGGCAAAAGAGAGCGATTGTCATGTTTTACGTAAGGGGCATGTTCATATGATGTGGTAGGTTTTTGTAATGGATTCACTTCTAACAAATAAGCAGTGCACAAGAAATGTATGTAGTTTCTTTTATGTAATGTTGATAAAAATGACTGTTAATTTTGGTATAATGCAATGACTTTTATAGTGCAGCCCTTGCCTTTGATGAGGGGGATGTTGATCATCCATGTGTAATTCAGTGTATAAAATTTCCAGAGGATTTTCATGAAAATGATTGAACAATTAATAGGGACTCTTTTGCATGCCATAGCCTTTGGGAATGTAACATGAGCTTTATTGGTCATTCTGCACTTGTACAATGCTATCTCCTTACAAGACCACATCATTTCTTAAACATATTTCTGGAAAGCATATCGAAGAGGGTCGTTTTTGTTTTCGCAGCAGTTCAGTGCGCGGTCTAGAAAAGCACACAATTCTTTCAGACTGCCATTACCCTGATGCCCGTCCATTATGCTAAATGCTAGACAAGGAGACGGGAGACTCCATTTTGTAGTCAGAAGGTTGTGTGCTTTGGCAGCAATGTCAATGTATTATCTTCCAGGCAGTCTTTACTCTGCAATTTTTGAACTTTGACCATTCTGTGATTACAGTGCATTCATGCGTTTGTTGCATAGTATTCGCAACATCTCTGCTATTTTTATGGTTGCCCTGGTACTAACAGGGCAGTCCAGGAAGCAAAAGACGGCAGCATTTTGTTGGCTAGCAGAAATGTGCAGAAACAAATATGTTCCGTGCCTCAAGCTTGCTGCAGTGTCTATACGACATTGAGGTATGATTTCATTTGGCTATATTAGATTATTTCCAAAAGCTCACCTGTTATTTGCAATGATTCAATTACATTTTTTAATTCATTTTAAAACTGCTTCCTATGCCCAATTTCCGCAAACAGCATTTTTTCCATGTACATTAATGGTATGTCATAACTGAATAGCCATAGGCCTTACGAGGAAGGGAGTTCTGTTTTGAAATATGACACGTTTGTTTTTCATTACTGCTTATTAGTGAATTAACCATAATGCCATATTCTTTACATTATAAGAAAGCTTTGCTGTGCTGAACAATGATTTTTTTTTTTCTCTCCCTCATAAAATGCAATGGAGTCCATCTTGAGGGATAAATTAAGATGTATTTTTTTTTCTTTTTTTGAAACAATGTCCATCTTGTTTCAGTAGTCAATCTCTATAGCATAGTTAGCCTGACCTCGACATTCAGAAACATAATGCATACATGCATGGATCTTTCCAGATTGTAAAAGGTGCTAATAGACAAATATGATTAGACTAGGAAAAGGAAACTCAGGGATTGGCCAGTTGTGAGCAAGTTGCTCATTTTCTGCTGTAACTGAGCAGATTGTACCTTGCTTGGCAGGCCTGCTTCTTGCCTTGATCTTTTTGACGTTCCTCTGTTCATAATCAAATACACAGGCCCATAGGGGTTCCACATATTTTGTTTCTCAGAAGGCCTGACCCGTGGTTTGGCGTGATATGGCTGTTGGGGCTGTATTCATATAGGCATATACTTTAGCCCTGTCCTTCTAATATTTTGTAACAATGGCATATGCACATGTCTGTGGTTCTGGTTCTACCTCAAATGTAGGCTTAATTCAAATATTGGCTGTATTGACTGAATACAGACCTTGAAATGACTTGGGGATTTGTTACCAAAACAGCACCTTTGCTTTTGTTATGGTCTTGATGGTAAGATTTTTTTTTTTTGGTGGCTAAGGCAGATGAAGTTTATCTTTTCTCTGCTGTTAGGCTTGGGGTGCTAAGTTCCTTCCTGGACAAAACTGTGTTTTAGGAACGAATCGCATTGGCAATTAGCTCCGTTAATCTTGAGCAGCTGCATCGAGGCCTTGTCCACACATACACGAATGAGTATTGGCATTTTCTACGCGTTTTGGCTTTGCGTCCACACGCAAACTGCACTCACGGTCACTGAAACTATATATTTCACTGTTTTCTTGTGGTAAGGGAAAGTGGAATATTTGGTTTGTGACATCAGTGTGCGTGAGTCTAACAGCAAGTTTCAAGGCTTTATTGGCCGAAATAGTCTTGCATTAAATTATATCTGCGCTGCCTGTTGGTGTTGCGTGCTGTTTCCAGTTTATTAATTCCGTTTTTGCGCCTTCAGGTGGATTTTTTTGAAAAATAGAAGGAGGAACAAACTAATTTTTAAACATGCGTGTGTACATGTGGACTAGGCCCAAGATGAGATTGGCTCCTTGAAACGGTGAAGTACATGTATTCCTTTTAGAGGGGTCCCAAAGCACTACAGTTGAATTTGAACACATGCAATTTGGGAGGTTATCTTATTTTTATACATTTCCATTACATGAATTTTCAGCCACAAGGAACCCTGTTAGCCAATAGACTGACTGATGGCTTTCATTAATGGTTCCGCTGAACAAATATGGGGTAGAATATGGTTTGAACCATCTAATGCATTCCCATTAATTCTATTAATAACTTGTGTGGTGCCCTTGGGGTTTGGGAGTGACACTTCTGAAGATGGAATTTTTTTTTTGTCTATGTGTGTCAGCATGAGAATGAGAAATGCCATTGGACATCTTCACAATGAAAAGCTTGTGCTTTTCACCCTCGGTCCGACTTCAGGCCGAAGGTTATTGTCATCAGTTCGTCGTCTGTCTGTCCGTGTGTGCACCGTCAGGCCGAGGGTGTTCAAACGCGGGCGTTTCTGGTTCTCCATTCTGAACTGCAGATGGTATCGTTTCACCAAATGTGCCATTCCCTTCGAAGAGTCTTCACGGAATGAGTGTTTTTGTGTAATGTGAAGGAACACCTTTTCTAAAGTGCTTGAGATTTGAAAGAATGAGTCCCAAATTTTTCTTCAATAAAGTTTGGACACTTGAATTAACTCTGTAATTTTGTATGTGTGAGTGAATTTACGCATGTGGATGTTTCCAGCATGAACAACACAGAATATCACTTTCTCCAGATATTGGATTTAAATGGTGCCTCCTTTTACCCTTCTGTAGCCTTCAGTCCAGTATACAATAAATTTGTAAAAGATTTCTATTTGCCCGGCAGGATTGGTGTCGCATTCCAGCAGCTTGAGTGCACTCAACCATTGTCTTCACGGATGTTGAATGCCGCAAGCAAGTCATATGTTTGAATGTTGATGTGAAAGTATCAGAAATGAGAGACAAGGGGTCAGAATTGAAGGTAGCTTCACTACTGAAAGCTTTAATTGACCACATTTCCATTTCGGTATTTTACCAACATGTATGCACAATGCATAACCTTATAAAGTATTTTCAAAGTTGACAACTCATTGGTCATTCAGCATACCTGGCATTAATTCTATGAAAAGTACCTCAGTCTTTCAAACCTTACATTTGTCCAAAATACACACTTGACAAACTCAAGTTTTCTCCCTTCCCTGATTGTTTTTTTTCTTCTTTTCCCAAATTTGGTAATCTGCATCGTAATATAAAATCCATTGCTATATTCTACCTCAAAATTCATGGTTTCACTCCCATAATTATATCTGTGCCTGATAAATTACAAATTCAGCCCATCTGTTGAGCGTGAACTATATCATTTCAATGCACGTTAAGTATGACTGTGTCTTGCATGTAATGTCTGATCTGAAGCTAGTTTGTGTCATGTTTACATGCTAAGATGTATGTTTTACTAACCGTGGATAGATCTTTGCCAGCCATTTAGCTTTCTTGTAATGTTTCTGAAGTTGAATTGCATATTGGCAATTCTGTATGAGAACACGGAAAAATGGTAACGCTGCCAACGGCATGGCAAATTCTACCATTCTCTACGGTGAGCCGGTGTCAGCAGCGTGGATGACCATTCGCAGTTCGATGAAAACAATCAGTTGACAATTGCGGTGATGGGCCACCTGTACTTCAATGCTTTATATTGTGTAATTTTCGGGAAAAGTATTGCATACTAACGCAACAATTTTATATAAATGTATTCTGTAGAGAATGAGTTAAAGACTTTCAAACTGGCAACCATTGTTGCCACATCACAGTTTAATGTCAAAAGCATCTAAAAAAAAGTGAGTTTTATCACTTTTGTAACCTAAAAATGAGATTTTAGGACAAAAGTCCCAAAATTTTAATTTGCCATTCTTACAACAGTAGTACAACATTGTAATATTGATGTGCATGGAATAATCGTAAAATATTACCCCTCATATCTTTCAATATTTGACATTAAAGGAATGGACCATCACTAATGCCTCTATTCATCTTCTATAAAATTGTTCATGCCCACAGGGACTTGAGCGCCAAAATATGGAAGGCCCTTTCTTCCTATGTCCCATATGACACATGGAGATGGAAAAGTTGGTGGCCCAGTTAAGTTTGGGGGTCTATAACCTTTTTCATACAAGATTTTCTAAATTCTTTATGAAAGCAATGGGCCTCTCCATTAATAATAACAAATATGAACTTTGTCCTGTACAACACACTTTTACTTTTCATTTCTTTGAATTTTCTGTAGACCAAAATCTTTTCCATCAGTCCAATTATAAACATAGATCTAAGTGCACCTGATACACCAATCAGCCACAAGATTAAAACGTCCTGCCTAGTATAGTGACGTTCCCCCTTATATTGCCAAAATGGCTCCATCAATCTGATGTCAGTGGAATCATTGAAATTTACAGTGACTTGTGCCACAGTAGCCCTTTTACTGGTTTGGACCGGAAGGATGGTCTTCATAGACATTGTACATCAATGAGCCTTGGGCGCCAAAAAACCTGCTACCGGTGGGGATGGACAGGCTAGTGAAGGAAAGGGAGGAACTGCAGGACTGCTGAAAGTAGAAGGGTTGTGCAGAAATTTTTTCCACCTACAAATGCTATGAGCTATATGAAACTTTACTTTCATATACAGACATACATGTTGTCCTGTACGACACACACTGTGTCCGTTACAGCACATTTTCATATGCTGTTTTTTTTCCATCAAATTTTGCTACTTTTTATAGTCTTCAAATGTTTCAAATTGGTTATATTTCATTGTTCATTATGAATAATGTACAAATAAAAGTACAGTGATTTTTATTGCTGTATCTACGTATTTTCAACTAGTTCAGGAGATGTCCCGTACGACACTTTTGCATGTCCCATACGACACATTGTTCCCAAAAAAAATTAATAGTGTACATATTTTTAATAAAGATCATTTCAAAGTAACAAATGCGTTCTTGCATGTCTAATGTTCATTGAGTTGTATTTTAATAATATTCATCCACACAACTCACAGAGTTTTTGGTCTAAACTCAATTTTCTAAAAAGTCAGTTTTTTTTTTTTGCGTCCCATACGATGCGCAACAATTTTCTCCCTTATTTACCACAAAGCGATAAACCTTTATTGGTTGAAATATTTTCATTGCCCATCCAGCTAGTACTCTATCATTACCATAAAACAAGTCTTCAGTGCAATTGTGTTTAATCACAAAGCTAGGAAATATCCTCTGAATATCCCTTGTGACACATACGGAATCACCCATATACAGATGGTACAATACAAATACAACAATCATCATGTTCTATTTCAGGACTCATTATCGCAGGACAAATAATGGAAAGTAGAGGCCTTGAATAACTAGCCTTGCTTTTATCTGAATTTTCAGAGCGCTGCTATATAATCCCTACTTAGGCCCCTTAAGAATCTGCAACAGCCTATTTAAATGTCAGTTGTTATAAGATTGCAGAGAAATGTGGGGATTTCCCCTAGTTTTTTCATGGTGTTAAATCTTCTCCACTCTGATATAATGCTCCTCATTTTATTGTCTTACTTTGTCTTATTTGGAAATGACTTATGTTTGGAAATCCGGGTGAAAAAAATTTATTTTGGGTTTTGTTCCCAAATAAAATATCTGACCGTAAATCCTTGCTTGTTGTTTTTTTCCGCTAAAGTAATGGTTGGAACAAAGATGGGTTCTTCATTAAGAGCAGAATAATCCCTGTGAGTGAGAGGAGAAAGGGGTTGTTTATGGTTTGGAATACCTGTGAAAGAGAAATTATATGTTAGTAAGAATTTTGCGGTGATAAATTAATAGAGAAGACCGGTTTCCTTGCCTGTAAAAAAGGCCAAGTGTTGAAACTGAGTTAGGTATAGCATTTAATTTCATTTTTTTTATTTAAATTACATTGCTGGCTCCATGCACTGACAACTTCAGCATATGAGTTTCTCGCAGGTAAACAAAACAATCATTAAGCATTTCATAGAAAAATGCCACTCCTTTTCAAGCGAAGAATTCCAATATGCATACTTAAGAGGAGTGTGTTCAATTGTTTGTTCAGCTGCTGAGGGCCTTTCACGTGCACTTAATGGGGTGGCTTTGCTCATTTCCTTGAGTTAGCATACTGCTTATAATTGAGAGGATAATTAACACTGGCAGCCTAATTAACCCTGCTGTGTTTCAGTTCATGCACTGCCAAGGCCTGTCCAAGCATATCTAGATCTCGCTGGGTTTTGAGTGCAAACAGGAAGCTGTCATACGAGAATATGTACAAGAACATGGGCGAAGGTGTTCACCTCACCTTCTCAGAAGAGACCGCAGTCCTTGAGGTTTTCCTTGATGATGATGTCAGTGACTGCGTCAAACACAAACTTGACGTTCTCAGTGTCTGTGGCGCACGTCATATGGGAGTAGATTTCTTTGACATCTCGACGCATATTGAGGTCCAAGAACTGCAGCTTGATGTAATTACCAGCATCCTCATAGGTGTTGGGGCCTGGGAATGGGAACAATCATGGCCCCGGCAGATTCAGGACAAATCAAAATATTTAAAAATATCACAACACTACTGGAAATATTTTGATTATGAGCTAATTGTAATCTAATATGGCTGCAAAAAGGACATCTGGAAAAAATTCCACATAATACTGCTATAATTGTAGGGAGTATATACAGTATAACAGATGTATCAATAAATGAAAGGTAGTTTTATTTTCAAATTTACTATTTTTTAATTCATCTACTGCCTGAATATTACCATCTCTTTAAATGAGCTCCAAGTAATTGTTCTCTGTTCAGAAGTAATCTTGTTTTGTCTTCTTAAAAATTAATGGATAACAGTTCAGTACAGTTTTGGCACTTGGGAGATGGTTTACGCAGAGAAACATATGCACCTTGCATTCTTTTTAATTTTGATTTATTTTATTGTACGATATATATGAGGTATTTCTGCACTAAGGCAAGGCCGAAGTACAATGAGTCAATGTTAACAGCCCATTGAGGATGTTGTATGAACGTTGCTTTGGGGCTGCAGCATGTGGTCCATCAATAAGTCATTCTGTGCATACTACATCTCACCGTCATAGTCTGGGAAGCACATGCTGAGGTGAGCCTTCTTTATTTTCTCTATGAAGACATCCTTCTTGTTGAGGAAGAGTACAATGGAGGTTGTGGCAAAGTAGCGGTGGTTGCAGATGCTGTTGAAGAGGTGGAGACTCTCGTGCATTCGGTTCTTCAAGGAAAAGAGTGTTAAGACGGAGGGGAGAATGAGATGAGATCTATGAATGCACTTGTGCTACGGCGATTCCAAATGAATGTCCGATATTTAGACTTTAAAAATGTCAGTGAGGTTTCGTTGGAGTATCTACACTTCACTATAGTCTTTCTGAGAAAGAAGGATGCATTTGTAAGTACACAGTGATATCTATATGGATTCGGAGAGTGGTAAATTATATTGAGCTGCCTACGTGGTTTATTTAATATGGCTGTAAATACCCTTAGAAGTGACCCAAGGATTTTTAATGTCGCATCAGGTTCATTGTCTTGAAAGAATAGCCCTTTAAAATAATGTGACAGCCCAAATACAGCTAAAAATAGAAATATGTGACCTCAGTGTAATTATACAGCAGATCAGATGAAAGTAGCAAGTAATACATTACCATTATATTATAGAACAATCAGCCAGTTTAGACCTGGGGATCCAGGTGAAGTAACTTCCCTTATCAATTAGAGACGTAGTAAGTAATTCAGGACAAAGTACAGTATAAACAAAACCAACAAGAACTTCCTCAAAGAGGATAGGAACTAACATTCCTGCTCTGATCCAACCTCCGTGCTCTAAACAGTTGCTCTGCTGAGCCACTCTACGGTGCTATCATGGCTAATATTTCTCGCAGTCAGACTCTCTCACCACTTCATCATCTTCCACCAGTACCATGTCGTATGCACTCAAAGCAGCAATGAAGATGATACAGGTGACGCCCTCGAAGCAGTGAATCCACTTCTTCCTCTCTGAGCGTTGGCCGCCCACGTCAAACATCCTACAAAGGGGATCAGGCAGAGATGGAGGGAAGCTCTTGGGTAGTCAGGCCCCACCTGTGTGGATGATGGCCCTTGCTGATTCCTGTGTGCTGCCTTTCAGAGTACAGACCCACCTGAAGTTGAGATCCTTGAAGGAGAACTGGGTCTCAATGATACCGGTGGTCTTGACTCTCGATCGAAGTACGTCCTGCTCAGTGGGGACATAGCCAGGCTGGATCAGCCTCTCCAAGTCGTTCAGATAGCTCCGGAAGACAGTGAACAGGAGGAGTAAGGTGTGAGCTGTACTCTTTGTAGACAACAATACTATCATGGTGTTGGTGGATTGAAATAATGATTGGGATGTGGGGTAGGATCGAGAATGATGCCAATTTAATGTGCAATTAATGCCATTGTTATGTAACAAATTACACCATTGGGCAAAGCATTCTATGTCTCACAGGACTGATCATAGCTGGCGCTATTCCTGTTGATAAAGAGCTAGCGGTTTGGATAAAGGCAGTGAATGATTTGTAATTGTGAAGGATGTGAACCTACTAGCCAGCAGAGTCATTGAGCTGGTACTCGGAAGCCCTGTCGAAACAGGCCTGAATGCCCGAATCCTTCCAGAGGCGGATTATGATCTCAGCCATCTCTTTCGGCATAGTTCCCTCCTCAATGGTGTCTGCCAGATGCATCAGTTTCCTTGCATCATCCTACCACCATATAAACAGGCAGAGAACTAAGCATACCGTACAATTTGTTTGTTTTACTATATATACTCTGTAAAATATGACAAACAGAATTAGTTGCAATATCCAAGGTGCTCTGCTGTACCTGCTGGGCTGCGTCCCCATAGCCGATGTTTAGTGTAGTCATCGCTCGCACTATAGCCATTATGGACTGAAGAGTGTTGCTGTAAATGATCACGATGAACTCCAAGCACTCTTCAAGTGAGTAACCATCTTTATGGATAATTCTGTTTGGGGACAGTCAAGCATAAAAGTTTGTCACTCACCTGAGATATTACATTTCAGACTGATGCTAAAGTTACTTTAGCTTTCAGTCTACTCACTTCATCTGCTTCACAATTGTGCTTTTGCCAGACTCCCCTGCACCTGTAAGTCAATAAGAAAATATATTCATCAGTTTTTTTTTTTCAATGGATCATAAGTCAATTAAAATGTCTCAATGATGGAAACAAAGAATTCAAATTACAAATGGGTAACCAATCAGTGGAAAATCACTGATGCCAGCAATTATTTGAATTTAGAATTTAAATCTATACATTAAATCAGGAACACAGAATCAGCCAACAAAGCAGACATTAAGAAAGACCAGAACCCGTAAAACTATCTTTGCAACTTCTGCTCAGAGAATAATGTTCAGCTAGCATAAAAGATCCAAAAGGTCATATCATTGCTCTGAAATGCACACTATATATCACTATAAGAACGTTACAATTATTGAGTGACGTTTCATGTCCACTAAGCACTGAGGTTATACGGCACTTAAGAGATTGTGTAAATGCATTTGTTTGCCAATTTTGAAGTACCTGCATTCTATAGATAACATTGAGTGACTGGTTGGTTAAATGTAAAACCATAGACACCATTTCATCTGAGCTAGTTTTCTTATTTGAAATTCTGTCATCTCACTGGAAGAGGCAGATAAAAAGCGTTCTAGTAAGGAAATCAGTGTATGATTATTGAAACACACACACAATCGTTTCACTAAAATAAAATAAAAAATGTTAGTAATAACTGCGATATGGTGACCAAGGAAGATGAAAGATCTTGCTTCGAGTGTCCTGTAATGTGCCTTACCGCTTCGCAACGGGGGAGGACGTTCAATGGTAAGAGCTTTTTATCGTCAATAGATGGCAGTATGGCCTTTTTATTGACACTGCTTAAAGAAAATAGAAATACTTTTCATGGCCCGAGAATATTGCATTTTTCTATCCTTTTGTGAGTAAGTGACTGCTAGTCTGTTTTTCCCATGACCTAATCTACATGATATAATTTGATCAGACATTAGGATTGTGCTTCAAAATGATAATATTCTTGTGTACTTTTTGGATCCATACAGCCTGTGCTAAGATCATTTCATTTTCTTATGCATTGATGTCTATTGAGGCCTGTTTTCCAGCAACATGACTGCCAAGCTCTCAGATCAGAGACTTAATGTCCCTATTTGACTGGAGGTCTAGAGCTCATTGGGAATTCTTGGAACGCAAAAAGAAGAAACTCACATACACTTTTGGTCCATTAGGTATGATGTTTAAATGCTAGTAATAAATCCAGTTTATAAATGGAGACACTGGTGTAATGTACCATGCATGTTTATTCTGCAAGCATGCATCACATTAAGATTAGGACACATAGGTGGGTATAGTTTTCTCTCCAGTTATGAGACACTGTAAGGACCCATTAAGCCTTAGAGAGGTGGTACTGGTCAGTAAGCTGTTCTTTGTCCACAACCCCCCATCCCCACTCCCCCAGCATAGTCTTAGAGTCCACAGTATTTTCAGTAAGCTCCTTCTCATCCCACAGAGATTCTGATAAGAGAAGATCTAATTATTTATGCCTTAAGACTTTCACATATGTACTGAGAGAGGCTGAAATCACGGGAAGACTGCGGTCTATAAAGCATTGCTTTTCAGAGGGGGAGCTGGGTTAGAGAAAGTGGTTCATTTGGATGCCTCTCATTGTCAGACAGCTCACACTGTATTTCAGAGCTGCCATAAGGGTGCAGATAACCTCCAGGGTTTTTAACAACATATTAACCAGGCCCGAGCACAGGAAAGCCTTCAGGTTACTGATTTCAATTTGGAGCGCAAATGTCTAACATAATGTTAGTGCCTGGCACATTCAAACACAGTAATGTAAGAACTATTCATATCAGTGACAAATCATAGTGATAAATTACCATCATTTGCAGGCTTTGTAACTGTGCACTTGATTTAAATCTCATCATTCTCTGTGGGATTAAAGCCTTTGGCATTCTGCCATACAATATAATCTTGCTGGTATTCCAGCATAAAAACAAGCTCTATTGGAACATTCCTGCGAGGGCCCCGGACCAAGAAACAGCTTTAGAACTTGAGTTGGTCCCCGGGTGCTGCACTATGGCTTCCCACTGACTTCTAAGTAACTTGGATGGGTCATATGCAGTGGACAAATTACCCCACAGAGTTCAATAAAGCATATCTTATCTATAAATGGGGAAGTGAAATGACCGGGACATTTTTGAGAAAGCATCCTAAAGATATTAAAGAAATGAAATAAAATATTTATTCACTGTTTTATCAGGGTTAATGGGACTTTAAAAGTTTCTCTCTTATTTAATTTTTCATTTGTTTTTGGAATCATGGATTGAAGAGTTCAGTGAAGTCTTGGATTTCATGCAAGCTTAAAGACAAATGCAGGCCTCGGTCTGTCCAGATAAAAATGTTCTCAGGAATCCATGTTCTAATGGAGCTTTAGGTATCTTTTGATGATTTATATCGAATTCCTCATGCGGCCGATGGTAAATGAGAAAAAACGCCTCCACAATTATCATAGTTTGGCATCAACCGAGTCGGGCTTAATCGGTATGTTGAGGGAGAGGGCCCTGTCTCTTTTCATCATCTTCCATCATATGACAGGCCTCTTAAATCTAAATTAGGATCGATTATTGGATTAACTCATTTCACACAGTCGATATGTAGGTCAGGGTTGCCTGCAGGAGAATGGCAAAGATAAGCTCATCTGATTGCAACTCCTCAAACAGCAGCCACCGCTTCGCTCTTTTTTCACTTTTGTGGCAGGTCCGACAAACAACGTTACCATAGGTGATGATTGAGCAAGCAATGGGAGTTTAAAGATTCTAGGCACCAACCACCAAATAGTCTTTATAAAGGATGGGTTTTAATCAAGGACTGAAGAACAGAATGTACGTGTGCCATTTTTACCTGACTTATAGAGTTTACGCCAAGCTTTTTTTTTTTTTTGAAAAGTTATGCTCACAAAACAAGGGATTCCTGACCTGTCTTTTGTGCTTTAGGAAGGCGAAGGCTGAAACTGAACTGGGATGCCTGAGCCATAAGCCACTTGCAATGTCCCCATAAGCCCCATGTTTGCACTGGCCTGGTTTAATTAAGTGAAAGTACATGAGGTTTTAGGAGGAGGACAACACTATAAGAGACATGCCTGGGTGAGGTCGCGGCTGCGGGCGCTAATGACCTCTGTTCTGCTACATTTGTATTTTAAGGATTAGCGGGAGGGATTGGCAGCATGTTTGGAATTGCTCATTGCCAGTGAGGTGTGTAAGCAGCCCCTGCCACTTGGTGCTACCACTGCACTGCATAGTTAGTAAAGACACTGGCTACACCTGTGGTGTTTGAGTTGTACAGCTCAAGGAACCAGCTTATGAATTTTTTTCCAATTAGCATATCAGCATAGCACGTTCTTATTCGCTGATCATATAGTGCTTTATGTAAAGGAGTTTGCCGCATTACAGTAATGTCACATGATGTAATGAAATTCAACTTCATAAAATTAACTGAAATAGGCACACCCTGATTCCTGAAATGAAGAAACTTGCAGGAAGTGGCCAAACTCATTAGCTTGAAAGCTCTGTAGAATAATTGCAATGACGAGTCAGACCTGATAACAAATCACAGCAGCTGTCAGAATGAAAACGGCCTGGATCTTCGGAACCCCACCATGGGCAATAACAGACAAAACACTCATAATGCCTCCTAAATGAATAGACTTGTCTCATCCATATAAATGCTAAAAGATTGTGTGCAATAGGACATAAGCTTGAAAAAGACGCTCTTACAAAACAAATTTAAGCTATTAAAGTAATAAAATCTTCAGAGTACTGTTGAATCACAACTGGAACTGCAGTATCTAACCGCAGTGTGTCAACAGGGGTTGGCAACGCTGCACTCTGAAGATGGAGCCCAAGGTTTTTGAGATTCTAGTGAGCCATTAAGCATCAAGCTGAAGGCCGAATAGAAAATCCAAGCTTTGGTACAATGGTGAGACACAAAAGCCGACATTAACTGGGGAGCTCAGCGGAAGGGTGGTAAGTTACCTTTTGAACTTCTAAATCTCAGCTACTCCCTCCTCACCATTTACTGCCCCCAGGACAGGTAGATATTACCCAGTAGCAGCAACTTGACGGTCCTGGCATCCTTGTCGGCATCTTCTTTCAGCTTCTTGTCAAGTTCCCGGGACTGTTTCTCCTCTGCGCTGGCTCCTGCTCCCATTCTGACTCCCCAAGTCCAGTCTTTAACACGCAAATGGCAGCCTTGGGTCTACAATGGTGGCTCGATTCCTCCAACGGGGCCCCTATGGCGTTAATAGCACAGATTGGGCATCAACCACTTCCAGCTAGCAAATAACTGGGTCTTTCAGCTTGCCACAGGATTTTGGGCACCCCTCTGGTCAGTTGACTATGGTTAGCCAATGGGGTCCAAGGACAAGGACAGAGGATGGGGAAGAGAGAGAGTAAGGGATAGAGGATGGGGAGTGGCAGAAGTGATTTGAGCGAAGATTTAGTGAGACTTTGCTGCGCTCAGCGGAAGATGCGGGACAGCTCAAGTGCTTATCATTCCCCTTGATCACAAGAACCACAAGAACACTGATCATTCAACAATGGATTGTCTTCTCTATGACAGTCACTTATGAAATTAATGTTATACTATTCCATACAATATTGGTGTACTAAAACAAATAATGAATAAGTAAACCAATAATCAAGGGTTTTCATAAATTCATACTGCATGTCCTGCAAAATTATTCACACCCTAAATAAAGATTAACAGCTGAGATTAATTGAACAAAAAAGAGTAATAGTAAAAAAAGGAAAAAGTTGTACTTAAATGTTGCCAAACCTACCAAATAAAAGAAGTAAACCCCAGCCAACATTAATTTCCGGTAAGAGTAATATGTCCAGATATTCATATCTAAGTATGCTCTCACTATGTACAGTCTTTTATTGCAAGGATAACCCCACTGAGTCGTCTTCTACAGTGATTTATTGGATTGTGAAACATATTGGGGACAATCTTTGATCACTCCTCAGTACAGTCATTTGTTTGGGGACAAAAGTGCAGATGTTCACCGAGCTGCATAAACAGAACAGGGACTGCAATCTTCCTTTTCCTGAGCAAATAACCCAGTGTGAGCGGCCATGAGCTTACAGTTTACATCATGACATGGCCGCTGGGTCTTCTTTGTCTACATTTGGAGGAGACAGTGGTTTCACGCAGTACATCTTCATTTGTCTTTCAGCATTGTTCCCTAACTCCTTCCGTCACCTTTGCGCATCACAGAATCTTTCTTTTCTTGTGATACAGCTTACAAGCAAAGTATCTGAGACACTTAAACAGCTTTATGATATCACCCCTCAGATCCTATTGACCTCAATCTGAAGATGGATAGGGTGCTTAATTCAGTAGGTATCCTCTGAAATAGACTTCATATGACTGAGCTGGGCAGCATAGTGATAGCATATTCATTTGTAGAATTTAGCTAAGAAAACTTCTACTGAGAACTACGCATCAGTATTTGAGTTAGAATGCGCAGACATACTAACCCTCAGAGCGCTAAATGCAGCTATTATTGCTCAATGATGCAAGATATCACAATTAAAGCTGTTGAAAACCGATCATGAGGCAACTTGTTTGAAAAGATCTCCCGCAGGTTTTCAATAGCACAATATAATTAAATGTACATATTTTTTAAAATGTATTTCGGCACTCAAAGTTAAAGAGGGAAAAAACTGTGGGGAGAGGGTAGGGGGTTTTGTGGAGAAGTACCGTTGTTATTATTGTTGAGAGAATATCATTTCAGATTAAATATACTGCAGATTGCCACCCACCCACCAGAATACAGATCATTTCCTCTAACAGTGATTTGAGTGCCCTGGAAGACAAGGATTTTAAGTATAATTAACTTTTCTTCACATGTAACTACTTAATGTTTTGGGTGCTGTGCTGGGTGAATCCAGGAGCACACTTTGCAGGAAGTGAAAAGTTATTGAATACTGAAAGGTATCAGCATGCAACTAGTGTCCAATAGATCATGAAGGTGCAGGCTCTAGTTTTTTTTTCTTTTTGCAGAAGACATCTAATGATGCATCCCCAATCATTGTAAAATTGTATGTAGAGTATTTGCATTGTATATTGGTCAGCCAGTATCACACCTCATCTGTTCAACAGATAATCTGAGGGCACGATAATCAAAGGCAAAGCCTCACTCTGTGAAAACCAGAGGTGGAAAATTCAGGTTAAAAAATGTATATGCCACCTCAGAATTCTGCTCCAGTCACATGGATCTGTTATGTAACTCAAATCTTTGAGCAGGAAGTGAAATTATTCAGATAAATCAGCTGGCTGAGTTCATGGGTGGAAGAAAAACAAGGCAGGATTTTTGCGATCTGTCCCCAGGATTTTCCACCTCTGGCGAACACCTTAAAATACAAACTATAGCACTCCGAGATTTAGGGCTCAATTAGTAACACTTTTTGGACATGGACTGCCACAATAGAGTTGTCAACCCACCAAACCACTTCTGGTGCCCTGACACCTGACAAATAGCCCACAAGTAACATTACTTTGGTTCAACCTAAATGACAACTCAAACTGCTTTAAATCACCCCCATTACTCAGGCACCAAGTATTCTACGCACAGTGGTGCCTGAGGTCTATCACCAAAGACCAGAAATTTAAAAACTTGAGCTGCTGATCTATTTGTTGGCAAAATTGAGGTGAGGGTGAAAGGAAGAGGTCAACTCAAAAAAATGTATCAAAATCTATAGGACTGACTGTAAATTACGCTCTTAACACTAAGTACCTTCTCAATAAATTTCAGAAAATCCCAGGATGTGTACAAAAGAAGAAAGTTCTCAATTCCAATGAATTAGAAGCGGAGGAGGCAGTAAGTGAATGAGAGAAATTATTACAGCTTTCGTTAGTATTGTTCCATCGAAAACACAGAGCAAATAAAGATAAACACAACATTGGAGAACAGAGACTATAAAAATGAGAGCACTGCATTCCATTCTTATAAAATATAGAGCTTTAATTTATTAGTCAGCAACATCAACAATGAAAGGGGAAGAGTAGTTTAACACAAGTCATTACAATTACATCATCTGTGCATTTAGCCTTATTCAACAACCGAATGTTCTTTCTTTAAAAACACAAAAAGAAACAATAGACACATTAAAAAAATAAAAAAATAGTTCACACTCCTGTTGTAACCCTGTTTAAGCACAGGTGGTAAAACAGGAGCAGTCTGGCGAAACAGCACATCTCAAACCATGGGTGTCCAATCTCCCATGAAAAAGGCTGGGATGGATGCAGGTTTTATTTGCTTCAACCAGGCATGAGGACAACAGATTCAACCAGCTTCAATAAAGCCCTTAATAAGTACAGTCAGATGCCTTAGTACGGAGCTAAAACAAAAAACCTGCACCCACACTGGTCCTCTTCAGGTATAATTAAGACACTCCTTTCATAAATGAAGAGAATGTATAAAATGAGAAAGTGGCCCACTGTCAAGGTTCTTCACATTTCTCCATTGTATAAACTTACATTTTTTTTTTACCATCTTGAGTCAGTTCTTCAGGCTTTTCACGGACATAAATTCACAAAAAAGATACACATTCACTTGTTTCTCGTTATTCAATAAAGACAGCGACATAGCTTTTTTTGTTCCATATTTTATATACAGTACATATATATTTCATGCACACAATGAAAAGCCAGCTTCCCAAGATTTTGGTATGAGTCACGTACTGTTTAAAAGTTCCCAATGTGTATATACAAACAGTATAGTATGTCTCTGTGCGTGGAGCCAAAGTCGTATTGCTTGGTCAGAGAGATGAAGGCTTTGTTTATTGTTTAATCTGTGCTTGATTTACTTTTGTGTATAATCAGGTGAGCAGCAAGATATGAACAATCTGTGCCGCCATCTGGTTTGTGCTTGTATCTCCCCTCAGTCAAACCCCAAACTGATGCCCATTTTAGTTCATGTAAGCCCTAGCCTACTCTAACCATTAGTACTGGGAGACATTTACAGGGCTTCAAACCACCATCCTTGGTGCTTCTCTGTGCAACAGAACATATTTTTTGCCCCCAAGCTAAAGACTAAAGTTACCAGCTTAGGGATCCAACCATATTTTTGTTGCTTTTCAAGGGATGACATCACATTCTCATGTCTCTGAAAATCTGCAACACATCTGTGTCAGGAACAGATGTTGATAGAAATTAGAACTATATGTCCTTAATCAGGGCTGCATACCAGGTTGTGTCATATGTGCAGTCTGTATATACTTTTCATTAGAGTCTGGAGTGACATGTTAGCGTGAGCTTGGCAGGTCACACACACCAGTGTTTGTGAATCAGAGATCTGAAGAAGCAATGGAGCGTAACATTTACCCTGTTCAAGTTTGGCCAAAGGCCCAAATGGTGTGACTTTTTTCAGCTTCCATGTCAGAAACATGCACAAAATGTCCTCTCCATTCTACCCAGATTCTAAATCAATGATTAGGTTTCAAGGTTTCAGTACATCCAGCATATAAAAATGGAATTGTATTTTACCATGACTGATGACAGAATGCTGATCTATAAATATGTAACAGTTTATATCTTAAAGTTCTACTTTTTAATTCTATGGTGCTTTAGAAATGTCATGCAATGCAACCCTATTGTCCCCTTCACAGGCAATTGATTTTACCCCAAAGTTTTTCCCAACTTTTATATCATCACAGGTACAGCATTTTGCAGTAATATATACACATTGAAAAACAACACGTGTTGAAGATTGTTTTGGAAGAAATCAAACTCACAAGTGAGTCAGAAGTACAGTTAAAAAAAAAAAACATACCGTTGACATGACAAGGGTAGATAAAACATGTTCTTCGAAGAGAACATCAAACGGACGCACCTCGCCCATTTATGGAAGAAGCTACTGAAAGCATGGGAGGATTTTTGGTTCGATTGAAAGTTATCTGTTAATATTGTTTCTTTTAGAAACATGGACACTTATGGAGGCAATGTGACTACACAGCCGTGCTTTCCACAAGAGTGTGTGTTTGCGTGTGTATGGGTTATTTGGTGGCTGCAGGAACCAAGTCCCCATCACTTCTTCCAAAATCTATGCCAAAGTACCACGTCATCAGCGATAGCATTCCCAGTCAAAACTGGAAATTTCCTATAGTCAAACGGACAGTCCTGCTCCCTCATAATAAAAAACCCTTTTCCCCTTAGTAACTGCAGTATATACTATCTTAAAATTGTCACAGATGAAAAATTATGATTTTTGTAATAATAACAACAATTTAAAATTAATTCACAATAGCAATAATAACAATATTTGCCCAGAAGTTATCTATACACAAAGAGCCTTTTTTTTCTATTTAAGTACAAAGAAATCCACAGAATCATACTATGTACAACCTACAATAAATACTGTGTATTTTATTTTTTGTCAAACCATTAAGAGGAACCGTCTGCCTGCTTGTTTCCCGTTGCTTATTTGGGTTGGTGTCTTTTGCATGTAATAACAGTGTAGTTTTTTTTTTCTTGCTGAATGAGTCTCTCCCAGTGTAAGGGATGGGTGTATGCAAGTCTGCATGAATCTGTTCACTACTGTGTCCGTGGGAGTGTGTGAGTGCATGTGTGCGCGCGTGTGTATTTGTGTGCATGTGGAGGGGGAAGAGGGTTGGGCTGTAGTCGGCTCCTCATGTCTCCTGCCCCGCGATCTGGTCGTCGTGATTCCGACGGTTGCGCAGTTTCTTCTGTTCTTTAAGCTCCTTCAGGTCTTTGCCCCTGATGGAGCCCAGCACAGGGTCCTTGGGACTGGCACTGCCCAGGTGCCAGTAGTCCTGGCAGTACTGGTTGATGAGGCTCATCTCGGGCTGGCTGAGGATGGTGAGGAGGTCCTTGTACTGGCCGGCGCTGGGCGTCCAGGCGCTGGACTGGAGCGAGGCCGTGGAGGAGCCTGGGTTGCCCGTCTCTGCCAGCACGTTGTTGATGGCGCGTGCGGAGAGCACCAGCAGCTGAACCCTCACCAGCGTGTGCTTGAAGTTCTTCTCCGTGGAGGTGCAGTGATACACCCCGCCGTCCGACAGCTGCAGTGAGCGCAAGAGGAGGCCCTGTTCAGTCTTCAGGACCCGCCCATCTGACCGCATCTGTGGGAGAGAGAGAGAGAAGAAGAGGGCCTAACATACCAGCACTACTTCAGAATTCCATGGATCCACCAAAAATGCAATTTACAACCTCGTAAACTACAAGTCGGAAGGTTTGTGGCCATTGGGGAGACTCTGTCCATGATTCATGTTGGTCTTCTTACTTCATTGCAGCAAAGTGTTGATGCCTTGCCATACAATGAAATTCTAGAGGATGTTGTGCCTCCGATGATTTAGGGAGGGCCTTTCCCGCTTCAGTACGACAATGTCTCTGAGCATCAAGCGAGGTCCATACATGGTTTCTAAAGACTTGTGTTGGAGAACTCGACTGGCCTGAACAGATCCCAGTCCGCAACCCCATAAAACATCACAGACCTCACAAATTCTTTCCTGGTACAAAGGGAAACAGATTACAGCGGAAATGGTACAAGCAGAAAACATTCCCAGAATAGTGGGTTTAACATCAGCAAAGGAGAGATTAACTCCATCTTAATGTCCATGATTTTGGAATGAGAGTTTGGACAAGCAGGTTGGCCACATATTTTTTTTTCCATGAGGTGCATCTTAATCTGAATGAGGAGCAGATTGTCTTTGCACAACAAAAAAAATAAGTTGCATATAAAATAAATATATTTGTTCATTAGATTTATTGAACATCTCCTCTTAATGTTACTGAAGCAATAAAATCACTGTGCGTGTGACAATAGATATCCATCTAGTCCGGTTCGTTCATAATACATATATAATGTCAGATCTACAGGCTTTAGTAAGTAAAGAAAGATGGGAAAAAAGATACGACAGAGGACCACAGTGTTTAATGCCAGAATGTGGGGCTTCCTGCTGTGCTTAAAGTTTGCTCTGCAATATAAGCCAACGTTCCTTCCTGTGTTTAATATGCTTTGACACACAGTTTTTCATCAACGGATGCAGGGCAGGGCAGCACTCTCTTCTGGCCCTTCATCAAAGATTTGAGCCATTGTTTCTGTGGTCGCTCGAGCTAACACTTCCCACTTTTCCTCCATAATTTGTCCTTGGACAATACAGCAAATGAGTCAGGATAGAGGCTTACAGAGAGAACATCTTAGAAGCGGTAATGCCTTTTCTACAAGTCCTCATAGAGTTCCGCAGAATCCATCCACAATGTTCTGGATGCACTCTTTAGGATGGGAGTCTCTCTTCCTGATTTTTCACCCATGTTTTTCCAGTTTTCGCTCCTTTTTTTCCCATCAACAAGCTATTCCAGAGCCACAGCCCAAGGCTTTGAACAGCAAACCACACAGTACCCCCAGCTGGCTATATCCATTGTCTGGTTTGTAGTTATAACCTCGGTACTTTTCATCACTGATCTCAGGGTCATGGAGCTGGTCCCAAGGAAGTCATCCTGAAAGGCAGGCTGGACCATCCAGCTGGAATGAGGTCACACCCCTGTCTAGGGCTCGCTCTGTTCGTTATTTACGGAAATCATTGCCAGAGGTGTGAAAATCCTTTATTCAACCAGAGAAAGGGAGTGTTTTCTTGGCCTCCAGTGATCAATGACTAAACCAGTCCTTCCCATATTCTGCTGTATGCAGTGGCTAATTATTGCAGAGGCCAGTTTCCTGCCCCTGCTGGCAAAAGAACTCCACCTCGCAGCAGGGTTGCAGCAGAACCGGCCGGCGTCTCACCCCCCATCCCTAACGATACTCGCCCTTTTTCCACGATTCATTAGTTCCACTTATCTCTTTTGCCAGTCATACTTTTAATACACAACAATAAGACTGTTGCTCTCATGTTGAATCAATTTGAATCTGTTTGTTCATTACAGATATCATTCCCTCCCTACAATGTCCAGCTAAAGCAGGGGCTGAAATAC
The DNA here is from genome assembly GCA_029721435.1 of Gymnothorax reevesii. Taxonomy (NCBI): domain Eukaryota; kingdom Metazoa; phylum Chordata; class Actinopteri; order Anguilliformes; family Muraenidae; genus Gymnothorax; species Gymnothorax reevesii. The sequence continues at coordinate 70,073,709 of CM056585.1, read as the reverse complement.
TGATAATCATGTCACAAAATATACAGTAAATATATTACATTCAAATCCCTTTTGTGAGTCACTTCAGACAGAAAAATCAACCAAATAAGTCAAATGTAAACAGAAATTGGAACAGAATTATAACCTTTTTCAGTTGTGGAATATTCAGTTGCTTTCCTAAATCCTTGTATCTTTACATATACTCTAGCAGTCTGCAGAGTCCTGACTGGGGTAGTGTTTTTAAGGAGGATGGGCATGAGCAACTTCTCCACTCACTCCACCTTAAAATGTTCCCATGTAAATGAGTTCTGCTAAAAATGCAAATGTATTTATGGCATTTACCAATACAGCTAAACTTCAGATAGTGGGAAAAGTCGCCTCATCAGTGTAATTATTGTTGATACTGTGCAACCCATATGTCGTGCCTCACTCTAAATTTGGCACAGTGACTCGAAGAGGTGAATAACATGCTCAAGATGTTAATCTGAGCACTGTGGTCCCCGAAAACAGCTTTGAGTTAACACCCGCATGGGAGAGAATAAATACACTGCTGCCGCTCCATGTGAGGGCACCGAAAGCCCACGTTTTCCTAGTGATGGATGAAGTTCTCACCTCCTTCTTCCTGTCACTGTTATCTTTCTGCAGGTGCCACTTGATTGACACATGTGGGGACCTGGCCTGACACTCCAGAAACGTGCTGCTGCCCTCCACCCCATACTGCACCATCTCCAGAGTGTTCTTATTGGCTGCAGCAAACACAACGCCATGGCAACGGTCATGAAGCTGCTCTCACGCACCAAAACACCTCTCTATATATACACACACTTCATTAAATATGGGTTAAATTAGCTACACTGCAACGGCTGGCTGGAATTGCGGTGGGAGGACTGGGCTTACCGTTGGAGTTATAGCCTCTACACTGCCGAATGGGATTCCCGTACTTCACATCCTGCCGACGGCTGCGCCTAAAGGGGTCAGATCAGTATTTCCAAATAGAAGAATTAACTATAATATGATCTCCGGATATCAAAACTCCATACATTCAGGCTGGTTACAGCGGCATCGATTTTGGCAAAGTAAGAACAACATTCAGCAATTCAAAACATAGATTCATATGGCACTGTTTTGTTTTGCACGATTATTCCATAGTTAGAAACCACCGCACAGAATCCAATGTACTGTGCACTCTGTTTGTATTCTGCAAATGTGAAGTACATCAACAGCAAGACAATTTGAAGTGTTTGTTCAATTTGGATTAAAATGCAGGCGCTCAGCTTTCATTTTAAATGTATTATCATCTAGCTGGAGTGAATCGTGTAGGAACTGCAGTCCTTTAAAACTGTGGGACTGTCCAAATATTTAGTCTGTGAGAGTTCCGCTAGCACAGGTAAATAAACACCGCTGGATTATAGTGTTGCATGCATGCATATGGGTGCGCAAACATACAAGGCCATACATACACACGCGCACACGCTCACATACGGTCACGTGTATGATATTCACCTCTTCTGAGAAGCGGAGTAGCGTGAGCAGGACTTGCCGTCCCAGGCACAGTAAGGGTCTCGAGCCAGACAGCAGTCCGCGCACGCCTCGCCGTACACATCACAGCGATGCAGGGCCAGGTGAGTCACACCCACCGCCGACCCCACGTACAGCTGTTGCTGTGGAGAGAAAGGAGCAAAGGACAGGAGGTCATTTCTTTTTTTTAATGAGGGCAGATAAAAACTTGCCTCTGCAGCAAGCTGTATATTACTACTGTATTGCCATTTTCCTAGTAAAAAGCAATAGTACACTAGCTTTAAATAGTAATTTTACTATTATGGTAAATAATTTTTCATCGCGTTTACAATGATAAATATAGCATTGCTCAATTTCATGAGTAAATGGTTAGCAAAATACTTCTTTGCTAGATATACAATGCTCAGTCATTGATGGACAATGTAATTAAACGAAAAGACAGAGAAAGTGGACTGAAATAGGATTCCGTGAACTTCTATGGTAATAACCCCCTAAAATTGCTCTCAGTCAGTGTTTACCTAAGGCCCTGCTGCATCGGAGATAAGTGTGGACCCCGAGGTGTGTGTTCAGGTGGACGTTGTTGGCAGTTTTCTGACTGGTAATTACATCTACAACCTTAGGAGTCAATAAACCTCCATACAATTTAGTCAGGTCTCACTTGAATGTCGGGCATAAATCACAAGCCAACAGCTTAATTCAAGAAAGAAAGTAGCGAAAACTGTTTTATGACTTTTCTTTATTCATTGTTAGACTCTCTTAATGGAAGTTTATTGCCTCTTATCTTTACAGTACTCATTGAAATTTTCATGAGTGAAAGTTTTTTTCTTCTTCTGCAATTTAGTCTTTGGAGGTTATCACAGCAGAAGGTTATTTGATATAGATCCAGAGACTGATGCTAACAACAGCTCAATTATTCAAGCATCAAAAACATACCCTTTTGGATGAAATTTTCATTGTCGTGATTGGAGTTGGAACCTGGCAAGGGACAGCAGACAATCAATCAGCACTGACATTTTGACAGCTTTAGCAAAATATTCATTCATTACACAGTGATGCATTACTCCGGCCAACAATGTTAATGAGATGCATGATGAAGGTAAAGCTAACAAAGCTGAAGAACTGTAAATCTCTTCTACAATAAACAGGAAGACAAAAAGAAAGATGACAAGTCACAGAGAACAAAAGAAGAGACAGGAAAATATCTCTTACTCTTATTCACTTGTAAAAATGCAAAAACTGCAGTGTAGTTGATAAGTTGTGCAAAAAATTAACAAAATTGAGGAAAGCAAGCTGAATTTCACCAAAGTAACAGAGAGTAAGACTGACCTTAAACACTTCCACCTCCTCTAGAACCAGTTCTTCAGTCTGGAGGTCATCTCTGGGCAGAACAATCACCTTCTGAATCGTTCCTCTGTCTGTGTACACACCAGGGGAGAACAGTCAGACACTTCAGTGCTTAAAATCCACATTGCTAAAAATTCTAGGTTTGCCACATATCACTTGGATGCCTATATAGTTGTACAGAATCTATGATCCTAGGTGCCTTATCAAAGCAGCAAACATGAGAGGAACAGCCCTTAAATCACAGCCCATATTAAAACTGAACATTACACTATTCTAAGATATTTTCAGACCCATTACATGGAAATCATGAATCATCAATTCAACAAGATGAAACAGAAAAAAAAAATTCCAAGAAGGGAAATTTCAGAAGAATGAGCATTCGGTATAAGTGATGCTATATCATCCCAAGGAGATTAAAAGAGAAGGAACAAGATTAAATATTTTCCAACTGAAATATGAAGGGAGGCAGGTGATATACACTATCAGATATGCTCCTAATATCTTGCAGTCCACGTTTTTCACAAATAACATGAGCGAAGGGGATACAAAAAAAAAAAACTTGCAATAGACAACCATATACTACTTGAGGAAAGACATGCTCTTCCCCTAAAAAAAAGATTTAAAAAAATTAAATCTCAAGGTAAAGCCGCCTGTTTTGACTTAGTGGAATTGAGATTCGCAGAGCATGAAATCTATGGGGGCATCTTAGACCTCCCAGTCACGCTGGCACAGTCACGCAAAGCCCTGACACTGGGGTCCAGACTAATATTTCAGGGGATATAGATTATCTGCCAAGCTAGAGATAATTCTAGGTTTCACACTACAAGGAAAAACATTGTCTAAGATCTAGACTGAATTTGCAAACAAGAGCTGGAAGATCATCATTAGGATAATTCTGTAATGGGCTGTTCAATCTTGAAACCTTGAAAGATTTTAAATCATGTGTTTGAGAGATTTTTTTATCCCTTAGATTTCAGGCTTCTGTTGATTGACCTTTGTGACACTTGGATGTTCCATAGCTGACAAAAAAGAAAAATACAACAATTGTTCACAATCAGAATGTTTGTGAAAAAAGAAATTAGCCTGCCTGATGTTTGAAAATGGGCAACTGGTACTTCCATGTCAAAAAAAGAAATAAAAACTAATCACACTGAGGGCATGCTATACGGCAAAACAACATTTATAGGTAATCCCTCGATCTTGTGCCATCACAGACACACACAGGAAAAATTCAGATCTCTAAAAGCCTTCAACATGAACAGTAACTTTCACAATATTTTCATGCTGATCCCTTAATAAACCTCTATTATGTGTTATTTCTTGCTGTTGTGCTATGAGCAAGCAAGAAAGTCTGAATGTTCCCAGAGAGTGTTTACAATGATACAAATGAGCTTGATTCATGTTCAAAAAAGCCTGGAGAACATAGTATCTAGTCTTTTAGAGTCAATAATAAAATCATGTTTTTTTTTAAGAATTGAGGAGACTAGAAGTGCAATGAATCTCAAAAACTGAAAAAACTGAGAAACTGGGGAGAGTGAGAACGCACCAGTCCCAAGGAAGAGCACTTCATAGCTTCCGTCTGCTGCCGTCACCTGGTCCACTGTAATGGTGGTGAACTCATAGTCTACGTTCGTCCTCACCACCAGGGGGCGCTTGTGCACTGGGTACACAGCGTTGTACATGGTCGGGTGGTTTCGCATAAAGTTGATGACTTCGTCCGGGTAATCCTTTGTGGACTTCATGCTTGGTGTGAATGTTCCTCCGGGGCACTGACAAAAAACACATAAACAAAGAGGTCATTTGCCATCAAGAGGGGACTTCAATATCATTGCGTTATGGATGGAATTTTTTTTACCTCGAAAGTCCTGGAGTTCGTATTCTGTCACAATACTGTCACATCACAACGCTCGTTTATTCACGGTGACTGTTGCGCAAACAACCAGCCACAAAATTAACACTGGATGATTACTTTCATAAAACTTAACTTCAATGAAATGAAAACTCTTAACCAGCATTAAAAAGCCTTACCAAATCAACTCTGAAATGCTTAGAATGGTCCAGTAATAGCCTCACAGTTTTTTATTTATGTCTGAATGTTAATCAAACCAGATAAAGACACAGCGAGTTAATATATTTCATTTCACTGCTGGAAAAAGCATTCCTCGTGGATTCCCATATGAGAATCATCGGACCCTGAGATACTTAGGTCATGAAGGAGTGGGTGCTGTGATATGTGTCCGAGACTAAGAAAGTAAGTTTAGACTTACAAAGCTTTAGAATGATAGCAGAGTCTTTGAAAATCAAAATGTTCCCTCTTGAAAAAACCCACAAGGAATGATTCTGTGTTAAATTCAATTTGTAAAAAAAATAAATCTATATATTACTGACAGAACCATGCAATTCAAAGCTTTCTACAGACAGAATGGACACACTGATAGGATCTGACTCACCGTCCCAGGTCGAGGGTATGGGATCTTCCCAGTGTATGCCACCCACTGGTAATTGGGACCTTCCTTATGAGCAAAGGGCCCATTGAACACCATGCGTATGTCAGCCATCGAATAGACACAAACTGCAGAGCCCTTGAACACAGACCTGTGGGGCAAGAAGGGCTGTCAGCAAGGCATGGATCAGTGTAAAATCATGTGATCAGTGAGCTATCAAGCGATAAAACGCGATAGAAAGCAGATAAAATTGCTGAGAGGCGACAGGTGCCACATAAACTCATGCCCATGATATTTTCACAGAGGAAATGAGCTTGGATCACTCACAGAGTTACACTTATCAGTGCAGGAGTACAGTCAACAGCATTACCATGGGCAACAATGTTAAAATTTAGCGATTACGTTGGAGACAAAGCTAAATCTTCTATGTGACACAGCTGGCCAAGTGCAACCTTGTATACTTCCCCAAAAAACTCATGCATTCAGGGAATAAGACCACTCGACATCTGTTTTCCAATTTTCGACGTTACTAAAACCACCCACCATTTCCACATAGAAGCTAAATGCCAATCCCAGACAGAATCATGTGATGGAGGAGGGTATTGCATGACCCTAGCAGTTACTTCCTCACACGCAGATCTGCATTCAGCTCTGGCCTCGCAATATGGGCTTAGTGGGTGGGGTGACTGCTGGCAGGAGGAAGACATCTGGGGACATGGTCTGCCACATATTACAGCCGCTGGATTTACTTTCCTTGTGTATTCTTTTCAGGTTTCATTACTCTCCATCCGCTAGAGGCAGCTGGGACGTAACTGTGAATTATAATTGGCTTGAAGGCTCATTAACACAGCCGATGGACACTTTTCAATTGACGGTGACAAGAGAGAAACTGATTTTTTCGCAGATTGACAGAGAGTGCGCGAGCGCAGTCATCATTGCATACAGTGTCACCGCCCCAGAGGCGTGGCACTTGGTGCCATTCTTCTCCTTCAATGTTTTGGCAGGATTTAGATTAGCATTGACAGAAGCCGTACGTCTGTCAGAGATGCCATTTCTAGCTGAGGCACTTTTCTTAGCGCCTTGCCCCATGGTCAATGGTCAAACATGTATTGTGACAGTATATACTGAAGCTGGTGGAGCTATTGGGCCATATATAGCTGTTCCAGAGTTCCAATACATTTATTCAGAGTACTCCCCAGCCTCAAAGTTGATCACCTTTCACTCAGATGATTGGCTGCAGGTCCATTCCACAAATAACTGTACGGCTTCAATGACAGATTTTCACAACACAGAGATATTTGGTGGACACAGAAGCTTGCAGGAAATCTCCTTGTCAGACAATGCAATACTATTGAAGAGCCCAGTGCTAAAAGTATATGTCACATTTTCACACGCTGATGTGAGGATGAAAAAACACCTTTTATGATTACCTAATTTCATCTTCTCAATTTTCCCAAAATGAACTTTATGTGACTTCAGTGCTTTTTGCAATGGGGTTTTCAATTAGCAGATTTTATGAATCTATTATTTATTCCGAGCCGTTTTTCTCAAAACAGACATTTTGTGACTTAAAGGGACACTGTGTAGTATTTTAAGTACTTTATTAGCTAAAATCAATGTCTTCATTCATTTATATGTCATTATTGGTGTAATATTACCTCTGCCAATAATCTGATTATATCTACATTGCACGGGTAAGTCCAAGGATGGTTCCATGTCGTTCTGCTATTTTGAAAAATTATTATTGCCGAGAGGGATATAAAGCACGACCTGGTACTAGCAAATTAGCCACAACTCGTTTTCGTACAGAGCCAGCCTCACTAAAATGGAGAGGAAGTTCAGCAAGAGGAGTTCTTGTTGTCAAAAAAGCGAAAAAGGGAATTAAAAAAGGCAACGTGACTGGCAAATTCAGAAAACGAGGGTAAACATTGGGTTGCTTTTCCCAGGTGGAAAGAGCTAATGAAGGAGAAAGAGTTTCAAAGGGACGCTGAAGTTGCCTACTTACTTCTCAGTGTTTTCCCCTCCACAAAAAAAAAAAAAAAAAAATGGATTAATAGTAAAGGTACTAAGATGTGGAATTTGCGTAATCTCCCCCCTGCTCAACAAAATGAGATTCATCTCCCCCCCAATATTCTCCCAAAATTCTGACTATTGACCATTTGTCTTCCAAGAATGTATCCAATCAATAAAATTTTGTATTTTGCAATGTTTACGTTATTATCGTGGACATACAAGTTTTTGTTTCTTATCAAATTGGAGATACGAGGTTTTATCAACAGGCCGGCGATAGGCTATGTATGATGGGGGATTGGTCAAAGCGTCCAACTGCCAATGCGACCGCCGAGAAAGTCAAAGAGTCCACCGTTGTGGGGGGGCCCGGGTAAGAAGGCTACCCTGGGGCTTGGACCTCGTTGGGGCTTATAAATTTTCTCCCATTACGACATAGTAATGGTAGGTTACCCAAAAAAAAAAAAAAAAACTATATAAACATTGCAACATAATTCACTATCTTGCTCAAGGAGTAATCACTTATACATGTTCATACTAATTATTCAATGCAGTTTATTTCAGATAACGAACCTCGTCACCCAAAAGAATACTCGGTGAAATGGAATTGCATGACATGATGTCATAGCTTCTTGGTACATAACGAATACCGTAGTTGCAACACGCCTTTGAAAAAGCGAGGCGCTAGAGAGCACTATTCGTTTGAATGCAATATACAATTTCACCGATTGATGGAAGAAATTCCTACAAGTACTAGAACTAGGGTCTTCCATTTAACTTGGTAAATGGCAGGACAAACACTGAAGCATAAATATGGCCCTGTTTCTCACTTATCTCCATGGTCTGTCCAATGAGATAGAGGCAGAGAGTCAGTGTGCAACAGTTACTCACCCAGAGACAGAGAAGACACCATAGATGACTGGATTCTTTGTGTCCTGCGTCTGCTGGATGTAAACATCTCCTGAAACACAATTTATAACATTATTTAGAGAGGAACACGTGTGGACTCTCGTCATCCATCACTGGAGCAATATATCTCAGGTCCATGTCAGGCAGTTACTCCATCATGGTGAGCTCTGTGGCAACATCTCTCCTGTAATCAAAATCTTATGGACAGAGGGAGGCTGTCACACATGATATTATACAAGAGTAGTGAAGATAGACACTGATATACTTCTGCTGAAGGAAGAACTTTGTATGCACGGCAAGGGAAAATCGATCACAAGTTCAAGCTCATTCAGACAAGATTCAAAGGACCCGCACCAGTGATACGCTACTTTCATTGAGGCACTATTTAGTGTTATCAACTCCAAAATTCACTTAAAAAAAAAAAAACATAGCTGAAAAGGGATCTCCAAGGAAACACACAAACAAAAACCTACAAAATGTAGAATGAGAAACTCAAGGAGATGATGCTGGTCTTCACATTGAGGTGAAGAACTTCATCGGTAAAGATGACATTATTCTTTCCGTTCCTTTGAGCCAGCTACCCCTGATTTAATGAAGGATTGGCTAAAAAGATAGTTCTTCTGCAAAGTTAGGTCAAGGGAAGGTCCAGCCACAGAAGGGTCTTTAATCATGCGGTATAGAAGGGGACAGAATTGCAGAAGTGCACAAGGGGGAATTTTGGTATGAGGACATCCTATCATGATAGAGATGTAATGGGAGCCACATGCTTCTCTTGATTCCCGCGACACAAAATCTTTGGGGAAGATAACTCGAGCCACTAACACAACAGTCAGAGATAAATCAATGAAAAAGGACATGTCTCTGGACGGAAGACTTCTTAGTTTTACCTGAAGAAAATATGTGCTCTAGAAGGAAAAGAATATTCTACTGAGAGTTATGAGTGTGAACCCAAAGACCAGGCCCTAGATATGAGATGGGAGTGGTGAAAGAAAGAGGACAGCCACAAGTCTTCACAAGTGAAATCCGCAAAAATGTTTGCAGTGGCATACATCATCGCAAAGTGTCAAATCGCGCTTTTCAGTCTTCATTTTAGGCTTTCGACTTCATCCAAAAAGACAAATCAAGTTGAGGCTTGGACATGTAGTATAAAAACTCAGCACTTTAGTCAGCATTAAAAGAGGAGGAAAAAAAAAAAACCCAACCCAAATGGCGTTGAATGTGATCACTCACACCTAGCTTGCGGATTAATATTAAATATTTGCTGTCTTTGATTTCTTTATTCAAGTGAGGGAAGTAAAGAGTGGTGGTAGTGGTGGTTTATTTGACATTCACAAAAGTTATAAAGTTAACAGTAGCTAAAATTAAAAGAGAGCGTCAATTCTACATTTAGGGCCAAGGAATGACAGGTGCAGACTGCATATAAGCACAGGAATTAATGTTTGGCAAACAACATACAGTATATAACACATTTCACTCCTGCTTGACAGTCCTCTTGGCAATGGACGGTAAAAGCAAGGGGAAAACATAATAAATAAATAAATTGGAATAAGCGGCCTCATTTACTTCTTTTAAAACCAAGAAAACACCAGGCTGAGTGGCTGGGTACAGTCTGACTGGCATTTCATGTCACTAGTTGACATCTCCCCTCTGCTGGAGGTGTCTGGATCTCGTCCAGGTTAGATTGAAACACTGAATCTAGAGCTCCTTTGGAGCTCATCAATCAGCAGTTCTAGCCAGTTAGCCAGACTATATAGTAGTCTTTTCCATTCACTCAAAAACTACTTCAGTGAAAAAAATGAAATATGACAGAGGCAGACAGATTAAGCTACAATGACACAAGCTACCTCCATTTCATTACTGATGAGAGTTTTTAGATTTTCAAAAATACTTTTTTTAAAGAATAAATAAGAAAAAGTAGAGAAAGCAGGAGAGTGTTGTTTTCATCATGCTGGAGTAAACTAAATTCAAATTCAAATATACCAGAACTGGCTTCTCTCATTCCACCAGGTTGGCCATGTAAACATTTATCCATGTGTATACAGTGGTTTTGTTTACTTCCTCTTGAGTGCTGAGCGGATGTCTCCCAAATGACTACTGAGAGGCTGTCGGTTTCGTCTGTTCCCTGCTTAAGAATTTTTATAGTGCATCCAAAAAAAGAACTCTATAATTGGTTTCCTAATTGTAGCAAAACATTCTCAGAAGGTTGCATGAATGATGTTCAGGTACCCGCGGTGTTCACAGATACAATGCAGCATTATTAATTAGTGGTATTATTTCATGGAGACCAGTCATGTGTAGGGCAACCGTAAGTATTAATAAACATGGTTTTGGAAACTTCCACTCTGGATGATAAATATATGTTGCAACAAGGCTAAATTTTTAATAAACTACTCTAACAGAGAGTTCATTTCCCGCAGAGGAATGCAGCATGACCCTAGAGCATTGTTTAGAGGACTGATTTGTGGTGGTAGTGTTATCCTTTCAGGCTGCATGCCTGGAAAAGGCAGAGGCCATTTAAGCGCTCGTTTGGTAAGCCGTGATGGTCATGATTTCAGTCACGAAGCGCAGAGTATCGGGAAGCCTGATCTACGTTTTTCTAATGCTCTGCAAAAATCTGTCTCGCTTGCCTGCAGGCACCTTCAATAACCTGGGCAGCTGGCGCGAGCCCCTTGGGTCCTGAGAGCGATAAGAAGACAGTGCGAGGTTCAGAGAGATGGTCACATCAGAAACGTTCACGGTTATGATATGCAGAGATTTAAAGGGAGGGGATGGCTGCCAGGGATTGGACCTGTTATACAGCTCCCAGCTGGAGAGCAATTCATCTCCCGAGCATCTCAAAAAAGACGGGTCTCTGAATGATGACCAGGAAAAAAGAGCAAATCAAAAGCCAAGTGGTATGAAGCAGTGGCTTCCGAACTCCTGATTTTGTTCCAACCACAATTGTGATGATAGGTTTCAATTAAGTGGTTACTTTGTCTTAATTAGGTTGCATTTATGTTCAGTGCAGTTATTTATCCACTTAAGCTACATTTTGACTGATGTAAGTACATGACATGCAAAACTAGACAGTCCGTTTGTCCACGACCGCATGGGTGTAGGCCCCGATCGCCCGCTTGTGATATCTTGAAAATCTGACCTCTGGAGCGTTCCCAAGCCATACACTGAAACGGGCATATTTTCAGCACGAAACTGCTTTATTCAGCAAATTCTGTTGCCAAGGCAACCAAAATTAACGTGTTGTGACCAAACCATAACCTATGCCCGCAACAAATATGAAAGGAATTGGTTGAAATTTGTGGCCTGTGGTGTGGCCACAGGAGCATTTTTATGGACGCGGCGAAAAAGACGACCATAAGATTCATAGTAGCCCCCTGACTTCGTCTGGCGACAATAAAAATTTCATATCCACACACATACTTAGATGTACTGTAAGATACAACTGCATAAAAAGGGGAAAAAAAGGTGGAAAAGTTAAAAGGTAAAAACATAGTTGCAAAAAAAACAAAAAACTAACAGATAAGCAAATGATAAAATCAAACTTCTTTTGTGTCATGGTTATGTCAAGTTTAAAGAACTGTAAACACCTGTGTTCAACAAATTAATTTGGAGCTTAATATTTTTCTTGTGTCTTATTAGTTTTTTTTTAAAGACTTTTTTTTTGGGGAATTTTTCCTTTATTTGATAGTTATTCAGGGTAGAGAGACAGAGAGGTCGGGGAGAAGAATGGGGGAAGACATGCAGCAAATGGCCTGGGACGGAATCGAACCCAGGTCGCTGCCGGAGGGACTCAGCCTTTATGGTACGTGCGCTTAGACCGATGAGCCTGTTATTGGGTATTTTGTCTGAAATTGCTAGCTAAATAGAAAAAGGAACATTGTCCGAGGGTCTTTTATTCTTCAGAGCACACATGCATGTACCTGTCCAGATGTGGCTTAAGACTTTATACATCTGCTTTAAAATTTTAATGCGCCAAACTAGGACAAATTAACTGCTAATTAAAATCCTATGATTGCAGTTGTGGTTGGAACAAGAACCTGCTTACACAAGAAGGTCCCACTCCGGAGTACGCAAACCATGGGTAAAGGAACTTAGCCTCCAATCCAACATCTTAACACCCAAGTTGTGCCACAGAACTCGAATTGAGTTGTACACTGCTGTTGAGAATGAAGATGTAGATGAAAGGGTTTGTTACATAAGCATTTACACGTATAAATACATAAAAATTAAATGAAAATACATAAATACATAAAATTATGAAAGCTACTGCTAATTACATGTAATTTAATCCATTGTTCAGGCGTGCGGTGAAGAGGGATAATCGCAGTTAAATCTCTGCTATCAGTAACAACTCTAAATGCGGGAAGTTGCCTCCTGGGATGTAACGTTGCCTGATAGTAAGCTCCATGAAAAGAGCCCAGACCTCCAGCCTCATAGTTAATACAACACAGCAGTAGGGGAAGCACTTTCTGTTGAAACTCAGCCCATACCCTTTCCCTGCAGACACTGCTGCTAGCTGGTTGAGAATGAGATCCATATTATGGATCCACGCAGATTGATCCAGCCTCCTGATCTTATGATCCTGCTGACAAAGCCCTCATGTGAGCAGAACAAGATCACAAGAGTAAAGCCCATCTTCAGGTCCACAGGAAGAGGCTGAGACTTGGGTCCGACTGTCAATAGGTTGCACTCAGACGAGTGAGACCACCGTGTGCCTCGAGACAATTAGAATGAAATGGATCCCGAATGGACTATGGACTAGAGGACAAAATTCAAGCCAGTCTTGCACTGTCAACAATAAATTAGAGAAAAGAAACCATTGGTGTTACAAGCATTTCAGAAATAAGAAACCTTAATGGATTTAAACAATTGTAGCCAATATAGGTAACAAGAGGAATTTTTACGCACTATTGGCCGTGCATATATTAAGAATGGATTTAAAGCGAATGCCATGTAACCAGCCAAGTATCTGTGCACACGACTTGTACATGAGAAATAAATGTGAATGAGTGATTTTTTTTTTTTTACCATTTTGGATCTGGTGACCCAACCAGCAAGCAACATATTAAAGCTGCCCATATTCCTGTATCAAATAACATCAAATTTTATTCTGAAGTAGTCTGCTCAATGTCTATATCGGCGACTTATTTTGAGGGAAGTTTTGCGTGGAATCTGCCAACCACTACGCCAGAGGAGAGGAGGCACTTCAGGGCCCTCTTGGAGTAACTGCTGAGTCAGTGATGATAACTGATACCTCGTTTTTCAGCTTTGCAAAAATGGGTGGAACAGGCCTCCAGGAGAATAGAACAGGCTTAAGGAAAAGACACATGCTCTTGAACGATTCATTCAGAAAATAATGCCTTTTGAAGTGAAATAAATTCTGTTAAAACCGCATAAAGGGAGCGCCGACTGGGATTAACACTTTTCTTATGTGAATCACTATTCTTCTCCAGCGTTCACTGATAAAGATCTACAGAGAAAAAATGTTCATCCCCATAAGGGCCTGTTTACTTTTCACAGCGCCCTGCCGGGCCGCCCCAACATTTCAAACAAAAAGTAACTTATCTAGTATTTTTATAAGTCAGAACAGGTGGTGAGAAGATACTCGTGAGTCAGGTTTTGGGACTCATGCGAGGAAGAAATGTAACCAAAAGCTGATCTGAGTTCAGGTCTGTCTCCGCACCCTTCAGCTGATCTTCATTTGGCATCTCGCCCAGACAAACCGTCGTGTTTTAGACGTGGTGGCTGGGATTGCGGCCTCCTGCCAGATCAATTTACTAGCAAGCCTCTCCAGAGACGGAGAGAGAAAGAGGGAGGCAACTGATAAGTGATAGGAGGAAGAGAAGAGATAGGGTGTTATTTGCGCAAATAGAGCCGAGAGACGTTATCATTGTTGTTTTCTGTCGGTTTCGTTAGGATCATTTCCTGCAAAAGAGCTATCCGGGGCATATTTCAGTGGTATCACAAATTTCAAACAAACGAACCGCAGCGCGGATTGGAAATTGTTTCCGAGCCGCGATGCAAACAGAGGCGCTGGAATGCCGTGAATTCGCAGCTGAGGCGTTATGCTATGCATTTAGAGTAATGAGGTGTTTCAGAAGCAGCCTATTCACCTCGGAGGACAAATACCTTTAGAGGAGCGGGGAGGAGAGGGAAAGCTGTGGTAAAGCCCCAGATGCCAGCAGAACATAGAATGGAGGAATGAGGAGAGGCGAACTCACGAAGTTCATCAAAGTGCGTCTCGATTCCGTCAGCCCCCGGAACAGAACAGATGAGCCGGGCCTTCAGGAAGGTGCTCCACTTGTTTACAAGACAGCAGTGACCACCGTCATCATTCTGTAGGGGGTGGGGGGGGGGTCAAACATGGCTTTCATGAAAGTGGGCAACCAGTCCAACCAGTGTATGCACACTGCAGTTTCAAACAGTAACAGGGCAATTGCGGAGCATTGTCTTCTTAAAAAAAAAAAGTCTTTGAAGAAAACAGACAACAGCTCCTCTCTCTTTTCCAGAGTCCCATCTGTTACAGACGTCAGCCAAAATTCCAAACCCAATGAGCGCGATTTACTGTGTGACTCCTCGCACTTCACACGTTCCCGCTTTAACATATTGAACTTGGAAACTGCTATTTCAAGGACTGGGATGAAATAAAATAACACAGCAGCCATTTATTTATTTACAAGGAATTCAGTGTCTTTGAAGCAGGGTTGATGTTAATGGTGCGCATCTCCCTGGTGAAACTAGCCATATTTCAAATAATACTCAAAGGCTCTCAGCATGTTAAGAATATTTGAAAAATATTTTCTCAGAAAAAAAAAATCATAACGAGTCTGATTTAAACTTATGATATCAATGTATTGCTATACATTGTATCTTCTTGCAAGTAGAATACATATACAGTATTTCAGAGATACTGGATTAAGTTCTTATTAGAGGGGCATCTCTAGATAAAGACGGTGGTGTTTCCGCAGGGCGATATGCAACTGTGCAAATGCTCTGCATGTGTGTGAGCCGGGGCCCAGCGGAGCCCACAAACACTCTTCCCCTTTGTGTGTTTTTCCTTTTCCCGAGCTGCTCATTCGTCACTGAGGGCAAGCCAGTGTTTTTCAGTGGTCAATCACAATCACTCCTTTGGCAGGTCAGATGTAGCCATATTTAAAGAGCTTTTATAGAGATTCGCTCTTCTCTGAGCGCACTGGGAGTTCACACTGCCAGCCTGCATCACATGTTTCAGGGGACTGGGTAAGGGTGCCCCCTTCTTAACAGAAAGGACACATTGTTTTCCAAAAGGTTCCATCCTTGTGCATTCAAGAGTGTCCTCCAACACATAAAGGCCTTCACTACTGAGGATGTAAGTGGATTATGCTGTTTGGTTTGTCCAAACGAGAGGGCCGTCATGTTACATTGGCCATGCTAAATGCTCGACGGGAGTCTAGCAAGCTGAGCATGCGCTCGAAAACTCACCAAGCAGATCCTGCCGATCCGGGATTGGGCCACGGGATTCTGGCCCATCTCCGATGCTTTCTCTCGGAAAAAGAAGTACAGCTTGTCGTCGTTCCTCTCTGCACTGTCAGGAATTAGGTGAGCGTGGATGAATGTGGGGTCTAAGGGAAAAACGGAAATGGCGAATGAGCTATCACATCAACTCTCACAGTTGAAAGTTAGTATGTAAAACTGATGAACTATATTTGCTTGTGACAAGCTGACCAGCTGCCAGTTATTCTGGATAAAGCAGAGCGACAGATAGAGAACACAGCCCTTGGGTAACCTCTGAGTAGAGTCCAGACTGTAGGAAAAATAATGGGCGGGCAGGAAAACAGAGAGAATCTCACACTTTTTTGTTGCATATTGTTGAGGACAATCACTGGTCTTGTTACTGAAGTCAAGGCCACGGGGGATTTCTCTGTAATGTCTCATGCTTTGCCACCTTTCCACAAGGGCAATTCAATAGCACTTTGTTATGGAAGCTGGCTTCCTTTGCGGGGTGTCAGACATTGGTTTTCTCCTCCCTGGAAATCTATAGGTCAAGTTTATCAGCCCATTTAAGACCTGGCACAAGCTGGAAATCTATAACAACAAGCGAGATAGCGCTACTGACACCACTGCAGGTCTACACCAGAAAGGCAGCCACAGATCTAAGGTGTTAAAGCTGTAAGTGTGCACTTTCTGGTCTAGTACTTCCAGGTACTGAAGTCTCACTGTCTAGCACACCCATGTCTGGTTGGTATGGAAATGAGTGCCACTTTCCAGTCGAAATTCATGGTGATTCATTTAAAGTGGAATACAAAATATTTAATGAAAATAAAAGAACATATTCAGCTCCTGGGTGGTGAACCCATCTAAAGTACTACTCTTTTAACATATACCCAGCAGTCTGCAGGAAGTACCATTTTCTAAACATATACCCAAGACTGTTGAGAGCCAGCCAATGCTGACTCAGACAGGGAGAATTGTGGGGCAAAACAATACAGAAAAAAATATTCACTTCCAAATTCAAATATTTAATAATGACTGAAATAATTGATCATGGTTCTGCAAATCAGTATCAGTGCAAACAACACTCTTGCCAAAGAAATGCTAAAGACAAAGTATCATTTACGTAAAAACACAATTATTCTGAGAAAAGGAAAAAAAAATGACTTAACTGGATACTCCGTATTGAAAAACTTACAGTGGACAGAAATGACAATAAAAGGCATGCGATATTTCAATAAGTGAACCAGTACCGTTTAACCATCTGGAATTGTACTGGTCTGTCCGCATGGCAGTCTGTTTCCCCAGAGTACGGAAAATGGCAGAGTCTGTTCCCATGAAGTCGATGTAAACCCCAGCGTAGAGCTCACCATCTGTACGAGAGAGAGAGGAAGAGACGGTGTGGGATAATCAGCCACCCACGGCCCGTTGGCGCAAACTCGAGGAGATCCCCTTACCCTCCAGACGCAGGACAGGACAGAAGCGCAGGTGTCCCATTCGTCCTGCATAGTTTCATATAACCCTCATCGGGTCTGTCTTCTAACTCCATTAAATTAGGTTATTTCACCATGCTCAGAAACAGGCGAGCGGATTCAGACGAGAGAGGGAGACAGCCGCACTCGGAGGAATGCAGGAGCAGACACACAGAAGAAGAGCGTGGAGAAACAGACTCGTGAAGGATAGACTATAAGCTGAGCGCCACTGTGGGAAGTGCCTGGACTGACATCACACAGCAGGTGTTGACGACCGAACCTCGAGGTCAGAGAGGCAGAGAGGGAGGAATCTGAAGCGCTCGTGTGCCAGTGGCAGGATGTGCCGCAGCACCTTCATAAACACTGATATCAACAACCTGCCTAAGACCAGACCTCAGAACAGGTGCCATGTCTATTACTGCCACATGGGAATTAAGGCCCCCAATGGGTCTGGATTAATGGCTAAACAGCAGACAAATGCAGCATCAAAATCAACAGGCAGTAAATGCTTCTAATCCTCTGCACTTTTCAGCAACTATGACTGCAACATGGAATGCTTCTTCAGGGCTGAAATTCTGGAAATGGATACAAATGATAGTAATAGGTATTAGTATGACAAGAAAGGTACATACTTTGAATAAATCCTATGTGTTCTCAATAAGTTATTTAAGCAATGGTAACGTCTAAAGTTACAGTAAAAAAAAAAGATAATAATAATAATTAAAATAAAAATATGGGAAGAAGAGTCTCTGCAGCAGCTTCAAGCTGTGACACACAAACATATGGACAGAACAGACCTGTTAACATTTCATGGGGCAAAGCAAACCATTTGGAAAGACGTCTGGCAGTCGCTTCTGGACAGTTCATAGAAACCTGAAATATTTATCGTCTTACCATATACTGCAGTTGGTGGACACAATTTAAGTGAAAATATTATCAAAGATTTTCTGTGCCGCCAGGGTACAGATTTTTTTCATACTAAAAATGACCCCTCAACTGACAAAATGCCTTAGATTCAACTATTTATGTATGTATGCCCTGCATTAAAATCAACCCAACTGGCTGGAATGGAATAAATATTTCAAGGCCGAGCTAAAGTAATTTGGACATCAGAAAGGTCCTGGGAATAGCGGATTGCTTTCAGTAGAGCTGAGGGTCGTGCCAAATGTGAGTGTGGGGATGGGGCGATCTGGGCCAGCTAGATGATTCCTGAAATGTTCTGTGGGGATATGAGAATGCCCAAAAGGGACTGAAACAGTCCCATTTTGAGCCCAGCGGATTTTATATGGTGACATGCCATTACAGTTAAAGGGTACTCACTGATCAAAGCAGAGACGCTGTTGAGTTTGGGATCGTAGGGGCACTTCCCTTTCCCAGAATCCACCCGCTCAGGCTCCAGACGGAAAATGTACTCCTGAGGAAGGCAGTGAGGAAAATGGTGCACAATGAAGTAGCTGCGTGCACGTCTAACTAATGTCAATGTCAGATGCAGGACAAAATTACATATGAATATAAAAACAATTGATGTCTGGTCAATAGATTGAAGCTCCCAATGCATTATTGACTATGAAGCAACGTTTCAACCCTAGACACTCCTCATGAAGACCCTGTTGGCTTGAAACGTTGCTTCATAGTCAGTGGAGAAAATGGTCGCATCAATAATTTGATTGCCTAATTAAGCTTAAGTGGTGCTAATTCAGCTATTGTGTATACATTTCAAGTTTCCAACCACGATCAAGACATTATCTTCTAGCTAGGTCAATTAGATGATATTTTACTTGAAAACTTGGAATATACAGAAGAAGATCCTGATCACTGACTAGGGGTTAGGAGGTCGTGGGCCAGGGTACCTGTAGACTTTCTGTCAAATATACTGTCCAGGGCAACTGATTTCTATTCCCAGGAAAATAAGGTAATTCTGCTCAAAAATCCCAGGTTCTCCAGGCTATTTAGGAATCCTGGAAAATTATGGCTATAATTTGGTTTATGAGTCTGCCAGAAAGAGTTTGGATAATGAAAAGACATGCCAAAACAAACAAAAAAGGGACCACAGTAAGAGGATTTCAAACTTCATCACTCCGTAACGCATCGTTCAGACATTCTGTTTTTCTGTGAAGGCTCCCCCTCACTGCCCTTCCTGTGTTCTGTGTCAGAAAGTGGCTGCTCACCATTTCTTGTGTCTAATGAGCTTTCAACTGGGGTGATAGGCAGAAATGGTGAGTGGACTACAGCATGTGATGACTTGCATGAAGGAGTTGGAGGGAATCAAGATTACTTAGACCGAGGGTGGGGTAAATGAGAGAGACATCACTGTCCACCCATACTTTCAACAGGGTGGGCCACTCGCTCATAGAGACCTGTCACACATTCTTAATATGGGCATCATTTCAGTTAAAATTGAGGTTTAATTCAAACCAGGGATGAGATATTTCTTCTCTATTAAAATACAAGATTTTGCTGCATAATCCTGTCTGAATGATCCCATGTTTCTGCATGCAGTCGTTTCACAGTTCTTGCACGCAAATTCCTTAATCCAGATTAACAGCAATTTGCAAGATTGCAAGGTCAAATCAGGTTCAGTTATTTTGTCTTCACCTTTCCCCGTAATTATTTTCAAGCAGCTTAAACCCAACTTTGAGAGTTTTTTTCTTTCAGAAGTAAACAGTAATTATAGACTTTAGACAGGATTTTTTTCACAGAGACCAGCAGTACTTCTCCAGTTGTAAAGTTAATACCATATTAGGCAGTTTCTGTTTTCCAAAGCATTCAGTATTTATTTTAGTTCAGCAGCAGGCAGTTCATTTACAGATTTCATGCAAATTTAATAAGCATTAGGAAAATCTAAACCCCCCCCCCCCAAAAAAAAAAAAAACAGGTAAAGGTACCAAAATAATAAACTAGAGAATGTAATTCCAGGGAATTACGAGTCCATGAAAATGCAAACTGTAGTTGCTTGAGGTGGAATTTGTAGCAAATAATTGCATTATGATATTGGTAGCTAAGTTGTTAGTAGGATAATTATGGTAGTGGCTATGGTAACTAGACTGGTTGCTCTGCTGGTTGCTAGGGTAATCATGTTAGTTGCTATGTTGGTTGCTAGGTTGTTGCTCGGGTACTTGAGGTGGCAGCTAGGTTGTTGCTAGGGTGATCAAGGTGGCTAAATGAAGCAGTTACTATTGTGATTGGTAATATAATC
Source organism: Gymnothorax reevesii (assembly GCA_029721435.1). NCBI lineage: Eukaryota > Metazoa > Chordata > Actinopteri > Anguilliformes > Muraenidae > Gymnothorax > Gymnothorax reevesii. Next base: position 70,053,373 of record CM056585.1, on the reverse strand, counting down.
ATGTTGATTTCTACGGAAACTGACATAGATGCTTTACTTCAATGGTTGCTATGTTGGTTGCTAGGTAGGTGGTGGTTTACTTTAGTTGACTGGAGGCAAAGTTAATGACAACTGACAGTTTGAAAGGTTGAACAGTTAAATAGTTGAGTAGTTTCAATTCATTGTAGTGAGGACTTTTATTTTGAAACAGTTGTGGACAGAGGAAACAGTTAGCGGGAGTCATAGTTGATGACAACTGGCAGCTGGAATGGCTGAAGAGTTAAATAGTTGAGTAGTTTAAATAGTTAAATCATTTAATTGTGATTTATTGCAGTGAGGACTTTTATTTTGAAACAGTTTTGGTCAGAGGAAACAGTTGGCGGGAGTCATAATTGATGGCAACTGACAGTTGGAATGGCTGAACAGTTAAATAGTTCAGTAGTTCATTCATTCATCTGCTATACCCGCTTATTCCTCAATAGGGTCACGGGGCGAGCTGGAGCCTATCCCAGCTGGCTACAGGCAAAGGCAGGGACCCACCCTGGACAGGTTTAGTTCTGTAGTTTAAATAGCTAAATTATTTAATAGTGAATGATTGTAGTGAGGACTTTTATTTTGAAACAGTTAAACAGTTGAACAGGATCTGTAGTCTTAAGAGAGGCAAATTGTAGTCTTAAAGCCTGAGAAACTGACAGTTGCTGCAGGTGGCCAGGACACCTGGCACAAGATTCTAATTGCTTAATGGCCCTGCTGTGATGTCATCAGCCTAATGTCTATGGGGGAAAAAATTAACAGTTTTTAATTCATTTTAAACAGTACAAAGCCCAACGCCCACTGGTCGCGAAGCGTTGCGTCACACTCCTAATGTTGCCTTGACGCTTTTAAACGCCCACTGAAAGCCTCAGCCGCATCAACATTGACAGCTGTCAACTCGATCGAGAAGCCATGAGTGTCAATCTCAAAATATTGAACAAGACAACGTTTAATTTTGAAAAAAAAAAAAACAAACAAAAAAAAAAAAAACCTACCGATGAAGCTTATTTTAAGTGATGGCAAAGTGCGACGGTCAGGTTACTATGCACTATACGTCATATACAGGCATAATTTTCCTCCTAAATTTAGCCGTCTAGTAAATTAAGTTTATGATTCACTTTACTTTACCCAGCAACGAATTAGCTAGCTAGGTAACTTAGCAGTGTAAAGATTTCCTCTCAAAACTGCGACTTTGTTAAAAAGCAGGGATATCGGTTTCGATAACTGCATGTGAGGTTACCGCTAAATGTGTCCCACCAACCATGACAAGGCGGAATACCGGTAGTTAAATAACCTAAAAGAGAAGTGCGTTTCTATTGAGTTGACGTGTCAGAAATTGAGCAGTGGCGAATAGTAAAAATTGAGCAGAAACGAAAAGTAAGAATCTGACACGCGTCGATGCGCGTCACACGCTGCCAGTAGGCGTTGCTCCATTGAAATTAATGTAACCGATTTTTTGACACGCGTCTCACGCTTCCAGTGGGCGTTGGACCTAAAAGTTACAAAGATGAAAATTACAAAGCACAGGTGTCCTAAGTAAGACCTACGCAACGCAGTTTGAATTAGGTTTCTACGTTAAACGGTTGAAGCCGCATTAAGTGTGTTAGAAGATAATAATAATAATAAGAAGAAGAAGATGAACTCGAATAACAGTAGAGTACATTTTCATGCACTCTAATTATTTTCTATGACTCTCATATGATAGGGGTGTGACAGAAGCGTTCAACGACCATGCTGTACATACGCATGGTGAACGTCACTGACTAAGACCAGAAAAATGAGAAGGGGGGCAGAGTGCACTCTGCTTTTGCCCAAGCATTTCCGATATACTGACAGTGATGGCTAGCAGAGCTAAAAAAAAAACTATAGAAGTCAATGACTGAAGAAAAGGCATGCTCAGTTAACAGGAAATTAGCGATTTTAGTCATGCCTCAAGAGAACAGTTAAAAGGTGTGAGTAAGACTGTTAAGTCGATACAAGAAACTTATACCTCCTCTTAATTTCCCTCAGAAAGACAGTGCGCCCATTCAGGCTAGCCTGAGTTGGAAATGAAACCCCAGCCCTGATTTGGCGAGGAGCTCAGTGCACCTGACCCACTGCTATGCCCCACCTGATGTCCTATTGGTTCGGGGGTGGTGCTGTAATCAGCCGCACGGCTTGCCCTCCCTCCAGACGGGGGCATCTGCAGGCTGAGCGCAGCCTGAAACAGAAGATATGATGTGGAGAGGGTGGGGGGTTACCACCTTCTACTGAAAACACTGAGCTCTGCAATTTTGACTCTTGAGGAGGCAGAGGGGGAAAAAATATGAAAGGTCTCCATCAGATATGTGACCACAATAGATAGATAGATAGATAGATAGAAAACAGCAGACGTGCGATGCCAGACGGCTCAAACTGCAGGAATATTTTTAGTGTGTGAGATACAAATGCAACCGCACAGTATACACAGTATAAGCCATTGCCAAAAATGAGTCAGTTAGTGGTGTGAAATGGGCCATAGTATAGTGTAAGCTATAATTTCATACATGCATGATATCATTCCAAACTGCACACAGCTGTTTACGTGAGGTTTAAAATGGTAGCGCAAAAGAAAACAGACACATTAAAGGCTTTTGAAAGTGTACAAATGCAGTCCTGATAAGGCACATCTCTTAAGGAGAGAGTGCGAGTGAGCTCTGGGAACTTTTGGCAGGAGCAGCTTTTAAAAGCCAGTTCTTGAGATGACTGACCCAGCTTCCTGTCTACAGTCAAAAAGCATTTGACAGCCTGTGGTTTCAACATCTCAGTTGCAGTCATCTCCCCAAAATGGGAAATGAATTATGACACAGCGTGTACAGTCCATTTAATAAAAAAAAAAAATAGCTTGTTAATGCATAAGGAGTATACCCATGGATGCTCCTTCAGTAATCCTCGCAGTGAATTACAAGGGGACCAGACCAGTTAGAGAATGATGCGACAAGCCTGGGGAATGATATATGTACAGTATATAAAAGGCGTCCATTGAAAGATAGCCGTGGTTGTTACTGCCCTGGTTTGGTGTTCGAAAGGTCAACGTGGCCTGTTGTCTATGCCGTTGCCAGGCGACCATGTTGGTAATGATCCTATAGAGGACTGTTGGGCAGGAGCTAACCAGTAACCTGCTGAATCCTATCATCGAGCACTGGGCAAGTCAATGAAAATTGTTCCTTTCCTGCTCAGGCCCTTGACTGATGTTATGAAACAAGCAAAGATTTTAAGTCGAAAGAAAATTTTGGGCGAGGCACAAAAGATATAAATAAGGAAGTTCACTCAAACTGAAATATATTGGCTTGGACAGCGAAATTCAAGCCCCCCAATTTAATGGTACCACTTTTTTGCAAATGTGCCATTGGGAATCAGTCTGTAACAGATTTGATAGCAGCCTATGGTTTTTGGTTTATGCTTGACTGAGGAGTGACTTAATCATTAAGTACGTTCTTCATAGTCTGGCTCCTAAGCCCATCCAGCGTTTTCTCTCGTTTTCAAAGTTTCAGTTGCCCTGGCACTGGTGGGGAGAACATCGTGTAAGTTTGACTCGCCACCTAAATAATCTCAGAGCTTGAGTTTGGAAACTCCTCACTCAGATGGGATCATTTTCTCCCTGGGCAGCCATCAAAAAACTATGTAAGGCAATCAGCGCAATAGGTCCTCGAGTGGAGGGAAGATGCCCAGATTCATAAAGAATTTTCAACATAAGAGTGAGTTAAAATGCCCAAAAACGCTTGTCGGTGGACACTGTGCCTCTGTCTTTGCCCTCCAGCCACCACCTCTAATAAAGCTTACCTGGGCCTTGTGCCCTCGATTCACGTAGGTGCAGACAGGATTGTAAGCCCCTGTTCCACAGACATAGAGGTGTGTGCGGTTCCATGGCTCAATAAGACGAATAAAGTTTCCACATTCTCCCTGTAAAAGGGAAGAGAAAGAAAGATAAGATTAAGAAAACTAAAGGCCTGTTTAAAAGACACAAGGAGCACCACTGAACTGACCTGAAAACTGACACAAACTGAAAACTAGAATTAATATTCACAAATATCAAACGCTGCCTACCCATGATCTACAACAAGATGTATCCGTCAAAAAAATGCAAATCCAGTTATTAGAATGCAGTAGGAACACAAGCAAGGAAATTAATATTGTTGCTTCCTGGAATTTCCTTTAGTCTGGAAGCTTTGTTTCTCCAAATTCCAGAGGTTTTGTGCAATTGACCATTCCCTCAGGTCCTCCCAAGCAGATCTCAAATTCTTACCCATTCTAATCTCCCTTGGCATAGTTGACAATACTGGCATCAGTGTCTGAATTCTATCCACAAAAATTTTTACTCATTTCATGCCACCCATTCTGCGGTCAGCCAAAAATGAAGGCTGAAGACATCTGCATCATTGGCAGGGAAGATGTGGCTGCATGTCTTATGGAAATCTTGCCTTTTTACAATATTGGTTCGGAAATCAACCACTGATACCAGGGAGAATCATTGATAATGGAGAATCAATTTGTGAAAAATGGGCGTGTTCCCTGACTTTCTTGTCAACTCGTGATATGAATGCCATTTTGCTATCTATATGTTTCAGTTCTTCAGCAGAAAGAGAAGGCAGTGCATGAACATTACAGAGTGCACGGAAGCACAGCTCAGAATCCGCGCAGTTAATTTGATTCCCCCCCTGTGGGGAAGCGACGGCTTGCATGTGCGTGATTATGGGCAACCCTTCACCCGTGCCTGATCCATGCAGGGGGATTCTACTCTCAAAGAATTGCTAATTTCTCCATTATTACATTGCAGTCTCTGAAGAGCTCCATGTTTACAATGGTTACCACAACAGTCAGCTTAACCCTCCAGGTGGTCTACGCTGCCCTAGTGATTGAAGTCTCACCTGTCGTACTCGCTGATTATCACACTGTAGTCTCAAGGCAATCGCTCTGTATTTCCCAAAGAACGGCAACTACTGGTGTGGCTAGCATGTAAATTTGGGAGGGAGGTGACGGGTTGACCCAGTTCACACATCAAGCTTTCTGGAATTGTCCAAAGGAACATTTAGAATTTTAAATTACGTTTTTTTTTTTTTGTTCAAAAATCTGTCATACAATTACGTGAAATACTATGTCTGTCATAATGTGTGAGGGTTTGAGACATGTTTTAAACAAAAACAGCTGGTCTCAGTGGCCAGTGTTGTCTGAATGGAGGCACGAACAGGGTAATCCACGCTAATGGAAAACGAGGTGTGGGAGAGTGCTACACGCATGTAAATGAACATTCCAGTTGAGTAAACACAAGCCCCACACTCCCTGTAGCAGCAGGGGAGCAGGGCTATTATTCACACCAGCCTTGCTCTCGTTCCTGTTCGGCTAATCCCAAAACACAGCGTATAGCACCTCCTTTACACTCTCATGCAGCCAGATTTCTGTGCGGAATTAGAGAGAATCAATACATGAGCCGATGCAGCAGCAATATTAGTGGAATTCTAAATATTATTGTTGCAGAGCTGAAGCTTAGTCATGTTGATCTTCAACCCCAGTGGTGGATAGATTCTGATTCTCATTTCGCTTGTGTGTTTCCCCAGCTGATTTTCAGAGGCCTTAAGGTCACATATTTGTTTCTCTTTCTCCCCAAATGCACATCATTCTTCATATTATGTTCGAGCACTGAGGCACAGGGAAGGCACTGGGTGGATATCCAGGTGGGGCTGTGTTACAGAACATATAAAATCCTGGGGGGCTCTTTTGCTACAGAACAGTCCTGTGTCTTTAGCCTCTGAACCACAGATGCCCTTGAAGATATAGCCATAATCAAATCCCAGAGATCCATGAATGAAGGGAACATCACTGAGCTGCACTTCAAGCTACCGCCAGCCCTGTTATTTCACCCTCAGGGATCTATCTGGCTCTGTACAGAACAAAGAAAGTGGCCAGCAGGGATCATCCAATCAGGACTAGGGCTGGGCCTCTTGCAGTGCAGAGCCAGCCATAGAGGAGACCAGCTGGCTTCTATCTACCAATGTTTCTGTATGAAGTGCACGATTGATACGGGACCCCAGTCTCCAGCCCTCCTCCTGAGCTCATGTTTCAGATGTACATTGCACCTCATGGCTCCCCATACTGCTGAACAGATCACACCATGCTGGGCACAGAGTCTGAAGCTCCCTTTTACGGGGGACCCCAAAGGTGTTGGCCCTTGGGGTCCCCTGGAAAAAAAAATCGGATTATTCAGTGAGTTCACTGCAGGGTGAAATATCAAAGGACTCGCATAAGCTGGCGCATCAATTTCAAGCCCAGCAAATGAATATCCCTGTCGATTACTCAAGATGGAGTATAATACTTACATTGGTATCCTTCCCAGATAGAACACATTCAGTTTTCCTCTGTGGGGAAACTGGCCAATGGATCTAAAAAAAAAAAAACAAAAACAAAACAATCTGTAACAAAAAAATAGAACTTCACGTACTCCAACGGGCACTGATATGTTTCATATGTCTTGGACTAACCAACAGCACTATCCACCCAAAATGTAATCAGTCCCACAGGCACGGTCTCATCCAAGAAGCTTTTACAGTCTTTCGCTACCTGGAACAGACACTGGCACAGTTCAATAAAAAAGGGAGAGAACCTGTTTCAAATGTAATAGTGGACTGCAAAATGCGTCTGTCTTAACAAGTTATTCAATCATATTATGAGAATAATAACTTTTCTCTCACAAGAGGAAAATATTGGTTTACATTACCATGTGCTTGTCAAGTGAAATTTTCAAACTCAATAGACAAAAGTCGAAATAAGTCGAAATTACCTCGCATCAGTGGCAGAAATTTTATTTTACTAAGAAAATCAGTAAAATTAATTAGTGTTTTAGATCTAAATATAAGATTAAAATGCTTGGAACAATTTTTTTGCAATGCACACTTAGCATTGGCTTCACTAAAGTAAGCAAAATTGGGAAGAAGAGGTATTGAGCCAGCTAAGGCAAAGTCATACAGAAGTAAGGTTGTCAGAGACAGTTTCTTACAATGAGGGGGTCCTTGTTAATATCGTGCAGGTCCAAAGAAAGAATGTAGTCCTTGCTGCCCACGTACATGCGGTCATGGTCCTCGTCCATGCGCAGGATGCGGTAATCGGTGGAGTTCAGTAAGAATGAGAAATGGTGGGCTGTTCCGGTGGACCTCATTTCTGAAGAGCAGACAGAGGAGGGTAAACTGCAATGGCACATCCTTTGGCATGCAGGAGTACATACACACAGGAAACACAGTAACCCTTATAACCAGTAAATACCTGCAGATTACTGACACCCCCCATCTGACACCCCACCAAGAAACATCAACCTGCATATCCCTGAGTAATTCTTACCACAAGAATTTAAAATATGGATCAGATATGGGTTTAAAGTAGGGCTGGGCGATATATCAATATTATATCGATATCGTGATTCAAAGTGAAATATCGTCACAGATTTTGACTATCGTAATATCGTGATATGAAATAAGTGTTGGCTTTTCTGGTTTTAAAAGCAGAATTACAGTAATAGGTTGCATTTTTCTGCACTTGCAAGACTGTTGAAGCTGTTGCCTGCACCTGTTTCATCGTTATGTCAACATTACTAATAAATGGTAATAGAAAATATTATTGTGTACATATTTTGCAAAAGCACCAACATTTGTCCCGATGATATCGACAAAATATCGATATCGAGGTATTCAGTCACAGATATCGAGATATTACATTTTGTCCATATCGCCCAGCCCTAGTTTAAAGCATGCAAACACTCTCTACAGGAATTTCAGGATATGTCATCTGATAATTTGCTCATTTCTGGAAATGCCTATAAAACGGTCATTTTATTTCAACGCTTGCCCACTCTGACAACCTTTCATTTTGTAAAAAAAAACAAATCCATTACAGAAGCGACAAACAGTAGTGTGCATTTTTACAAAGGACATTGTTTCAACACAGCATTAAATAACACTGAGAATATGACCACACACACAAACACACACACACAAGAGAGAGAGAGAGAGAGAGAGAGAGAGAAACCTGAAAAATCATAGTCATGCTCGCCAGTTTGCAGAATTTTAACTGTCCAAAGTCTGTCTTTGCAAGACAAGATTGCTTTTGATTTCTATGTACAGTAATGTGCCCTCATCTTTGGTTTGCTGACAAAATAAATAACAAAATCTGTTCCACACAGCTGGCAGATCCACTATTTTCAGTGGCATCTGTGTCTTGGCACCCTGTTATTTAAAGAGAAATGACAGGATGTTTTTGGTTTACCTCCTGCTATGGAGTTAAGATCATTTTTAATGGGGTCAGTTAGTTACACACTCCAACAACGCACCTCACTTTACCCACTCAATATCACATACCATGTGCTCAATAGAAAGTAGCAAAGTCTACATGATGCACATACTACTAATATCATTTTAACATAAATTTGACTGCAGAGACTAACAGAACACAATGTATTTAAAAAAAAAAGAAGTCCAAAGTGCTCAGAGGTTCAAACAAATACAATGAAGGTGCTCTTTGGCAGGAAACACAAAAGTTTAGAAAAGAAGAGAAGTTCATGGCACAATTCTGGCAAAAAAAAAAAAAGGTAAGAAGCTTTAATTCAGATGGCCATTTCATGGAAAATTTGAAAAACATGGACAATATCGGTACATGTTATGATAAAGTTGGCTAATAACCCATGCGAAACGGACAGCCTTCTTCAGGGATTGCTCAGGCTGCTAGAATTTTCCACGAAATAGCCATCTGACTAATGCCTTTTTAAACTTATTGCCAGAAGTGTGCCTTGGGACTGCTCACTTTTCTAAGACCCAATGCATTTAGGGCTAGCTTCTGTGAGAATGCATACATGTAGTTTAAGGGTATCCTTGTCTCCAGTGTTTTCCTGCCTAAGGTGGACACCTGCTCATTCAACAAGACATTATGCAGGGTTGTTACTCCCTTTACTTCCATAAGAGCCTCCACTTTTTTGAGATCGCTCTCCATAGATGTTAGAACATTGCTGGAAAGATGAGCTCCCATTGTAGCCGAGAAAAATCATTGAGATCAGGCAGGGGATGTAGGCCGAGTATACGTCCCAATTGCATTTGATGGAGTAATTGTCAGGGTTTTGAGCTAAACAATCAAATTCTCTCACACTGATTCTGACAAACCTTGAAGGGGTCACTCTCTGTGCTGGGTGCATAGCCATCTTGAAATAGCCAAGAGCCTTTCCCAAACTCATCTGGACTGTCCTTGTTTGCAATGGCGTCAATGTCTTCCTAAAGTGGAACTACGAGGTCAATTAACCATGAAAAACAGCTCGACACCTACGATTGTCTGAATAAGAAGTCCATGTATGGGATCTTATCATTACTTCAAAAAGTCGCAAAACACACTGACAGGCATAAGGGAAAAAGAAGAAAAAAAAAGCAAAACATTTAGCATCCTGCACATGCCCCATATTTCTCGGTACAGTGGTTTACTACCTGCTTTAACAAGCATGAAGTACACAGACCCCCTCCGACAGGATGGCTGATATCAGGCCCGGAGACAAAACTCAAGGGAGAGGCGGACAGACAGACTGGAGGATGGACAGATTTATGTAAAGGTACATCTACATAATAAAATGTAGGCAAATATTTTATTTCGTTGAGAAATACTTAACAGTTCAGGAGTTCTGGCCCAAAAAAGAATGGGATGACTGACATCTGACCTGAAAACAAAATATGGAGGAATGGACAGAAGGACAGGGGGACGGACAGAAGTATGAAAAGGCACATCTACACAATAAGATGTATCCATACACTAAATTTGGAAGAAAAATATCGAATGATTTAGGAGATCTGGCCAAGATAAGAAGCACGACAGACGGAGGGACTGACGGACAGACATGCAGACAGACAACACTCAGTCCTATATCCCTATCTACTTCGTGACAGGAGATCATGAATGAGCAGGACTTATGAAAGGCCCTCTGATCAAAATTTTAAAGTCTCTGAAGCAAAAGAGACACCTTTGAGCAATTCGGTGAATGTTCATTCTAATGCTGTACGTTGAATTTTTCATTCAAGTTAAACTTAAATTCTGGGTTATGTCAATATTTGAGTCGATAATGTCATTAGTGCTGGTATGTTTGTGCAGTCTTATTGAATAAGAGCATCTGCTTGGAGTCCGCTTTACAGGTCACATATTTGATTGACGTTTTCCCGGATGCTACCCACTCAGAGCCCCTTTATGTCCCAGTGACCTGGGACTGTCTGTCTGTCTTCTGTGATGGACTCCATGAGGAACAGCACCTTGCATTCACGGATCACTCAGGCCCCGCCCCCTTCCCTGTCACGTCTAATGAAACGGGCAGGAGATAGACTTTATGAGTGTGGCTGTCATGTGAGAGGTCGGGGCCTCAATCTCTCCATCTCGCACAGATGCACGGAAACTGACACATGCAAGCGCATACTGCCCATCAGACGATAGAGCAGGGAACAGGCTTAGCCTGTCGCTCACTCTTCTCCAGCAGTGATGGAGGCCATCTGCTGAATGCAGTAGATGCCTGACCTGGGTACAGTGGACAGGAACATGGGGCCAACACACTAAATGCTCCATAACCTGAGGGTTACCCTCCCTCCAGAGCACTTCAACCCCCTACCCCACGCACGCACACACCCACACACACAAGCGCACATGCATGCAAACGCACACACACACACACGCATGCACACTCATGAACAAACACACACACACGCACGCACGCACACATGCACACATCCAACATTCTGATGTCGTATCAATAAAATGCTGGGATGAACACTACTTTTAATTTTTTTTAAATCATATATTTTCTACCTTTGTACAACACAAAGGATTTTTACATCTTTGTCTTCCAAAAAGCATAATCCTCATCAAGAACAAAAAAGCATTTGGTGACAAATGGCATGACTCCACTACTAAGAGTATTTATTTTCCTGGGCACAGTCATTATATGGCTTTCAATGTGCAACAAATAATTAAGGACAATCATTCGGCGATTCATATCCCCAATTAAGGATAATTTCCTTCCTTAGAGAATCGTAGGGTTTGTGCGGAAACCAGAGTGAAAGAAAAAAAAAATCACCATTGCCACAGCTGCAGTGTACAATTAAGGAGGAAAGCAGACATTTCTGTGAAAGCTTTCATGATGTAGTAATTTGAGTCTTCGGCACGGTGTGCGACAGGCAGTGTGATGCACACTATGTGGCCTATGGGTTTGTATCAGACTAATAGAATTTCCATACAATAAGAGAGCTGGTGTAACTCTTGCCAGCTAGTGTACATCATCGCAGATGTAGCAGTGAATCCAGTTCATATTCAAAGTTTTTAATAGAAGCGTCTCAATATGATACACTTTCTCTCTGTTATGCCACCTGTAGAAACAAACCTAGCATCCCAGCGGGGCAGGAACTGCAGCACAGATTTTTCCAGAACCAATTTAGCCAGGATAGAGAAGGCAGAGGGGGACACACAGACTTTATAATGACGGCAGTGGCAGGCTCTACAGCTCATGTCACAGCTTCTGTTAAAACAGCCCCAGAGACACCTGGAATGGACAGAACGGCTGGGTTTTATTCTCTCTCATTTGAGTTTTGAGTGGGATGGTATTGCATGCCTCTTATTCCCCAGAGGTCTCTATCATTCCCGCTCCAGTGCCCACGCCATATGGGCCACATCAGGAAGGGTTTCCATGAGTTCACAAGTCAGTTTTATACAGTTACTACCCAGGGCATAATTATCCATCCGTTTTGTTTACCAATTGACCTCACAAACTATCTTACCTTTCCTCAAAGTTCTCAATATGGCCTCTAATTTCAAGCTCTCATAAAATACAGTTAGTCCCTTCCGGGGTGTGAACTGCAGTGAAGTGGATAGAAGCCACATTCTCAGTACACAAGCATGTCCTAAACAGTATTTTAGTGATATGAATCTGTTCATATGACATTGTTACCTTATAAATGCACTACAGTTACCAATCCTGAGATAAAAAGGGTACATTTAGACAACATTATATAAGGACGTCATTCGAGTATTCCAGAGGTAAAAGCAAGGTGAAAGAGACAGCTATACTCTCTCCATATCATATTCAAATATGACCCTATTTTACACCCATCGACTCACCCTAGGGGATTTCAAATAGGCTAAAAACAAACCATGCTCGTGTCCTCTATTTGTGGCTTCTACTGTTTCTGTGGCTTTAATAGAGCCTGTATCAAACTACAGGAGCGCGGAGACAGAGCGAAGCTTTGTTCCCTAAACACCCTGGTGTGGAAATAGCCCTATTAGTGCGGAAAGTGAAACTCAGATGTTACTGGTCGGGGTTCGGGGAACCTGATCCGGACTAGTTCTGAAAGCGGGCAGCAGGATGCGAAAGCTAATTCCGTCTCGGTTGTGAAATTCCCGGGAGGCAGGCCGATGGCGGCTCCGTTCATTCTGCTCGTCTAATGGGCCCGGACAATCAAGCCCGCTGTCTAGATTGTGCTCACACTCTACCAACCACGATCCAGAAACCTTCTCCCAATCAGGCGAGTTTCTGACTGAAAGCACTTCCTGTATCTGTCACCACTGCAAGAAGACCTGGCTCTGTGTTATCTATGATTATACATCACTGTAACACATTCTCCACTGTCCTGAAATTAGCAATGACAATGCAACAACCCCATAAAGAAAAGAGGTGGCAGATGAACTTCCTTACATTGGGCCTCTGTCCTACTTTTGCACAGAACACCAGTACTGTCTGACTGTTCTGTATGTACTTGCATATCAAATGATTCCTATGTCTACGCTCACAAGAACACCAACTACACAGAGCAAAATTTATTAAATCAGGCTGCGATCAATTAAAAAGATAACAGTATGAGGATATAAGAGGAGGTTTAGGGTTACACCCATCTACGGCCAAGCACTGGACCGACCCTGCCAACCAAAGCTTGGGGCAGCAAGAGGTGTGATAGCTCCAGAGATAGCGCATTCCTCCTTTATTAGACCGCACTTCACTCCGCAAAGCAGGCTGGCCAGTCTTTCTTCATTATATCACATGAAAAGATTTATGAAGTTGTCATTTGTGCTAGGGAAATATGCCAGAGGATGCTTGTGCAAGTCTTCAAAAAAAGACAGACTCAGTACTAATCTGAGATCCAAAATTTCAGATTGCTGCAGGGATTTCTTTGATTACCTTTAAATATCAAGGCGCATAGTATACCAGTGAAATGATGACCTCAATCAGCCACACTCTGTGACTCTTAAAAATCTGGATTGTGCTAAAAAAAATATGGGATGAGATGAGAGTTCAACAGCTTGTCTTAAATCCATATAAGTGAGCATTTCCACAAAGGGGATGCGGCTAAGGCCACATCCGTGGACAATGCACACATGCTCATCCCTATGCGTCAGGGAGTATTGATGCATTGCACATGGCCAATGCACTGACGACGTCTTCTCCCAAATGAAGCTTAGCGAAAGTTCAGTTAGGAAGACACTCTCTCTCGCCCGCGTCAAATCCGTTTATTTTATTCACGCATGTTCACTTGTTACTCTCCGCAGTCAATGTCCGGGACTGTCACTTAAGCTTTCAGCTGGCGTAGCAGCTGATCTCTTCTATCCAACTGGGGCACACTTCAGTCGCGTTGCTAGCCAATTGTCCTGCTGCTGTCTTTTTGCAAAATCTCATTCTCTCTACCATAGTTCACCCATGCTGCCGACCCTCCTCCTCACTAACACCACCCTACTCATCGGACCTCCCGTACTGCTGCTCCATCTCCACCAGCCGTCAGCCACCATCGCTACCAGTGTCTGGACTCTTCGGGGGATTTCCTGTTGCAGCTCCGAGCAGCGCTTCTGCTCTGCGAGTCTTCCCGAAGAGTCCAAGCACCAAAGACTTGTTTGATTCTAAGCATTTTACTCCTTTATGCTCAAAGCATAATAAATATTTTCCTGATTTGACTGGAGTCTCTCCTGATTGAACTGAGTGTGGAGGTAGGTGTCCCTTATGCAAAATCTGCTCCAGAACAACCGTGCAAGATATGTCAAAGGCAGCTGACAGGGGGCGCGTTTCCCAGAAGCACTAACTTACACAGTTGGAACCACTGACTGGGAATGGATGGGCAATGTAAGTTGCTAACTTAGTTGGCAACTACACTTTGGGAAATGCACCCCAGGCAATTGAACAGCCTGATTTCAGTAAGTTGTACAAAGATGATTTTCAAATTAAATGCTAACTAATTTTTTGTTCAGTTATAACACGTGGGTCGTCCTCTCAGAGATCAGACTTAAAGAGAAGCCACAATTTATTAAAAAGTCAAGCGCAGCGTCTTGCAGTGATTCTGCTGTGTTTCTGATATTGAAATGCTTTGTATCCTGGGGGTTTTGCAAGTCGTTTCCTGCTCACGTCTATAGTTGGCAGCTCCAGCGGTCTCATATCATCCCACATACTGTTTTAAAACATCACTCTTTCCTGGCACCGATGCTTATTTCATCCTGCTTAGCGGCCCTTGGTCTAGCTGGGCTACGCCGCACGGTTTCACTCTCCTGCTCGTTGCTACACGTCCCTCCTGCCTGCGCCTCCTCAGATTGAGGGGCTAACCTCCACGTTCCCCTTGCGCTGACACTGCAAGGCCTGCTGGGACAGGAAATTGAACAATGATTGATTTGCCCACTGGCTCCTGCATCATACCTTTGCTGTGAGAAATAGGAAATTGAGTTTTTTCCAAGACCGACGCACCTACATCTCTCCTCCTTCCCAAGCCTTTTCATGCAGACATGCTGACAAGTAAAAGCAAACTGCAGCTCATTTTACTGCTGCTGCTAGTCCTATACAGCCTTTAGCCATTTAGCCCATGGTAAAGAAATACTCTCAAGGGCTCTGGTACAACAAGCAGTGAACTCTTACAGGCTTTGTGCTGACTTAGTAAAATGTCCAGCTACAATAGACCAGCACTTACATGAAATCCACGACAGCTTAAACTAAAGTGCATTGGCCTAGTGCAGGCCATGAGTTGTGTGTCAAAATTCATTTGAAAGACTGAAATAAGGGAAGGATTAACAAAAAAATGTGAAAGAGCCTGTTCTCATATGATAACGAGGTTAGGGTGCAGAGAATTCTTACCCACAATACTGTGAAAAGGTTTTAGGCATATTTAATCCAATTCGATCGGGTGCAGATAGATCCAAAATCACAAAATTATACTATAATATACCGAAAAAAAAAAAAGAAATACTACAGACAACTGTGAATTGTTAAAAACCAATTATTGGTGCGACTACAATTTGGTAAAAAATGAGGAACACGGCCCTACAGTTTTATAGTTCCATAATTGGTTGTTAGGTTGCTCCGAGCTCGTCAAAGAACAGTTCGTCTGCAGAATCAGCCTCACTTGAGTCTGTCTCCCCAGGCAATCCTGGAGAGCTTTGATGATGTGGAGATCAGAACTCTGTCAAAGTTATATCATCTGTATCTACCGTATGAACTCCAAAATCTATCTGAAGATGAGTTTTTTAAATTAATATTTGGTGTCTCATATGTGCTCGTCATCAACATCAACACTATTGAGGAATAAAAAAAATCAACAAAAAAACATTTGGATAAAAAACGGCACCTTCTGCACAGTCAGTTCATGAAACCCTACCATAAACATAAGACAAAAGGCTATCCTGAGACATGAAACAACACCAATGGGGGGGGGATCTCTTCAGTACGGTAAAAAATAATCACTGAATACAGCAGGGTAGTCATGTGTTCATAAAATATAATTGGTAAAACATTTTAAAAGTATATACAAGACTAAGTAAGACTATAAGACATCAGGCTAAGTGCTTTAAGTGCATATTTTTGCTCTTGTTCAGCAAAACGGACAGGCCATGGTTATCATGGTTCGGAAAGATTACGGCATCGAATGAGTACACGCACGAACCCACAATTTCCCATGGTAAGTCAAATTCCCATAGCAAGTCACGAGCATTATTGGCTCATGGAAAACTTTCTCCAGCTATGTTTAACATAAAACAAGTTTAAAAATGGAGAGAAGGAGAGAGAAAAAAAAAAAACTCTTGGCACAAACTCCTACTGTTCACTTTGCTGCATTTTTCTCTGGTTACAAATTTGCTAAATGAGAAGCAGTCTCATGTATGGAGCATGCTGCAGCATGAAATGACTGGAGTGCTGTAGGAACTGTGGTGGTGGTGGTGGTGGTGGTGGTGGTGGGGGGAGGGAGGTGAGTTAAAGAAAAAAAAAACGAGAAGGTGAGGGCTTTTGTAAGACATATCCAGGCCACACAGACACACAGACAGTATACCTATTTCTGCAGGCCACTATCTGTCCGCTAATAGATTGCTGACATTACATTGAGTTGGTAAAGACCTGACAAGACAACTTAAATTACAACAGCAAGAAAAGTTGTTGCACACTTTGCCTGCAATGCAAAAAGAAAAAAAGAAAAGAAAAAAAGCTTTTTATTGTTGCTTACCAACGTTTCAGCATAAACAAGCCTGAAGCAGGCATTTCTTTTATTGTTGCATTTTTGTGTTGAAAGCCAGAGTGTGCAGCGACCTTTCTCACTTTTGTAAACTACACTGTTTACTGTTTGGTCGGCAGGCACCTCATTAACTCAGGTGCGCGTTTATTTTTTTCCAAAACCACTAAGTCCTGACAGTGCTCATCCTCAGAAACCAGATAAGATGAATAATATTGCTTAAACATTCCAGCATGCTAGCTAGGTAAGAGTAAAGGCAATTTTCCCCTCTAATCGCTGCAAGATGAGCTCCTCACCATATAATGCAAAATGGCCTTTGGGACTGAAACGTTCTTTACGATTGATTTACTCAGCAGCAGGTTCTACTGGTGTTCGTCATAACTGGGAACTCACAGCATAGAGGATATTTCCGCTCATGTATAAAGAGGAATCATTTTCACCAATATACAAACAATCTAATATGACAGATAATTACAGTAGAGTGAAACAAGAGTGCAGTCTCACTCAAAAGCACATTTCTGCACACACACTGATATGTTAGGGTATTGTGACAGTCAAAAAAAAAAAAAGTCAGAATCCATTCAGCGTTTTGCTTTACAAACAGAAAAAACACACATTCATGCACACGTGCCCACACTCAATCACAGTGATGAGCAGATTTCCTCACTGAAACAAGCATGACAGCAAAGCGAAGGGACATCATCTAATCAGAGGTGCACCAAGGGACAATTCTTGGGTTCCCTTGTATTAGAGAGCAATGACATGATGTCAGGCATAAAGGGATTGTACTGGTTTGTACCGGCTCCACATTTCCAGACCACAGCAAAAGCGAGGAATGTGTCTCCAATTGCTTGAGACTGTGGCTGTGATGTAAGCACCATTACAAACTGAGAAGGACACATTACCCCATGAGAGAAGCAGTCCCTTGATGTGTCATTTTGACTGGAGACGAAACCTCAGATCCTCAAGCAATACTGACAAACAGACTGTTAATAATTAGGCAAAATCAGCCATACAGCAGTACTGCCCTGCCAGAAGATTTAGATCTAAAAATGAAACCACTAAGTGACCAAAACATTGTGCTGAATAATCCTGAAACAAAGGCAATGTTTCCAATTTAATCAGACCACAATTACATTAACTCCTTGGGCTATAGGGGGAAAACACACTTTTGGTAATCCCCATTAGGGTTGCATGCCTTTCCCCAATGTGGACGCTCCTGTCAAAGTTCAGACATGGCCACCGAGAGAACCAACAGAGAATGAGGAACTGTCACCTCACATAAAGCTTTCAAGCTAGCGGTTAACAGGTGAATTTAACTGCCTTGTATTGTTGAGCATACGTCAGTGCATGAGACAGTTTGGCAAACAATAGCCGCAGGAATGGCTGCTGCTGTCAAATTTCCTTGAGAATTTTCATAGGGAATTATTATAACGTACTCAGAGACAAGAGTACTACTTATCTTATTAAGCTGGGTGCGGCATTGAATGCATCCTGTCCAGCAGTTCGCACATATCTGAACCTCAAATCTAAGGACTGTGGACAATGTGGGATGAAGGAGATTGATGTCACTACGTATTAACTTGCATTAAAAAACATGTTTAACCGGCAGAAACAAAGGCAGCAGCTTGTGTCCTTAAGCAATGAATGCATTTCAAAAACAGGGTCATGCAGTCCATGAGCAATAAATGTTCTGTGGTTCATCCAAGGGGAAAAAAATGTTTTGATTCCACAAGGGCTTTGGCTTGGTGTGAGGAAACGAGACACCATCCAAGATCTGCCAAGACTATTGGTAATGACTGGTTTGTGTGCTGAACCAGAGATGACTGAAACAATGGCCTCGAGAATCACTGATTTGCGTGATTGCACTTAGTGTGGACAAAGAGTTCCTCGTAATTTTAAGCAACAAATGACGTCATTAACTGTACGCTCATGAACTGTGATGAACAGATCAGCAAAATTGAGAAAATGTTACCATTGTTTTCTTAAGGCATTAACAAATTAAAATCAGTAAAAAAAAATAAAGCCAGGCTTACAAGCAGACTGGCTGTCTGTTCACAGAGACTCACACAAGAGAAATGCTTGGGAATATCACACATGTCCGAGGGACAGTCCGTGCTTCAACATGAGGACCCACCCCCCTGCCGTATTGAATCTCAAAGTTATGGCAGTAATTGGCAGCAGCACAATGCATACATCAGAAAGCAAATACTTAAACAGTCCGCGTCTTTCCCCACATTACCTGGTGACAGTCCGAGGGGACCATTCACCTGCAGTCCGCTCACTCATCTGCTGGAGCAGGTATGTGCAGCTGATCAGGAGTATCGGTGTCAGGGGAGAAAGACCCTCATTGTGGCCTGTCTCTTTGAGCTGAGGGTAATGAAATGTGCAGTGCAATCCTGAGGAGTAGAGCAGCTGACAGGCCGTCACCAGGAACCAGTATGAGGGGGCCTCTATCTCCCCAGACCATCACATACCTGCCTGGACATTCCACTACAGCTTGATTGAAATTCCCATCCCTGCACTCACCTCAGTAAGTAGAGGGAGGTGACCCAAGACCAGACCTCAACTGTATCAGCAGAGCAGAGCAAGGCTGAGTGTTTCATATCAAACAAAGCCCGCCCCCCTCCCAGAACAGAAATTGCTTAATATATCCCACGTTCCCAGTTCATCACTGTGTTTTCTTCCAAATCGAGATCAAGTACTTGCAGAATAATGACCCATCACTCCAAATCATTTTAAAGGACCTTCTACCAGAGTAGGCTGAGGGACACAAAGGACAATGATAAACTGTTAAATAATGCTGCCAATTCCCAAAGAAGCCCGGAGTAATTTGAGCTCTGACATCTCCTTATTAATGTCTGGCCCGTCCTGCATTCCATCATTCACCGTCACATGTGTCTCTAGAGCTGCTGCATGAGTTTGAGAAGTAGTATTTCAACATTTTGTGCTCATTTTTGAGAGTTTTAAAGTACCCAGAGAAAAGTCCCTTTCTACTGAGAAGGCCTTTTTGCTCTTGGCTGTGATTCCTAGTTAACCGTCATCAACACCCCATTACTAGACTGCCCTCCAGCCCGGCTCGCAGACCAGGGCTACTGATGGTAAGCAAATGTACCATCATTAGCCTCTATTGACTGCGACCATCTTCCCCATTAAAGATGCCACCAATTTGTATTTTTGGTCATATCTCAGGGTGGGAACAGTAATCACTAAACACCAATCACAATCTTAAGCCTATGTCTATTGCAAGACTTTTGACGCTTTCTCTGCCCTCCATAGTTTTAGGACAGAATATAATGGATTAGTTCCCCAAAGAGCCTTACGACTTAAAGCAGGCTACAAGAAAGCTGAATAATACTCCAGTGCTCATGGGGAAATATTCAGAAGAATAAATTACATGCAGTCACAGAGGATCTTCTTTGCCTGAGAACAAAAATTAATAATGGCAGTTCTGCAAGATGTATTTTTAAAATTAGTTCTCAGAATTAAAAAAAAAAAAATTAATTAAATAAATAAAAGACCAAGAACAGCACTTATCCTTGGGTCATTCCATCACGACTTCGCTAAACTTGTAAATTCGACTGAAATAACATTTTTTTTCTCTAGCTTCATGTAGCACAAGACCTTCACCAAAGGATTTCAATCGCATACATCGAGTCATCGCATCCTCCAACTGATTTGTCGTCTGCTGTATCAGCTGTCTAAATATTTGTTCTTTTCCTCCACAGTTAATTCCAAGACTTGAAACCACTCACTGAAGCACATGACTAACTGGAGCGCTGTGGTGTATTTTGCTTCCACTTTCTTTCAAGTGTGCGTAAATGGCACACCCCGCCCCCAGGATATACGTCACCGGTATGCCATGTGCCCTTCACTTCTCTGATTGGTTCTGGTATCTCCAAAGGCTAGGATTTTTCAGTAAGAACCTTTCAAGATTAACCTGTCGAAGGATATTGACTTCAATGTACTGTAATGTCCTAAATGGTCAAATTTCAAGGACCTTAGCATTTGGGATTAAACTATTTTGTACAACCCCATAAATTCTGAAATTTTGACTGATGAAAACTTAACAACACACCAAAAAATTTAAACAAATAAATAAATAAATAAAAGACTAAAAATAAAACAAAACTTGGACTTCGGTTCTCCTCTCACATGAATGAGCTTGCTGAAGGAAGGAGGTAGTTTGAACGTGACTGTAATCCCCTAAAAGGATATGGAAGATTACCATCATGCTAACTTTCAAAATACTGGTCTTCACATGATTTTTATAATTAAAACTGAAGGCGTGGAGAGAGGGAAATGTTGATTTTAAGGGGAACTGACAAGAGATGTCATCCCTTTCGTCAGCATTCATTGCACCACACCTTCCTTTTCTATCAGAAAACTGAAGGGAAAACGTGCTCTATTTAGAGTCACAGAGAGAATGCTGAGGGCTGTCACAAAGAGCAGAAGCACAGATTGGCAGACAGAGAGATAGATAAATGACTTATTTACAATTGCTCTCATAACTGTGGCAAATTTCTGCCGGAAGCTTAGCACATCATTCAGTCGAGGAGACTGATCGTTAGAGCTGGGGAAGCACTTTGCTGCTTCAACTCAGGCGTAGTTCAGTCCTTACGCAGCAATCTGGTCAGGGAATGAGTCTGTCATCTCAACTTTGCAAGCCCCTTCTGTTAATTAGGCATGAGTCCAAGTATAGTGGTCAAGGGAGGTTCAATATTTACACCGAGGCAAAATTTTAGCTTCACCAAATTCAAAACAAAATTTTCCCAACATTGGGAAGTTCTGAACTCATGAAGGTTAAATCATGCAGTTCAATGGCATTTCACACTCACAGTTTGGTGGCACTTCAGAAAACTTAAGTTTAATCTTAGTCAGATACTGATCCTTTTCACTCCAATTCAACTCCAGACTTCAGGGGACAGTTTTTTGGTGAACACAGGTCTTCTTTCAATCTTTAAAGGACAGCAGGCCAATATTTTTCACAGCATAAATTTTTTTGAAAGGATAGCCTTTCTTTAAAAGCTAATAAAGTGTAAAATAAAGCTCAAATTCTTCTCAAACTGATTTTGTATGCCGGGAAAGGTATGTCCAAGCCATATTTCCAAGAACTAGGCAATGTTGGTGGATGTTATTAATTCAGTCCTTTGGTGAAGTGTAACTTAGGTTAAGAATTGGGCGGTGCTTAACTTTTGCCCAGGTGCATAAAAACGTGAGGTGTCACATCCATTTCACGGAACTCACTCAATTGGGCTGTAGGAAGTATGTTTAGGCTATAGGTCCTCAATGCTTCAAGAAGTAAAAATACAACTGTCACAATTTTCTGGGGAGAAAAAAAAAAAACATGTTTTCTCTCTGTACAAAACACTGTGCTTCACTCCGTACACAGTAAAAACAGCAATACTGCTCACTGTGGCTTGTAAAAAGCACATTGCCATGCAATGCATTGCTGTTGGTGCAGCAAAGAGCGTTTTGCGACAAAGAATTAATTCCTACACTACGTCATGCAGAGAGTGCATTGCCTCTGCCCATCCTGTAAAGAAGTAACCTGCTGCTTAACTGCCGATTCTATCCTCCATCATTACTATCATTCTACACTATTGTTTTTGTTCTGCAGCCATTAATGAGAAAATAATTTCATGTTCCACGATCCCAGACCAGGAACTTGATTAGTTCTTCTTTGTTCTGTCCTGCATGAATCAACCGCAATCAAGGGACACCTGCAGACCACACTGTTCACAGGACTGAGTGCATATTACGCAAACACAGTGCTCATACCTCAGCCATTTACATTGAATAATTTAGTCAGTTTCCTTTTTCAATATATAGAGCTCCCTGGTGAGTCATCAGTTCTACTCCATGCTTGTATTTTCAAACTGATACAGTAAGTCCAGGACCAGCTCTGTGAATCAAAGCTTGAAAGATGGCCAAAAGAAATTAAGGGAATGCAGCATTTGACAACATTTGAAAGCAACTCTCATTTGAAATTGAGGGAGAATTGTTTAAAAGAACAAATAGCAGCTGTGGAAAGACAAAACAGAGATACATTTGCTGGATGGAATTAATTAGAACTCTGTGTTTGACTGGGAAATAATATGAACTGGAGGTGGAGGGACGGGTCTGAGCTCAGTTACACTCCTCAAAGGGATGGGATTCACTTGCAGAAAGCAAACAGCTTTGCATGCCTCCAGAACCAGATGTGCAGTAGCGCACCATCCCATGGAATCTGCCATTGGGCAGATGCTTTGGACACGGTGGGAGCATGAGTTGCAGCAAAGGCAAAGGTGAAAGGTCAGGAGAACACAGAAGCTCATCCTGGCTGATATTATCAGTCAACATAGCCTCAAATAATCCCCAAAATAGGGTCACTGCATGCCTGGGTAGGGTATTGAACAGCGCGTGTGACATTGATACTGCCCTGAAAAAATTAAATAAACAAAGCATATTGTTCCAAGGAAAGAGTAGAATGACAGAAGATGGAAAAACATGAGGTAATTGGAAGGGAAAGATGGAACGAATATTTTTTCTTTGGATGTGAGAGGTGAGGACAGGGGTGCCATAAGGCTGAGGAAGGTTAGCACATATAGGGTCTCCTCTGACAGGTCCCCTAAAAAATAATAAATTAAACCTCATATTTTCTGTGGTGTTGGGGACCAATGTGAAATCTTACTCCTTAAATCTGAAGTACAAAGTGCCCCTAGCAGAGGATGAACACAAAAAGTCCTATATGGAGGCTTTAATGGCAAACTCGCATACAAATGAGTAACAGCACATTCGGTTAATCTGTTCACCAGGAAACAGCAATGCTACAGTGTCAAATGGGCGATATTTTGTAACCCAGAGAATGGCTTCATAGGCGGTGGCTGTCCATCCTTGCAGCGACCAACGAAAGTGAGTGAGCAGCTCGTGACGAGAAGTAATCTGAGTAATAACAAACTCAGAGACAGCACAACTGATGCAAGCCCAAGCATGAACGATAAACAAGTACGGGAAACAGGGAATGAAAATGAAACGATTTCGAGAAGAAACAGATTCCCCAAGATCTCAGCGAGGATTGTTTCTGCTTCATGTCATGTGACAAATCTTTTCATTCTGGTGAGGGAGAATGCTCTCCCACTGTTTATATCTGCCTGGCCCTATCTGTGCTCTGGCTTAGAGCAGGGGTGTGAGAGAGGAGGAGTGACAGGTCCTTGGTTCGGCCCCAGCTTTGCCGCAATGGCCGGGTAATAAGGCTTGGTTAATTATGTGTCACAGTACGTATAGCTTTTGTGGCCAGCATGAATGGCACTGATACCTGAGGTCAGAGAGATCAAGTAAATGTGAATGATGGGATAGTAAGCCAGAATGCAGAATCCAGATCTGCTTATGTACCTAAACACACCTCATCACTTCTGTAGGAATCTTCCCTGTGCTGAATAATGAGGTTTCCAGATTCCACTTGTATAGGTTAGAATTATCTGGGTCTAAAACAGGGCAGCCCAAATCTGGACCTTGAATCCAAATCCAGGCCTGCTTTTTTTCTCCAACCAGGCAATTAGACAAACAATTATTGCCACAGTTTGGACTGACTGTCGACACACCTGGATTCCCAGATATAGAAAGGGTGAAAAATCAGAAGTTCTCAGCCCTCTTGGACCGCGAGTCCTGCATTAGAATTTCAAAGTCCCCTGATATTATTTGGATCACATTCATGTTTGATTTGACACATTTTAAATATGTTCAATTGGCTATGAGGGGAAAAGACATAACGGAGAGTATTCTTATGTAAAACGCATGCGACTTTTTCATTAAAATGTCAGAATCCTAGTTTTCTACAACAGTTGAATTGCAACAAGAAATGAAAGAAAACTAATGATTCCTTCTTCACCACCCATCCACGCCCTCCTCCATGGAGAAACATCTTACGGGCCTTCATGGGATGTGCAGGAGAATTGGCCCAGAGGCCCAAGGCAAAAGCCATAACTTCATTCCTATCCAGTCTTCATGTCGCTGAACGTTGTTGGGCGTATTTGCAGCAATTAAGAAGTTCACTTAAAGTGTATATGACCCCATATTTTTTTCTTGCTTTCGGCTGTTTGAAATATGCCATCAATGAAAACTTGTTTATAAATTACAAAAAAATATTTCTTTGTTTCCTTCTGCCGCCTGAAATAAACTGCTTTTCCCATGAGAATCATCCCAGAGACGGGTCCAAGAATGCGCAACTCGTGACGTCAGTGTAATTGATTGCAGTCTCAGCGTGGTTCAGCTGTGAATCATTTCGCTTAAATTTGCTCCCCAAAATCAACTCTGTTCCGCTACAAGAATTTGACCCATTTTGCCCTCAAAGTGAGATCTGAGGGAAATGCATACGTCAACATGCCCGGTGTGTAAAACTCATACAGCTCATACAGCTTTGGTTGTTCAGCGCTCCAGCCACACATTAGCGGCCTCCTTTCTTCACCCCCTTCTTCCTGCTTTCTGCCATGTTTTGCTGTGAGTCAAATCAATTGACCTCACAAGAGAATATCACATGACTTTTTTGGCCATGTGTCCTTGGAGCAAATTTCAAGTCAAAATAGCGGTACTTTTGAGTACAAAAAATGCACTCAATTAAAATTCAGAAGGGTTTCAATGACAGAATGCTTTTTTGCACATATCAAGGAACCAAATACGTAAAAAAAAAAAATAGCGTCATATACACTTTAAAACAGCCACAGTGCTTGCATTTACATGACCATAAAGACACATAGGCTAGTTAAGCGGTTGCCCAGGAGTCATACATTTGCTCAGCAGGGGCTGCACAGCAGGATTCACAGAAAAGTACATGCAGCCTGCACTGAAACTTTCTGGTGTAGCAAGGGGATGGATATAAAGGCATGCAGGAAGAGAGCAGATTATTTCTAGTAAAGCAACTAATAATTGCTTTTTTAGAGTACAGCATTCTGTAATCATCTTAAAAGGTAACACAGACACCGCCAGCTAACATGAAAAGGCCCATCTGGAAGAAGATGCTTAAAGCTGTCCTGAACCCCTCTTGGCCAGATCCACAGTCCAGCAGAGCAGTACCAGATGGAGGGAGGCAAAGACAAGGTAGACTGCAGCAGTCAACTCAGTTTAGCGTGAGCAAAATGAAAGGAACGCACACTGCATGCATGACCCCTTGCAACGCTGAGCCAGTATTCAGCCTACAGAAACCAAAATTGAGATAACACATTTCTCTGCCAAACGGATTCTTGATCTCAAGAACAAGTTCTGAACAAATCTATTCTGTCAGTTGCGTTTTGGAAGGAGAAAATGCAAGAGCCGAGACGGACATTTTTGATCTTTCAATTCAGAACGATATTTAATATTGACTAAATAATGCAAAAATAGATTTTGTGTTTCCTCAGCATTTTTAAAACAAAATATTTCAAAAAATAACAAACCCATCCAAAGTTGACACTGGATAGAATTCAACAGCAAAAGAAACGCATTGAGAGTGGGTTGCATATCAGATTACAGGTGCAATGAAAGAAGTTTCCAGAGAAAGTTTGTGCTTTAGCTGAGAATATCTTACTAATGCATTTGCCCTCTTTACTTCTCAAGAAGGTTATTTGTTCCAAAATAAGATTGTGTGAATCTTCTCCAAAATTCCAAAATGCTTTATCCTCAAGATCAAAACATATTGCTTATAAACACACAATGTCAACTAGCAACAAACTAATTCGGCTGTAAAGTTCACCAAAACAAGACATGGTGAGCTGCTGTAAAAGCACTGTGAGCTGGATTCCCCTTCGATTGCCATTTTCCAGACCAGGCTTCAATGTACATGAACAGGATTGTGAGTCGTACTGGGTGAGAGTGAAACAGTCTGGATAAAGCCTGTAGGAGAAAACAACATCAGGGTCTCAATACATATAGACTCAGTACAGATGTGCCGATAATGTATATTAAGTTATCCGGTTTCCTCCGACGAAGACCTAGCTTTATGACTATTCACTCAAATGGGTCTATTCGGGAAATAAGAAAGTTTAACTTGTTCAGCACTGAATGCAGAACTGTGCTTCTTGAACTGACAGCAATAAGTGTGTGTGTGTGTGTGTGTGTGTGTGAGAGTGAGCATGTGTGCAGATGCGTGCGTTCCAATGCGTAAGTGCATGAGCATTTTCTACAATGATAACAAACACTGCATTCAGTCCACCTTCAGCTTCTTAGCCTACAAGTTGCCTCTTTCAGTCTGTGGAAAGAAGGGCTGCATGTGACAACAGTCATTATCAATGAGCTATTCCTGGTCTCATTCTGCTTTGCTGGCTCCATGTGGCATTGTTCACCATTTTCTTTACGGCTTTACAATTTTGTTGACGTAGTTTTCCACCCAAGACCTTGTGGGAGACCGGAAAAAAGCACACAGGACGGTGTCTTTGTGCCATTGAGTTTTCATTGTCTATATTGAGGGAAAAGCCAGTCATCCACACTCCACTGACTTCAGCAGTCTCCTCTAGAAATGATGGGTCAACACATCTTTTTATGCATTTGTTGAAGAACCACAAAGCTACGAGGGTAAAATTCTCCCAGGGAACTGAAAATAGCACACAGTGCAGACAGGTTGAGGCCTACAGTGGACCCTCGGTGCTCCCGTTACCTCACTGACCAAGCAGGAAATGGGATTAAGAAGCAAATCCCAGTTCTACACCCATATGTAAACATAGCCACAGTTCTGCCTCATCATTTCCCCTTCTCCTGACATCTGAAATGGAAGCATTCAACAGCTGACAAAGAGCATGGTGTCTTCTTTTTATCCCGTAAGTCATCCAGACTGCTCACTCAGGCAGGTCCACAGTGGTGTCCTCTGAGCCAACAAAGCCGGGTCTAACAATGACAGGACATTAGGTTTAACCCTCGCAATGCTGCCTCCTGACTGTATAAGATGATGCCGAATGTAAAAGAGCTTCAGTTAATACCTGTTAACTGATTTTGATTGATGAAGACAGGACGGGTCAGGGGAAGTGGTTTCAGTTGGCAGTAGTGCAGGTGGAACTTTGTCTAATGTCATGTGAACTTCAAAGCTGAATAACCAAGGACAACTGCTGTTATTCATCACTGTCAGTCACATATTTACTCATGTTTCCCAGGTACAATATCAGTTTTTGTACAATAATATGGCAGAAGCAGAAACTGTTTAATGAAAATACCCAGAATTAGGAGATTGAATTTGCACTCAGAGAACAAGAGAGCTCATTGAAAGGAGACCCATCATTATCTAGGAGTTTATTTCTTTTTTCTCGATGCTAGGTTGGGTGGTGAGATCAAGATGGTTTTTTCAGTTGTTCTTAAGAACTCGCAATGCAGATTCAGCCGAGAAAAAGGAAAGAAATTCACATGGATCTTATTGTCTCCTTGCAAAGGAAAAAAAAACAAAAATCTGTTCTCAGTTCTTTGTTCACAATCTTTACAAACAATTGTAAACGCCTCTTAAAGAAGCAGGCCAGAGAGAAGCTCCCTTATCAACCACCAGACAGAACTGCAGCAATCACCTCAGAAACACATGCCAGTGTTTCTTCCACTGAACTAGACAAGTATGAACTGTAGCCATCTCTCATTCCCATGTATGGTAAATAAATCACAATCATCATCGCCATCAAATTATGCTTGAACGATGAAGCAAGATAACATATACATCATGACGAATTGGCCATAGTCCGTACATTTCTGACAGCACAATTATAGTAATGTTCACACAAAAAATATTGCACAGCAAGTGAAGACACACAGTAAAATTGCATAAGGGCTCCTACTGCCAAAAGCAGATAATAGCTAGGCGAGCGATGATTTATGCTATGGGTGTGAATGAACGGAGCACGCAGTCAGCTGTGTACCAACTATAATTAAATCAATATTTACAGAAAGCAGTTTTGAAGCCCAAAAGCAAGCATTATGTGGATAACTTAAGCAGCAACGTGATAAAAAAAAAAAAGTTTTTCGAATAACTTTATCAAATAAGCAAATTAAAGACACATACACAAAATTGGTTTGTGTTCATCTCTGAAAATAGAAGAATGAAAGGAAACCAAAAAGAGATAAAAGTAGTGAAGGGTGGGGGAGTAATATCAGCCACGATGAGGGGAGCACAAGAATGGGCCCTTGGACTGCTTTCCTCCAAGTGAGTGGCGGAATTACATCCCTGTTCACTGTTGCTTGGTCACTCTAGAAGCGTGATCATGATCATACCAGTTAGTGACGATAAACCCAATTTAAACCTCCCACATGACCACTACAGGCTTGGCAGCCCCTACCCAAAATAAGGGATACCTTATGTTGGCTTGTACTTTTGTATATGCGGGAGATGAGCCTCATTATTCCACAAGTATTTCTGCACTCCCTCTTGTAGCACATTACAGGTTTGCTAAAGGCAGATGATACAAAATATAACTGGTAATAAAGATGACAAAAAATTATCAGCTACCGCTGCCCCAAAGGCCTGAGATTGGTAATTCCCTGTAGTAATTCATATTAACTTTAATCAATTTTCAAAGTAAACCAAGTTTCCTGAATGATATCAGTCTCCTCTTCATCAGCCCTTGGCGTATGACAGTAAGAAATAAAGGAAGGCAACTGGTAACTAATGGCAGCCCGAGTCACATTTTTTAGGTTAATGATTAACTAAGCTTGTTTTGCTTAGCTTGGCTTTGTGCTTTAGTGCATCGGTTCACAATAAACGCAGCCAAAATTTGGACTCTAGTGAAAAATGCATTAATGGAACAATGGGGCCCAATCCTTTATTTGTACTTATTTGTCCTAATTGGACTGCCTGGATGTGGGTTCATGTGTATTGGTCCTCTCCATGGGTATAATTTCCATTTTTAGTTAATGGCAGATTCATTAGGCCAACACCGTACCTCTGAACCTAAAAAAGAATTATAAATAAGTCTACTTTCCCAGCTGACGTATACTCTCTCCTTTACAAAGCCCTGCTCACTGCCATAGAGTAACTACTCTGAGCCATAGTTGGGCCAAGACCTCCCCATGACCTTGCGACTGGTCATACAACCCTCAGCTGAACGGGCAATAGAGGGTTTTGACCTCCACAGCAAATAGCAAAAGTTTGGAACTGACTACAATCTCATTAAAATAATTACAGATCTGCAAAAATCTTCAGATTTGCCAATTGTCAGTTTCAATTCCAGAACTAGATAAACCGTATCATTATAATATACTGGTGCAGTGGTATTTTTCAGATTTAATGAACACTGTGCTTGAGAATAACAACAAATATCTCCTCACCATACACCAGAGAACATGGGATAGACACATCTTCATCATAATGGATAAAACGGCTTCCCAGGACAAAACAGAAATTACACAGCAGCCAGACCAAAACAAAACACAGTCAACGAGCTGTGGACAGTTAACTTAGACTCATGTTTCCACTGGTGGTTTTCTGATCGTGTGTCACATTGTTCTTAAGTGTTGGCCACAAGGATATAACCGAGGCCAAGTGAAATACTATACATGTTGTCCATCACATCCTGATGCCTCATTGTTCAGAAAGAAATCAGTAGGAGGAAGCTGAGTGATGAAGTATTTGAGACAGGAAAAGGGAGAGATAGAGGGGAAAAAGATATATAGATCGGATATTTTAGGCATCTGCATTTGCAAATATCACATAAACAGCACAAATAAGCTTGTGGCTCCGTGAGGTCCGATTTAGAGCAATCCCTGTTCAATCTTGACTCCTGGCTCCAACCGCTTTACAATGCAAGTGTGGACAAACCAAGCCATTGAGTAGTGTGCAAGTCATGAACATGCATTCCTACCTGATAGATAGCAGCAATGCTAAACCTGCCCTGTTTTAAATGTACGCATTTTGCTGTAAACAGTGTTTTTAACCCAGATCATTTTAATCAATCATCCATGGTGGATTTAAGAGATAACCAAAAAAGGGCTTCTGTCATATCAGAGCCTTTCATCTTTCAGTCAGAAGTGTACAACATGCCATCACAACAAACACTGAAAGATGTTATGTTCCAAATGTTGTTTTTGGAAAACAAACCATCCTCCTGTTCCAGACTTTTTCCCTAGCGTCCCTTCTCCTTCCAGGAATAGCAGTCTTAAAGCTGGCTCACCCTCAACATGATAACAGTCCATCTCTCTCAATATGGTCAGCATGCTGGCTTCCTCCTGATAAACTTCATGTCAATTACATGTGGCCCCGCCAGTATGGCAGATATGATAAAAATATCTCATGCAGGTATAACTTTACGGCTACTTTTAAAGATAAGACTCAGTCTTCAACTGCGAGAGTTTTCAAAAATGTAGGTAACTCACTGCGCTTGGTTCTCAAGTTATCGAGTTTCTACTTTCTACTAACGGTATACGGCTTCATCTTCAGAAAGCTTCACCGATTCTATCAAAGCTGTGACAGCAGATGCAGTGGACTGGGACTATTTTTGGTCATCTGGACCAAAAAAGACGAAGCCCTTCTGATCCTGATTTTGAACTGAGAAGAGTTTTGCAGGACTCTTTATGGGCCTCTTGATTTTATGGGTTTCTAAGCCTTGTTTTTCTTGGAGTGTAGGTTTTATGTGACAAAAGGGAAGGGTTCATAGACTTCCCAAGTCTAATTTATGTTTAGCCAGACTCCAAACAACACCGACCCTCTTCTTCTCCTCAACCTCCTTCACAAGCGATCAACGGTGGCAGGGTCACCGGAGTTCTTGAGGTTATCACACTACAAGTCATTACACACAGTGATTGTCTAAAGTCCCTAGGGAAGTAGGTCGGGGTCAGAGACCCAGCAGCCATCCAGCCCCATTCTCTATCACTCCCACTTGACCCCTCTGTCTCTCGGAGATAAAAGAGAGGCCATTTCCCACCTCTTTCCCCCAGGCCAGGTATGTCAGCACATAGCCAATCAAGCTGATTGCTCCCATTAATATAATCTGACAGGCAGAGGATACAAATGGATGACACCACATAATGTTTTAATGTACATAAGCAAACTTCCTCTGATGTGGATGCAGATTTCAAAAGAAAGGTCAATGCCCTCACTGAATGTGAAGGCTACCATGTAGAGCATTTGGCTGCTCATGTTATATAGAGGGGCTGGGGAGAGTGTTAAATATTCACATAACTCACTGCACTAGATACCAAACACCAATATCACTGTGTGTCACAGAAGGTCTAAGCCAGTTATTACTGTAATTCTATTATTTTCAGAATCAGAGTATTGATATTGGCTGGACTACCCCCCCCAATTACAATGTTCTTTTCCAAGAGGGTCAATCTCACAAATACATTATAAGTCAGCATTAACACAGCACATTTTTCAGAAGTTGATTCAAAAATGAATAAAAATTGATGCGCACACATGTTTAAAATATATCATGTACTTATAAAAATGTTTTAAAACGTGTCCGCACTATTGCCTCACACTGGCTAAGTTTATTCTTTTCCTCAACTTTTTTTCTCTTTCCCTTGGCCGTGGTCAGGAGTGGTTTCCTAACCAGAAAAATTAGCCTTGGTTTTGAATCTACGACAGCAGTCAACTGGCTGCGGGTCTGGCGAAGTGCTGAAGCGCCATCCAGCTGAACTAATCCAGCACATTTTCTCTGGACCTCAGTGGAGCAATTTCATTAATGAGCCATGGATCCTCTACAGCTTATCTGTACTGATGGGAACACCTTTAAATATCTCATAGGCTGCAATTTCCTCTCGATAAAGTGCACTTAAAGTTCTGCGTTACTGTCATGTACGAGGGCTTCCCGGAGACACAGAGAAACACCATCCATCTACGAAGCACAATTCTGACCCCAAGGGGAATCTAGAGCTTCCTTCCCTTGTCGAGCCAGTGGGGACAAACTCTCCGCTTTTGACTGCGATGATTACACTTCTACGGCTGCCTACTCTGATGACTCAGTCACTCAAAACCGTGAGAACAGCCTCAATTTTACCGCGATAGGCCAAAAAAACACAGAGATTCACATCCACCTGACCTCAATTTACAACTTCAAATGAAAGACAAGGGGAGATGGCACGAAGAAGTGACTGCTTGCCACAGTCAGCCGCAAACGGAGAGAGAGCAAGTGAACTGTCAGTCATTTCTAAGGGCCATTCATAAAACCACCACCTTAAACATCTTCAGAGACGTCGGAGTGGATGGAACGCCGAGTCCTGGTCTCATGGTCGTGACCATGTTCGCACGAACATGCGCAGATAGAGGTCACCCTCGACGGCACACGAGGATCATCTGCCTCAGAACAGGACCGTATTGAGGGAGATCTGACAAAGCGTGAAAATCTTCCATCGAAGGTGTGAAAAAGAATAACTCCGTTCCATCTCCATACTCCCACTAGTGCATTATTTATTAATCCGTAAAGAGATTTCACGGCAATGGGGAAATACACTGTGGGGTGCTCATGAACCCAACAGAACCCACGCTCAGAACCCTGAAGAGTTCGTGTTCCATGTTCACTTCCTGCGGCAGAACAGGGCTCCGTCCTTCCTCATATCTGTGCGTTAAAAAAGTTTCTAGGTAAACCTACCTTCCTGCTGTAACTCACGTAGGAAGAGCTGAAATTGGGGGCAGGGGGAGTCAGTTCTCTGAACGGAAGCACATTTCAAATGTGCAGTCATCTGTTTCTCCTCAGGCAGTCCCGTCACTGCCGAGCTGACCTGGGCAATTCCACAGTCACTCACTCCGGACTAGGGGTCGCCCCGCTGACCCTGACACAATACCGACTACGCCACGGGGAGCACCACTGGGCTAGCATGAAGGGAAAACCTCCGTTAACAACCCAAATCCACCACGATGCTGACTATACTGCCTGCTTAAAGAGCCACGCCTTCCTCACATCGGAGTCTGCTGTACATATCTGATTTCAGCTTACTTTTCAATAAATCCCTTCCTGCCAAACATAGTCCAAAGACTTCGCTCTAACCGCTCACCCAAAATCACCTCCTGCATTTAGCTCTAAGTCACCATTTCTCCTCCCCACAGAATTTTCATGCCTGCAGTGCAGTAGGTACACTCACACCCTCACTGGGACATGCCGAACGGCCCCTCACAGGTACAGCATGTGGTATAAAGATAATGGCAGCGAAGCGGTGCCGAGCCTCGTTCGATGTGACAGACTTGAGATGTGAGAAAAGTCTTAAATGAGCAAACGAGCGAGGCTGCTTCAGCAGAGCTAACTAAAAGCAGAGGGCGTAATTCAAACCAGATTGGTGAACAAGGCATGTTTCACAGAATCAGCTGGTGTGCACCAAGCACTTAGCAGGCAAGACGACTCGCTTATTACAGTTAGTTTAGCACCCTGAGAATTTTTGCAACATCATCACCCACGTCAGCCAGGCTAAACCAAGAAGGTGAAATATAGTTCAGATGAAAGAGAGTGGGTAGAATTTAATTTATAGTGCAACAAGAACACTGTCTTATGATGAAATATGACACTGAAGCACAAAATGAACTAAATCGCCCACTTTTAATTTTAGTTGGCCAACAAAAGTAAATTAAATCAGTTTTTGAGACTGCAGGCTACACCGTAGGCACCATTTTCCACTTTGCAGGCTAATTGCTGTGGGCTACAGTAACTGTACTGTAAAGCATGATTGCACTGCTCTCACTGTTGGCTCCAGTGGATAGCAGGACTGCTCATAATCAGAAGCGCACAGGCACCCTCGCGCCCAAAGCCACAGCTGCGTTCCGGACCAGAAGGCACCTGGAATGAGTGCTTTAGCGTGGTGCCGCCAGACAGCCTTCACATACACTGTAAATTGCTGGGACTTTTGACATAAAAAAAGGTCCAATGCTGTCTGCTACATCTGTAAGTGAAGTGACGGGTCTCGGGTACGTGAGAGGGCTCCGGTCTCACCTCCTCCCCTTCCATTAATGAGCAGCTCCCTGCGGGAGGATCACAAATCACTGACGGACGGCCAGACGGACGTGCCGACGACCTGGTAGATCACAGCCTGTCGCTGAAACCTGGTCCCTTTCTCTGCCTGCTCTGACTGACAGACTGCGCCTGCCCCATGAAAATCATTATCTCCCAAATCAGCGAAAGCTCCTCTCGCCTGACCGCTTTCATGTTTGATGGACAGGTGAGACATCCTACCCCATGACCTACCCGGCCTCCTCTCGCCCGTGACGGGTCGAGTCAGCAGGCTGCATATTGGGGCAGTGATGGGGAGGTGATGGGTGGGTGGGGGCTTTGGGTGGGAGCTTGTGTTACCAATCAGAGGTTGAGAATACAATTTCTTTCATTTCTGAAGGACACCCCGACTAAAGCGGGGCAATATGGAGAAAATGAAATATCACAGTATTTTTGATTGAATGCCACACTATCAATATTGATGCTATATACCAGGGATAACCATTGGTGTTTTCACTACATATTGTGAACAGTCATTAGTAATGTGGATACAATGACCAAGTAGGTAGAGGCAACAGCTAGAACAGTCTTCCTGCAGACATCTGTATTCCTTTACGGTAATGCAGCCTTTAAAAACAGGAAAGCCAACACTTAAGTCATATCCCAGTATTCAAAATTCCAAAAGATATCTAATGGGTAATTCCGCGCCAAATCACCAACTTCATATTCGGTACATACAGCAATTAGACCTAGCTCTTTTTTTCTCACCTTGTCAGATTTTTGCTATAAGCGTTCAAAATACAGATGCAACAAGCTCTTTTCCATTTTTAGGAGCCTATATATGAGAAAGTATCATTTTTGTTACAGATATAACATGTTCTCCTGATAGTCCTATAACATGTCTCATATATTATAAAAGAATCAGTCATCTGGTGTCACTAAATCTGGAGATATAGAGAGCCAGAAGTGCTACCATGGACAAAGGCACATTCCAGAAAGCCATATTTGGCATGCTATAAATTTGCAAATATGTCACATACAAAGCTCTCCTTCTGTGTGCAGAGCCTTAATATATCAAAGAATCATGTGTTAGAATTTGAACCATTTACTGTGAACAGTTCAAAAGTTATTAGACATAAAACTATGGATGTTTGACTGTAGTACTCGGTTTTATGCTAAATATGTGGCCACGTCCCCTTTTGAAGGCTTAAAATCTCCAAAACTAGTGCAGTTATTGGTCTAAAACAGCAGTTATTAGTAACAAGGACATAGAAAAAAAAAAAAAAAATGAACAAAATCTGAGATGGTCAGTCAGGAACTTTCTCTGAAATCTGGTGATTTGGCATGGAATTACCCTAATGTTCTATCATGATATCAATTTAACACTGATATACTGCTCAATCCAACACCAGCCAGACAAATAAAAAGTCTTTCTTCATTTAGTGTGTTCTCTACCATGCAGTAGTAAGATCACAACATGTACTGCAAAGCCGATGTGGCCTTGCTCAATCATATAATCAACAAAAAATTACAGTCCACTGTGCCACAGCAATTAGGACTAAACTAGGCATGAAAGCTAATAAAGCACTTCTATTCATATGTGAAAACCAAAAGATACTTTGTGGCTTTTTGCCAAATAGAACAAAACTCCATGAGGCAAAACTGTAAAAACAAAACGCAAGTGTCAGTGATTAATATGTCATGTTAGTTTTGGCCATCTGACAGTGGAGCACAACTTCAACAGGAAGCACAAAAGAACTCAACAGCATCCTCGCTAACAGCCAGTCCCTCACGTTTGGGAAATACTGCACATCGGAGGGCACAGTACAGTTAGCCTGATGTGGCACCTGAAACTGGTTGAAACCACTTCCGGGCAAACAGTATCACACTTATAAGAAGAAAACCGCCTCCCTGAACAGCAACATTAACAGTCATTGATCCAGAATGTAATGCACTTTCTCAGCATCTTTGCTGCTGGTCCAAGCTAAAATGGAACCATGCACATGCTCTATATAATACTATACAGATATATCTACATATAATGTATTTATAACATCTAGAAGAGTAAGCTTTTTTGAATTTTTAAAAATACAGCTGGCATATGTAAATGCCCCTCACTTTAAATTTAGGAAAGTTCTGGGCTGTAGTCCACCTGAGTTATGAAACCAAATAACTTGGATCTATTAAATAAGGGCCTAAATTTCAATGCAAAATAGCTTCTGAGTACCACACTGACTTTAAAGTAGGTTTAAATACATACACACGCATTTGTGAAAAGACATGCACACAAATTCTCTTTGTGGTTTGGAAATGCAGAGGTTGCCCATATCCTTATGATAGACTGGGGAGGGGGGATTGTTGGGGTCCTTGGCTCAGAAAGTTCAGTCAGGGATCACAAAGGGAAACATGGAAAACCCATCAGCTTTAACTATTCTCTTTAATGCTAATCTCATTTCCCAAGACTTTCCCTCTCAGGTTTCCGTCTAAAGTAAAGTAAGTGCCGAAAGGTCTGGCTGTGATGATTGACAGATGGAGCAGCCATTCATGCTCAGTAAAGTACACCACTGTAAATACTGATGCATAAAATGTTCTGCTTCCAAAAAAAAACCTTGTACACACTTAGCACACAACAAGGCCCATATTGTACTGGCAGACAATAAATAAGCATGTTATACAGCATAGGTCTACAAGCTGAATCCACAACAACAAAGGATAAATATAGCCACCGTCGCCAAGTCAACCATATACTCAAATACCAGCAACAGATAAAGAGGGATCATACCTTATTATGCAGGTAGACAGTCTGTTTGACTTTGGCAGTGCTGTCTTATTAAAGCTAATCTACACCTGCTCTATTCTCTCACTCATGGCCTATTTCCCATTTTCATCTCATCATTTAGTCTTCATCATCTCAAATTATAAACACCTCTGCAGTCTCATCCCTCCCTGGTTTCTCCAGTGGGTTTTATTTTGCAGTGCAAGGCCCATTTATAATCATCTATATCCATCAGCTATCTTATTAAAACCAAGAATTTACTGGCTATACTTCAAAACTCCTTGCCTGTCTCATTGTTAAATAGAAATTAGTTTTCAGTTGACCTTCCCAGGTGATGAATGTTCAGATAAATGAAATTAAATGAGAAATATCTGGCAGGTTTGAGAAGATCAAATCTACGAGCTAATCTAGTTTCACTCCCAGTTTTCACATTACAGATGGTGAATGTGTGTAAACAGTATATTGTATTATGGATGGTGAGAGGAGGGACAAGCTATAGCAACACCCCCCCCACCCCCAACCCCCCACCCCGCCGCCGCACCCCACCTGCCACTATCTTGCCAAAAAGTCCATCTTCATCATTTACATTAATAAAATACCATGATATCATAGCCTTGGCTTGGGCATATCAGCACACCCATGCACAAATGCGTTGAGACAAGTTTTAAAAAGAAAAGCAATCAGTGAGAAAAGCTATGCGTGTCACTGCCTCTTTGCAAGAACTGGAGTTCATTTGTCTGGGGGATACGTGAGGGGAGTACCAGTGGAAGGACTGATTGATTTGAAGAGAGAGAGGGGGGTTGATTGAGAGAAAAATAGAGAGTGAAGGAGGAATTATTTGAGAGAGAGGCAGAAATAGAGGATTTTCACACCACACGTGTGAGAGGAGCCCTCACTGCTCTCCTTTCCAGTGCGGGATAGGACAGCAGGGGGCATGGACATGCAAAAGCCAAAAATCTTATCGCAAAATATCTGCTTACAACTCAGCAGTGCAGCCATGCACAGAGATCACATATCAAATCAATCAAGACAAACCTGGATACTTCACACCTTCATATCTACAGTACATCAGACAGGCTAACCAGCCACTCGCAACAATCTCAACGATCAATTTCTGTCACACTGATTATCTTTCTGTCACACACAAACACATGCACGCACACAAACACACATGCGCACACATACTTACATTTGTATAGCTATACTCATGAGGACATTACACTGACTTACACTCATTTGGTACAACATCAGCCTTTCCCAAACTTTAACCATAGCCAAATTATGCCCTATGCTAATCTTAACCTGATCGTAACTGTAACCGCTAACATAACTTTAGCCAATTAGCCATATCCTCCCTAATCCTCAGCGAGGATCATAAAAATGCCTTCACTACCCCAAATGTCTTCACAATATAAGAGGCTTCTCAGGAATTGGTTCTCACAAGTACAAATGTACAAGCATAGACATACCCATGAACAACCACGCACCCACACATGGACGCACGCACACAAACACACAAATACATCAACAGACTCGCCCCCACACACACGCACACAAACACCTTGTTATCCTTGTTAAGACATTGCATTGACTTCTATTCATTATGGACATGCTAACCCTAACCCAAGCCCAAACCTTAACCAAATCATACCTGACCTTAACCTTCACAAAACCTCAATTCACACCTGACCCTAAACCTCAACCATGACCTCAGAAATGACGTATTTCCGTATTAGGCCCAGGCTTAGGTCCCCATTAGGACTACTGGTCCCGACAAGGTCAGAGTTTGTACTGGAAAAGGTCCCCAATAGGCAACAAAAACGTGCACACACACACACACACACACTCACTCACACACACACACACACACACACACAGACACACACACACACACACACACACTCTCTTGTCTGTGCATTTCACATTTCCTTTTGTAGGAAGGGTATGTTATTTGCCCCAGACATCTCTAAAAACTTTGTCCAAGTCCAAGCATGCAGTTTTGGCACCTCCAATCAGGGACGTTTATGATTGCTTCACTTGCCTATCTCAGGAAATATTTTAATTGGGGGGCTAATTAAATCAGACATGTCACAACCCAGCACATGAATAGGCCTTTTTCATAGGAACACTTTGCCTCCTCTGGCTATTTCTCCATTCTTTCTTACTTTCTCTGCGGAGGTCTGCAAAAAAAACTCTGGCACTTCCAGTGAAACACCGCTGCAAATGTTGTTCGCAGTCATCTTACTCAACAAGTGGTGAAACGCCCCAATTTTCTGTATTTTTTTTTAAATCGCCTGGGCTCAATTACAGCCCATCTCTACTGGCAGATAGTGAATTCTGACAGTAGGCAGTCTTGTTTCATCTTGATCTGCAGAGGCTACCTGCTGTAACAGCTTCTGTTGGCAGCAGATCGTAGATTTTTTTTTTCTTTCTCAAAGACAGACCAATCAGTAATATTCAAAAGACAGCCCTGCAAAAATTTCTCACAGCCGCTGGGGTTTAAGACAAGCACAGCTTTCATTGCTTCCAGTCAGTCTTATTGCAAATTGAAAATGCATTACTTTAGTTATGTTTTCAATGAGGGTAGTAATGTGGATCAGTCAATCCCATTTAAATGCCCCCCCCCCAAGCAAATTAAGCTTCAGGTGTGTTACACATCTGCGCTAACTGCAAGTCAATCAAATTAACCTTTCAATTGAACCACTGTGGTGGAACCCATAATTAAAGCCAGAAAACAGAATTGAAAAAATTGACCTGTATCGGATTAATGTACTCTCCTCTTGTTAGTACGAAGAGAATATGTGCGAACGCCATGCTGATTTTGACCCATTACTGACCATTGTCCCATATCTGGGACGCGGCACATTTTAACCTCTGTAACTCCAGTGAATGCCTTACTGTTACAAAGCTGCAGTAGGTTAGTCAAGTGAAGTATCTCGTCTGGCATCCAGGCAAAGTGCTTATGAGAGTCGTCTCCCTTCGCAGCAGTGGTGGGAGCCGCCATTTTCATGAATTTCTTGAACCTGTAACAGCACTATGCGATGCTCTACAGGCGCGGATCCAGAGGGGGGCGCACCCGGCGCACGGCCCCCCCTCGCCTATTTTTCGATGACCAACAATTTTATTTATTTTTTTGCTCCTATATCCTCTGACAGAACGCTGTAAAGGTGAACAAGAACGCCAGCAATCCAACACGTGCGTTGTATGCTTTGTAATCCTTCCCGTAAATCTGACGACCCACTGTCTAATAAGAGAATGCAGATTTGATCCAAGTAGGCCTAGATGATACGCAAGGTTTTTCATTAGTAATTCAGTGACAAGATCGCGACGCATTACGTGCACGCGTGTCGGCAGTTCGATTTCGCTTTCATTCATTTTTGAATGCAGCATGCATTATGGCAGAGAAACGATCTCAGTTGACTTTAACGGACCTGTTTTCTCAGAATGCACAGTCGAGGTAATGTGAAGATGATGCATTGACGCCAAATGACGATTGTTGGCGATATTGGTCACCATTTTACAAAAAAATTCTGTGTATTTTCGTCTAATAAACAGCAAAAAGTGGATTAAATATGAATATAGTGGATGCATATGCTGCATTTGCCTTCGCTAGCATCCCGGTCTTTTAAAAAGTTCTATTCGATTTTGTTGCATTTGGCTATCTTTTTTCACGCTGGATTGGTTAGGTTTGTTTCAGCTTCATGCTTGCTTTCACTGTTGCCGGTTGCGAGATTCCATACAGATAGAGGAATGTATCACATCGTACCAATCTAACGTGAAAGAATCATAACAATGGTCGGAAAGTGTTTTTAATTTCCCTATTTAATCTTGCAACCGATATGACAGTTAACAAGCATGGAGGACAGTACCGGCTGCGAGATTGAATAGGGAAACTTAAGTCTCATTCCGACTAGGGATGTCAAACGTTTACAATTTTTTCTACGCGTGTACACGGGACTTCCAACCGACATGTACCCGGTTACACGTTGGAGATTTATGAGCTTTTTCTGTCGCAGTTGCGCTATACAACCATAGAAAGTAAAATGTGTTGAAAATAAAATCCTCTATCATTTTGACAGATACGAAAATGTACAAGTGAAAGCTGAAAAAGGTTAAACCTTCTTTTTTTAGTCATTGTTTTAACTATTGCTCACTTTTGTACATTTTTTTTTAAACTTAAAGTGCAAACTGCATCCCTCTCTCGCAAAGGGAGCTGCGTCTGAATTTTAATATACGTCTCATAGTAAAAGTAATGTGGAATTGGTGAGAGAATATCAAGGTAACATTGCGCCCCATGCATCTGTATGTAGATAACTGCGCTAGTGGGAACATTTAAGTGTAGAGTTAGTTAATGCTATTATCTGAAGCTTTCAGGCAACATTATCACCCCTAAAAATAGGCGACTATATGTATTGGTGAGAAATGAACGAGGAGGAGGAAGAGGAGGAAAAATGATGTGTACACGGTTATTGATTGTTCTAAGCGGTTATGATTTGTTATCCGTGTAGCCGTTTACACGTGTAGATGTTGACACCCCTAATTCCGACCATTGTTAAGATTCTTTCAGGCTAGATTGGTACATTACATTCCTCAATCTCTCTTTTGAATTCTGCAGCCGGCCCCAGAATTATTTCCTTAATCTTCCTATTGAATCTCGCAACCGATACAAGAGAAAACGGGTACAATGAAGGGACTTGGAATACATCACCATCCAGAGGTGTGCATGAATTCTGGACACGTAGACGAATCTCACATATTATGTAATCTGATTTTGATCATTATACACGTTATGTACCAGTATGTACTTAACTGACATTACTCAGTATTTTGTGGAGTTCTCAAATTTCTCACTGTCAGACTGAATTTACCGTTAGAATTTTGATGAATCTGCCGATATAAAATATTCTGTTTCATTGTTCACCATTATTATTATTATTATTCGATTGATAAACTGCTGATGCAGGAGGCGGGTGCAGGAATATCATTCAGCAGTTCAGAACTTCATTGTTCATCTGTTCATCGATTAAGTTAATACCTCCATCCTAATAGAGTAGCAAGGCATCGGCATGTAACTTCCGAAACGTTCCATTGATTTAGTAGACTAATCTCTGTCAATTGTTGATTTTTCTTTTGATGGGATGATTTCGGGCCCAATATCACCATTTTGAGGGGTTTTTCGTTCAATTTTTTGGGAGAAGATTTTTTTCTGAATTCTGAGGTATCTTGAAGTCCTATAATTGCTTAACAGTTTAGGTTTGACATAGTCAATTACTCTGAAAAAAAATGAACGAATAGATCAGTAAAATATGCCACCCAGATGCTTGGAAATCGCTTCTAAGCGCATCTAGAATTCAAAATTCTGGGGGAGATCCCCCAGACCTCCCTCCATGGCTTTGTGTCTTCGATGCTCTCCTTCAACTGCGTCGGCCTTTGGCCGCCGGTAACTGCGCCCCCCCTATTCAAAAATCCTGGATCCGCCCCTGCTCTAAAAGGTAAGAGTGACATTTCTTCCTGAGACACATTTTAATGTGTCACTAAGAACAAAATTGAAGATTATATTATTATATTAATATCTAAAATTATCTCAATTATCCCAGAATTAATGGGACATACATATTTGGGGTCCTCAATGACGAAGTAATTATTTTTCACCAGAATTTAAGCATTACACATTTATTATACACCATATATGATAATAAAATGGAACTTTGACTTTGAAAATAAAATTCGGCATTAACTGGATTCAAACAGGTTTGCCTTGAGGGAACTGAAAATTTGCGCTGATCATTTTAAGTTTTATTAACTTAGCACCCGGAGTAAATCAGGATGAAATTGAATGAGCAGTGAGTTCTGAATGATCTGGGCAGAGCATATTAATGGTGAATGACTTAGGTTTAATTTAATTGCGTTCATTATAATTTCATAGTGATGACCAGCCTCATTCAGACTCTGTGGCTCAGCAGGATTCTAAAGCCGAAGATAAACCATATGAAAAAGAGCAGTATGTCATGAGCAAACAGCCAAGTGAAAGATACAAGTATTTTATTTTCAGTTATAATTTTCTAAATAAAGTATAACCATATGCACATATATAATGATTGTAATTCAGATAGAATTCCGTAGGAAGCTCTGCTTTGAAAACTGCGGCACATAGCTACACAATTTATCTGTTTCGTACCATCCAAAATAAATATGGGCCTGTATCTCATATTGTTCATGTCAAATCAAATATGCAAGCATTTCTAAAAATACAGATTCTCATAAAATTATGAATACAGTATTTTAAAAAAAGAGAAAAGAAGAACACCTTGTGGCTCCTTGGTGGTACTAGTTAGCAGTAAATGTAAGAGGGGGGTGGGGGGGTTGGGGGCGTCACTACTGAGAGAGGGAACAGCATGCAAGTCACACACTAACCCTGCACCATCCAACCAACCCCCGCCTTCACTCCCACCCCCCACCCCTGCTGCCTGCTCCCCGTGCTAACACACACAGCGCAAGGGTGGAGCTGATTAATCCAGACAGCGGGAGCTGATCAAGCAAGCTTGAAACTGCATGTGCGTGTGTGTATGTATGTGTTTGACTCTGTGAGTGTGCGTGTGTGTGTGTGCGAGTGTGCATGTGTGTGTGCATGTAGCTTTGAGCTCATGGCTTGCACAGATAAGAAGTAAAGCAGAGTAGAGAGCAACAAAAAGACTAGTGCCCCGGGATATTTTTGACGGAATCCATCACACTCCACACTCAAATCTAGCTCTACTGCAGGAATCAACAATATTGATGGGCCTGATGCCAACAAAGCACAGTCATCTCAAGGTTCCATTTCCTTATTACTATGAATGTTAATTAGTTGATGTAAAGCTATTAACATTCAAATAATAACTAGGAATTTGGAAAAGTAATTCAAGAAAAATATTTGATAAATCACTGAACTGTAAGAATTATGATTTTTTCAGATGATTTTTTTTCCAGAGTTTCAACAGAGTGAGTATTATTTTAAATGTGGCCAGATGCCAGCGGTCATGTCTCTGAAGATATATATGAAATATTTTATTGTAACGACTAAAATTGTGAAAGGGCGAGAACGACTGTAAATGCTTTAAATAGAGCAGGCGCTGAATTCTCATGCGTGTCATTAACAAAAACTGAACACTGTCAACAAGTTATTTGGAATAATTAACCTTGATTAGAATTCATTTGTCAAGCTTCAAATTATCAGACGAAAGATGTGATCATAATTTTATACAATATTTTTGCTTAAATTTACACTTTTAAACCTATGGTCATATTTCATGCTGTACATTTTTCAATAAACCACTTTTCTCACAGAGATCAACAATAATCAAATGATGCAGTTTTATCCCACCAAAGACATATCGCCTCATGGCCACAGCGATGAAACACCAATTTTTCCACCTTC
Source organism: Gymnothorax reevesii (assembly GCA_029721435.1). Lineage (NCBI taxonomy): Eukaryota > Metazoa > Chordata > Actinopteri > Anguilliformes > Muraenidae > Gymnothorax > Gymnothorax reevesii. Next base: position 70,008,862 of record CM056585.1, on the reverse strand, counting down.
ATCAACTCAAAATAACAAAGGATAAACATAGAAATGCTGTATAGGGCTATACCACCTTGAGAATTAATTCAGTAATGAACACTTCTAAAGCAGACCGCAGGAAAAGTTGTCACTGTCATCAGTTGGCACATGCAGCCCACATCAGTACTAACCCACAAAACAAACTCGAAAAATAAAGAGTTTTATGTAACTCTCATCAGTAGATTTAAAGATTAAATAGCCTAAGTGGAAGCCAGTTATCATCATCTCTGTGTCACTCTCTCCCATCATCTCCCAGTATATTTCCAGCCCTGTCCTCCCTCTCTCTGCCGTCATTCTCCACATTTCTCTTGCTTTATTGCCCCTACCTCTCTCTCTCTCTACATCGCCCTTTGACTTTATTTCTTTCTCTCTCTCTGCCCCTCTAACTGCTGGGTCTAAATCTGTTGCTGCCCCGAGTCATCTAGTGCTGTAAAAAGTTATGAAAGTTCATAGTTGGGCAAAAGTCCAGACACCCAACAGTAAAGTAAAAGACATCCATTGCAAAACCACTTAATACCACTAGTGCCAACAACTAGAGTGATGTGCATGTCATGCACTGTGAAGTTTCCCACCCCCAGATCCCAGAATCATCGAAATGGCAAAATGCACCTGTTTACCACTAGTTCTCAGCATGTACCAATATTGGTTTAAAATTAAAACTTCAAACAGTTTAAGAGATATGACCCGAAAACGGTAGTGTTTCAGACTTAGGAAATAACGCAATTACAGAATTACGGATTATGGATGGATGGTAAAACAGTATGCGCTCCACTTTATAAAAACAGTCTTAATGAATCAAATATTAAGCATAATGGCCTGTCAAAGCCAGGGTTGGGTTCAATTACTTTATTCAGTTACAATTACAGTAATTGTAATCGATTACCTTTGTAATTGTAATTTAATTTTAATTAAGTTTTTTATTGGAAAGTAATTGTAATTGTAATTGAACATTCTGTCCAGAGAGTAGTTGTAATTGTAATTACAATTTCAATCAATTGTAATTGAAAAAAGTAATTGAACCCAACCCTGCTCGAAGCCATGGAAGTATTTATCATGTTGGCTAAAGAAAAAAAATTAATTAATCAAAAATCAGATTCACTTGGTAAAATGAACATTCCTTCACCTTAAAGTAATGAAGGCTGTATTTATTGATTATAGAACCCATTAGAACCCATGGTGGTGGCACAAGTGTCACAAACTCTTATCAGAAATGTGGTCCATGTGGTCCTTTGCTCTGCTACATAACCCCGTAAATTTTCCTTTAAGGAGAAATGGATGTGGGTACTTATGGCTTAACTGAAGATGAAAAGAAATAACAATTTTAACTAGTGGGCGTCTTGAAAAGTCAACTCTCAGAGCGCTGAATACCTTTTCAAGGAATTCAAAGTGTAAATTATCCTGAGCTGTTGAAAACCTATCATGTGGCAATTTGTTTAAAAGAGCTATCCTGCAGGAGCTCTTTTAAACAAGTATCCACATGATAGATTTTCAACAGTTTCTGATTTTTTATATCTGACATCATTGGGCAACTACGGATGCCTATAGTGCTCTAAGGAATAAGGAAAGATAGAAAAAAAAAAAAAAAAAAACTAGCCTCTAGTCAGGTGGCTAACGTAGCTACATGCTTCACTGTTCTACTGCAGTGAATAGGCCCAGCACTGCTAAAGGCCATGCTGTGGCAGTGCAGATGACCTCTGGGCAGTGGACAGAGGAGCGCAACCTCCCTATCCCTCCACAGGTGCACCAGTGGAGAGGAAGGCTGACACTGCTCTCACACTGAGAACTGGGGATGATATTTCCCTGGGGCCGCAGAGCTGGGCGGCACGCGAATATTCCTCCGCCAAGCAGAGGGGACGAGGGATCCGCAAATTAAGACGACAAAGGGCAAATTTATTTTGCAGCACCCGCACCTAAGCTAGCTTTTATTTTTACAACTGAAAGTCCTGTAAAGCCCCTGAGAGGGCGCTTCCTTGTTAATGGACTGAAACCTGGAGTGCGCCATGTGGGAGAGCGCCGGACCCCCACGGCGGAAGTGGCTCTGATCACCGCAGGAGAGATGCATCTCTTTAACACCAGGCTGTGTGTGCAGGCCCATGCATGCCAAATGTAAAAAGGCCCGAAGACCCCTGCTGTCTCCATTACCATAAGGGATGGGAATGATCTGTACCCACAGCTATGTCTGAGGAGTGTCCGTCAAAGAAGTATTCCCTTGTCAATGGGGTACTTTCCCACAGGTAAATGTTTATTTACATGTTTATTTGGGATTTTGGAACATCTACAGCATGCAATACATTTGAAGCCAGCGTTCCTAGCCTGTCAGAGGCGGGCGGTTGTCCGGCTGATTTGATTTCACCTGCTAAGCGTAGACCAGATGAAGAACGGCTTCTGAAGCAAAACGTCAGAGGTGTGGAGACCCAACACATCACTTACAGCAGCAGCCCCGACATGAAAGATGTACAAATGCATGAACACATCCATAAAAAAGCATAAATATACAGGGGCACGTGTATGAAGTGCATAAAATATGAGTCCAGAGGAACCCAAGTTTCTTTCTTTTGGACATTTCAAGTTTGGTTCTGAGGCACGTATACGAAGGCCTAGCTCGGCTGCATGAAAAACTACAGTCCAAAGTTCCCACACAGGACCTAAGGAAGACACCTTAAGACAAGATAACAGCAGAATGTTTTTTTTTTTTTTGATGTTGTTTTTAAATGTGGCCTTTATCGAATTGGAGAGGCATAAATGCCAGTGCATTTTACTAACGTGATTGACACCGACTCAGATTTGCTTATTTAGCGAGCGTTCAGCTAAGATACTGAACAGCAGACAGGGTTCAGTCCCACCCAGTGCACTAACTCCTCATCCCATCTGAATCTCATCCAGGATACTGACCTCACTCTACCTAACAGCAGCTAGTCATCTCCTCTTAGCATCTTCTGCTAGCATGATTGTGCTTTATCAGTCTTCACTGACAGAAGCACAGGCGTGGCATCCGTTTGTGCAGTAGGGCGATGGCCTCAAATGCTGCTGGAATGGAAAGGGAGTTTCCCCGCTCAATGCTCTCCAGCTTCCCTCAACAGATGTTCACAGCCCCTGCGATTGACACCCCCACCCCAGTGCTGGCCTCCAGCCCCAGCTCGCAAGTTCACTCCGGCCAGAACAGCAAGCTCGCCCGAGCCTCATCGTCCCCCGAGAAGGAGAACAAGGCCGGCTTCTGTCCATCTCCCGTCCAAATGTTTTTCGTCTCGCACCGTGGGTCATTTGTCGTGTTTCCCCACCCCTGACGCAAAGCCACCGCGGTAACAGAATCCGGGGCTGACGGATGCACGGCAATAAATAGTGGCGGCCTGGATAAACAGGGGGAGTGGTGCCCTTGACCTCCGTCCATCTGAATTTGGTCCGGAGGGCATGACCCCCCAGTTGATCCTTTCAGAGGTCCCCCACATTGTCGGCACATCTGGCGGGTCCCTGAAAGGGGAAGTGTTTGTCGTGTGCGCTCGCCAGTGTGCATATAGGGCACGAACACATCTCCAGACCTAGGAGATAAGTTAAAAGCAATATTGCTGCTAATGATCCGTCAGTGCGCTGTTGCAAGGAGCAGCTCAGAGAAAGAAGACAAAAGAAACCAAAGCATCTCCCTGGAAACAAACAACAAGCACTCGCCTCTGGAGGGTCCGCTTTAATCTACTTTAAAGGGGAAAATCATTTGAAACCAAACTTAATCTTGGACACAGAACTGGATTCCCACGGATCCCTATGTAATGGCATGTAAGCGCTGCCATGGAAACCATTCTCAATAACACAATATCCATGACTCCCACCCCCCCCCCCTCCAAAAAAATTAATATATAAATTCCATTTCCATTGTTCAGAAATTCATGGAAATTATTTTCTATTGTGCTAATGAGGGGAATAAAAGAGAGAAACTGTCGGCCAAAACATTAGTATCTAAAGAGCACCATGCTGAAATATTTGGCCATCATCCCTCATTTCGACAGAAATACTTCCTAAAAATCCATTATCGTCTTCAGTCTTTCTGCTGCCCCCCCCCCCCCCCCCCAAATTGCCACTCCCCACTGCGGTCACATGACATCTGCATAATGAACAGAGATATGCTCAGATGTCAAAACAAAGAGAGTCTGCAGCTCCTGACTGTTAAACCAGGCTTTCTTCGCTCCTCTGAGCTGCCTAGACGAGGGAAACAAGCAAGTGATGAGACTACAGGGGATCATTTGGCATTTCTACTGCTTGATAAAATCTGAAATCCTAAAATGAAAATAGATACTCCCTCAATAAGGTAATTAACCCGATCAATTTCAAGCTAAAGTATACTTTAACATTCATTTAACGTGCAACATTTATGCGCACTGACTACAACAGTACAAAACTGCAAATAATTGCCTCATGTTGGCAATATTTTTTCTTTCTGAGGAAAAAAAAAACATAAATAGTGACAAGTCTAGACATGAGAATAAATGTCTGTCCAAACCGCATATATATATATATTTTGAAGTGCCTTGTAAAGATACATTGAGAGTGGCCAGATTGATGAGGTCAAGCCAAGCCCTCAAGCCTTACATTTTATTTGTATCTCATTTGTCACAGAGGTGTCTGTGCTGGCCTGAGTGAAACATGTAGAGTATCTACAAACAGCAGGACAGCAGAAATCTGCGGCTAGGTCAAATGAGAGACACGCACATACGCGGCATGCTTCTCCTCTACACATATATACACACGCACTACAGATACATTCATGGGAATGTACACACCTGCGCACATGCAAGCACATGCACACACACACAGCAGCGTGCAATACTGTTGGGAACTATGCTCCTGAGCAAAAGTTAAGCGCCACCAAATTCAAAATGAAGTTACAGAAATTTGACAAGTCCTCAACTCCATACTTTTGCATGGACGACGTAGGATGCATTCAACATGCGTTTCACGTTCAAAAGGCTTTGTAATAAACTGTGCTTATTTGTACGTGTTGGATGTAAGCGGTTGGGAGGCAGTCAGAATAGGATTCTGTTTCTTCCGATCAAAGTCTGCACTTCAGGGGACTGTTTTTTACTTTGCAAAGCCAGGTCTCTCTGCCATCTTTAAAGGACAGTAGGCCCATCCTTTAGACAGTATTAAATGTGTTGAAAATATACCCTTTTTAAAAAAAAAGCAAATTAATTGTGAATTAAAGATCAAATTCTTTTCAAATTAATTTTGTATGCCGAGGTATGTCCAAGCCTTATATAAAAGAATAGGGCAATATTTGTTCTTTTTATGAATTTACTGTAGACCTCAGCTGAAGTAGAACTAGGGTTGTGCTTCTGCCCATGTGCATAGGTATGCACGGACGATGGGCAATGAATCACTCATTGATTTGCTTTCGAACAGAATTGCTCTTCTAATACTGCATGGCTTATTATTAGCCGCAATTCTCAGTAAAAAAAAAAAAAAAAAAACACAAGTCGTCAGACAACTGTAAGCCATTACAGCCCTTATCGTTATTGGCCAGAAATGAAACACTTTAGTACCTCAGCAACATTAACTGAAGCCAGCACAGCTGGCTCAACCTTTAGTGCTAAACACATAGTTGGAAAAGCGTGGCTTTGCAGAATGCAGTGGTGAGATATGCACCTTTTCACAGGAGAAAGGCCCTGACTTTACCTCTGGCAAGAGGATGATTGGTGGAACTGCTGAGCGCTCATTTATGCAGATCTTAGCGTCTGTTTCTCTTCATCTCCAGCATTCGTGATGAAAGTCTTCTCAGAAAGCATATTTGTGCAGAGTAGAGCAGTAGGGATGTGGACAGTCAAGTCAGTTGGTGCAAATTCGCTCCCTAATAAGGTGATGATAGATCACAACTTTCGCATGGACGTACGCATACAAGTTTGTATTCAGGATAAACCCCTTGCGATGAACCGTCTAATTTTCGAGGGGATCCTAGAAATACATTTGTCTCCATGTAAGTTCCATTTCATCTACCATATAGACATAGCTGGCCACCCTCACAGTATCACAGTCCAGAGGCGAATCACTCATAAGGGCATTATCCCAGATAGAACGGACATTTCCACTCCATAAAAGGTCTCAGAGTTTGATTAAAATGGCTGCTGACACAGCCAGATTTAAAGCAAAGAGTCACACTCAAAAGTCCTGCCCCCCCCCCCAGCACAAGTCACAACTGGCAAATGTGGACGATTACATAAAAAAGCTGATTTCATTTGGGACGTGTGCCTGTGCTCAGCTGCAGGGAGGGATTTAACCTGATTAAATACTCCATTATACGCGTTTTGACGTAATCGACTTAGAACTTTGAAGGGACAGATTAGTGCGCGGCCCTTACTCAGTGTGTTTTCAATTACTTGCATGGTACCTAAAGAAGAAGCATGCAAACATATATAGTAAGAAAAGCCTAAATGGTGGGGGGGAATTAAATTAATAACAGTCTTTCCTTTGTAAGTCTTGTAGCACCACAACAAAAAGACCAAAAGAATGTACCAGAGAACCCTGGTTCTACTCTCTGTGGTCCTGATCTCAGCTTGCTTCAATCCAATGGTCCGATGACTAATCACATTATAGAAAAAAATTGGATCCACAAGTATATGCTGACAGCAGACGACCATGCATTTGCTTGCTCTGTTTACACAGTGCTGCGTCAGATCTGACAAACTTAATTTTTTCAGTTCTCCAAAGATTAAATACCCTGCTTTTGTGAAGTCAAATCCAAAAAAAGCCAAAGCTGTATTTGCGAAACAGAAGATAACATTATTGCACAATTGTGTATACCATCATTGACACTGAGAGCACGATGTTTATGAAAGTGTGATGGAATTCTCGTCAAGCTAGCTGCTGCACTTTGGATGTTATCTCCAAAAAAGCACATTTGGACGTACATTTCAGGATAGCAAGAGAGAAAGAGATGGAGAAGTGCTCTGAGCAGTACTGCACCAGGAACCTGAGCATCTGAGACAATGAGGCTGCTATATTTAGCCTGTGCATTGTCACCTCCAGTTTCTCCTCCCTGCATAAGCCAGGTCTGACAGCAGCTCTCCGGCAGGGGATCCGGCTCTCTCCGGGGCAGCTGGGAGGAGGGATGAGCCGCGGGCGAGCACGCATTTCAGCAGCTCTTCACCCGACGGGAAGAGAGGGAAGAATGACAGAGTGAGAAAGGGAAAGCGAGTGAATGCGTGCAAGTGCAAAAGAGAAAGAGGCAGAGATTGAGATTGAGGGAGGGAATCTGGCTTTTAGAGTCCCTTTATTAGCGACCCTGTTATCAGACACCGCAGAGAAAAATCAAGTGTAGAACAAAAAGAAATGTAAAAATAACTACAAATAACAGACTGATTAAAAGCAAGAAGCAAGAGAGAGAGATAGGAGAGAGAGAGAGAGAGGAGTACACCTTTCTCTCTCGGCTAATGTATAAGCTTGTTTGGACAGCCATGATGTCTGTTATTTGCGTCAATTCTAAAACGCCTCTTTTCTTCTTTTTTCCTTTACGGTGTTCCTCACTGTATCTTGGCCTGCAGCGAAGAGCAGGTCCCTGCAGATGTGAACAGAGCATTTCGGTGCTGTGGGGCCCAACCCCACGCCTGACCCACGTGGGCAGAACAAAGCGGCCGACCACCCAAGTGAGTCCAGAACTGAGGCGGATTTTTTTTCTTTGGGTTGGAAAGCTTGCCGCATTAGAGCATACAGTCCCAGTACAGTGACATTGATTCATAAGGTGCGCATTACAGCTAATATGGCCACAGCAGCTTGAGTTCAAAGGCAAAACATGCAAGTTTGGGTGAGGGAGGAGGTGGGAAAATGGAAGATGAAACATCTGTGGCGAGTATGGTTCTGATGGTCCTGGTTTGGGTTGAAGTATTCAGGTGAAGAATTCAGCATGGATGCAAGGCTACTTTGTTGTATGGGTTGACCCATTTCAATATGTTGCAATGTGAAAGACCTCTTTTCTCACACATGGAGCTTTGAGTAATTCTGATGGGCACGGAGTCAAGCTTGGTAACTATAGTAGCCGCTTCTCGAGCTTATGTCATCTGATTTGCCATCACATGATTGCTCGATTGATATGCTAGTTTACTTAAGCTCGCATTCTGAGCAGAGGCTCTGCAGTACGTACGCTTAACATCGCTGCCACCGCAAACGGAGCCACCTGTGACAAGGTTCGTGGTTTTCGTTATCACTGCTACTTTTATAACATGCTTATTTTGGTTACTGCATTCCGTGATTTGCTGTGGTTTGATGTCACGCTCGCATGTCGTCACCTTGGAAGTGCTAGGTTATGCAGGATAGCCAGCGTAAAACAAACTTGTATCATAATTTATGTGGCTTGCTTCGGAAACATTGCGTTTGTTTTTGCCGAAGGAACGTTTCGCATCGGCGTGTCATTTATCAACCGTAAATTCAAAGCAGCGCATGGTCATCAGGATGCAGCCACAAATGCTCGATTCCAGTTCTTGTTTAGCGAACCGGTACTCTGTCAGAAGCTGATCTTATGCGGGTGTCGAAAACCTTTGTATGCTTCGATAACGCAGTAATGCACTGCAGTCTTGTCTTAATCGGGAGCTTGGTGCTTAAATCTGCATGTCTTTCAGACAAGCGTGCCGGAATGCTAATTTTAGTCTTTGCAGTGTTTGTATTCGCAGCGCAGCGCTGCATGTCATGTCTTATTTCACGAAGTTACGCGAGCCGCTAGCTTTCCTTTTTACACGGGATGCTGCTGTTCTTTTGTACAGTCGGGTTATGATTGGGATGCCTTGGTAAATGCATGTGGAACGTCATCTTTCTGCAGCAATGAACGAGCTCGGCATTTGAATCGCATTTATGGTTTACGCCTTACGGAGTCTACAATCAATCACTTTGTCTTTCCAGCTGCACCCAATTCACTTGGACAGGAATATTTGAAACTGCAATTTAATTTTTGCAGCAACCTCTGGGTTGGATGCCAATTGATCCAGTGACTTAAGTTTGAAACCCTTGGGTTTAGCTTGAATTGTTAACTCTTTCCCAGGTTCTCAGTCGTGTAATTACATGGATTGACTGTGCACTAGTAATCAGTTTCGCTCGATTTGGTTCTGAGGTCTATTGGATTACGGCTTAACTTTTGCCTTGTACCAAGCCAGTTTATAGCAATTTACGGGCCGAAATGCTACAGTTTGCCAGTTATTCCCATTCTCAGCGCCCATGATGGCATAGTTGGAGTGTCTATCAAGAAATGTCCTATAGCTCAGATTGTCTTCGACTCATTATTTATTAAAAAAAAAAAAAAAAAGTCTGATGTACATCTAAAGCAATTGGCTCTTCATTAATGCTTGAACAACGGTATGTTTGGCACAGGAATTGTAGTAAATTCAGTAATTCATGTATCCGCGGCCAAAACGAAAGCGTTATTCTCATGATTGCTCTAATGCTGTTCAAATGACTGGTCCAAATCGTAATCCTCATTTAAGTTAAAATCGATTGCTGATATGCTGCTTGGATCCAATAGTTTTACTACAATTACTTCCCTGTTGGCTTTATTCATCTGCTCCTAGCAGGTGCTGCTATTGTAAGTGTTAAGTTGTGGTAACTGTTTGGAAATTGCATGGCATTCACCTCACACCAGCAAATTGATGGGAAATGCTAACTTTGGCCTGCTCAGTGAATCTTAATTTGAAAAAAACAAAAAAAAAAACACAAAAGCTGCGGAATTAGTGGGAACAGCCATCCCAGTCAGCTTTAGTTTCTGAAATCAATCTGGTATTGCTTGTCCTTGTCAGTAACTGACAAGTCTTTGTTACTTCCCAAATTGGGGGAAACGGCTATCATTGGTGGCATCTACGTCCGCAATGCGAGTTGGCAAGAGGTCATGTGATCCGTGCATTTTTTGTTTTTTTTTAACAACTTATCGCGTATGTAATGAGCAGATATTTCTGAAAATCCTGTGGGTGGGTCACAATTACGTCAGGGATAGACCCTGCTGATTTTGACCATCATCACTAGCACAATATGGCAGCCACCTTGAAATCTTATGACACTCAATGATTGTACTTGCTCCACTCAGCAAGATTCCGACTGTGCTGCTTAAGTGAACGTTTGCACTCTAGAAGTGCCTCTAGTGTTCCTGTATAACCATACACTAGCACCCAAGTTGGTTTTAAAAAATTAATAAATAATAAAATTAAAAATTAATAAATATTTTGCAAAGCAGAACATGGCAATCAAGAAAACTTCAAAGTGCTTGCCAACATCAAACTCATATACTCAAGCTGTGGCTTATCTTGCGCATGCTCAGCAATGCCATGATGCGGCATGTTGCCATGCTTCACTAATATCTACCCCATGTCGGCATCCAGCTAGTGCTTGTGGTCTGCTACTCATTACATTCAAACTGATTTGCTTTGCCTGCTCAGTATGTCCTACAGTCTATAACAGCCAGTTGCTGGATCGACCAAAGGTCACTGCTGCAGGGCTCAGTCATTAGCCTCTGATGTTTGGTTTTGCTACACCATTGTTTTTGGGGGATTCTAGCAACTCTCCCAGCTTTCAGATTCAGCAAGGTTTTTACCGTTTTCATTCATAAGTGTGTGTACATGCATGTATGTGTATATATTTATATTCTCCCTTTTATATCAATTTTATGGAGTCGGCAGCATTTATTCATGGTACATTGCTAGCATTGCTTCCCACTGTGTTCTCCACTAATTGTCTGCTTTTCGTTTCTGCATGTCCACGGTGGACCCTGCCCTGAGTATGCTGCTGCTGATCTTAGCATCAATGCCACCTGGCCTCTGCACAAGCACTGCTCCACCATCATGGACAAGGTCATAGCATCAGCAAACTACAAATACTGGGCTGCTTGTCAACTTCCCTTTCGCTTTACGGCAACCATGAACTCGGACCCTGGGACGGTCAGAGAAGGATGGACCTTCCCTCTTAAGCCTGGTTCCTCCCAAGGTTTCTTCCTATATTTTAGCACATAGGGAGTTTTTCCTTGCCACTGTCACCACTGGCTTGCTTTTAAGGGTTCAGACCAAGGTTTTTCTACAAAGTGCACTGCGACCAATTGAGTTCCTTTGATCATCTCGGAGGTTGGGGAACCCATTTCTAGTTCACCGCTCAGCTCTGCTTCATTTCTATATTCAAGCAGTGCATTGCCTCCTTCGTGGCTTAATGAAGGTATTAAGGCCTCAGGACATTGGATACGCAGCCAAGAATATTACCTTCACCCAGGAATTAAGGACATTCTGGAAGCTCAAATGGATATGTAAGACTGTAGATGGTCACCAGGTTTTGTATGTTAAACAAATCCTCCTGTACTTCTGATTCATGCGTCATTTAGTATACTCTATACACATAGTCAGGCCATGAAGCGTCACTCTTCAGCACACGTCATGTCATTCACCACAACATGCACTTCAATTTATTATAGGTTCTGCCTCATGTCATTTACTTCAATTCATATAGAATAATTCTCATGAATCTTTTGAGAGGACTATCACTACATTTAGAATATTTCTCTTGTGTTTGGCTTCAAGAGAAATGGTGCCAGCCGCCGGGCTGTCGCGACACATACTATACTTCACATAGAATATTTCATTGTACACGGCTTCAATACAGGTCTATCACTACATTTAGAATATTTCTCTTGTGTTTGGCTTCAAGAGAAATTGTGCCAGCCGCCGGGCTGTCACGACACATAATACACTCACATAGAATATTTCTCTTGTGTTTGGCTTCAAGAGAAATTGTGCCAGCCGCCGGGCTGTCACGACACAAAATACACTCACATAGAATATTTCTCTTGTGTTTGGCTTCAAGAGAATTTTTGCCAGCCGCGGGCTGTCACGACACATACTACACTTCTCATAGATTATTTCATTGTACACGGCTTCAAGAATGGTGCCAACCACTGGGCTGTCTCGGTACACTCACATAGTATATTTCTCTTGTTTGGCTTCAAGAGAAATTGTGCCAGCCGCTGGGCTTTCACGACACATGCTACACTTCACATAGATTATTTCATTGTAGACTGCTTCACTACAGGACTATCACTACATTTAGAATATTTCTCTTGTGTTTGGCTTCAAGAGAAATTGTGGCAGCCGCCGGGCTGTCACGACACATGGTACACTCACATAGAATATTTCCCTTGTGTTTGGCTTCAAGAGAAATTGTGCCAGCCTCCCGGCTGTCACAACACATAATACACTCACATGGAATATTTCTCGTGTTTGGCTCTAAGAGAAATTGTGCCAGCCGCCGGGCTGTCACGACACATAATACACTCACATAGAATATTTCTCTTGTGTTTGGCTTCAAGAGAAATTGTGCCAGCCGCCGTGCTGTCACGACACATAGTACATTCCACATAGAATATTTCTCTTGTGTTTGGCTTCAAGAGAAATTGTGCCAGCAGCTGGGCTGTCACGACACATAGTACACTCTACATAGAATATTTCTCTTGTGTTTGGCTTCAAGAGAAATTGTGCCAGCCGCCGGGCTGTCACGACACATAGTACACTTCACATAGAATATTTCTCTTGTGTTTGGCTTCAAGAGAAATGTGCCAGCCGCCGGGCTGTCACGACACAGTGCACTTCACATGGGATATTTCTCTCGTACTTGACTCAAGAGAATTGCACCAGCCGCCGGGCTGTCACTACACACAGTGCATTTCACACATAGTATTTTTCTCGTACTTGGCTTCAAGGGAAATTCTGAAAGCCGCCTGGCTGCCTTTAAACCTATGGAAGCACCATATTTCATTGTTGGCGGGCATCAGTATGGTTCTGTTTTGGGGGGTTAATAGCAGCTCCCTGCCTTCAGTTCCACGCTGGACGGGCTGGGATCTCTCGAACAGAGCCATACCGCCAAACTCAATGTATGCTTCCATGTTTTAATACATTTTCTCTTTGACAAAGTGTCCCATCAGAAATTGCCTCTATGTTGTGACGAGCTGCTCTCAGCTGTTGCATTCGTTTAAGACTTCTAACACTTCTCACCAAGCTACCAGCTGTTAACAGATTGTATACGGTTGCTGAAGGATTAGCAGGGTTTGTGGAGAACGGGAGCCTTAGCTCAACTACCCAACTTAGAATAGAACTACAAACCCTAGTGTTCATGCCCAGATACCTGCCTCTCTCCATCAAGCTATAATACGCTCTGAGAGTGTTAGGGAGTGTTGCTCCCTATTCCTATCTGTAGTTTTCTGGACCTAAGACAGCTCAAATTAGCAAAAGCTGCATGTACATAATCCCAAAACCTTGACTAATAAAGTGCTAGTATCAGCTCTGTTAGGCAGTTATTCTTCTCCTCACTTCAATGGTTACAAGAAATAGTCCACAGCAGTGCTCCAATGAGTTGTTTGCCTAATTGCAGATCTACTGGACCAATTAGAAAGCTTGGCTGGGATGAGAACTTCAGCAGTGAACGCAGATTCATGAGGCTGTGTACCCTTTCTAGTTGGGTAGGAAAGACTATGGTGGAACTGCATACACAAGAGCGGCAAGGAAGACACAAGCACGTACAGTTCTCACGCAAGGTATGCCTACGTACGCACCATTATGTCTGCACATCATTTCACCGCATGATTAAGTCATGGAATGGGTCATTATAGATATGAAATAATCAAACTATGTATGATAATAATTGTATGTAACAGTAAGCTTGTTAAAGTGTGAAAGCTCAGCACCGTAAAAGAATTAGCTTACCAATGCAACCTTTAAAAGTCCCTTGACATTTTTAGGAGGAAAAAAACCATAGCAATGAAGAAGCCATGCAAGAAAAAGCTGATGGATTGGGAAACAATTAGCAGTAGCAGCCTCCAGAGTTAACCCTTTCAGTGCCGTGGGCAACTATAGTTGCCCAATGATGCAAGATACCAAAATCAGACGCTGTTGAAAACCTGTCATGTGGTAACTTGTTTAAACAAGTTGCCACATGATAGGTTTTTAACAGCTCGGGATAACTACATTTTAAATTCCTTGAAAATGTATTCAGTGCTCAAAGCTATCGATTTTCCTGCAGATACTGCTGCTGTTAAAAAAAACGTAAGAGACCTGAAACCAACGGCAGAATCGACGAGAACGCATTTTTTACAGCAGGATGAAATCTGTGTTGACATGAAAACTGAACTGTTAACCATACTTGCGCTAACATCCTACCGAGCTCGCTATCTAACTTTATAGCGACACAGTTTGGCTCGAAGTGTTTCCTGTCTCAGACAGCCATTTCATTCATGGATAATGACAACATAACACAGAGACAGCAAATTGGTCTTGTGACATGAACAAAAACACGGCCTTTAAAAAGTTCGCTGCTAACTAAAATAGTGTGAAATTTGCAGGCAAAGTAACACTAGAAGCTACAAGCTAGCTGAGGTGGTTGGGCTGTCTCTCACAGAGATGAACAGGGTGCCAATTTCATGATGACTATTAAGTATACATGCCAATCTGTAGGGAGTAGCGCTACAACATCATTTCCATTCAAAAAACTAACCAAACATTCATCTTGTTGTGGCTATAAGTCGCAGATACCTGGGATTTTCTCCACGACAGAGCAAATGGTCTCCCATGTATCTATGTCTGTGGCCATTGTTGATTTCAAAGACTAAAATTTCAAACTCGGCGCAGCTGCTACATCATGGCTCTTGGCCACGCCTTCTATTCGTTGGTTGGTCTGGCAGACTTTCTGCCAAGGTAAACGAGGCAGAGCTCCGAGTGACCAGACTGAGCACTGAAGCGAAATGAAATTAAGTGGAAGTACAAAGGCTGGCGGAGTCAGGCTACTGTTTGCCAGGTTCCCCTGTATAACACTTCAGGCTTGCATTGATTGCGGAGTGCGGCTGTGATCTAGCTGGGTCAGACCACTGCACTTACCTCCGGCTGCGGTGTCAGACCTGCTGATAAACCAGGGCAATTATTACCCCTCTGAGAGAAGACAGCATCAGATAAACGTTATCACCCTCACTAAAATCGGTCTTCATTATTTGGACTTATTTTGGGCAGAAGGCAGCCTCCCAAACAAAGCACTTCTCTCACTTCTTTAAAGGGTAGAATTCACCTCCGAGATCCATTACAATGGGACCAACTCCCTCTCCATCGTCATCTCCTGCTGCCCCCAGCTAAACTTGGCCGTTTCACCCTCACATCTAGCTCAGACAGTGATGCAGCTCAGAGAAATAATGGAAGTCTCTCAAACAACCAGCCCCGCAAAGCAACAGCCCATTTGGAGCAAACACCACAGCATAAGCCAGACATTTAGCCATAAACAAGTTAAGTTATTGACGGCAAAAAAAGAACCTGTGTCTTTCCCTTTGTGGTATTTAACACGGAAAATTAAGGCTGCTGTAACATGAGCAGCAGGAGGCTCTGACAGATAGGAGCAGGACGTATTTGAGTAAGACACCAACATAGATAAAAGGTAACCAGAAATAAAGTGCTCTGTGGGTGAGCTGATCTCTCCGCTAATGAATTCCACTTCATGACTACTGACAGCAGGCGGAATTGAACACAGGGCGCTTTGTGTGCTCAAAAATAATCATTTAAACATCGCGTTATGACTGTGAGAGAACGGTGAACTGGGTGGAAGGAGAGGATGTTAAGCCTAACAATTTGGCGAAATGGCAAGCAAGTGGACAAGCGTTACTGCATTTATTCTCCTTGACAAAATCTGATCCCCGTGGCTTCCAGGTGTTTGCTAAAACACAGCTAAAAAATAAACAAGGCTAAACACTCTGAAATGTGGCCGAGTGAAATGCCCAGGGCCATTACTACATAATGGGCTCCCATGCTCTGTTGAGTGGGTGGTTAACCCTTCCATGACTCGCTCCTGTTTGGAAGGTTGTGACCTCGAAACTTGAAATAGGCTGCGATTATGGCCAGTGGATAAAAATAGGTGCACCCATTCCCCTCACTGCGTGGGAAGGACAGATGTGAGCTGTGCCACGCTCGGGGGCGGGGCCTGGTCTGTCCTGGTTGGAGAGGGAGGCTAAGGCTGGGTGCTACCATTCAAAACCTAACACCACTGCAGTGCACTGGCGGGACATGACCCACATTCTCTGTACTCTCTCCTTGTATCAGCCTTCCTATTTCTCATGAGAGAGAGAGAGAGAGGCCAGAGATAATCCAGTGCAATGCCACAACATTTCAAAATAGTATTCGCAAGCTTATTGTTCAAACCAGCTTTTCAAACAAACCTGCTGGCTTTTAAGGAATTATACAACTAGATGGATTACCTTCAGAGAAACGAACTTCAGACATACGTATTGGCAGAATATCTAGTCAGAATGGAAAAGGGTGCATGACTTCACTTGTGAAAAGGCATTTGCCCCCTTCCTGATATCTTCAATTTTTGCATATTTGTCACACTTCAATGTATCAGATCATCAACAAATTTTTATATTAGACAAAAAGAATCCTAGTAAATGCAAACTGCAGTTTTTACATGATAATTTTTTTCATTGCAGGCAAAAAAAGCCATTTAAACCTACCTGGCCCAATGTGAAAAAGTAATTGCCCCCACAGTAAATCAACCAATTAAATACAAATTGATACTTGCATTCAATTTCATTAGACAAACCATGGCAAGATTTCCATCTGTCCTGTTGAATCCAAGTCACTAAAATATACTCAAAGCCAATGAAAACGCAACACTCTGAATTTTGATTTAATTTTGCTCAAGACCTGAGTAATCCAATTTTGAGTTCTTAAGTGACCATTGGGGTCACAATGTGTACCTCGTTACATATGAATGATCATCATGTAACTCAACAGTGTGAGTTGGACTCTCATGAATCCATATTGAGTACAACACATGGGATTAGGAGTTGTGCAAGTACAGTGGTTGAAATGAAGGAGGGGTTGTCTTCCCTTTATAAAGGCATGATAAAAGCCACACAAAAAACATTTTTAAGTGTCATAATGCCACGTCTGTCGACTGAACAACGGAACAGGGCCCTGGGTATGCTAGAGGCGGGACTAAGTGCCCGACAAGTGGCTCACCGTTTTGGGTGTAGTACGTCCAACTGGGACGAGCTCTTTCATCAAGAGTACCCAGACCTCAAACCAGGCAGCAACTCCAGAATGCACTACAGGCAGAGTGACAACAACTTCCCCAAGACAACCTAAGACGCTTAGTCAGGTCCATGAGGAGACGTTGTACTGCCTGCGGGGATGTTCGTGGGGGTCATACCCGATACAGACTGTTCTTTTGAGTTAATTTTTAAATGTGTGTTCTGCTCAGTCTTCTTGTGATTTTTCATTTTCAACTTGTGCTCGTTATGTTTAATGCTTCTGTTTATTATTGTCAAAATCAGCCCATTAACACATTTATTTCATCAAAGTCCACCCACACAACATATTTGAATTGTTAAAATAAGAAAATAAATTTGAGTCACAAAATTATTTGAATCCAAACTGGTGTTGCGTTTTCATTGCCTCTGAGTATAAAACTTGTCCAGCAATATGAATAAGTAACAAAGCAGCACATGATGCCTCAATCTAAAGAAAATTAAAGAACAGATGTAAAATCGTTGACATCTATTAGTCTGGAAAGGGATACAAAGCCATTTCTAAGAAGTTGGGACTCCAGCGAACCATAGAGAAAGCCATAATCTACTGATAGATAAAACTTGGAACAGTGGTGATCCTTGCCAGGACTGGCCAACCTACCAAACTGTGGACCAAAAATTCACCCACGAGATCATCAAAGAACCAGGAAGAACATCTAAAGAAATGCACTTGCTTCAGTTAAGTTCAGTGTTCAAGACTGGACAATAAGAAAGAGACTGAGCAAAAATGGCATCCATGGGAGAGCTGCAAGGCAAAAACCGTTGCTGACTAAAAACAATACAAAGGCTTGCCGAACATTTGCCAAAAAAATATTTGATGACCCCAAGACTTTTGTGATAATATTCTGTGGACTGATGTGCCAAAGTGGAACTTTTTGGAAGGCATAAATACCGTTACATCTGAGATACAGCTCACACAGCATTCCACAAGAAGAACATCATACCAACACTCAAACGTGGTGATGGTCTGAGGCTTCCTTGCCGCTTCAAGTCTTGTGCAACTTGCCATAAATTCTGGAAACATGATTTTTGCTCTCCACCAGAAAATCCTGAGGGAAAATATCTGCCCACAAGCTCATGACCTAAGGCTCTGGCACAGTTGGATGATGCATTAGGACAAGGATTTGAAGCACATGAGCAAGTCCACTTCTGAATGGCTCAAGAGAAGCAAAGTGGAAGTTTTGGAGTGGCATAGTCAAAGTCTTGACTTGAATTCAACTGAAATATTGTTGCATTGCTTGAAACAGGCCCTTCATGCTTGAAAGCCGACCAAATGGCAGAATTAAAACAATACTGTAAAGAAAAGCAAGCCAAAATTCCTTCACAGTGATGTAAAAGTCTCAATGCCAGTACGTTTTAAAGTTATTGGTTTTAGGGGGGCAATTGTTATTATTATTTTTCTTTTTCATGTGGGTGATATAGGTTTTGAATAATTGCATGTTCAAGAAATGAAATGATCACTTAACAGCTGCATTTTGCTTTTACTCATGTTGAAATTGTCATATAATAAAATTATTTGGATGATCTGCAGTATTTACGTAAATATGACAAATGAGCAAAAATATAATAAATCTAGAAAGGGGCAGTTACATTTTCACAGCACTTTACGAGAAAAATGTGAAAAAAACATTATATACCCCCCTTTCTAAATGAATGCTTCCAATTTTAACATTCATGAACCATAGTAATGCTCCTGCCTCTTCAATATACCAGAGATCCTACAAAACCCAAAACCAGTGAAGTTGGCACGTTAAGTAAATCGTAGATAAAAACAGAATACAATGATTTGCAAATGCTTTTCAACTTATATTCAATTGAATACATGCTTGGATGGCAACATATGTTGCTCCAAAACCTGTATGTACCTTTCAGCATTAATGGTGCCTTCACATATGTGTAAGTTGCCCATGCCTTGGGCACTAATACACCCCCATACCATCACAGATGCTGGCTTTTGAACTTTGCGCCTATAACAGTCCAGATGGTTCTTTTCCTCTTCGGTCCGGAGGACACGACGTTCACAGTTTCCAAAAACAATTTGAAATGTGGACTCGTCAGACCACAGAACACTTTTCCACTTTGCATCAGTCCATCTTAGATGAGCTTGGGCCCATCAAAGCCGGCGGCGTTTCTGGGTGCTGTTGATAAATGGCTTTCGCTTTGCATTGCAGAGTTTTAACTTGCACTTGCAGATGTAGTGACGAACTGTAGTTACTGACAGTGGTTTTCTGAAGTGTTCCTGAGCCCATGTGGTGATGTCCTTTACACACTGATGTCGGTTTTTGATGAAGTACCGCCTGAGGGATCGAAGGTCACGGGCATTCAATGTTGGTTTTTGGCCTTGTCGCTTACGTGCAGTGATTTCTCCAGATTCTCTGAACCTTTTGACGATATTACGGACCGTTAGATGATGAAATCCCTAAATTTCTTGCAATAGCTCGTTGAGGAATGCTGTTTTTAAACTGTTCGACAATCAGCTCACACATTTGTTCACTAAGTGGTGACCCTCGCCCCATACTTGTTTGTGAATGACTGAGCATTTCAGGGAAGCTGCTTTTATACCCATTCATGGCACCCACCTGTTCTTAATTAGCCCGCTCACCTGTGGGATATTCCAAATAAGTGTTTGATGAGCATTCCTCAACTCTGTCTTTTTTGCCACTTGTGCCAGCTTTTTTGAAACATGTTGCAGGCATCAAATTCCAAATGAGCTAATATTTGCAAAAAATTACAAAGTTTACCTGTTTGAACATTAAGTAACTTGTCTTTGCGGTGTATTCAATTGAATATAGGTTGAAAAGGATTTGCAAATCATTGTATTCTGTTTTTATTTACGATTTACACAATGTGCCAACTTCACTGGTTTTGGGTTTTGTACCAAAATGCCTGAGACTGGCACAAAAATCCAGGAATCAATAAAGAAATCGACAGTAAACTACAGTTAGTATCTTGGCCAGTTCTGACAAAACCCTACACAGTCTGCAAGGACTTTCTATATTAAAAAACTTTTACACATACAAGGTTACCAGGAGTATGACTACAAGCACTAACCTAAAAATTACCAATATAATTTTGCAGACAAGCAATGTGTTAAAATTAGCATAAGGATACGACTCAAAAGAAAGGCAAAAAGGAAAGGGACCAAAAAGAAGAGATTAAGGAGACTAGTGGTCTCTGCATGAGCCTTGATAACCTCCATGCTTCTACGATCACAACAGCCTTTCCAACCTCCTTCCTCTTCTTGGACCTGAAGGGACTGGTCGCAGCCTCCAAAATTCATGCCTAAGCAAGCATTCCTTCACTTTTTCATCATATTTACACTGCCTCTGGACCGAGCTGATAACATTCATGCCTTTCCAACTTCTTACAGCCTTCCACAAACATCCCAGAATAGAGCTCCTGCTTTTCATTTAGAGCTAAAACACACATCATCTCACCCTCCATAGAATTGGAAATGCCAGTGCTTCAGGTCAGTGAAACAAAGAAATATAATAGCCCGATAAGATTTTATATCTAAAGGAAATAATAGTTCTAGAGTTACAAATTAAAGGTGATACAACTATACATATTGATTAAACATCATACTGCGGCAAAAATATTGGACTGGCTCAATTCAGCATTGAGCCAAACCTTTCAGAAAATGATAATGGAAAAGATTAAGCAGTTCATTTGTACTTCCTAGCAGCATTCTTTTATCAACGTCTGCATTATTCCGGGCATAAGAATGTATTCCAGAATGCGTGCATTCGTACAATGCAATTTTTTAAAACCTTTATACCCAAGCTGTAATCTGTCATCTTGCACCCGCAAATCCCTTGTCATCTGTAAATGGGCTTATATGAAAGCCGATGTAGAAATTTACATAGCAGGTCACATGCACGGACCAGTTCACTTACCCCGCAGCAATCTTGCATGGAAGTAAGTCTTTAAGCCTTTACTGATAAAGAGGGGGCTTTTAAAATAGCAAAAAACCAGTTGTGTTGTCAACTTGCATGCAAGGAAAATTTTGAAATGTGAAAATGGAATTTTAATATGGGGCTGGAAGAATGAATAATCTAAAGCAGGCTCAGCACCACACGTATACACACACACACGCACACGCACACACGTTGGGTTTTCATGTCTTGTGGGGACATTCAACAGACTTGCATTCATTCCCTAACCCCTTTTCCTAACCTTAACCCTCAACAGTACATGCCTTACCCTAACTCTAACCTTAACCTAATCCTGACCTTATCCTAACCCAAACCTTAACCCCTAACCCTAAAATAGCTAAATTTCCTTATGGGGACCTGAAAATGTCCCCATAAGGATGAGGAAATCTGAAAATTCCATAAAGGTTGGTAAACATGGACCACATGCGCGCACACACACACACACACACACACCCACCCACGTGTGCACACGCATGCAAAAGCACGCACACACCTGTGCGCACATGATAACACAGACACACATGCATGCACACATTCACAGGCATACACACTCATCCATATGAGCACACACACACACACACTCACACACACACACACCTGTGCACGCATAGAAATGGATGCGCACACCTGTGCACACATAGAAACACAGACACACATGCATGCATGCACATACAAATGCACGCACATATCTGAAAACACACACACACATGCATGCACACACACTCAAACATATAAAAACATGCACACTATCACAAATACACATTTACACAAATATGCTACCTGGTGCTCCAACATCCGCAAAGCATTTCGACCAAATAATTTTTTTCTTCTAACCCTCACCTGTAGGGCTCTAATATTGCCAGACCTGAGAAAAGGACATTGAAGACCTCAAAGAACAATGAAAATGAACTTCAAGTAGTTTGCTGAGGGGAGGTTAGACTGATTACAAGAGCCACATGGAAAATGCTGTTGGTTTAAAGGGTCAGGATTTATACTCGAGTGTGCTGAGTGACATACTTCTAGATGTACCAAGGATCCGGGCTGCTGTAAGATCACATTTGCGGATTACAGCACATGCATTTTAAAACTAAGAATGCATGACAAACACACAGAATCATGCTGTGAACCCATTTCTGCAGTGGGCTGCCGTGTCAATCGAGAGGAGAAGAACTCTATAATATGCTATAACGGTTGATTTCAGACACCCACGTGCCCAAAATCCAAGTATAGCAAATTCTAAATGTGCAAACAACAGCATTCTGCTGTAAATGAATTATCAGATCCTAGACACGCAGGTCAAGCAAAATTAACTACGGGAATTTAAAAGCCATTGCCTCTCCTTCAGACAAAATAAGCACATTAACAAATAAGTGGCAGAGAACAGCTGCTCTGTCAACCGAAGATTCCCTCAAAAACCAATTAAAATACACAAACTCTCGATTAAAAGAAATTAAAGGAAAATGACAACTCTGGAGGTTTGCCAATTTAGAAGTAGCAGACTGTGAAATCATACTTGATTAAGTCTGGGAAAAAAGGTAAGTGAGAGAACTAACAATTCAAAGCACCAGTTCCACACTAACCTAATTCCATGCCTCTTTATAAAGCTTTCGTTGGAAAAACAAGGCCTTGCAACAGCTTTTTATTTATTTATTTATTTTTTATTATTATTTTTTATATTGGGTAAGCGATTTTGCCATACCCAAACGTGATGCAAGTCAAGTGCATTTTAAGTACACGCAATGCTTCAATTTTTATATCATATGCATTCCCCAATACTCTGGACCGGGAAACCCCTCAGGGGTGGATATTATTTCACTCCGGTCTATTCATCTCACTTGTAAAAGGAAAGTCAGTGTAGATTAAGATTCTGCTAAGGCTCAATCTACAAATATTTTCCTTATGATTAGCTTTTCAAACAAAAGGTGAACAAGGCCACAGAATGTAGCTGGAATCTGACTGGACAAAAAGAAGCATTATAATACCTTAGGAAAATAGAGAGGATATGTGGTCTACCCACAGTATATACCCACAGTTTTCGTATGAGCTTTGGGCAATTTTTAACAAGTTTTCTGTCTCCATACATTAATCAATAATCAATAAATGCTCAATAAATATCCTGTGTAATAACAACATCATTTCTGCAGCTCTCACTCTCTCAGATTAATGCTGGTTTATTGGCAGGAAACACGGTTAAATTATGTCAAAGCACACTGTAACAATTCTAATGCTGACTACAATTATATAAAAGTGAACATTCCCTACTAAAATATCACCTTCAGAAAAATACACCCCTGCACGCACACATGGACAGTACACATGTACTAATGCACACATCAAGGATAGATGCAAAAGATACTTCTGACAGAAAAAGGTAAGAGAGATATTTCAAGCCCTGGAAGTGTGCCCAGCGAAGTGTAAAATCCAACTTGACTGCGGGAAAGAGAGAGGAGAGGGCCTTTAATAGAGAGCTGCAGAGGCTTAATGAAATTGGGCTCCCCCTCCCCTTCCAAACTCACTTTTCTCTCTCCTTTTGGCCACGTGTGCTGTGGTAATCAAGCTCTGATAGGCCACGGGAACAGAACAAGATAGGGGCATGGTACTCCACTGATCCATGCAATCACTCCGTGTAATCCCCCAAAAACCTTTCCCTACCACCCCCTTCATCCAAAACTCTAGCAGGAAGCTCCTTCTACAGTCCTACCTGGAGCCATGACTCTCCTTAATGCAGCTCAGTCTATACACTATGATGACAGCAATCCCTATTCATTTCGCTTTACTGAGCCAACACTAATTATTTCCTCACACAAAAAATTAAGTTCCGTTATTGCAGATAGTTTTTTATGATGACAGGCCCCTAGTTCCAGGGAACCTTGACCTCGAAAGTACAGAAAACCCAATTATTCCCATTTCAGACACAAATCACAACAGCACGGAGGTGCTTTTGCTTACTATGGACTGTGTAATATGAAAACACTCAGATTTGCCAAGCAGAGCTGTGGACACTTAGCTGAGCCAAGATTGTCTTTTTTTCCCTCTTCCAACCGCACTTCACCACATCCCAGAGAAGAAATGGCAGCAAAGAAGGTCTTTGGCAAGGAACCTAAGGGAAATTTTCTCTTTCGGTTTCAGAAGGTGGCTGCAGAATCCTTTCCCTGCGTCGCCAATTAAACTGAAAAAACTGATCGGAGAACGTGGAGCCTCATGCTGTTCCCTTAATCGCCCAACAACAGAACGCCTCATAACAGGGAATTCGAGTAATGCAATTAATGATACTCCACAACCACTGAGCTATTTCTGCACAAGAGATCGCAGCGGCTTCTATCAAAACACTCTCAGGAACAGAAGTCAAGACAAGGTAAGGCCTCCTACCTTTGAACGAGAGGAAGACCCGAGGAGCTGAGAGGGGTTCCCCTTGTGACCCCAGGGCCCAGAGCACCAGGAGAAGGAGGGTCCGTACCCACCACAGTCCGTCTGCCTGCATTGTCGGTCTGTGTCCGCAGAGAGAGCGGATGATCCCAAGTCTCTGGAGGATAGAAGGACAGATTTAGTCTGGACTTTTTCCAAGTCTCATTGACCATCCACTAATTAGAGGCACTCCTGGAGTCCAAACCTCCACCAAGGCAGCAGAGACCAAATCTTGGTGAGTAGGAGCAAAGTTCAGTTATCCCGTGTCATAGGATTTCAACATGGCTGCTGTAGCGGCCATATTGTTTCTTCTCTATCTTTCTTCTCGCGATGAAAATCAATAAGGTCCATCCCTATTATCCCCATAACAACTCAAACTGATCATGAAACGAGGGGTCCAAGACATCAAAGGGTGAGCACGAGTTCCGTTCGACGCTGTCTGTGAGCAACACATGCGTGCGCACGGCCCCTACTGAAAACTGTTTTTGCCCATTTACGCGTGGCTGCCCTTAGCAGGGTCGGTCAGCGACAGTCCCTGTTTTCCATTCTCAGACAGAAACAGGGAAATAAAGTGCCAAAAAATGACACAGAGGCAGGTGCCCCCAGTCAGAAGTAAAGACTTACTACTCATGTTGATCACTCATTTTTTGTCTTTCTGCCGGGGCCATGTGTACGCATGTTTTGCTGACGTAGATGACATCAAACGGTATTTGCGCTCACCCTGAATCGTCAGGGACCCTTCGTCTCATGATCAGTTTCAGTTGCAGTCTGGAATCTGTCACGTGCAAGGTTTAACCAGATGTGGCGCTCTTGAGCTACCATTGTCACTCATGGCTGCCCTAAGCACGGTCGGTCAGTGACAGTGCCGGTATTCCATTCTCGGATAGGCAGCCGACTGACTGTAGAACGGTGACAGTGCAAATGTTGCACCACCTTTCAGCGGCTGAGACCTGCCCGTAACATGCCAATGGCTCTTTTTCTCTCTCCAGTGCCACAACCCAATCCATTTCCTTGATGCAGTCACATTTTTCGTTTGTTTTGTTGGCTTTATGTAGGCTATTGACCGCATCAAAAAGAACAAGTCAAGTGTCACTTTACACATCACAAACATCTCAATGTTTGTTATTACTGAAGTGCTTGGCGCGTTCAGGTGGTGCGTGTCAGGATTACAATACCACACGCTTTTCTTTATTTCCTCTCGTGCCTCACAGGAAAAGCAATAAAAATCAATCGATTCTTCAATTTGCCGCAAACATAGCACATACGTCACTGTTGCGTTTTTCTTGCAGTTAGGTATACATTTTATGAAATTCTCTGATCTGCAGCATTGCATGAATTAGAGCCAGGTGTTGGGTCCAAGAAACAAAAACATGACCTCCGCATCCTTCTGTGCCCGGCTCTAGCCCCCACAATGTCTGTCTTGTCATTATCCCCCCTTTTTAACAGACGGTCCATTTCTACTCTTTACTGCTTCCTCCTCACTGAAACGCATGATTTCAGCACCTCTGTCAGAGCAGATTTATTACAGCAGAGCTCCCATCTCGTTCCTCAAGGCATGTTATTTCCCTTTGACCCTTCATCTGAGAGGAAACAGAGCTCGTGTCTTCAAAGAAAATGAGCTGAAAATAACTGTCTCTGGTCATTACCGTCATCTCATTAAGCTGTCCAGGTAAAGACTCACCACTCAAAGCAACAAGCGCCGCAATAAAGCTCGGAGTTTCCGGACCATTTCCGAAGGCAGAGATGTCTAATAAATGCCTCTATACAACCAGTCCTTTAATGAATCATCTTTGCAATATGTGCAAATTCTTTATAAACATTACTGTGAGATGGTGGCGGCTACTGAGCTGAAAATAGAGGAGGCACAAAAAAAATCTGTCTGAACTACTGATTAGTCACGACCCGCTTCCAGACATTTTCCTTGATTAACATTTTTTTACCTCCGAAAAACACTCAACACTATCAGATGTGGCAAGTTCTTTTCCTTGAGATGTGAAATAAAACTTCATTTGCATGCAAAATTGAGTGCAGTATCACGCATTATTGTTCAAAATTGTGGATGCATAAAACTGATAGTTGTTTTGATTTGAACAATGTAGCCCAGGTTAGGTTGCCTGCATTGCAAGACATGCCACAAGCTAATGCAGAAAATAACCAAGTTGTTTATCTTTTTTATGACTCATCGCTTGTGAATAAAATAGCTACTTTTCTGAATAGCATTTACTTTTGAATTCCCATAACATGAAATTCAAAAGGAGACTGTATGTTAACCTGCCAATGGATTATTCTAATCATTGTAGAACTTTTGAAAGAAGGTAAATGATTCAAAACGATTCAAGACTTTAAAAAAGTTCAAGGGAATTTTTTGCACCTTAATCTTCCGCGGCCACTGCTGCAGTACAGATTACAGAATAAAAGCCATTTATGCAATACATCCATTCTGACTGAGTCTTTAAGCCTGGGGAGTGAGAGCAGCATTGTATACGGACCACTCTTCAACAGCACAACACAGCCGCACCTGAGCACATCAGCGATAAAGCCGCGTTCGATTCTCTCCTTTCCCCTCTTTTCATTATATTCCTCCTTCCCTCAAGACATCTGACAGGCCTCTGCTGTCGCACTGTGTTAATTTCCCGTCTCCTGCACTCTGTATTGGTGGCAGCAACAGTCAGGTGATTTTCCCAATGGCAGAAACGGTTGAACAGTAAAATGGAGTCAATCAGCCTCATGAGAGATAGAATGGGTCTTCTGGTCAAAATCAAGCAGGTCTGATGGACTTCTCGGACCACGTGTTACCTCTTTTGCATTACCGTCTCCCACAGAGCAGGGCACCGTTAGCATTGCTGAGGTCTAGCGACTGCGGTCCTGCCACACCACTGCAGGAAATGATTCCACTGCAACGCTCTCACCCATCAGTAACCTCATTGTGAGACATTTTTGCATTGTGACAGGTGACAATCATCCTGCGATGCCATATCAATATTATCAGCCAGAATCTGATTTGTTTTGAGCAGGAAATGAACAGGGCCAGAGCAGGGCCCCCCGACTAGGCACTGTAACTCAGAGGAGGATGAGGTGAATGAAGAAGAATTACACAGCCTCATGGTAAAAGAGAGAGGATCATGTTCCTTAGTCAGAAAGAAGGTAAGAAATTGAAACCAGCTGTTCAAACCATGACTACTTGCAAGCCATTTGTTAACTATCCATTGTTTATTCGATGTCAAGAGCTTGATTTCCACAAACACTCAAGTTAATGCAATACACAGTAAAACGACCAACTGCCAAAATCTTACTTTTATAAATTACATATATACTTTGTTGATACCGAATATAAAAGAAATGCACTTGGAAACATGAATTTCTCTTTTGATACAAAATAAACCAGCAGCTAATAGCGTCTTCTTAAAAATGTAAATACTGTCAGTCATTTGATTAATATCCCAAATAAATAAATCAGCCAAAATACGCAATACCAACTGAAGTTATACAAAGCCTAAATCAGTCGTCAAATATTTGCCAATATTTTGCTAAACACTTTTTGAGCGTTTCTTAAGCCGGGCTTCATTAAATTGTTCCTTGTCATTCAAGCAAAGGAAACTTTTATAATTTTCGAGTTGGTTGATTTTTCTCCCCAACATTTAAACCTTAAGAAAGACGGTGGCAGGTGCGGCCAACCAGTATGGATTCAAAACTTATTTGAGGAAAATAAAAGAATCAAAAACAGCGAGCTCCAATGAATACTTCGCACAACAATTCTGCCAACAAACAAAGAACCTAAAAGCTTCGTTGACGCATAGGCCTAAGTCAGTCAGAACAATAACCAATACGCGCAGCCTATACAGTAAAAGATCATTGATTATTCCATTCATGAAATCGCAATACAAAACTTATCGCCGATAGAAGCTGACTGCACATATTGACAGCTTCAGACTGACAAGAATAACATATGGGAACGTCAGATACTGCAACCCGTTAAACAAATCTAGAAATATGACTATCCGTAGCATACAAATGGTCAAACCGTTTTTACGCATGACGCAAATGATTTCCTCCCGTGACACAATTGCATAGGCCGGTGCCATGGAACAGAACAATAAATGCCAGTTTCTGTTACGTATAAATAGAAAAAAATATCTTAATGGTGCAACATGTTGTCTCTAATAACGCTGTTTTGGTTAATCTCCCCTCCTTTTTTCTGAGAAGTATGCATAATCAAAAGCAAGAAATCTACTTTTTTGATTTCGGCATTTTTTTTTACCTTTCAAAAGCTCGTTTTACGACCAAAGTTAACTCTTCACAGCAGCTTGCCAAGAACGTCTTTACGCACGAAGTAATGGCAAAATCTACTTAAAGTCACTTTTTTCTACTCATATCAGCACGGCACGGTTCTGTTCTGCATGTCAGGGTCAGTCAGCTGTCAGGTCAAAGCATCACCGAGGCTAGGATATCGCGTCCCATACGAGACGCAAATCAGTAGGTAATGCTGTAAGCAGGAACTTCTCTATTTTGCTGCGTAAAAGTGCAACTGCTTTAGATTGCCGCAGCTCTCAGTGGCACTCAAATCAAACTATTTAAACTCATGGACCACGATATGACGTTATATAGAAATTAATAGGCAACTGAAACGTGTTCAACTTTCTAATGTCCTGATCAATTCATGCCATCTGCGGAGAGTGGCCACGAGAAAACCATGGTCAACGGCAGTCATTCCGCGGTAAGTAGGATATAACTTACTCAACACCTACTACGCGCTAAAACTGGCATGATGGCAGAAACGGGCCAGAAATTAGCTTAGTCTAACACGGTATATTCCTTTTGTGCTCCCAAATTAACAAAAAAATAATTACACCCCTAATTTAATGTACATGCAAGCAGTCAAACAAGTTAATGCCAAAACCATATAACTGAGTGAGTTTAAACATTCGTCTTAGGCGCATTTAATGCTAAAATATACAGTGAGCAAAATAGAGGCAACATGTAGGCTAATGGATTTGGAGATCAGATTTGCGGTTTAGTTGTAGGTCAGTGCACGGCTGAGATTCGATCACTATTGATAAGCGAATCGGTTTACTTTCGCAGAGAACCCGACGCGTGTGGGCTTATGGAAATGCCCGCAGAAATACTTATGCATGGTCCCCAGCGACTTCTGATATGTCAGCTGTCCAGACATTGTGATAATCCAAATTACCAACTTGATAAGCCAAAAATAAAAGTGTGACGATAACGCTCATAAAAAAAAATCAGTGGGCGCACTGCCCTGACACATTATCAAACATGAAAAGAACAAGTATTGGATACACGGCATCCATTGAAACAATGTACAGTTAAATTGCAATGTAGAATATCGCAACTGGAGATTAAGATAAATGTGCAAAAACTAAGCAATTTGGTTCAAAGAGGGGTCTGTCTCGTCTTGACCACAACACAAAATATTTTACATTTCTTCAAAACACGTGAAATTCCCGAACTTATACCCCGAATGAGCCTGATGCCAAACAATAGAAACCAATTTGTATGTTTTAATAAGAAAATGCGTTTTTGCTATTGGAATTAAAGGCGCGTGAATGTCCAGTGGAATGACAAAACGAATATTAGTAAATGTCTCTAAGTAGACGGTTTTTAAAATATCATTACAAATTCAGTGGTCACGGCACATGAAGTATAGCTACCGATTACCTGTTTGTTACTTTCCTCCACAAAGTACTTTAGTTCCACTCATAAATGTCATTTAGAAGGCAGCAAACAATCCAATCGTCTTTATTTCCTCCCAAAGTTGTGAGTGTTATTCCTCTGTTTCAATGCTCATCCAAACCGTGCACATACAATGCTTCACTCAGCCTCGCCGGATTTATGGTCCAATTAACATTTGCAAGGTAGAATTTTATTTCAGGCTTTTGTAAACAATCCCATGTACTTGCTCAAATGAAGTACTATTCCTTGTGATCTGAATAGTGAGTCCGGTTTGACGATACTAGGCGCTGTGATTCGTGTGGGGCGCAACTGACTACTGAAGAAACGCGCTGGCAGGTGGATGCAATGCTCGCATTCGTGGAGGCCACACCCGCTGGGCGGAGATTTACCTTTCGCGCTACCGCCCCCAGTGCCGCCCACAGAGGAAGGCAAGTCTGCCTGTGGCAATTAAGCCATGAACGATTTTAAACGTCAGAACGACGACATTTCCGTGCGTAAGCGCTTCTATGGGGTGTTATTTTTTAAAGTGGGCGATTTATATTCTCATAAACACAAAAAACTACTTCTCACGCTACATGCCCAGTGCGTGATGAAGTCATGGCTGTTCCTCTGTAGGCCACGCAGAAATACTTCAGCTTTTTACCTCTGGCCTGCAGTTGGAAGGTGGAATGCATGAATTTGTAAATAGAAGACTCAGAAACTGATCTTGTCATTCGTTGGCACTTTGGCACTCTCTGGAGGCTGACTTTTCGCTCTGAAACCATTATCGAAGCTGCACTGCCGTCCCATGGATTTCCCAGTGGCCGTGAGTGCCGTTGAAAGTAACTTCAGAATTCCTCTCAGAATACTGTCACTGCGCAGGCTTCCTCTGACCTGAAAGTAACTCGCCGTGCATACCCAACATCATTTTATAATTCGAGGCGTTCGTAGATTAACGGTAGGACCATAGCAGAATAAAGTTACGACCGTCGTTATATAAATTGTGCGATTAACAAGACAAGTGAGAACAATTTTCCCAGTAGCTTCACTATAAGAACGTGGCGAATGTTAACTGGTCAGTATTTATTTATTAATGATGCAGTTTAATTTTTTATTAAGCAGTCTAATTTTCAACAGCAACATTGTTTGTTGAGCAATGACTTACGTCCAGCGTTGGCAACCCTGTAGTAGCTCTGCTTAAATATGGAGCCGTTTTCAGTTTCTGTTACACCGCCAACAAAACGCAAAATGTAAAATGACTTTAAAAAAAGATGCCAGCATGCACAGATTTGTGTCTGAAGCAAAACATTAGTAGGCCTAAACTAGACAAATCACGCGGTAGTATAGTTTCCAACTCTGTATATTTATGCAAATAGCTTCTGTGCAAAGTATTATTAAGCTGAAAGAACCTTATCGCAGGTTTTTTTCTCTCATGCAGCTGCTCCTCAGTATCCGGAACAATGATTTTTGTTATTTTTAAATTAATTATTTGGTATTTTGCTTCCTGTTTGTAACGATAGTCTACTCTAATATGAAATAAAATGTTAATAGGGCGCAAACTGAGACCCGGTGAACATAGTTTTACCTGATGATGATTTGACAATGTGTGTCGTGCAATTCACTGTTCATAACGGATAACTTTGTTTGCCCTTTTGTCCCGGGGAACAGGGAGAGATGGGAATTTCAGTTCAAAAAGGGCGGAGAGGAATATAAATTTTCGGTAATCTTTTCTTTTCTTTTCTTTTGCGCATCTAAGCAAAATTCAGGCGAATATTTTACATTCCCATTTTGAGAGGTGGGCCGGTGTCATTCCCCGAGGTTTACCAGTGCGCTTGACGGTAATGGGTTTGATTATGTCTTTTCTTCTTTCCATCCAGTCCTGCCTCTAATCTCTGTCTGGGAATGTGTTTCGAGAGAATCAATAAGAGATGGGTCACAGTCATGGTGAAGGACTTCAGAGCTCGCTTTGCAGACAGTTTGATACGGTAAACTAATTTAGCAAGTCTGCAGCAGAAACGGCATTCCGCCTGAATTTCCTCACTCCTGGGATATAATAAAAATTGCGTCGGTTCTCTTTGTCGATAAGATTTACTATCCTTGCGAAGACCTGGCTTGTTGAATGAGTATATTTCATATAATTCAGTAATAAATCAAATGATGGAATATGTCTCAAACATAAACTCAAGAAAGTAATAGTTCGACGAAGCAATGATTTTACATTTCTGAATATTAATTCGTATTATTTTATCGGCTGTTCAGTTGCATTTGAAGAGGAAATAGAGGTGAATGGCTTTAGTAAAAAGTTTGGAGGAACAGTTTACAATCCTTTCTAACAGCGCCATACCTGCCTTTTGGGTATTTGAAAACCGGTTTCACCAATGTTCTCTAATGGCTAATTTGGGGTGGCTGCTAACCCACATGATAATACAGAACCACCTCAACATGGTTTTAGAAATCTTAAATTGGCCTCAAGATTGTAGGACCTTTCATACTAGGAGTTAATCAAGCCATGAAAATTTGAAAAGTTCATATTTAGTATGGTTTGAAAGCTTTTGAAGAGTATTCATCAGCGATATGGAAGATTTTTCTCTGAGTATCCCCATGAACTGGTTTTTCTTAAAAAAGTGTGTCCGTTCATGAAAATAGAAGTTGAATTACGACCGCGTTGTAATATAGAGTGACAGCTTTTCTTCAAGTTATGCTTTATGCACCACTAATGCATATTTAAACATATATTTAACTAAATAGCAGTGAGACCTCTTTTCCTGGAATGCTTATGTGTGGTAAACGTAATTGCTCATACGATGTCCCCACTTGTTTACGCAATATGAATGCAAGTCAAAACTATCAAATGTTTTTTTGTTTTTTTTTCCCAATGACCTGTTTCATCTTGCGTTGCAGCATCCTGAAAGAAGACCCTCAGCTTTTACAGTTTTTCTGGGAATGTATTCAAAGGCACTTCCTGTCCATTTACAGACACCTACTCATACATTTTTGACCAGATCTTTGGGACAAGAGGAAAAGCAATTGGAAAAATGAACATCAGTGAACTCCCAGACCTGGAATTCAGTGCACCTCAAGAAAAAAAAAAATCCAAGGATTCTGTGACAAATTGGTTTCACATGGGATGACCACAGCTAATTAATCCTTGTGCCTGAGGTCTGGAGAGGCGTCCAAAACCACAGTCATTGCAGTTACACTTTATCGCATCTCAGTTCCCTCAGAGCAGAACTGTTGGCTTGAGCTTACTCATGGATACGTACACCTCCATACGTCCTAGCAAACTGTTATTCACAAACTTTTGCAAAAGATTATGGACTTGAAACTGCAAAAATGTCCTCTGCAGGTTTGGAAGTTCCTTGCATGGCAGGATAGGGGCTGAGGCTTATGGTTGGTGGACAGCGAGCTGCAGACATTTGGGCCTAGGCATTACGCAGGGTCTGATACAGATGACTGATCCGAAAATCGTGACTTCCTGGACACTGGCCCTCACCTCACGTTTACCCTGTGACAGTTGCAGGGGAGGACTGGGCTAAATGGTGTATCTTTCCTCCTCAATCACTCCCTCACTGGTCTCTTGTACTTTGTTTGCTTGCTTTTAATCAACTGGCTTTATCGTTTCCATCATCTGTCCCTCAGTGCGCAGCCATCTGCCTCTTGCGTAACATGATGGAGGAGAAATAATCAGTGGAATGAGAGCATGCTTACCTCCTGCTGGTACAGGATGGCTAAGCGGTACCTGAGTTTCTGACTGCCTCCCCAAGGACACAGACCGAACAAACGGCCACGGGATATGTAGACAAACCAAACTAGGCTGACCTGAAGGCCTGCGCGGGCCAGCAGTGTGTGGCAGGGGGCTTTGGGGTTAGAGGTCATGAAGGGACAGGTCCCACGGGAGGCTAGGATTGAGTCTAGTCATAACCCAGTCACTAACAGCCATTATGGGACTGCAGTGGAAGGTTGGGTGTTGAGTTTCGGGCAGCAGATACAGCTTCCTGGAATTTCCAAGTCCTGGTCTCCTGAATCCTCACGGACAGTTGTGATCACAGTTTAAACTCAGTCTCTCTCCCTCCCTTTCTGTTATTGATCACTTTTCTCCCCTTCTGTAAGTTCATTAATTGCCAGTGTGCTGCCGACTTGCCAGCACTAATCCATTCTATTCCTTGACCTGAAACTCATTGTCATGACAGATTGCTTTTCTTTTGCGAGAGTATAGATTCTCCTCAATATTTCCCAAAAAAAAATTTACTGCAGTGGCTTTCTCCAAATGCGATTTCGGTTTTGGTGACTTCAGAGTAGAACGTGTCTTGGTTAACTTTATCATCAAAAAAGTTTCATGTACCCAATCAGTGTGTTAATCTGTGTAATGCGTCCACCTAAGTACATTAGTATTTTATGGCAAACTGTCATTATTATTATTTTTTTTTATAATTTATTTATTTATTTATTTTTTGATCAGTCTTAAGCTATCTGTATGTTATTGTGCTTGGCTGGCTTGTGTACCAAAGTAAATGTTTCATGCAGTGTGTTTGTAGATTTAGTTCATCCAGGTTTGATTAGAGCTGCAGGAATCAAGGAATTAACCATTGCTAACTTTTCTGGTTTCTGCGCTCTTTTAGTTTTCACTGTGAAATATGCACTGGTAAAATTTGTAAGCTATTAAAAGTTCCCTATTGACCCGAAATTGTCGTAAGTAGGCGTTAGTGAAAAAATGGTTTAAGCCAGTAATATCTTACAACTAAATAGAACTGCAACAGCTTGTAGAGTGAAATCAAATCAAAATTAAGAGCCAGTTTTGTGATTAAGATGTTATAACTTGCAAGCATTGAAAGAAGTTTATGTGAAATGGAAGCGCATGCAAGGGGATATGATCGAAGAGCCTTTTTTTAATTGGCAAAATGAAGGATAAATATCTCTAATGTGCGTGGTCCCATTTTAATTACTCTACACTGCATACTGTATGGGCTGTTTTTTATTCAACTTCTAATGGCAAAATTAAATCAACTGTTGTAATGTCATAGTAATTCTGACTGCAATGTTCATATTGAATCAGCATGATAAAAGCAACTTTTCTCTTTCAAGTTGAATCGCCTAAAAATGCCATCTCAATCAGTTCCATTCCGCTGCAGAATTACTCCTGGAGAAAGTTGGCAAAGGTCAAATTGGAGAGATGTTTTTCATGAAAGTAAGCTGGCAGCTTCCCTTGCAGACCAGGACTGAAAAGTTATCTGTTCGGCGTAGGGAGAATGAAATTACTCTCCACAGAATAAGAACAGACGCTCAGCTCCTTGGGAAAGCTATTTACTCTCCTCCAATGTCTGCTTTGCTCAGCCAAAATCAAATCCACCTTTTTTTTTTAAGAAATATTGAATTCAACTATTTCACATTAGATGGTGTTCCACTCACACCTATTGTCAGGTAATTATGCCACAGATTCCATGCTTCATATTTTGTTTATCTGTTGCACTTGCCTTGAGCAATTTTAAGTGTTTTCAGGAAAAGAGATTTGACAGTGTTCTTATCAGCTTGGGAAGCTTTTCTTGTCATCCAAAATGCATTCCATAGGCTTAAGAACAGAGAGACTCTTAACATGAGCCAGAGCAAAGTGATGCCTCAGCTGGGATTAGCTTACAAAGGATGTTAATCAATATATATTGTCTACCCTTTCAGAAATTGAATATAGTAATGATATATTGTAATAAAATATATTCTCGTGGAATTATCTCTCAATATATTCACTGAGATCCAAAAGGCCTGGCAATGCGCAAACAAAAAATAGTAATAATAATAAATAATATAAGTTGTACAGCTCTTTCAAGGGGTATATGGCGTGATGTACCTTGCCTCTGAATCTATGTTCCCCAAGGCGAAGCCGCGGCTATTCCTCTATGTAGATCCTTTCAAGATCCTTCACATTCTTGGGTTTGCGTTTATCAACTCAGCCCACAGGTTTTGAATTGGATTGGGGTCTGGCGACTGAGATGGCAAAGTCTGTCCCGAGTCCATATGGCTCATCAGGCCAGTGCTTGACTCCGGTTATAGTAGCATGAAGGAACTTGTAGTATTGTTACTACCCCTGGATGAATGCTAGTCCTTTGCTGGTTACCCCCCCAGCTCTTAGTCAGGTTTCCGTGAGAGTTTGCTGCTACCCAATCGTACACTTGGGAGGAATGACGCACTGTGGGAGTGAAGTGTTTTTGCCCAAGAACGCACCGTGAAAGCCGTGGCAAGGATTTAAATCGCCACCTTCGATCCTACGTCAGACAAACTTAACCACTTCCCTGGTGACTGAGCAGGCCATTGCAAAACATTGATTTTGTTGTCACAGAACCATTTCTGTGTGGATCTTGAGGTGTGCTTTGGGTCATTGTCTTGTTGGAAAGTTGGAAAGCTCTGCCTTCTGGCAGAGACAACCAGATTGCCAGCGAAAATTTCCACTTGGTGGAATTCATTATGCCATTAATCTTAACCAGTGCCCCTGGACCTCTTGAATTAAAACAGCCCCAAAACATCACTGACTCACCATCATATTTTGCTGTGGGTATGAGGTGCTTCTCTTCGTATCCATCTCTCGATGCTAAACATGCCGAATTTGTGTCTGACTGAAACGTGAAATTTTGGTCTCATCTGACCAAAGCACCTTGTTCTTGTCGTAATTTAAATGACATTTGGCAACCTCCAAGTACTTGCTTCTGTGTCTTCTAGTCAGAAAAAGCTTTATTCTGACAACTTCTCTAAAGAGCCTGTGGTTGTTGAGGTGGCGCCTGATGGTGCTTTTTGCAACCCAGCGACCCCAAGATCCCACAAATATTCCTTCACAATGATTCTTGGAGATTTTGTTGCTTCTCTCACCATCCACCTTAGTATCCTAGGGGGCAAAATACAGTTGTGTCCTCTACTCCTGAGGTTTTTAACAGTTCCATATCTTTGAAATGTTTTAATAATTGCCCTGACAGTGCTCAGCGCCATGTTCAATCATTTGGGAATCTTCTTGTAGCCATTACCAGAGTTATGAAGGTCTATGACCATTTGCCTCTTTTGCACTGACATGTGTTTTGTTTTCTTCATGGTGTTGGATCACAAAGGGAT
This sequence comes from Gymnothorax reevesii, assembly GCA_029721435.1. Taxonomy (NCBI): domain Eukaryota; kingdom Metazoa; phylum Chordata; class Actinopteri; order Anguilliformes; family Muraenidae; genus Gymnothorax; species Gymnothorax reevesii. Next base: position 69,971,692 of record CM056585.1, on the reverse strand, counting down.
TTTGCATGTGTGTTACCTCATTTTTATACCCTAGTGAAACAGGAAGTGATGTAATGGCTCAGAAAAGTTCCTTAACAATTAAATTCCACACTTAAACTTCCAAGCTTTATCTAATACCTGATTTAATTTTGATAGATGTTATTTACAATAATCTTCAAGGGTGCCAATAATTGTGAAACCTTGATTTGGAGGAAATAGATTTTTTTAACAAAATTAGTAAACAATTTTAGTTTGTTCCTTTGGAACATTAATATTGTACAGTATTTTTCGCATGTTGTAATTTAAGGATTTGGTTACACTGTAGATGAAGTGTTGCTCATAAAGGCTTTATACAGCATGTATAAAGCATAAATAAATAAATATATACAGCATAAATGAGGCAAAATGTCTTCATAAATGATACATAAGCAAATGTCATGCTTTGTAAAGGGTGAAATAAAACATCCTTATTCAGCATGTGATGCCAGATGTGATATTCATGTGATATAAGATGTGTTCTTTCGCTTCTAATAAATTCAGTTTTTTTTCTAAATAATGTGAGACGACAATGAAAAAAAAAAAGGAAAATCCAACCTTTAATTCAAGTGCATTTATTTAGTGGGAAAAAAATCCCACATTATGAAATAATTCTTTTACATCAAATAATGTGTGCCACAATTATTAGCACCCCTGATGTTAATACTTTGTACAACCCCCTTTTGCCAACAAAACAGCACCTAATCTTCTCTTATAATGTTTCTCAAGATGGGAGAATACAGAAAGAGGGATCTTCGACCATTCTTCTTCGCACAATTCCTCTAAATCATCCAGCGACCTGGCTCCTCTCTGCACTCTCCTCTTCAGCTCACTCCAAAGGTTTTCAATGGGTTTGAGGTCTGGGGACTGAGATGGCCATGGGAGGAGGTTGATTCTGTGTCTGGTGAACCATTTCTGTGTAGATTTGGCCACATGTTTAGGGTCATTATCTTGCTGAAAGACCCAGTGATGACCCATCTTCAGCTTTCGGGCAGAGGCCACCAGATTTTGATTTAAAATGTCCTGGTATTTTAAAGCGCCCATGATGCCATGCACACTAACAATGTTCCTAGGGCCTCTGGAAGAGAAACAGGCCCACAGCATCACCGATCATCCCCCGTACTTCACAGTGGGCATGAGGTGTTTTTCTGAATACTCATCTTTTGTGTTCCACCAGACCCGCTTAAATTATTTGTTGCGAAAAAGCTCTATCTTGGTCACATCTGACCAAAGCACATGGTCCCATTTGAAGCTCCTGTACCACTTCGTAAACTCCAGACGTTTGTGTTAATGATTGTGAGTGAGAAAAGGTTTTTTCCATGCATGCCTCCCAAACAGCTTGCTAGCAGGTTGATAGCGCCTGATGGTTGTTTTGGAGACTTTGTGACCCCAAGATGCACCATTTGTTGCAATTATTTAACAGTGAGCTTTGGAGAACTTTTAATTTCTTTTACCATCCTCCTCACTGTGCGTGGTGGTAAAATAACCTTGCGTCCTCGTCCAGCCTTGTCTACCACTCTTCCAGTTGTTTTAAACTTCTTAATGATTCCTCTGACGGTAGATATGGGCAGGTGCAGGCGTGTGGCTATTTTCTTGTAGCCATTGTCTGGCTTGTGAAGGTCGACACACATAGATACTCTGATCAACTTTGTAAACTACTGTAGAAATAACAGAAATACTTCAATTACATTCAATTCCTAGGAATTGTTAGGGGTGCCATTAATTGTGGAACAGGTGATTTTATGAAAAATAATTATTTCTTAGTCGGGGATTTTTTTTCCCCTTAAAATTCATTTGAGTTGAAGGTTACATTTTTCTACAATTTTAAATGTGAGAGTATGCTTCTGCAATAAAAATTGAATTTATTTTAAGGCTTTTAACACATCTTAACCAGGGGTGCCAATAATTATGGAGGTCGCTGTAACTGGCAATGTCACTTAGCTAGTGGCTAAATGCTATAAAGGGTGAAATTTTCAGCTAATTGACATTGTTATTGTCACATCTGGCATCACATGCTGAATAAGGATTTCATAGAGAGTTGACTATTTTGATGGGTTCCCTGTGCACAAAATGTCAAGAAAGAAATGTTGCCCTGGCAGCAGCCGACTCTGTACTAGGTATGTGTGGGCTCTGCCCTGAATCACTGGGAACTTGAGCGTATCCGGATTGTAGTGACTCACTGTCTGGATACCCAGAACAGGGGTGGGGAGGATTCACGTGTCTTGACTTTTATCCATCCCGAGGACTGCCTTTGGACTCATGATTCCAGTCATTCCATGAAAATGGCAGAATTTGAGTCCCTCTCACCTCTTTAGTTGTATTTTATCTATTGGGTCACCAAAATGTATACTTAAACAGCTTTACATATACATTAAAATGTCTCATTTAATAAAGTGTAAAAAATTTTTTCAATTTTATCTTTTTATGAGAATTAATATTGTTTTTTCAGTTGAGACCACCTATTTTGTCATCTCCCCCATGGCCTCGATGAAAGTATGCTTTGAAAATCCCAAATAAATCTTTAAAAAAAAAAGTCAATAAATTTCGATATAAACCTTAACATCTATGTATGCTCTTCGCTGGTGATGTTTTTTTTTTTTTTAATTAATTGATAATTATTCATTAAAATGACATTATTTAGTTCTGTACCTGAGTAACCCTAACCCCATTACACAAATGATTCTCCCCCCATAAATACAATGGTATGATCCATAATAGCATTGACATCACTGAAGTCTTTTGGACAACAGGACATGAGAAACGGGCAAGTTGCTCCCTTCTCTTCCTTTATTTTGGTCATTTATCTTGTGATATTGTGGTCGTCAAACTGAATTACTCAACACCATGACATGAAAAAAAGAAAACTATTACTTATGAAAAAGGTTTTTGTTATTTCAAGAATATTTGCTAATTCTGAATCTCATGCATGCCATGTGCTCTCTCTCTGGTATTGACTACATAGAGCAGTGGCCATTTTGTGCAAAAATCACTACCCCGTCACACAGTTGCGTGTTTGATTGTAATTGTGTTGTGAGATTGTGATGGGGTTGTGGTTTTAATACTTTGGTTGTTAAATTAACAACTCATTTAAATAATTGGATATTATATTCATTCAACATTCTTATACCGCACGCATGCTGGATGTGATCTACACTGAACAAAAATATAATCGCACGAACCAAAAATGCCGAGTTAAATTGACCTATAATGAAATATGCCCGCAAATAGTGTTTATTGGTGCATTGAATGAGTTGTTTTGATCAATTCTGGTGACCCACTTCTCATTGACCACTCCCTGTGAGATAACTCACTCATTGAGTTATTCCGCCCCTGAGCTGCATAGAGCATATCATTGAGTTGGTCAGTCAGCTTGACCAATACACAGGCATTTCTTGTACCAGGGTCAATAAAAGGCCACCCCAATTTTGTCACAAGTCACAGTGCCACAGATGTCACAAGTCATGAGGGAGTAAGCCATCGGCATGCTGAATGCTGGGTTATCTGTGACAGTGGTGTCAACACACTTGAATGTGCATCATTCCACCATCAGCCGTTTGAGAAGTCGATTCAGAGAGACTGGCAGCACTGTGAATCATCAACATGTTGGACGACCATGTGTGACCACGCCCGCACAGGATCGGCACATGCGGCTCCAGCACCTCTTTGATTGGCTCCGACCCGCCACCAGGACATCTGACAAGACCATCAGACTGCACAACAGGCGGATATCAGCTCAGACTGTCCGAAAACCGCCTGAAGGTGGCGGATCTCCGAGTCCACCAGCCACACCAATGTCTCAACCTGACCGCCGTCCGTCGCTGGTACAGACTCCACTGGGCCAACTGTCACCTTCGCTGGACAATTGCACGGTGGAGGACGGTGTTATTGAGCAATGAATCGTGATTCCAACTGTACCGTGCTGATGGCAGACAACACGTATGGCGACGTGTGGGCGAGGGTTACGCTGACACCAGTGTCGTGCATCGGGTGGCACATGGTGGTACAAGAGTAATGGTATGGGCCGGCATATGCCACGGACAGCGTACCCGTCTGCATTTCATTGAGGGTACCTTGAATGGGCAGCAGTCCCGTGATGAGATCCTGAGGCCCATAGTCGACTCCATCACGTGATATTCCAGCACAATAATAACCGGCCACAAGCGGTCCAGATCTGCTCAGAGTTTCTTGATGAGGAGAATGTCCCTGTTCTCAATTGGACAGCATATTCGCCTGATATCTAGCCAGTTTAACACCTTTGGTATGTTCTGGATCAGCAGGTCAGACAACGTGTTCCGGTTCCAGAAAACATGTTCCAGCTCCGAGTTGCGCTGCAGGAGGAATGGGACAACATTCCACCGGCCACTATTGACAATCTGGTGAACTCCATGTGCCGGGGAGGTGTACCGCTTTACATGATGCCGATGGAGGACTCACTTGTTACTGAGCGCTGTGAACTCTGCCCGCTGACCCCTGCTGGGTTCAGGCTGTGATAACTCATGAATTGTGTACAGTAAATTGTTAGTCATGTTTCTGTTGCTTGAATATTAAGGCAATAATAATTGTTTTGTTGAAATACTTCCAACTTGATAAAAAAATTTTTAGAAAAAAATAACTTTGTGCGTTTGTCTTTTTGTTCAGTGTATGTTCCATGTTTAAGCTGTGAGTAAGATGGCACCAACAACAGCAGCAGAAAAGCAGAGGAAGTATCGGGCGCCTTAAAGCTGATCCTGAAAGAAGGGAGAGATACCTGCAGTATAAAAGTATATTTGACCAGATGAGGGTTGGCTCTTATGCCTGAACACACATACACTCCACATTGTTACATTTGAGCAATTCCCTTTACAGTGTTTGACAGATAATATGTTGTTGTAGTTGTTTTTAGCTTTGGTTAATATAACTCAATTCAAGTGCAATTTATATCTCTTGTCCGTCTTATGGTTACATAATGAAATACAATGCTCATAGAAAATTCTATCCAGTGAATCTGAGAGTAAAAAGACAACTATTAATATACAAAGTTGTATTTGTCCCTTCAACCCCGTTCCCATCTTTAGCCCTCGTCTTAACCCCATCACACCTACATGTGCATACATTATTTTTTTTTTAAACGTATAAAAAAAATTAATGTTTGTTGACTTCTGTCTAAAATGTTGACAGCTATCATAAGATCATTGATTTTGATGAAAATTCTTCAGTTAAACTATATTTTTGATGAAAAATGACGAGTGCTTTCACGCAGAGGCACATTTCAGGCTTTAGTACAGCAAAAATGTGAGATTTTATGTCATTTTTGTATTTGCGATTATTGAATTCGTGTGGGGGACATCAGATTAATATACAATTATTGCTTTCTACAAAAGAAATACATTTTATGATCATTTTCAATGAGCTTCACTAGTGTACATAATGGGGTTGAAGAATAACAGTGCCCACATTATGAAATAATGACCAATAATAATAGAAAGCTAATGCCTGAGATGGGAAAATATGTTTTTCTGAGAGTTGAATATGTCCTTAATGCCATGGGATATACATACAAAAAATAAATTTTGGTAGAAAATGTGAAAATGTCAAAGTACAATTTGAACCATTCTCATGGAATGACTCAGTCACGTGTTTACTAGATATTTCAGCACGCTCAAATTCCATTGGAGCAGGTATCATTAGTGTCGGAGGCTCCGTTTGTTAAATTGAACTCTCTGGAGAACTATGGAAAGGAGTTGAGCTTGCACTGTTGAACAGCACGTGGCCCTTTCCAATGGGAATGTGGGTCGTCCAAAACATTTTTGGTCGAAGTGTGCCGTGGTGATGCCCAGATAGCAAAATTCTTCTGGTCCATATCCGGCCCACACCTGACAAGTTCAACTGGCCCACATACCGCAAGGAATGATGGCACTAGGGCGCTCCGCTCCCGTTTGCCAGAATTTGGCCACAACCAACCATCACGATGCCAGATGTCAGCAAAGAATATATGATGCAGAAAATGTGGGTTCACTTTCAGACTGACTATTGTCACTCTGTCAAATATTTGCCAATTGTGGGCCATATTTGTTTTGTGATATGCGGGCCAAATTCAGCATTTACCACATGGGCCACTTTAGGCTCACATCTATTTTGTCTGGGCCAAAAGAATGCCAAAAGTGTTGGATCGTTGTCTGATGTGGCCCACATCCGTATCTGGTTGTCCTAATGAAAATCCATTTTGTTTGTGCCATGCTGAACCATCCTGAGATGAGCTGTATGAAGGCCAGGTGCCAGTCTAAAGCCATATCCCCTGCTGAAAACTGATCCCGAAGAGGAGGTCTACAGAAAGGGCTCATTACCCAAGAGACATCATTGGTAAATACAATCCGCTAATGAGCAGGTTTCGTGTGTTCACACTGGGGCTTTAACTATGTGATAACAACTCTGTTCTACCAGGCGTCTTGGGCCCAAAAGTGAATTGTAACTTGGTTCAATGTCTCAGGATTCGTGCATTATTTTTGAAACAGCTTTTAGCAGTATTTGCAGTGCTTCATTATTGTAGAATTCGTTAGTAAAAAGACCTTGCTGAACATGCAGTGAAGGTTACTCTTAGTTCCGGGTAACGTCGGGCATATTTTCGTAACTGTGCAATTTCCACTGCCTAATAACAGTTTCGAACTACATTACTAATGAATAGGTAAGGTCAGAGTGATCAGTTAAAAACCAAATACATGTACTATGCAGTTGTGGAGCTTGTAATTAGATTTCCATTGTTTGGGTTAACCACTAGTAAAGCAGCTATGACACTTCTGAGATTTGAAATAACATGATAATTATTGTTTTACAATCACTGTCAGAAGGAAATTTCTGCATTTCAATTGGCAAAGTCATTTGAAGTTTGGCCTCACGTTTGATGTTATTAACTCTACGTTTTAAAAATGTGATTACTTTCTTCTGGCTGTCTGCCTTCAGTCCAAAGTCAATGACTATTTCCGCAAGCATGAGATTCACGTGCGATGTAATTAACAATGTTCATTATTGATAAGGCCCGGGCACTTGCACACATACCTTTCTCCTGTCCTTTCGGTCGAATTACCCTGTTGAATTTAATGGAAGAACATGAAGTCGTCCCTCAGCCTCAACTAGAAAGCTGTTACCTTAAGGTGTGATAAGACATTAAAAATTCACTTCGCTGCTGGGTTTTGACTAGTCTGCCAGCAGATTCATTAGCATTTAAATGGGGAGAGATAACGCAGTAGCTGGCAGAATTGTACTTTGAACACAGAGGTGCTTCTCGGCTTCATTAAAAATACGGGATCTTAAAGGGAAACTTGAAGGTGGATTTGAAAAGTTTAAAGTGGTTTAAGACAGCAGAACTCTATAGTTGGAATGATGTCCAAGTGCCTTTTCTCGGCTCAGCCTTCAATGATCTATGAAATTGCCTGGAATCCTATCATTTTCAGATACATTTTTTCAGTCTCATGGAGGATGATGGGAATGATAACCGAGGGAAAAATGATCAATGTATGTGTGATTGTGTGAGAAAGAGAGAATACTAATATGACAGGCCTGTTAAAAGATATCATTGTGCCATTATATGAACTGTATTTTATATATCCTACTGAGTACTTTGATGGATAGATTTGCTTTGCAATGTCTAGTATTGCTTAGACAAATACGGATACTGATCTGTTGGCATGCTGATGAAGCCTGTTTTAATTGGTAAAGGTGTTTAATTGAGAAAGAAAGCTGTGACTCTACGAGTGTAGTGGTCTGTGAGATGCAGACTGCAGAGAGGGAGTTGAAGGGAGAAAGTCCCATGTGGAGAGAGTAATGTGTAGCAGGGGTGTTAATGTCCTGAGCTGGGAGATGAACAAACAACTGACCCATAACTGCTCTGGCCATAAACATTTCCACATGCAGAGATCCGCATTACAATGACGCATGTGCACGAGGAGCTGTGTGCTTTCTCTTGCTCTCTTTCTTTCTTTGTGTGTGTGTGTGTGTGTGTGAGTGTGCATGCATATGTGTGTGTGTGTGTCTGTTTGCGTGTGTGTGTGCGCGCGCATGTGTGTATGTGTGCATGTGTGTGCGTGCTCGTGTCTGTGCATGGCTAAGTGCATATCTGTGTACATACATATGTAATCATATGAAAACTGAGCATTTTGAGGTAGTTTTCTGTGGAGAATTATTAAATTTAATTGTGAAGAGCCATTTGTTAACCAGCTACTGAAATGATCAGTGGGAACATCTCTCCTGGGTTTATAATACAGCACTGCATATCTTCCCATCACCTTCTCTATTAGCCCTCAATGTTTCGCTAAAGCTTGCAGTTGTGATGTTACCTGGCTTCAGCATGAGATGCATTTAGTTAATTAAAAATCATATTTAATTGCTACTTAAATGGAATGTAATGGTGTGCTTCAGAAAAAGTACAAATCTTCCTATACAATGGAAATGGTGAGAACGAATGTCCTTCTCCTAAATAATATTTAACTTCTTTCCTATCGCATTTTCACAATCTTTCAATGTTTTCATTTTATTATTATTTCTATTTTTTTATTTTTTTATTTAACAAACTGACGCACCATAAAAATCTGAATGTGAGCTGCTGGCAATAGCTAATGTTTTCTTTGAAAAAGGGCCGAGGGTGAGTCCCATTACCTGTGGTTCTTCAGATTTTGCAACAGCGTTCCTGTTATTGTTGGCAGGCTCATATACAGTACTGTACCTCCCAGACTCTCCAGCCCCGCCTCACTCCCCTCTCCACTCACTAACCGCAGTTGTCCCAGACCACAATGTGAGAACATTTTGCAGAAACAACTTGGATTTGCCTTCATGTTTCACGCAGCAAGTTAAAAGAGGCGAGAAAGCCTACCTTGTCTAAGCTGTGTAAACAGTGTGGGTCCCAGTAATACATGCATGTGCTTGTGATTTTCTTAACTGGAAATTGAAGAATTACTCCATTTCAAACTGTTTTCCATAAAACAATGAAAAAATTGGTAGGGATTTTTTTTCCCTTTATAAGTTACTTTCCTAGAATCATACTTGACCTCCTTGCACTTTGTAAGGCTTAATGTTTTTCATCATTTAAATCACGTGAGAAAGTTTTAAGGGTGAGATCACAGGGTTTCATGCCAGAGCCGAGTTAACATTAAACACTGTGTCTGGCGTAGTCCCAGGATTGAAACTTCCATGATGTGGCAAGTTTAAGCCTGCATTACCTCTTGAAAAGTCATGCTAGTTGCTGTTGCATTATAATGACAGTGGAGACATTGATGTTTGCCATTTTAATGGATACAAATGAAGCTGTAAAAATAAACCTGTAAGATGCCCTCCATTTCACTTAAGAGCGCATTATTTATTTTTTATGGATATAATATTTCCAGTATTGGATTAACAAGTCTTTGTGACTGCATTGGGCTCTGCCTGATCTGACCTATCTTTGTGTCCATTTACCAGAGGTGTCAAATGTACTCTGTTCCGAGTTCCCTCTTTAACTGAAGATTCTGCTGTGTTGGCATTATGAAGGCTGATTGTATTCTCGCTGTGTTTTGGCTGGTGAAGCTGCTGTTTGTGGTCTCTCACGTCTGCGGACAGTTGAGGGGTAGAAATGTAGTGTAAGTAGCAAGTACCCATGTAGTGGTGACCTGCAACATAATAGTTCCATCAAAACTTCAGAAGTTAGGCATCTTGGGTCTGGTAAAACAATCTATCGGAATCTATTCAGGTTTATGGCTTCTGATGCAAGAACAAATGAAGAGTTTGGTTCCAAAATGCAATGAGTGCCAAAATGACAAAAATTGAGATAATACCATAGAGCGATAGTCCTGCGCTTCTTACACATGATGCAAAAACCCGACATTAGAAATGCATATTATATGGTGTATTTTTCCATGGTCAAAGTTTGTGTTTTTCTATAAAATGCAATAGGCACCAACATAGAAAAAGCTGATCTACTCAAAATGACTAAAATGGATATATTGCATTTTGGAACCAAACTCTTCAAATGTTTGTCTTCTAAAGTGCACTTGTGACAAGTTTAATGTGGTGAAATGGTTCTTTTAAAGCCTCAAGAGGTCTTTGGTGAAGAATCCTTGAACATAAGAGCAGTATTACACATTAAGATTAGAAATGTCCTTTTGCATAGAATTTGAATGAATGCTTTCTTCTCTCCATTTTTTTTGGGTATTGAGACCACTCCTCTACATATGGGCAATGTTGCCAAATTTGTCACCAAGCATAATCATGTGGTCTAAATGATGACGTTTTGCTATAATGATTTTTTGGTATACACTATATAGTTAAAAGAGTAGGGGAAATTTACCGAAACCTTATAAATGTGCATTGTTTCTAAATTCTTGTTGTCTGACATTTAAATTGAATTTGGAATGCAGTGGTCAGTAGGGGTTATAGGAGAGGCTTTCATTTGGGGGTATTCTCGTACAATTCCCTGATTTGAAATTGTGTCCCCTTTTGTACGAGCCCCATCTATACAAAGTGCTGCAAAATCCTAATGGTTAACTGAATTACCATTCATGAATTGCAATACTCAAAAATGGAGGCTGCAAGTCTGTCTTATCATGACGACCAATTCATTCCAAGTTGAATAAAATTGTCAGATAGTGAGAATTTAATAATCTCTGATTTTTATGTCCTAGTGTAGTGGCAGTTAGTGCAGTGCTTGTTCAAAACATGCCTGCAAGGAAAGGGCCGATTGCTTGGCCTCTGGTATTGCTGCATTAAGCTTTCCCAAAATGTCTAGAGAACTGCTCTGCCAAATAATTTCACAATCGACTCTGTACTTTCTCGGGTCCTCAGCTATACAGTACACCCACCAAGTATGCAGTTGATCAGATGAACAGTTCTCGAGAGATTTGAAGGACAGACATGCTCAAACATTCAAACAGACGGACAGAGATTGCTTCATTTACCATGAAATATTAGGGTGACGTAAAGTGCCCACATAATTTTGACTGCACAGTGCTTATTTTGTCTTTCCTCTTTTCACTAGATGAGATGTCATTCATGACAATTTCTTGCAAATTTTTGTCATTGTTTTTTTATTGGTATATTAAAAATTGAAGGCTTGTTAAATAAATTTGGAAATGGGCAAAATCCATATGGGACTTGAATGGGGCGGTAGACATGGTAATGGGTTATAAATGACTTGTGCACCTGTGTTCTTCGGCACTAATAGAAGTCTGTGGCTACAAAGCATAGATTTAGAATAAACATTAGTGGTATTGGATATGTGAATGATGTATGACTGTCCTTTTAGAAGACAGTTCGGAGGGGAAAGGTCAGAGAGAATATTGTACGTTTAAAAGCAGGTCAGCAGCTGCCCGTCTCTCAGCCCCACCTGCCTCAACCATGCCACAACCATGCCAGCCTGTCTGTGCACAAGGCTGGCATCTCTCCGCAGAGGAGGTGCCAGGGCTACTTTCTATGTGAGTGAGTGAGTGATTGAGTAAGTGAGTGAATGAGAGAGAGAGAGAGACCTTTGTGCCCCCTTTACCTATTTTTTTAGAGATGTCACTGAGAGGAGATAAGCGAGACATCATCACATTGGACCACTTGCATTTGAGGAAATATTGATTAGCGGAGGTGGACAATCCAGCTCCAGAAAGTAAAAGTCCGTCCCTGTATTTTGTTACAACCGCCTGAATCTAATAATTGCAACAACCCTTCAGCCCAGATTTTGAACTAACTAGGAAAATCAGCTGCCTGAGCTCATGGCTGGAGGTAAAACACGGCTGGACTTTTACTTTCTGACCCCTGGAATGTCCACCTCTGTTGATTAGTTCTGGTTTTTATGAGCAAGTTTCTTTCACAAAGGTCCAAATGTTCAGTTTTTTTTATATAATTTTGGTAACACTTTACAATAAGGATACATTAGTTAATGCAGTAATCAGCATCAACTACCAATTAATTAACAGTTGACTAATGCAGAGAGCTAAATAAGCATTAGGTAACCTTAACTTACAATTTATTAACGCTCTTTGACATCTTTATTATGAAGTTGAAAACATCCCTTAAGTAACACCTCAAACTATCAAACTATTCAATAATACAATAATTTACAATAATTTACAAACTATGTAAATTAATACATAAGTTAACATGAGCACCATTTGTACATGATTTGTAGACCCATTAATTTACTGTTAATTAACTGATAGTTTATGCTTCTTACTGCATTAGCTAATGTTAATTAATATTGATAAGTATTACCATAAGTCGTCAATCCATCACATTGGAAGTGACTGCTCGCGAAGCGCTCGCTCTCCTGTGTTGTGTTCCCCTACAGCCACAACCAAAGTGAATTTTCATTCAAAGATCAAAATTAATGCACTTTATGATACATTTATTTTTAGATGAATAAAACAGATGCACAATATGTTTTTTTTGCCCCACCCTTTCAATTGAAGCTCTATCCGTCACCCCCTCGCATCCCCTTGATTTCAGTTCACTTGCGGTTCTCCCCATTATCTGTATCCAATGAAGCTGCATGCACGCAAACACACACACACACACACACACACACACACACACACACACACACACACACACACACAAATGCGTTGGCTTCAACTTCTTTCCTAGGGTGTGCCACATTTATGTATGTACTGCCAACACTAATAACTTTGAAGAGTCAATTTTGACTACAGCTGAATTAATCGATTCAACTGTTCCAGATGACTGACAGTCCTTTCCGAGTATTCCTGACGGCACTTATTTTCACTTATCTTAGTGTTGCAGTCTCTTTCTGAGGGCACCTGTCGGGAATATCCTCTGAACTTTAAATGCCAAGGAACTTTCCTGGCTCGTAGCGTCAGTGTGTTATAAACAGAACAACGATCATGTCTTCATAGCTTTTGCCGAAACCCATGTCCCATTGGTTGAGTCAGTTGTTTGCAATTGCTGTTCTGAAAAAGCAATTATGTCTGCACTGGGCTCTTGGTGTTATCATTACTTTGCATGTGGACTACAGCTTTAATTGGAAACACTCATGCCAGGCTTGTGCACAATACAAAGCAGTTTTTGTTCTCTCAAATAAAAATTGTTGCCTGTGATCGCTCAGGAAAGCCATATGCTTACTGAAAGCTTATAATGGTGCATACTGTACATGACTAAGAATGCTGATGAGCGTATACACACACATGCAGTATAATAGCCTCTGTGTTCTACCATTCTTCATATCTGTTACGGATCAATGGCTGACAGACAGCGTAATTGTGTGCGGACATGTTTTATTGATGTTTCATGTGCTACAGTTAATATGCTGCAACGTTTTGTATGTACATAAATATTTATACGAGAAGGCTTTGGAATAGTTCAGCCAGTGAAGCTGTTCCCTGCATCTCATTCTTGTGAGAATCTAGACGGGGTTAAGTATGAACATGACTCTACACGTGTCATGTAATTGCCCACCATGGAGTTTTTTAAGCTGGCCAAGTACCCTAAATTTTAGCACTGTCTTTTAATGTGCATGTCAGTTACCCATGGGACAAAAGCAGGGTTTTATTAAACATAGATCATCAAAAATATGCATGATTGCTACTAACTCTCTAGTAGTGCCCTCTGACTTGTCCTGCTGAAAGTAGTCTGTCGTTTCTGGGCGGCCACAGTTCTGCTGATGGTGCCTATGCCCTAAACCAAAACAAAGGAATTATACATTGCAGATACTGTATGCTTATCAATACCTAGTACATGGCACATGGGACAAAATTTGGGAGCTTTGCAATGCATACTCTTTATATAATGCAATAATTCATATGGAAGTACAAATTCTTTAAAACATTACAGACAAGTTAATAGATATTGGGACTGTGGACAGCGTTACAATTTATTATTGTTTTTGCTTTGCATGCCACCACAATGGATTTAATTTCAATAATTTGCTAATGAAATGCATTAACTATCTAGGAATTGCATCAGTTTTTATACATAACCTCATTTTTGGGATCAAAAGTTATTGGACAAATTAGCGTAATCAGAAGTTTTCTCTTTGAATCTGCGGTTGCAAATCTTTTACATTCAAGTCTGAAGTCCAGCTTTCTTCCCAGACGATACGTTCACTGCAGCTGTCTGCAGTTTCTGCTTCTGTTTGGGATATTATGCCTTCAGTTTTGCCTTAAACAAGGGAAATGTACATTTAATAGAGTTCAGCTAGGGTGATTGACTTTGTCATTGTAGGACATTTTTCTTCTTTGCTTTAAAGTCTTGGGTTGTTTACTCAGTATGCTTCGGGTCAATGTCCATCTGCCATGTGAACCACTGTCCAGAGAGTTTTGAAGCATTCGGCTGAATCTTAGCAGATAATCTAGCCCCATACAACTTTTAATTCATCCTGCTGTTTTTGTCACTAGTTACATCATCAATAAATACAAAGGGTTCAGTTCCATTGGCAGTCATACATGACTGCACATGTCCATGCTTGATGGATGAGGTGGTATGCTTCGGATCATTAGCATTACCTTCCTTTCTCCATACTTTTCTCCTTCTATCATGAAGGCACTCTATCTCATCTGTCCATTTGCTGCTGTTCAAGAGTTTGAGACTTACAAAGCCTTTAAATTGTGGTAAATCCTCCTAAATAATTCTGATAGAGTCTACTCTGGAATATTAACATTGAAAATAGATAAGTTACCCTCAGGACAATGTTTATGAGCTGGCCAACCTATCTTCTATCTACTGTTATTTGCAGTCTCCTGGACCTTTTGGTGTTCCTGAGCTCACCGGTCAATTTTTTTTTTAAGTAGTGTACTTAATGGTAGACTTGGCCTCTATTTTTTTTGTGATATTTCTGTGACGGTGTTTTTTATTGTTAAGTTTAATGATTGCTTGCTATGCTGGTAGTGACAGCTCGTTGGACTTAATATTGACAGTTACCAGCAACAGATTTAAAAAGAAAATGTTGCAATTCAAACTATGGCAACTCTAGACTTTTCTTCTGCTTCCTTGTAAATGAGCTCATAACACCTGACCTGGGAACAGCTGTGCAGCCAATTGCCTAATTGACTGCATTGTCCAACGGAGAGAGGCACACGCGAAAAGTGCTGCAGCTGATTTGTATGTGAATTTCTTCAAAGCTGAAAGTATGAACTTCAGGGTCATTCATTATTTAATTTCACCTTTGATATGCTGTGAAGTCTACTAAAATAAAATGGCATTGAAGCACCCATTACTAAAACCCCATAAGTCACACTTGACTTGACTTGACTTGTGGGGTTTTCGTAATCAGTGCTTCAATTTCCAAATATTTTTGCATCTGACTCTATGGGGCATACATTCTGGAATAAGTATTGCAATGCCCTTGTGAATTGTTTTTGAATTCTAACCTTTTGCATCAATGTCAACTGTAACGTAATGTTCAGCATATTACATCATGCTGAGACCAGCTTACAAAATATCAAAGTCAGCGAAGATGTCACTTTTAAGCAGCTCATTCTGAGAAAGATACAGTGAAAATGCATGACTAGGCCCACAATGTTGCTTGCTTAGTCTATGTTAAATCTATCATACTTAAGCCAAACACATTATTATTTAATTAGAGAGTCTACAGTAAGAATAAACATGTGCTATAATACTGTACATGAACACTGAACTGATTAACTGCAGATGATGGCTGACACCTCATGAGGGCAATATTTTGCATAGTGTGTCTTGCTGATTTTCTTTGTGTGTGAATTGGAGGAAAAAAAAGGAGGAAGTTAAAGCTTGGTGAATAGGTGACCACTCCATGAATGATTCATTTCCAGGAGCACATCACAGATGGTAAAACAAGTTCTCCTGAAACTCATGCAGTGCTGGTGACCATTGGGCTTACTCCACGCTCTTTTGATATCAGTAGCACATTTGTCTTGGACCAGAGTGTCTGGTCTGTGCTTGCACACCTCGATTTGGTGGAGCAATTTGTTAATTTGACCCCTTTTATAAGATGGCTAAATAAAATAATTCTTCTTTGATTCTTCTTAGATGCCATTATGCTGACGTAATAAAATGGCTCAGTTAGGACATGCTGGACAGAAGTAAATGGTTACATTCACGAAGTGCACCTTTTTCATGTGTACATCGATGAAAATAATCACTTGATCCCTTTTTTGACATCACTTAATGTTCAGCCACTGAGGAGTCAGCACTACCATCTTTTCCTGTCCCGATAAACACCAAAATGGCCATATAGGTTGATTCACCCCTGCCATCTGATTTAACTCATGGTTGTCACCTGACTTTCTTAAGGCTTTCTGGCAGAAAGCCCTTGTGACAGACAACCTTTCTGACAGAAATTTCTCCAGGCTAACTATTCCCAACAGCATACCTCCCATTGGGCCATTACTTCATTCCCTCAACTGCTGCAAAAGCAACAGTACACTTTACCATAAAGGCAGTTCTGCACCAGAAAAACAAGCAGTCAAGGAAACATTGTGCCTTCAGGTAAAGTTACTTCTTGTAGGTAGGCCAAGGTTACGGTTAGGTTAAGGTTAGGATTCAGGGTTAAAGTAACGATATTGCAGTTTTTAAAAGACAATTTTGGCTTTTAAAAACATTCATGGTTCGCAATTTTGAAGATTAATCAGGTAGTAAGAATAAAAAAAACGCTCCCCTGCCACAAAATCCACAAGTTTTTACGCCCAGCCATCCACCCCAACCTCCAACTTGACAAACTTTCTCGCTCTAACAGATGTCAGCACACTCTAAATAAATTTTTGTATGCACCGTTTTCGCCCACTTGCACTTTTCACTTTTCCTGTCTTTTCTCTATTGTGAGGGCGGCCTTGTCCTTATACATTCTGTTATATACCAAAAGCTGTGAACAAAAAAAATCTGTTTAGCTATTTAATATAATGCTTAGCGTAACACATTTCAGTATTTGGAAAAATCTGGATGACAGCTAACGTAGGCTACAGTTAATTAATGGCACTTGTAATTACTATTAGATCATAAAGCTATAGTCCTGAGTACCTCTGCCTGTGTTCTGTCAGCCAACATAAACTAACCTTTAGAGGCCTCCATGTGCGCACTCCTCATACCTGGGGGAATGGTGTTAAACCCTACCCTCGGTTTCTTCACATTGCAATAAAGTATCAGCTTACATCATATTTGCACCACATCTAGAGCACTGATAATCTGGCCGGTGAATATGCTGTGTTTAGATGGAGTGTGTGAATTGTTGTACAGGGAACTGGAGATATTTGTTAATTACTGAAGGAGGGAGAGTAACCTGAAATAACTCCATTAAACTCTGAATGTCTCGTGCACCAGGTTTCAGAATGCAACTCCGACCAATGAATATGCAGTATTAGAAGCTTGGGAAATGTCTGGTGTTTATTTCCCGTCGAAATGGCTTTTCTGCTGCTAAGATTTCCTTAGTTTGCTGGTTTTTTAAGAAAAAAAAAATATTCTGTTGCATGAAGTCTGATTGTACAAGAGCCCAGTGTATCTCAAAATATATGCAAAAGTTGGCCTGTAGTATTTACAAGTTGTTTATCCTGGTTTGTTGGGGGTAAATGTAAATTTGGGTAAATGTCTATTTAAATAATGCTGGTGGTACCTAATAAGAATATTTTGGCTTGAGTCCAGTGAATGAGACTTTGTGCCTAGGTTCTTCATAGTTTTGTCTGCAAACTTCAGATCCCATACACTGCTTTTATACTCTGAATTTATTTACTTATTTATTTATTTTTATTTTGTTTCATGGTTGGAAGATATTGCAGCCTGCACAATAAAGCAGAGCGCTGAACAGCCCAGAGATCTGTTCTGCTCCATTTTCTTTCTCTCTTGAGGGGCTTACTCCTGGATGTACTGTAGATGCAGGGCTTGGCTCAGTTTAATTTACCATGCTTTGAATTCCAGCTAGGGATTACTAGACCACCAGGTGACTGGGGCACAGCGCATCCTGATTGTAGCTTCAGGCGTTAAAGGAATTACAGCGTTTGTATTAAACGGTGGGATTTCTGTCAGTGTGTCTGAGGAACCTGAAGAAAGCAGGCAAAGTTGCAAGGTACGGAGGGAAAAGGGGGAGAGATAAGAGAGATGGAGAGTCAGAGAGAGGGAGAGAGGGAGATGGGGAGAAAGAGAGAGAGTAGTTATTTTTTCACAAGGTTCTCCACTCAGAGCAAATTAACCACTGTGATTGCCAGTAAATTAAAAATGCATGGGTCTGTTAGCAAAACAATTAAGAGCAGTTGATGAAACTGCAGGGGTATTTCCCACTAGCGAGGAGAGGAAATAGTTGTAGATTGCGTTAATCCGGTCCTCTCTGGGCAGGCAAGGCTCGACACAATACAACAGCACGTCAAGATTCAAAAGGACAAGGCGCACACCGCGATCAAAATACTGGTCATGGATCCATCGTTACTTAGTTTTCTCTTTTATTCTACCTTTAAACAGTTATATCTCAGTTTATGTTGGGATTGTGTTAAGGTGATTGAGCAATGCCATGGTTTGGATTCTTTGATTTCCACATTTCTTAGTCTGACTTTTCAGAGACCCAGTTCTGCTCTGCCATTTCCACCTCTTAGTTCTGCTGTGATGCCAGAGGAAAGGATTAATCTCTGTAACAACTGCAGACAACATTTCTCTGTTATTCTCTCAATTCTCTGCCTCTCAACTGTTCGGGAAGCCTGCTCTTGCCACAATCTCAAACAAGATCTCCCTCCCTGTAATGCAAGTTGTACATTTTATAATTGAAATGTTAAACTCAAGGCTCCAGGTGGGATGCGTTTAATAATCAGACCAGAGAATAGGTTATAAGAAGCAATGGCCAGCAATACTTCTGGAACCTGTGACTATGTTGATTGACGCTTTACTCAGTAATGACTGTAGGCTGTTTCCATTATACTGGTCACCATGTGGTGCAGGTGCGCAAATATGCATGCGCGAGCACAAACATACACTTGCATACACACGCGCATGTGGTACAAACGCACACATACGCGCGCACACACACACACGCCCAAACACTCACACATACGCAAATGCACACAAGCAGAAGCGCTCACAAATGCACACCCACATAAACAGATTGATAGATCATAGCCTAAATACAGGAATACACACACACACACACACACGTCTGATTAATAGAGTGCCCAGACTGTGGTATGGGCCACAGCAGCAGTTCTGCAGAATGGATCTCATTAAAACGAGCCCCTGGGTCACACTTTGATGGACAGAGATGTGTCAGTCATTCACTGAGTGGTGCAGCTGTAGAGACAGCTCTGCGCAAAGATTTTCTCTTCACACAAGATGCACAGCATGAACTGGCTGGCCAAGTCCTTCAATGTGTCTCCTGTCAATCAGCCCAGACTGCACACTTCCTGACATGCTCCATGCTGTGTGGGCTGAAGGTGGGGTGACAACTCTGTGTACCCCACGTCTGAGCTGTCGGATAGCTGCAAGCTCTCGGAAACATCAGGTCTGCTTACACATATATCGTTGAGGTTTAGCATTTGATGAGACAAAGATCTTACAAACACGCTGAAAGCAAGAGAAGCTAATAATTGACTTAGCTGGTCTATATCCATAAAAACAGTGCACTTGTAGATCACATTGCAGTCAAACTAAAATACTATGGTGGTTTGTCTTCTTTGAACTGAGTGAATTTTTACCTCATTAACTATGCTGATCTCAGATGTGGGTTCCTCAAATGCAGCTGATGTATTCAAATCCGTGGAACTGTAGGCCTGTTTTACATTCTAGTGGAGATCTCAAGGTTTCCAACAATACCATTTACAGTTTGTCTAACTGAATTGCCGGGAAATGTGCATAAAACAATGCACACTATCCAGGCATTTTCTGTTTGATGTAAACTAATGTAAAAGTATTTACCCTCTTCCCAATTTCTTATTTTTTTGCATATTTGTCACGCTTCAATCAATGTTTCAGATCATCAAACAAATTTTAATATGAGACAACGATAACCTGAGTAAAAACCATACAGCTCACATCAAAACGGAAAAAATCGTAAGAACTCTCCCTAACTTACCGCTGTCTTGCCGTTTCTGTATCGATACTCTACCGCCAGACTATGTAGTTATTTTGCGAGATTAGTGCTGTAAGCCTTTTAACTGCTGACAGTGATTGTGAGGCTCATTTGATCTGAAAGTCATTGCATTTAGAATTTATTCACAATTTACACTTCGTCACAACTATTTCGGAATTGGGATTGTAGTTCCTGACCATGTGTGGTTTCCTACTCGCTATGGGGTGAATAGCCACTTCCAAAAACATAACATGCACTTCCAATTTAAAACTTGTGAGAAACTTGATTATAATGCATGTGAAAGCGCAGAAGAAATTTGCTTCTGAAGACGTGTGTCAACTGTGTGTGTGAGTTCATAATGTCTCTAAAATCTTCTCTCTGGATATCAGAATTGCCACAAAGTCCAGCAATCTACAATTTAACAGAATCAAAGTGAAAATTTCTCTAAACTATGACAGCCGATGTGTCCTATACGGTAACATGTATCATTCTTTTTCACAGAACGTTAAGAGTAAACAACAAAATAAAGGAATTTTCCTGTCTGCACTAAATAGCATTAAAATATATAAAAAGCTTTATGATATTTGTCCAGAAGATCCGCTCTTTTTCGCCACGTTCTCCTCATTAACAAACCCCACACATTCAGTATACTTCTGGTTAGATCTCATACATCGTTCCTTTACTTGCAATGGTTTGCCGATTTAAAACTTGTGATTTTAAAGCTATCTACAACAGTAAAAATACAAGGACAAGCACCTATTTTAAGTAAATAAATGTATGAATAGGAAGAAATAATCTTACGTGGTAGTGTGGGGTTGGTAAATTTTCACGATTTACAGTGATTGCGTGCGAAAGCGTCCCCTGCTGGGAGATGCTTACCGGCAGCTCGGCTAACCATGACATTCTTCAGCACACGCTGGACTACCTGTGATGTGAGTACTGGAAGGGTTTCATGACTGGGTACTATATTTATAAATGCTTTGTATCCCTGCGCCTCACTTTCTCAGACAACCTACCATGCTTCTACCCTCATGTTGCTCTGAAGTTACTGTTACCTTCTCCCGACCCTACCGCGATACAATTCCATGTTGATGCGATCTGTACTGCACTAAATGCAGTTTTTTAAATTATGATTTCATTTATTTAGGGTAAAAAGGCTATCCAAACCTACCTGGTCCTATGTGAAAAAGTAGTTGCCCCCACTTGTTGTATCTGCCCGATGACAACAGTTGGGAGATACTATGGTTAAGTTTCCAGGCTGCCGCTGCTGCAGAGATTTTCTGTTCCAGGCCCTGGAGGTTTCAAAGTTTATAAGATTTTTTTCTGAATTTGCATAGTCAAAGATGTTTATTTGGCAATGCACAAGATCACTTCTCTGCAATTTCCAACATCCAATATGGCCGCCGCCGGCCATTTTGTTGAAAACATTTTTTTATTCAAATTTTGTGTTTTTGCTCATTTTGAGCCACACTTACATATCTATGCATGTACCGGGATGCATATTAATGCCATAGCAAGCATAAAAACAGTAACACTGCAGCTGTGAAAATTTGCAAGTGATCCCTCATGGGGATCGGGGAGATACACAACTCGGTCCCTGTGGCGACCGAGTCATCCAGTTTAATCATGAATTAACTGTGATTAACCACATTTTTTTAGTTCAATTTCACTCGCCACACCCAGGTCTGATTACTGCCAAACCTGATGAATCAAGAAATCATTAAAATAGAACATTTCTGACAAAGTGAAGTTGGCTAAAGATCTCAAAAAGCAACACAATGAAAACTTGGTCCAGAAGTGAACCTTCCCAGGAGTGGCCGGCCTACCAAAATTACTCCAAGAGCGCATCAATGATTCATCCAGGTGGTAACAAAAGAACCCAGAACAACATTTGAATAACTGCAGGCCTCACTTGCATCAGTTAAAGTCAATGTGCATGATTTAACAGTATGATAGAGACTACAAAAATGGCATCCATAGGAGAGTTCCAAGGCAAAAACCACTGCTCACCAAAAAGAACACAAAGGCTCATCTCACATTTGCCAACAAAAACATCTTGATGATCCCCAAGACATTTGGGAAAATATTCAGTGGATTGACAAGGTGTGCGTCCCGTTACATCTAGCGTGAAACACAGCATTTCAAAAAAAGAACATCATACCAACAGTGAAACATGGTGTGATGGTCTGGACCTGCTTCAGGACCTGGACGACTAGCCGTAATTGATGGAACCATGAATTCTGGTCTCTACCAGAAAATCCTAAAGGAGAATGCTTGACCATCAGTTTGTGACCTCAAGCTCAA
Organism: Gymnothorax reevesii; assembly: GCA_029721435.1. NCBI lineage: Eukaryota > Metazoa > Chordata > Actinopteri > Anguilliformes > Muraenidae > Gymnothorax > Gymnothorax reevesii. The sequence continues at coordinate 69,949,419 of CM056585.1, read as the reverse complement.
GCACACTTGGGTTATGCAGCAGGACAATGATCCGAAAGACACCAGCAAGCCCACCTCTGAATGGCTTAAAAAATAAAATGAAGATTTTAGAGTGGCCTTGTCAATGTACAGACTTAAATCCAATTGAGATGCTGTGGCATGACCTTAAACAGGCCGTTCATGCTCGAAAACCCTCCAATGTGGCTGAATTAAAACAATTCTGCGAAGAAGAGTGGGCCAAAATTCCTCCACAGTGCTGTGAAAGACTCATTGTCAGTTATTGCAAATGCTTGATTGCAGTTGTTATCGCCGAGGGTGGTACAACCAGTTATTAGGTTTGGGGGGCAATTACTTTTTCACATTGGGCCAGGTAGGATTGTGTAGCTTTTTCCTTCAATAAATGAAATGAAAAAATTTTAAAACTGCATTTTGTATTTACTCTTGTTATCTGTGTCTTATATAAAACTTTGTTTGATGATCTGAAACAGTTAAGTGTGACAAATATGCAAAAAATGGAGAAATCAGGAAGGGAAAAAAATAATTTTTCACAGCACTGTATATATGATGTACCTTCAGCACAACGCTGCAAACAGCAGATACAGAATATGTACGTGACATTGTCCTACAATGTGGATAAAAACACTTTTCCTAACTTGAAACGTAGGCTATTTTAGGGGAAATTCAAGTGAAAGTCCATGTTTAGGAGCTCCATTAGATGGTCACAAATTTAAAGATGACTTTGACTTCTACTTGTACTCAATGAACGGAGTACCTCTGTAAGCCAGAATGAATAGCTAATGGTAGTAAACATGCTGAAGTGGTGCATGTTTGCCTGGGTTTTATCTGAGAACAAGGACAGGAAATCGTGTCATGATGGAAAACGTCCAAATGGCCCCCAAGAGCGCATTACCAGCAATAGATCAGGAGCGCCTTGGGTCCTGTTGGCAAATACACCACTTGTCACGCAACATTGCACAATTTTGGCCTCTCGTAACTAAGTTCTAATTATGTGATTTACACATTCCTCTTGCCTGGCTGATTTCAGCAACTTTTGTGTGGGATATTCATCAAATTAACTGGTTCTGAGGCTTGTTTTTTTTCCCCCTTGCAAGAGTGTGCAATATGAAATTTTCACTTGTGCACTTACTTTAGATTTTCTGTTGGTTTGCCATAAAATTGTACCCAGAGTGAAGGACTCGAGTGGCACATCGAAACAATAATACGAGTGACGGAATATATGAACAGCTCAGAGTTGCTGCTAAAAAATAAACAGTCATTGATTTGAAGCTGCCTGAAAAATTGGGTTTGGGGTCAAAGGACACAACCACAAGCGAATGATTCGGTTCCCCACTTGAGGATCTGTGACACTTTTACAAATTGATTCTGCTTTCTTCTAGTGGCAATACTTTGTGTTTTTATGGAGGAAATGTTCTAGTTTGGGGTCAACTGGCCTCGCACCGTGGAGTCAGGAGGGAGTTGCTGATCTCTCTCCTCTCATGAATCATTGCTTATGATACATTGCAAGCATGAGGTGCTGCAAAGGCCAGGCAGCTTTTTTTGTGTGTGAGAAGTACTTGGCTCACCCCCCACCCCCCAGACGTTGTGAATGAAGTACATCCATACTGTTTCTTTTTCAGAGACCTGGTACCAATGAAGGGTAGACCCGATCCCTCTCAGCATGAGGCAGCCACAATAAAGTGGGAAGAGCAGGATCTAAACGAAACCAGTCTAGCGTTTTTGAGACTGTGGAGCTCAAATAACCCCATTGTAGCTTTGTACTCCACAGAAATCATAAATCTGATCTTCATATCACGGGCCATCTGATAAGTGATTTTTGTTTACACGTTCTTTTCTTTCCTGGGGACAAATATATTTAGCGCACGGCAGTGTATGTTTTAGCAAATCTTGAGCTGTAACAGTACGTTCCATATTTCTGGCTCACATGCAATAGCACTCGACTGACTTAACCTCTTCCACCTGGGATTTTTTTTAGTGTTGTGCGGTCGGAGGTATAAAAAAAACCCTTCAGTAACCTCACCTCAAAACGCTTGTTAACTTCAAACTGGTTTGTGGCACCCATTTACATGTTGTAATTAGGAGATGCACACCTGTGTTGGTAAAAATTCAAACGGTAAGGAGAGCTGTCAAATGCCTGTCATCGTGCGATAATAATGTATAAAATAACCAACTTTTTCGATGTTAGTCTTCTTCAGAGTAGTAAATCATCCCTCAATACCCCGAAGAAGGCTTATGTAGTGACATTGGTAATTTTAAAAATGAAAATGAATTATTGCATTATGCTTGATTGATATTGATATTTCTTACGAAGATTCTGAATTCCTGTAGCTCTCACAATGACAGGTATGTGTTAGCTTAGCCTGTAAGCGATGCCGTTTTGCTCCAATCTTAGTAATTCAATACATTTAAGAAGATGTTTTCCCCAATTTAAATGTTTTCTTTATAACACAACATTTTCAATAAGTGCAATCCTTAAATAAATTACTCAACTGAAAAAAAAAAATGCTATAACAGAGGTGGAATTCAGATTCAATTCAGGATTAATGGATTATTTGTATCATTGCCATCCATAAAATATAATGTGTATTGCATTTACATTTTCATTGTAGCCTATAGGAAATCTCTTTTTTTCTCTTTATAGGAATCTTCATTTCTTGATTAATAATTTCCCAATCTTTATCGGCTTACGTGTTGGTTTTGATTATTCAGTAAATAAATAGTTTGATCATCAATAGGGCGATCGTAAGTGGGAACAGGTGGAGAGCCATTATGAATTAAAAGGCCAGACCTCTGAAGGCATACCACAGAAAATCAGTCAGAAAATCCGGGGGCGGTTGGGTTGAAGAGGTTAAATTACATTATACAATATACAAAATAATAATATTCCAAACCATGAAAAGGCATCCGTGATGACCAAGAGCAAAACTGCTTCTGTGCTGCATCATATTCTCATAGGTTGTTAGACATGTAATTGCTAAATGGAGGATGTGGCCAAGCTCCAAGAAGGCACATCACTGATTGACCTGCAACAATGCCCAACACCCACGACACGGCACAACAATTGACCTCTTAAAATCTATTGACAAGAATAACCAGATTTTTTTGGTCAGGCTATACAAATGTAAATGCTCCACCCTGACCATAGACTGGTAAATATTTTGGAGGAGGGCCATTTCCTCTTGTTTTTTGAAAGGATAAAAGCCGAGCCTGATAATTTACGTGGTGGGCTGACAAAGCAGCCGTAATCGCTTGCAGTAGCCATCCTTCTAAAAACGGCAGGGGTCACTCACCACCCCTCTCCTGCTTCACCTCTGACCCCCCAGTCAGAAAGCCCCCCAGCAACTATTATCTCTCCATCAAGGCATGGAAGAAGATCCAGCCCTTCATTTCCCTGACAAAGGCTTTAGATGTGCTGGCAAATGAACTCCATCCTGAGCCAGCCTGCATTAGGGAAATGGTGAAAAATGTTTCTAATATTGAGAGAAACCGAGCGAGATAGTGAAAGGGAGACAGACAAAGAGAGATGTACAAACAAACAAGTGGCAAACTAGTTGTTGGCGCCCAGTCTTCTTCACTGTGATTCAGCCCTCTTTGCTAGGATCTGAAGAGTGAAAAAAAATCTGCTACTCATCAATGTGACAATCCTGACCTGCATTATGAACATCACAGTCCAGCTCCATGTCTGTTTTAGAGGTTGCTGAGGTGTGGAAGTGATGAGGACACAGCCACTTCAGTGCATAATGTCGCAGAGAATCTGCACAACACCAGGGAAAATGTTGAGGGTTCTCTGCCTTGGATGGACTGAGGATAAAAGCGGCACAAGTTTCCTTTGTCTTACTGATTTTTGTGCGACTGAGAGCAAAAGATGCATTGTTAGGCAGAAAGATGTGGGTCTATAACCCCCCGCTGAGGCTGCTCCAGGTACTCCCTCAGCGTGAGAATTTGTTCCAGCCATTCCTCCCGTGTACATTACTATTCTTCATGTAGCGTCTCTGGAGAAAAGCATTGCCCCGTGTGCTCAGCCGCCATACGATTGGTCCCACCGGCGGGATGCCTGCCTTGAGATTCAGCAGATTCGACAGTTCCGGATTCAGCGTATTCGAGCGGGCGTCATTAGCGTGACATGAGATACGCAGCGCTGTCAAAGAATTTTAGGAAAATAAAATAATGGGAAAGTTACCAGCGCTGTTTCTGCCTGGGGAAGAGACTAAGTACTGAGAGCTGCAAAGATAACCCGCATGACTGTTTGTAGAACAGAGCTGTCGTATTCGCTGTGTGCAATGGGTTCAAATCGCTGTGGTTACAATTCATGGACAAATTGAGTACAATCTTGGTCCGTTATGATAACTGGACGGGCAGTAGGACTAGGGGTAATTGCCTTAGCATTTTTTTTAAATCCCTCGTTGTCTATGTGCTGTCTGCTGAAAGACATAGTCTACAGGGGTGCTTAACATAATGGTAGTTATTTAAGTCAATAAATTTAAAATAACATCAGGAGTAACAACTATCTTGATGTGGGGCTGAATGCTTGGAAAAGCAGTCTGTATTTTGATGTATAGTGATTATAACTGGTACCACACTGTCTTTGCCAGTGATGTGGATGGACTAAGTACCGCCTATTAATGTTTAAAAGGTTGCACCTCACTGTATTTGGCCACTATATTGACAAATTGGCTACCTCTTGGTTTTGTCCTAACAATTGTCATTGCATCTGTTTTAATTGAAACTGATTAAATTTGTTGAATATCTTTTATAATACAGGATGTGACACACACACACAGAAAAAAAAAAAATTCTTCAATCCTACCATGTTTAAATTAGTCATGCGTTTTCCTTATCAAACAGTGCAATCCACTTTTTTCATGAACAAATCATGAGCATGCATGAAAGATACTAAACATTCTCATGAATATTACTATACAAAAAGTACAAATTACTTTTGCAATGGTCGCTTGTTCATCATTCATTCATTCATTCATTGCAAACAACATTTTTTCACTTTGCAACAACTTTGCTATTCTTGTACATTACTGAGGAGTCATCCCCCAGCCTTCACGGAGAGCAATGCGTAAATGTGGGGCAGGTTTTGTCTGCTGTCATTTCAGCTAATGCAAACACACTGCTACTGCATCAGAGACCTTCCTGATTGCTGTTCTCCAATTCTGCCTTTGTCTGATGAAGTAGTCAGTGCAGATAAGGAGCACACCTTTTATTTTTGGTTTGTGATGAGCCCCCCCTAGCCAGATATATTTTATTTGGCAGCCAATTGCATGTGGTACAAGGTACTACAACTGCAAGATAAATATTACTGCAACAAATACATCATACACACATAATACATATTGCACTCAGAGATGTGTTTGTGCATGCTATAAATAACATCACTAGCAGCAAGGAAAACAATTACAGAAACTAATATATCATACATAATACATACTGCACTTACAGATGTGCTTATTACACAATTCATGCACTGTATTCATATAAAGCATTGCATCTGTGTGTATGTACGGACATCCCTGCGCATAAACATCTCCTCTGTGCGCAAAATCTACACTGATCCACTTGTCTTTTATCATTTTTGCAGCATTGAAACAGGTCATTGAACACCTTACAGGAAGGCTGGCCTTCCTACACAACAGGTACACCCCTTGAAACAGAACAACAAAAAATACAGCTAGCATTCTGCGTCAACCTGATTAGCGAGGATAAGCGAGCTGGTTGAGAATAGTCATCGACATAGCTGCAGGGGCTATTAACAGGACCCGGGTGAGGTCCCATTAACATGGCTGTGAATTTTTTCAGTAATGTGTAAGGGCATATATAAAACAAGCAGGCTGATCCAAATTCACCTGTGAGCCTGAGACGCTTCACCTCTTGAGCAACTCAGTCCTCCACCCTGCTGGGTCCCATCTGAGCTCTGTTACCATGGTTACAGCCCCAAGTATACAGCAATGATAGATGTGGAAGCACCCCCCTTTGGGAGCTCCAAGGTGAACTTCCAGATGAATAATCCTGGCGCAGATCTGACAGTGGATTGATCCCAGACTGTTATCTTACAGCAAGCACACGCTCCAAGCTCTGTGGCGCAGTAATGCAAGAGCTAATTTCTTTCTAGAGTCTGTTCCCAAGCCGCATTTGGCTATTTTTATCCGTAAATCTTTGCATTACAAAAGGAAATTTGTTATTATTAACTATATTAGAGGCTCCACTGCAAGAGGCATATGACTGGTGATCAGGAATATTGAGATAGCCACGCATCAGCCAATTTTTATTTTATTTTACAAAAGTGCCTAGAGTAGTTTACTGAGGGTTAGGAAGAAGTAGTGTACTCAGATTTCAGCCGGGATTTGTCAGAATTTTTGCTGTTGATAAGGAGAGTGCTCAGGACTCACAGGCAGACAGGAGGTCAGTTTCTCTAGTTATAATGGTAGGAAACTCAAGGTCACACAATCTGGTTTGGTAAGACTCAGTAGACTTGGAGTATAAGAGAAATAATTCAACTTGTAACCAATGCTCAGTCCAGGGGTCGAAAGCCAAGTAGACAGATTGCCAAAATTTACAGAGATCAGGATCACAGGTCGAAAAGCCTGCCAAAAATCAGTGACCAAATACACAAAGGAGAAGCAAAACTCTCAAACCATGGACAAAGAAGAATCAACCTGGATGGACACATTAGACATCAAACGCTCTTTTGCTGATTTGGAAAACACAACAAAAAAGCAAAGAAACAAGGGGAAAACTGGCTCTATGTAAAGGAAGATAATGACAAATGGGGAGGTGAAGTCAGGTGTGCTAGACTTGGAAGTGTAACTGGGAGTCTGGCGACAAGCCAGGGAGCTAATAGGAGTCATTAACAAACAGGACGGGGAGGGCAAGTGAGGGGAAAACAAAAGCATGTGTAAGTAAACAGGAAATGGGAATAATGTTAGGAAAATAAACAATATCTAAAATAACAATGATAAACACAAATATACGAAAATGACAACAATGAACAGGAAAAGAATCAAAGCAAAATTCAGTTGCTGACAGGTCCCCCCCAACCAGTCTTTGGTAAAGTCTTTTTTAAAGTGTCTTATGAGCTGGGGATCAAAGTTGTCGCAGGCTGGACCTAACAACGTTCCTTTGGCCCATACTCCTACCAGTCGACTAGAAACCTCAGACCGCGGCCGCCAAAGACCACCTGAAAACAAGCTTGATTCGGGATACTTGGAAGGTCATGTAAATTTTGCTGAAGGTTTAAGGATTCTGCAGTCGGACCGACACCGGATTTATCACCTTCGCGGTGTAGAAAGGACAGATGAACTGAGGAGACTGCTTGGGTGAAGTAGCCTTGATGGGGAGGTCACAGTTAGAGAGCCCTTTTTGGCCCTATACGTATTGGAGAGCAGGAACTTGTTCTTCGTTGGCTGCCCTTTTGATGTGGCGGTAGGGACATAAGAGGGCAGTGCGGGGTTTCTTCCATGTTGCATGGCAGCGCTGAATAAAATGTGAGGCTGATGGGACTCCCACCTTGTCCTCCTGGGCCAGGAGAAGAGCAGGCTGATAGCCCAAGCAGCCCTGGAAAGGCGAGACTCTGTGAAGGGCAAAGCTATAGAGTTTATAGCGCATGCACCCCATGACAGGAAGTTGTTTCAGGAGGATGGGTCGGAGGAGGTCAAGTAATGGAGCTCGGTCTCTATTAGTTGGTTAGGCCTCTCCATCAGGCCATTGCTCAGAGTGTGGAAGTAAGAAGAGAGGCTGACTGAGGTTCCCTGCGACTAACAGAATGCTTTCCAAAAAGTGAGACGTGAAGTTGGGGCCTCGACTTCACACAAGATCGGTGGAAAGACCTTGCACTCGGGAAACTTAGTCCATAATAATCTCGCCCATTAACTAAGCCGAGAGTAGCATGGCTAGGGCTATCAGGTGGATGGCATGGGAAAACCTGTCCACTATGGTAAGTGTGGTGGTGTTGTAAGTAATTGGGGAAGACCAGTGACAAAGTCCAAGGCAATGTGGGACCAGGGATGTTGCAGCATAGATAATAGATGCTGGAGTCCTGCTGGAGGAGTGTTAGAGTTCTTGCAGATAGGACAAACACAGACCTTGATGTCCCAGGTATCATCCCCCCACACTGGGCCACCAGAAGCATCGTTTGATGAATGTCTCTGTTTTTTGAACTCCTGGGTGACCAGAGAGGTGGGGTGAGTGACCGCATTGAAGGCTGGTTGGGGCACAAAGAGACAGTTCACCAGGCTGGCTCTGGGAGCACGACTAACCGGTTGCGTACTGCGGACAAACGTCTCGATATACCGCAGTGCCACAGCGGCCTGACAGTGGGATGGCAAGACAGTGGCAGAATCGTTCCGCCCCCTGGAGTGATCATGTACTTGGGATGGGCATCGGACTTGGCCTTCTTGGCTCCAGGGCAGTAAGACAAAGTAAAATTAAAATGGAGGAAAAACAATGACTACCTGGCCTGGCGTGGATTGAGACATTCTAAGCCTCTCTCACTGTCCCAAGGATGGGATTGTGTTCCTGTTAATTTGCTCCTGTCTGTTTTTCTGTTCAATTTATTAGGAACAAGCTCCAAATCCTTCTACAGTTGTCAGGATCGGAACCGCGTTCATCCTAAGCTTTTCCATCCTGCCTTCAGACACTTGGCTATTATCTTGGAAGGCCACTGGCTGTTCATTATTATTTACACCTGTGGGTATCTCCTTTACAGACTGAGGCAATACATACTTCAGAACACCAAAGTCAATAGAAGATCCTATGGACATATCAACATACAACACAGCATAGAAAAAGTAATGAAAGCATAAAAAATAGCATAAAATTAATTGAAGTAAGATCACACTATAAAAAGGAAACAATTAAAAATCCCAAGTAAATTCTAAGTAATTTGTAAATTCTCTTTAGCCTACACGTGGTTGACAATGGAAACTATTTATATTTCACCTAATCATCCATTTTTATTTTTTAAAATACTCACAACTTCTAAATTTGATGCCAGCAACATGTTGGAAAACAATCTGAGTAAGGAAATAAAAAAACTTGAAGTTGTGGGTGTCTTCAGAAAAAGACTTACGTATGTGGATCTTTCCACAGGTGAATGGGTGAAGATAGCTGGTGATTCAGTTATGATTGGGGATAAAATTAACTGTCACAAAAGGCTCATTCATTTACCAAGGAGATGGTCGGAAGCTTGCTACTTTGTCAAAATCTGCATGAGCAAATATTCAAGCAGTTTGAGAACCACATTTCTCAATGTGCAATTGCATGGAATTTTGAGATCTCACCATTGACCAGCCCCTCTAGAATTTTGCTGGAAGTGTGTCTGTGTCTTCATGATGTGGTAGGTGGACAAGGGAGACTGAGGTGATCAGCTAAATTTGTGGAGTTGCGGTGATTGGACAAACTGCAAGGCCGTGCAAAATTTGCGTGGATTGGTTGAATTTGTATTAATAGTTGTGATTGCAACTTCGCAACTTCCTGGAGGGACTGATTGACAGTTCATAATAGAGTGAGAAGATTCAGAGAATCCAGATTAACTGGAATTCTCTGCATGCGTAAAAGGGTAGGGTTGAGTACCAATATAGGATTCACGTGGCCTTTGAGCCCTTAAATAGCTCTACATTAAGAACCAACATGGCTCTGTAATGGGCAATTCCACATTGGCTGGTAAATAATTGAAAAGGTCTGTTTCAGTGAATGCAGTTTGTCATGACATCATCAAATGCAGACTCTACTACGCAAAGAGGAAGTCATACACTATGTTGCCAAGAGTGTGTGGATCATTACTGAAACTGCACTGACCTGCATTGACAATGCCAGAATTGGTTAGTGTGCTGAGAGGGCAGACTTTCATTTTTCATTTGAAGGCATTTTCACACAATTCTGCTCCGTGGTTTGGAAAATATTGTCCTTTCTGTACTTGCTCCACCCCTCCCCCTTCACAACTGCCTTAAACTGAATTCCAATTTATGTAAAATTTCCGTTTTCCTTGTATATCAATGAGTATTCTATGAAATCTCCGCAAACATTTGGCTGAATTGAATTTATCAACACCAGCCAGAAGCATGACCAGTTCCTCTGGGCTCAAGCTCACCTGAAATGGACTGAAATAAAGTGGAAAGCAGTGCTGTAGTGTAACGACTCTATTGTTCACCTCCGCCAAGTGTATGAGGTGTATGTTTTTGCCGGCGTTGGTTGGTTGGTTTGTTTGTTTGTCTGTCTGTCTCTCTGTCTGTTAGCAACATATCTCAAAAACGGTTGCATAGATTAAACCAAACTTTGCAGGATGTTTAAGCAGCACAAGAGGAACAATGATTAAATTTAGGCATATCTAGACCAAAGTATAGCTGAAATATTGGCCAAATTTCAAATCCAGCCCTGCTGGCGGAGGTATGGGCTCTCGCAAGTCCAGCAGAGAAGGTCAGAAATGACACATGGACCAGTTGTATTTCTTGTATTTACTGGACGCTTCAGACTATCTGTCCGAAAGACAACTCACAGCACATTATTACAGACAGCTGAACCAAAATGGATCTTATAAGCTGGTCGTTAAATGCAATCAACAAAATTATTTCCGGGAGGCGGACAGGTTCTGGAGAACCGATATGCCCGGATGGGACATTCCCGGCCGGTTATATCATGGATTCATGGGGAAAGTGGCGTTCGCTGTGTTTGACAGTGCTTGACATTGAGGATGTAGAGGATGTCTATCTAACTGGATTCATGATAGCGGGTCTGCTATCATTGGGGTTTGGACTGCATTTGATTGACCAAAGGATAAAGAAAATCTGGGAAGGCATGGATGATCTATTATTGCTCCCACTCATCTACTCCAAATTAGCCGGAACAAACCAAATGATCAAGAATGGGGTTTCGGGACAATGTCGCTTTGGATCAAGAGTGGCATTTGAATCTAAGTTATATGAACACTCACCTAATTGTAATCTATAATTTTCATGATATCCATAAATTTCACGATCTTACTTTCTGACGTTGAAAACGTAGCGCACATGGACATTAGCTCTGCTGTGATTTATAATCCTTTTGATATCTTAACCATAATCAAAATGTTTTTCTGGAAGCTGGGGGCGGGACTCTGATAAGCGATTTTGCTTCCCCCGCGACCCTTTCGGTCATGATACATGTTGTGTTGTGTTGAAATTGTCATGAAATGATTCTACAATCAAGCCGAAATAAAAAGGAAAAAAAAAAAAAAAGATTCGATTTTGGGAGTGATTCTGGTTAGGGCTTGGGGTAAGGGTTAGAGTTAGGGCCCTGGGCGGCGGTGCTGCACTCTCTGAGTGCTCTTGTTCATGTTTCGGGAAGTAATGGTCATCGTGTTTTCAGGGGATAAAAGGAGAAGGACCATCCTGACTGTTATCAGCAGTTTGTTTAAAAGTCAGAATCTAGCATGGTCAGGGACTATATGAGCACTGTTGCAGACATCACATTTAAAAATGGCATTATTTAAAAAAAAAAACAATGAAGATGATGAGTTAAACATGAGTTAAATGTCTTGGTACTTTTTTCAGTCGGGAAAATGTAATGCAGGTGGATTTGTACTGTAAATGACTACTTGGTGTTTTTATTTACATTTCAAAAATTGTGTTATTTCACCGAAAATGACATTAAAGTATGATTAAAAAAATGAATGAATACATTTGAACTTCAGAATTTCCACTTCAGTTGGAAGCTATTTAAATCCATATTTGGAAATCCATGTTGTAATTACAGCCAGTTTGACATAACAGTCCCTTAACTCATACCCAGTCCAAATCTGCCTGTGCACCTATGGGTGTCAAGGAGACCAAATCCTTTCCCCTTTTCAATCTTCTCTCTTGTTGTTCCTCCAAATTTGAACATTCTTGACATTTTCAGGCCCTGAGAGCAGGTGGCAAGAAGAAAGTCATTGTCTCATCTAAACCAGAGGGGTCTTTGGGGTGAATAAATAAAACTGAAGGAGATTCTCAGCTTTCTTGCGCTTCTTCTCTCTTCCCATGTCTCAGGAGACAGAGGGAAAAAAGGAATAGTTGATAGGAGAAGAAAAGTAGCAGCCACTGTACTGAGTGGCAGGGTGTGAATTATTCACTGGAACCCTTGATATGAGCCTTGCACTGTGAGTCCTGAGCTCGCACCTCCAGCCCCCTGGTATACCAGGGGTACATGAGAGAGAGCTCCCATGCTGATGAAAAGCACAGCCATGCACTGACACACCACGAGGTGAATGGAAAGCGCCTTTATTGCACTGGCTCTCTACCTCTTAAACTTTTTCATGAACATACGTATATGAAGCAAGGCGAGGGTTCGAGGCAAAGTTCTATTAAGATAATTCAGAGGAAATGAAGACAACTTGACAGCTATCTCGAATATGATCTGAGATGGGTTATTTATTTGACTCAGGTTTTTTTTTTCTTCTTGTTTTTTCATGGATACTAGCTAGTGAGTTCCCTTCTGTGGTCTAGATAGCCATGCTAGTAGCTAGTGGTGAAAGGCAGGTGTCAGCAGATAGTTGGGTTTTCTGGATAAAAATCAACATATTGAAGCTGAAATGATAATGGGGCGAGGGAAGAGTTTTTCAATGAGTAAAGCTCAATTGAGTCTTTGCCACAATCCCATTTCTCCTCAAATAATCACATCACCTATTGATTGATGTTTCTTGCAAGCATTTATGTTCACTTGCTAGCTTCTGACAAATTTCTGAATAAGGCACCTTACATGGAGACCATTGTTATAACGTCGAAGCACTTTGGAAAATGTTTAAATGAAGAATCCAAAGGCTCCATGGTTTAGATCAGGTATGGGCAAACCTGACATCGGAGGGTTTAAATGTCATCTGGTTTTTGTCCTGTTTTGGCTTAGCTGATTAATTTTAGTCATCACTTGGTTAAAGAATCCATGCTTCCAGTTCTCCAGGCATTTAATGGCTGGTGATCGAAAGGATGCAACAAAAGCCTGCTGACAGTGCAGCCCTCCAAAGCCTGCCAATTTCTTGTTTGGATTTTAAAAAATTTGATTGACTTTGAGAGTTACACAGCCGGCTGAAGTCTGAGATACAGCATGTGGTTTGAATCTCATACCATTTCAAATAGGACCTTCTGTACTTTACTGCTGCTCTGTGCTGTTATATAGGGCCACGCAAAGCAACGATTCCTGCATTTAAACACATGTATGACCTCACACCAAACTTCTCGTCATGTTAAATGTCCTTGTCACGGCTAATGGAGGAATGCCAGTGTGGTTTAAAAGCTTTAGCGCTCTCATGTACTGAGACTGGAACAAACCCAGGAGCATTTACCCAGCGCCTGGCTATCAACATATTGTGAAAGAGGAAAGGCTGCATGTACTTATTTATGCGTCAACTATTTATTTTGCACACTCTATTTACTACTGTATGTCATTTTCCATGTAGCCTTTAATATAACATCATCCTAAGGCATTTTTTAAAAACCCATGAAAATAACATTTTTTAACTTCTCAATAAATCCATTTTTAAACAATTTATTAATTATCTAATTAATTTTTTTAATGAAATTCAATATATTCTTTAGAGTAATTTCTACCGAACACTCGCCATACATGATATGCTAGTTTGTCAGAATCCACCATGTAAGATTCATGGACTAAATAAGGATTGATGGGCTTTCTAGATACAATGAATATCTGAAAAAAGAGGATAGGTCACGTGACATTAATAAAATACATATTTTAATTCATAATTCCATAAATGGGTATGATGAACAAAAATTCCTTCTCCATAGAAGGTCATTGCTCACATATTCTTTTTTCCCTTAACAAGACTACATTCCTTTCATTTTGGCTGGTATAGTTTCTGGCCAAGCTCTGATGCACTGAGAAAGCAGCACAACAACTCAAGCAGCTTCACTGCTGTATCCGTTGGACTGTGTAGTGGCCACTCCTTGTAAGCCGGGGCTTTTTTAACAGGGTGACCGATCCCGTCACATCAAAGGCATCTTAACGGTTCACAATTTACTGCCCGCCTGGTCAGAGAGGTGATGCTTCTGCCAAAAAATGACCATCAGTCATGCTTGTGTCATATGAAGGAGTTGCATCATGAAAGCTCTTCCCACATCTAGAAAGGGCTCACTCTCTTGGCAGCTGGACTGTGTACCTCACTTACTTTGCCATCCAGAAGTCTTGGGCTCTGTAGATTTCTTAAACATAAATTTGTTTTTAGGTTTTTAGTTTCCCCTCAGCCCCGAATAATTCGGGCTGTGGGTTATTGTCATCACGCGTGGCGTCCATCCGTCCGTCTGCATTTGTATTCCGCATATTAAGTCAAAAACGCCACTGCCGATCAACTCCATTTTTGGTGTGGGTGTTGGGAGTGAGGAGCTACAGAAGCCTACTGATTTTTGTTGCGTTCCGATGTCTAATATGGCTGCCATCTTGAATTTGCATTCCACCCATTAAGTCCAAAACGCCATTGCCGATCAACGCCATTTTTGGTGTGGGTGTTGGAAGTGGGTAGCTACGAAAGCCTATTGATTTTTGTTGCGGTCCGATATGTAATATGGCTGCCATGGCTGCCATCTTGAATGTACATTCCACACATTAAGTCCAAAACGCCATTACCGATCAATGCCATTTTAGGTGTGGGTGTTGGGAGTGGGTACCTACAGAAGCCTGACGATTTTCGTTTCGCTCCGATATCTAATATGGTAGCCACAGCTGCCATCTTTACTTTGCATCCACGGGTGAGGGGTAATGCCCGCTTTGCGGGGCAATTTTGTTTTCTATATTTGAGTGCCTGTAGACAAGAACTCACATTAAATTACCAAACATCTTTTCAATACATGCTGTGACAGGTGAATTTTTGTATTAGCAGTGTTCATAAAAATAAGGTGAAGATACCTTAGCCTCCCTAGAGCCTTGATATCAGCATCACCTAGAAATGTCATGGTTTGCATTTGAGAGCTTTCTTTGCTGCTCTCGTCCGGGACGACATCGTTTTGCTCTCAATTGAATTCTTGGGCCAGCTGGCATTAATTGGGGGCGTCGCCCAGATTCTATATAAGCTTCAGTTCCGCCTCAATTCCCTTGCTAGAGTGTCAGTGTTTTGTTCAGACTTTAGCCGGTAAGGTCTCTTGTAGGAGAGTTGTTAGGGACTTAGCTGCATAATTGAGGACAAGTTTTAGAAAGCAAGGGAATCTTTGTTTTGTTTTCCCTTTTAGTTTTGTCTTTTCCAGCTTGCTTTGCTTCCTTCTCCGGACGACATTTAGGTCCGTTGGTAGCGCGAGTCTCACATTATTATTTTATTTGTGTCTCTCCCACGCGTCCAGATGAATGATTGTCATCTTACCTAATCGGGGAGTACAAGCAGCACCTATTAAGTGCGGAGCGCTCTCAGAGTGAACATTTTGTTAATCATGAAAATGACTACGAACAGGTCAGGACTAATAATTCTTTAAAACAGATGTTACGTCCACCCCAATTCTCAGTTTTACGGAATTAACCCCACGACTTCATCGCTGTTAGATCGCATGAGAAACCGTGTCTTCAGTTGCCTAGTACGATAATTGGAAAACGCGTCAATAAAGAAAAATAATTGAGAACTAGCCAGGACTATCCTAATTGTCATAAAGGGAGGTGTCTGTGCCACCCCAATACCCGGATCTAGCTACGCCCCAGCCGGCTCAACCCTTTTAACCTGCTGAGGCTCTGCCAATTGTTGCCTTGCCCATGCCAACCTTCGGCCATGGCCGATAATGCCGTCGATGGCATTTGAACACCTGACTGCGGAGGTCACAGACAAATATCTCAGCTGCGAGCCACCGGGAGACATTGATTTGATTAATTTTTAACAGTTTATTGCATAATATTTAAGATGGTTTTCATTGAAACGTGCATAACTCTTTCACACTATACTGTCTCTGAATGAACGTAAGAAACATAAACAACTATTGAATTTATTTTTTATTGTCGTGGTGTGGCGTCCAGCGTCTGTCGTCCAGAACATTTTTTATCTTTTTTTTGGCGCGTTGAATTTTTGTATAAATTTGCAATAGCATACTACTAGACCATATCTTTAGAAGTTTTTCTCAGATTTTTGACTGAATCATTGTCCGCTTTATGGGCCCTTGATATTTTTGCTCCAATGTTAAAGATACGACTGCGAAATTTTAAAAAATCATTTCTCAAAAACTGCGTGATAATTTTTTTTCTAAATCAGGCAATCAACTTACCTTGGTACAGTCAATGAGTGCGAGCGCCATTTTGATTGAATCGACGAAAGTGGGTCTATTGGGGGCGCTGTACTTCATGAATATGCAAGATGGCCTGTGGAGGCCAAATGGTTGCAGATAGACATTAAGTTTGTATTACTGAAATATAGGAAGCCATATATGACTTATGTTTTGGCAAAATTAGATTTGACCACAGACAACTTTGAAAGGTCAAACTCGAGGTCAGGGAATATATTTACAATGTTAAAAGATATGACTTGAAATTTAAAAAAAAAAAAAATTCTCAAAAACTGTCTGATGACATGTTTTCTAAATCTGGCAATCAACTCACCTTGATACACTTTATGAACACTGCGAGTGCCATTTTGATTGAATCGACGGAAGTGGGTCTAGTGGGGGCGCTGTACTTTAACATTTGGTCTTATGGGGAATGGGCCAAATCGCCTATGGAAGCTAAATAGTTGAAGATAGAGATTAAGTTTGTATTACTGGCATATAGGAGGTAATATATGACCTATATTTTGGCTGTGTTAAAGTTGACATCGGATGACCTTGAAAGGTCAAATTTGAGGTCAAGCAAAATGTTACAATTTTCAAAGGTTTCTAGGCTTGAAAATATTGAAGATTGGGAACATATGTGCATTGAACACTTATAGGAAGTCATGTATGAACTTTCATTTGGTGGCCTTGAACTTGACCTTCTGCGACCTTCAAAGGTCAAACTTCACATACTGAAATTTCAATGACTTCTATCACCAAAACTATTACAGACAGAGCTTAGGTTTATATTGTGGCCATATAGGAAGTCATGTATGAAGTTTCATTGGGTGACCTTGAACCTGACCTCCAGTGACCTTCAACGGCCAAACTATACAGTGAAATTTCAATGACTTATATCAGCAAAATAGCTGCAGATTGAGTGTAGGTTTGTATTGGAGACGTTTAGGAAGTCATGTATGAACTTTCATTTGATGACCTTCTTATTGACCTTCGAAGGTCTAACTTGACCTAGATGACTTCTGTCACTGAAAAGGTCACAGATGGAGCCTAGGTTTGTGTTACTAACATAGGAGATCACATAAGAACTTTCAGTTGGTGACATTCAGCTTGATTGTTGATGACATTTGAAGGTCGAACTTGACATAATACAATAACAATGACTTGTTTTGCCAAAACGGTCACAGATGGAGTCTAGGTTTGTATTAGAGACATATTGGGAGCCGTATATGAACTGTCATTTGGTGACCTTCGTATTGACCTTCAAAGGTCAAATGTGACCAAGTGAAAATTCAATTTCTTGTATCACTAAAATGGTCACAGATGGAGCCTAGGTTTGTGTTACTGACTTCTAGAAAGTCACATACGAACTTTCATTTGGTGACATTCAATTTGACCCTTGGTGACTCTTTTTTTTTTTTTGGAAATAGCAATGTGTGAATTGTTTGATATTGGCCTCCTTTAGACTTGTTATAAAAAGAAAATAAAACCTGCCTTCCAAGAATTGTCATTGTATTTTCCTGGAAAACATTTCAGAAATATCGGTATCGGTACTCGTTATTGGCAAATACACAAAATAAAATACTTGTACTCGTATCAGTTTTAAAACAAGAGCAATCTGAGATTTCTGACTTTCTGACCAAGGGATGACGTTGTGCCAAAAGTTGATGATGGACTGTGAATTATCACTGCTGAAATTATCATGATGATCTGTCCAGTAGTTTCTGCAGAATGATGTCCATACATAGACAACACTAACACTATCTGTGTCTCCGAAATTTTGAAGATGGAACATCCAGAAGATTGGATGAGCATTTGTTTGTGAAACTACATTATTCATCCTAACGTGTCCCAGTGGAGCCATAAGACCACAATTTTTGTCAGATCTCGTAAGCATTCATGACTGGCTTTCACATGCTGTATTACTCGATAATATAATTAAAGTTTCCGCAACTTCAAAATTTTACCTCAGAGTACAATTTGTTGATCTGGATCTGCATCGGGACCCATGAGAATGGAAATCATTACTGATCTTTTATTTAAGAATCTTTCATTACCATGTCAATATTTCTGGTCAATATTTGGTAGAAATGCTGCAGTTGTTATGGAGAATTGCCTAATTGAAATCATAAAATATTGATCCGGATCTGGATCTAGATTCATAATCTTGAGCCACATGATCTTCATACTTAATTCTTTTGTAAAAAAATGATCTGGATCATCATAAAAATTTTATGGAGTCGTCCATGGACCAAGGTCTACCTCTGGTGAAAATTTCATGAAGATCCGTCCAGTAGTTTCTGAGAAATCCTGTCCACAGACAAACAAACAAACAAACGGACGGACAAATAAATAAACCGACTCGATCGCATAACCTCCTTGGCGGAGGTAAAAAGTGGTATCGGTACATCCCTACTTTAAAGATCACAATTGACATATTGAATACATTTTGTCGACATGTTATGATGACTTGTATCAGCAAAGCTGCTTCAGAGCCTAGGATTACAGAAGGTCTTAAATGTATGTGAACTTTTATTTAGTGACCTTGACTTTGCTTTTCATAGATTCAATTGTGAAACTTCACATTAAGTTTTCATAACTTGCATCATCGCTGTAGGACTGCTTGCCGGTAAGCTGCAGGAGCCTTGGTCCTATTTTTTATCCATTTATTGATTCATTCACAAAGTTTTATGATAATTGTGAAACATTTTGCTTTTTATAATATTTTGTTCATCTCAGCATGGTAAACAGTTGGAATTGTTCATCGCCTTGCAAAAGCTGCCTGTAAATGTAGCTCATTTGAAGAAGAATCGATCATTACTTCAAAGGTGGAGTTCACCCTGGGGTTCCGAAAATGAAGAAGCCATTTGTAAGGACGTAGCGTCATAAAGCAACCAGGCACTTAATTCGAAATATTTCTTACAGACTTGATTAGAGAGCCTTATGGGGTTGGATGGAGGCCCCTCAAAATCCAACAGAAAGTGAAAGCACATCTGCTTGGGAACCAGACACTGGAAATGCCTCAGTCCCATTACATATCTTAGCCTTGAGTCGGCTCAGTTCCAGACATTTTTTGAGCACACAGGGAAAAGCGTTTATCCTCTCACACCTGTCAGCATGTGCCCATTCACATAATTACCGTGTTTTTCAGAGAAGGGCTACAGGTGAATGCCATAAAATATGGAACCATGTAAAGGTGGCATGTGAATAAGCCCATTTACACCTGTCTGACCTCAATTTTTCAATCTGTCTCTTTCACTCTTGAAAACCAGGTGCACTTTAAATGAAAAACAAGGCACTCGATTTTCCATGTCACAAAACACTTTTACAAAACCATTCAAATTCATTTTCTCAAAAAAAAAAGAGAATATTACTCAGTGGCTCAAAAAAACAGTCCGACAGTCACTCTTGATCTTAATGTTTAATGAGTCCGTTGGTTTTCTTTGTAAAGTGCTACTCCCACTCGGTCTGTGCGTCATGGAGAAAGCAAATGGAAGTAATACCAAGCGCATTATAACAAGGCGAGTTCACATAAGCTGCAGATCGCCATAATAAATGCTGCAGTCTTGCAGTCTCGTACAAATACCTCCCGTCCTTCGCGCTCTCCTCAAATGTCAAAATATGTGATTGGTTAAGATGGTTTCCCTCAGCTACTCTAATGTGGCATTTGCCAGTGGAAACATGAGATAGCTGAGCGATTAAGTGTCTGGGATTGATGTTCTGCCGCTCCTCCCTGTGAGATATATTGGTGACCAGCCCTGCGGGACGTCCCTTGATAAGACACTGTATGTCTGCATCACTAAGCCACTCCTGTCTCATTCTGTCGTCCCTGACAGCTGCAGTGGGAGGAGTAGGTGCCCAACAGGCCCCAAGACTGAGAGAAATTGCCAGTCACTTTCATCTATATCCAAAGCTCTGGTCATTGCTTTCACGGTGCCGTCTGCTCACGTTAATTCATCCCGATGCATAAAATATTTCAGCTGTGTCAATCAGTGCACCAGCCAATCAAAGCACTGCCATTAACCTCAGGGCAAACTTATTAAAACAAACAAAAAAGATTCATTATATCCCCGAGCGGCGAATGGTGTTCCGGGGATATTATGTTTTTGGTCGGACCGCCGCCTTGCCGCCCTACGTGTTAACACGATAACTTCAGTAATATTTCAATTAGAAATTTCAAGTTTTACAAATAAGTAAGTATCATAAAGAAGAAGAACTGATTCGATTTTGGACAATATACAATTTCTGCATCGGCCACCAGGGGCCAAAAACTGAAAAAATCACTGTTTTGATCATATCTCTGAAAATATTTGTCCGATTGACCTCAAATCTAGTGCAAATGAAAGGTCATGACCTGAGGATGTGTCTCATGACATTATACCTGTTTGGTTCAAAATGTTGACACAAGGTGGATTTTTGTCACATAAAATTCACCATTTTTGCCATATCTTTGGAACTATTTCTCCACTTGACATGAAACTATGTGCAACTGCAAGGTCATAACCTCACAACATGTGACATTATACGTGTATGGTTCAATATTTTGCCACCAGGTGGCGCTTTGTGATGGAAAATGACCATTTTGGCCATATCTTCAGAACCATTTGTCTGATTGACCTGAAATTAAGTTCAAATGAAAGGTCATGACCTGAGGGGCTTTATATTGTATTGGGTCTATTCAAGGATTGGGAATTGGAGGATTGGGGGCGTTCGGGGATATACCCCAAGCCGTCGCCTCCTACAGCATAAGCCTAGTTCTTCAAATTGCATTGAGTGTCTCAGTGCCTTCCTGCTGATCATTAAGTTCCATATAAGTATCACATATAACCTATTCATTATAAATCAGTTACTTTGTGCATTAATGATTATCCTATTCTCTTCACTGGAAGGGATTGAGATTGGGGAACTATTATATCCTGTAGGAGGACGCAGAGATGGACCTGCCAAAAATCCACAGTGGCCATCTCTGTCAGTCACATGGTATTGGAGCACTGGATCTCCTGAGATTCAGTCTCTCCTGCTTTCTCTGGTTTATCAAATCTCCCTTCCGTGGCATGGCGTGCTTGGCAATGCTACACTGTAATAAATTGACTGAATTTAAAAGTTAAATTAACGCATTGTCTCCTTGTAATTTTAAATGTAAGTAGAGTCCTGCGCGTATTTAACTGCGGTTTACCGTTAACATACACTGAACCTCTGTTATAAAATGATTGTAAAATTACAGTTAAAATAACTGGCAGAAAAGGTGCCAGTTTATTACAGTGATGGAGCGCAGGTGACACATTATTTCTTGTTCACTTCAGGAACATTTATCTGCCTCCACAGCTACCCAATAGATACTCAGAAGTACTTTTGTCTCACATTCTACTCATGTCCATTAACTGGGATGATAAATGATTTACACTCACCTGTTCTGCATGAGTGACTCTTGCTTCAAACTGGATACGTGCCCCTATATGACCAGGTCAGCCAGTACAGCCAGTTAGCTGACCGATTACAATGGCGAGGAGGGACAGAGGTTTAAAGGTTCACTCTGTTACAAAATGTTTTGGCTATTTTTCGAAGATATGGATCATATGTAGCAAATTAATATGCATCACACATTTGTAAATGCTTTCTATAACTTTTTCTCATTACTTGAAAACTAAAATTTGGCTGGTTTGTACGGTCCTAAGCCCCACCCCTCAAAAAAGTCGTTGTGCACGGACCTCGTAGTCATATGACCTGTGACATGTGAAAAGTAAGTTGCAAATGTTCCCGGCTGATCGACAAGTTGTTTGTTCTATACTGATAATTGACTTCGCCTTGATCAATCCTTGATTTTGTTGATTTTGAGATAACATTCATCAACATGACAAATAGGTGGGTATTGGTAGGCTGTAACAAGACTCCAAACGATGGCATGAGTGTAAGAGACGCCAAGTCTCACGCCTCTTAGTGGCATTCACCTTCCTGTGCCGTAGTTCACAATTTTCCAATCAGTGCGCACTGGAGGAATTCACACACGGAACTTAAGTCATTGTGCATTAAGTTAATCAGTTTCACGTGCATTACGGTGGATTTCCCCACTAGTGTCACAGAAATCGATTATGACTTGGGAATTCTCCTGCTTGTCATTACTGAAAAATTGAAAGCTATGGAACTGCATAAAGACGATTCAGATGTTCTTGTGTCATTAAAACAATTGAAACGATCATGAAACACATGCATTGCTTCTTTTCCCTGAGTAAAGAGAAGCTCTTGAATTTCGGAGTCATAATCGCTTTCCGCGTTGCTTGTGATGAGGTCCACCTTCACGCAAGTGAAACTGAAACTTCAATGCAAAAGGATTTTAATTCCGTGTGAGAATGTCATTAATAAGCTTTCATCGAATAAATGCAGACTACGAAGAATAATCCTAAAAAATGCGTAGGACCTACGTCGAATGCGTGAGATTTGGCATCTCAGAGAACCGTTCTCATGCTTACTCTCCACTTGCTCAGCTGCTACTCCGCCGGGTCCGGCGCGGGTAGCCCACGGCCCAGCCCCGCTGTACGGCTTTGGTGTTAATGTCTATGTAAGAGTGCTGTGAAGACGAGCTGACAAGTGAGCTTGTGTTTACGTTGCTCTGTTAGTAACCTTGATCATTGTTGTTGTTGATGATAACATTAAAATTTTGCGTTTGTGTTTGTTTGTGAAACACTGGCCATATTGTGATCCTAGTCTCTGGGGACTACTAAGACTTCGGTACGGCACATATCCAAAAGCGAAACCCAAACATAAATACAAGCGACTGGTCCATGCGAGTGTGAAGTTGCTGTGTTTCTCAGTGGCTTCTACATTTGAAGTCCAAAATTTGCACTCATTTTGTGTAGTATACATTGCAAGAACGCGTAAAATGACTGTACACAGGTTTACGACCAATGCAAACTTTTCGTTTTGCAATCCCAGATGAGATCAGAGCTTTGTTTACAGAAAAGTTAAAAACCCACAAAATCTGCACATTTTGTGTCAAATCATTTCATTAAGTATGTAGAAAATGTATCGATAAGAATATTCGTCCCAAATAGGATAACTATAACCTGTCTTTCTTTCACAAATTGGCTGCTGAAATGAGGAGTAAAATAAGTCATTTTTTGCACTAGCTCCGGTGCAACTTACTTCTCATACGTGGTAGCCGATTAGCCAATGGCTCGCGAGTTTTAAGGAGGGGTCTCAAAATGTCTAGTTTCTTCATTTTTTTTTGCCAATATGGCATACAATTACAAAAGTTAAATGCTGGATTTGTGAATTACAGGCAATAATG
This sequence comes from Gymnothorax reevesii, assembly GCA_029721435.1. Taxonomy (NCBI): domain Eukaryota; kingdom Metazoa; phylum Chordata; class Actinopteri; order Anguilliformes; family Muraenidae; genus Gymnothorax; species Gymnothorax reevesii. The sequence continues at coordinate 69,925,938 of CM056585.1, read as the reverse complement.
CATGTCTACATTGTTTATTTTTTTCCAACTTAGTAGACCTTTAAATAAAGCAAATATCAAATTCTCCAGGATGTATGGAATGCTTTTGCATGGTGCAGTGGTTCAGTTACTATGCTCATGTTGTCATGGTTTGGGAGTTCTTTTTTTTTTTTTGGTCTACCTGATCCTGGACTCCGCGGGCTTGGGCGGCTTCTCGGGCTCCGCTGCGGGTGGGGGGGGTGGTGGGGCGGGGCGGGTGTCCGTGGGGTGGGCGGGGGCCTTGCCCCCTCCTCCTGGTGGCCTGATGATCGTCCAGGGTGCACTGGCGGTACCCGACTTCGCCCCGTATGGGTCCTCCTCTGGATCGGGGTCCTTGGTCTCCTCCACTGGTTCGGGTCCTGCGGCCTGACTGCCCTGGTGATTCGGCTGTCGGGCTGTGCCACCTGGCTAATCTGACCCAAGTGGGATTGCATGCACCAGTGGTGATCTCATTAGCCAAATCGAATCCAATATGGCGACAGCCGTCTGTGACCCAAGCTTCATTAATGATTGTGGACCAAAGGGCTGCATTGCCAGGAGCATCACCTGCGGTGTGTTAGAAACTTTGGGAAATGGTCCCGCTCCATCTGGCTCCCTCTGATCTCACTTCTATTTTCTCCTCCTCTATGTCTCTGTCCTTGTTGTCTTTGTCTTTTTATGTTTATTGGTGTATAAATAAAATGTCCCTCTATATCTCACTGTGGTGTCTTTGCCCTCTTAGACAGATCATGTTATTAGTTGCCAATATGGGATAGGACAATGCGCTAAGAGGGACGGTGGTGGTTACACAGTCACCAGCACATACACACAAAAATGCTGCTAGAGCAAAACTGCATTAATATTTTACGGTTTGTGACAAATATGACACAAACTAGAAATATATATGCAGTACAAAAAAAAAAAAAATGGTTTGGGAGTTCTGTTAGCTTTATTTTGTTACTCTCGTCCGGGACGATATCGGTTTGCTCACCATCGGATTCCTTAGCCAGTTGGCATTGATTGGGGGCGTCGCCCGGACTCTATTTAAGCTCCTGCCTTTCCTCGTTCGTGTTGCTGGAGTGTCATTCTGCTTTTGACACTTGAGCCGGTAAGGTATTTGAGAAGCGAGATTATTGGCAGGATCTTAGCTGCATTAGTGTGAGTGAGTAAGAGTTTTTTCAGGGTTATTTCCCTTTTCTTTTGGCTGTTTGTTGAGCTCGCCTTTGGGCTTCCACGGACGACGTTAGGTCCGTAGGAAGCGCGAGCCCTGTTATTTCCATTTTCCTTAGATCAGCACGTCTGCTGCGTTAGTCTTTTATTTCGAGCTACTGCTCCTGGCGTCCAGACACCTACGCCATCACACATGTACTCTACTGTGCCAGAAGAGGTGGCCGCATGGCGCTTGTTCCAGCCAGTAACCCAATGGAACTGCTGGAAAAAAAGGATTAAGGATTAATCCACCCTTGACAAATTGGCTTTAAAAGACTTATTTTACAATTTACAAATTTGAAGTGGCAGGCGGTATAAATTAAATTGTTGCTGTGTCAGAAATAAGTAATGCTACTGTAAAATCATGATTGAAATGCAATTTAAGCAAATTAATGACTGGTCATTCACCATGCATTATTTCCATTCACTCCATTTGAAAATGTAATGCATAGAGGAGAAAACAATTCATTTACTATTTGCATACCATAATCCCAATGAATGAATGCATGCAAATGTATACAGCTATTAAGATTTGCATTACTAATGAGGGTCACAGACTGTCTGATATTCATCGTGTATGTGATCTCATTTCAGTTTTCTTGAAGCAAACAACTTAACTTTTGCTGTTGTATTTGTTGTTGTCTTTTGAGAGGATATTGTTGGCTAATTTTCTCTGGTATGTTCCCAAACTAGAGGCCCTTCTGACTAAACAAGCTGGGCAGCAAATATTTACAGAGTAGCTCTTGTGGACAGGGACTCGTCAATGGCATCAAATTACCAAAGAGGATGTGACCTTTGACCTTTGTCAGTGTGTGGAATACTTTTAATTGATGAACCAGTCTTAAAAAAGGCATTGAGCTGTGAATCGACTGTGAAATAACTGGTATATGTTTTCACTTTCTCCCTTGTCCTAGGAGACTGATTTTAACAAAACAGTCATGAAAGCTGGAACTTCAACAAAAATTATGCAATACGAAATGGACTGAAACAAGATCAAGTGTTACAAAGAGGAAAATAGGATAATAAGTGGCTCAGTGATTTAAGAATGGCTTGCACCCTGGATAATTCTCCCACAAGCGCTAAACTTAAGTTGGGTATCAGAGGGGGTTGGTGATCTCATTCTTCAATGATTTACAGCACAGTAAAATCCATCAGTAAAGAACAGATCTGGAATTCATACTTAAGAGTCGTCAAGACATACAGTAGAACTTTTTTTTAATGAAAAATTAGTTCCAAATGGTAACAAGCTATAGTTATCCAGTTGTAAATGGATGGTATTTTCACCACTATAGTTTTATCGCCTATTTCTAGAGTGATACTGTAGTTATTCAAACTACAGCAATACGGTTTTGTGGACTATACTAATATCATGGCACTGTTGACTGTGGTAATACTATAGTTATAATGTGATGGCTATAGTACAACTCTAGTTATGTCATAAATACTGTAGCATTACTAAGAAATAACTTCTGGATATTTTCATAAGGGTTATTTTCAAACTCAAACTCACAATCCCATATGAGTTGTTTTAGAAAACGTTTGTCCGTGAATCCAAATACAGTATTACTCAATATTTCAAAATCTGTCAGTTGGGAAATATTTCAGGGATGAGGCTTGTAATTTGCAACCACGATTCTAGCGTATTTCAGGTTCGTTCCAAGCAGATGAACCTGAGTCTGGGTGAGGGTTTTCCAGCTTTGAAAATGAGACCCCTTCCAGTAACATACTGATGCAAGCATTTCTCACGGGGAGGTCAACCTCATTGGTTGCTGTGCTCCGAGCACCCAGGAATGCCCCTCGGTAGTCTATGGGCTTTTCCTCCTCGTGCCCTCCACCCCCTAACCCCACCCTCGGCGTTTGCTGGTTTCTCTCACACGGTGAGTCTCTTATTACAGAGACCCTCGAATACTGATAATTCCTCCTTTGCTGACTTCAAAGGAGAATCTTCCTTCACACACTCACACGATAGCCAGTCTAAGGGTACAGGAAATGACTACAGCTGTTGCAATGTCATTTGAAGAGTACATGGCGGAAAACCAAAAGTGGGGGGAGTCATATGCAAATGAAATATATTTATTTACTGTAGTTCAATGTGGTACTTTTAACAAAGTAAAAAGAGAGACGAAACATCCTACTGAGAAATGACATTAATTTGCTTTGTTTGAACAAAGGAGCTGATATTTCTTGATAACATGTAGTTTTCTCATTTAGCTATTCCCAAAAGAATGTTCTGGATCATGTTGTATCCAAGTGCAAAATTTGCTCACAATGTAGAGCAGCTGCTCTGATGAAATGGTGAAATTTGGCCTGGCTGCAATAACAACAGGATAATGAACGCTTTAGCCCATCTCTACATCTTCTGGGATGCTCTGTTTATTTTTACGAAAGATTGAAATGTGGGCTAAATAGTCAATTTGTCATAGAATCTTAATGTTTTCATGTGTGATTGTGACTTAATTACTTTGAGGCCCTTTATTTCCTTGATGCAGTCTGCCAGCATTTACACAAACCACAGAAATCCCTTACAAGTAACTTTGTGGGACGTAGGGGTACTGAGGTCATGCCCCAAGGTCCAAACCTCAAGCCCAAAATCCCAGTGACTCTCGGGCGTGAGGTGCTGTGAAACCCCAAGTCTGGCATGAATTGAGCAGCCGTAACTGAACACAGATGTTGCAGCTATGTGCTTGCACGTCGCTCTATATTGACTGTACAAAACATAAGGGGGGCATCACACCCCCAAATCCCTGAGTTCCCTGTAATGATGGTTTATGTGGTGCTCATAACTTCCCATTTATTGAACTAGAGGAGCCGTTGTCCTTAACAGTCGTATAGCGTCTGTACAGCTCGCTCATTACATTCTGTAGATCCATTGAAAAAAAGTTGCTAAATGCTCCAAATGACTTTCAATATCACAAGTAATCCACAGTGCCTTATAACTCATATTAAGTGAATCAGTAAAGTGTTTGGGTCAGTGCATGGAGCAGCCTAGCCATAAAACAGGGAGTGGGTAATCGTAGGGCCCCTGGATACCTTTTCTGTGGCAGATGTTTTTGTTGTTGTTTTTGTCTTTTAAGTGTGAAAATGACAGTTTTTGCTATCGGGCGATCCCTGCTACTAATTACATACTGGAATGCAGGCAGAGTTTGCATTCCAAAGGCTTAAGCAGATACATGAAATATAAAATAAAGTAAAAGTGCATTTGAGTTTGAACTATTTAAGAGCAGGATGTTATGAAACAAAACAGCTGACACCTGTGGCAGCTTTATGTCGGAGGCAAGTTAGATCTTGAGAATTCCTTAAATTACACCTGTACATTTAAAGAGGGAGGAGATGAAAAATAAGACATACTGTTTTAGCCGCAATTGGGACAAGAAAGGTTTCAAATATTTTCATACATTTTTTCAGTCACATTTCTGTGGACACTGGTTACAATTTAGAAGAAAAAAATACCTAAAAAATAATCTGTATCTCAGATTTTAAGCAACAAACTGAAGCAACAATTAGGAGCACAATCTCTGCAGTAGTTCAAAACTAAAATACACTTAATAAACACTTATTTTCAAAAATGTGTTACTTTTTTCTTGGCATTGAAGGAATCAATCTACTGTTGTAAATTGTGGGTACGCTTTCATTCTTGGAATTATTTACATGTAAAATCATGATTTTTTTTTTACTTGTTTTGATTATCTAAGAAATGTTATCCCTCACTCCGTTATAAATTGACTGAATTTAACAATTAAAGTAATGCGCTGTCTCCTTGTTATTTCAACTGTAAGTAGAGTCCTGCGCGAATTTGACTGTGGTTTACAGTTAACCAACACGTTGGCTGTTATAAACTGATAGTAACAATAGAGTTGAAATAACTGGCAAAAAATATGCCAGTTTAAATAACTGACAAAAAAGGTGCCAGTTTACAACAGCACAGTAGTTGTCACTGTACACATTTCAGGGTGATACTGTTTCAGCACACACTTCTGTTTTCTGAATTGTCTTTCCTGGCCCTATGAATGACATCACCCAATTAAACAAGGCCTGAATCTAAATCAGATACTACTAATCAGTTCCAGGTAATTCATGTCTCAACCACAGGATCCATTCATTTTGTTATTACATGAAGACATGATAATGGACAATTTTTCAAAGAAAGAGTTTACCCACAGTATACTGGCATTAGATCAATTGAGAAGTGGGGAAATGAATGGCCTATAAACTGAGTGATGAATTCTAAAGATTCTGTGAATATGCCCATCTCTTTTCCTCTGTGGAGAGTTGTCACTACTCTGGCCGACTGTAGACGTCATTGTATTAGATGAAGAATTGCTTTCCTCTGCTTTATATTATTTTACTGGAATAGATCATACAGTATTTACTGTACTATTTAAGTTTCTTCAACCAAAGCACAGGGGAAACACTTATTGTGTGCTCTGACCTTTTAAACAAAGCAAAAACACAATATATTTAGAATTATTCACAAAAATGATGTCAAGTAGAAACTGAACAAGGCCGCTTACATCTGCAATACCAGAGGGCTGTGAAACCATTCACTTCAATAGGGAAATACCAATGGTTGTGTGCCAAGAAGAGTGTAGAGGATTGAAGTGCATGTGCCCACTCTTTAATGTTTCAATGCAAACAGGAACTCCGTCAATTGTCCTAAAAAACTTCCAGGACGGGAATGAGGTCTTTATGGAGGGGAAACAAAGCGGTGTTTTGTTGCTAACTTGACATATGGTTCACAGGCAAACAGAGAGTGTAAAGCACCCTGGGTTTAGTGTTGAGATCTTGGCAACTCACCCGCAAGCGACCTGCTGTGCTGTTCTGGGAGAAACCCAAACAAACCAGATACCGTTTCCAGAGTAACTAGTGGTGAGAACACTATGGAAAGCGGTACACATCTGCCATATTTAACAGCTTTTTAGTCTGCTGTCAGCCAGAAGAAAAAAAAAATCTGACCTCTGAAACTCCCAACTCGCTAATTCTATACTGTATAATGTCCCCGCAGTCTACGGTATCTCTTGTGGTACGGTAGGTGTTCAAGGGTTCAATCGACAGAGCAGCTAGAATAATAATCTGCCTTGGTATGCAGTGGGAGGCAGTTGGCAAGTAAATCCCCATAATCACACATGCCTGTCTGACACATCCTCATTTATATATAAGAGATAATCACAAAATAATAGGAAGATATGACATTCACACAAGTATGCCATGGCCCTACTGAGAATTTCACCCACTGCAGATCTGTATCAGAGGACAAGGTGTGGAGAGGTCACTATGTGGCTGATCAAGCAAAGTAGACTAGCGGTATGAAAGTTGTTTGCAAAACTATATCACTCAAAGGTCCCGTATTATGCAACTGTTTTCCAGTTCATCAGTCAGACCTCTGTAAACTTTCTGGCAAAAAAAAAAAAAAAAAAATATATATATATATATATATATATATATATATCATTTTCAGTCTACTCCCTGTCTGCCATTAAAACGCTCTTAAAGTAGTAAAAGCTGTTTTGAACGGGCATTCTCTATTTGTTAAAAAGCTCTACTCTTAATGGATCCTTAAGTGAGCTACCAGCCATATTATGCCTTAACAGATGATAACTAATACCGGAGAGAACAAGAGAGAGACAAGAGGTGGGACTTATGGGTTGAAAGGTTCATACGTTACATTATGGTGCCCACTCGACAGACAATGGGTGGTAAAAAAAGTGAATTGAAGTCAAAAAAGTCTCAAATTAGATAGGTCAGGTCCTAGTGCAGTTGACCCTTTTTACAATGGCGGTCATGTTGCTCTGACATCACTCTTGGGGATGGGAACTCTACTCGGAACGTCAGAATGTCAACAAGTTTCCCCCTAAACGTTTTGGGCTTCATGGTCTACGTGTGAAATTGCGGATAATGAGCAACAGCCAGTGGGGAAAACGCGCTCAGCAGGCCCACCAATGGCGTAACTTCATCGATCACTCACTAACACAACCACGGACATCTGTGGATGTAGGGCTGGCCTGTGCCCATTTCAACCATCTAGAACAAAATGGCCAGTAAATAGGAAAAAAGGGGATAAAAATTATTGGTAAAATGACATTCTGGTCTATTCTGTTATACTTTTTTCCTTAAAACAGATATCGCATTGCGTCCCCTCTTAAAAAACTGCAAAAGTTTGTGGTATCATAGAAATTTTAGTATTGAGGAAATGAAAAATATTTAAAACGTACCCTCCATTGTTAGGGGGTTATAACAATGTCCCAAAGAACATATTGTGTCCTAATAATTTGACTTCTTTCCGCCTGTCTGTGCAGTCAGCAATGAGTTTCACCGGTCAGCTTTACCAATTCAAGCTGCCCCTTTATTTAATCCGTAACGGCACATTCCAACACATAAACAGACCTAAGGCCAGATCCTATTCCCCCATTCGGTGAAAACATGAACACTCATTCCACGTTTACACTAATTGGTCAACAATATATAAATTAGATTGGCTAGCTTTGGGTGTAAGACACTCCAGATTTAGTTTTTGAGGACTGCTATAATAACTCAGCTTCAAAAGCTCAGCATTGCACGTTATCAGTTCTGTGCTCTGTGTCCTTATCTCTCGGGCCTGTGTCGCAGGCAAAACAACAGCAGGGCTGCCGCCAAGGCAGTCAAAAATATTTTGAGCTCCATGCATGCAACACGCAGGACCCTGGAATAAATCACAGGAGTCTGGCATGGGTGCAGCTCCAGTTACACACTCTCACACCCTTGAAATGGTGCGCTAGTGATGGGTAAATGAAACAGACATATCCCCATTGGTCTGACGCCATTTCAACCCCCATTTCATTGGGGTCTTGTGTGCTCCAGCTGACAAATAAGATTAGTGTTATCCATTAAATAAGTTCACAACCAATCGAAACCCCAAAGTTTTGTGTAATGTGAGGCATTGGGTGGGTGAGGGGGAGGGGTAGTAACCTCACACAAAAATAAACCTCAACGTTTCAAAATAATTATTTCATTTCACAGTCATGCAAACATGCTTGCTCTTCTTGAATTTACTCTGATGTTCCCAAACATTTTCATGTGCATTACAATTAGTGGTTCGATAAGTTTTATTTGATTTAACGTTTTTTATTGGTACTGATGTTTTAAGATTGAATGTTTGGAGTTATATCGGCCTGTGTGGCCACATACCCAAGCCAAAAGAGTTGAAAGAGGCACATTTGGGCTGAATGTCTTCATGGCGCAGACTTGAGGCGAAGACTTAAAATTACACTGATTGCTCGGCCAGACATACCAGGAACCCCAGATCATCCAAAGTGAGCAGCATGTCCTTTTAGATTTTTAGTTATACAATCCTTCAGACACCAGCTCAGAGAACCTAAAGCAAACTTGTGCTTTTTCCCCTTAGAGAAGAAATTATCGTCTTCTTCTCATTTATATTGCATCTCAAATGCATCTCTGCATTTATGAGCAAGAAACAGTGAAACCTCGCATCATTTAATTTTATCTGATATGCTTGAATGTCACTCAAGCAATGCTAGCACGCTAAAACAGAAGTGCAGCAGCATATACTGGAGTGAAATAAATATGTAAAAACTTGTTTTGCTGAGTTAATTGTGATTATTTTTCTCATTTATTCCAATATAAAGCAGCAATATATACTACATGGTTGAATGGAAAAACATGGGCAGTGTGAAAGTAAAGAAGTTTCAGAATGATAAAAATCCAGGTGTCAAAGTGTATAGGTGATACTATCATACTTAGGTACAAAAGTAGAATGTATGCGATGTATGCTATCCTGTTTTTTCAAGGTGGCACCTGTTAGACTATGACTAACTAAATTCTTCATGCATTATAGCAGTAAGGCTTCCTAATCAGGGCGTGTGGCTGCTAGTCTGTCTGTCAGCAGTTCTGACCTGTCTCCCATTGAAAGCATGCAGTGCCAAGCACAAATTACGACAATGAGATCTCAAATGGCCGAGCAGCTAAAGAGAAAAATCTTGGAAGAACATGGGAAAAATCTCTCAAACTAGAACAACTGGTGTCTCAGGGCTGTGGAAAGGAAAGGTGATGTAACACACTGGAAAAGCAAATCTCTATCCCAACTTTTCTGGAATTTGTTACAGGCATAACATTTGAAATTTGAGATTATTTTTGATTTTAAAAATGTAGAGAAGGTAAAACATGAAATATCTTGTTTTTGCACTTTTTTTCAATTTAATACAGGTGAAGCATGATCAACACATCACTTTTTTTTGTATTTGGAGTTTTCATATAGTCTCAGCTTTTTCAGAAATGGGGTTGTATTACACCACAATGCACAGATGTTAATTGATTTGAATTGGTTTTCAACTGATTCATATCCATGTTTGGTGTAGTTCATCTTTAGCCCGCTTGGCCTCTAGGCCTACTGGACTTATTCTGTGGTTAGATGCCTTCATGGTGCTCTGCTGTGCGTCCATAAACTTTTTGCCTTGTCAGCACTTTAGCGCCTTAAGTTTTTCACGGATCCTTTTCATATTTTATATGCATGTATATGGGATGAAAATCTAGGCCTAGTTCGATTTTGGCCACTATTTTTTGTATTGTCCTTATCAATCTTTTGTACTATTGTGGTCCTCAGTCAGTCTGTGTCTCTACTGTTTGCTCTCTCTCCTCACGTAGAGCTATCATCACTCAAAAATCAGTGTTGAGGCCGCTTGGCCGCCACGTGGGAAATACTGTGATAATTACTCAGGAGCAAGCGGTCTGGCTTTAATTTAATTTCACATCCAGTAATAACCCAACAATGAGTGGGCAATAAATCACCCAGGACTGCAGCTTTTGGGCCCACAGAGTAGAAGATAGTGAGTGTGCCAAACGATTAGCTGAGCGCAATCACATTTTTTCTTTATACTGACCCGTGGGAGACTCTGTAGCTCCAGACTCTGAGATAACTGAACAAATCAGGGAATCAATAAATGGTGGCAATGTGGAAAGATAGGCCGAATGAAGGAATGAGTTGAAGATAACCTCCCTCTCCGCTGTCTTCTTTGTTTTCACAGTTGTTGCTATCACGGCCATCCTTATTGTCATTGCATTGTTTGTGGGTTATAGGATTTTTCAATCTTGGAAGTTTACTTGAGCAGTTTTGCTTCAATTTCTTGACGGTGCATTTGCAGTGTCTCACGGTACTATTGCAACATATTTGTTTTTTCACTGTTTATGATTTTTTTTTTCATTAGCACATGTTGCCAGTGTTCAATTACAAGAGCTCCCTCGATGATCAGTGAGCAAGTAAGTCTCTAGGAATCAGCTGAGCAAATCCATAAGTTTAATATTCCTTTGAAATACTGTAGCTGTATTGCTCCAAAATTTGTTTGGGCCTCTGTTTGAAATGAAACATTATTTATATCTGTTAAATGTAATATATGAATCAGATTACGAACATCTGACTTACCAGGGCTCTCAGCGATTTCTTAAGATATTCATGGCAGACTGCACTGGAGCCCTCTCTAGCCTCATGTCTGAAATTATAAAAAGACTGAGCCTGAACATAAGATTACTAAGCCGAATCTATCTCTTGAGAAAGATTGACTTTGAGAACTTATCAGAATGATGTGACATATCGCATCTCCTTGGCATGTATTTGACAATATTGCGCATTTGGCATTGAGAGTTCTGATTACACAGTTTCTCAGGCATATTTATTCACTATGCCTGGACAAAATGTCCCCTGGGTCTATCACAGGAGTGACCAGTAGAGTTAATTTGGTCATGAAATAATTTGAAATGTGTGAGCCCCATATATATTTGCTGATAACCAGCATGAATTTACCATAAATTGTCATTCAGATTCTGAGAGACTGCATTGTTGTACAGTACTATCTATTGGTGCACAGTTCTATCTATTGGAACTATCTACATATAGCAAGCATCTAAATGCAGAGCACGAGCATTAAAACTGGCAGATGGTTCTGATTCGAATTGAGCTGTTTTTGGAACTTTTCTTGTAGTCAAAAATGCAGATCATGCTTTTTTTCAAAGTAAAAGCTGAAACTGAATATCATTTGTAATAAATATATTTATCATAGTACTCAAGTTAATGAACTGAGACACAGAAAAAAATAGGATGACATAATTCATAAATTTCTGAGAGTGAACTTTTTTCCTCAATTCTGACTTGATTGAATTCAGCCTTCAGACTAACCTGGTTTGGTTTTCACTTTCCTTCCTTTGAGGGTTTTTTGCAATTGCTCCACTCCACCCAGAATCTGACTGGTATTAGCGGTCTACAACCACTGTCACCCCAAGAACCTTTCTATATTTACACAACCTTGCATTTAGTCTGCAGATTTCAAATAGTGGGCAAATATATACAAATTAAAAAGTTTCACACAACAGCCGTCAATTCTGATTGCCTCCACAGGGCCTGTCCTGTCACCTTTGTATCAATCAAAGATGGTGTCCCTCAATTCAAGGTCGGAGTCTAATTGGAGCAGCGCTGTCCTGAGGCTCATGATAAACATTAAGATCTAATCCTTTGGTTCACAGAAGTGTGAGACTGAAAAAAGGTCATATGTACACTTTTTAATGAAATCAAGTTTAATTTGATCAATCAAGTAGAGCTTAAACTACAGTAAATCACTGAAAACGTATACTTTCACACTCTGAATAACCCAAATTACCAAAACTTCTCAAAAAATAAATAATTAAATAAATAATAATAATAAAAATTATTTAGGGCTGTTGGAGATGTCCAAGATGGTTTGATCAGAACAAACTAATTTCTGTGAATTACATTTATTAAAATGTAATGGCTGAAATGAGTGTTGCTAGTGCCTGGTAGCAAATCTGAGAGGTCTTGTGCATTATTTCCTCCTGATAAAACTGTTGTTTGTGAATCGTAAAATTGAATCTACCACTGAGATATTTAGCGTCCCACAATGATTTTCTGTTGCATAATAATGTGTCCAAATGTAATGATGACATTTTTCATACCTCTGTTTAGCGCTCCACGTTTCCTGACGTGTCATGTGCAATCAAGATCATATGTCTGAGTGCTGCATCAATCATGCATGGCTGAATCTGATTTGCTGAATCATTGGCATCAGCAGGGTTGTCAGTTCCAAAGAGCTGCAGCTCAATGGAAGTGTCCATTATAACCAACTCACCATTGGCCCATGACTAAACGCAGGCTAAAACTGGAAGAGCCAATGAGGGCGCTGAAAACAAAATCCTACATAAAATTCCCTTTCTTAGACACTGAGCAGATCAGTGTAAACTCTTAGTCTTCCACTAATTGATGTCCATTCCAAATCTGCCTCCCAGTAGTCTTGTAACTCATGACAAAATGTACCCTGGGAACAAAAATGAGCTTATTGCATTCTGAGGCAAATTTTGCTACATCCTCCCCTTTAGAGCTTCATCCATATCCTACTATTTCATCTGGAGGCAACAGACACTTGAGCGTCCAAAGTAATGCTGAGTGATGGAGCTGCCTGTGGCCATGGTTTTGGCTATCAGCCCCACCTCATGCTCTCTCTGCACGACATGCACACTATCTGCCGGGAAAGCTTTGTTGTCACTTTGAGGGCATGGGGGTATTTGACTTAGATCTTGTTGATTGCTTTTGGAGTGCAAATACATATCTCGTGGCATTCCGTACCGAAGTCTTTCATCCCGAAGGTGTTGTTTATGCAAGGATGATGGAATTCTGTCACTGTTGGAGACTAGAGCGTAGAAATCAACACTGAAAAAAAAATGTGCGCCAAAATGACTTTTTCGTGATTTGGATTTGCTTGTTACCTTTTAAAAAGGAGCTATGGTGCACCAATTAAGTTGTAACTAGGTTGTTGTAGTGTTGGGTTTCGAACCAGAGGATGGCTGACAGGTAGACCGGGTTAGTCTTTGAAGGGTAGACTCTCCGTCAGTGGCCGAGATCTGATCTGCTGATTGTGTTGATTATTTTGTAGAGTCATCTGCATGAGAGCTGGGCGGCTCCCGCAATGGGGAATGGGAAAGGCACGCATGGGTTATCTGCTCTCGCAGTCATGTGGAACCAAGCTTGGCACGCGTGTCTGGATCATAGTACCTGGCTGAGAGGACTGTGCACGGGACAGCTTCAGCATGAGAGGGAGCAAGAGGGGCCTGATGTGGGACACTAAGGCAGTTTATTAGTGTGGTAGGAATATTTGGAGGTATGTCTGTTTCTGGTTATGTTTGACATATTTTTTCAAAAGGGGTGAGTGAGTGTGTGTGTATGTGTGTGTGTGTGTGGATTTTATCTGGAGATGCAAGCTGCTATATTCTTCCCTCTCTATTGTAGCTATGTCAAAGTGAAGTTTGGTTCAAAGTTTAGCTTTTAAAAAACCTTTTTAAAAAACCTTTCACATTTTAAAGCTGCACTTGAAAGTCACAGATTTTTTTGTAATAAATAGATTATTGGCGAATATATAAGAAAGTTTAATGACGTTTAGAAAAACAAGACTAGGTGCAACCTAGTATACGGCTGGGCCGCCAAGTGCTGTATGAGAATTTGGGCTCAGGAAAAGGGTGCTAAATGAGGCAAAGCTTACGCAGTTATATGAAGTACAAGTTTAGTAATCAGCTGGAGCTGATAAATTATTTACAAAGTAGGTGGGGGAAGTGTGGGAGGGGGAGATTGTGAGAGTGAGAGTGTTTGAGATAGTGGGAGCAAGTGAGAGTGAGGGAGTGGGAGGTGGGGGGAGTCTTGAGTAAGGAAAACATATCAAAAGCAAGTTATACATTTGAATAGACAAAGAGCAAGAGTAAGTGTAGCAGTTATTATCTCCCTCTACTCACGGGAGCTATGGTAAGGGGTTCCGTGTGTGCGTGCGTACGTGCGTGCGTCCGTCAACACATTTTGCTGTATCTCATCAACGATTTCAGTTACAGGCTCCTAATTTTTACTGGGCATGCATCTCATAAAGCCCTGCGCATGACATGCCTAAAGGTGACCTTGGCCTTTTTTTTTAAGATCACTGGCCTTAAAGTATCACCAAAAATTTCAACATTTTGGTGTATCTCATCAACTATTTCAGTAACAGGCTCCTAATTTTTACTGGACGTGCATCTCATGAAAGCCTACAAATGACATGCCTAAAGGTAACCTTAGCCTATTTTTTCAAGGTCACTGGCCTCAAAATATCACCAAAAACTTGACATTTTGCTTTATCTCATCAACTATATCAGTTAGAGGCTCCTAATTCTTATTGGACATGCATTTCATAAAGGCCTACAAACGACGTGGCTAAAGGTGACCTTGGCCTATTTTTTCAAGGTCACTGGCCTAAAAATATCAACAAAAACTTTGACATTTTGCTTTGTCTCATCAACTATTTCAATTAGAGGCTCCTTTACTGGACATGCATCTCATAAAGTCCTACAAATGACGTGCGTAAAGGTGACTTTGGCCTATTTTTTCAAGGTCATTGGGCTAAAAATATCATCAAAATCTTTGAGAATTTGCTTTATATTATCAGCATTTTCAGTTACAGGCTGCTAATTAGCTCTCGCCGCCAGAGTGGTAAAGGAGCTATGGTATCGGGCTCCATCTGTGCGTGCGTCCATCTGTGTGTGTGTCCGTCAACAAAAACTTCGACATTTTGTTTATCTTAGTGGCGGGAGCTTCTGGGGTCGCCAGTGCCCTATATTCGATTTTGTGAATGTCAGTTTGAGAGAGACAGCAGCAGCAGATGTAGATGGCAGTTAAAGTATGTATACTGACCAAAACTTCCAACGCAACACATACAATTTTGAAATATTTGGCGTACATAAAATGGGATATTGGTTTTGAGCCATGATACATCAGCTACAACTTAAAAGCTCAGAAAATTAATTTGATTTTGTCTAGTGGGCAGCTCTTTCGGCTTGATTGCACATTGCTTAGAATTTTGCCTATCCCTTCAGGTTGAGTAGAACTGGATGAGAATTAAGAAAGTCTTGTAGAATTTTATGGTGCCCCCACATAGCTTGGTCACCGCGGATAAAAAAGTGTAATGCAATGTGAGCAATTTAGGTCAATTTTGCCTCAAATGCGGCAGACAGCCAAAAAAATGATATAATCAATGTTCAAAGAAATGAAATAAAATACAATAATTCAGGAAAGAAAGCATAAACGATTTTCATATGTGACAGTTACAGCCTGACCGAGTATTGCACTTTGTCACATCGCTAATATGATAATCAGAGGTGTATAAAGTACTGGAAAAAATAACTAAGTAAAAGTACCATAACTGAAAGTTACTTTGGTAAAGGTTTAAGTCACTTATAAGAAAATTACTTGAGTAAAAGCCTTAAAGTAGCTCACTATTATGATTCTGTATCTGTCTGTTTCTGTGTTTATTATTCTTCATGTTTATTTATTCCATTATTGCATTGTACATTGTCTCCCCTGTAATGTCTGATGTGATTTGTGTTATCATGCCAGTGCACTCCCCTGTCTGCATGCAGACACGCTTCGGGTGATTTCTGAAGTTTTCCGGTATTTCACGAACTTCCTTCAAGTCTCGTTTTACCTCCCTTCCCCCTTTTCTGAAGTAACCATATTAATTAACTGCTAGGCTGCTTAGTTACTACTGGTAATTTTACTGTAGTCTAATCCCTTTGTCTGTACATAAACTAACCAATTAATATTCAAGTATTTTGATTAGGTGTGTAGATATGACTGTTTACCAATATAACTGACTCCGCCCCTTTTGCTTTCCCTGTGCTCTGCTTTGATTACAGCTCACGCACTACAGGTGCGCTTCTCTCTGTCCGGGAATCTTAAACTGTGCACTTAGAACTCCTTGACTGGAGCTGTTTATCTGTCATTGGTTGTCTACGTGGATCCTGTCCGCATTTTGGTTTTTATCAATTGTTTGTGGTTTAGGGCTTCCCCATGAGTGCTTACCTCTATAATTAGTTTGTTTCTGGATGCCCTGTGCCCTCTGCTCTGTATTACGACTACGATTTTGGCCTGCTGTCTTTGTACCGTCACACCTCTGATCTATTGGTTTTGACCCTGGGCTGTCTAGTCGACTTTTCTTTTTGGATTTCGTTTTTGGCTTGGCAATCCTTGTGTCTTCTGGTCCTGACCCATTTTGTAATAAAGGCTAAAGATTTTTGGATTATTCCTGAATTCCGACTGGTTCCTCTGACCGTATCATCACACTCACATTAAATGTACTGAAGTATCAAAAGTATTTTGTGAAAGAATATACTTAAGTATCAAAAGTGCCAGTATAAGTAAAAATTATTTTTCATCGTATGCATAGAAAGAAGCAAAGCAGCCACTCTTTGTTCTCTCCTTGTTCTCTTTAATCAATTTTCAGGTGAATGAAAAATACAGTATTCAAAAAACAAACAGGCAGTCTCTCCTTTATATACTTCTTCTTCTTTGAGTTTGCTGGCGGTTTTAAAAACCACTATAATTAATAGTAGAATTACAGAGTATCAATACCATGCTGAATTTTTGCCTCAGAAATATGATTTTTCTGAACAACTAATTGGGATACCATCGGTCCACTGTAGATGAAGTGGTTGCTGCAGAGGACAACGATTATTTCTGTGGCAAAAGAATTTTTTTTTTTGAACTGCTGGATAGATACTATGGGCAAGTGTATTGAGCAGTTTGCACGTCAGGCTTAGCTGAGGAGTTTTATTCAGGCAATTCCTGAAAAACATGGATTGGAGTGAGCTCGTTCTAAACCGTGTTCGAATTCAGCTTGCTTGTGAATATTCAAAAACTGATCCTGGTCTGCCATCAAGTGGTAGAATATTGTAACTGCGTGCATAAATTTGCAGCTCCATGTCCACTGGCTGACACATCTGCGCAAAGATACCCTGCCAAGCACCAATGCTCTTCTCAAACGCGCCAAATCTAGATAAGCCTTAAATGATGAATTAGATTAATCTTTTAATTTGTAACAAGTAAAAAAGTGGCTAGTGTCAAAGTAATGAAGTGAAAGTATACTTTTTATCTTTTAAATGTAGTACAGTATAAGTCCATGTTTAAAAAAAAAAATGAAGTAAAGTATAAATCCTCAAACTATTGAAGTACTTTGTTACTATACACTATGATGATAGTGTGTATCCCAAGTCTCTTCATTGTACCTCTTCTCGTATCGGCTGCAATATTGAATAAGAAGATTAGGGAAATAATCCTGGTACCAGCTACAAAATTAAAAGGCAGATGGAGGAATGTAACACATCGAACCAATCTATCGTGAAAGAATCTTAACAATGGTCGGAATGTATTTTTAATTCCCCTATTCAACGTTGCAACTGATACTGTCCTCCACGCTTGTTAACTGTCTTATTGGTTGCGAGGTTGAATAGGAAAATTAAAAACTCATTCCGACCATTGTCATGATTCTTTAATGGCAAATTGGTACGATGTGTTACATTCCTCTATCTCCATGGAATCTCGCGACCGGTACCAGAGAAAACCATATATATATATATTTAGAACCTATCTATGGAGAAAACCAGCATGGAGGACTGAAACAAACCAAACCAATCTAGCGTGAAAGAAGATTAGCCTAATAATGGTCAGATTGTGCTTGTAATGCAAAAAAAAAACCAAAAAAAAAAAACCAATGGATCTTTTTAAACGACCAGGATGCTGGCTAGGGCAAGCACATCATATGCATCCGCTATATGAATATTTAATCCATCTTTTGCTGTCCATTAGAAGAAGATTAGCATTTATTTTCCTAAAATGGCGACCACTATTGCCAAGAAACATTCGTTGGTGTCAAAAATTGCACATTGTGAACATTCTATATGTACAAAATGTGTTTAAATTTAACAGTACATTTACCTGATAATTGCAGTCTATTGCTAGACTGGATTCAAGTACTGGTCGTGTTATGTTGGCGTAGTGGGTACAACAACATAGTGGAGAAGTAGCTACTTCAATGACGGTGTGTGCAATCCAGCTTGAAAATACTGAAACATAATGCTGGCGCCACTTCCACCGTGTAGGTAAATAGTCCATCACATGCATAAATGAGTGTGGCGCATTCAATTCCACTTTTTAATTTCCGTTTCAGCGGAAAACTCTCAAATCCAAGATCCAACAACGGCAAAGTATTCAGTTTCTGTTGCAATGTCTGAAAGCCGTAATTCCGAGACCCATGTATTTATAATGCAAATACACTGCCAAATACACATCGGACGACCAATCGCTGAACTTCTTCCCTGCCGGCCAGCCAATCATTGAACTTGATCACTCAGTCAGTCAGTCACTCACTCACTCACTCACTCACTCACTCAGCGACATTCACATTTATAGGGGCCTGGCCGCTGCCCGGCCCAGCCCAATAATTAGCGCAACTGTTTATAGAACTGCCCTGAAATCGGAGACAAGGCCCCATAACAAGCTTGCCAAAGGCCTGAATTTCCTTGTCTTATGAAGGAACTGTGGCAAACCTCCCATGTGCCTTGGGACAGTTCCCAGAAACACTAAACGCAAAATATATACAAATACAGCTGTACCTCTCAAATAAACTCAATTAAAACAATATTTACAGTCGTTTCAGCTATTACTTTCTGTTCCACAGATGTTGCATAAGTCTAGCCGTCAATTTGGGTAAACAACGCAAATGCTCAGGGTGCTAACACAAATGCCTCTTGTCATTGTTAATGCCACATACGAAGAAACTATAAAACACTAATTCATAATACAGCTTTCATTGCTGTGTATGAAATGCACTGAATGTTTGCATGAAGTACAGATTGAGGTTTCACAGTGTGGAGGCCATATTCTGGCAATTTTTTTTTTTCTCTAACACATATATCTTGACAAGCTGATGATTTGAGCGTTCATATGTAGAGGGTGTTTAGCTAATTATGCGATTTATGCGGAAATATGGATGGAGATTGTTGAAAACTCCTGTGCGTCTTGTACAAAGACTAAAAAGGAATGATTCTTGACACATCTGTGATGCCGAACAGAGGAAACGTGTATCCCACACTCACAGACATTTTCATCCATCATTCCCTATCTAGACATGCTGATGAGCGGCGCGCAAAGTATGCCTCTCAGAGTGCCTCAGAGCACTTTATCTTAAAATACATTCTAGGGACAGATCACAAATCTTCAGCGTAGCTCAAATCACGAACCTAATACCCTGTCGAGCAAGAGGACGGATGTACCTGCTTGCAGACAATGTCAATTGTCCAAGCATTTCCATGTAGATCAGGAGAGCTCGCTGCAAACTATGAATGTGGTGCAGGCCATGTATTTTTGCGCTATATACACTATAAAATACAACATAGGTGAAGAACGCATTGCCTGTTCCAAAGCAGTACTAGCATAAAGGTTATGTCCCAGGTGTGCAGTCTTTTTTTAGTTGAACACTGCGCCACTTAGTGTCTGTATTCCCTTGGCACCCGATGAAGACAGAGATTAATAAGCAGTGGGCAGAACTCTACCACCAGTAGCAAATAAGTCCTCATCCATTCCTCATTTTTTACCGCTGTGTAAACATCCATCGAGTACCAGACTGCTCTCTTCAGAAACCCTCAGAAAAATCGCTCCTGTTCAGATATGCCCTCTCATTTGCCAAATGATGCAATGCGGACTTTGGTTCTACTGGTTAGAGCTGCAGACTACAGTATTTTTGTTCAAAATCACATACAATGACCTACAAAATATGAGTCACCGTCCTCAGACAGTCATAAGCAGACATAGCTGGCTGGGCATACCTTTCTATCTAGCCCAAATGAATGGCCTGTCGTGAGAAGGAGCGACTGATTCCCTTCTTACTCAACCCTCTCCCCCAGAAGATTAGCAAACTAGTCCCGGGTCTGCTATCGGCCTGTGACTGGCAGCATGATGGCAGTCCAGTGAAACAGGAGATGGCCGGCCTTTACAGCTTACGGAGTGGTCCCAAATCGGCGCTCTGCCTCTTTGCCCCTTGCCAGGGCCACGGGCAGGCCATTGCGCTTGGGGGTTGTGACACACCGGGCGGTCAGCCTTCAGTTACAGCATCAGGTTTCCTCTTCAGCTTGTTGCTGATGCTAAATAAATTCTGGCATGCGCTAGCGATACCCAGTCTGCGGGTTGAAAGGGTCGCTCACCCTTGAGTTGTTGCCGGCAGCCATTTCCTTTATATTTGCCGCCTACTTCCACCTCCCAAGACACCCCATGGTGCTAGGTGAGGGAGAGGGGCAGTGGGGGGCTGTCAGTGCTGCGCTAATGAGGAAGCTATTGGTACTCAACCACCCCCCCCCCCCCACCCCCCACTCCCTAAGGATGATGGGAAATAGGGGTGTGGTCAGTTGCCATAATTTTTCTGCCTCATATTTACTCTGGCCCTAGTGCAAGGTAGTCTTTCATCCTTAAATCTGTGACTTTGATTCAGCCGTTTCATCATTTTAGTAATAATACTTGGTGCACTTTGCAGGCTTCCATATGAGAGTAATTATCTATCTTACTGCATGGCGAAATTAAGGTCTCTCGTTCTCTCATACCGGGAGCAGTCTCAAATACATTATACTACATTATATAGCCGTGTCAGAAAACCAGCTGGCCTTTCTGCTTAGAAGAGTTAAGCTTTAGAAGAAAGCTATAACGCCATGCTTTATCGCAGAAGCGTCTTTAGAGTTTTGTTATATGCCCTTACATTAATCATTCAAAGTTTATTGAGCGGCATGGGCTCATTCCGCTCTTAACAAAGCCAATGCAACAAGAAGGCAGACAGAGCAGAAAACTTCTGAGACTCCCTGCAGCGCTCTATAAATTTATCATCACAGAGTCATGGAACAATCAATAGTAAATCCCTCTATGAAAATCAGGCTAATGTACCTCTCTGGTTCCGGCCTGTTAGCAGAGACGGATTGATGGAGTTAAAGAGGGCAAGCTCCATGCCAGCAGTAGAAAATCAATAATCACCCTGGCTTACATCCAAGTGCAGCCTTATTACAACTGCAATGATGTGATCGCTTTAACAACAAACTGTGTGGGTCCACGAAAGGGTAAGTTATTTTATTTAGGTATGCTATTATTTTTTTTTTTTCACTGATGAATTTAGATTAACAGGTGTGAGAAGACTATGATTTCACTTCATAAAAAATGTCATTGACATTGTGTCCATACAGCAATGAGAATTCAAGATTTTGTTCAAACACTTTATCAAATATATAACCCCAATTCCGAAATAGTTGGGACAAAGTGTAAATTGTGAATTAAATCAAAACGCAATGCCTTTCTAATCACACCAGCCAGTATTTTATTCACAATAGAACAGAGATAACATAGCAGATGTTAAAACTGAGGAATTTTACAATTTTATCAACAAAATGAGCTCATTTCAAATTTTATGGTTGCTACAAGTCTCAAAAAAGTTGGGACAGGGGCCTGTTCACCATGGTGTAGCATCCCCTCTTCTTTTTAGCACTGAGTGGAGGCGTCTGTTTTGGGTCTCCTTAGACGGACTTTTCATTTAATTTGCCAAATGTTCTCAATCGGTGAAAGATCAGGACTACAGGCAGGCCAGTTCAGCACATGGACTCTTCTACTACAAAGCCATGCTGTTGTAACAGCTGCAGTATGTGGTTTCGAATTGTCCTGCTGAAATAAAAAAGGCCTTCCTTGGAATAGATGTCATCTGAAGGGGAGCATATGCTGCTCTAAAACCTTTATGTACCTTTCAGCATTCATGGTGCTTTTTAAAACATGCAAGTGTCCCACACCATATGCACTAATGCATCCCCATACCATCAGAGATGCTGACTTTTGAACTGAACGCTGATAACAGGAGGGGTGGCCTTTCTCCTCTTTAGCCCAAAGGTCACAACGCCCTTGATTTTCAACAAGAATGTCAAATTTTGTGTTTACAGACAGTGGTTTCTTGAAGTATTCCTGGGCCCATTTAGTAATGTCAATGACAGAATCATGCCCGTGAGTGATGCAGTGGTATCTGAGGGCCCGAAGATCGCAGGCATCCAGTAAAGGTCCTCGGCCTTGTCCCTTACTCTCTCTAGGTCATCCTCAGAGGAGCCTTCCATCATTGCTTCCAGTCATCCCGGTCTTCCATACATCGGGCCAGTTCGCTGGCGCTTTGAGCTCCTGCATCCTTCTTTAGCACCTCCACATAGGTTAATGTGGGGCGTCCTAGCGACCGGTGCCCATGTGTTGGTTCCCATTGTACCAATTTGCTGGCTGGCAGTTCTCTGTGCCTTTGGCAGTGTCCTGCAAGTCTCATCCTCGTGGCTGTTATTTTTTCGCTCACCCTAGGAATTCCTTTGTACAGGATCTTGTTGGGAACATGTGCATCCTTGCTGATGTTAAGTACTGCACGCAGCATCCTGGTGTAGCACCCGTCTAAAGACTTCTGCAGGGTCGGCTTCAGGGTCCAGCATTCGCTGCCATAGAGGAGAACAGATTCTACTGTTGGGAAGAAGAAGTTTAGTTTGATTTGGCGGGGGAGGTTGGAGCTCCATACACAAGTCATACCGTTCAGCGCACAGACGCACAAAGATTTTTCCAGTTTCTCTGAATCCTTTGATGATGTTATGGACTGTCGATGATGAAGCCTTCAAAGCCTTTGCAATCTGTTTTTAAAGTATTCCACAATTTATTTACGCAAGCCTTCACAGGTTGGAGAGCCTCTGGCCATCTTTACTTCTGAGAGACTCAGCCTCTCTAATCCCTTTTATTGCCAATCATGTTACACATGTGATGCCAGTTAACATAATTACTTGCTAAATGTTCTTTCAGCTGATGAATTGCTTTTTCAGCCCTTTTTTGCCTGTGTCCCAACTTTTTTGGGACCTGTTGCAGCCGGAAAATTTGGAATAAGCTAATTTTGTGGATGAAAATGTAAAATGTCTCGGTTTCAAAATTTGAAATGTTATCGATGTTCTATTGTAAATAATATATTGGCTCATATGATCTGAAAGTCATTGCATTTTGATTTTATTCACAATTTACACTTTGTCCTAACTATTTCAGAATTGGGGTTGTATTTAGGTTAGAAAGTATGTGTGAAGTGGAAAGGCTAAGAAGGCACTAGTAGACTTAATGGGACTGAATGGAACTGGAAAGATGGGCACTTTGATGGGAGTCATAATACGATATGATCATACCCAAGCATGAACCTGCAGGCGGAAGTGGGAATTAAAGAGTTTAATACTTAATATATAGCTTTAATTCCCCAATAATTGAGACAGTATACAAAGTGCCAATAAAAACTGACATTACCACAGATAACCAGAAATTCTTCAGAAAACCTGAGTCAGTGAGCAGTTCTTTTTTGAGGCATCATTGAATGCAATTTAAGAAAAAGCCACATATCAACACCATCCAGAACCAGTACCAACTTCTCTAGGCTTGATCTCTTCGAAATGGATTGATAGAGAAGTAGAAAGAAGTGCTGTGGTCTGACCAGTCCATCTTTCTAATTTTTATTTATTTATTTTAAATAATGGCTCTCAAGTACTTAGGATCAAAGAGGAGGTGGAACATCCTGACTGCATTCAGCGATATTTTCGAAAGCCAGTGTCTGTCATTGTCTGGGGCTGCACCGATGCTCTTGGCACAGGCGACTTGCACACCTGTGAAAGCAATATTGACTTAGAAGGGTACACGCACATTTTGACAAAGCATACACTGATCAGCCACAAAATTAAAATCACCCATCAAGTATTGTCCCCTTGCTCCGCCAAAGCAACTTTGACCCATCAAGGTATGAACTCCACTAGACCTCTGAAGGAGTCCTCTGGTTTCTGACTTTAAGAAATTAACAACAGATCCTTTAAGTCCTGTAATTTGCCAAGTGGGGGCTCCATAGATCGAAAAGATCTATGAGATCTTATAGATAAGCTCCATACATATGGGGAGCTTATTAGCCAAGTTAACACATTGAATTCTTCCATGTTCCTCGAGCCATTCTTGAACTATTTGCAGGGTGGCAAGGCACATTATCCTGCTGATGTTGTAGCCTATAATATCATATGTTTTAAGATGTCAGAACCACTGTGTAGTGCTCGCTCTGAAGGAAGCCACAGTCTTGTTCCAAATGGAGATAACAGAAACTGTGAGTAAAAAATCATATCTCCTTGAAGTGATGCAGTACTTAGGTATTGCTGCCAGTATGGATAACTGGGTGTCACGGATGGGCTGAATTCACTGCTCTATGAGATCATAGTTATAATTCACTCTTAGGGATAATGGCCTTCCAAGAAGCTGTCATATTTACCTTTGGACAAGACAGAACCTTCAAAAATATTATAATATCAACAGTTTATTTTCTTAGAGTACTAATGTACTAAAAAAATGAAATTGCAGGAAATCCAACAAGTTGACTTGCCTGCCAAATCCTTGTGCACCAAACACGATGACAAACAGGTGGTAAAACTGAAGAGTCCCAATTGTTCAGTGCTTTTTGTCTGACTGACTTGTTTGGCACCCGTCGGGGAGACTGACCCTTTCAATGTGCTGAAGTGCGAGCCAGCGACTGTTTTCCATCCAACAATCCAGGTCAGGGAAGTAGGGAAAAAGCGACAATCAAAGCATGCCAGTCTGCATTACAAATACATTGTGGAGCGGTCTAATGATTGCAAAAATCAAACTGTTAAAGTGCTAAAGCACTCTAATTCACTACATATTGCGTAAAGTATTCCTCTCTCTTTTACACTGATCACAGCACTGAGGGACTACAGAGGAACAAACCATTAAATAGTTTCCTATAGATCTCTTTGCCACTGGCAATCCAAGCACACTGTAATTACTCTTCTTCAATCTGTCCGTCATTGGTAAGTCAGTCTCATCTAATTTACTAACACTGCCTAAGTAGTATGTAAACTTTGACCCCTACATGAGTCATAAGGATGGCCAGCAGGAAACTAAATTTACGATACAGTGGTACTTAACAAAACTTAGCTCGAATGTCATTATATTTTATTGAGCTAGATAACCCAATTATTTTCAAAGGAAAAAACTGTTTAAACATTATACCTTCAAATATGCATACTGAGTCACATTTTGAGGGACTGAAATTTTGGTTTATAATATGCCATAATAAGGGTTCAGTTAGAATCAATCCTCAGGTAATACATATATCAGATATGGCGTACATGTAACATTGTCATTTTCAAAACAAAAAAATTTTAATGATGTCAACTAATGAGTATTCCATGTCAGAGAAAGAAAAAGGGACTATAACTAAGGAACAAATTAGTGTTATTAGAGGATGAACTGCATTGTGCATTTAAGGATAGAGAAACAAAAAAAAAATTATTATTTTCTTATAATAACAATAATAATAATTACACCGCCTGGCATGAAATTTGCTGAGTAAGAGCTGATACCTAATTTTAAGTAATTTTGGGGTGCTGAATCCAAATATCACGTGAGTTTTTGGTTATCACGTCAGGTTTTCTCACAAATCACTGCCCTTGGTATAACGAGAATCCGGTTCAAGCATAGTAAGTACCTGCTTTTTCTCATGAAATAAACACTCCAAATCACCACCATCATCATAGAAAATAATCACACCCCAAGTAGCCAATGCCAATCCCCTTTTCGCCTTTTTGCCTGTTGCATGATGGCTGATTACTGTTGGTGCCTACAGAGAGACTGCCCCGGACAAAATAATTCCCATAAATCAAAGAAAAGAAAATTTAATCCTTAGGTTAGCAGCATTTTGTTTTATTACATCGTGCAGAATGCTTAAAATCCAACAATGTAATTCTGCTTTCATTTCTCATTGTGTATTCTTAGATATATCAATATGAAGAAAATAAAAATTTGCGATTTGTCAAAAAATCTGACGTGATACACAAATTTTTAGGGCAAATTTGAAATCAGTGCCTTCGAATTATGTTAAAGTAACACAGTTTATCAAATCATCAGAGAAAAAGTTTCAAAATGCAGGGCGGTGTAATAACCCTTTTTCACATAAACCACTGTAGTGGAATCCTGTTAGAACCAGAATGAGTGGCCCTGTTTGTGTTCTATTCCATCCTTTGCAGAGGACAGGAAGGGCTGGAATAAACAGAATCAAATGCAGTCATTTGCCCAACACAACAATGCACCAGCACACAAGGTGTGGATGCACCACGTCAACGGTGCAGCTGGGAGGAGCATAAAATCCCGACAGGAGATGGAAGACCTGTCTGTACACTGTTTCTCCTCCTTTCCCTCTCTATACCCCTTTCTTTCATGACTGACACACACTGACACAATATCATGTGGCAGTGAATTGAGCAACAGGACTTATCTTCCAGTGTGGTTTCCACTATCACTCTGTACCAAAAGTGAACACCTGCTTGCTCTCATCCACGTTAGCGCTATCTGGAACCAGCAGCCTGCAGTATATGGGAGGGCACTGAATAGTGCAATAATTTGGCAATCATTCCCCAACTGCCACATTAGCGTACTCTCCTAAGGAGTGCAGGCGCTCCCAGGCTCTCTCTCCACAGCCTTCCCCATCATGCATCACTGTCAGTCACATCCATTTAGTTTTCAAAGTTGCGTGAGGGAGTTCTGGCAAAAGCCCCTTTGCGATTGTTCAATAGGCTAGAGGAGCGAAAAGGCGAGTTTAAGCTCAGAGAAGGTTTGACCACACAGCGTGCAATCTCACGAGACACGTCATTCCAGTAGTGCAAGTAAACGGACAGCACCGTAGTGAGAACATTGCAGCATTCCTTTAGGACTCATTCTCATTTATCATCAGTTTTGAAAAGCAGGGAGGTCTCTCAACCAGGATAAATATACTGTGGTAATCAGCAGGTGTTCTCATAACCTCTGATAGTCTTGGCTACACAACTTTCCCTGACTGCAAAATGCCTTCACAGCAGCTGCCACTGTTGACCTGATGCAGGTCAAACAGCTGTTACCCAGTGTCCTCTCTGCTCACGCCGTACCTTCCTGTGCGTTCCTGGTTTTCATCAGCTGTGAAAGAACTTTAATTAGTGGTCTTTTAAGTTCATCTGTTTGGGTTTAAAATACAAGTGACTGCATTGCAAACATAAGAATTTAGCCCTTCTCTAGTTATAGAATCACATTTACCTTCATCATCGTCGTCATCATCATAATGTTGGGAGAAAAACAAAAAGGCACAAGCTGTTCTCAATAATTTGATCAGTTTTGGCACACGGTGTAATTTTAGCATTAGTACCTGTTTACCTGTTGAATCTTTCATTTTAAGTGAGAATTATAATTAAATTGACAATTGATGTCATATTTACGAAGATTTTGATCGAAACATCAAATGGATTTTACAATTCTATTCAAAATCTCCATTCAGAGAAAAATCTAATTAAAAATTTTCTTCCATTTTGCATGCTATTATGAAACAATTTCTTTTTAATTTCATTGCATTGCTTTTTAAATTCATTACATGCTCTAAATTTTTATGCCCTCTTGGTTTTCCATGATTATGTCCTTACCAGCATTAAGTATGTCTCACTGATCAGAAGTAATTATCAATGATGATCATTCTGACCTCATTATTTCTAACCTAACTTTTAACCTAACTTTATTGTGCTTTTAAAGCACAATATTTTGCTGTATATTGTGTCACATGTGTAGTGTAATCTCCTGTGATCACTGCAATTAACTGATAGGTTTTCATATAATTGTATATTTTTCATATGATTGTAAATTCAGTGTATCAAAGTTGGGGTCAAAAGTTTGATGATTCTTATGCTACAGACGCATATTGTTATTATTATTAACCATTATTTAACCAGATGAGTCAATTGAGAACATATTCTCATTTACAATGACGATCTGGGCAAGAGGCAACACCAGAAGTAGTCACAAAAAAAATAAATAAATAAATAAAAACAGATGACAGACAGACATTTCAATCAGGTAAGACTAGAACAAGATGGTGATTTGCAAATGATAATGTTTATTAAATACGGAGCAAGATCTTTGGCGGTTAGACCCCGGCAAGAAATAATTATATCACGTTGTTGATTATTTTGTCGATTATATGCTCTATGTGAGTAATAAAATACCCCCCGGGATCTAAACACTGGTGGTGGTTGTTAGGAACTACTGCTAGAACGATTCCTGAGAGCCGACTTCATGTGCTGGTAGAATTCAATTGAATTCAATTCATTTGATATTGTGCTATATCACAGAGACTGTCGCGAAGATGCTATACATTGAGCATTAAATAAAAGAATGAAGGGGCAGTGCCCAACCTAGTCCCCGCTACAGCAATGAGGCAAAAAACTCCCAGTAGGGAGAAAAATCCTCAAACAGCGGTGAGAAAAAACTCCCCAGTGGGAAGAAATCTCAGGAGGAACCCGGCTGTAGTGGGGAAGCCCAACCTCCACGGGCTTGCTAAATAAAAGAATAAAGTACTATTAGAAATAATTGAATTTGACTGCCATTTAAAGTCCATCTTAATAGTGGCATCAATAGCTCCAGAAGCTGCATGCAGAGGATGGAGCTGACTGGATCAGGACAGCAACAGCCAGAGCTCATGGAAGGACAGGGCTTGAACAGTCCAGGACTCAGGTTCTGGGCATTTCTCAGAGGATGGTGCTGGGGAGGAGGAGGGTTGCAGAGCACATCAAGACTGGTTGACAGCTGAATGACTGCAGGGATAGAGCAAACTTTTAAGGTTGACGGCAAGCAGGTGATTGGAGATAGTCTTCCTGCTTGAATTTTCGCTTAAGCTACATATCAACAGGTACAACGACATCATTACAATGAAGTTACTAAAAACAAGTGCAACGATCTTTGACTGTTGAGTATATCAGTTTTTTGAAAGATTGGAGTGGAATGAATGAACTAAGTTTTAGGGTCTGTTGCAGAAAATTCCAGTCATTTGCAGCTGAGAACTGGAAAGAGGAGCGGCCAAAGGAGGTGCGGACTTTGGGGATAAGGAGATTGATGAGATTACTGGAACGTGAATTTCGATTAGAGGTGTGAATATTGAGTAGTGACTGTAGATATGAAGGGGTTTTTCCAATGAGAGTTTTGTAGATATATGTGAACCAGTGGATCTGTCTGCGTGATTGGAGTGAGGGCCAATTAACCTGAGAGTAGAGGAAGCAGTGATGAGTGTTAAATGGGGAACCAGTTACAAAACGGATGGCAGAATGGTACAGAACATCGAGTTTGTGAAGGAGGGTTTGTGAAGCAGATCTATAAACTATGTCACCATAATCAAATATTGGGAGTACTGACATTTTGACCAGGAGTTGTTTTACTGAAAATGTGAAGGAAGATTTGTTGCGGTAAAGAAAACCTATAATGGATTTGACCTTGATGCGTAGTGTGTTTATATGTGTTTCAAATGTAAGCTTGCTATCGAGCCAGATGCCTAAATATTTGTAGCTTTTCACAAATTCGATCTCAACACCATCTAGAGAAGTGATTGTGAGAGGGCACTCAGTCTGCTGTAGGTGTCTATTAAAGACCATGCACTTAGTTTTTTTTTGTGTTAAGGGTTAGGTGGAGATCCGCAAAAGCCCTTTGGATGCTGCTAAGACCCACCTGCAATGTGGATAATGCAACATGAAGGGAGGGGTTGGATGTATAAATGATTGTATCATCAGCATATAAGTGTATGTGAGAGTTACTTACGGCATTAGCAATATTATTGATATAGATATTAAATAAAGTTGGGCCTAATATGGATCCCTGTGGCACGCCTTTGAGTAGGGGTAGGGGATCTGACAAAAGACCCTCCGCCCTCACTGATTGTAGGCGACCAGAGCAGTAGCTTTTAAACCACTCCAGACAGTCCTCTGAGATTCCCATATCTCTCAGCCTGTCCAGAAGTATGCTATGGTCCACAGAGTCAAAGGCCTTTGCCAAGTCGACAAATGCAGCTACACAGTACTCTTTATTGTCAATGACGCATGTGATGTCATTCAGTACTTTAACTGTGGCAGTGATGCAACCATGTCCAGATCTAAAACCAGACTGTCCAGGGTTAATGATTATTTGAGTCTCCAAATGTTGTGTAAGCTGCTTGTTGACAAGCTTCTCGAATACTTTAGAGAGGCAAGGCAGGATAGAAATGGGCCTGTAACAGTTTAAGTCGGTGTTGTCACCCCCTTTAAAAAGCGGGCTAATTGCAGCAGATTTCCAGTCCTACGGGAATACACCAGTTCGCAGAGAGAGGTTAAACAAACAAGTGATCGGTGCACCTGAGATATTGTGAAATGCATAATATGATGTTATAATCAACAATAAAATAGCACCAGTTAATGACATGTTAAAATAACCAGCAGATGCAACAAGACGTGGTCAAGCTTTGTAAAACTTGTCAAATGTTGCACCATGAAACTGCATATGTGTCAGTTAAATTGCTCTATTACAGTCAGAATGTTCTTGGCTGTATTGCAGGCCTATAACTGTGGGTACTGGAGTGTCCAAACTGGAAATGAGGCAAAAAAAAAAAAACTGCCGGAATAAAATTTTGATCTACTGACCTGTGTAGCTGCATCGCACAGCCAGTCTGTGGCCTCGGATTTGTCATGGTCTGAAGCAGTATAAACTTACATCATGTAATGGAAACAGAACATCAATTTGTGGTTCATGTCCAAAGGCAACCCATTTCTTAACTCAAAGAAGATTTGTTTTCAGTTTGGACTCTAAATGCATGTGATAGACACCCTTAAGATTTGTCTTGTTCAGGCCACGAATCATGTGTATGATTACAACATGGACTGCCAAAGCAACAACATTTCTCCATTGATCTTGGCAGCAATGAACTTTTAAGAGATTATTGGATGAAAATATTGCTCATAAGTTTGAATGGGAAGTGTGATGGTGTTAAATATGCACATTATGTATCCCTGTGTAATATTTCCATGTAATATTGAAAAAAAAAATTGATTCACCTTTTCGGTGTACTTGCGCCAGAAATGTTTATCTTTTGCATTCAGAGGTCAATTTTTTTCATTAAAAAGTGGTCAAATCAGATAGTTTATGGATCAAAAATGGATATACTGTATTGAACTGTATAATTTCATATTTTTTATGTTATGCAATTTTTATTATAGGTTATATAAAGATTTGCCAGATTATTAATATATGTCAGTTTATAATTTAAAATGTGACAGGGTAAAAAAACATTTTTTGAACCATTTAGCTTAAATCTTGAAAACGTTTCAAGTGAGTAGTGAATAAAGAACCACTTTTATTCCACCATTTTAGTTAATTTAATCCTGCATTCAATACGACTTTCATGTAGAGGAGGATTAATATGTGTGATTCTCAAACTAACAGCCTCAAACTAAAAAAAAAAAAAAAAAAAACAAAGCTGCCTGCTGCAGTGGGAAGAGGCCGCCGGCCTCCTGTTGTTTTTGATTGATTTTTTCACTGTCACCCCTTTTTCTCTGCATCCCTCATCCATCTCCTTTCGTCACACATGCATAAATATTTAGCAGGAAAGAAAAAAGGATCCTGGCAAAGTCATTTCCAAGTATTGTCTTTGAAGTGACTCGGCTGAGGGAAAAAAGACAGGCCAAAAAAGACGGAGAAGAAGGGTGGTGGGGGGGTGGGGGGGGGGGGGTGGTGTGCCATTTTGTCCTTAAGTAATGAACACTTGTTTCACGCTACCCTTCTGCCATCAGGAGTGTGGGGACAATAACTAGTCACAGCAATACCAATGCCTTTCAGCGGCTGCGTACGTTGAGAACTCACTCAACAAGGTTGCCTCTGCCTTGAATTTGGACAAGGTTTGTTGTATGTAGTCTTTTATCAGGGGTGCTTGTTTTCTCTTGTTTTTCTTGTGAGGCACTTGAGTAAATATCATTAAGTATGGCAGTTACGTTAACTGCTGAATTTATATTATATATCTCAATGAGGGTAGAAAAAAGGATATAAGTGTTCTTACTCAGTGGTGTTCCATGTGATAGTGGGTTCTGTAAATCTGAGTTCACATGTCATTTTTCCTTATACACTAACTTTACTCACTAAAAAAATTTCAGTTCCATTAAATTAGGCTACTTGATAGAATTACTGTAAACAATGTTTACGATTTCCCAGAACAGGAACATGTCAAATGAAACTTATTCTGGATAATATTTATTGAGAGAATATTTCTTATTCAGTCGGTATCAAATTTGTGGGAAGTCTGTTGCAAGAATTATCCTAAATTTACAGTGCAATGGTCTGCGTGGTGATAAAACTGTGTGATTTTTCTGGCCAATTTGGAGAAATGTCTTGGAAGCTGGAAGGTGTTTGGGAAACACATTGTTCCTTGGGTACATTTGAGAGCGATAAAAAAAATCCTTGCCAATATTTCTGAACTGCAGAGACAACATCATCACGTTGCTTTTCCGTTGTTTTCATTGGACTGTATTTTTTGTCATCTTAGTTTATATCATCTTTCTGAAAATTAGGTTTCCAATGTTTTAAAGTTGACATCATTGGTTTTGCATGAATGTGTAGAGGGGTTTTTCGGTCATGCTAGAGATCAGTTTCCATAAACAATTTAGCTCTTTTATTTCATTTTTCCATTTAGAGCTTTATTTTGGACAAAGAAGAACATTTGTTTACTTACTATGGCATTTTCTTTTTAATGTTGCTTTTGCATCAACGTGCTAGGTATTAATAATGCATATAGCTCCAGTGAAACTCTCATTACGGATGTCTTTCTGGCATGGTGTGCGCTGAGAAAGATGTGTTGAGTTTTGGCAGGTGATGCAATATTCATGCCTGCAACCACTTGACGCTTAAAATTATCGTCTTCGTGAAGTAAATAAGGCTCACTGCCACGCAACATGTTTCACCAATCCCAGCATGCTGGTTACATTGACTGAGTGCAGAATTATTCTCAGTGCATGCACCCTGGCAGCTGTCCACAGCTTTTGGGCACATGCCAATGACCTCCCAATGCCCAGATCATTAAAGGATTGTGAGAAAAAAATATGGCCGTGTGTACTGGGCACTTTTAGTTTAGGAAGAGTATGGCTGGACAATCAGTGTGTCAGAGACCAATGCTAACAGTGCCAACTATCTAACGCAGAAAAGCGACTTGGCTCAATAATGTCAGCATTGATAACTGGCTGACAAGATGGCTGTGCTGTAGTCTATGGATTGAACATTTGTCATGGAGCGGCACTCACTGAGTCATAAGGACCCTCACGTTGGACACTGAATTGCACGCAGATTCAATTTCAGTTGTGGTTATTAGCTGCTTTTTCAGATTTATGATGTTCAACATGTACAGTATTGTGCAGTGATGATTACTAATTTAACAAAATGGAGATAAATCAGAAAACATGTGCTATTCAAGTATTTATTTAATCTTATGTTGGATCATATTGATGAAAATAAGTGAACAGATAACAATATGCAGTGAAAAGAAAAATGATGTCTTTTTTTGAGAAAAAAAATCTATATCTAGTGAGCCCACCCTTTGCTTTTATTACAACATTTAATCTTTCAGGCATAGTTCTCACATATTTTTTATTTCCTCACCAGCTAAACCATTCCATATGGTTTGAAGTTCAGTCCAAAGAGATTCTTTCAATGCTACAGCAGATTTGTTCAATCGGATTCAGGTGTGTACTTAAAGCAGGCCCGGTCATAACTTTTATGTCACCAGATGTTTCTTTTCAACTGAGAAAATTCTTTTACAACATAGAAGTGTGTTTAGCGTCATTATCTTGTTGAAAATCGACCAACCAATCAGTCACTTTCCACATGGCAATGCATGCCTTAAAGGATGCTGTGATACTTCTGATCCATGATTCCATCGATTTTTATGAGATCACGGCCCCTTTCAAGCAGACTGAGCCCCAAATCATAATATTACCACCCTCATGTTTTACTTGAGCAGTCATTTCTGAAACATTCTCCAACTCTATGGTGTATATAAGTTCTGTGTTTGGGTGAGAAAATTTTTCATTTTGATTTACCAGTCCCAAGGACTGTTTCCTAGCCCAATAGTGCCCAATCCTTGAATTTCTTGGCAAATTCAAGTCTTTTTGGACGAAATACAACCTATCTCACCATTTTCACACAGGTGTCTAGACAATGTAGACATAGTAGATCTTGATACTTTCATCTCTCCACTTCTGGCAATATTAATATCATCACAGAAATGTCATGCTATCAACCGCTGATTTAATTTTTTTTTACTTGCCATACACAGATAACGAATGTCAGAGACACTTAACTTCAATTTTACACCTCTATTACCCCCAGCTCTCAATGAACCAGTCTCTTTGAAACACTTTATGGTGTTGCTTACAGTACTGTGACAGCATTTAATATCTTAAACATCATGTAAGGCTACAATGTGACTTCAGACAAATTCAGCGAGCCCCTTCTGTCGTGCCATCGTGTTAAACACTGTGACACTGCTCAAAGTTCATGTAAGTTTATATACTGGATCAAGTGATTGTCAGAGATAATTTTGCAAAATAATGTCGCCTCAAACCAGTTTAAACAAATTTTTTTTTCACATCAATAATCATGGAATGAGCATTTAAACATGCATTTAGGCCATGCAAGAGTCCAAAAAATAATATCTGTTACCTTTTAGTTGTTATAAAATTTTTCCAGTGTTTTTGTTTATTTCCTATATTTTTACCTCAATATACTTGTGGCAATGAGTTTTTTTTTTTTGTTCTTATTGTCGACAACAGCATTTTTTCAATACATTTTTAAAACTGTGAAATTGTTTAAATATGTCATGGTTGTAGTTTTTGGTCATGTTTAAGTTCCTATTCAGTGTTCATGACTTTGTCTTTTATTTATTCTGTACTACGTAGGTTTTAGTCCATTCTATTTCTCAGCTCCATTGCACTTGTCTCCCCTGTCTTGTGATGGTTCAGGTTCAGTCCGTCTTCCCGGTTTGCGGTTGCACTTACTTCATGTGATTTAAATGAATTCCGGTGTTTAATATATTCCTTTGATTCTCGTTTACTTCCTTCGTCTCACTGCTCTGATTACTAACAAAACTAACATTTGTATTTTGTATCATAGTCTACTAACTCAACTAATCCATGTATATAGATTATTTACTTACTCACGAGCACTCTAGTTAAATCTGTAAAGTTGAACCACTACTAATTTATACTAATTCCCTCTCAGCAATCGCCCTGTTCTAATCTCTGTACCTGTCTCCCCCTGCGTTTCTGCGAGATCTCTTGCACGTGCTTAATTACTTTCCTGCACTCGTTATCTGTGCACTTAGAACTCCTTGACCGGAGCTGTTTAAATGTCATAGGCTGTCTGTGTGATTCCCGTCCGTGTCTTAGGTTTCGCCAGTTTTCGTGGTTTGGGTTTCCTTCATGTGTTCCTCCCATTGTAATTAGTCTGATCCAGCTCACCTGTTCCCCGCACAGCATGTGACTTTCCTCCCGTCTATTTAAGCAGTCTTTTCACAGCCAGCTCCTTGTCAGAACGTTTATCAATATTTCTTTGTGCAGAGTGGCGTGTATGCCATTGAGTATTGTTTTTCTTCTACTGGTTTGTCCAACAACGATTCTTGCCATTGCCCTTCTTGTATTGTTTAGTCTTTTTGGATTTTGACCCATTTTTGTATGACCACGATTTCTGTGTTTGGATGCCCTGTGTAAGACCCTTGGCCTTGTTTATCGACTACGACTTTTGCCTACCGTTTATGTACCTTTGCTCATCTGTCTTCCTGGTTCTGACCCCTGCCTGTCTAGTCGACACTGTTTTTGAATTTCGTGTTGTGGCTTGGCAATTGTGTTTTTTGGATTTGACTCGGACATCATTAAAGGCATAAATTTTTTTGGATTTCCCTCTTTTGCGTGTGGTTCCTGAATGCACCATCACAAAACTCCAGTGAAATGTACTTTTTCCAACATACAGAATAGGAATAACAAAGTGTCAAGTTCATGAATACTTTTAAACTTGGGAAACATCGGGCAAAAGGATTGTTAAAAAAGCTATGTTTTGAATTAATTTTTTTTTTAATCATTATGGTCATATCCTCAAATAGAGCTGACATCTTAACATACCATTTCTTCCCCTGACCCAAAGAAACCCACTGACTGCCCCTGGTCTGTCACTCTATTGACTCTGATCCATTCCCTCATGTTCGAGAGATCAGCCCAGCAGGGAGGCAATCAGCAGGGTGCTGATATAGTAGCTGTAGAGCATTTGCAGGTCTGCGCAGTTCTGGCTGAATGGACCCGTGTTTCTTGCACAGAGTGTCTTGCGACACGTCCAGGTGCACAGCAAACATTGGAACTCCATTCCGCATACACACATTACGAAGAGGTGGTCTGATAGCAAACACATGGTATGAAACCAGACATACTTCTCTGTGGCCTCTGAGGAAGGCAGCGCCAGACGGTGAAACGTCAGTCACCCTGTTTTATTCGAGGCCTTAAGTTTCTAAATTTTGACGGTTCCAACTTTTCTTATTGGGTTTGTTGGAGGAAATCAAACTGGCAAAGGATCAATTCAGCCCATATCACTTTCATCAAAGTGAATACACAATTAGAAATTAACACGATAAATATTAAAAACAACCAATAATAGCTCTGTTTTGGGGTCTCCCTATACATACATGTACGCATGCATAGAGCCAAATGCTGGGACTACTGCTTGACTTCCCTCCTCCCGAGGACAGAATTGAGCTGTGCACCAATAACATTGATGTTACATTGCTATAGTATGATGAGTCAAAGCAACCATTTTTAACAATCAGTAATAAACTAGCAGGTAATGAAAGAAGTACAGCGAACAAAATACGGTAGAGCTGGGGTGGCTGCGCGGTTGCTGAAGTGTAATGATGAGAAGCAATAGGGGCTTGAATAGACAAATGGTTTGGCTATAAGCAAATGGGCTGTCCGAATTTTGGCGTCAGCTGAGCAGTCAGTTGAGTATTGTGTGGTATCATTGGCTGGGAGTCTTGGCACAGTCACCAATGTGTCTTGTCAAAACTACGTCTGCTGCGTTATTTCAGCACAAGCTAGGGAAATTTGTCTCAGCTTGTGGATAAAACCAACTTTTTTACCACTTGCCTGCTAGGCAAAGCGCTCTGCTCTGACACACATAGTACATCCATGTAAAACATTATTTGCCAAGATTGCGAGAAAAATATGCTGATTTGAGATGGATCGGGGTTAATTTGCACTCAACAGGACTGGACGTATTCATGCATGGGCTTTGTTCAGTGCAACTGAACCCATTTATCAATAAAATTTGCTTTATTCGTTGATTTAGTAACCAAGTATGTAATTACTTTTTCACATAGAACCAGGTTGGGTTGGATTGCTTTTTTCCTCCTAGGAATGAAATCATCATTTAATAACTGCATTTTGTGTTCACTGAGGTTACTTTTGTCAAATATTAAAATTAGTTTGATGAGTAAACACATTTAAGTTGCAAAATATCACAGAACTTGACAGGGAGAACTTTTTTCACAGCACTGCAAACCAAGGATATATTCAGATATCAGAACTGATAAACAAAGAAACACCTCTAGTATTGCCTCTAAATTCAAGTGCATATAGTGTTACTATCCTTACTTTTGAAAAGTTCAGCTTGGTAATTTCAGAATTGCAAACAACAGTAAAATACTTGAAGGGCAATGTAAGTGAAATATTGGTTGCGAGTAACATCAAGAAAAATCTTCAGAAGATCTAGAAGTAAAAATGAACATTGAGGGTTTATAAATATTCATCAGATTAAACAAGCTTAAAGTACTTGACAGATGTTTCAGGAATCAGTGGAACAGGCAACACTGCATGCTAGGGCAAGATCCCTTATTGAAATATTAATCTGTCATCACCATAAGAATTTCACCAAGCATGACCCAGTTCTAATGCACGCTTCTCGATGAGGACTGTGCACATGTCCAATGAAAATGTGCATTAAGACAAAGTTGACTGTTTGTCAGTACAAGAATGCTGTCAATGGCTGTTACAGTTAGGGAATCCCCATGGGAGATGGGCAGAATTACCTTAGGGACACACAGTAATGTGAATATTTCTCAAGCCACAAAATATCATAGAGATTATGCTGACAGAAGGAAAAAAGGTAATGCATTCTCTTCATGGATTCAGGTATGTATTGTTTCAGAAGGACAGGTGTAATGCAGGAGATTCATTTGTGAATTACAGTTCTCACTCCTCAGACACCAAACCCCTTATGTTTACAGGTAAAAAAAAAAAAAAAAAAAACTGAGATTATGTTAACTGAATCAATGACACAAAAATGTTAAATAGGACATTGTCTAATTATTATCTGTGAAGGGCTATTTGTGATTTTAAACTTTTTTTTTTTTTTTTGCCAGTGCTGACCTGTTCACTGATTAATTCTCTCCAAAACGGATGCTGTGCTTTATGAGAGGGACTTAACTAATCACTTTTGTGAGTCAGAGCTATGCGCAAATAACCATTATATTCTAAGCTTGACGCATGCATGAAACTCAGGTCAAACTTGACACATCACGGACCAACTTGCCGCTTTGTCATGCAACAGCTTTGACAATACAAAGAATTCAGAGACAATTAATAACCTGCGGTCAAGTGAGAATGTGTACTTTTCTCTCCGGTCCAAAATTCGGCAAGGTGACTGATGTCCTGGCCTCTCGGTGCAATATCCTGCCAATTAGTGAAACGATGAGGAGAACGAGATGAGCAACAGGCTTACCCGCCTGCCCACAGCATGACAAGAGATGTGATTCATTTATATAAGGTTACAAACTACGCAGGTTTCCTCGCAGTTTGTAGTAAGCCAGCCAGCCATTTCCGGATAGCACACCATAAAACGTGGCCGCAACCTGATGGCTGTGTTTCTTTCCCACGGAGGAGAGTATGGCCCTTGCCCCAAGAGCACGTAAAAAAACAGGCTCACGCAGCATCCCAGCGCCAGCGGGAAGGGGCGCCTCGCTGTACCCCAGAGCATAAATAACCTGACTGTGAGTGAGCATTGTGGACCCCTGCAGCTGCTGTGGGGGCCGCTTTTATGAGTTAAGCTGTGACATCGTGTCCCGTAATGCCCATTCTCTGCCCCTACTCCCTCCCCGCCATCTCAGAGTTATGGATCAGGTAAGGGTAGGAACACCCCTCATTTACCGACCGGCAGTTAAGAGTTAGATTACCACGCAGTTAAATTGATTAATGGCTGGACGAATGTAACCTGTATGGCTACTGGTCTGCGCAAGCACTTCTATCACTGAATATCAAGCTTGAATGAATGGGCAGCGGGAATACTGCATTACCTTATTCAAGAATAAAAATAAATTTAAATGTACAATAGAATGTATTCCTTGAATGAAACTATGAATGAGCGCTAGCACAAGGTATTTGATGGTGTTCTGTTTAAGCACGTGACAGAGAAAAAGAAAAATAATGGACAGGAGCTTAGGAGCTTTTTAATTCTTATACCTTAAAGACAGACGACCAAGAACACATGAGCAAAAAGGAAAAGGGACTCTGGCAGGATTTACATCCTGCCTGCCATTGTGGAACTATACTGACTGGGCCATTTTTATACCCACATCTTTGAAAACATTTGGTCACATATGACATGAAAGGGACTGAACATTATGAGATGTGAGAAAAAAAATTTTTGTACATACTTTTGTTGCTTTAATCAGCAGGCTATCTAGCTAGAAGAAAAAATGAAAGCATCATAGGTCACCAGCTGTGCTTACAGAATGAATGTGGCAAGGATTTCATTTTCTTTGTGTCTACAATTGAAGATCTGAGTAAATAAAGTAGTACTTTAATCACAGTTTGACCCAGAGTTAGCACCAGGAACTCCATCTTTAATGTGGTAGTGCTTAAAAGTATACTGAGCAAGGTTTGTCCATTGCCGTTTGTAAACAAAACATTCAAAGTTTGCCCTTCCTCCTTGGCTCAACCACGCGCGCACCCTCCGACTATAATCTTAGCTGTGCTCATAACTAAATGCACACCATCATTCTGTGCAAACATTATTTAGCAAGTAGTCACAAAATAAAGGAACCCCTTGCGCTTCAGCCCCTCTATTGCCTGAGGTCGGTGCTCACAGACAAGGACAAAATATGAACAGTACAGTACAGACTGGAGCACTCGAATCACTTGCATCAGGCTATTGAGATGTCAAGACTAACGTTTCGACGCGTAGCATCTTCCTCAGAGTTTGACTCTGAGGAAGACGCTGTGTGTCAAAATGTTCCTTAATTTCTCTGAATCAGTTCCTCAACGTTATGAAAAATACACTGCCATACACTGCCAGCGATAATGTTAGCTATTGTCAGATAGGCCATATACCCATATGCTCTGAAAAAACAGGAGCTCTGGGCCTCCAACAAAGAACTCACTACCTAGCTACATTGGTTCGGGACTGCCACAACCAGCATGGCTTGTGTGCGGGACAGAAAATTTTTCAAAGATAAAACTCAGCACTGCAGAATGTAGGCCATAACTTCATTGCATTGGCTGATGGTAAGATTAGATGTTCATGTACACCTCTTATATATTAAGTTACACTGGGTGCAGGCGTGCTACTATTGGAATGTTTCATTTGTTGTAATGGAAAAGGAGACACTTTCAGCTTGCTAACTAAGCTAACTTACCTGTCCAAATGAAGGTAGGCAAATTCCCTGTCGCTGTTTGTCCCCATCATCTCCTTTAGTGCTTGTCAGCAGGTGAAAGTCAGCCCCAGATTTACTCGTTTTGGAACAGGCTCTATCAGCTCAGTGTTTAGCCTAACTGTATTTTCATTTTTCTGTGCCATGTCCATCATTTTTGTAGCTTCTTCTAGGGCTCTTGTGTTGCTAAGCTTTTACAGAGTACCACTCCACACCCTATGCACTGTGCTTTGCTATGGGCTGCACACTCACTGCCCAAAGGTTTACGCCTAGAAACACTCAGTACGAAGTAAAATGAGAAAATGAGGGCAGACAGCAAGGTCTCAGGAGAGACCAATACTAGTGGGTCATAAGTGATGATTGAAAGGGATCATTTTTCTCTGTGACACAGAGCAGGATCAGAGCTGAAGCGCAGACAAAAATCCATTTCACAGGCTTTTGCTAAGAATTGTAGTCAAGCAATCCTGGTCAGTAACAGGCATTGAGGTTTCAGTAAAGTTTCAGTGAATCCAAAATCATCATCAAAACACAAACCCAAAGTCAAAACCAGGAAGTACGTATGCCAAAGCCAATTCATAAGACGAATTGAAAAACCAGCAGGCCAATCAAACAGGCACTGGGAACAAGACAGGATTGAAAATCGAAAATCAAACCAAATCAAAACCAGGAAATCTTAGGAAACAGAAAACGTTTATAGGTAAGATACTAGGGAAAGGCTTCTCGCATTGGATTACACAGAAATGGGGGAATGTAAAGGGAAACAAAGGGCCTAATTACATTGGGTGCTGGTGTGAGGAGCTAAGGAATGTTTAGGGAGGTGTGGGTACAAATGTGGGAATAATTAAACAATCAACAAGGGGCGGTGCAGGGGCGGGAGCAAAAACAGAAAACACTTGGCCATTGACAGATGATCAGAAATGCTAAAAAATACAGAGAACTGCTAAAATAAACCATGTGACATGGAAAATCATAAATTCAAATGCAAACTACATATAAAACATAACTAGACAGACTCAAATCTTGACTGGATGAGTCAATACTTAAAATCCTACTCAGTATACCTTTAATGCATGTGCCAATCTTCAGCGTAAAAAGTTTCTAGGTCTGTGTTCTCATGCCGTGCTTGTCCCTGTCTGCTAAATTCACAGGATGATGTCTCAGGTCCCTGGTGACTCAATCAGCTTGTGTCCTGAAGCCAAATGACTTGCGCTAAACAGCACTATGAATACTGTGGAGTTTGCAGTTTTCTTGTAGGTCTAAACTCAGTGGAAAAGATTTCTACTTTTGCTGTTAAGAATTTGCTGTAGACAGAATGCCAAGAACTTCTATGGTGTTTCTTAAACTCAATAATAGTTGGGGGTGTTAAGGATTTTTTTGGATCAGAGTTTTCTGGCACAGTTGCATTCGTGCCTTCCTGTGCAGGCCTTGAGGCAGCTGCAGGGTAACAGATTGGCCTGTGACCCTGTTGTGTTGCTGAGAGTGGTCCATAGTGGCTGCCATGTACTGGTGCCATTTTTATGTCGGACCCACTCACAGAGATCAGGAATTTCCTGCTGGACTGCGGTGGCCTGACTTCAGTAGAAACTTGCCTGTTGTAGTGCTAGTTTCACATTTTGGTGGGATGTCTTCCAGAAATCAGCTTCCCATGGTGAAAAGGCAATGTCCGGCCTCATTGACACCAGCTGCTCCAAACCCATTGTTGTAAATGAGTCCAACAAAGTGTTTGATCTGCAGCATATGCATTGAATTGAGACTGTAGAGGGAAGAGTCCTGCATGACAGCCACTAGAAAATTGTCAAGGCCCTTTTTTTTTTGCTGCCGAAGCCCAGCCAGAGCTCCGATAGGCTGAGGGTCTCAAAAAAGCAGGCCTCCAAAACCACAACACTGCTGCCCATCATGGGAATACAGGCTGTTTTGTGACCCAGCTCTTTGGCCTACGCCAGATGCAGGAGCATTCTGATGTCTGCCTTGGAATGATTGGATGGCTGAAGTCTCGCAAGGTCACAATGACTGATGGAGAGCTGGGTCTCAATGCGAATACTCAGGAGGAACTTCCTGTCTTTTTCAGTCTTGGAGATCTGTGTCCTGATGAGTGAAAGCAGGTCCTTTTTTGTTGTTCTCATTTTTAAAGAAGCCACTGTTCCATTCACGCTTTAGACTCTTGGCCGTGGACCATTTCCACATTGTGGCTGTGTGAGAGCTTTGAGGTTATTTTCCTATGGGTAATTATTCCATACATGCATTGGATACAACATTTAATTTGGGCCTCTACATATGGTCCAATGAAGAACTGCACGTACTCGCTGAATATTTTTGCTGTCGTTGGGTAAACCGCGTGGATCCCTGGTGTAATGTCCAACAGGCTTGCTGGGCAGCTGCTGCACTGCAGGTGGGTGCGTTGAGGCATTGAAGAATGTGAGACTTCATCCCAGATCTCAGGGATCCTCTATCCGTTGGGCTGGGTGGCTCTTTGATTTTCAAACTGAAATAAGTCAGTCAAGTCAGCATGGATTTGTGAACATTCCAGTCTTATTCTCTAAATTATTAATAGGTTATTTACTGTATTTATTTATGTTTTTGAATTGATTA
Source organism: Gymnothorax reevesii (assembly GCA_029721435.1). Taxonomy (NCBI): domain Eukaryota; kingdom Metazoa; phylum Chordata; class Actinopteri; order Anguilliformes; family Muraenidae; genus Gymnothorax; species Gymnothorax reevesii. Next base: position 69,882,691 of record CM056585.1, on the reverse strand, counting down.
CCTATGTAGGCTACGGAGACTGAAGGCCAGCCAGGCCATTTTTGAAATGATGCCCCAGAAATGCCAGGGTTGACCCCAAAACGACTACTGAGGTGACGTTCCCTCAAATAGTTAAAATAGAGTCAGGATCAGATACTTTGACCCCAAAAAACCACTAAAAAGTGGTATTAGTCATGATTCTAGCCCTTTTGATGGTTTAACTACAAACATGCATAGCTCTCCTGATTGCTGGTTTTAGTGGTATACAATCAAGTAATTGTGACTCCTGAATTTTTTTCTTGACTTTCATGTGCAGAAGTTTATTCATCACAAAATAAATTAACGTTGAATTGAAATAAACATGGCTGAAAATTTATATGAAATTGGTTCCTACTAAGTGAGCACATCTCTGAATGCTTAGCTAAGCTCCTACTTTTCAGAACTCTTTGATGATATAAATGTACACATTAGGTAATGAGCAAGGAAATAACAGCGGCAAAATTTAACCAGTGAGCTTATATTGAATGTTTGCAGATGGTAAAATTGGAGAAACAGATGTGTTTTTAAATAGTAATTTAGCAAAATGTGTAAAGACAATGGGTGTTGGCTTGTTTGATCTCAGTTGCGGAAATCAAATTTAAGCTGTGGCGGGTGCTGGACAGAAAACTGGCGGAAAACATCCCTTGAAACAGGTGAGATTAGTGATTCATTGTTCTTGGTCAACATGTTAGTTTCCCTTATGATGAAATGTTTAGGCAAGTGAATAATAAATTCTATAAAATGTTTAATTCTCACGCCTTAATAGGCAACTCTATATGAAAAAACTACTGTGGATTTTCCGCGTTAAATTTTGTCACATCCTAAGCAAGTTGTCAAACCTGTGCATAATGATTGTCTAATTGAAAAAGATTACTCTTTTTTTGCATTCAACTGGTGAGTTTGATTTATTGTCTCAACGAAGACAATTAGCTACACCTGTGAGGGGAGAGTTAATTTGTCTTTTACCAGGGAAATTGACTGAAAACAGATCAAGACTAATAAGCACTTTAAAGACGTGTTTATTGCCCTTCTGTCCACCGCACGCCACTGAATTTAAGTACCGGTATTCTTTGCACATTTAACCCCCTAAACAAAGAGAAAAAACACATTCTGTATATGTTCAGTTAATGGAAGAGATTTGTAGTTAGTAAAAAATAAAAATGAGGTGATAGCAATAGGTTTTACTGGGCTGTGCTGCCTATAGCATTAAGTCATTCGGTTCGAGTGTTCTGCCCATTACCTCTTGTGACAAATCTGTCACCATGGAGCCCTTGACTTGTTTTGACCAGTTTATTAAAACAAAAAGGCCTGTGGCCTCTGAACTGACATGGGCCAGTTCTCCTGCTGTGCGTTGGCACAGGGTCCAATAGAGGGCATGAGGCTGGAGCAGCGGAATCTGGAAAGGACCTCATTAAAAGAGGTCCACTCCAAGGCCATTCTAGGCAAGGCCTGCAGGGGTTCAGTAACAAGCTGACATGCCTGGGGCCTTTAGTTCCTCGCAGTTACTGTCTGCAAGGCTTCCAGCATAGTAACATATGCCTGCCCCCTTGTTTCCTGGGTCCAAAAAATCCATGGCACCTGGCTGACTTCATTAGCATGTCTAATCTGTCTGGGATCTATTATAGCTAAAGGGCCTTTAGCTCTTGTGTCAGACCTGTCCAAAAAACGCAAACCAGAAACAACTTCCAGGAAATCAAATTGCAATTGGATTGGTAAATGTCAACAGTCAATCCTTAAAAAACAAAATCTGCGTGCCCAAGGGACTGTGGAAGTCTGAATAAAATTCACTAAGTATACACAGCTGAACAAGATGTAAAATGCTCAGGTAACTTTCAGAAAGACACCCCCCCCCCCCCCCAGTTTACTTAATTCAGTCAAAACACTGTGTCTTTTTGCGACCACAATGTGCTTGCTAAATAAAACTACTACATGCCCTGTGCAAAGTGGTTCTAAATATACAGATAAATTCAATTTCGCTTCATGAATAATTTGGCATTACAGTTTCCCAGTACATACCCATGATCTGTGTATATGCTGGAATAATAACATCGTTGCACATTTTGTAAGCTTGTAATGTTTCTACAAAGCTACTTGAATGGAGAGACACCATTCTAGGTGAGTGGGTACATACCTTAATTTAACTTAATGTTGGGTGAACTGCCCCATTAAACTGAAAAATTTGGATGTATAAAAACCTGCGATTGATGTAAAGTTAAGTTTTTGTCAAGTTAAGTTTGCAAATGTTCTTATGTTTATTTCCGGTAACTCTGAATGTAGCTCAGTTTTTGACCTTGAGTACAGGATGCCCATTAAATGGAAAGGCTGAGCAATTTGTCAGTGCCGAAATTAATGTTTGTCATAACAGCCATGCCTGGTTTAAGTTGAGGGGCTGTCAAATGTCACATGTCAAATTAACTGCTTGAAAATAGTTTAATTTGATAGATGACAGGCAGTCTTCTCCCTTAGTAATGGAAGGTTATGACTGGACCATTGACATCAATTTTCCCAGCTAGTGAAATGATTAATTTGTTTAGACTCTCGATACATTGTAGGTATGTCGTAGGCCACGCTGCACAGAAGTATGCCAGTCTTATAATTTGCCAAAGACCGAGCACTGGTTTGGTTTAAGGTAAATCGGGGTTAGGAAGGAGGTTCAGGATCGTTGACCCACCTTGATGTCATCACACCTTCTCCTCCTTAATTTTCTCCTTTCGTGCGCCCTTTTCCCATGTCACGGCTCTTTCACACCTCCTCCTCCTGACAGGGGAATGCCACGACAACCTCCAGATGAGGCCCAGATGTGACCTGCGATTACTGCCCTGAGAGCGACTTCAGACCAGAAAGGGTTCTGTGGAACTTTGGGTATTTGACTCTGCTCTCTCATCAATTGGATCATGAACTTAGGTAACAACTCTCACAACAGGCTACTTCATCAGGGCTTGAATACATTTTGATATTTCCATATGCAGAAATGGACCGAGCACTTCTGGGTGTACAATATATTGCTTTTGTGAAGACTATGGAGAAAATAAATTATCTGTCCTTAAAATGCACTTTTGCGAGTGTGTGCGAGTGGTCAGAAATAAATGCAGATCTCAAAAACAATCGTAATGAGCTCGCAGAACTTTCAAGTCACTCTTAACTCGGTCTCACAGGTCTTGATGGACTCTTGATGGACTCTGAAACAGGTTGCATAAATAATCTCCAAATATCTGAATATTTTTCATTATGCGACTATGGCGATCGTTTTTGCGAGCTGAACAAGAGCCCATTGCAATGCCTTCAAGAGCAAAAAAGTCATGATGAGTGAAATTGCGGGAGCATCAGTGATGGATGGGATCGAAATATGACCAATGGCGATCAGTGAGAGTGAAATTGCGACCAATGGCGAGCTTCCATGCGACTCTTTCTGAGAGTGGGTTTCCTATATGAAGCCATTGTTTTAATCGGTTCATCACTGACTGCAACGATCGCGTCAACAACACAAGACCAAGAGAGACTAAACAAGAGAAAGGAGTCATCGTAAATTATGTCGCATAGATCGCCTACTTTTTATTAATATATCTCAAATGTGGTCTCACTGGAAGCTTGGTGTGAACGCAAATTAGCGATTAGACTGGAGAGTATACAAGAGTATACAAGTCTTGTGCGAGTTCATCGAATCCTTGTGATCTCACAAGTCGCAGCAGTCGCCATTTCAGTCGTATTTTGGTGTAAACAGGGCATTAAAGGCCCACCAGCTGAATTCCACAGGTGCCTATCACTTCTTATGAGTCCCATGACCTCTGGCTCATGTGCTGAAATGCACTACAAGAGACTTGGGCGACCTGCCTCAATGATTTGGCTTTGTGACAAGAGCTGTTCTCTACCGAACAGGATAGGGCTAACAAGAGCGGAGAGATTTTTGGAGTTCTTGTGGAGCTTATGTGTTCGGTGACAAGTCTTTTCTCAGTATAAAGCTTTAAACTTTGGGAGAGCAAAGTGTGCAAATTTCCTTGTATTTCTAATTTAACTTATTTGAAAGAGACTGGGATAGGCCTATCAGTGACTTCATAAATATTTTTTATTCACTTTATATTGTGGCTCCATTCATCATGAGAACAATGGGACCTAACTCTGACATCACTGGTTGTGGTCATCTCATATTAAAGTTATGAAACAAGATTAATAAATTTTGCATTTATTATGAACTTCAGCCTTAATGATCATTCTCATTAAATATTTGCATTGAGCTAACTCCATCACTATGCAATTCAGCCAGTTAATGCTAAGCTGCAGTGCTAAGCCATACTGATTTCACTAACGTGACACTTGGTATTCTTTTTGGCCAAATATGAACTGAGACCATCAGTTCATCATCGAGGACAGACCACAGGCTGACTGGGGAACCACCGGTCACTGTCTACTGTGACGTTTTTCCCTCGCTCCCAGTCAGTGAAATTTTCGCAAAAGCGTTATGTACCTAAGGTAATACAAAAATGATGTGATGAACTGGGATGAATAAAAACTGTGATAATGTTCTCAGATTGCAAAGATGGATGTGATGTTTGATGACTTGGAACAAAATGCTGTCAGTCACTTCTGGTAGATGGCTGCACCATCAAAGCTTCAGAAAGTATGGGTGCATGTTCAGCTTTTAATGAAACATTGTGCTTGTATCGCCCTTTGCAAGCACACATTACCTTTCCCATTACTGTCAATTGCACTTAGCTGCTGATGATACCAAGAACAATATCTCAACTGGGGGGGAGTTATGAGTTGCATTATTCTGTGGTTTATGAGTGAAGGGACTGGTGATGTACCTGAAGTACTTCACACTGGGTCAGTACAGTCTCTTAATTCTCTAATGGCAGCAGCTGCCGTAGGACTGATGCTCATTCAGACACTTAATTGAGAAGTCAAGCCAAGCTGGTGAAGACTGTGAGCCAGGGGAATTAAATGGAACTTAGTGAATACAATTCATATTCAACTCTTCTTTCCAAACTAAACAGAGCAGAACATTATTAAACTTTTTTTTTCACCACAAGGGAGGGAATCAACATAGTTCCACAGGGGTATAATTGGCTATTCTCCACACTATAAACTTATTGTCTGCTCATTGTCTTGAATAGGTAGAGCACATGGATTCTTGGCTTTCTCTTTGTATACTAGACCAAAGGGCCATAGTCAGAATATGCTACACATCAGTCTGTGAACATTTAAAATATGAAGGGAGGCATGCCATTTGTACCATGTGTCAAATAATCTCTCTGCCCTTTCGGAAACCAGCTGCACAAAGACTATTATTTTGTTCTCCTGAGCCTATGGGCAGCATGGTGTTGCTCTAAATTGCCCATTGGCATGAATAAATTGTATATTGACATGAGATGGCTGCAAGTGTAAAGAGTCAGTCTCCAGAGTCTATCTCTGCAAATTCTTTTCAAACTACAACCCCAATTTCGAAATAGTTGGGAGGAAGTGTTAATTGTGAATAAAATCAAAATGCGATGACTTTCAAATCATATGAGCCAATATGTTATTTACAATAGAACACGAATAACATTTCAAATGTTGAAACTGAGACATTTTACATTTTCATCCACAAAATTAGCTTATTTCAAATTTTCTGGCTGTAACAGGTCTCAAAAAAGTTGGGACACAGGCAAAAAGGGTCTGAAAAAGCTATTCATATGTCAGAAAATCAGCTGAAAGAACATTTAGCAAGTAATTATGTTAACTGGCATCAGGTGTGTAACATGATTGGCAATGAAAGGGATTAGAGAGGCTGAGTCTCTCAGAAGTAAAGATGCACAGAGGCTTTGCCACCTGTGAAGGCTTGCTTAAAAAATTGTGGAATACTTTAAAAACAATGTTCCTCAACGTCAAATTGCAAAGGCTTTGGCGGTCTCATCAGCGACAGTGCATAACATCATCAAAGGATTCAGAGAAACTGGAAAAATCTCTGTGCGTAAGGGACAAGGCTGAAGACTTTTACTGGATGCCTGCAATCTTCAGGCACTCAAGCGCCACTGCATCACTCACTGGCATGATTCTGTCATTGACATTATTAAATGGGCCCAGGAATACTTCAAGAAGCCACTGTCTGTAAACACAGTCCGCTGTGCCATCCACAGATGCCACCTAAAACTTGATCATGCAAAAAGGAAGTCATTGTTGAGCATGATCCAGAAGCGGACTGTGGGCCAAGGCTCATTTAAAATGGACCGTAGCAAAGTGGCAAAGTGTCCTGTGGTCAGACGAGTCCAAATTTGACATTCTTATCAGAAATCATGGGCGTCGTGTCCTTCGGGCTAAAAAGGAGAAAGGCCATCCCTCCTGTTATCAGCATTCAGCTCAAAAGCCAGCATCTCTGATGGTATGGGGATGCGTTAGTGCATATGGTGTGGGACACTTGCATGTTTTAAAAAGCAGAATGAATGCTGAAAGGTATATAAAGGTTTTAGAGCAACATATGCTCCCTTCCAGACGACATCTATTCCAAGGAAGGCCTTGTTTATTTCAGCAGGACAATGCAATACAGCTATTACAACAGCATGGCTTCGTAGTAGAAGAGTTGATGAGATGAACTGGCCTGCCTGCAGTCTTCATTTTTCATCGATTGAGAACATTTGGCACATAATTAAAAGAAAAGTCCGTCAATGGAGACCCTCCACTCTGTGTTAAAAAGAAGAGGGGATGCTACACCATGGTGAACAGGCCCCTGTCCCAACTTTATTGAGACTCGTGGCGGCCATCAAATTTGAAATGAGCTCATTTTGTTGATAAAATTGTAAAATATCTCATTTTCAACATTTGCTATGTTATCTCTGTTCTATTTTGAATAAAACACTGGCTGGTGTGATTAGAAAGTCATTGCGTTTTGATTTTATTCACAATTTACACTTTGGCCCAACTATTTTGGAATTGGGGTAGTACTTGGTTTCATATTGCATGGCTTAATGATTATTTTGTGATGTAGCTTTCAAGATCTGCATCTGTTATTTAAACTTCACTTATGTATGAATATACTACAGTCTCAAAGAAGTTTCTGGGGATGCAGAGCTTTGATTAAATTCGGCTGCAGATGATTCTTGCATATAATGTACAACGTAGATGAATTCTAAAGGGTGTGGATAGTATCAGGTTCTCTGAACCTTTCTTATCAATGGTGAAAAGAATTTTGAGAAAATTAAATTTACTTTGCTTCTGCTTCAGTTGTATCTGAACCCCAGCAGATGGAAGAGCTCTTATTTGACCTCAAGGATCATAGCATGAAGCGCTATGCACAGGAGTCAAAGCTGCTGTAATCAACAGCTTTTCATCAGGCAAGCCAATGTAAAGACCCGCATGACCACCCATATTTACCAAATTCTGACACATGCGTTCCAAAGTCCTCACTCCTAACCAACAGAAACTTCAGATCCAATTACTGTGATATTGTACTCAGGGGAATTACAGCTCCTCACATGATTTTTGTTGAGCCAGCAAATTAACTAGGGATACCATGGCATCAGATGAATGCCACCTCGCTGTACATGCACAATAAATCTACTCCAGGCAGTGGTGGCAGCCGAAGAGGTTGCAACCTTGGTTTTGCACTCTTAAATGACGATTTGGGATGGTCCATTGGGACAGCCTTTATAAAACTCAGAGCATTGACAGTTTAATTTGAATGATAACTTATGACAGGACCACCTGCCCAGCTAATTACTACTAGCATGTCTGCAAAATTTATAAACACTGCTGATTATGAATGAGTTCAAATGACCAATGTTCTCCTTTGTAGATATGTTAATCTGTGTTGGCCATGTGTAATGATACACATTTAGAGCCTGTGAATAGACATTCTTCACTGGTGTTAGGTCAACTCTGTATCATGTATAGAGACCTCTTGGTATTTTTCAAGATATCCATAGTTAGGAGTTTCACACATGCAGAAGCCCAATAACATCGAATATCACACTGACATCTGGCGTGCATACGTTAGGGGCCGGATGGGATGGGGGGCTGTGCAATGCTGTCTCTTTAACAGGGTTTAACCATGCTAAAATTGTACCGAATGGACAGCTTACACCCATGAGCTGTGAGATTTGCCACAGCAACAGCTGTGATTGACAGATGTGGTTCGCTTGAGCCTGAGTCACTCAGTAGTTCCTTCAGCGTGGGAAATTAGCTCTGCGTGACTTGAGGAATACCCTAGTTATGACAGAAATCGTCATTGAGAAGATGGACAGGGGTAATGATAAGTGTTTGTGTTTCAGACCATGGAGAGGATCCATTTACTTAATTGCACATGACTTCACTGCAGTTATTTATTCAGGGTTCTAGCTAGTATGCAGAGAGGAATGTCTGTACATTGGCCTGGATGTGGACTGCAGGGATGTTCATGCATTAATAACAGTGATCTGATTTCATCGACACTGTTTTAGTTAATAAAATCTAGAGTCAACATACAATAATATTTTTTTCAATTAAAAGTAATTATTCAATCATTCTAGGGGTAATTCCAATGGTCAAGTTTTTAGAATGTTATTTCAGGCATTTACCAAATTTTAAATGTGTAAAATGGGACAATACTTCTGCAACTACATGGCATTAGGCTTATCTTTGATGTTTCTTGTGCCTTTGCCAACCACAGTCAAAATCCATCATCGGTGAATCCAATTAAATATTTAAAGTCATCAAGCAGAAACATTTATCTACCTTCCCTCCCCAGCCACCAGACATAGCTAATTTTGTCCCAGCAATCTGGCCTGATTATATCAGTATGACTTAAGCATGAAGTTCAGTGCTCTGGAATCAGGGTCACGTCGATGAGTGAGCTTTAACTTCCCATGAACTTAGGATCATCAGTTTATCCAACTCCCATGAACCCAGGGAAATGAAAACACTTCCCACCTGCACTTTTTTGTTTATGTTACTCTACAGGAAGTAACTGGAAATTCTGTGTGGTTCCCCCTCTGGTCAGATGGGTAAGCTGTTTAGCAAAGGCTTCAAGCCCATTTTAGAGCTAAAAGAGATCTGTAGCCAGAACGAGCATCCAGAGAGATCACGGATCAAATCCCGAGCCTCGAATCTGTGGCACTGGGATAATTCACTCCTTGTCTGAAGGATCAGGAATACAGAGAAGCTGATTATTTCTCAGTACCCCAGTTTTCTTGCTTAATCCTCAAAATATCTGTTTTGTATTGTTTGAACATAGCACCTTTTCAATGGTGAAGTCTTAAGTAGGGTGGTAAATAGTTGCATAAAACCTGCACTGAAACTTATATTTTTTATTGTTATATTGTGCCGTTTTATTTAGTGTATTTTTTTTTTTCTGAAAAATAATTAAACTGTTGTGGCATGTTTTATGACAGTTGTTCACATATAGCAGGGCTACTCACTCTTTTTGAGAATGAGCCAGTGTGGGAGCAGGCTTTCATTCTTACCAACCAGATTCTACTGATCTAGAATTAGACGTCTACTAATTCACACACCTGACTCTACTAATCAACCCATAAAGCTTTTACCCTAGACCCTTGATTTGTAGAATCAGGTGTGAGAATGCATGGTTAGAATGAAAGCCTGCACCTACACCAGCTCATTCTGGTAAAGAGTGAGTATCACTGCTATGTAGAGAAGAACGGGGGGTCTCAATCGTAATTTTGCCTAGGACACCAAAATGGCTGGAGTCGGCCATCATTAGAAGTGTGCACCAAATATGCTGAAATCCCATACCCATCTTCCAAGAATAGGGAATTTATGGCCTGGTATTAGACTAAAATGTGATGTGATGTACAACATAATATAAACCGTTCAACAACAATATAGGATGTGGATATAGGATCACCAAGATATCAATCTCAATGCTTTTTTCCCCCCTGAGATCAGGAGATAATAATACTTTGGAAATAATAAATGAATGACACCTGTGAACCCTACAGGCTTAAAGAATGTTGTTTCCATGGTTGCAAGAATATTTACAATCAAGCATCCTAACTATCTCCTTGCAGTGGCATGCCGTCAGAGGTTGAGAAGGTCCCCAGTAACCGCACCTTTTAATGCACGATTGATCTCAAGCTGTTCCTATTTAAATTTGGCTCATTACAATCTATCAAATTCCTGAATAATCAAGACCAATACATAGCCAATAATTCATGGATGATGGTGACGGTGTGATTGCGTATACATTTATATGATGAATGTGACATTGTAAAGATGACAATAACGGATTGGTAGAGTGTCCAAGTTTAACAGCCTCAGAGAAGAGTGGAAAGAATTGCTACATGGTATATGGTATACCGTGACTTTTGTAGCCATCAAAATAACTCGGACGAAGAACAAGGGGTGGACAAATTTAGCAAAGGCCACATGGGCAGCCTTCGGGCAGTTCTTCAGGTCATGGTCCAGGATACAGGATTCATCAAGGACACTGCTGAGTAACAGGAAAAAGCTGCACATGATCAACTGATTGGCCAGGAATGGAAATCTGCGGGGGGGGTGGGGGGGCTTGGAGTCTCAAATGGGAAGAATGTCAGCATCTTGGTTTTTTTTCTCATGTTGATGAAAAACCAAACAAATCGTAGGCCTGAAAAAAGCATGTGTGATAGTTTAGAGACTCTCTTGGGTCATGGTGTACACCAGGTTTTAACTTGAAGAAAGTTCAGAAAAATTGTGAAACTAATGCTTGGATGTTGTTCTATATGGCCCACTAGTACAAACCATGAAAACCCTTTAAAATTTCCAAGGCAAATTTTTAAGAAATCTGCATTTTTAGAAAATCATGAATTCTAAGATATATTTATTTTATTTTTGGAATGTGACTAACAATTTTCTGAGCTCAGAAAAGGCATTCAGAGTCCTTTTGCATGTTGAACATAATCCACATGGCAAACGAATATCATCGATATCGTAATCAGTCAAAATGTGTTCATGAATTTTATCAAGCAAATTTTCGGTGATCTAGAAATTTCCTTTTCGGAAACAAACCAGGCAAACTTTCTCTCGGAATGCAACTTGCAACATCTTTCAAGTAACTGGGTACTTGAAGTGGTTGACATCAAATTTTGTACACCTTCATTATGTAACATCATTACATCTTGGTGCAATCTATTGATTCCATGTCCTTACCGTTACCTAATGCTTATTATGCAATTCAAAATAAGCCTTTTCAGATGAAAAAAGTGTGGGTGGAATTTGTAGAATGCAGTTAGAACTTTCCTTGAAACCATTTATCCCAAACAGGTCACTGTCCTGCAATGAACTGTTATACCCCAACTATTGGGTTCTTGCATAATAATTTGATCATGCAAACAAAATGGAGGGGGGGGGGTTGAATTGATAAATAGGCAATGCTTGGGGAAAATTGTTAGTAACATTCCAAAAATAAAAGAAATACATCTCAGAATTCATTATTTTCTAAAAATGCAGATTTCTCAAAAATTTGCTTTGAAAATTTTAAAGGGTTTTCATGGTTGATACTAGTGGGCCATGCAGAACAACTTCCAAGTATTAGTTTTTCTGGGGAATTTTTCTAAACTTTCTTCAAGTTAAAACCTGGTGTGGGTGGGGACAGTGTTGTCACCAGCGTATTGCAGCTCAATGATGCTTTGGAGGAGGTCTTGTTCTTTGACAATAGTTAGTGGCTGAACAAGCTGCTGTCAAAACAGTTACTGATAGTCACCTTGGCATCGTGAGTCCAGCTGACCTTCTGTGCGAGAGTAGCAAAGTACACTTAATGGCACTGGAGCGAGCACACAGCCTAGTTTCACGCCACAATAGATGGAGAACGGTTCTGAGAGGCTTTCGTGAAACCGAGAAGGGTCTTTCATTTTGTCATGAAGGGCAAGTATCAGGTCTTGGTGGGGGTCTGTTCAGTCATATTTGGAGAGGACAGTCCACAAAATAAGTCTCTGCGGAGGGTTGTCTGATTTCTCCAGATCGAAAAACACGATCCACAATCGAATCTTTCCTGCCATTCAGAGGCAGCCATCCATATGTAAGCATTACATTTCCCAGTCACCTTTTCAAAAGATGGTCACAATGTTAGTATCCCTGAAATCAGCTGGGACAGTTCGCACCAGCCAGATCTGTTGGACAATGTTGAACGGATGCTAGTGCATAGCTGAACCACTATACTTGTAAAGCTCTGCAGGGATTGCATTGGGACCTGCCTCCTTATTGTTGTGCAGTTAATCTACTTGTAATGCTCACCAAAGTCAATCAATTTGTTAGACAGCCCTTCTTCGGAGAGTATATTACTGTTGCTCCAGGGTTGGCAAGCCATTCATACAGTCCGCAGATGGTCGAGATGGCCTATTCAGGTGGAAGTCTTGTTTCCAGGGCTTGCTGATGACTAAGTCATCCCTGAGAGCAGTTTGTGAGGGCTGGTATGCCGAGACACCAAATGCAGTGGCCGGAACGAAAGGAAGCACAGCAAAATGACGAACACAGATAACATGAGAGAGGGGCTTGTGCTTCCAAAGGACATAAATCTCATCCGAAAAATAATCAGGAAGCAAAGCGAGCTAGACAAAATGAAATAAAGGAAAAACCTCGGAAGCCGAGATTAAAACATTAAGCACCCAGACGGGGCACAGATAGAGGAAAGAAGAGGGAAAAGAGACAGATAATTTCCCTAACTAACAAACACTTTTCCTCTTTTGCAACTAAATCCTAATCAACTCTCTAGCTAGAGAACTTACGGGCTATAGTGCAATCGTAACACCGACACTCTAGTGGAACTTGGGCTTAAATAGAGTCCGGGCGCCACCCACAATCAATGCCAGCTGGCCAAAGAATTTGATGTGGGCAAAACGATACCGTCTCGGACAGGAGTAACAATGAAAGCTCCCAAACAAACGCCAACCTCCAAAACCATGACGCAGTTTCATTATTTTCGGACTTCATTGGAGCTGGGACAGATTTCAAAGGCCCAAAGAAGGTCTGAATGGCAGCAAAAAAGTCCTGGAGAGGATTATTATCTGCACAGTCCTAGATCTCAACAACTGTGTTCTACAACTAGACATCTTTTATGGTTCACCATGGAGCTTGAATGTTTGATTTCAGCTTCTTGGAGTGTTTCCACTTCAGCTTCATTTATCATGCCATCATTTCTGCAATATGCATTTCTAAAATCTTTCTAAGAATGAAAATGAAATGAAGAATTATTATAATTATGATCAATTCATATCTCATTTTATGTTTATATACAACATATACTTGTATACAAACAGTATATTTGTTCTTAAAATGTTTAATAAGTGTTAGTGTTTCTGATTTTGACAGGTATCCCTGCGCGCTGTAGGCCTAGAGATTTTCACTGCTGTATAAGCAAAAGAAAAGTGAACGATTCAGCCTGACATAAGAGCTTAACAGTGTTGAATGAAAGAGACTTGGCGGGTGAAAACTGTCAGAATAGCCTGTTACTGCCTGTCCGCAAACCTCACATCGCTTAGCGACTTATACAATATACGTGCCTTCTATACTTAAGGTGTTCTCTTCCAAGGACACAGACAAAGAAATTTCTTCACAAGATCGCTGCTACAGATTTTGTGATCTTGACATTTAGAAATACCCACTGTACCACCATCTTTGACACTATTCAAGACATCTACTTTCTGACCTTGGTCTACAGACACTGTGACACAGCGCACTTGGTAGAGAGTGTAATTAACTTGGACTAGATCCTGCAGGGCCTGTCTTTCAGTAAGAGCACTGATGAAAATTCCATCACACCTGAGATTAACCTACCAGGGATCGCTGACTTTTTTTAAAATTAATTTTCCCAGCTGGCAGGTTCCGTGCCAAAAGAGGTAAATGGGCCTTTAAACAAGATGACAGTTAACACTGGCATGGATTGCCTCCCACACTGCCCTCTCTCACGAACACCAGTCTGTTCACAAATGCAAATCTGCTTGGCACAAGGTGATTAATCTAACTGTCTGGACTCATGCCTCACCCCTAGTCAACAACTTACCTTGATATGGGGGAACTCCTGAGTCTGCACAATAGAGATCATGTTAAAACAGGACCCCAATCGTTCACCTTCTGTGGATTAGTAGGGGAGATAGGGAGATGATTATTGGGACATCTTGGAAAGAGAAACGAAAGACAAATATGTCCAGAAATCTTTATTCATTTACTTATCACACATTCTCCGCCCCACATTAATCTGGGAAGATGAAACAAGCTATTCCACCAAAGCAGCCATGTTCCTCTCTTTTGTTGTTTAACCCAAGTGATGCTTTGAGAAAGTAAATTCAGTGTCCATCAGCAGGGCCACATTAAAGCACCATGGGTCCCGGGACTACCACTTTTCCTCTCCGTTAGCCAACTTTTTGTCTGCATGGAGCAGCAGATTCATAAAGGAGACAGTGCACTAATGCAGAGGGGTTCCTCATGGAAAGAATCTATATGAACATATATGCGCATATATGCAACCTATATGCTGCACATAGGCCAAATTCATGTACATATATATGCATATAGAGGTAATATAGGTCTCCTATATTGCTTCTTTATTTCTTGCTTCTTGCTTCTATATTATGTATATACAAGGTATACGTATGTCTCCTATATAGCTCATATACCCAGTGGCAGGTTAAGTTTGTCATACCTATTGTTTAGCTCATATCTCACTTTTGCAACTGTCATGCATGATGCCTAGTTAACATTTTTATTCTCAAGGTAATGTCTGCATATTAGTCCAAAGTCCCTTACAGAAATAACAAGAATTTCATGCAATAACTTAGTAATCGCATGTGAACACGTGAAATCAGCATCACATTTGATCCTAAATACATGTTGACATGTGACAACGGCATGTAATTGTAAACCAGTCATTATTAACTATGGCAAGTGAGAGGAGACAAAAGCAATGATATAAACACACGTATCTAATACTAGTTGTAACATTTTTTCCTGAAACATTAACAATAACAAGATCATTAATTCTTTCTTGACCATACTTATTTTTATTCTATGAAGATTGGGTTGTGTATTGTGGAAGAGAAGGAAATTTATAAAAACAAAATGGTTTGATTATGTTTATTTCATCAATTTCTTCAGGTTTAAGTCCCTGCCAGATTCACCGCATTAGATAAAATTGGATTCACATCATTACAGCTCATACACATCCACTGAAAGATAATACACTACACTGTTACATCCACCAAATGCAATTTTTTCGATCTTGTCTGTAATGCAGTTTCTTGATGAATATGGCTCAGAGGTCCTTTGTCTAAATGTAGCAAAATAAAACAAAAATATCAAAATAAAAGTACACAGAAGAACATACATTCAAGTAAACATGCCTTTCAAAAGTCATTTTCATCCCCACATCTATTTGAGCATTTCACTGTGGTTAATTAATTTGTAGACAAAGTCTATACCTCTGTTCACATTTTTTTTAATGAACAGACACTAGTTTTTTTTTATCTGAAATGCTTGTATTGCAACCAAAGTCCCTGAATTTTTCCTACAGGGATGAAATAACATGGATTTGTAAATTCCCACATGGAGAGAACCTATATAAACATGTAGGTTTTAATCCCCGCTTTGTATCAACCAGCAGTGGTCGGCAGCTCTTTCAGAAGTAGTGCGCAATTGGCCAATGCGCTACAGGGATGCAAATTGTGAAGGGCCTGCTGGGAAGGGTTATGTAGTTATCTAGAGTTCCTCTAGGCGCCTCCTGTTGGCTAGACGGGTAATCATAAATAAGATTCTGACCTCAGTATCACTAGACTATCATCTGCCTACATTCCGAGTGTGCAAAATTTTGCCTAACAAATGTAGAATGGCAATTGGTGATTGCTGCGGGCTGTGTGCACCCTATTGAGCAGCCAACAGAGAGCCGTTAATGAGAATAATCCAGAGATCTTGTTTGTTGAATCCTAATTGGATGTCCCAGATTCGGATGGAATAGGAAATGCCAAAAAAGAAAAGATTTTAATTGGCCGTTTTCAAATACTATAGGTACATATATGTACCATAAAATATATGAAAACAGCCAATTTTGTGTATGTTGCATATATGCAAAACCTATATGTGGCCCTATGCTAAAGCCTATGTTTATATAGGTTCTTTCCGTGTGGGGTATTACGAATTATTACGTAAACACGGAAATGTTTACATCTACGATATTGACTGGCGGGCTTTTGACTTCAAATTGCACTTATGTACATATAGTACATTTTGCCTGATAATCACAATAAAGTTTACTTTTCGTCAAAATTCATTATTCTTTGATTTAATCTCATCATGGTATAATGTTCTAACTTGTTTAGCAAGACATAATAACAAATAAGAAAATTGCTCCATGCTAACTTTTACCATGACAAATATTAGCATTTTTTGAAAAAGGCTTCAAATGGATATAGATAACAGCTGGCTTTTGCGTTTTGCGATGAAACTCTTCATTTAGAGTAGAAAGACTAAATTTAAACTGTAGCCTACAATCTGTAATATTGTTGTTGTCCTAAGCTAGCTAACTATCAAAGACCTAGCTTGCTACCTAACCTGTGGCAGCAGGTTGATAATTTCGCTGATGTCGCTATTGTTGTCTCATCTTCAAATGGCTCCTTTGTATCGTTATCAGGAAGTGTGCCTATCAACATTGCCGGTGGCAGATTGTCAGCAGCACCCAGTTAGTCGCTGCTGCTTGAGGGTTTTCGGTCTCATTGTTGGGGCTCACAGCTTTGAAATATCCAGTCAGCTTGGGTATTTATCTTCATAGCTGTGACTCCAGCTTCAACATCTTTCATTGATATTTGTATTTTTGAACTCTGCCTTCACATCTCTACCCACATTTTAGCCTCTTTTGTCTATAATTTCCACTGAAGCAGCTAGGTAACAGCTTTGTGAACACAAGGACATTGGCTCATTCATCAAAATATTAAAACAGGCGTGCACATCATCCATTAACCAGTCACAATGGCTTTTACTTATTCAAGATAATAATGCCCTCCGCCCCTTTCAGGCCAAACACAAGCACACAACAGTCAGACCACCAAAAAAAGCATTATTTTGTGTTTCTCTTGATGATTATTTTGATTTCGAGCCTTGCGGTGGGCCCTTTCACGTAATTGGGCCCCAGGACTCGAGCTCCAGTACACTCCAGTACACACACGTGCATTAAAATGGTGTTGTCCATCAGATATAATGCCATTTAGCATGGCTTCAGTTGGCAGAGTCTCGCTGAGTCTGTATAGAAATGCAACTGCAACTGCGGAATGACAGGCATACATGAACAGTGAAAAATTGCATATCTTTATTTGAAGAACTCCCTCCAATCTGTTGCAATGGCAAATGAAAGAGAGATTGGGGGGGTGAAGAAAATCTCACAGAGACTTTCAATTAACCACAAATAGCTCTAAATATTCATACAGTTTTTAATTAATAATTCACATTATACAAGGTGTGATCAATTCCAAGGCTAACTGAGGAGGTTACACGTTTTGTCAACATGATCACTTGCTGGCTTGTAAATGTACATGTAAAGTACAGTGATTTCAAACATGAATTTCGACCATTTTAAATTAAATCATTATGTTATTGGGTCTTCCACACATGGTAATGGCTCTATATTTAGTTTAATTTCCCCATCTGAGTAGGTAGTGGTTCTGCTATGTTTATCTTGAGGGCAAATTTGCAGGTATCCATTGGGTAGATTGATGCCATCATGCCAGAACCATACAGTATATGGTTATATTGCAAACAGTGTAGTTAAATTAGTAAGTTTCTTTGACATTTGAATATTGATTTTGTAAGAGAAGTAAGCATAAAAATATGTTAAATTAGCTCAATTGTTTACTCAATACATCTAACTTTAATAGCATTAAATTTTAAACAATGTGATCATGATCATAACAGATGACATATGAACACCACAAAGAAAAACAACAATTTGTGTTTTTGTAGCATACCAAAGGGGAGACCAGAGAGGAGACTTGCTTGACTGACCTACGCTGCGAGTTCAGGACCTAGCTAACCATTTAGAATGCCTGATCAAATTTCTCACAGTGATATATTCAAAGGCAGCTGCATCAATAAGATATAGGCCTGACATGAACTCAAACACAAACATAGGTGCTCAGTGTTCTGGTCTGAAACACGATCTTGGCGCTGACAATTTTCCCCAGTGTCAAGAGCACAAGTGATCCACTGGCATAATTAAATTCAAATCAAGTGGCCAGTAGCTTCTGCCAAGGCTGATATGAATGACATGGAATGTAACAGTGGGACAGCTTGTTGAGCAATAACCAACATTTTTACTAAGTTATGCTGTTTTGAGCTGCAAAAACTGCATTGAGATGAAAGGTCTGCATTAATCCTTTAAACTCTCATTTTTCAGTGAAGTTTTCTCTTAAGTAAATTCAAAATAAGAAAGTTTTTTTGTCATATTGTAGGACAATTTCACATATGTATTCTGTATCTGCTAATTGCAGCGCTAGCAACATCACACTTACTCTGAAAGATATATTCAAACCCAGGACACCATGTTTTTATGGCCACAACATACATCAAATTGAAAATATCTAGTTGTTCTACATGATTTAATGCATATTTCCAAGTAATTCATCAGGTAATATTTGGCATCTTTGGAAATCTCGGAATTTCTGCTGAATAACTGGTGACATGGTCATTACTTGCCCCCAAAAAGGGCATTTGGGGGCAAAACCAGAAAAATTTACATAGATATTATTTCATAAATGAACTTCTACAAATGATATTACTTGGAATACTGAATTTTTACAGAGAGATATATCATAAAATCATAAAAAATGAATTCTAGCCTTTTATCTTACTTTTCGTAGTTCCTGAGTTACAGGTGATAAAATGCGTTCTTTTTTTTTTAGCATTTTGTGTTTTCAGCTGATTTTGAGGCTTTACCATACAAAAGTTGATCAAGATGCACAGAATCCAAGGCCATTTTCAGATTCTAGGAGTGGAATATGGTTAGTATACCCAATTTCAGCCTTGTATAAGCAATCAATTTGGAGCAATAAGTTGCCAAAGTTGGTTCGCCAAAAAATATTATTCAAACTATTTGAGATACTGGCCTAATATTTGGCATTTTTCATTTTGTGTCAATATTCACTGGTGAATTTTTTCAAAGAATTTTGAGGAGGTGACCTGGCACCCCTTGGATGATTTGACGTGGAATGACCCATCATTAGTTTGAGGGCCCGCCAAAGTAATGATCTAAACACACAGAGTAGGGCATTCTCATAAACCGTATGGCAAAGGGAAGTCGTAACCTGAAAATCCAAACTCTCTGAAAATACAGGGCGTGTGATTCGGAAAAACAAGGCGACAAACTGGCAACAAATGAAAATTGGTACTATACAAGGGGAGAAACTATCCCAGATAGAAAGCACCTCCGCTCCGGATCTGCCCCGGCGTTGAGCCGGATCAGCTGGAGTCGACACAGAGCTGCGGCAGGTCCGGAGCGGAGGTGCTTGCTATCTACGTGGGAGTAAAAGAGTATCAGGTGCGCAGGAACTGGGAATCGTGACTGGAGGTGTGGATACAAACAAGAGAACCCAAAGGGAGAAATTAACAAATGCAATGGGGAGGGCGAGGAGGGGAGTGATCAAATCAACAAAAGCACGTGGGAGCTGAATGGGGGGCAAAGTGGCCAAAAAATAAACACAATAACAGAGCTTATGAACCTAAAAACAGGAATACATAAAAAGTAACAAAATACAAAATTAACGACAAAATAGCTGAAAAAAAAACTCTGACAGCTACATTCTGCCCCATGATTAGACATTATTATAAATCACACTTACTGTAAATCCATCTCTGAAAAAGATATAGAAATATTAATGGTCTATGATTGAATCATGCAATTAATATAACTGCTTATTTTGCAATATCCTATACAAAAAGAATGTGAGGATATATTAAAGAAAATGCAGTACCATTAAATTAATACATTTCTTCTAACACTTCGCTTTGTGTGAGTTCATCCTTTAAAATTGCTAATTATATCCAGGACTTTTTGTCCAACATGAAAATTAAATACTTCAGATTCAATATGAGATGTTGCCACTAATGTGTAGATCATCAGTTTCTCAACAGAGCTCGAACAGATTAACACATAAGATGAAGGTCGGTGAAATTTGACTCAATTCGACAAAATAAAAATTTTTACTACCAGAGACAGGGCAAAGTTTGACCCCCCCAGTGTTCAAGAGCCCATTTTATCCTATAAAAACTGACGACCCCTGCTTCCCTACTGGCCTAGCTTTTCTTCCAACTGAAAGTGTGGAAGACAAACGAGTGACAGATGATAGCAGTGCTCAGAATGATAAATACCCTGACCAGCCCCGGGGGTTCACTTACTCTCACTGTTGCTCCACAAAGCTCAGGTCCAGTTACACCTTTCTAACGGTTGTCAACCCCTCCTCCCCCCAACCCACACTCCAAAACTCACTGGCCTCAGGGATGCTTCTGCTTTATCGACCCTGCTGACAGCTCTCCCTGCACAACTAATGCCAAACCAGAGAAGTCTAGGCCAGGTGGACTCAGTGTTGCCCTTGACAGGACTCCCGCATATAATCTGGGGGTAATGTGTTGTTGGCTGTGTCACATGACCACGTGCTTGCTTGTGTTGCTTTAACAATAGACATAGACTCCTCAGGGATAAGCACATCAATCGAAAGCTGGAAGGTGTATTGTGCTATCATACACTCACCAAAAATATAAACGCAACACTTTTGTTTTTGCTCCCATTTGTCATGAGATGGACTCAAAGATCTAAAATTCATTCCAGATACACAATAGTACCATTTCTCTCAAACATTGTTCACAAATCTGTATAAATGTGTGAGAGTGAGCACTTTTGCTTTGCTGAGACAATCCATCCCATCTCACAGGTGTGCCACATCAAGATGCTCATCAGACACCATGATTAGTGCACAGGTGTACCTTATACTGCCCACAATAAAAGGCCACTCTGAAATGTGCAGTTTAGTCTCACAGCAAAATGCCACAGATGGCGCAAGCATTGAGGGAGCGTGCAATTGGCATGCTGACAGCAGGAATGTCTACCAGATCTGTTGCTCGGGCATTGAATGTTCATTTCTGCACCTTAAGCCGTCTCCAAAGGCGTTTCAGAGAATATGGAAGTACATCCAACCGGCCTCACAACCGCAGAACACGTGAAACCACACCTGCCCAGGACCTCCACATCCAGCAGGTTCACCTCCAAGATCGTCTGAGACCAGCTACTCAGACAGCTGCTGAAACAATTGGTTTGCATAACCAAAGAATTTCTGCACAAACTGTCGGAAACGTCTCAGGGAAGCTCAACTGCATGCTCGTCGTCCTCATCGGGGTCTTAACCTGACACCAGATCGTCGTCGTAACAGACTTGAGTGGGCAAATGCTCACATTCGGTGGCGTCTGGCACGTTGGAGAGGTGTTCTCTTCACGGATGAATGTCGGTTTACATTGTTCAGGGCAGATGGCAGACAGCGTGGGTGGCGTCGTGTGGGTGAGCGCTTTGCTGATGTCAATGCTGTGGATCGAGTGGCCCATGGTGGTGGTGGGGTTATGGTATGGGCTTGGACGAAGAACACAGGTGCATTTTATTGATGGCATTTTGAATGCACAGAGATACCGTGATGAGATCCTGAGGCCCATTGTTGTGCCATACATCCATGAACATCACCTCATGTTTCAGCAAGATAATGCACGGCCCCATGTTGCAAGGATCTGTACACAATTATTGGAAGCTGAAAATGTCCCAGTTCTTGCATGGCCAGCATACTCACCGGACATGTCGCCCATTGAGCATGTTTGGGATGTGCTTGACCGGCGTATACGACAGCGCGTACCAGTTCCCACTAATATCCAGCATCTTCGCACAGCCATTGAAGAGGAGTGGACCAACATTCCACAGGCCACAATTGACAATCTGATAAACTCTATGCCAGGGGTGTCAAACTGACCCGTGAAAGGGCCAAGAGGCTGCAGGTTTTCACTCCAACAATGCAGAAGCACACCTGATGCAACTAATCAGTTGAGCAGGTCTAGATCAGTTAATTAAATCAGTGCTTTCAGGTGTGCTTCTGCTTGGTAGGATTGAAGACCTGCAGCCTCTTGGCCCTTTTACGGGTCAGTTTGACATCCCTACTGTATGCGAAGAAGTTGTGTTGCACTGCATGAGGCAAATGGTGGTCACACCAGATACTGACTGGTTCTGAGTCCCCAGACCCCCAATAAAGCAAAAACTGC
This sequence comes from Gymnothorax reevesii, assembly GCA_029721435.1. NCBI lineage: Eukaryota > Metazoa > Chordata > Actinopteri > Anguilliformes > Muraenidae > Gymnothorax > Gymnothorax reevesii. Next base: position 69,860,467 of record CM056585.1, on the reverse strand, counting down.
ACATTTCAGGGTGGTCTTTTATTGTGGACAGTCTAAGGTACACCTGTGCACTAATCATGGTGTCTGATGAGCATCTTGATGTGGCACACCTGTGAGGTGAGATGGATTGTCTCAGCAAAGCAAAAGTGCTCACTATCACACATTTAGACAGATTTGTGAACAATGTTTGAGAGAAATGGTAATATTGTGTATCTGGAATGAATTTTAGATCTTTGAGTCCATCTCATGACAAATGGGAGCAAAAACAAAAGTGTTGCGTTTATATTTTTGTTGAGTGTACACATCGTCAGTCCATTTACAAGCTGATAGAGCTGTGTGAAAGCTTCTGTTGTCTGTACGCAAAATAAGCAGGGAAAAATAAGATATTTATCCGGATGGGGAGGCTTTATTGACTCTAATTGGCTTGGCAAGCTGAATGCAGGGCAGAAACAGTTTGGAATTTCAAAAGGAAAACCTCTTGTGAAGCATGTAGACTGAAGTAAAGGAAAAATGACAGCTGGAAGAAACAAAAACTGTCAAACACTGCTGTCTGGCTCAGCTTTAAAGCTCTTTGGCAGTAGCAGCAGCATGAAAGGCAATCTTTTGTGCAATGTCTTTATTCGAGATTCTTTGTTTCTTTTGTTTTAGCCTGCGATTCACATTTCATATCACAGAGCTTGTAATTGTTTCCCCCGCTATGTTGGATAATTAAGAGAATTGTTTCTGTTCTGACACAATTACCTAATTTGTAAAGCAACTCCATTCTCTTTAGCGATGTCCTCCCACCCTCAGCTTGTAAACATTTATTCAGGCGCTTTGCTCTGGCTAGAGGTTCTTTACATATGTTGATTTCAGAAAACAAGCACTGTAAAAAGAAATAATGTCTAAGATTATGCCTGAATATGTTTTATGGGAAACATACTGAGTGTTGTGCCATGGACTCTGTTGCCCAGCAAGTACCACACAGCCAAAATTATGTCTGTACTTGCTCATCCAGTTTATATTTCAAAATATTGGATTTAGGTCTCCTGGGAGACACAATTTAATGAGTGAACACTGATTGACAGCCTGAAAATACCTTTTAAAAATTGGGGAAATGGGATTGTTGGCAGGGTGCAACTGGCTCATAGTTGAGGGTGCAAATGTAAACAGTTGCCCTGTCTGTTTTTGTCAAAGATTTGCGCGTGATTCTGCAGATTTTCCTGCACTGTGGTTGATTCTTAGACCTACCTATGCAAGAGAAGTCTGTATTTTTTCACTTTAAGTGGTGCAAGAGTTGTATAGATATACTGTAGGTCTCTGCCACTTATTTAAACTACTTTGGCAGGGCAGCATTACACAAATTGTGACTTTTATTTGATAATATTTTAGGCTCACAGTTATGCTGTCATGTATTGTAGCACTTGAAATGCGAAGTTTTCGGATGAAGTTAAAAATGAGTCCCTCTGTCCTTTTCTAACATGGCCTGAAATTAAAAAAGGGAGACAGAGGAAATAAATACCCAGGAGAGTCAGGGGTACAATTTCTTGAATTTATGTCACAAATGTGACAGAATGATTTCATTTGTTAGGTCATTTTAACACATAAACAAATTTCATTGAAGAAATGTTTCTACTGTGTGGTACGTCAATTTTTTGTTATGGTCTGCCATAACCTCACCTATACAGTTCACCAGAACCATCCATCTCCTCTGATGTCCCCCAAATATATAGTCACGGGAGTAATCCTTCAAATGTTTTTGAACACATTGTGTACAGGTACATGAAAGCCTATTCATTGATGGTGGTACCTTTACCAATTCCCCACCATTTTCAAGATTTTCTGTAAATTATTACGGAACGCTTCCCCTGCCATTGATGAGATACGCTGGCAGTCAACCTTTTTTATTTGGTGTTCGGCGTGGTTACAGATCTTCCAACAGAAATAGGTAAGACCAATGATTATTATCACAAATACTGGCATTGGCTGGCATCTAAGAAAAATACATAGGCAGGGAAAGTGTTAAGGAAGGGAAATGGTCAGTTCATTACTGGTGATTGAGAACAAAATAAGCAACCAAGATGTGAAAGGACCGCTGTAAGTATGTCAGCACTAGTATGACAGAGCTCCCTAGCGCTAGTCCATGACTAACCAGAAGGATTTACAAGGGTGGAAAAAGTTCAGCCTCCAACTGGTGCGGTTGGTCAACAGGCTGAGAGTGGAACGCTAATTAAGTGCAACTGGAACAGGTGCCTGCAGTGGGCCTCTGGCACTTGCGCACTGTTAGCGCATTTACGGCTCCCTCAGCTGCACAGAGCCCCAGGGGTTTTGTCGAGCGCTGGTGTTGACGGGGACATGAGGCAGTTATGTAGACAGACACATTGTGACAAGCCCGGCTCTCCCCCACACCGAGCGGTGCAGGCGTCTTTCGTCAGCGGCTGAGGACAGATTTCACCTCAAGCGAGGAACGCTATCTTTCGTAGACCGAGACGGCACGAACGTGGGAGGCCATATTCGTTCTCAGTTTGGCTCATACCTTTGTCTGAAAGTAAGTTATTCATGATCCCCTTTAATAGATTGTGGAGTTAAGGAGACGAAGCATATCTGTGCTGGGGTTAGAGAGAGGGAGTGAGGAAGTATAAACTGATGTTTGGTCCATTTCCATCCAAGAATTACATACAAACCTATGATTCAGCAGGTTTGCCTTTTCTGTTGTTGATTATTAAAGCAACTAATGCAAGGATAATATTAATGAGGAAAAAGAAGTAAAATCAAATTATAGGATCAAATTTGAATCGAACCCTAAAATTCGAGTTGAAAATTTTACACTTTACTTTTTTGAAAGTTTCAGTTTTGTTGATGTATGTAAGGAATAAAAAATAATTGTATACTTTCATCAAAGAAATGGTTGAATTTGTTTTCAGACAAAGTCACAACACATTTATTGTTGTTACCACGGCCTATATTTATATCATGCAGTTTCCACAGGTAAAGGCAGGTTACTGAAGCATTTTAGCTGTTAACATAGCTATGCACCAGTCTCCAATATAAACACAAAAAATGCAGGAGAGCTGTTTCTATGACAAATCAGATGCAATGATATAAAGTGAATGAATGCGGGGTGGTTGGGGGTGGGGGGTGTAGAGATATACTTCAAATCGGTATTTTCATCATTTCCATGTCAGTTGCCATAGAAACAGCTTGCCTCCAGCAAAAACATTCAGGCTGTTAAAATGGGATCCAAGAAATGCATTCACTCACACTAGGGGCAAGTCTGTCTCCACAACATTAAAAAAAACACATTAACTCCTTATTATTCGACAATGTATTCAGATGCCAGAGCTGTAACTCAAATTTCATCCGTTTTTCCAACTTTTCATTGGATCAAATAGAGGCATTTTATTTTTGCATGTGCATTTCCCATTCTGGAGCATTTCAGAAACTTACGCCACTTATGAAGTCTTTGAGGCTCTGGAAATTCTGCAGTAAATTTCCAGGATTGTTTAATACTAACGAGTGGCATGGAGGCAGAGTAAATAGCACTGTTGCTCTATCGCAAGAAGGTAGTGGGTTTGAATTTAGTTTTTTGGACTGGAGTTTGTATGTTCAGACCATGTCTGCATGGGTTTCCCCTCAGCTCATGGACATTTATATCAGGAGACTTACTTAATCTACCAGTGTATGGTATTTGATCCCTGAGATGGGTGGGTGAATAGTGTCCGTACTACTTACATATTTTGCAGTGAGGTCAATATCAATGCATGTCACCTGGTATATGTAAAAAAAAAAAAAAATAGGCATATCAAAATGTCAAAATGGCCATGGGAAAATGCAAATATTCTGCTTTGTGAACTCTGAATTTGCCTCATTTTGTGTGAAGAATAACGATTGATTAAAATGAGCCACCGTTTACCCTATGTTGTTGATTTTTAGAAGTGTGGGTTATTTTCCCACTCCTCTTATGACTTATTTTGAGTACTGCAGTGAGGCTATAGCTCTGAACAAAGACAGTGACTGGACCAGAAATGATGCAAGATATCATGCAGGATAATATCGCTAAATATCTATCATTATGAGGTATATATAGTGATGCAGAGGGTAGCACTGTTGCTTCTCAGCAAGACGGTTGTGGGTTTGAATCCTACCTTTCTGCGTGGAGTTTGCATGGCTCTTCTTCAGGTATTCTGGTTTCCTCCCATAGTCTAAAAATCATGCCAGACTGATTGGCAACTCTAAATTGCTTGTAATTGTGAGTGAATATATAAGAAGATAAATAAAAATAAGAATTTGAGCCCCAGAACAAAAATCACTAATGATTACTTGATTAATTAGAGCCTATTTAAATATAAAAAAATTTGCCCTTGTATTGCATTGTTTGAAAAGTAACTACTTGAGATCAGTTTCAGAGGTTTTTAAATTATCAAGAATTGAAACAGATGTGTTTTACCTTTTGCAGATAAAATCTGTCCAGAGAGGTTGTAGTCTGATAAATATTTGACCCGTAGCTTAATCTAGCAACCATATGAAGCACAGCTGGGTTCACATATGCACTTTCACTCATTCGCACCCCAGACCAAGGTTTTGAAAAAATCTTGTGACTCATCTGGATTAGCCTAGCCATTAATCTGGAAGGAGGATGTTGGACAAAAATCAATGAAATTGCCATTCGTGTGACAGAATGACAAATAAATGTTGTGTTTGCAACCCCACACAGACTTCCTGAGACACCGTTTGACCCTTTGGAGGATGTGAAACCTGTAACCTTCCATCTACCAGTGAACCATGCCAGCAGCGTCAGAAATTCATTGCTACCTTAACCGTGTCCTCGAACATCTTTATTTCCCCTCTCGCTGTAGGGTCCAGAGATCCTCCTACAAGCTAGACTGCTCCCAACAGTGCTACAGGCAAAGTGTGTGGATTCCCAGGTCTAGAGTAGGCCTTGGGTGCAAGGGTCATATATGTTGCAGTAATCACTTTGTCCCACACAGTGCTAGAACTTCATCCAGTATCAGACCAACAGCTACCCGCAACGCAAGGTTGGCTTGGACCAGCGACAGCCAACAGCAGTGTTTACCAAAACCCTCCTGGATTACCACTTGTCCTGCATGTCTTAGATCTCTCCCTGTTCCAGCGCAGCACTGCTGGTTCAAATGATCTGAACATTGGGCATCTTTAGGCGTTCATAACAAACTGATCTGCAGAATCATCTGTGTTGGAGCAGGAAACTTCTTAACATGCAGGACAAGTGTTACACCAGGGGAAATTTAGAAAATATTAGCCGATAGAATGCACTTTCTGTTGGTCTGAAATGAATAATAACGGATCTGTTTAGATATTTTGGCTAATACAGGAAAGTTTTTAGACCATAACATTTAATGATGGTGATAATATATCTGGCAACAAATCTTGGGTAATAACAGACCTTTGCAGATTTCTGAATATGAGCCAAGTCAAAGAAAACTGTATTGGCTGTCTTTGGGCCAGACCAAACTTGCAGTGTGGGTTGTAGTCCATAATGCGATCACCTGTCAGCACTCAGATGCAAATACATGCCTGAAACTGTAACACTCCTTTTTAATACATCATAAATCTAACATTACAATACAGTGAAAGAATGACTACAAGGAAGCAACACACAGATTTTGTTGCCATCAGATTCCGGGTATGAAAGGCGCCATAATGCCCCCTTAGAAAAACAGTTTGATTGATGATGCCTCTTCATGAAGTGTACCCAGTGACACCGTATGAAGCCCCAAACAAACAGCCTTTTGTAAACTTTTCCAAATGAAGTTCTCTCCAACTTGGTTTGTCTTTGTGGCTGTTCGGCTGTTTCTAAACCATCAGGGTGATTAATAACCTCCTCCTGTCCAAGAGGGGCCTTTCGCACCCTGAGTGAGAAAAATGAAATTTGTGAGATACAGAGGGCTCTCATCTCAGTGACTGCAGAGTTTAGTGTTTTCATTGTACAGATATTAATTGTAGTTCATTTGCAGATTTTTAAAATTTTGTTCATTTCAAATTAGAGGGTACAAGTTGCCTCACCTGGGTAACAGAATAGTACTAACCTTTAAAGTATAGATATGGTTTACGTCTTTTGAATTGATTTCGCAATGAAAAAGGAAGGTAATAGGTTTAGAAGCAAAAGCTTAAATATGGTGGTACAAACCTTTTTTGCTGAGTGTGGTTTTTTTTATTGCTTACTATGTTGTTGTCATCACTTAATCAAATTGCACACAGTTGTTCCTCTGCAGGGAGAGGAAATGAAGAATTAAATGATTTCTGTTTTGCAGCATTACAGATTGTTAGAGGCTGTCACATTTTACAGATTGTGGAGGCCATCATGTCACTAAGGGATCATGTTTGATGAAGGGGATCATTTTGTTAATGATTTTTTTTTATTTATTGTTTGATGATATATTCAGGGATCTTCGGCAAAATATCAGTCTAAACAAAGCTAAAACTTTGAAAAAAGAACAAAAAACAGACAAAGTAAAAAAAAAATTCAAATTGCATTTCAGCAACTTTTATGCAACTTAATTTCCATGCATTCCTATATCCGTATGGTATTCCCTCCAGCCCCCATCCAAATCACGACCAACCTCTTTTTCACAGACAGATGGACAGACACATTTGGATAACTAGAGACAGTCGGTCGAGGGCGACCGCGTATGTGGCCCCCGCGCAGGTGCTACCATTGAGGGGGCCCTGGAAATGGCAAATGGCGAGCGATGAAACCCAAAATCTAATCAGTTTGTGTCAAGATGTCCCTAAACATATTAGTAAGATTTGGTGTTGATGGAGTTAAAAAATTTCAAGTTATCGCGGTAACAAGCAATGTCTCCCGCGGCGGACGCGGACCGGCACCAAAAACATAGTGGCCCCCTACGCTTTGCGGGGGCCACAATTATACAACTTTCACTCCACTCCATCTAGTGGTGGCAATAGCAATTATCCATTTATTATTTGATATTTTGTGAGGCATTCATTACCTCGAGACTCCTTGTGTGCCAAGCAGGATGATTTTATGGGAAAGCCTCCGGAACGAATTTTACTTTCTCACGGAAGATCTCGGCTGACATTTTAGAACTGGCCAAGAAATCTTCATTATAAATGAAATCAAGCCGAAGAAAGAATCCCAGCTGAGCTCGTTGTCTTTCAACATCTGAGAAAATTAGGCTGTTCAAGGTCCAGAGCTCGTCTCTCAGTTCAGTTTTCAAGCTGAAAAAAATTTGCCAGAAAATCTAAAAGAAACTGAGCAAAGAAACATAGATGTGCATGCGCACCTGAGCAGTACTGTAGAGTGCACATATTCATGCAAGCAAATGTGCATTCAGACGCACACAATCATGCACGGAAGCACACGTACACTAATACACGCATGTGTTAAACAGGCTGTCTGCCCTGAGAGCAGTGCTCTTTTTTTTGCCAGCTCACATTATGATCTTGTTCATAAACTTTCAATTTAGCGAGCAAAGAACAGTGGAACCATTGGCCTCCTATTCTGAAAACAGCTGCGGTTCTTAAGGGTAGAATGCATCCCTGTTGCTTCAGGCTTACCTACATACCAGAAACGAAATGTTCTGCTTGAGTGTGAGCATGTCTTGTTTGAGTTTTGAGTGTGTGTGTGTGTGTGCGTGTGTGTGTACTGGGGGAAAATCACATTGACTGATGCAACACTGTGAGCACAAATATGGTCGAGGGGCTTGCTAAAAATTGACAGGAGAGATGAGGGAAAACATGCCAACACCATTTTTTTCCTCACATAGATTTGATGGCTTTCTACACTGAAAAAAAATCCTCTAATGATAAAAACAATCCTCCTCTCAGGGAAGCATAGGACGCAGAACAGGACTGGGAACCATAAAGCACTGAGAGTTAAAGAACTTGTGTTGTAAACGCCCATCAACACTATTCCCTATCTGATTTAGTATTGCTGTCCAAGCATACTATATTGAGTTACAGTAGTGCGGCCAAAATCACATCTATCACCCTGTCAGAGGCTGAGTTGTTTGCCGGCTGGTGTGCTCCATTAAAACAGTGGGTTTGTAGAGCACCTTGTAGCCCTTGATCGTCAACAACTATGGTGTGTTCATATTTTGACCTGGTCACCAGGTAAAATTGACACAGACATTACTGGGATTTTAAAGGAATACATACATGAACTTGTGTAAAAAAATCTTTATGAATATTGTCCATATTTTTAAAGTAGAGAACACACATAACTTTTTTGAAAATATTTGCAAATGACATCTACTCTCATGAGACAAGAGTGATGGCATTTATTCTGAAAAAAGTAGTGATTTATGAAGGAAATCCATCACAATATATGACTGCCATAAATCATGAAAACGTAAGATGAATAAAGGCTTTCTTGAGGACTGACGTTTCTCACTTTGGGCAGAAACAAATAAGAAGAACTAAATGTTAAGGTTTTTATCCCGGTAAATTAAATGCATCTTTCAAAAAATAATACAAACAATTTCAAAAAGTGATTTAAAAGAGCATCTGTAATGCTGCGTTCAAAAGAATTGGTTGCATTTGTGGGGAAGCATAGTTGCACTCTGGTTCCCGCGCTAAGCGATTGTAATTAATTTATTTAATTGCCAGTGCTTCTTGTGTTGATTTGTTGGTCTTAAATAATTTAGTAAAATGGTTATTAGTGCAGCATGAAAGTTTTACAGATGGCGTGCATTTAATATCTTCTAAAATGCATGCCATGCATCAAATTTTCAAGGTAGCAAAGTTATTCAAGATGCCTCTATAGTCTAGCTTTTAGGATAGCTATAGGAATATGGGGTGCTGAATGGGACATTTTATGCTATTATTTTACACAGCATTTTTTCCCACATTTAACAAAAAAAAATGCTTTTTTCTGACATTTAGCGAAAGAAATGTTCATTTTCCCCACATTTATAAACTTTGAAGTAGAAAGCTTAAATGTTAAATGTGTTGCGTAAATGTTAAATGTGCTATTCCAAAATTAATTACATAAGATAAAAGATTTTTTATTAAGTGGTTTCTATTATTTAGCTAAATGTATAAACATTTAACTAAATATATAATTAAAAGTATAAACATTCATAAAAATGTATAAAGCAGTTAGTTAAATATTTAGATAAATGTAAGAAACATTTAGCTAAATTTTCTATACTTTTACTTATATGTTTAGCTAAATGTACAAAACACTTGAATAATTTGGTGAAAAATTTAGCTAAATATTTAACTAAATGTATAAATCATTTAGATAAATGTATGAAACATTTAGCCAAATGTATTAAACATTTACTTAAATATTTAAATAAATGTATAAAACATTTAGCTGAATATATGAAACATTTAGCTAAATATTTAACTAAATGTAAAAAATATTTAGCTTAATGTGTGAAACATTACATAAATATTTTACTAAATGTTTTATACATATATAAATGTTTGAAACTCATGTTAATGAGCTCCACCTCAAGGCGGAGTTTTCCTGTGGCGTAGTAGATAATGCTGTACTGGTTGTGAATTGTGAACGTGTTTGTCCTGGATCGAATCCAATTCTTGCTAGCTGCATATAACTGGTGTTGCACTGCTCAGCGATTTCTAGGCTTATGGGGAAGGTGCTCTTGTATATAATTTTTGAAACTGTGCATTGTTGGTTTGGTTTCGGTGTATTTACATGTAAAGTGAGCTGGAGAAAACGAGCAATCATCTCATTAATTACATTGGCATTTCTTGGTACAAGCAATTTGGTACTTGTGCAATTACAGTGCAGATATGGAGGATTGCCAGTTTTACATGGCAGAATAGCAGAGAATCGTTCAAATATTTCATCATGCAGATATGGCAAACAGTCGTTGAAACTAGCCTAAGTTAGTTTGAAAACGCAAATTGAATTAACTATGAACTTCCATGTTGATACTCTATTCTGCACCCTTGGTTAATATTGAAATGTTCAAATCAGAACAAAAGAACAATGGGACTTCAATCGTATTTCAACCTCTATTATACAACAGCAAATTATGATCAATACTTCCATGTTGATTTAAAAAAAAAATGCCCTGCTTTTTCTACAGCCAGGACAAATGATAAGAATATCAATGAGCCTAGCTTTATATTATTGAACATTAGGCACTATCTAATGCATACATAAATGACAACAGGCAAGTTTATATCAGTTTTTCATTGAAACAAGTATAGTCAGTTTTATTCTTCGCTCCTGAGCTGTCTAGCATCCAGAGTTATCCTTCCGGCTTGGACCGTATAGCCTGACCATTTCAGAACGACCAAGACAAGGGTGAATTAAGAAATCCCCTCCCCCTCCCCCCATTTGCTCAGTTAGTTGCAAAAATATATAATAATAATAATAATAATAATAATAATAATAATACTAACAATTAAAATCTGTATTTTTTAATGCCATTTTTTTAATGCCATTTTTACATGTTTCCATGTAAAAATGGCACGGAAAAAAAGGACTTGAAATAGGTTGCGAGAATCATTGTATAACGCTAAAACGAGACCTGTTCTGTTTACCGACCCTGATGGTCTTGTGGTTACAGCTACGAACAATCACGCCGAGTCCCCGTGTTTGTAACTCGGGGCTTATACTACTTAACCTATACTACGACCGTCAGGATCAGTATGAAGAACAGGTCGATCTTTACAATAATTCCCACAGTCCTTTCCAGTCCTTCCGTGCCATTTGTAATTGGAAAGATGCGGTCCTAGACAGTGTAACGGCATTGAAATTTTTTTTTTTAATTTACTTATTTATTTATTTTAATTTTGCAACTATCTGAGCAAATAGGGACGGGGGAAATTTCTAAATTCACCCTCGTCCAGGTAGTTCTGAAATGGTTACGCTACGCTCCAAGCTGGATGGATGACTCTGGACGCCAGGCAGCACATGAGTGAAGAAGAATTCCTTGTTTCAAGGAACTAAATACTTTTTTTTAAACTGACATAAACTTGCCGGTTGTCTTTTATGTATTAGATAGTGTCTAATGTTCAGTAGTATAAAGCTAGGCTTATCAATATTTTGAATCAATTGTCCTGGCTGTAGATAAAGCAGAATTATTTTTTTTTAAATCAACATAGAAGTATTGATCATTATTTGCTGTTGTATGATGTAGGTTGAAATACGATTGAAGTCTCGTTGTTCTTTTGTTCAGATTTGAACTTTGCCATATTGGAAGTGGCTATTCGCCCTGCTGCGGGGTGAATAGGGGGAAAGAGATTGGCTATCTGCCCCGCAACGGGGTCGACAAGAGAAGCAGTTCTGCTATTCGCACCGCGGATAACAGAAGCACTTCTGCTATTTGCCCCACAGTTGGGCCAATAAGCGGAGTTTATAATCTGCCCCGCTCTCTGATCTTTCTTGCTGAACCGCCGAATAGCCTCTGCCTTCAATATTTACCGAGGGTGCAGAATCGAGTATCAACATCGGAGTTCATTGTTTATTAAATTTGTGTTTTCGAACTAACATAGGCTGGTTTCAACGACTGTTTTTCATATCTGTATGCTGAAATATTTGACGATTCTCCGCTATTTTGCCATGTAAAACTGTTTTCCACTGTTGACTTGAAGTCTGTCAATCCTCCATATCTGCACTGTAAATGCACAACAAATACCAAACTCCTTGTACCATGAAATGCCAATGTTATTAATGAGCTGAGGGCTGGTTTTCTCCTGCTCAGTTTACTGGTAGCCTAATATAATCTCACCCAAACTAACAATGTACAGTTTCACAAATTATATACAAGAGCACCTGTCCCATGAAACAAGAAATCGCGGAGCAGCACAAGGCCAGTTATATGCAGCTAGAACAGATCTAGCACAGATTGGATACGATCCAGGACAGACGTATTCACAAACAGTGCAGCATTATCTGCTGGGCCACAGGAAAACTCCACCTGGAGGTGGAGCTCATTAACATGAGTTTCAAAAAATTATAAATGTATAAAACATTAAGATAAATATTTAACTAAACGTTTCATACATTTAGCTTAATATTTTACACATTTAGTTAAATATTTAGCTAAATGTTTTATACATTTAGTTAAATATTTAGCTAAATGTTTCATACATTTGGCTAAATGTTTCATACATTTAGTTATATATTTAGCTAAATGTTTTATACATTTAAATCAATATTTAGCTTAATGTTTCATACATTTAGTTAAATATTTAGCTAAATGTTTCATACATTTAGGTAAATGCTTAATACATTTAACTAAATGTTTTGATAAATATTCATACATTTAGCTAAATATTTAGTTATATGTTTCATAAATTAAGTTAAATATTTAGCTAAATGTTTCACACATTTAGCTAAACATATATGTAAAAGTATAGAACATATAGGTAAATGTTTCTTACATTTAGCTAAATATTTAACTAACTGCTTTATACATTTATTTAAATGTTTATACTTTTAATTATATATTTAGTTAAATGTTTGATCATTTATCTAAATAATAAAAACCATTTAATAAAAAAACTTTTATCTTATATATTTAATTTTGGAATAGCACATTTAACATTTACGCAGCACATTTATCATTTAAGCTTTCCAGTTCAAAGTTTATAAATGTGGGGAAAATGAACATTTCTTTCACTAAATATGAGAAAAAAGGATGTTTTTTGTTAAATGTGGGAAAAAATTCAGTGAAAAATAATAGCATAAAATGTCCCATTTGGTACCCCATATAGGAAGGCTATGATATGAGATTGTATGAACGGCAATTACTGTATCTAATTAGTTAATTAAAAACTTAACTGAAATCGTTGGCCAAAAACCATCTTCAGCAGCATTCACTACATCACATTCTACTTCAAGATAGAATTTGGAGAAATTTCAGTTAATTGCTGTCCCTTCAATCTTATATTGTAGCCTTCCTCTTTGACGCAAAACTGTATGTCTCAATTGTCAATGGCAACGCAGCTTATTGGAAGCCTATTTGTTCAGTAAATTAATCAGTAAATTATCTGATTCTTACTCAGAAACAGATTGCATGTTAACCTGTGGTAATGTCACTGGTTGTCAACAGAGTTTTATTTTACATGAGCAAATTTAACACGCGGACCTGAGTCGGCAAAACCACATTTTTAGAAATGTTTTCTTAGACATATAAAACCGATCGGACGCAGATGCAGAAAAAAAGAACCATTTTGTGTGCTGCAGGAATTCTGGAGCTTCGCAAGACATTGGCATTTTATGTTATCATTAATGTGGATAGGAAAATGCATGATAATTTTTTCAATGAACAATAATGCAAGCTGAGGGGAAAGGGATGCGGATTGACCCTAGCAACTGAGCAAATCGGTCCTTAATTGTTAATTTGAAGCCCTAAATGGGTATGGGTTTTGAGATGTTATGCACTTTGATGCGAGGTGAGAGCAGTACCAAAATCTGAGAGAGCAATACAGAGCAGGAGAGGTTAAACATATGTACTTTTTCTTAGAATTTTCTCAAAAATTGCAGCATGTCAGTTTTACCCAAACACAACAAAAGGCTTAATGTAAGGGACAGAGAAAATGGCTGCAGCCATACACCCGGGCATTATTCACAGGTCGGGAACAGCTGGGCTGATGATCTTCTGGAGCAATAATTCATACTACTGAGAAATGAGGAGGAATGCTCACATTCCTTTTGACCCATTTTCTTCTGCAAATGTTGGTCATTAAAACATCTACTGCAATATAACAGAACTCGCAAGTTCATTTCTATAAAGTTGATACCACCAGTCTCCACCTCACTAATAGGATGACTTGCATTATGAATGTAACGGGGACAGAAACTGCACTAATTTTTGGAGAATGTACAGTGTTAATTCACGTTTGGCCCCTGTATCATGAAGGTAATGCTAATTATTTGAAAAGTAAAGAACAAAAAATAACCAAAACACCAATAACGGTAAACTACAGACTGTCCATCAAGCTCAAAAAAAATTCCATTTAAATATGAGCCCAATCCCACCCTGACGCGTCAGTGACGCTACCTGACCAAGCATCGATATACGAGACAAACACTATTTTTTTGGGGATTTTTGCCTTTATTTGATAGTAACATAGTAGAGATAGACAGGAAAGTTCTGGGGAGAAGAATAGGGAAGACATGAGGCAAATGACCCAAGCCGGAATCGGGTTGCCGCAGGAAGGCAACTGCCTTTATGGTGCACGCGCTTAAACCGATGAGTCACTGGGGCACCCAGGCCTCCTTATTTGATGCTTGTTTAAAACAAACCCTACCCCATAAACCCTAACTCTTAACCCGAACCATAACTCTAAGCATCAAATAAGGATGCCAAAATAAGGACACCTCCTTTCATGTTTTATATCGATGCTTAGTCAGATAGCGCGACTATATGACGTGTTGGGACGAGAATGGGTTGTATATATACCACAGTTTTTATCTCAAACATAGGATTTCATGGCAGATCATATGACAAATTGTTCATAATTTGGCATTTCTTTTATCTCCAGTTTTAATGCCAAACTTTGGGGTCAGGACATTTGTATTTTGAGAAAGAAGACGGGGGATGAAGGTATTAGGAGAGGAAAAGCTGATTGGAGTAACATACTAGGCTTTCCTTACCCTCTACTGTCAGACTTCCTCTCCCATCTTCTTTGCAAAATACATGTGTTCCCACTCTATAATTTGGCTGCGAGACAGGGAAGAGGAAAAGTATCACAAGGGAAGGGAGCTGTTTCTCTTTCCACATTTAAAACTGTCCATAACTGCAGGTACTAGATCATCTTTTCGGTTCTTTCACTCCCCCATTCTTCATCGCTTCGTCCTCTCTTCAATCCCAAAGGGTTCAAAAAGGCACGTCGTAAATTTCCCGCCGTAGGAGATTTCCTCCTCTACGAAAAAGTCAAACCAGGTTAGGAAGTTTTTGAGCATGGACTGAGTGGGATAGCGCTATACTGAAAGCATGATTTTGTTGAGCATGGACGCTAGAGTCTTGTGTCCTCATGGACCATTTCCCTGCTCTTCGAAAATTGCAATATTGACTCTTGCTAATCTGTGCAGAAACTCTAGACAAAAACATCACAATTAGAATTTAAGAGGCAGTGTGGGACCTTGGGATCACCCCTAAGATAACATTGCTGCTCCTAACAGGTTGAAAATTTATGTTAGAGGAGATAAAAACTTCAACAAGTCTCATGTTCAATGCTAAAATTGGTGCATATGTACTTCATTTATCTGTGATCTTAAATCGTTCATTTTATGACATTCATCAGTATGCATTTCATCTCATTGGCTGTACCAATTTATTTCGGTTGCTTCAGTTTGAACTGTACATGGCAGAAGATGCTTGAGACATTCTTCAGAAACTCTGGTTCTTGTTGACATGTTTGAGCACATTACATCGCTGCAGATTTTTTGGTTGCACATTCATGCAGTGAGTCTCCTACCACATCTCAAAGGTGCTCTATTTTAATGAAATCTAGTTACTCTTGAAGGCTATTTGAACAGACTTAACTCATTGGCATATTTAGAGAACAAACTTAAGATAAGTATGTTTTTACATGTGATAATATGTACAACACAGTGTGTTATTCTTCTATACAGCGCCGTCAGAATTTGTGAATAGAGTGACCATAAAGTGATTCACATTGTCATTAATTAATACTCAAGGGTGTTACAAAATTTAAACAAGCCTGAAGTTGTATTCAGGGGCCTAAATTTTGTGATGATACGCTCAGGAACCAGGCGCAAGAACCAAGCAGTGCAGTAGATGTGAATTTATTGAGCGAGGGGAGAAACCCCTGCAGGGCAGAAGGCAAAGGTACAAAGTCCACAATCCAAAAATCACACACCAGTTGGGCAGAATCCGAGTCAAAAAAACCAGGGCAGCAATCACAGTACTCGTGGTCAGACAGAAAAGGGTTCAAAACACAGATGCAGACAGTAATACAAAACAGAGCCAAAAATCGTAATCAAGACGAAGACAAGCGTGGCACAAGCAAACTGAGAGAAACGTTCTGACAAGAAACTGTTGTGAGAAGACTGCTAATATACACATACGGGAGGTCACATGCTTAACAGAAAACAGGTGTAGGAAATCAGACTAAATACAAAGGAGCAAACATGAGGGAGAACCTAATCACATGCAATAGGCAAAAGTCATAACGCGGACAGGGATCACGAGACAGTCTATAGACAGAACAAACGGCTCCAGTTAGGGAGTTCTAACGTGCACAGAAAATGAGAGAAAGGACAGAGTGAGCAGGTATGGAGGCTCCATTGAAATGCAGCAATGAAGATTAGGAAAAGGCAAGAGGCGGAGACTAGAACAGGGCGAGTGCTGAGAGTTTGTTAATCAATTAGTAAGGTGCAGCTATACAATCCCTAGTGCTCATTAGTAAGTTAGTATTATATACAATGTTAGTCTAGGTTAGTAGTTTTAACAAAAACAACAAACTGTTAGTATTGGTTCGTAAATAGAAAAACAAGGCGAAGGAAGTAAACGAGGTTGGAAGGAATGTTTGGAAACCCAGAAACCATGAAATCACCTAAACATGTGACATGCAGTACTAGGGGAACAAGCTGTAGCTTAACACAAGACCAGACAGAGGAGACAAAGTGCGATGCATGGCAAAACATGGACCGGAATGATAATGGTAATGTGGAAAATGGCGAAATACAAAACATAGCAATAATAAAAACATGGCAAGAACTAAACAGACAAAACATGAACAGAACCAGACATCTAAATCCCAATACAAAAATACAAAGCATGGTCAGACAAGGCAGAGGTCAAAATCCAGACATGGCAGAATCCAAAATAAACATGGCAAACAGAACAGAATCACAACAAATTTTATTTAAAAAAAGAAAAAGAAAGAAAATCCCCTCACCAGTCATGTTTATCACACAGATTCATGGATTAATTTTGATCACTCTGACGGTAACATCCACGTCATAGCAGAAATCGACATTTGTTAGACCAACATAAGTCAGACATGGATGCTTTAGGTTTTCGCCCATTTTTTACCACATCATCATATCTACCTGCTTTCATGCTTTGGGGTACTCTCACACTATGACTGATTTGCTATTTAAATGGTGTACAAGTGTACCTGATACAGTGGTCCTCGAATGTATGTTATAAAATTCAAAGAAAATACATAGTGTTTCCCTGCTGAAGTCTGTCACATTTAAATTTTAACTTTGACTAGTTCTGTTATTGATTTGGGATTTTAAAGTGACTGTGGTAAATTCATTGTTTGTGATGTCAGTGAAATACAATGTGGGACTTCACCATCATATAGATCAGAATTACAACACCCTGTATGGGCAGATATAGTAGCTCTTTAATCTGTACTATATTGCAATATGAACTAAACTCTTCTATATAAGAAATGAGACAGTCAAACTGTCTTCTGGAGAAGGAAACAATTGCGTCATGATACTCAACTATTCCGACTTCTGCCCTGCCACTCTGATCCAATCTGTATTTCAAAAATCACCTGACAGATCCAACTAACATAAACAAAATGCATCGTTTCAGTTTTTAAACTGGAACAACTCAAAAAATAAATATCTGAGTTTGTCTTTCTTTGTCATTGCATGGTACTGACTTCTGTAGGGTTGAAAAAAAATGGCGTAAGCCAGAGACTTTACGTTGAAGCAAACACAAACAGACCTTAATGCATTATTTAGATTGCTAGGCCGATATGATACATGTACATGTTTTAAAGGGATCAGATTATATTGCCTAATGTGATCTTTCTTCTGCTTTATTGCCTCTCGCAATCCAGATGTCAAGAGACAGTGTTGCTTGAGCAGCACCATTGCTTGCTATTAATTGCTTGCTATCTGGAGCAATCCCACTGGCTGTGTCTTCTTCAGCCTGATATATTTTGATTTGTTTATAAATATTCGTTTTAACTCGTGTTACCCTCTCAGCATAGAGCGAAGACTTCAAAGGCAATCCTGTCATAACCCTCCTGTGAATCCCAAAGGCAATCCTGTCACAACCCTCCTGTGAATCCCTTGGATTTCATCACTCGCCTCTCTGGATGTGCCAGGGACTGGGCTGCCACCTGTTCGGAGGCAGGAGATCCTGCAGCCTCTACTTACGTTGCTTTCGGTGCATAAATGAGGAAGGTGTTTGACCAGGGTTGCTACAGCCATGCCACTGCCCGGAAGTTGCTCCAATTGCAACTCCATTGATTATCGAGGTGTATAATCCAGCGGTCAGAAAGTAAAAATCCGACCATGTTTTCATTCCACCCATAAACTCCTGTCAGCAGATTTCACTTGTTTTACCTCCCAGCTGAAGAATAGTGCCAACTGACAGGTCTTTTGTGGCGGGAACAATATCCTGAGATGGACTTTTAATTTCTGAACCTGGATTATACACCTCTGTTATTCACCTTGGCACAGCAAAAACAGGATGAATTGACCACCTACGTTCTTCCCCCAGACCTGTACTGCCTCATTGAATTGGTGCTTGGAAAAGATGTCCAGTTGAAAGAGAAATAGCTGGATCAGCAGGCGAGGATACAGGCATCTACTTAAAAGATGCTCAGATCAAAGCTTCATCCCACCTGGCTCCTTCAGTACCCTTGGCTGTTGACCAGGCCCAGCTCCAAAAAAGACAGGTGTCCCAAGTTCCAGTTTTTGAGCTGAAAAAAAAATGAAATGTCAAAGTAAATCCGTTTTCTTAGAGGGCTTTTCCATTTCCCCCCATTGCTTTTAGAATGCAGTTTTTTTTTCTTTTTCTTTTCATAAATATCAAGAATAAGCCAGGAGAATTTGGACCTAATAATATTTTGTGGTCACATTCATTGAAGGAGTCAGCATTTAAAAAAATTGAAGTAAAAAGGGGTTGCCATTAATTTCGGAGAGTTAAGGCAAGCAGACAATTTAATGCCATAAGTGCTGCTGTATGTGAGAAAAAAAACATGCTTAGTGAAACAGGAGATTGGCATTTTCACTGAGTTCTAGCATGAGCTGTCATATGTCATAAGATCTTTCCTTTTTACTTGGTTCGGAATGGTACGTCAGGATAAAACCAACAATGCCTCATTCAAGCAGGTTTTTAGCCTTCTGCAGACATTCAGTGTATATTTTCCTTATCCAGTTTGGTTAAAGTAATTGAAGAAAGAGCAGAGAGCAAGCAGCTGTTTTCCATCAAAAAGATGACCCATTATTTAAATTTTGGAAAGCAGCGGATAGTGTGGGAATATGTAATGCACATGACGTATGGCTCTTGGGCTATAGTATAGTAAGACTGAAAAAGATGAGCTCCTAACAAAACTGAGTCCCTCCTTAACCAGATTTCTGCAGAGAACCTCAAAGAAAGCTTTCTGTTTCTTTGCATATACGTAGTATTGATAGTGTTAATGTGACTCAATTATGCATAGAAATTTGTCAACCTCACTGAAGACTTGATTTGCCTGTGTCACTCAATGACAGAGTGATCTTCACTAAAAAGAAAGGCATCTTACACACTGTTACACAGTGAATGTCTTGTATGTTGCTAATTACATATCAGAAAAATGTAAAGCAACCCAATCTGCTCTTCTGTGGATTATTCATCCTTGGGCCTAAATAAGATGTTGACACTGTGAAATGTGTAATAAAGGATAAAGTTACATATAAACTTTCCTGTGATGTCTATCATGCATAATTACAGAGTAACCCATAGTGAAAAACATACCATTTCTGAAAGTATAGAATGCTTTTTTGAACCCCCTGTGCACACAGTTTGAAAAATAATGTTAAATTCCTAAAATTCAGCTTCCTTCTCGTACATGGCCTGCACACTCTCTGGGTAATTGACACATGGCAACCAAGTGAATTATGAATCTGTTATTTGTTTGTCCACAAGTTAAAAAGAAATAAGGCTAACAATTTGTAATGACTCAATATGAGCCCATTATGGAATGGTGTGATTGGCTGGTTGAGCATGGCATGTTGAGCATGTTAACGAAAGCAAGAAAAGTTTTTTAAAGACTGTGTTTTAAACTTGCCTTTAACATTGTATTTCGAAATTAAATTTTAACCAGTCGAAAGCACTATTGAAGACATTTGCAGGATGATAATACGAATTCTCGATTTTACTAATAGCATTAACAGTCAGAACGAAACTCCAATGAGGTCATGTGACATTAAGGAGGAAAGTTTTTAGGTCTTCATACATAATTATGTCAGTGGCTCCTCACAGTTTGGTGGGTGATGCATTGGTCAAAGGTCAAATGTTTTTTTCTGTTAGGAACTTTGTGTTATAAGTATTACACATCAACACATCACAATACGACATTTATATAACAACAAAGTGGACAGCATACAGATGCAACATAAAAAAAACATTTAAAATGTCCCTTTATACTAAGATTATAAATGCTAATTGGACTGTAAGGAAGAGGTACCACTAAAAGTATCAGGCTCTCATGCCAGCCATGGGAATTCAGGCTCTCAGACCTGGCACCAGCAGTGCCTGATTCTCCTGCTCAAAGGATTTCTCAGCCTCCATCTCTGAGCTATGATTCATACCGCACGATTATCACCCCCCTCCCCCATCCCCCCAATTCCCCATCCCTCATGGAGCCCTCCTGCGTTTATTTAAGGCTGCTGCTCCTGCTGAATCTCACATGTCTACACCCGACCCGGGACACATGATGTCATCTCCCTTGTACCCAACTCTAATCTCTGCACTGACAAGTCTGAGTAGCAGTTTGCCAATTCAGCCCGGGAATAGGCCTCACTACCAAACCAATGCTGAACTCCAGAAATTAAATGTCTCCTTCCTCCATCGCTAAAGCTGGGGCAGTCATTCACCTGGAGACTCAACAGAGAACATGGATGATTCCACCTGCTGAGCTGATGAAGTGCATGACAGAATGAGAGATAGCAGGTATAGGTGAATTTATCCAATTTATAACAATCACAGGCAAATAAGGAATAAAATAACTTGGAATTTTCACATATGTGCTCGATCTTTCCATCAGTCTTCAAAGAGAAATGCTCAAAAAGATCACATCTTAATCTTGAGTTCAAATTCATCACAACGAACCGTCCATCATTTGACACACTGTTCCGTGTTGTCTTGCCAGAATGAATTATTTTCAATGGAGAAACATGTAACCTAGAGACAGTCATATAAATTATATTTGTTGCTGTGTTACTTCATGCATAAATGCGGAATATATGTTGCACATCACTAGCACAGAGACAGCTTCCATTCAAGCAAGGTTGATGGTATTAAATGGCTCCGAAGCGCTTTGGGAAAAACTGAAAAGCAAATATTATTGCATCGCCGTTTCTATAGTTGCGAACAGAGTTTTGAGTCTATGATGACCTCAGATTTTGGCACTGTTCCTCAAAGAAAATTTTGACTTCGCATTCTTACTTCTATCAGATTAAACCTGATGGCCTGCAGTCTATACTGCATAAGACAATAGTTCCAATCAAGTGAAGGCTTCTACCTTCACATGATGACACTTACAGAATAAAGAATGAATTTGTTTTACTTAATGGCAGTGATAATGTCATTTTGAGAGTTGCCTATCAAACTTTCGTCCTTAGCTTAGCCTACATCAGCCTTTACAGTACTTCAGTTCTTTCTATGAAACACTAAAAGTGCAAAAGTTTCCCAAAAAAGAAAGACGTCAGCAGTGCCCAAAAAGTAAAGAAATGCATTTTTCATTAATAAACAATACATGATTCTGACTGGAAAG
Source organism: Gymnothorax reevesii (assembly GCA_029721435.1). Classification (NCBI taxonomy): domain Eukaryota; kingdom Metazoa; phylum Chordata; class Actinopteri; order Anguilliformes; family Muraenidae; genus Gymnothorax; species Gymnothorax reevesii. The sequence continues at coordinate 69,838,825 of CM056585.1, read as the reverse complement.
CATTTATGGTATTTCTACGCTATATAGTCAGAGATTGCAAATCCAACATTTGACTGGCCTCAGCAATTCCTTTGAAATGGCGCATGTGCTTAAACACATTCACATTTGTGCACTGATGGAAAGTTGGGACCTTTGCATTTGATCCCCAGCATTGTGTATATTAAGTCCTTAATGCGTCACTCTATCTGTATTTCGCTGATTAAAAGTAAATAGGTCCTACATTTACTTACCAGAATTTAAATACATGAAATCTACTTTAAACATATGGCTGTGTGATAAATACTCAATCTATATGTAAATGTATGTGCATGCATGCGTGCTTATGAGTGTATGCGCGTGCGTCTGTGTGCGTGTGTGTGTGTGTGTGTGAGGGGGGTGGGGGGAGAGACAGAGAGAGAGAGAGAGAGAGAGAGAGAGGGAAATGAGAAAATTTTCATGTTTTACTGATAAAATTCTAATGAATGAGACATAGACCAGGAATGAAGCTGCAAGTTTGGAGTAATTCTTCCTTGACAGAAGAAGATAAACAACTTCACGCATTACTTTGTTTGATTCAAGTTGTTAAGTCCAAGTTGTGTCCCCTGCGATTTCAATACTTTAGCAATTCCTTTAATAAATCTCAAAAACAAACCTGAGATATTCATGGTGAATGAAACAAGAGATTCTACTGAGCAGGTGATGTGAGAGGAGTAAATTAAATTTTATTTGAAATCGCTCACTATTTGAAATGGCTTTATACCAGTTTGCAGGAAAACAACCCCAATCATACTGTAGGTTCATTGTATTTGTATCCCCTGTACCATGTGAATTAAAAGTATAGTCCATTGCCTATATAGTACAAAAATAAATGTCATAAATTCAGAGCATATGAGATCAGAGATAAGCCACTAGGGCATCTTTAAGAAGTGTAATATAGGCATTTCAATATAAATGAACGAAGAGGGTTATTAAAAGATGGTCTGTCAGGTGGGAGTGAAAAAGTACTCAAAAGGTGAGGCTTGGCATCGTAGAGGGCACTGGTTTGAAGTCAGTAGCCAGGGTGTGAAGCAAAATGGATTGGGCCACACGGGGCAGATGCACACTCACAGACTTGGACCGCAGAAGAAAATGGGAGACACACCACTTGCCAGAACCTCAAGCTCTGGGAAGACAATCGGTACAAAATAAATACTTAGCAGCTAACGCTGAAGAAAAAAGATAACAGTCAAGAAAAGGGGAGATGAAACTAGGAACTTCTTCATACAAAAACAACAATTAACAAAGTGAGAACAATTGAATCACTGAGTTTCCAAAGGGCCCAACTCCAATGAATTAGAGGTCTGCATATCTTATAACAAAAGGGAAACTTTCTTATAATTTCAGCCAAAAACATCCCAATGACACTTTCTTGTGAGGAAATAAACTAAAAATATATGGGTCGTAACATATAGGTACAAAAATAAATCAATTTTTCCCTTTCTTGAAAAAGAGTGCTGCTTTGAGTTAGGCCCTTTGGAAACTCAAGTATTCAATTGTGCACACTGCAAGGTGGAAACACAAGGTAATAGATGATAAATGATGACAAGAATTAATTTACTACACAAGAACAAAACCAACAAAGATGGCTTGACTGCATGAAAAAAAAAGTTTCGGAAAACAATTCAGGACAGGACATGTCTAACATTTGGGCACAACAGAAAAATTGTGTCGCCAGTTTCTAATGAAAAATAAAACTTCAAAACCTTCAAAAATTAAAATTGTCAACAGAATGTTGAGATATAACAGTTTTGATGTTATGTCATAGATGTCTCTGTATGGTGTTGCAGATGACTTCTGAAATTAGCATGATAAGCAGCTAGCCCTGACCCTGTCTGGCCCATCCATCTCGTAACACCGCTTTTTCACCTCAATGGGGATAGTGAGTAACTGTAGCATACAGTCTGTCCTTAGTCAGATGTGAGTGGAATAAAATAATGCTGACTTGAGGGATTGTCCGTCATGTTGAAGGTACTGCTCCTGGTAAAAAGTTGAGCTGACCTCAACTTACACAAAGCAAAACCTGCCACTTGCATGAAGGGGTGTGTGTTGTTTACCAGCAAAGCAGTTTTCAGGAGACTTTGCTTTACTCTACTCTACCAAGGCAGACCTGGTAGAAACTGGCTTTTTGCCTTTCTTTCATTGAAAATTAATCACACAGTTGTGAATTAGCTTACTACATATTTGGCCTTTTCCTCAGTTTCGATGCCAAACTCGCAATATTTTCTCTATGCTGTTAAGTAAACAGAAAACCGCAAACTAAACTTCTAACGTTAACTAATTATTGAAACGGATCTTTTGTGCAAGTAAAAACAACACAAACAACTGTGAAAAACATTCAATATAGTTTTATTATGCCTGTTTTCTTGCTACGAATAAAGCTATAATATAAATAACTGGCTGGCACCACATGTCTTATGTTGACTGGCTCTCAATTGCACCAGTTTGATCAAATTTTACATATTGTTGCTCTGCTGTTAGTAACTTATTGGCTTTTTTCATAACTGATGACTGTAAAGCTAGATTATGTGGATCACGCTTTCTGGTCAAATGCTGCCCCCCATGTGTTTGGAGCAGGTGGCGCAGACTTAAATTGTGCTCCTTTATATATATATATATATATATATATATATATATATTTTATATTTTTTTTTGGAGATTCCATGAGCCTTATGGGAAAGACAGCAATTAAAATAAAACACTCACATCCTCTCTCTGACTAAGGCCAACACTTTAGAGCAACAATTCTTGTCCAGCACGACAGCAAATAAAATATACTGGCTCGGTTTTAAATTGATTACACTATGCCCTCCTGGGCTCTCATAATTCAACTGCGCACAATGGATACAAAAGGGATCATGCCGAGGGAAGCCCCAATGTATGTTCGATGATTTCTGGCCGCATTCCCTAATGAATCCTTAATGAATGTTTGGATTGGTGTGGGTGGGCAGAGCAGAGTGCCTGGAGGAACTGTGACTGTGCCAAGGTTTTCGTAATGCATTGCCTGCCACACAGACGGGCTCAGTGAAGCCTCTGTTCTCGCAATGTCCAGCTGTGCAGCAATTATACAGTTGGCACAGGCTGCAAGCACAAGAGATGAAAGAGAGCACCTGCCACTGATGCTAGCACTGACCCCCGCTCCTCACGTACAGAGGAGATTCAGTCAGTTCTTCCAAACTTACCAGCCAAACTTAGCCTCAATTGTGCCCTTAGGTTGGTCTCTATTTATACGAACAGCAGAGTCTAAGGTCACCGAGTCAGTCGTAAATTGTGGCGAGACAGTAAAAGCGATGCCCAGACATTCACAGATATGCTTTGAACTTATTTTTAAAATGTTGACTCAAGTGCCTTTCCCTGCTGCGATCAATATAACTGAGGAGTTTTTCATTTTGGCCCTAGTCAAATTCTCACTGAAAGACGGCTGCTTGTCCTCCCCTGAGGGTCACATAATTTCTGCATTCTGTCCTTTCTCCTGGAATCAATTCTGTCTGTTTACAAGTCAAAAATCAATATCATCAAATGAAATGACTTTCATTTTGTTTTGTGTCCTTAGCTAACAAGCTGATTGTCACAACAGCTCCTCTCCCCCCAGTGTTTGTCCCAAAAAAATAACTGCCCAGCAACTAACCCATCAGTCAAAATTCTCATTTTGCTGAAGAGCCAACAGGCAAGGTTATTCAAAAAATAAGACTTCTATTGTGATTGCAAGGGTCACTGGCCAAAGACATTAGAAGAATTTTAAGATTAAGATGGACACCACTAAGTGTTCAGTTTGAGCTGTAGCGTTGATCCTGGACAGCATCAATCGACACTCGAGTTCTGAAATATAGCACGCCCCCAATGAGTGAATGAATGACTTGCCTCTTAAACCTCATTATCAGCCCAAGGATAAATCACACTGTTATGTTTTCATTCTGTCCCATATGACAAATTGCAGCCTTTGCCTTAATTGTACAAAAGAGCTGCAAGGTGACAGCTATAAACCATGGGCCCATATTTCCAGCAAATCACCTCTCCTTGCTTGAAACATGTCCTCTCAGGGAGAAAGGACTTTAAGTTTATAAACCATTAGCAGTCAGGATTTTTTGAGCTAATGCTGTAAAAATAGACTTTCATTGTTTTAGTTTCACACCATCGGCCCGACCATCTCTTTGATACGGTCTCATGGTCCCACTGCTATTTCTGTCCCACTCTATTCCCAAGATTTTTTGTCAGATAAAAAAATATGTATATTTAAAGTTTCACCCTAGGAGCGAAATTTGATACCTGCAACATATTCCAAAATGATTTGGACAAGGGAAAAAAAGACAGGAAAATTCATGGAATTTTCTGGGGTAAAGAGAAAAAAAAAACACTCAATCAGAACATTCCACGGGTAAACAGATGAATAAGTAATGTGGTTCAATTATGATTGGATATAAAATGAGCAGTCATTTATCAACCAGGCAATTTGAAGTTTGCCACCTGCCCGAAAGCTGTGCAAACAAATAGTCAGACAGTTTATGACCAACATTAGTAAATGTGTGATTGCACAGAATCCGCAGAAACCGGAACCACCACTGTGCATTAAACGAGAAGGCCGAATTGCAATATTGATGTGGTCCTTCGAGCCCTCAGATGGCACTGCAATAAGAACAGATGTGCTTCTTTAACAAACATCACGACATCGGCTTGTAAATACTTCATTAACCTGTGTCCGAGAACCGAACAGTTTTATGGCATCATCAATTGAAGGGCTTAGAACCACAGCGATCTAACCCACAGAACATTGTTTTTGAGATAATAGATGTCAAAGTTTTGAAAATATTATTTTTGAAAAAAAATTGTCAGTTAGAGTGTTGGACTTTAGACCACTCTGGCACAGATGAATCTTGTCAACATCTGTCACAATATGATCCAAACTCTCATTTTCATTTTTTGGGATTGGATCACCCTGGTTCTCAGCCCTTCAATTGCCAGTTAAGGCAAATATGCAAAGAGAAAACCATACAACATCATCCAAAAGCACTGCCGACTTCTGTGGGCTAGAACTCGATTTAACTGGACTGATATGAACTTAAAAGGAGTGCTGGGGTTTGAAGAATCCCTCTTTCAAATTGCTTTTGGAAGTAACAGATGTTGTGTTTTCTGGGCCAAATAGATGCAGGACGATCATGTCTATCATCAGCAACATGTTCAGAAACCAGCATCTGTCATGGTCTTGAGTTGCACGCTTGAAGTTTCCTTGTTTTTGGCATGGGCAACTTGCACACCTGTGGAAGGGCAATTTTCACTAAGGGGTACTGACACATTATGGAACAACTTCTGCTGTCTTCCAGACATCTTTTTCAGGGACACCCCTGCTTATTCCAGCAGGATAGCATCAAACCAAATTTTTGTAAAGATTACAGTACCATGACGTCATATTCACAAAGTAGGGCTACTTGACAAGCCTGGCCACAGCCCACACCAAGCTCCCATTGAAATCATGTGCCGAATTATGAAGTGCAGAACAGAGAACCCTTAATTTTGACCATCTGAAGTACTATGTCAGATAATAGTGAAAACATTGTGCTTTCAAATCAACAATTATTGTCCTCAATTTCAAAATGACTACTGAGAGCTATGAAAAGGTGAGGTGATATTGCACAACAGTGATTTTGCACCTGTCAAAATTCATTGTAAAGTGTTGCAGATATCACATTTCAAAATAGCAATTTTTTTTTTCTAAGACCAAAGACTACTTATATAGTCTATGAACTTTTTCAATTGATAACAGGACAAAAGGGATTTGAAATGTACAAATCCGCTGAAATTTTTCCTGTTTCTATTAAGATTGTACACATATATTGTCTTCTATAATTAAAACTGCATTTTTTGAACATTAATTTTCCCGAGATGAAAAATTCTAGTGAAGTTCATGCAATTCCACTTGCTATGATTTCACTCCACAGTTTGATAATTACCCAAATTTCTCCTCTAAAGCATTGCAGTTTAATAATTTACCAAATTAATCATCTAAGACATTAAGAACAGGTCTGCAATAAGAGTAACAGTGAAATATTAAACAAAAGAACAACTTTTTTCCGTTGAAGAAGAATGAAAAAGGTCACTAATACATCATGAAACATTTGTGCCTAAATCCCCTGTCACACTAGTTGTGTTCTCACGGATTTCGTGCGGCGTTTACAAAAATTGTAGAACGCCAGCGTTAGCGCAGAGGGATCATCTAAAGCGCAGCGGCATTTCTGTGGCATCACCACTAAACGCCGTGGGGTCTCCTAGAATGCTGAGCCAAGCACAAAAAAAACGATGTGGCTCTTCGTTCTGATTTGAACGCTGCTGGAACTCCATAGGATTGTTGTAGCAGCTCAGTGAGGTCTCCTACAGCGCCATGGGAGCGTTATGGGCATGCCCTGAAGTTGCATATGAACGCCACACGAACGCAGCTAATAGTGACGGTGTTCGCTCGGACACCTCATGGAGTTCATTGATATGTAACGGCTTTTATACTATCTGGGAAAACGCAGTATGGACGCTTTAGTGACGCAGTGAACTCGGTGTGCACGCAGTGGGTGTGCAGGGAAAATGCCTAGCTTGCAGTGGACATGCAACAAGAACTCTGTGACAACGCCATCGATCCCAAACGAGAACGCTGTGGGAATGCATCAGCATGCCACGGGAACTCCGTACGAATGCCGAATGCTCTGAGAACGCCCTGAAATCTCCAGCTTGTGAAAATTTCAAATAATTTGCAAAACAACTTCTAAATCTCTCTGCGATCCCATGGAGTTCTGATAAGTTTCAGATCGCGATGACAACTCTGTCAGAACTCTGTCTGGTGTGACAGGGGTATTAACAGTTATAATGTTGAGTTTCCAACTGCATGCAGGCTTATTGGATATGTGCACTGTTAAATATTAATAGATAATGAATTAGAAACAAGTAAAAAATGGTCACTAAATGTCTTGATCACTCAATAAGAACTACAACTGAAAGGGTTCAGTAGTGCTTGCCATTTCAATCTTGTTATTTAATGACTGTGACAGTGGAGCACGTAATAATGAAGGCGGCTCTGACCGAAATATTGGTGAACCCCATTTCTTCAGAGAAAAGATCTTCAGTCACAGCTTGTCATTCACTAGTTGCGAACTAATTCATTCTGCAGTTTATACATAAGTTGATTCAGGTATAGGTCGTTTGGACCCCATACCAGTTGAACCCTAACTGAATGGACGCAGTACCAGTTGGAACCCCAAACAGTTGGATCCCAGACCAGTTAGACCCCAGACCCTACCCAGTTGGACCCCATGGTGTTTGGAACCTAGACCCCAACCCTAACCCTAACCCCACTTCTTCCCCAAACGTGACCCAAATATTCTCTCTTCTAGCCTGAAATGTTGGGTCTTGTAGGGCCTATTGCTTTCACTGCAGTTGTCTTTCATTATTCAGTTTATATCTCATATTAACTTCATACCTTCAGACTGTATCTGTCACAATACAGGAAGAGCAAAATGGACCTTCATGCACATCTTAGCATGGAAAGACAGCTAGCTCCTCTTTAAAGCTAACAAGCTACGTCAGTTACTATGCATCACTTCTTGATTCCCTGCTTACCAGCAAACAATTTCTTTGGGGTGAAAACAGTTCAACAAGTGGTGAATAAAACACAGGAAACTAGCCGCAGAAACACCCAATCTACAAATATGCTAAAACCATAAAGTAAACAAATTAGACAGCTGATGCACTCAAGAAGGAAATTGCCAGTCAAGTTAGCGCGAATAAACACTCAGGTTGAACAGTGAGGGAGCTTACGGAGGAGATGAAAAAGCAAGATTCAGGCAATAATTCGCTAGTCAAAAACATAAATACCCCAAGCTTAACAGGGCAAAGACAGTGGCACTACATGACGCAGAATAGTAGAACATTTGTCCGCAGAAAACAAGGCTGCACATTAGGCACTCAGCAACCGAATACTATCCTGGGAGCGTTTTTCCTGACAGGAGAAGCTTGGTTTGCCATCGGGAACAGGGGCTGGAATTAAGAGTAAAGGGATATTGTAACAGGAAAGGGCACAAGCTCTTCTGCCTACAGAACAGACAAAGGTAAAGCTTACCTCTATAGTTCACTCTGTCATTAGCGTTACTGTGTCTAGCCTAAGGAGTGCTTTAGCCTGCATTCACTGGAGCTTTTCCAGATTCCTTGTCCTTCACTCCCTAAAGGGGGCCATAAAGTAGCCTAAACCCGGGTAATCCTCTATTTATGGAATGGCAGGGGGTCACTTTATTTTCCTCAGGGAAGGTGAATCCAGTTTGACACCTACAGAGCAAGCAGGAAAACACACACAGGTAGGATTAAACTGAACCTTGCCTGCAGCTAGACCTACACAACTAAAGGCAAATTACGCTCAGGAGCAAGAATGCACTAGACAATTGCCAGCACTCAGAGAAGGTTTCTCCTTTTTACCATTGTCCAATCACTCTCAACTTTATAGTTAACTCAGGTACAACTCAGTCTTCTATATCTATGACCTGAAGTAGCTCATGTATTGGTTTCTTGAGGGCTTCAGTCAGAATGAGCATTTGCCATGGGTGTAGGCAAGGCCCTATTGCACATACCTCTCTACAAAGTAAAATGCTCATGTTCAACTCTATTAGAGTGCATATGGCTTCAATTTGAAGCATTTGAATGTGTTTAGAGTTGAATTAATTCTGGATAGTTTATGGTGTTGACTCTGTCGGGATTGCATCAGTACCATCCGCCTTCGGGAGCCTGTAGAAGTAGTGCTGACTGGGGTAGGCTGTGGTTTGTTTCACATGATTCCTAAGGGAGCCGCTGCATTTGTGCTTCACTAGTCCCAAACATTCAATTGACAAAGTACCAATGCAGTAATCCACTCCAGATATTCAACAGAGCGTCACTTGCTGATTGGCTTACAGCTGTAAAAATGGACTGGATCAACAAAGTGGGCGAGAGCAATATTTTTACCCCCTAATTAATTTTCTACTTGCAAATTGGAGAAAATGGGCAGGAAAAAAATTTAACAAATTAGAAATCGTAATTTTAACAGGTGGCACAGACAGACTTGCTGACTGCATAAGGTACGTGCTTGCACCTGACTATCGAGAGGGTGTTAGCCTAAAGAAGATATTCTTGATAAAAATGTGTAATTTTGGATTTTAAACAGATAGAAACTCAGCAGATATGTAAATACTTTTGCATGTTTCTAAGGTTATGTGATAAATCAGAGGGTAATAATCATTTGTCATCTCCTGAGATTTGGCATTATGAAATATGGAGTCCTTGCATTAAGGAAAAATCCAGTCATTAATTCACGGCAAAGATTCAGATAAACAACCTTCATGTAATTTTTCTTTGATATCATATACAAGGAATGTTAAACGCATTACACATTCCTATCCTACATTCCAAAATAAATTTAGAGTCAGCTGCCACATACATTGCAAGGCAAATAAATGTTGCCTTCTGAAAATCAGATACACATAGAACTTTGCTCCCACCTCGTGGAAGGAAGGTGAATTTTAACATTTAGTGCCAAAGTAAGCTCAGTGAGCATGCATGGACACACCATTGGCGAGTGTTTTCATGCTTACACGTGACAAACCTGCGCAACCCGTTTTTCAAGACCGCTCACAAATGCGTTACACCCCAGATTGCACTGACATTCATACACCGACATGAGTATGCTGTCTACTGCGTTGTTTAATGTAGATCCTATGACTGAAGACGAAAGATCAACGAGAAATACTCCCATCTAACGGCAACGTTATTATTATTAAAACGAAGCCACAGCGCTTAAAATAGTAATAAAAAGCATTCTCTTCAGCATTTTATTACCTGGCCCCTCCCCTAGGGGGCCAGGTTAAGCAATGATCGTGTGTGTGTGTGTGTGTGTGTGTTTCTGTCAGTCTGTCTGTCAGCCCGTGGCTGGGGCCAGGTCTGCTATCTCTGATTGCCGTGTTAGCTTATGTATTACTAATTACTATTGCTTTTAAATGATATGAGAAAAAGAAAGTAAGGGATCTACCTATGAGATTCAAATTGATTGATTTAAACTCATTAGATATTACCCGCGTATATCAACTACGAAGTTATTTTTACATTCCAAGAAATTTTCCAAGTTATTCAATTCCAAGACAAATTGCTCAAGGCAAGTGTGACAGCTCAGATCACTGTATACCCTTAAAAAACTGAACATAAAAACTGAATTAAAAGACCTAGCGAATATCATTATTGCGAGATAATTATAAAACATAGGTCTATAACTTATTAATTTCCAAAAACTTAAAATTTGTGTGTGTCTCGTTAACAAAATTATTCATAATCATGTATCACCCTCAAGCAAAATATTTTAAAATGGGGCTTCTGTAAGATTAGTATCACAGTATTTATCTTGGATCAATTTGCCTCATCAGTGAATGCAGGTAGACGACGGAACTCTCCCAAAAAAAAAAAAAAATTAAATTATACATACTGATCAAAACGCAACATTTGAAATTTCGAAATATTTTTGGTATGCCTAATTTTCTGACAAATTTCGGGCTTACATCCAAACTGCACCTTAAAAGCTCATCAAGTTTTGTTAAACTTTCTGTTGGGACAGTCCGTTCCACCTGAATGCACACAGCTGAGATGTTAGCCACACCACTCAGACTGAGCAGAACTCACTGACCAATCCTTATGAAGTATGGCCAATAAATAGCCAGAGGAACAGGGAACTTAAATATTCCTTGGCATTCTTCTGGTGCAACCTTTGATCATAGGACGTCTTCAGCAGGATCAGCGAGAAAGAGCCATCGGCATGCTTGGTGGTGGAATGTCACAGAGACGTGTTGCAGTGGATCTGGGTGTCCATGTGTCGACCATTTCGTGTCTCCATAGGCAGTTCCTTGACACGGGAAGCACAAATGACCGTTCACGTGCTCCCAGGTCACGTGTAACCACTCCTCAACAGGGCAGCCATACTAGTCTCCAGCACCTCCGTAATCGCGTCCGACCAGCCAGTTACTGCTGCTCAGGCTGGAGGTCGTCACCAGAACAGGATCAGCGACCAAACTGTACGCAATCGCTTGCATGAAGCTGGACTGAACAACCAACGTCCACATCGTGGTCTGGTGCGGACTCCTGCTCGTCGTCGTGCACGTCTGCAGTGGGCAAGGGTACACTTGGGCTGGGATGCACTTAGGTGGAGCAGGGTCTTGTTTTCAGACTAGTCCCGGTTCAAACAGAGCGTGGGTGACGGCCGAGTACGTGTTTGGCGTAGGCGAGGGGAACGTTGTGCCAACGCCCATGTCTTGGAGCGTGACCGCTGGGGTGGACCAAGTGTCATAGTGTGGGCTGGAATAAATGCCAAACACAAGAGAGCGCTGGTTTTCATCGATGGAAACCAGAATGCAGCCCATTACTGCAACGACATTTTAGCCACTGGGGCTGTTCCTCTTGTGACTCAGTACCGCTTGACACTGCAACAGGAGAACGGAAGACCACATCCCCAGGGCCTATCAGGATTACCTCAGGCAGCACAATGTTCAGTGTCTTGATTGGCCTGCATTTTCCCCAGATTTGAACCCAATCGAGCACCTTTGGGACATTCTGGGTCGTCGTTCAGATGGCGTGATCCAGAATCCTCAACCCTCCAACAGTTACGCCAGAGTCTCACTGAAGAAAGGGACCGTATCACACAGGCAGAAACACGGAACCTGATTGACTCTATGCACAGGAGAATTCAGTCTGCGTCTGATGCTTGAGGTGGGCACACCAGATCCTGACTTCGGCGATCCGGAATACCCATTCAAAGTGACTTAGCAAATTGGAACTTGGACTGTGTTATTCCTCACTAATTGTTCTAAAACATGGAATTAAACTGAAACTTGCAGGCACATTTGAGAATGTTCTCTCCTCGTAATAAAATAGCTTGTATTAAAATAAACCTGAGCATGTATATATGATCAATCTGATCATCTATTTCAAAAATTTCATAATTTTTTAGGTGAGGTTGAAATATAGGCTTGAGGCCACACAATACATACCTTATTTAAGAAAATCAATGTTTAATTCTCAAATTCTGCGATGTATTTTAATTGTTGTTTGGTATAGAATGGCACCCACAGGGATGACAGACGTAAATCAGCATGAAGGTAACACAAGCTGGCACAATACTATTTTGATTGTGCATGGTCCCTGCTTAATAGGAAATAAGCCAAAGCAAATAACAACCTGAAGTAAGTTTACACAAGTTCCCTTTGGTGCCAACACCAACCAGTAAGATTAAAACACCAGTCAGTACCTCAGGATGACTATATAGGGCCACAGGTGTGCTCACACACTTTGGAACAATACAGTTAGAGCAAGAGTGCTTTGGGTAGATAAGCAAAGGCAGAGAGAGCATTTATATCTGATGAGATGCATGTAATAGTAGTTGACCATGGCCTGTCTTGTGGAATGACAATGAGGAAATTAGGGTGAAGGCCATGAAATTTGGGTGCATTCATTGTAATCAAAAATTCAAACCTTTAGGTTTTTACATGTTCCACTCTGTCACCCATCTGCTCTACTGCATGACAGGATGGAGCAGGTGAAAAGTATTATGAAATTGTGTGCATATTTTGCAAAAAAAAAAAAAAAAAATTACAGCAGCCCAATAATGCTTATTCCGTGGCAACAATCCTTCAATGCAAACCTACTACGTTCCATTTGAAAGCAATCAAAAGATTGTTTGAAAGCCAACACCCAAAGTATTTTTTTGTGATTTGCTGGCCATTATTTTAAAGAAAGAATTAAGAGTTGGCTGTTCGACACTGTAAACCCAAGACCTATGATAATTTAATTATTCAAAATCTAAGGGTCTACAGGGTAAAGTGTAGAAATAACCGTAAATGTAAATACTAAGAAATAAACATAGTAAAAATGATTTCAACCTCATAAAATGTAGTATTTTGATAGAAATTTATATATATATATATATATGATTGGGTATAAAAGCAGCTTCCCTGAAATGCTCAGTCATTCACAAACAAGGATGGGGCGAGGGTCACCACTTAGTGAACAAATGTGTGAGCTGATTGTCGAACAGTTTAAAAACAACATTCCTCAACGAGCTATAGCAAGAAATATAGGGATTTCCTCATCTATGGTCCGTAATATCGTCAAAAGGTTCAGAGAATCTGGAGAAATCACTGCACGTAAGCGACAAGGCAGAAAACCAACATTGAATGCCCGTGACCTTTGATCCCTCAGGCGGTACTGCATCAAAAAGTGACATCAGTGTGTAAAGGACATCACCACATGGGCTCAGGAACACTTCATAAAACCACTGTCAGTAACTAACAACATAGATGCTTGGTGTTTACTGGCATGTCACTGCATTGCTTTATGTGAAAATGGTGAAATTTTCAAGAAAAAAAAAATTTGCCCTGAAGACCCCTTAAATGGTCATGTTCAATAGTTGGTTACAAATTAACTGTAATCAGTCTGGCTGAAGGCTTGAATCCATAATCATCACCAGATGCTGAGTTTCTTCCCTTATGATGCCTGCCAGGTTAAGCAGTCATTGCAGCCCCAGTTCTTGAGGAATTGTGCACTCAGCAAGGAACATGCATGCTCAATGACATGTTGGATACAGGTCATGATGGAGTCGGCCACTGAAGAAATACCAATTCTTGGGTTGCTTTTACAACATGCTTCAGATCATTAGCCATCCGCGCAATCTAATAAGTTCTGAAGCATTTGGCTGAATCAACAGATGAAACAACTGTCCATGAATCAGAATTCTTCCAACTGGTTAAGTGAGCAGCCCCATTAATAAATACAATTGAACCAGCTCCATTGACAGCCACACCGTAACACTACCTCCACATTCCAGCTGTATTGTGCTTGAGATCCTAAGCAGTTCTTCCCCATATGTCAACCCATCATTCGTGAACACTTTCTGCCTCATCTGTTCGAAGGAGGCTGTAGACCAATACAAGCTTTCGTAGCAGAATTATGGTTAATTCTAATTTGATCGCGAACTTTGAGGGCAACCAACAATTTATATTATCAAACAAGTCGACATGGTCTATAACATCCCCCGCCAATCGTGCACTTCTCATTTTCGAACTCAATCAAGGCCTTTATGGTCTGAAGCTACACACCAAATTTGGTTACTGTATCTGTAGTAGTTTCTGAGTAAAGCTGTCCCCTTTATCTCGGACGGACGCACACACGGACGGATGGAGGTCAAACCTATATCCCCCTCCCACTTCGTGTTGGAGGGGGATAATAATAAATACACCCTCTACATCCTCTGGTGTATTTTGATAGGTGAGTTTTACACAGATATTCTTACCTGGAAGGTATTCTTGATTTGGCCAACTGCTGGGAAAGGATTATTCTTCAATAGTGAAAAAATTCTTCAGTCATCTTTCCTCAAATTAAAACTGAACGGCTGCATATTTCGTCTCATTCATTCCAACTCCAATATGCTGTGGTAGACAGCAAAATTAGTGACTTCGAATAAGTATAAATACTTACAGACCTGACAGCATGGCCTCCTCCCAATACCCACACAAGCCGTTTTAACACCAAGTGGCCACTTCAGCGACATGTTTCAAGGATCAGGCCAAACTCTGAGAAGAGTTGGATAAAATTAGAGAGTCAACAACCAGTTTTTTTTTTTGTTTATTTTACTGCAAAAAGTGTCCACAATATTGAGTACAGTATATGGCCAACGGAAAAAGGGGGAAAAAAAAAAAAGATTAAAAATTTAACTTTGATAAAATTATCCACAAAGAAAAATACATTTTGTGCCACAGATACCAGACGCTGCTCCCGGACTCCGTGGCAAAGACAATGGGCCAAGTGTAACCGGCTGCAGAGTTAATCTCACAAGACTATACACCTGCCACATCACGTTGCGCAAGGACACTGTACACTACATTACACCTCTATTTCTAACACATTAATCAGAGCTGAAGGCAGTGCTCATGATGCGAAGTCAACGACGGACTGCTCCTTCCGCTGCATGTCTACAGGATCGCTTCCAGAGACCTGAAAGCACTCCTGTGCAGCAGGCACAGGTGCAGTAGCAGTATGGGACAAGTTGGCGTGCTGGCGGCGACCTGAGGGGCTTTCCGCAGACCCTGTGGGGCCTAAAGGGGCGATGCAGTTCAGCGTTTATGTATGGAGTCCCCGACGAGGTAAACCGTTCTCATGTACAGCTCAGCAACAAGACCCTCCACTCGCCCCCCCCCACCCCTCCCCCTGCCATTTCCCCCGGCCCCGAGCACGGCAGACACACTAAGCTCCGATCATTGGCCATCTCCAAAGCTGAGGCCCCTCCCGACGAGAGATCAGTACGGCCGATAGGGCGCAAGAAGCGCTTTCGGAGTGAAGCGACGCTAGAGCCCCAGGTAAAGGACGCCACTCGGGACACCTAAGAATGAGAGGAGGAAGGTTTTGACGTGCGTACAAAGTCCGGAAACGCCGCCCTCGTCCGGGCTGGACAGAGGCGAGTCACTCCAGCTCCTTGAAGCGGGCGAACATAGCCTTGCGTACGGCCTGTTTGTATGTCGCGTGATTCCAGACCACAGGCTCCTTCTTCTTCCTCTGCGGAGAGAAAAGGAGATGAATTGCAGGCAGAGAGAGATCAAATCAGTCACCGACTCGAACAGCAGCCCGCCGTCAGACTCACCTCCACCGGCTCCGCTCCCAGACCAGGCCGCTCCAAACCCTTGCTGTACGTCTCCCTAAACATGGGAGCAACCGGGAGGCTCAGTTAAAGATAAACCTGGCGCAGACACCCAAGCAGAATTGCGCGCAAGACGCCTCTTTTGCCAGATTTCTTAAAAGTACCACTAAACAAGGGGGGCACAGAGAAATGAACACTGTTCTCAAATTTAAAAAAAAAAAAAAAAAAAGGTGAAAAAAGTTTAATTGGCTTCCAAATATCGAACAGCCAGAAAAAAATGGCTTCCAATATCGTGCAAGAAGTATCAACACACAGATTATCAAGGACGGGAAAACCCAGTTCTAACAAAGCTGGCTTATTAAAGTCATAAACACATCACTGAATTGAGAAACTGATTAATCCAATGCCATTTTTCAGACTACCAGTTGGGGAGGTTGTCATTAGTGCAGGTTTGGTCATGAAGAATGAGTTCCCAGAACGCCCGCACAAAAGCTAGTACATCTGATAAGAATCAATCTCTGACAACTCCACTGACAGCTATACTAAATATCCTGAACGGCTGCGTCCCACGTGAGAACTCGGTAGCAATTAAGTGGTAACGAAACGGAAAACTGGTTTTTGATGCAGGATGTACTCAATAATTCTAGAATTTCATTTTCAGCAGAGCTGACCTGGGGGCATTTTGCCAGGAGCCCTGATATTTCTTCCTCTTGACTTCTGGAGAACCGCTGGAGTCTCTGGCCTCTCTGGAGCTCAGCTGCATGAAGGCAAAATGAATGAACAACATGAATTAGGTACAGAAGACCATGTTCATCATAGACATATGACCAGAACAGTGAAAACTTAAGGAAATCGCTCTATTATGAAGCTCAAAATTACCAGAGGACAGAGGATTGACCAAAGGATTTTAGGAGACTTAAGTCCACCTCACCTGTTTCTCCTGATTTTCAAGTGCCTCAAGTTCTTTCTTGGACCTCTTGATTTTCAAGTGGATCTCCATGTTTTGCTAGCAAGTCAAGCACACCAACAAAACGGTTTTTACCTGTCAACTTTATACACATAATACTTCAACGCCCTCCACCCCAAACAGAGCTCAAGGCTTTAAGGCTTTTAAACTTGCAAAAATGGAAAAAAAAAAAATACACTCAACAAAAATATAAACGCAACACTTTTGTTTTTGGTCCCATTTGTCATGAGATGGACTCAAAGATCGAAAATTCATTCCAGATACACAATATTACCATTTCTCTCAAACATTGTTCACAAATCTGTCTAAATGTGTGATAGTGAGCACTTTTGCTTTGCTGAGACAATCCATCCCACCTCACAGGTGTGCCACATCAAGATGCTCATCAGACACCATGATTAGTGCACAGGTGTACCTTATACTGCCCATAATAAAAGACCACCCTTAAATGTGCAGTTTTTGCTTTATTGGGGGTCTGGGGACTCAGAACCAGTCAGTATCTGGTGTGACCACCATTTGCCTCATGCAGTGCAACACATCTTCTTCGCATAGAGTTTATCAGATTGTCAATTGTGGCCTGTGGAATGTTGGTCCACTCCTCTTCAATGGCTGTGCGAAGTTGCTGGATATTGGTGGGAACTGGTACGGGCTGTCATATACGCCGGTCAAGCATATCCCAAACATGCTCAATGGGTGATATGTCCGGTGAGTATTCTGGCCATGCAAGAACTGGGACATTTTCAGCTTCCAAGAATTGTGTACAGATCCTTGCAACATGGGGCTGTGCATTATCTTGCTGAAACATGAGGTGATGTTCATGGATGTATGGCACAACAATGGGCCTCAGGATCTCATCACGGTATCTCTGTGCATTCAAAATGCCATCAATAAAATGCACCTGTGTTCTTCGTCCATAACAGATGCCTGCCCATACCATAACCCCACCACCACCATGGGCCAGTCGATCCACAACATTGACATCAGCAAAGCGCTCACCCACACGACGCCACACACGCTGTCTGCAATCTGCCCTGAACAATGTAAACCGAGATTCATCCGTGAAGAGAACACCTCTCCAACGTGCCAGACGCCATCGAATGTGAGCATTTGCCCACTCAAGTCTGTTACGGCCATGATCTGGAGTCAGGTTAAGACCCCGATGAGGACGACGAGCATGCAGTTGAGCTTCCCTGAGACGTTTCCGACAGTTTGTGCAGAAATTCTTTGGTTATGCAAACCAATTGTTTCAGCAGCTGTCTGAGTAGCTGGTCTCAGGCGATCTTGGAGGTGAACCTGCTGGATGTGGAGGTCCTGGGCTGGTGTGGTTACACGTGGTCTGCGGTTGCGAGGCCGGTTGGATGTACTGCTATATTCTCTGAAACGCCTTTGGAGACGGCTTACGGTGGAGAAATGAACTTTCAATGCCCGAGCAACAGATCAGGTTGACATTCCTGCTGTCAGCATGCCAATTGCACTCTCCCTCAATGCTTGGGCCATCTGTGGCATTTTGCTGTGAGACAAAACTGCACATTTCAGAGTGGCCTTTTATTGTGCACAGTCTAAGGTACACCTGTGCACTAATCATGGTGTCTGATGAGCATCTTGATGTGGCACACCTGTGAGGTGGGATGGATTGTCTCAGCAAAGCAAAAGTGCTCACTATCACACATTTAGACAGATTTGTGAACAATGTTTGAGAGAAATGGTAATATTGTGTATCTGGAATGAATTTTAGATCTTTGAGTCCATCTCATGACAAATGGGAGCAAAAACAAAAGTGTTGCGTTTATATTTTTGTTGTGTGTGTGTGTGTGTGTGTGTGTGTGTGTGTGTGTATATATATATATATATATATATATATACATATTCTGAGGGAAAAAGGTAACCATGAAACTTCTGCGAGATGAAAATGAATTGACGTAGACTGGAATCAGGTCTTCTTTCGTAAAGCTCTTTCGCCAACAGGCAGAAAGCCTTGTTTTTCCCTACACTATGCAGAAGGAAGCACAGAAGCAGCCTTTAAGCAGCAGTACCTTGTGGAGGTCCGAGAGCTGCTGGTGGCGCACCAGCGCGTCCTTGTTGGGAAACTGTCTCCGGCACAGCAGGCAGGCCATCTTCTTCCAGTCCGTCAGCTTGTCCTCTTTCTCCTCCGGCGGAGGCTTCACCACCCGCGGAGCTTCAGTCTTCTCCTCCTCCTCCTCGTCACTGCCCGCCCCGTAATCTGCAGCAAGCAGGCCCAGGGAGTCCATAGGACGCTGCTCCAAAGAGGAGAATACAGGATGAGAGTCTCGAATCCTCGGGAAAACCATAAAAAGCGTCATGAGAAGATCCAAGCATTAACTTCACCATGTCCGAGTCCCTTAGCAAGTTGAGTTCATTTGGCATTTGAAGGTAATCTATTTTTTACGGGTATTTTTGGTTCAAATTTCCAGACTCACCTTTAATGTTTTCTCCTCTTTCTTTGGAGGGGCCATTGGCTTCTTGAAGAGGTCGTCCCCTCCAATGCCCTGCGCAAGAATTAGGAGCAAATCATGAGCACAGAAACAATCAACCCACATGGTTACAGTAAGCCATCGCTTCTGGGTGTGGTCCTCAAATAAGCCAGTATGATACATGCTTTCATATTTTCTTTGTATTTTAGATTATTAGGTGAAACTAATAAACTGAACTAATAAACTAAAGTAAACATCAAAGGAGCACGGAGTAATGAGACAGCATTGGCTGCACGTTGTGATCAAAAAACACAGAGAAAATCCATAATGCATTCTTTAGGTCAGTGGTTAGGTCAGCTGAAATTTGTCCCACCAGATTAAACTAAACAGCAGCTAAACAAATACGAGTAATGACTGGAGTGAAGGTCTCTTGACTATTAGATCTTCAGGAACAGGTTCCGCTATTTCAGATAGAGTGCAAATACCACTCTCACCTTCACACCTCAATGTTCTAAAACAAGTATTTGCCCCTTACGTGTCTTTGTCCCCCGCCACAAAATTTGAAATCGTGTCAAAATGAGCAATCTCTCGGTGTGACCTTGAGAGTGACGCGAAGGTCACCAAAATCGACTGGCGCCAGGGTATCACCCTAATACACGTTGAAATCAAATTTGAATAAAATCTGTCAATTCGTTCTAGAGATATCTCGCCGACAAGGATTTGGGACGGACGGACGGTCGTGAATACTATGTCCCGCCGCTTCGCGCGTTCCACGCGACGGGGGGACAATGATGGAATTCACAGATGGCGCTAGACTCACCTTCCTCTCGAAGATGGCGAAGGCTGCATCGGCTGCTTTCGAGGTCTTCCTGTCCTCAACAGCTCCGGGTAACTTCAGGACTGGGGATGGCGCACGCACGCTATCCTTCTGGCGGTTCTGGATTTTTGCCCAGCGCTCCATATCTTTCATGATCTGCGATTGTTAAAATCAGTCTTAAACAAGCACGAAACACTCAGATCCCCCACCACAGAATGGCTGATTTCTGGCCTGGAATCAAAACGTGGTGAAGGACTGGACTGATGAAAACAGGTGTAAAAGACATCTACACAGGAAGATGTAATAATGCATGTAATTTTGTAAAGCTCTATTGAACTGTTTAGAAGTTCTGGCCCAGAAAAAAAAAAAAAGCATGACTGACTGACAGACGGACGGATGGACAGAAGGTAAATACTCATTCCTATATGCCCATCTACTTTGAGGCATGGGATAATTAACTAGAAAAGTAATTTGCCCACGACTGCAGGTGTACCCCATACATCTGGAACATTCATTCTTTGTACTCATACAGTGAGCAATAATCATGGTCATACAAACCAAACCATAAGGCTATTTGACATTGGCTGTGCAATGTGATCCCTCACTGTTTTTAACGAGAACATTATGTTGTACCCATACACAGCGGCAAACTCATCAGTACGTCTTACTGGTGTATCAGACTACTGCAAAATATCATATCTAAAGGTTTTAAATCTTCATAGATAAGTCTTTTACTCTGTTTGACTGCAATCGCTCATCATTTGTGATCTCCAGGATCTTAATATCAATAGTTTCACAATACCGCTATTACTTTTGCATAGGGTACAATTAAGAGGATATGCACGTACAGCAAGACTGTAAAGCCAGCTTGTGAACACACTTGCTGCCAACGCCCGAAGTGAACAGGGCTTTCCGTGTTTACAAACATCGACTTACATTAAACTGACTGCAAGGTTTTATTCCCTTCTCACCTGTAACTTGAGTGCAGGTCTAGCATACACTGAGAAAACACTCATGAAAAATTAACACTGACACTACCTACGTTGCATACTGACGAAACGATGCACAAATCTTCCAGTCCAAAATCTCTGAATTCAGTTAATCTCCAAAAAAAAAGCCACTCATCAAGGCATTTTTTTAAAAATTCTTTGCTTGAGTCCCCAAAGTGAAAGAGCTTTACCATTTTCATCCACATATCAGTTAGCGTGATAAAACACCTACTGTGGCTCAGGGACTGGTTTCACCAGTTTAGTTGAGCACACACTGCCAGTAATAACACAACTGCAAACAGAAAATCTCAGCAGGATTCAAATGTTGGCCGGTATACCAAGACGACAATTGCTAAAACTACATGCCACCAGCATTTTGAGGCCAAGTTCATAGCCTGAGGCTCTTTTCTTTGCATCAAAACCATTTCTACGTCCTCTCTCCAAGAGTATAAGTTCAGTACTCTCATAGGTTTCCACCTTGAAAGCTGCCAGACTTCGTGGTTTATCCTCCTTCTCTTTCTCTTTCTTCTCCTGGCGAGGCGCAGCCTCCTCCTCTTCCTTCCTCTCCTGGCCCGCGTCAGTGGTCGCCTTCTCTTCCTGCGGGGCCTCCGCGGTCTGTATTTCGGGGGGCGCGGTCACCACCACAGGCGTGCTGGAGGTCGTCGCGGGGGGCTGGGTCTCGGCGGTGTGCCCCGCCATTGGGACGTAGGCCTTCGTTTCAGCGTCCCAGTACAGGTACTGCTGCGTCTGCGCATTGTAGAAATACTGCTCTCGTCCGAGCGACAGCAGACATGCGAACGCACGCGTTCAGACAAACCAACAGACAAACACACATACATGCATATGACAAAATGAAAGTGAAACTGTAAGCCCGCGACCACAAAATTCCACTTACCATCTCATCTATAGGATTAAAAAAAAAAAAAACCATGAAACTCACCCTTGAGCTGGGGTCATAGTACAGGGTGGTCTGTGGGTCATAGTAGAACCCAGATGTGGCATCATACAGGTATGACGACATATCAGGATTGTCTCCAGCTAAAGGGATTTGAAAAATAAATTTGCTAAGTACAGTAGCTCGTAAACTACAAACAATAAAGGAATGCATGACAGTCTAACAGTACGATGGTGTACTGAGCATGCCACTTACCAGCGTTATAGGTGTCAGCGCCCTCCCCTGTCACTGCCAGGGAGGAGGCTGCAGTGGATGCCTGAGCGTCAGGTGCCTGTAAGGACTTAGCAGTAGCAGAGAGCGGTGTCTGGAATTCAGGGTGTTCCGTAAAGACCAAGTAGTAACTACCCCTTGTACTAGCTAGCCTATTCTGATGACCAATTAAAAGAGTAGTACTTGAATATGAGAATCTTTATGATAACATCAGTAAAACAACAGTTCTTCAGCAAATGTATGGCATACCTGATTCGCATTAGAGTTCAGCTGAGGTTCAGCAGAGATGATGGCCTCTCCACTTGTTTGAATCACTGGATCCCCTAGAAAGATGACAACAAAGCTTCAAATTTTAATATACATGAGGGCTGACAAAAAAAAAAAAAAAAAAAGTGTTTGCCACTAAAGGTGGCCATGTCCCCGGTCGCTTCATTAAGTACCACATACTTTAATGCATTAACAAGAGTTTGAAAAGTGGCCAAAGTGTCGTGGTGACCTTGAAAATAAGGTCAAGGTCACCCATATGGACTGGTGTCTGCGCAATGCCCCAATGTAGGCTGATACCAAATTTGAAGACTCTAGGTGAAACGGTCAGGGATGTGAGCAGTGATTTTTAAAAAAAAGAGGAAATTCTGGAAATGGAAATGATGACCCCAATCCCGCCAACGTATAGTTGTCGGGGAGAGGGTATTGGACGGTGTGCCCTCCCATTGGCAGAGTTTGGGGAGCCTCCCCCTAGAATATTTTTTTAAAAAGAAGCATAAATGGTGGCATTTAAAGCATATTTCAGGTCTTTTCTAAAGAAACGAAAGAGCGAGTTTTGCAAAGTGTCACCATATAAAACTTGAATACTTCTCACAAATAAAACAAATCTGAATGAAATTACAAAATTTATTAAAAGTAGACCAATCCAAAATAAGCGTCACATGCACTGAACAAAAATTCAGCAAAATTGCAGACAGGCAGATTTACTCCTTTTGACAAAAACCAACTTCTAAATAACTTTGGCACTACGTGAAGGTATCCTCATATTTGATTATTTTAAATTGGTTTGAAAAAATTATATATCAATAGGATTTTTTAAAAAATGGTTACAATAATAAAACTCAATTGCTTTTCAGAAATAGCTATTTATTTGTTTCACATTTTCATGTTAAATGTTAGGCCATTTTTTTACAAGATAAGTGAAAAAAAAGACAGTGGCACCTTGCCCTGTGCATGATCCAAGTCTATCCGAAACAAAATAAATTTCATTTGAGAAAATAAGCATTAATTTGCCATTGAAAATTTGCCATTATAAAAAAATAAAAACTTTCATTGAATGTCAAAATAATAATTAGGTAACAGAAAAAATAGGTATTTCAATGCCCATTGTTCAAAGAATCAGATAAGTATCAGATGCAAGGTAGTCATGTAGATCTAAATAAAAAGAAATGTCAACGAATTTGTTAGGTGCGCAGACTAAGACCTCGCTTGAAATGGCAACAGAAAGATCGATGAAATTGTCAGCATACCAGTTCCTAAATATTTCAGTTAATTTTCTCGACTTACAAATTGATATGTTGCATAAAAGGTTTATCTGGAATAGATTTGATGTACTTGCATAAGGCAAACATTTTTCAAAAGCAATATTGGATACGGAGCCTAGGTGCACAGACTTAGCCCATTGAATTTTACCTTTGGCTTTCTCGCCAAAATAAACACTAAATAAGTTAAAGGAAAAGGGTCAACCGCGCAAAATATACTTTAATAGTGATATTTTTTTACATACGTGGTAATGCATAATTGGTTTTCTGGATGTGAACGAGCTGCTTGTGTTTCGTTCCAGAAACGCAATTGTCAAGAGCGACTGAGCCACGCCTCCCATAATTTATCTCCTTTCTGCATATCTTACAAAAGGCAAAGCCAGCCTTGTTGATTTTGTCAATAACAACGCCAAGTTGCGTTTTATCAAGGATCTTTTCTGACCAAGACCAGCGCCAGTGGTTTTTGACGCCTTTGTCTATTTTCGTGACATCGGACTTCCATTCGACACTGCATGTTTTCACAATGTGCATTGTAGATCTAGGCGAGCTCCTAGCATTGCGTTTTACACTGATTCAGCGAGAATAAGCATTCATCACTGTATGGAGCTTAGAATGGCGGGAAATTGCATCACTTCCGCGCAGTGTTAGACTTTGCTTGCCATCACGTTATTTCGCAATATGATTTTTTTTTTTACTTCTCAAAATTTAATCCGCGGAAATGATATTTTTACGCGAAAATACATTGTGAAAAACGCGAATTTCCGCGTTTACAAGGAGATTTCACACCCCTGAATGGTTCATGACATATTGCATTAACAAGAAACAGGGCTGAATACATAGTCCCCCGTTCCACGTTGCGGCGGGGGACACAAATCCCGTGTTTCTAGAAAAAAATTGGGGTAGGGTTGGTGAGCTGGACTTCTCTCCCTCTTTTGTTTTTGTTTAAAACGGCCGGTAGTCAATCCTAAACCCAATCTTCTCTAAAATGTTTCCAGAATGATGAACTGGGGGGGAGTGGGGGCAATTTCCCACATAGAATTTTAAAGTGCTCCAATTCAGTTACTTCAGTCACTGTTTAAGTAACACTTGAGGTCTCTCACGCTGGCCATTTCTGCAGTACTTGTGAGTGAAACGCTCTGTTGAGGTCCTGACCCCAGCCTCCCGAAAACCCAAAAATCCCACAACAGGTTAACTGCTTTGCACGTGCATCGGAAATGTCATGCCCAGTACCATAAATGGATTTCTCCAGAGTGTAAATGATCTAGCTGCTGTAAGTAGCTTGTGGGCGTAACCCCACCCCGTAATGTGCTTGGTAATTGGTGACCTCGCCAACTGATGGAAAAAAAAAGGCCAGAAGCTATCGGGGCGTTAAAGGCAGCTCTGAAGCAGTGGGTTTCGTGGCTTCTTCTAGAAGTGACTCAGAGTTGTTCTCCAACACAGACCTTTTACATGCACATATAAACTATATTATTCACACAACGACATTAAAATAATGAGAAACCACATTAGTTACACTTTAATGTAGGCTTGAAAAACATATGATAGAGTAGCTTATTTTTTCAAAAGTAAAGCATTACTGGTGTAGAAAACAATATTAATGGACATAGTGGATTCAAAAATGATGATCATTTCAACAAATGGTGGCATATCAGAACTGATTTAACCCCTTGTGTACGTTTTTGTATTCGACTGCACTTTCAAGTCACTGGTGTATATGCAATGCATATGAGCCTGTCAGGCGGGACCCACATATGTGCGTGCAGGCTATCTGTTCCCGTGGCTGAGAATCACGTATTCGAGATGGGTTTGCTGGATGGTGAGTGGTATCAATATGCAACTGCTGCGAGGTGATTGCCGTGAATGATTTTGTACCAATACTGGGTCAGAATAATGAATTACCTGATCACTCACTGGTTGTGTATCCTCATCTCAAGATGTAAATTTCGAACGTCCGGGCACATACAGTGGGGTGCGAAAATTTGGGCATCCCTGATTTAAATGTGTGTTACAATTAATCTCCAAGTGATTGAGGGGAAACCTGAACACTAAATGAAACAAAGTTAAATATTACACATTTCATATAATTCAATAATTCAATTAATTCAATAATTTTTATTCTTAACTTCTTACAGTTTCAAAATGAAAAAACAAAGAAAAAAACCTTGTGCGTGTCTTTGGAATTTTTCCCCATTCTTTCTGACTGAACACCCCTAGCTCAGAAATATTCTACGGCCATCTTGCATGCACGGCATGTTTGAGGTCTCTCCACAGATTTTCAAAACTATTCAAGTCTGGTGACAGTGATGGACATTCCAAAACCTTCATCCGTCTTTCCTGGAGGTACTTCATGGTGGATTTTGAGATATGCTTCGGGTCATTGTCTTGGCGGAATACCCAACATCTCTGAAACTTCAATTTCAGGACTGAACTTTGAATATTAGCATCTAGAATGTCTTGATATTTGGTGGAATTCATTCTTCCTTCCACCTGCACAATCTTGCCTGTGCCCCCAGCTGCTACACAACCCCAAAGCATAATAGATCCACCTCCATGCTTAACAGCTGGCAAGGTGTTCTCTACAAATGCTTCATCCCCTTTTCTCCAAACATACCTTCTTTCGTTGTGGCCAAAAATTTCAATTTTGGTTTTGTCAGTCCAAAGCACATTGTTCCAATTGGCTTGAGGTTTCTCAAGGTTCTCTTTTGCATATTTTAGGTGCTTTATTTTGCATTGAAGTCGTAAGAAAGGCTTCTTTCTTGCAACTCTTCCACCTTCTTTGTTGTTTAAGGTATGCTGTATTGCTGTCCTGCAAACAACAAGACCTGTGTCCGCTACTTTTTTTTGCAGCTCTTTTGCAGTGATGTGTGGGTTCTTCTGAGCATTTCTCACCAGATCTCCGGCCATTCCATCAGAAATTTTTCTTGGTCTTCCAGATCTTGCCATGACTTCAACTGTTCCATTTATTTTCCATTTTCTTACAATGTTTCTGACAGTAGAAATGGGTAGTTTGAAATGTTGTGAGAGTTTTTTTGTAGCCCTCTCCTTGTTGGTGGGAGTGAATTATATTGATTTTGACATCCTTGGACAACTGTTTAGCGCAGGGATTCCCAACCTGTGGTGCGCAAGCTGCCGCAAGGTGATGCGCGACATGAGAAGGGTAATGGCAGCCTATTGTGTGTTATTTTACCAAAAAATAAATAAATCATGTGCCATTTCAAATGGAGTTTCACTTGTAACAAACAGATCAATTCGAATCGCTCAAAACATTGTTTCAGTCCCACAAAAACGTGCACTTTCAGACAGTTCTAGCACGCATATGCGTTTTCCACAGTCAACGTGGCAACGCTGGTGTTCTGTCAAATTTTGCTCCTTTGTCAAATAAAAATGCTACCTTAATGCAAAGCGATCGTAAAGTCTTTGTTTTCGACTTGATATTGCAATATGAATCAGTTTACAGTAGTATCTTTGTTATTTGTTAGCTTATCATAACATAAGCATATTTTATAATGGGTTGGATAAGTTTGTTCAAACACATAGCTATGCCCATATGCGTCATTATCATCTAATTTCTGCATTTTCAGGAAAACCCAGCATGTACATGCAAATATATGCACGATTACAGGTCGAAATGCGCACTGAAAATACATCTATTTATATGATTTTTGAAGATTAAGATATGAGCGAGGAAACAGCCCGAGATTTTAGGGTTGCGCAAGTGCAGAACCGAGAGGTAGCAGTAGCAAGTGAAGCAACGGGAAAAATCCAAGGAAGAGCTCCTTGGAAAAAACCATCCGTGACATTTAAAGTGACAGTCCACCTAGTGAGTCCCAAATGAGCCACAAAAAAGTACCCCGCAATGATGAAGCAAAAATGAAGATAAAAGACGTCATTAGAGAGCAATAAATTCATACATTAGTTCGAGTAAGAATAACGGAAAACTCGTAAAATGCAATCACAACCATATTTCGTTAAATATAATTCAAAAAATAAGAGAATGCTTAAAATTCATGCGGCAGTGTCACACATTAGAAAAATTCAAGAAAATCATCTGTAGGCTTTTGATTCAAAACTATAATTTAAATTAAAATTCACGCTTTTATTTCTCTTTTATTATTTTTGTATTAAACTTGATGCACTCAATGAGGCTATAAAAAGACTTTTTTTGTGCCTTTTTTTTTTTTTTTTTTGGATCGGTAGTCTGTTGGCCGGTTAATTGTGGGCTCGCTCAGCAACCATACTTTTAATTTTCATATTATTGTCCTCACCTTTCAAATGTGAGAGCACAATTGGAGTATTATTGCACATTCAATAATGAACAGTTGTGTGTTCTTATATTTTGTTGTATTAAAACTTGATGCCCTCAATGAGACTATAAATAGACAGTGCCTTTATTTGTTGGGCATGGCGGTGCGTCAGCTAGGTCGGGAAGTAGAAGGTGGTGCGCAGCCTAAAGGGTTGGGAACCGCTGGTTTAGAGGAACACATGGTTTTTAACAGCAGACACAACAGCCACTGCAGTCTGATAATTTAGAAGGCATGGAGTTACTTAAGAATATATAGTTCAACACTGGAATTATATTCACCTGACTCATTGAAGCCTTAACAAGTAAATCACCTGGGTCTGGGCCTTAGTAATCATCTTCATAAAACGTAACAAGGAATAATCCAATAGGCTTCCCAAACATTTGCACAAGGCCCTCTTTCCTTTCTGATCATTTAAAAACTCAGAAAAAAACCTTGCCTTTAAATCTGCAGAAAGTTGTCATGTCTAACTTTGTAGCATTAAATGTTCATGTTTTTTTTCAGTCACTTGGAGATTAATAGTAACAGACATTTAAACCAGGGGTGCCCAAATTTTTGCACCCCACTGCAAGTCAATACATACGGGCAACTGCTTCACCTGACATATAAGACCAGGTGTTTCAGCTCATTTGTCATTCGCATCTTGCAGTCTGACAAACAACAACTAACTGAACCAGACTCCCATCATCTACTTTGGTAATTTTCGAGCCATGTCACGGCAAGTCGAGCAAGCCGATCTGTTCGCGTCCACTGAGTCCGACCATGAACCCAAGTCGCAAGCTCCGAACAGAC
Source organism: Gymnothorax reevesii (assembly GCA_029721435.1). Taxonomy (NCBI): domain Eukaryota; kingdom Metazoa; phylum Chordata; class Actinopteri; order Anguilliformes; family Muraenidae; genus Gymnothorax; species Gymnothorax reevesii. Next base: position 69,810,154 of record CM056585.1, on the reverse strand, counting down.
TCCTTGGACGACACTTCTTGGAGAGCCAATCAAAAGTCCAGAATACATACCATTAAGGTTACCAACTGCCGCTAGAAGGCGTAATTTTATGGAAGTTCAGTTACAAGAAGGCAAATATTTTCCCAGTACGGACTTGCCGATCCTACGCTGAGGAGTCGCCAATATCACTTGTTTTAAGCAGTGCAAATCTTTTTATTTCTTAATCTGCCTTAAATTTTCAACTGAAAGTGATCACTTGGTGGCAGCTTAGCAACTCTGACTCCAAATACCCCCTTTCCTTATTTTGGGCATACAAAAATTCTAATACTCACAGATTAATATTAACATAATATAGGATCAAACAGCTGCATGCAAAGAGCCATATATTGTTTTTAAAATTAAATGCACAATAATAAAGAATATAAATTCAATTTCAAAGTACAAAATGAAAGAAATGACTCAGAGAAAAAGTGATATAGCCCCAAAAGATATAAAAATTGATTAACCCAAACACCAACATCAGCAAACTTTTCATTGCATTAGCCTAAGGTGTAATTTATCATTACAGAAACTTGGCAACTGCCAAAACCCCAGTAGTATACATATGCTGTACATCAAAGACCATGTATACCGATTTACAAAATGCTAATATTTCCCATGAGGGACCACAGATCCTGAATCACATTCAGCACTGCTTGTTTAATATTAATGTGTTGCACGTATATTGCAATGAACACAGAAGGTATAAATATAATTTTTAACCCAAAAGCACAAAGTCGTACAGTTGCTACATCTTTATTAAACTCACAGAGAGGCAGCTGATATAGATGTTCCAGCTGATTTCCTGTTTTTCAAAAGACTAACAGTAAAATTAAAAAAATAAAAAAAAAAACACCTGGAGACTGAACACCTACCTTGAATTACCACTGGAGTTGTCAGGAGTGCCTGACCAGGTTGGTTGTAGTACTGCTGCTGTGGGAAGATAGGTTCTTGTTAGCGTTTATCACTGCAAAGGTTTAGCCAATATTTGACATTTGATTCAATTCCACCCAGGGTTATTATAGTTATCGAAAACTAAGACTAAAACTAAAACTAGCTGTGAAAAAATAATTTAGTTAACTGAAATAAAAATTAAAATGTCAATTTTTTGAAAAACGAAAACTAAATAAAAACTACAATGGACAATACTAAACTAAACTGAATTGCAGATAAAATTAGCTTTGTTATCGTTGATAGTTTCGTTTTCTCCCTCGATTACTGTCCTGTTCAGTCAGAGTTAACCGGTTGCTTCCAGAGGGGGGAAGCATAGCGGCTATTAGCTGCCGTAGTTGCTGCAGGCGTCAGCCGAAGATGATGCTTCACGTGCACAATTCAGCCAAAAGGGTCTAGCTGCAAACGCACGGAGCAGTGGAGCTCCACCACTTTTCAAATTCAGCACAGTCATAAGGGCTCACAGTCGATTGGGGCCCACAAAACCCACAGTAGATGCCATGACAAAATTATTTTGCATAGATTTACCTAATATTAGTACTAATGAATCAGAGTTTAAACAAAGCCATTAAGGCATGCAATATTGATAAAATACATTTCAGTAACCCCCTTCTTTAAAAATGGTTCAATCCATGCTTCATGCTTGTATTGGAAAATTGTCTGTGTTTTTGCTGGCGTGGTCGCGAACTAAGGCAGCAAACAGGGATCACCGCCCTCGCCAGTATGATGTCCAAGAGCAAACAAACAAACGCACACAAATCTGGACGCCAGAAAAGACTAGAGAGAGGACAGGAAGAGCAAAGCAGGGGTCCAGAACATTACAAAATTCTTTTCAAAGAGAGGTGAGAGTATTAAACTAGCTTGCTATGTTAGCTGTTCAGGCTGGCTGTTCAGCTGCTAACGTAACGTTAATGTAACATGCAGTCAGCTGCGTAAATAATCGCCTGACAAGAATGACATGACTCTGTTATTAACGGTATCATCTACAGAAAAGGTCGGTACGGTTATCATTCGCCAGCCATTATAATATGCCGTGAAAAAATTTGGTAGCAGCAGCCAAGGACACGTTCCTCCGTTCTTTTGAGTGGTTACTGCATACTCAGCTCTCTCTAGCTGTAATTGACTGTGCACGCTAGGTTTGGCTAGCGAACTTCATGTAGTCAGTGTGGTAACCTTAGGTGTAACTTAAATAATCGCTTGTCAAGGCTGACATTACTTTTACCTTAATTGTTTACTAAAACTAAACTGCTACTTTAGCCTGTTGACATAAGTGTTGCTCACGCGGGGGGTAATTTTACAGAGCTTGCCCTCCTCCTAACAATAGCAAAATGAAGCTGGGTGCTTAGAGCTATGGTGCTGAGAGGCCCATTTAGATCCTGTTTATTTCAAGACTCGGTAGGTTAGTTCTTCATTAGTTGTTCCATGGAACATAACCATAAATGTGAGTAAATTAGTGAATAAGACAACTAGTAATTCATAATTCACGTATTGATACTCTCTTTGTTGAGTGGTTAATTTTAAAATTGGGTGTATTGCATTAGGCACTTTTAAGAACACTGAGAAACAGAAAAATAATTAATAACATCATGATATATTGTTGTTAAAGAGTGGCAATGAAAAGTCGGGGACCGGGGCCCACACCGATATTCTGTCAGGGGCCCCAGAATTCCAAGCAACTGCCTTGCGCAAATTCAGTGAAGAAGATGCTTAGCTCTCAAACAGTTATACAGGCCCTTCTCAAAAAATTAGCATATTGTGATAAAGTTCATTATTTTCTGTAATGTACTGATAAACATGAGACTTTCATCAACTGAAGTAGTTCAAGCCTTTTATTGTTTTAATATTGATGATTTAGGCAAAAAAGTAAAGAAAAACCAAAAATCCCTATCTCAAAAAATTTATTAAAAGTGTTATTAATACAAAAAAAGTCAACCTTCAAATAATTATGTTCAGTTATGCACTCAATACTTGGTCGGGAATCCTTTTGCAGAAATGCCTGCTTCAATGCGGCGTGGCATGGAGGCAATCAGCCTGTGGCACTGCTGAGGTGTTATGGAGGCTCAGGATGCTTCCATAGTGGCCTTAAGCTCATCCACAGTGTTGGGTCTGGTGTCTCTCAACTTCCTCTTCACAATATCCCACAGATTCTCTATGGAGTTCAGGTCAGGAGAGTTGGCAGGCCAATTGAGCACAGTAATACCATGGTCAGTAAACCATTTACCAGTGGTTTTGGCACTGTGAGCAGGTGCCAGGTCGTGCTGAAAAATGAAATCTTCATCTCCATAAAGCTTTTCAGCAGATGGAAGCATGAAGTGCTCCAAAATCTCCTGATAGCTAGCCGCATTGACCCTGCCCTTGATAAAACACAGTGGACCAACACCAGCAGCTGACATGGCACCCCAGACCATCACCGACTGTGGGTACTTGACACTGGACTTCAGGCATTTTGGCATTTCCTTCTCCCCAGTCTTCCTCCAGACTCTGGCACCTTGATTTCCGAATGACATGCAAAATTTGCTTTCATCCGAAAAAAGTACTTTGGACCACTGAGCAACAGTCCAGTGCTGCTTCTCTGTAGCCCAGGTCAGGCGCTTCTGCCGCTGTTTCTGGTTCAAAAGTGGCTTGACCTGGGGAATGCGGCACCTGTAGCCCATTTCCTGCACACGCCTGTGCACGATGGCTCTGGATGTTTCTACTCCAGACTCAGTCCACTGCTTACACAGGTCCCCCAAGGTCTGGAATCGGCCCTTCTCTACAATCTTCCTCAGGGTCCGGTCACCTCTTCTGGTTGTGCAGCGTTTTCTGCCACACTTTTTCCTTCCCACAGACGTCCCACTGAGGTGCCTTGATGCAGCACTCTGGGAACAGCCTATTCGCTCAGAGATTTCTTTCTGTGTCTTACCCTCTTGCTTGAGGGTGTCAATGATGGCCTTCTGGACAGCAGTCAGGTCGGCAGTCTTACCCATGATTGCGGTTTTGAGTAATGAACCAGGCTGGGAGTTTTTAAAAGCCTCAGGAATCTTTTGCAGGTGTTTAGAGTTAATTCGTTAATTCAGATGATCAGGTTAATAGCTCGTTTAGAGTACCTTTTCATGATATGCTAATTTTTTTGAGACAGGAGTTTTGGGTTTTCATGAGCTGTATGCCAAAGTCATCAATATTAAAACAATAAAAGGCTTGAACTACTTCAGTTGTGTGTAATGAATCTAAAATATATGAAAGTCTAATGTTTATCAGTACATTACAGAAAATAATGAACTTTATCACAATATGCTAATTTTTTGAGAAGGACCTGTATTAGTATCACCAGTGTCACATGTTAAAAAAGATGATGGTTAAAGAAAACAGGATTAATAAAGGACTTGGTAAAAACATATTTGCTGTCATACATTATTTTATCCTTGTCAGCTTCCACAAATTAAGGCCTTCCTCCTAATAGCTGAAAAACTAAAACTAAATAAAAACTAAACTGAAACTAGTGAATTCCCCAAAATAAAAACTAAACTAAAACTGCTTAATCACTCGTTCAGCTAACTAAAACTGAACTGAAATAAAAAAGCAAACTGTAAAACTAAATATAAATAAAAACTAATGAAAATTTCAAAACTATAATAACCTTGATTCCACCTTTCATACACTTCTGCTGCATTTCTACTGAATGCGAAATGAATTTTTCCCTAGGAAAAATTACATTCGAAGTAAATCCAAAGACGCCAATACGCAGGAGACACCGTGCAATGAGAATGCAACACACTAATGGTGCGAATGCCCAAAATTCGCATTTCCATCCACCTCAAAATATTCATGTCAAGCAAAAATTTTGTGCAAATAAAACAGTGCTCTGGATAGTACCATCGCCAGTGTTCTCCACTTACTTGAGCGAGTTTGTTCTTTGAGCAAGTTTGGGGGGGGGCGTTGAGATGAGTTTTCTTTTCTTCAGCATGGGGCATGGCAGCATGGGGCATTGCGCACTCAATCGCGGATCTTCCAGCATTTCCTGATTTCTCCGCTTTTTGATAGTGGCGAACCGTGTGTTTAGAAATCTGGGCTGTGTCCTATCGTATAATTCCTAACCACTTATCTTTCACTTTTGTGTAAAATGTCATGAGATGAAGGAAAGGCATAAATGGGACTCTTTTACAGCTTAGGAGCAGAACCGCACTAATATGATTCTGAATGCACTTCGAATAGGCACAGTGATCACCCGCCTCCTGCCCGCCAAGTTTGTTTGTTTACGTGATTGGCCGGACGGACGGCCGTCGCGGAATTGCAGGATGGCACTTTCTCCTTTCTTTCCTAGAAGAATGGTTCAGTATACCCAATGCTAAAGGTGATGCATTAGGAAGCACTGTAGCACCTTTCCAAAAAATTTAAGAATACGAACACACACATCATGGAGGCTGTAAGTAAATACTTCCGGATCGTTTTCAAGGAGTTAGGAACTTTTCTAAGCAAAAAAGACTTTTCGGACGCAGCCTTGGACCAACTAACAAGATTTGAATGTAGCCTCACCTAAACCCACCCCCTCCCCTCTAGCCTCTGACCTAGCCTCCACGCCCCTTCATTCATATTGACAAGCGCGAGTCTCACCATTACCTGGTGGCAATGCTGTACAAGATTCGTCAGCGGAGCAAAGAATAGCAGCATTTCAACACATCGTAGTTGTCATCCAACTAAGCTACAAAAGCACACCAATACACATATACAAATACCACAGTAGGAAATCATCCTGTTCAATGTTATATACTGCAAACAACAATTGGTAATTAAGATACGTCTGTCCATTGGAATGAGCCAGAGACGCTTATCACATGCAGATCTTGGGGAAACAAATACGCTCTAGAGTTAGCTGTTTGAATTCAATGCGCAAACACAGCTAAAGCACTACATTTCATCATCAACCAGTACCCTATGAACGGGGCATCAGGACACATAACAAACCAAAGCCACTACATGGGCATATCACAAATATGCAGCATACTACGAATAAAGCAACGCTAACCACCAAGCTAGCCTTGTGTAATTATGTAACATTTCGACACATGAAGCAAATACACGGAACTACTTTCTTGAGGAACCTGCTGGATGGATTGACAGAGTGCACACCTCAGACGTAGCGAGTAGCTGCAGTAAACATATGCTTCTGATATCACTCCACCAGCCGAGATGTCTGCAATGTAGCTCCAGTTATGCATTTGTCTTGAAAATAACTTTGCCTTGTAATTATACATGATTTTATGACGTGGTGAATGTGCAGGTCACAAATTATCCACGTGAGCGTTTGAGAGGTTGGATTGCGTATTTCATGAGTTTTGAAGGAGCGAGGGACCTGTTCCGTTCACTTTCTTTATTTTCGCTGAGCATCTTGCGTCTCTCACCCCTGAAATCTCAAAATAACGGGCACGGATAACTAATGGTAATGTATCTACTCATGTACCAAAAGGGATTATGGCAATAGGCCAATTTGCCAAAATGTTGAAATATCCTTTTAAGAAAAGCTAAAGAGTGACTAGAGTGAAGTTTGGCTTATTCTGCCTTGGTTTATGCAGTGTTGGAGTTGAAAACCAGGTACATACATTATGAACAGGCGATGGTGGAAAATGAGTCATAATGATCCGGCGGCCCACCCCGTCATTTACCATAGTGGAGAACCTTGCATTGCTATTGGCAGCAACATTGGCTAGCTAGGCTACCTAGCCACATATTAAAACCACAGTTAGCTGCATTGCTTGAAATAATAGGAATGCTAACTACCTAGCAAGCTAGCTCAGTAGCTAGCAAGCTAGCTGCATGAAATAACTTATGAAACAGTTTTACAAACGCAGCACAGTAACATTAACGTCACCATCTTTCTGATGATTTTTTGAGATTCCAAGAAGTACTGTGCCTTGAGTGTTAACAAGTCTTAATTCGCACTGCTGTTGGTCGATCCCCCAAAAAGTTGTGCTCACAGCTGGCTTTTTACCGGACCAAGTCTGCAATCTGTTTCAGAAATTTGATGATTCCACCTTGAATTTTAGATCTTCACTGGACATTTTCAGAGCTCATCTGAGCCAGCAAAGCAAAACTAGATCTGAAAAATTTTAGTTCAAAAACAACTACAAAGGTGCTCATTAGGGGTGTCAACATTTACAATTTTTTCTACATGTGTACATGGGACTGCTAACCGACGTGTTCCCGGTTACACGTTCGGATATTTATGGGCTTTTTCTATCGCAGTTGCGCTGTATAACCACAGAAAGTAAAATGAGTTAAAAATAAAATCCTTTATCATTTTGACAGATAAGAAAACGTACAAGTGAAAGCTGAAAAAAGTTAACCTTTTTTAATCACTGTTTTAACTATTGCTCACTTTTGTACATTTTTTTTTAAACTTAAAGTGCAAACTGCATTCCTCTCTCGCAACGGGAGCTGCGTCTGAATTTTAATATGCATCTCATAGTAAAAGTAATCTGGAATTGGCGAGAGAAAGCAACTCAAAAAGAAGCCAAAGTAAGCTGAAGTGAGAGGAAAAAAACTTTACCTTTGTATCGACAAAGTTAAAAAAAAAAAGTAGAGGGGGACTCACAATTATTCACTAGAATTGGCGAAAAAAAAAAAAAAAAGTGTTTTCTTCCTCCTCTTTAGACACGAGGATGCGTGATCAGGTCGTGAAAAGCCGACAGAACGCCAACCAACAATATAATGTACAACAACACGCAACAATATAGGCTAAAATAACAAGCCATTAACAGTTTTTGTTTTCAGCTGCACGAAATTTGCACATGGAGAAGATGAGCGCAGCGCTCTTAAAGTCCTGCGCAGCCTATTCTTGATTCTTGTTTTTTTTTTAATCAAGGTAACATTGCGCCCCATGCATCTGTATGTGGATAACTGCACTAGTGGGAACATTTAAGTGTATTGTTTGTTAATATTATTATCTGAAGCTTTCAGGCAACATTATCACCCATGAAAATAGGCGACTATATGTACTGGTGAGAAATGAACGAGGAGGAAAAAATGACTTGTACACGGTTATTGATTTTTCTAAATGGTTATGATTTGTTATCGGTGTAACCGTGTACACGTGTAGATGTTGACACCCCTAGTGCTCATTACACTGATAAGAATAATCTTCCTCGATGTTCATGTTCAGATAAGCAATCTCATTAATTAGAGCAGAAAAATCAGCGCATTGATAGTAATAAGTCTGGACAGACTCTTGAGACAAGCAAATGCAACAGCTGAGGACAAAGTACTTTCCTCTTTAATTTATATGTTTTTTCGTTTTTGATGGAAAGCAGATATTGTCCGCACTTCTGTTGACAGGATTTTAATGGACAGTGAAAACCCTGCCAAATGGCAAAGGGAGGAACTCACCTCTACCGTTCCAGCTTCAGGGGGATTGCCCAGGAGAGAGGTACCAGACTTGTCAAAATCTCTCCTGAAACTGCTGCAAAGAAGGTAACAAGTTCGTAATATTCTACAGTTCCAGAGATGCCCAACATAGGGTTGCAAAAATCAGGGAGATTCTTTCAAGCGAGCGAGCCAAATTTGACAGGGGTCCTGGAGGACCAGGGGGCTGTTCTCCTGAAAGCTCCTAGGTTTCGGTCATTTTTGTCAGCCAATTTCAGCACCATTTTCACAACTTAAAGGTTTTTAAGGCATACATCTATGAAACCCAGTGTTTTCATCGATAGTGCACAATAATTAATATGAATATTAAACATACATTTTACATACATACATATCAATGATTTTTTGTTTCATGAGTTCTATTATAGTTTGCTAATCACAGAGTAATAAATATTATTAAAGAAGGAAAGTGTAAGAATTAAAATTATTTAAAAAAAATTATGGACACTTTACACAGACTGATGCCTACTTAAAACGACTTCCATATCTTCTTATTCTGAATCAAACCACAAAATTACACTGTACGTGATATTATTTTACAAAACAATTAAACCTGCAGAAAAATGATATCCCCGTGATGGTAAATGGTGTTTTTCGCTTCTTGGGAGGGCATGCACACTCTAAGGAGGCAAAGTCCCTTTTAAGATTTTTAACTTTAATTAAAATCTTACTTTAAATGTGCACTTTAAATGTGATCTCACCCATACAATGTTGTCACACAGCCATCTAGTAAACATTAGTCAGTTACTGCTGAGTCTGTGCAGCAAGTTCAGAGCTGAAGACAAACTGAGGTTAAGAAAACTGTTTCAAAAGGTGGACTAACTAATCAGCTCGCTTATTGATTATATCATGGTGGATACACTGCTTTACATTGCCAGGTATATGTGCTCATTACATTACATAGTGGTTCTGTCAGCTAGCTAGCGGAAGTAAGCTAAGGAAAATCTTTGAAAATAATTGTCGTACTTAAGTGATAAATGGTTTTTGCCATACCTTCACAAGCTAGCTGTTAAAGGCATGAACGTATCTGATGTTTTGCAGCGCTTTCGTGCATCCCAACTATTTTGCATATTTGGGACTTTCTTCAGCTTGCTAGCTGGTTCAAGAGCAATCGCTGTCACAGCTAACTAGTGAAATTCCGGCAAGAATAACATTGTTGAATAACATAGCTTAAATATGACAATTATTCGCAAAGGTTTTTCTTAACTAGTGATGGCGAGGTAGATGGCTATACAATCTAAGGAGTCAGCTAATACACAATCGCATTTAACACACAGTATAATGGGACTGTAACTACATGTGGTAGTTAAGAACCCGTTTTTGGCCAGCCTGCTGTGCATGCTGCATTCAGAGAGAGCAGAGAGCCTGTTGATCCAGCTTGTCGGAGGTCGCGTGGGTGTGATCGCGTCGAAAGTGATGAATCGTACAAGGGCCAGTGCCTCTCTACAGCAATAATGCCCTCCCAAGAAGTTGACTGGCTGGCATGGCAATGAGGACACGCACCTATCTGGGACTCAGTTCTTTTCTTGAAAATTCAGTCAACGGAAATGGAAGAATTTCAATTATGATATTACAAAAAATAAAAATTCTGAGCAATACTTATTGAAAACATCAAATTCAGGAAATATTTAGTGCTGGTCAGGACCTTGGGAGATTGACGCATTTTCCTAGAGTTTCCCGTAGAATCCGGGAGAGTTAGCAGCTCAGCAATTCAAGCATACCAATAAAACATGATGAGAAGCTCATGTACCCAAATTTAGCTGTGGGCATATTTATGTCAATGCATTTATGCATCAACAACCCGCATGATCATGTTAGACATCAGGTATAACACCCAAAAACCTTCACATTGGAGGAGTGTTTTACTCACTTCTGATTTTTCAGTGGCTTGGCGATCTCCACATAGACACGAACTCCGTCGATCATTAGAGGGGGGGGTCTCGTCAAGAGCTCCACCAGCCGAGCTACTTGCTAAAAAGTGACAGGGAAAACCAAACTAATTATTGTTTGGGACTGAAAACACTGACCAATATTACAGGAGCTATCAAAGGATGGCATCTGTCCCCAGCTCCGCAAAATTTGAAATTTGTAAATTTAGCAAAGGGCAGTAGTCCAGCACATCAGTGAGTAGCCTTTCAGATATCCTAAGTAATAGTGTAAAGATTCATGACGATGTGATAGCTCAGAAAGTAGAATGATGGGAAAAAGCAATTAGCTGATGTTGGCCATTTTGTTTGCAAAATAACTGTAATGTGAGATATCCATAGGACACTTGACATACATGAAGTATGCAAAATTATAAGTTGAGTGGACTACTGGTTTTAAAGTTATCGTTATTTGTTTCCCATAGCACCACCTTTCGGATGCAGTGACACCAACTTTGGTAGGGTTGAGTGTAATGGCCTGTTGACGACAGATCTCAAGTTTGTTAATGACTGGAGACTGCAGTCAGAACTTAGAGCTCATTTTAGCAATAGAGGCCATTCCTACAAAATGCACTGCCGAACTGCAGCCACAACTTTTAACGTAGCAGTTTTGTGTAAATCGCATTAAAAGCCAGCGGTGAAGTTAACATTAATATAAAAATTAATCTTAATTAGCCGTCTGATGGCAACCTCTGTTACTCCTTCACAGAAGAACTGATACATCTGCGCTGCTGACGGGCATATCAATGATGCCCTGCTCCACGTCATTACCTCATGAGAGTCCATGTCCACAAAGCAGAAGCACTTGGCTCCCATGGGCTTGCCTCTCACCAGACGGACATTCCTCTCATCCAGATAGGCATAGGGGTCGAGGGCTTTCAGGATGGTCTCCACAGTAGTGGTAGGTTTCACGTTCTTTATAATCATGGCTAAACATAAATGACAGCAGAAGAGAGTGAAATGCTTGAGTTTACGAGCAGTGAAATTGCTGTTGGATGCAACATTGATGCTTAATTAATTCGTACGTGGACTGTGGATTCTGGCCCTAAACCGAAATGCATCCTATTCAAAGCGATGAACAGCCAAATGAAGCCTCCAAGGAGAGTTCAGCAATGAGAGACTATAGTACGCAAGACGCCAGCAGGCTCAGTGTTACAGTGGCTCACTCACTCTTGCTTTCTTTAAAGATGGGGTCCGTCTGACGAGAAGGGTGGCGAGAGTTTCGGGCCCGCCACGCCTCCGCCTCCTGCTGCAGTTGCTGCTGCTGGTCCATCTGCTGCTGCCAGGCCTCGGGAGTCAGGTCGGAGCTCCGCTGCCACGTGTCCTGAGGCGGCAAATCAGCCGGCGACTTTTGGCGGTGTCCGTCCTGATCGGCCGGCTCGGAGGGCTCCTTCTTTGCCGGGCTGGGAGTGGGCAACAGAGGCTCCTGGGGCTGGCCGGCCTTACGCCCCGCCTCCTGTTGGCCAATAAACAGGAGGCATTTCACAAACACTGTCACAGTCAGACAGTCTCACAAAGTAGACAACATTTACTTCAGCGAGAAAATACCTTCATGTTCTTCAATGATCACCTGTTGTGCAATATCTAGCAACTGATTTAAGGTGACGATGGTGCTACAGTCGGGCAAAACCCAATATGACATTCACAAATGTAAAGCCATAGCGGAGGAGCGATGCCCTACAGGGCATGGTGCCCAGCGAGGTGAGACTGGTGATGGGGACAGACTTACAGGGGCGTCCTTGCTGGTCTTGTCGGGCTGGACGTATCTCATCTGTGCGGTCTTACTGCCAACTTTCAGGGAACCCTGAAAAACAGGAAGAGCGTCATTTCCACAGTGTCCCTCCGTCTGCGGCTCAACATGTGACACAAAGAATGCATCTCTTTGTTTTGTGAAGATTTATCCTGCCTGTGGAGCGTTTCAAATGCGCGATCGCCAAGGACGAGTCTCGGATTACAGTACCGGATATGATGGAAACCGGACTAAAGGCGTCCCCCCCACCCCCCCCTTGTCCATTTTTGGTTGGTTTGGTAATAAAATTAAAATACATCTAAATCATAACTTTTCTGAATTCATGATGTAAACTGCTTTAACAAGTTCTCCAAACATTTCATGTGATCCCTCAAATCCTCATAAAAATATGATTTTTATTTTTTAGCCCCTTCAAAAAAGGAAATTACAATCAGTTTTTTGCTTTTGACGGTGTGGTTTTTCTTCCATTTGACTTGATTGGTCATACAATAATTGAGTCATCAGATATTCTTATGAATGCAATCCTACAGTTTGGATAGATCTGCAATTAATGCACAGGTATTCTTAGAAGCAACGCAAGAGTATACAATGCTCATGACTCATAGCGACAATTTGTTCCAATACCTAGTACTTCATAATTCCCATTTCTTGTAACAGTAAACTGAAAGCATTGTTACTTCCACAACAAAGGCATGAGCTAGCAAGTTAATACTCTTAACCTGCAATTTTATCTATACAAATGGGTAGATTGCTAAAGTAACTCCTACACTTAAAGGTTAAATTCTGAATATTTTTCAGAGGCTTGCTAGCTGCCACTTTTGAATGATCTACAACTCAAAATTTATGAGGACACCCCCCCACCCCCCCCCAAAAAAAAAAAACATCAACTAAATTGTTCAAATATTCAAATAAGGGAACAGAAGGCTACTGGCTTCATTTCGGCAATAGCAATTATTTCACAGACTGCCCAATGGCAACTATGGAGTCCCAGAAACTGGCAAACATTTCGTTTCCTCTTTTTGGAGAAAAAAAAAAGAATGTCAATACGGCATTGTAAACATGTCTAATTAAAAAAAATAATTTCTACAGAATTTGATAAGGTACAAGTCCAAACTTGACTGATAACACTTATGGAGCCTTGTGCCCTCCAGCCAAAAATTAAATTTTAGAGGGACAAAAAAAAATAAATGAAAAATAAAAAAAAGTATTGAATGCCATCATAAAACCCATTCACATATAGCCCTGCCACCTTACAGCAAGAAGGTTGTGGGTTCAAATCTGGCCTCAGGCCTGTCTGTGTAGAAATTGCATGTTCTCCCCGTGTTCACATGGGTTTCCTCCAGGTACTCTGGTTTCCCCCCACAGCCCATGCATTCCAGGCTAACTGGAGACTCTAAATTGCCCACGGGCACAAGTGTGAGAGAATGGAGTGTGAATGGAGCGTGCGCCCCGCGATGGATTGGCGAGCTGTCCAGGGTGTGTCCCTGCCTTTCACCAATAGTCAGCTGGGATGGGCTACAGCTCCCCTACAACCATAGTGAGGAAGAAGCGGTATAGAGATTGGACGGATGAATGGATTTCCAAATATGTACAAGCAATACTCTTTTCTAGTTCATTGGGGAACTTGAATTATATTCAACAAAGAAGTATTCATTTTAAACCATTCGATTAGTGAAGACTTGTTTTCTCAGCTTAGAAATAAATGACCCCGCTCAGATCCATGCACCCGTATAGTGTTCTGCTTGCAATAAATCTATTACCCAACAACCAGTTCTTTGTAAAAAACATCAAACAAACCACCAAGGTAGAGCACAGAGAATGTTTCAAAGTTTTACCCTTGAGTTGTGCCATTTTCAGAAAAAAGCTGCTCGACCTCCATTTAGTAAAGAGGCCGAGATCCCAAAGGCATTTCCATGATGCACCAAACTGCTACCTTCTTTCTTTTTTTCAAATAAGTACAGAATGCGTGCCATAACGCATCAACAACTGAAGTCATAAATCACTGCGAAATAAACCTAGTGCTTATTTTAGTCACAGACATTTTGTTGATTCCCAACTGCTTCCAGGTCGATTTGCGAAAACGTAATCAAAGGAGATTGAAGACGGGTAAGAATATACAAAAGTTAAAAGGTCGTCAAGAGCTCTAATTCACAGACAAGTATTTGCCACTAACGTGTCTTTGTCCCCTGCCACAAGGCTTTCAGTGTGAAAATGCACAATGTCTCGGTGTGACCTTGAGAGTGAGGCAAAGGTCACCGAAATCGACTGGCGCCGGGGTATCACCCTAATACATGTTGACACGAAATTTGAAGGAAATCCGTAAATTCGTTCTTGAGATATCTCGCTGACAAGGATTCGGGACATACGGACGGACGGACATACGGACGGACGGACGTATGGACGGACGTGAATACCATGTCCCGCCGCTTCGCGCGTTCCGCGCGGCGGGGGACAAATATCACCGTAAATTCCTCAAGAGATGGCAGCATATAAATCCAAGTCAGGCTTTTGGCACTAAAAGAGAAGATCGAGGAAGGCCCCGATATTTTCCGGGAGTCAGGAGATCCAAGAGAAAGTCATCAAACATGAGAGTGCACGAAGAATAATCCCAACCGAGAAGTTCATCTTCCGCCAGTGACATTGAGCTCAAGCCACAAGAACAATGAGAAGCCAAGGACATACTGTAGCGCGGTATGGGAAAGTCCTTTAAGAGTAGAGAAAAACCTTAAAAAAATGTAAAAAAAAAAATAAATAAATAAAATAAAGTAAAAGTGTAACGCGCTGAACAATGAACCGAAGTTTGAATTGTATGTTGGGAACAACCCCAGAAAACCTGGAGGGTTTTAAGGGTCTCCTTAAGAGGAGATCAAACCAAGGGCAGGTGAAACTGAAGGTGTGTTCTCAGCGGTGATACCAAAAAGAACCAAGAAAGAGTGCCCTAGCGAAGATACAACCAGGTGACAAGCTCCAATGCAGCCTTCTCACCTGCACCCAGTCTGAATTTACTTGATAAACCATCTCAGTGGAAACTCTCAAGCTCTGAATCAATGCACATTTCACTCCTTCATACAATTTTTCTGGCTTGTTTTACACTTCAAGGAACTGGGAATTCCACCTTGCTCTAGGATACAGTAATAGCATCAAAACAAATCACACTTAAGCGCATAGTTCAATCAATTTTTCTCAGATATCTGGGAACTGGCTCATCCACGGTTCCCATAAATACATTTCAAACACAGCAGGCATTTCAAACTAATGCAGTGTGATTCAATTAAAAGGTAATAATAATACCACAATATTTACTTAAAAACTGCCAGCAGCAAACCATAAGAGCGTGATAAAATTCCCATATTTCACCATACCAAAGAATTGGCCCCCCTTTTAGATTCAAAGTGAAACTTTCAAAGTGCATCAAATTATTCCTACGATTTCAAGTTCACGACCGTGATAATGCTTCGGTAACAGGAGGAAAAATTCTGGAGGTAGAAGGTCATAATTAAATATGTTCATCATACAGTCAAAGGCTTATAATGAAATTACACCAACGCAAGAGAGAAAGTAAATGCCCACCAGACAGCAAACAACATTGCCAACAAGACTGCTTTGAGAGCACAACATCCGCCGCCGAAGTCACAACTGTAATATGCGCATCAATGGTCTATCTGCAGAATATGTGCAGTTTCAGGGATGTCGTCTGAAAACTGTAGGAGTTGATTTCTCCAGTCACGTACCTTCCGATACGGACGGACGAACTGTGCCATGACATAGGCCCCCTTTTCAGCTGTAGCCCGGCGGGGATACAAAAACCACAGGGTAAGAAGTTCTCTCTGTATGCAAACATTTCGCATCACACAAACCTAGCAGAGTTAATTCAAAAATCCAACTAATTGATCAGCCAACTGTTGTTCATATTGCCATTCTGTAGTGCGTGAGTTAACCAAGAAATGCCCGACCACAATCCACGATGAAAAAACGCAACGCAGTTATTGACCCCGTCCCAGGACATTTCTTATTTGCCCAGAACTCCTTCAGCCAAGGAAAATTTAAAAACACATTTAGCTCAGTCTAAACAAAGCAAGATTTTCATTTATTTGAAAATTGCAACCAATCAATATCAAAAAATTCACCAAGAATCAAGAGCTGCTGAATCACTAACTTCCACTGCCCACTCCCACGCTTAGCACGAGTATGGAGGTTTATCCATTAATTAATAATGTCTCGATTAAAATTATTACTAATTACACAGTAATTTCCAAAATTACAATGTATTGTCCTTCCATCAGAAATGTCCACACCAAACGGAATGTGAAAATCTCAGAGGATGTGGCAGCAGCTGTGTAATGATCGCAGATAGTAACCTTGGTGATTGTCATACAGGAAATAAAATGGATGGATACCCCAGGAACACACGTGAAATAAACTTCAATTTGCTTATGCCAGTATACATTCTAAGGATGGGCAGATCGCGCTTAATTGGTAAACGGGGTTGGGGGTAGGGGGGTGGAGGTGCTGAATTAGCTGTGAATATTGGTGCCACAGAATACAATGCTTTAACTTGTAATTACACAGCAACAGTGATGACCAGACGACTTTTATCTGAGATTATACTGATCTAAAATATAAACAATAACAAATGCTTCTCTGAACACAAACTGTGGGAGAATTTAGTTTCTATATTTCATATATATAATACATACTGCACTACTCCTAGAGACAGCAAATTCTCATATCCAATCAATTAATAACCCACCGTCCGTTAAAAGTCAAGTGTGTAACATTATCTATTCCACCAAAAAAAAAGTTTTTGGAAGAAGAAAAAAAAAAAAAGAGGGTTATCCGCAGGTTGAACGGAAAAATAGGTCAATCATAATAGCGTGCATTACTCAAATGTAACAAAGCCAAAGATAATGATCTCATCTCGCCATTTAGGCCTTGTTAGGCTGCAGAGCGCGGTAATCATACACGCTTTCTTGTCTCCCAAGAACATGTGGTTATATGTAATAATAATTATTACAAAAATAACTTTCCTTTATCATCTACAGAAATAATAGGCCGACACAGGAGAGAAATATAACGATCTGTCGAGGCCAGAAAAACACTGATGCCACATTTCATATGTTCTTACTACAGGAGGTAGACCAAAATTTCATACAGTATATTACGGGTAACAAATCATAAGGTGTAGCCGATCACTTGGTCTTTAGCAGATGATATTTTCTCAAATGCGTCATTAAACTGCCATTTTAAGACTTTGATAAAACTTCAGTTTACTGCAAACAATCTAATACTAAACGATTTGACGAAAGGATTTTTCGTTGCTGTATTTGACGTTTCATCGCATGGGCGAAATTACTTGATCACACCAGTGTGAAAGTTATTCCAGTACAAACATAAATGCATAATTTGACAATTATGCCAGTTATCTGTGGTCGAAGCGAGACCAAGCGGCGCTTTTTAATCCCTGAGATCTTAGTCACATCGACACGATAAAACTGAACTCATAGCCCACCACTTCGGGCCCGCAATGAGTTTAAATGCGACCTCGGATCAGCATCTTCATCATTTTTATCTTTTTAGCATCTTTTTCAGTTGTTTATTAATTCCTTGTGGCAATCAAAGTAATTATTAACCAGGCTGTATTTTATTCATGCATAATTACAAAAATTATGCGTTCGTTTAAACGAATATTGACTTTCCTAAACCTTTGGTCTCTCCTAAACGTTTACCCGTTTAATTTGAAGAGAAGCAGGGCACATCACGGGCGACTCTAGAAATTTACAAATTACTCTGGTCTCAGAACACAAGGAGCAGCAGCACACACAATAAAGCCCCCAGCTACTCCACAGAAAAAAGGCGCACATGAATTATTCAACATCTCATGGAGAGATGTGCCATTCAAGCCCTTCAAAAGAGCATTAGTTTGCTGGGTTTGCATTGACACCGAGCAACTCAGATGGCCCACAACCCAAAATTCAGGAGTTTTATCCCCATCTCCAGAGGGCTCATTACGTTCCCTTCCCACCCCTGCCCCAGTTCCCCCCAAGCCCAGGCCGTCCTCCTGTCCGATGAGACAGCAGTTGTAGAGCGATGAGGAAGGGCCACCTGGTTGGACTCCATGAAGTGGACAGCATCCTCGAGGTTTAAAAACTCCACATAGGCCGTATCGAAGCTGTAACCTGGGGACAGCATTTAAAATACAGATGGATCTGTGTTAGTCAATGCCAGTAAACAGAACAGTTGCCAAATTAAAAAAAAAAAAATACAGCAGCATTTACAATGAGTGGAAAGAACAATTTTTCGGCGAATACGTCGCGCTGATTGCGTTAAGACGAGCGATATGACTTGTGCGAATACAACCCGACCCGATGAAAAACCCACCCAAAGGCAACATTTTCTGTTCAGTCAACCAGACAAACATGATGAACGCACCCCTTTAAAAGACAAAACTGCACATTTGAACCAGCTAAATATAAGCACACAAAATCCACTGCAGCTGAGCTAAAGTTCTCTGGACCATCAACAGTAAGCAGGTAGTCCATTATCCAAACTTGTGTTCTGGACACTGCCCCTGGTCAATTACCTCACCCCCCACAGCTCATGCCAAATATCAAGCACACTGAAACTGGGATTTGGCAAACATGTACAAATACACTGCACTGATAGCCTGACCAGCTCAAAAACATCAGTATTCCCATGCACTTCGAAACAAAAATTCCATGTCAAAACTAGCATTCAGACAAAAGCCAAATTCAGAAAACAAAGATTTATCCACTTTTTACGCCAAACCTCGAGAAAAAAAATTTCAAAAACTGATGCAATATTGAGGATGTTTACGTATGTTTGACAGAGAAAGTGGCACCCTTGATTAAGGGTGGCAATTTACTCAAAACAGAACCTTTTCTAAATGGCATGCTTTCATGAAAAAAGCTACTTTTTTTTTTAACAATTTTTTTTAGCTAACGCATCAGTTAAATTCCTGTTCACTTCACCATTTTACATGGTAGCAGGTAACACTCAGATGCCAGGGGTCAAAGTTTATATTTCTTTCCAGTACCACCTTCCAAAGTTGAAAAAAAGCACAATTTTGTATCCTGAGTTGTAGTACCTCTCCAGAAGTATTTTTCAGTTCACTCCATTTCATATATACTAGTATATATACTAGTTATGCCACATTAAAAGTCCTTGATACTAGCCAGTATTACTAATTTTAGAACACTACAGTGCAAATGGCACAACTAACTTCCAGGACAAAACATGGAAAATTAAAACTAAGGTTTGAAAAATGGCAAAAAAATAAAAAAAAAACTAGCAAACCCTGTCTAATCAAAGGCATTTCAACTGTATGACAGTGATCACCAAATCAACATTTTAGCATTAGGAGATCTTATATATACTAATGGTTTTTCAAAATTTAAAATCAAAGAAACTTAACCAAACAATATGGTACCAAGTCAAAGGTGAAATGATATTCAATATCTTGAAGCAGTTTGTAAAATGTGAAGCCTTAACTCAAGACTGAAGAATCTCTCAGAGGACCGGAAAAATTATGACACCAAGACCCAGAGCAATTTCATAAGGGATTCAGGTTTAGCTCAGTCCGTCTACTTTTATCTGATACAGAGGAGGCCTCCGCGAATGCCTCAAAGAAACTGCTCGCTGACACAGGTCTCTAAATGAAAACCACCGCCCATGTGGCATGAAGTATTTTGTCATTGAATGGGTTCAATGGGAAGACGAAGAAGATGCCAATGGCGAGTGCGAGACCATAAGGCAGTGATATTGCCAATGGAGAAGGCTTCGTGAACCGTGGCAAATTCGTTTTGCCAAGGGTTTGAGCTTTCAGCCGCACAGAAAACTGACAGCTCAATGGATGAGGATACAATAAGCAGTGAGAAAGGCGATTTTAAAACCATAAACACATTTTGTATGAGAGACATACTTTGTGTTGCGTCTTCACTGACACTTAAAATATGTGTTCCCGAAGTCCGGTCAGAACTCGAAAAGCGTCTTACGAACACCATCTCATGGACATTTTTCATATCCAAAAAATTAAGTGAAAAATCACATCTCAGGATGGATGGGGGAAGAAAGGGCAGCCACCCATCATGGACCGCCAACTTTAGGGTCCCAGGTTTCTTGCACCCATCATGCCGACAAGGTTTTGGTATAATACCCCTCTACGATCGGCAGTTAACAAGCAAACCAAGAAGATTTTTAAGCACGTAACTGAAAATTTGCGCTGCGAAATGACTCGTTTGTTGTTTCTCATATTCTCTCATAGGCAGCATTCTCACCTGGTACGACGTTCTTTATTTTCATACCCTGCATGGGACCGCCATCACAAGCAGCAAAGGCACCCAGAATCTACAAAAAAAAAAAAAAAAAAAAAAAAAAGCTATTTTGTGGCATCATGCACATGGATCCTACATTTACGTTTAGAATGTCAATATCTTCACAGTTTACCATGAAAAGCAAGAAGGAATAGTCTTTGCAGACAAAGACGAATATTAGAAGCAGAAGTCATTCATACCTGTTCCGTTGTGGCGGTTTTGGGAATTCCAGCAATGGCGATGGTATTTGACACCTCCTTACTCAAAGATGCACTCCTGTAATCTTGATCCTTCAAATAAAGTTCCATTATACAAGGAAGCAAAAAAAAAACCATCAAGCTGGTCAATTGAAAAATTAAAATTTGGAAATATAATGGCCACAACTAGTTCCTTATTGGCTTTGCTACTTATCCTGCAAGTGAAAATTTTTTACACACCAGTTTACCACAAATGAACATGAGGAACTGCCATCTGCATACCCAGGGACTTACCTGAGAAGCTGGATCACTGAACCTCTGTGGCGGGGTTGGCTTTGTTTCCTTCAGAGGCTTTTCTGTTCCAGGCGCATCCCTACGCTCATAGTCATAGGAGCGGCCTGAGCCTGTTCTGTAATCTATGTCTCTGTAGTCCTGGTCTCTACAGTCAGTGCTGCTATCGTCTGTGAACATCTCTTTCCCTCGCTCTTGTCTCGGTTTGCTGAGAAGGTCCTTTGGCTCTCCAAATGGTGGGTGACCACTGCGGTCTTGGCCAGTCTGGCCCTTTCCCTGGACAGAATCCCCGCCTCTAAGGAAAGGAGACCTTCCTCGAGCTGGTGTGGTCTGGTTCTGTTTGGGGTCCTGGTCCCTGGACCAGCGCTTGGTCTCATTCTCTCGGCTGGGCGCAGTCGTTAATGGAGGCTCCATGTGTGAGGGCAGGTGCTCTGATGGACCTCTGCGGCCATACGGAGGCACATCTCTTCCAGAAAAGCGATCCGGGTGAGCAGTCCTCTCCCAGTTGCGCGAGTCCATCGGCTCTCTTCCAGGACGGGGAAAGCCAAATGACCCATCTTCTTCCCCCCGAAATTCTGAGGGATGAATTTCTCTTCCTGGGAAATCCGCAACCTCCCCTGACCCAGGGTCACCTTCTCGACCACGGGGTTGGGAGAATCGATCCCTGCTTTTTGGAAACGGGGGTGCACCCTTAAATTGCTGTGGTGGGAAGGGTCCTCGGTCACCAACATCTTGGCCATGCCAGTCATCAAAATGAGACTTCTCATCTCTGCCTCGAAAACCCGCAGCTGGCTCCCTTTGCTCCGGAAATTCCATGTTTCTGAAGTTTCCATCTCCGCCTCTGAACTTGGATCTGTTCGGTGCCCCAAAATCAGGGGGCCCGTCAGGTCTCCCCCGGACATCCATCGGGACCCCATCATTTTCCCTGAAGTTCAGAGGAGATCTTTCCCTTTCCCTGAACTCAGGTGAAGGTCTAATACGGTTTCTAAAATCCATATCGGATTCAAATTTGCCCCTTGGATTCAGCGGGGGGGCAGCCCTCCTATCAAAGTCCATCATTTCCCTCTCTCTAGGGGGCAGATCCATGCTGAAACCATCAATGTCATCCATATCCATCCGGGGCCACTCTCGGTCATGCATGTCTCTAAACCCTTCTTCTCTATTCATTAGTTCCAGGGGAGGCCGTCGCCGTGAGTCCATGGGAGGTTCACTGTATCCTGGCATATCCATGCGGAATCGGTCTCTTTCCCTAGCAACAGGAAATGCATCACTGGGCTCTCTCAAGCCCCTAGGGTTCATTTCCCTCCCTCCCACATCTAAAGGGTACCTTCCAGGTCCCATAAAATCAGGGGGACCTTGCATTTTGTTTCTCATTTCCAAATCATATCTCCTCCTCATGCCAGCATCAACATCTTCCCCTGGTCTGAAGAAGTCCCTAGGCACGTCTCTTCCCCGTATGTCCAAGGGTTCCATTTCCCTGGTTCTCATGTCACCAGGATGGTCAAACCGACGCATGTCCGTATGGGACCTATCTGGAGGCCTATGGCCCAGAGGCCTTCCATCCCTTCCTCTAAATTCTGGGGGAGGGCAATCTCTGTCTTCAAACATTTCCCCCCGAGGTTCCCCACTACAAAAAAAAAAAAAGAGCCCGTCAGAACTAACTAAATAGAAGCATTTATTATTTGCAAACAAGACACGTTGCGCACGCAGCTTGGCAACGGAAGTATAGCAGACCATAATAGCTTGTCAAGCTATGTGAGGGCATTAGCCATCAAAGATTACGAATTCTAACTAAATAAATTTACTTTGACAAATGGCAACCAATTTCCAGAACCGTATGATATCAGTGAGTAGGTAATGACGTTAGTAAGTGGCCCAGTATTCCGTGGCCTGATATATATACCCATTTGATCGAGAAACCTACTGTGTACACATAAGCAGAATGTTAAATACCACGACAGACTTGGAGTTTTGTGTCTCGAAATCAGAGGTCCTTCCTAGTCAAACTCAAGGACATAAAACCGCTGTGTATGACGCGTGAGTTATTTAAAATAAAAAACAAAAAAAACAAACAGAAAACTACGTTCTGACAGCTAATTGTACCTGCATGGCTGGCTAAGTATTATTTTGTATTGTTGGCTTGCGAGCTAGCGAGTTTGACTGCGTAGTTGTCATGCAAACATGAAATCTGCTTCAGTTACCATTATTCTCACATATTTCATTTACTGTCTGTAACCGTGAGACACGCGTCAAAAAATTGGTTACATTAATTTCAATGGAGCGAAGCCCACTGGTAGTGTGAGAGACACGTCAGATTTTTAATTTTCGCTACTGCTCATTTTCCTGAGGGTCAACTCAGTAGAAACGCATTTGTCTTTTCGGTTCTTTAACCATTTCAGCTTGTCATGGTTGGTCGCCCACATTTAGCGGAAACCTCACATGCAGTTGTCGAAACTGATATACCTGGTTTTTAAACAAGTCGCAGTTTTGAGAGGAAATCCATTCGCAGTCATTTACGTTAATAACTGTAGATCAAGCGATCTACAGTTAGACAGAACCTTACTCAAGGTACACTGGTAAGAATTTAACATGGCTAAGTTAGCTAGATATCCATTCGCTGCTGGGTGACGTAAAGCGAATCATAATCTAAATATACTAGACAGCAAAATTTAGGAGGAAAATTATGCCTGTATATAACATATAGTGCGCGGTAACCTGAATGTCACACTTAAAATAAGGTTTATCGGTAGGCGTTTTCAAAATTAAACGTTATCTTGTTGAATATTTTGAGAGTGACACCCATGGCTTCTCGGCCGTTTTGACAGCCGTCAATGTTGATGCGGATGACGCTTTCAGTGGACGTTTGAAAGCATCAAAGCAACGTTCGGAGTTTGACTTAGCGCTTCGTTGTGGCCAGTGGGGGTTATACGGATATGATCCTCTCGG
The DNA here is from genome assembly GCA_029721435.1 of Gymnothorax reevesii. NCBI lineage: Eukaryota > Metazoa > Chordata > Actinopteri > Anguilliformes > Muraenidae > Gymnothorax > Gymnothorax reevesii. The sequence goes on along the minus strand of CM056585.1, from coordinate 69,786,351 downwards.
AATACGGTAAAACTTGAGTCCACCAATGGAACATCAATTCTGAAAGCCGTACACGCAATAACCAGACATTTTGGTGCTGGTAAATATCTAATTCAATGTTTACAGATTCATAACTCATCAGATTGAATTGCGGAGACCGCTACTTCCGTTGCCAAGATGCGCATGCTCTCAATGTTTGAAATAAGATCCCACTATTTTTTTTTCTGCAGATTCCCTTACCGAAAGGAAGGCCCTCCGCGTGGACCTGGTCGTGGACCGTCCCACATGTTCCCACAGTGCCTGTCAGGAAGCTATGTACACCTGAGGTTGGTGTCTATCCTATCGGAAACAAAAATCTAGAGTTTAAGAGCACTATTCCATGACAAATCAAATAAAAGCTGTCAATCATATTGAACACTAAAAAATTACTGTGGTGTAATGGGCATAATTAAATCTAATTTTTCTCAGAAGCTGCTCACCAAATCTTAACTGGCAGCTGACACAATAACACCTGCTGACAGAGTATTAGCCTTTAAAAGTTGGAAACCTCCTGTTTTGTAGCAAACTGGTTTTGCTGTTCAGCTAGCCAACCGTTCCTTTTTTCAGTTAATTTATACTGAAGAGCAGAATGCAATGACCCTCAAAGACTCAATGCAGGAGAAAAAATATTTTACATTTTCCTAAGCTCTTTATACACGGGGGCCAAAATTAGCATCGGCCACCAGTCAAATGGTCGTAAAAAAATTTGCTGGGGGCTGGTAGATTTGCTTCACTCACCAGCCAAAAAAATTATGGTAACCTATTTGGCTGGTAAAATTTGAACATTCACAGGCCATTTGGCTGAGAGACAAAAAAGTTAATTTTGCACCCTGCTTATAAATAATAGCATTTCTCAAGAATGAAAATAACAACTATGCCGAATATCAAACTAGTCACAAGTGAATTATTCGAGACGGGAAGGGTTAGCAGGAAAAGCTGCATGCGCCATTCAGTTAAAGTCTCTATTTTTCCTCTCGAAACCTGCAGAGGCATGATCACAGTCTAGCCTCACAATAACTGTTCCACCCGTCGCGTCAAATGCTGGTGGGGAGGCGTTCCTTGGCAATATCCATGGGCTTTGTATTTTCATGTATTCGTATAAATGCAATTCAAAGTGATTAGCAAATTTGCCGGTTTCCCAAAACTTTTACGAGCGTTTAATACCGCATTGTGGTAATGTCACAGTGATCCATGACCATTTGCCAAATGCACATTTAGAATGTCTAATCAGCACGAATACGCCCAAGAACGCACTCAGAACAAAGGTAGCTTAGATATGCGAAACGATAGACCGAGTACGTTAAACCAGAGCTGGGTAACTGCCCACCAAATTAAACCGTAACGTTACCGTAATACCTAAACATAACAGTCGAACAGTATGTTCATGAAATGAACTAGCTAGCTAGTTGTGCATGAAACCCCAAACATGACGGTTCACTGAATCCCAAGATAGCTGGCGAGTTCATTGACGAAACTCACGGCAAATGTTAAAACCTTGCTACCCAGCGGCAGTTGGATGATCCTTTTAAATGATCAGCATGAAAGCAAAACTGTACTTTTGTGCGGGAAAAAACCTCAGCACAGCCTCTCGATCATTAGCTTCCCAGTACATCTTAATAAATGACTTCGTCACCATTTATGCTAGCTCCAACCTTCGCTCTCGATACGTCGACCGGTCTCAATACTGACGTTCGGTTTGAGCTAGCATGCTATGCGGCGTTGTCTTTACACTCAGGATCGAAATTCACACAATTTCGCAAGCTCGAGAATTATCGAGTAACGCAATACTATAAGGACAGTATAAGCTCATAATTAGAGCACGGCATGACACCAATGGCCGCATAAGCAAAGAAATAAAGCTAAATAGTCCGGTTTCTTCATGTTTGTGACTAGCACTGGCTGGCTAACTATTTATGGTCGGTCACATTAGCTAGCTAGCTAGCTATCAGCAGCCTCGTTTCAATAAAGATAACATTAGCTAGTACAGACACGCTAGGGAGCCAACCTATGCTAACATTACAGCTAGTTGCATTAGCGCTCATCGTTTGGTGACAAAACAACATATTGCACAATAATATGCCGTTTACGTGAAATAACTGTTGTATATGTTGGCAGTGTTTAGTTTCAGCGAGCAAACAGTGGACGATCTTACCGATTTTCTCTCCGTTCACCCAACGTATTCTCACAAAAATGTTAAGATTACAGAAAAAATGGAGGGCGGCGGAAATGTGGAAGTACATCACTTCCTTTGATTACTGGGTCATGGGCACTGGAGTCCGAGACGTGCTCAGAGAAAGACACGACAACTCAAGAATAGAAGCCATTTTGTTTCCTTCCCATGGAATCGAGCCGCCAGTCACAGTGGACATCGGTGGATTATTTTGCTCTTTCCTCGGACGAGAAACGATTTTTTTCCGCAGAAAAAAAATTCATGCCAACTAGCAGTGTTTTGACACAGCGTAAGAGGTGGAAATGTTCAGACATGAGGAAAGATGAAAAGAAAAAAAAAACGTATTCACATTTATACAATGCATGAAAACGCGATGGAAACAAAATGGCCCTGATGACCAGATTTTCTGGTACACTCATGTCGCAACTCGATTGGGCGCGGCAGTCCAGCCAGTATGTGCTGATCTGTAGTAACATTATGACCACAGACAGTCGAAGTGAATAGCACTGATTATTTTATTACAGCGGCACTTGTCAGCAAGTAGGATATATTAGGCAGCCAGTGAATATTTTGTCCTCAAACTTGATATGTTGGAAGTAGGAAAAATGGGCAAGCGTAAGGATGTGAGTGACTTTGACAGGGTCAAACTGTGATAGCTAGATGGCTGGTGCATTGTATTGACACACCGCAGCAAAGTGCTTTACAGCGATTCGCCAAACAACACCCCACTTTGCTTCAGCGATGTGCAGCGATGAGCAGCAACTGGCAGACGTGCTTCAGGCCGCTGCAGCGAAATTCACCATGGCAACACAATAGTGTCCTCGGATAAACCAGTGACAAATATGACAGAAAAAGTCTTTATGTGTCAGGTTCTGTGGTTTTCTGTCTGAAATGTTATGATTAAAAAACATATGCAGGTCAAAAAAGGTAAATCGACTGATTTCCCTTCTTGGGACTTGATGCACTGCAGCAAACCATTGTACAGCTGTAAGCAAGCTTCGCAGCAGCAATTAATCACGAAATTTGCCTACACAACACACCCCAGGTCGTGCCTATCAAAAGTGGCTCAAGGAAGGAAAACCACTGAACTAAGCAACAGATTCATGGGCTGCCAAGGCTCATTGATGTGTGAGGCAAACAAAGGCTGGCCTGTGTGGTCCAATCCTGCAAAAGCTCAACTTCATGTTCATGTTGGTTCTGATAGAAAGGTGTCAGAACACACGGTGTTATGATTCTGCCTGTCTGCCATGTTTCTGTTCTGCCTTGCCATGTCCATGATTTACTTTGCCATGTTCCTGATCTGTTTACCATGTTTTTATATTCTGTCTGATTTGGATTTGGATCTTTGCTGTCTGACTATGCCTTGATTATGTATTGTGCTTTGGTGACTTAAATTTGTTAATGTATTGTCTAGTTTAGTTTTTCCATCCCTTGTATTTTGCCATATTCCTTTCCTACAGTTATATTCCGGTCCATGTTTTTGGTTTTGCCGTGCATTGCACTTTGTCTCCCCCTGTCTGTCTTGTTTCTGCTCACAGCTCCGGTATTGCGTACCACTCTTTCGGGTGATTTAATGGTTTCTGGATTTCAACCATTCCTTCTAGTCTCGTTTACTTCTTTCGCCTTGCTTTTCTATTTTACTAACCAATACTAACAGTTTGTTCTTTTCGCTAGAGTTACTAATCCAAACTAACATTGTTTATAATACTAACTTACTAAGGAGCACTAGGGATTGTATAGCTGCACTTACTAATTTATTAACAAGCTCTCAGCACTTGCCCTGTTCTAGTCTTCGCCTCTTGTCTTTTCCTAATCTTCTCTGCTGCATTTCAGTGGATCCTCCACACCTGCTCATGCTGTCCTTTCTCTCATTATCTATGCACGTTAGAACTCCAAGCCGTATATCTGTCTTTAGGATTGTCTCGTGATCCCTGTCCACTTTTTGGCTTTTGCTTATTTCATGTGATTAGGTTCTCCCTCATGTTTGCTTCCCTTGTAATCAGTCTGACTTCTTGCACCTGTGTTTTGTTAAGCATGTCACTTCCCATGAGTGTATATTAGGAGTCTTTTCACAACAATTCCTTGTCAGAACGTTTTTCTTGTTTACCTGTGCTAATATCGTCTTCGCCTTGTACTCATAGTGTTACTCTTCTGACTGGACCGTCCGACTTACGATTTTTGGCTCCGCTTTTTGGTACTATTGTCTGCTTCTGTTTACGAACCCTTTTTTCCTGACTTTGAGTTTTGCATTTGTTGCCCTGTTAACAGTTTGGATCATGCCCACTGGATTTTGGCTTTTGCTTCTGACAAACCTGTGCCGGTGCACCGAACCTATTTTTGCCTGACCACGAGTTCTGTGATTGCTGCCCTGGTTTTCGACTGTTTTTGCCCAACTGGATTGTGAATTTTTGGATTGTGGATGTTGTACTGTTGCCTGCTCTGTTGGGAGTCCCCCCCTTCAGAAATAAAGTCTCCCTTTGTACTCTCTGGTTCTCGCTTGTGGTTCCTACACGTAATCCTTACACAGTGCTTCGCAGTTTCTTGGGTACAGGGCTGCGTTGCAGCAAACTGGTCAGGTTGCCAATGCTGAACTCTGTCCATTGCTGAAAGCGCCTACAATGGGCATGTGAGCTTAATAACTGGGCAAGGATTGTGGTGGCCTGATCTGAGTCACATTTTGTTATACATCATGTGGATGGCCATGTGCACTTACCTAGGGAGGACATAGCGGAAGGATGTACAATGGGAAGAAAGCAAGCCATTGGAGGTAGTGTGATGCTTTGGGAAATGTTTTGTTGGGAAACTTAGGGTCCCCGCATTCATGTGGCTGTTACTCTGACATGTACCAACTACCTAAACATTGTTGCAGACCAAGTACACCCCTTCACGGAAACAATATTCTGGCAGCAGAATGCACCTTGCCACAAAATGGTTTGAGGAACACATTAATGAGTTTAAGGTGTTGACATAGCCTTCAAATCCCCAGATCTTCGAGCAATTGAGCATCTGTGGAATGTGCTGGACAAACAAGTCTGATAAATGGAGGATCCCCCCTTACGGCTTACATGACTTTAAGGATTTGCTGCAGCTGTCTTGGTGTCAAATACCACAGCACTCCTTCAGAGGTCTATCAGAGTCAACAGGCAAGAGTTGCTTTGGCGACAAAAACGGGACCTACAAAATATATGGCAGGTGTTATGGTTGATTGGTGTATCAATCACATACAGTAAATGGTTGCCACAAACAAGAAGCTAACATAGCTACCTATGTTATATAACAGTCACTGGCTAATAGTAGCTAGCAAGATTTTAGTTTTTATCTTTGGTGTGAAAGGAAGACGTCTTTCATGGTCAGCCATTTTCCTTCCCTCTCCACTTTTCCTTGACCTCACAAGAAAATGACTAGTTTGGGGATTTTAAAGGTACTGTGTGCATGTTTGCGAAAAATTGGATGTCCTGTCCTTTTTTGTCATGAGCTCGATGGCAAAGAGCCTTTGTAATTGTTTGGGAAATTTTGGGACCAAATGATGTTTCTAACCATTACAGCTGCAAAGGATAAGAGATCATATTCAATATTTCCTTTCTTCCAAGGTTGGTCCTGTGCTTGCTGAAGGAAGCTACTATGGAGCCAATTTCCTCCTTTCCTTCATAAGATGGACAACGACACTCCTTGTCGACATTCCTTGTCATGGTCACCAGCCAAAGTCTTTCCGGTTCATGGCCATTAGCGAGGAAGGTTCTTTGCTTTCTAGTGAATTCAGATGTAGCCTAAATATCTGGTCATGTTGGAGGCAGGTTGGAGAGTTGTATCAGAAGCTTCAGCCAATGACTGCAGACCGGGACTGGGGAAGAGGAGATGAGACTTAAAGAAGGAAGAGCTCTCGTGCTGCTGCCAGAATCTGTGACATGACAACTGCAAGATGGCTATATAAAAAAAAAACCTGCGGAAATGTTGAACTCAAGAAATGGCGGGAAATGTGACTGAACTTTGGCAGAAACGTCTTGCTTGTTATTGTGGTAAAATGTATATGTGTAGTTCAGAGAACACAGACTTGCCAGGGATTCCACCTGATGAAAGAGCCTGTAATATGTGACTACTGCCGCATATTAATCGTGTAGTGCTTGAACCTAAACAACCTCAAGAATCCCTATTACAAAGACAGAAAGTTGTATAGTTTGAACAGTTCAGCGATCTGACGACTGTCAAAGTTGTATAGTGTCACCATAGCTTATGCCTATTTGAATGCAGAAAACAGTTTAAAGGAAGTGTAGCTAATAATTGATTTATCTGTTTATTTATTTTGTGGGCCAGAGCTCTGCCAGTGTCAACATACCAGTTTTCAGGCAGGCAGGCATTCATGCATTCAGTTAGTCAGTAAACTCAGTTATCATTTGACATACCTTGTAACCTTTTCAATGGCCTCAGCTTAGCCACTCCACCCATAGTATATCAGGCATATGCGCAGGGTGAGCAACTTTGGTTGGAATGAATTTGCGGCTGCTTGCAGCTGTTTACGTGATGAGTAACTGGGCTATACTATTTATTACTATGTGTGATTCCCAAGCTTAGAAATACTCCCCATAGAAATGCAAAACTGCTCTCCTGGCCCAGCCCCCAGTCTTAATATAATTAAGATATTTGCTGGAAAAAAAAAAACATTATATTCATTGAAACCTTTATCCACTGCTGTTGAGACTTACGTAGATGCTTCTGAGTTGCAAGGCCAGTATAACTCAACATTGGGATGCATCCCAATTCTCAGAAGAGCAAGAAACTTTCCTCGCCAATGGACATGATCTAGGTAGATTTGTCGGTCGCTATGACAAGGAGAACTGAATTGTAAATTTAATGAAGTGTAATGTGAAAAGAAGCCACTAGATGGATTTTTTGTTAAGCCCAGACTGGAGCCAGGTTTGGGCATGTCCTGGGCATGTCTGAGACAGAAAGTCCCAGAGAATTAAAAAAAAAAAGTCTAAAAGGTGGGAGGGGTCTGCAAAAGAGTATATAATGAGGAAAATTGAGAGAGTAAAGTAGTAGGAGAAATTGCAAGGAGAAGGATACATTTGACCAGACCTGTCATTTTTTTTTCATGACCTGTGAAGCTTTTGTGGATTTTTGCCTGAGGTGGAGTATTTTCCTCACCCAGGACATCACTAAGCAACCCCACCAAAGGGACTGTAAATATTTTTGTTCTTGTATTTATCAATCTTGGTCAGTAGAGTAGATAGTAAATTAGTTGAAAGTGTTTGTTTAATTGAACCTGTTTGGGTTTTGGAGTTTTGTCTGTCAACCCTTGCTGTCATATATGTTATAACAAATTGGGGCCATAACAAATTGGGGCCCTAACAGAAGGATAGCAGGAAATTAGCACCAATGTTGCTTAATTCCCGCAAGGGAACACATTTTCAATCTTGGAACAAAAGGTGAAATTGAACATGGACCGCAATTCTTTGTAGCTATAGAGACTGGATATGTCACTTACGTCCCAAAGTGTTCAAATAAAATGCTATGGTTGTCTTCACTGTTGAGCTCTTGATGTATTGAAGTCAAGGACATCCAATTTTTCTCAGACATGTGCCGAGGTACCTTCAAAATCTCCTTGAAAGTTTCCTTCACTGATGTCAAGTTTTCTAAAAGTGGAGACGACAGGAAAAGGGCGGCCTGTTTACAACAATTTGGATGCAGCCCTGGAATCTTCCACACAGGCAATATTTAAAGGCACAGCCTCATTCTCTGAATATACTCTTCTACCTCTGCTGCCAAGTTGGATTACTGCAGTATTCTCTGTTCATATGCCAAGTCCATATATCTGGTCTGTAAGTACCCTCTCATTCCTTTGCATGACTGCAACCTTGACAAATAGCTCTTTGATTAAAATTTTAAAACCTGTATAAACCACAGGGGAACATTTACTAGTGTGCAAGTAATCTTTATTCTAACATTGTTATAGCCGTCAAATTTATTACTTCAGTCACGTTATACACAGCTTACAATGAGAAACAGGATCCCAAGATCCAAGAGACAAATACATATATAACATAAATTCAAGGAGAAATTTTTGTGATTTGATAATTATATGCTGTTCTACTGAATGCAGTGAATGTTCAGAATAAAACCATGGCTTTATAGATAGATCTGCTGCTGCCATAAATGCTATGTAGCGGTTATCAATAACTTAAGTAAAAAGTCTCAGTTGTATTGCAGTTTGTTTCAAGTCCCATTCTGATAAACAGACTAGCACAGTAAATTATAAATCTATGCAGGGAAGTCCGCATGAATTAGCATTTAGCAATGTACTATTAATTGTCGACAACTGAAAATTAACTTGTGGATTAATTGTTCATTCATTAAAGCAGAGCAATATAAGAATTACATAATGCATTCTTTTGTCGACTGCTATAAGTTTACAATTTTCTAATGTATAAATAATAATTAAGACATCTAATAATGTGTTCATAAACTTATCATTAATGACAAGTTACATACTTACATGCTTAATTGAAGCCCATCAATTCATTTCCCTCTGTTTGCAATGACTTTAGTCAATGTAATTCCATGTGACGTCCATACAAAGTGATACCCAAAGTATACATCATCTGTTAATAAACACTGGTAATCTATAACCATAAAAGGACTGGATGATGTCGGCTATGACTATTAAATCATATAAAACAAAATAATTTTTGCATGGGTGGCAACTTTGAGACCTTGATTGAAAAGTATTATTATTATATATTATCATTACACAAGTTCTTTTCAATTATTTAAAGCTATTCCAGTTTTACAATCCAGTTTTATAATTTATAATCCAGTTTTATAAGTCCTATTAGATGGATTACTGAAGAATATTGAGAGTTGGGGCTGACATTCGACTTAAATTTATGTTATATTAAGGTACTACACTGTTAAGCAGTAAGTAAAATAAATAAGATGGGTTTGTCCTCTGCATTTGACCCATCGTAGTTGCTTGGTAGCATTAGGCAGTGACTTTGTGCTGCACACGGGGACCAATAGTAGTTTTAAAGCCAGAGCCTTATTCAGGAGCACTGGTAGGCCTATTTGTTCTGCAAGTCTTTTGAGGTACAACACCTCTGTACATGTCCTGGTACACGGAATTAGAGTGGTGGAATGCAAAAGAAAATTTCAGATGGAAAAGCAGATGCAAGATTACACTAAATACCTCAACAGACACCTATTACAAGACTGAAAGCAAAAAAAGTTAAAAGAAACAACTAGGGATGCATTTCCAAAAATCACAGATGCTAACTTACATACAGCAGTTTGAACCATTGGCTGTGAACCGACATACTATGTAAGTTGCTAACTTAGTTAGCAACTACAAACACCTTCCCAGGTAATTTGATTTGAATAATTGATCATAATCTCACCAGACATTGTCACCATATGGTTTGCAGAAATAGAGTTATGAAGTGACACTGAATAATGCCCATGTTGGCAGTGCACTGAGTCTATGCTTGGATATGGTCAGTTGGTTCTATGTGTTCCTTTTACACAGTGGGATCTATTAGCATCGTAAAATAGTGCACAGTAAACACTTCCCCCTTCCGAGGCCGGGTGCTAAATCACTGCTCGGGTTGATACTGTAAGGTTAAATGAAAACCAAAACCATGAACTAGTGAAGTTTCAGATGGTATGCAAGTTTAACTATGTACACGTCAGAGTAGATTTTTTTCGTGCTTTTGCCTATGAGGTTAATAGATTTTTCCCATGCTGGGATGGCTGATATTGGGCATAACATTGATAGGGTGACTGTGAACACATGATTATACTGTTTACAGGCCTAATACAAAGGGACAACTGGCAGAACCCTTTGAGAGCGATAAATGGCCAACCTAGGCTGGATTTTAAGGTAGAAACCCTCCAGTGAGCAATCAGTACTGAGGCATTTTAAGAGACTTCAGTTTCTTTCTAGTGTTTGTGGGAAATTACAGGACATGGATCAGACGACAATCAAGATAATGGCTAATGCGACTTGTGCATGTGAACTATTTAAAACAATATAACAATCAGTATCACAGTTTCTCCGCAAAAACAATATTGCTAAAACCAAACAATAACGGTAGACTTTGGCTCCACCTTTATATTGATTTATTCCTCATTTTCATATCAGAAAAATAAGAGGGTACTAGAAAACAACTAAACAAAATGTATTATTATGAATGCCACTTGAAACTTTGCAAACTTTAATTAAAACCAAATAAACACAGAAAATGTATCACAAACAATACTTGAATCCCCTAAGACAAATTAGTTATTACTTTCTTTTAACAAAGACAATAGAAAGAGGATGGCTTTCAATATTATTCTTCACATAGTAGGCAGCTAGTGCATGGTGGCAGGACAAAAGGAATGTTTTTTTTTCCTTCCTTTTGTGAATTGTGGTCATTTTTTCAAAGATAAAACCAGAGAAGTAACAAGTTAATATTTTAAAATGTAAGAATATTCATTTCAGAACAAACATCTTTTAGGGTGCCGAGAAAGGATGAGACACACCCAACACGTAGGAGCTGAAAGCGTTTATACAGAGAGGAAAGGAGATCTGCTGGATAAGGACTTCCAGACTAGCCACAGCTATTCTGGTGGTGTGGCACAGCATCCACAAAATGCTTCTGTGATATTGCAACTGGGTTTAGAAGACATGACTATAAAATCATACTGTAGTAGTTCACATTAAAGAGGTATTATCAGTCCAAGTATACAATCTGTGTGTGTGTGCGTGTGTGTGTGTGTGTGTGTGTGTGTGTGTGCGTGCGCGTGCGTGCTTAATTATACTATAGTAAAATTGTATAATTTTCAAGCATACTTTTTAAATACTAGTTCATAAGCTCATATTTAGCTCCTATTTTTCATATATATGCTCTTTCTGCTAGTGTTAATGCAAATGTTAAATCAACATCCAACATTCCTTATTTCACAGATTGACCAGGAATGATATGAATGTCACATGAATTAGGAAAAAAAAGATAATTGAACGCAGAGCAAAAATATAAATACAGAATGAAACATTTATGTCCATTGTTTAACATGTCTAATATGGCTGTGTAAGGCAAGGGGTTGAAATCCTTATCCACCAGACAATTAATCACACTGTGAAATATACGGAGCCGGTCAAAGCACATGCCAATTTTGGCTACTTTTACAGACATTTGTATTTACAGCAGATTGTACTTATAGAGCCGTGTGTTCCCTTCTTCAGGAGCTGTTGGCTGTGATGTGCCGAGGCAGCGGAAGCATCATAAGCACACATTGTTCACCATCTAAACTAAACCTTTTACATTAACAAATTAATGGCAATAAAAGCAAACCTATGCTTCCGTTTCTACCAAAATTCACTCAGGAAAGGCAGGTGGACTTCCCAGTTGGGACAAAGATAATGTGGTATAAAATAAAAAAAAAGGATTTTGATCTTTCAAAATGTCCCCCATTATGACCAATATTTTATTTTGGTTTGAATTAATAATGCTATTGTTTTGTCGTGATTAAAATTATTTCGCTAGAGTATTTTTGGTTTGATTGTGACTATTCATGCACTTACCTTTTAGTCCATGAGAAAAACAGGTATGTGCCAAAGGTGGAAAAAGACCTCAGCATAGCATTATTATTTATCTCACTTACTATATTTTATAAAGAAACAGGTGCATATTACCAAAGTATATTATTATGGACAAAAATTTGGTGATTCCGTTGAAGTTAAAATGGCAAAGATTGAAAAGTAAAGTCTTCAGGACAACCAGAAGATAGTAAGCTCTTATAAAATGTTTGCTGGGATTGAAATAGTTAAATTTGATGTTATACCAAGAAAAGAGCATTTTTTTCTGAATGTATGCTAAATTAGAGAAGAAAATATGAATTAATGGAGGGCATAATTTGTCATCCTTGGACAGAAATCAGAGAGCAGGCAAGGATTTGTTGTATTTTGTACTTCCATGAAGGAGGATTATATGGGTTTGGTGAGAGAGGATAAGAGAGGATTTTTTTGTAAAGATGGACAGGTTAATCAGGAAAAGCCTAGATAGATGCCAAATAACTGCCCGGGAAAGAAAACAGGCCCTGTAAGACCACGCTGCGCTAACACTGCAAGTGGGAAGCTAAGCGGTTACAGTGTCACCATGCTGGCGGCTAGTACACACGGTGTCGGGTGAAGGAGGTGGTGTGTGAGAGGGGGTTAGGGGAGATTCACAGGAGGATGGTTTGGCTTAACCATTCTGTTCATCCCTGGCTTCTGTGGTTGGCTGAAGTGGCACTGAGACCTCTCCATTACATCGCATCGAGGGATCCTGATTGGTCATTGAGCTTGCGGGCATGTTCTCTGGCCTGGGAAGGTCTGTGCTGGCAGCAGGTTTGGGGGCGGCATTGGGAGTCACGGTGCTGGCTGGGGCGCCCAACACAGGACTGGTGCCAGATGACTCACTCTGTTCAGGAGCCCTGAGCCGCTTCATCAAAGTCGTGACCCTTACCGCTTTCTGGAAGTTTCGATAAGATAGCATATCAAGAAAATAGTTGGGAGAGGACATGGCAAAAATTTTGGATTTACCAAAGTATGTTAGTCTTGACATTAAACTTGAAATAATATCTCATTCTCTCACACAGAACATATCAGTTCATTTTAAGGGGCTTGACTACTGAAAGTGTCTTAACGGACAAGTAAATCTTAATCTTAAATCTCACAGTCTTCTCAGAACAATTCCTCAGCTTAAAGCTATAGTGCATAACTTGTACATGTCCGTAAATTTCCGTTACACTCAAGCCACTACTAGAGGAGATGACACAATGCTGATTAAGCCGATTGGCTCCTCTAACATCTCACAGTATTTTTCAGTATTTGTTGTTTTGTATTTCGTGTCGACCGGCGACATTCCAGCGCTCCCTGGCACACCGGAAATGACGCATTTTACACACAACAAGAAGGGAAGGGGAGGAAGAGCGTAGAGTCTCCTAGTAAGAGGCAGAGCGCTCCTACAAATCGAAAGCGACATGGCGGAGAGCCCAAAGAAGCAGTCGAGAAACGCTTCAGAAGTGGATCTCACCGCAAACAGAAAGCCTGGTCATTCAACTGAAGGAATACTAGCGAAGAAGGAAAATGACCGACGGAGAAGACAAACACGCATTTGTATCGGTGTCGCTTTTCCTCAATAGAGAGCCCTGAAGGAAGAAATTGGGCTGAGGGCAGACACGGATGTTGCCTTGCTGCTGTTGGATAAGTAAGTGACCTGTGACCTGGTTTATGAGACCTGAGCAGGATGTGTTGTTACTTGTACTGGACCTAGTACTTTATTATTTTCTTCTTGGAAATGGTGCTTTGAATGCACTATAATGTTAGCAGCCACATCGTGTAGCGAGAGACCGTGGTGAGCAGTACACAATGTGTAGCGAGTGTTACTCTGTGTGGCGTAGCGAGCAGTACACGGTGAGTAGCGAGTGTTAGGGTCTGGCTACATATTCTCGGTTTACAGCGCGTGTTAACGCCATGTTGAAAGCCGCAAAAAACGCTCAACAAGCAGCTACTAGAGACCGGCGGACAACAAATAACTTCTGCTGACTACCACTGGGTCTTTCCATCCACTAAGCTGTCAAGCTACAAATTAGCAGGCACCTTGTCTCCCGTTTGTAATTGGCTAACTAAATGTACTATTTTGCGTTTCTGTGGCAGAAAAAAAAAAAATCATACAATAGTTACCACAACCGTAGAGTCCATCTTTTTTTCCACCAGCAGTCCTCCTTCAAGCAGATTAAAAATGTTGTGGAATCGCGTGGCACGGTTGCAGAGGGGTAGCGGTGGGAGTGGCGGGCGGGGTACAGCGGGGCTTACGTCATATGGAAGTGCTGACTGTATTGTTGTAATAATGCAGAATTCCTCAAGGGGGTGACTGAAGTTATGCACTATAGCTTTAAATATAAAGCAAATTCTTCCTAAGATTAACTCTTAAGAAAGAGTACAAAGCAGAGCAGAGAGTCAAAGTCAACATTTGAGTCAACCTCAAATTCATCAAATCATTGCACCTTAAAGGAGAATTCCAGTGTGAAATTGACTTGAGATGTATTGAAACATGCTAATGAGTACTAACTTTTATTGAACACCCTACCTCCGTACGCAGGCAACTTTTCGAAATTAATGGATTTTTAGCCGAAGCTCCCAACAGGCTTACAATGGCTGCGATTTGGGCATTGTGTTGCCATGCAAAGAAATCGCTAACTTTTCATCATTTACAAGGCTCAAAGTAGCTCCACACTTTATCAGTAGAATTCGGAGGGCCCTGACATTTAATAAAGCGGTAGTTTATTAAGAAATACTATTTATGCAAACAGTACCTCAATGTAGTTTCCAGTCGCCTTCATCATGAAAGTCACAATAAGTCGATTGACAAGCACGAACGAATAGGAAGGATAGGGGAACAGATTGCAATCTATTCGTTCATGCTCGTCAATCGACTTATTGAGAGTTTGTAGGCCTGTTTAATTCATAAGCCAATTACATCAAAATCCAGGTGATCTGTAATGCAGTGTGTAACACCTATTGGTTTCCCAAATTATTCTGGATCAAGCCATAACTCCATTATAATGATCAATTCTGTCATTCCTGCAGCCTTCCAGGGGGGACCCCCTGGGAGAGGTGGCTATTAGGTGACCATGTCCACTCATCAAAGAGATGGCTGATAACACCTTACATCTATATCATGCCTACAACAGTGTGTAATTTTTTTTTTCAGTAGAGATTTCACAAAGACACAAACTGAAATAAATGGACTATTTTGATAAGTCAGGTTAGAGTCCTGCAAGAGTCTGAAGAATGCAATATTGCAACGAGCACATTACCCAAAAATATCTCAAAATCATTTGAATCCAACCCGATTCATTGACAAGATGCCTGTGACCCCTCCATCCCACTTCTGTTATCAAATACTCTCCACATTTCTTTTGAAAAGTGTTTGTAATGATTTTCCCTTTAGCTAAGAAATGAAGTAACCTTGAAAAGGAGAACTGAAACAAGCAGCAAAGCCATGGATGACATTATTGTCAAATCTGTAAGTGATTCAAATTTTTCCCAAACGTCCAAGTTAGCCTTTAAGGATGAGTGGTGAACAATCTAATCACTTTTGTTTTGACGCTGTCCATATTGACCTGTTTTGTGC
Source organism: Gymnothorax reevesii (assembly GCA_029721435.1). Lineage (NCBI taxonomy): Eukaryota > Metazoa > Chordata > Actinopteri > Anguilliformes > Muraenidae > Gymnothorax > Gymnothorax reevesii. Next base: position 69,771,012 of record CM056585.1, on the reverse strand, counting down.
CTGGCTTCGCTGTCAGTCAAGCAGATGCAAGTAAATATCACTCTTTTTCTGTTTTGCCAGATGCCTGATGTTATTCACGGGATTTAGGTAGCATAATCAAAAACAATACTATTTTTGTTTCTGTCTACCTGGTTGTTTTTTTTTCATTGACAATTTTCACCTTGTGCACCTCGCCCCACCCACACAAAATAATTTTTTACTCGCGGTCACATCCCCTTTTTTACGCAAAAATTCAAATCTTTGGTTTGGATATATCTCAATGTAATTTAAACAACTGTGAAATATATTTTAAAAAACGTTATTTGTAAACATTCTTCGAGATTTCAGTGATTAGATTTCCATACATTCAGCCATGACCAGCTCGCGCAACTCTTCAACAGCGAAACGTTTTTGATGCGTTTTTTTTTTTTTTAAATCCACCATTTTTCTAGCCATGCCACAAGGTGGAAACACCTCCGTCTTTTAAAGGGAATGCATGATCACATTTTGAATGATTTATTTCATGCTATGCCCAAAACACGCCTATTGCTAATAAAGAGACTGAGTAAAACCCCATAGAACCATGCGCCTTACTTTGTGCTCAAACTATCCACTGTAAAAATAGCAAAAGTGGATTTGGACATGCCCATACTCCATGTACGCCACTCAATTCAGACCATTCATTCATATCTTTAAAATAGCCCAAGATGTGTTTGACAGTATTGTCTCTGCACTACAGTACATCAGGAAACTTGTCAGATTTTCACCAGCAGAGGGAGTAAGCATAAACATGAGCACCAGTTTCTCATGTGACAACACATGGAATAACAAGACCAAAGTTGAATAAATAAAAAAATCAAAAATATAGAAAAACAATCACCTTCCACTTGGCTTTTGCAAAGTTCTTTTCAATCTGGGCACAGACACCGTCTTTGATGTTCTTGTCTGAAGCTGCGTTTCCAGATATCCTGAGAGTAGAGAGACCCACATCATCTAATTGTTAGGGAAAGTGGATATAATGTATGCTGTTCAAGAAGACTTTGAAGATATTGTATATCCACAAACAGTTTTGCAGTATTGCATTTCTGACTATGCTTTACCCAGGTATTAATATCTGTTTGGAAGAACCATGCAACACGTGATTCTGCAGAGATGAAAGTCCTCAATTGAATGGCTCATTCATAGTCCAATAACAGGCCAAGTGATTATGCAGAAAACCTTATTAGGGGCGCACTAGGCATTAGCCTCATTCATTACAGATGAAATGGCCTGCAGTTGCCAGCAAAGTTCTTAATACAGCTCCAACCCACAAATGCGACAATGTTTTCTTTCGTGAATTTTAATAAATCTTGTTTATTTTCTGTAGAGCCAGTCGTAATAAAAATGAAATTTTATTGCAACTTATTAAATATATTGTAAATGAGTTTAAAATGCAGATAAGTAAATGATTAAGATGACTCAGTAGAAATATGATTGGAAAATGGTGGAAGCATGTATTGCACAGTGGAATAAAAAGACTTCCTCAGTTGTCTGTATTGTTTTCACAACATGTTAAGTCATCCACTGTCTGTTTCAATACCACTCATGGTTGATGGCTTCCTGCGCAGTGAGTCTCTGGTCCTGGTCCACCTCCATGAGACATGCTACCAGCCCCTTTGCTGCGAAGCAAAACAGAAACTGTGACCCAGCCGTTGTTTCCATTCAGGCCATTAGTTCTTCTAATTGATGGTACGAAAAGCATTCTAGCTTTAAAAGGCTTTGATGGAGGGCATTTCGTTGACAGAAAAGTCTTCTAAAATATGCAGTAATTCTAAAAGATTGTAATCCCACTTCCTCTGCAGATACCTTCACTGTGACCAGACCCTGCTCAGTGAACAGCACGTTACTGATTGACGAATGCAGTGATTCATCTGACAGATTTGAGTGATTAAATTCAAAATACACAAATATACAAAGAGCAAAACCTGCATTTTTCACATGATTCCCATGACTCACGTCACCCCCTGGCCGAACCCACAGTTTTATAACTTCTTTTCCCAGAGGCCATTTTAGTCACATTCACATCGACTGTCCTGCCTCCTCAGCAGCGTCTATGGAGTACCTGAATCTGAAATGTCATCCCAGTAGGGAGAGTCAAACTCATAGTCGCCTGAAAGAATTTTCCGGAACAGGTTCTTATCATGGTTCTCATAGTCGTCGTCCTCAGCTTCATCATAGAAGGGGGGATTTCCTGACAGCCTAGGGGCAAATAATTGGGGGGCAATCAACGCGTGCAGCCATATCATCAACACAATCTCACAGAGTCCCAACCAGAGTGCCCTATTTCACACTCAATGTATAAAAGTGATTAAAATTTCATTGCGAAAGGCTATGTTCACTAATGAGGCATACTCACAATATGTACATGATAACTCCAATCGCCCAACAATCAACTGGCCTCCCATACCTCTGCCTTCCAACCACTTCAGGAGCTGGGGGGAGAGAAATTGAGCCAAATTAATCATCTGTGTTGAGAGTATCTTTGAAGCAACACACTGCAGGCACTAAAATTTCTCACCCAGGTATTCAGGTGTTCCACATGGGTCTTTGATCAGGCCATTCTCAAGTTTAGCCAGGTGGAAATCACTTATCACAATTTTAGAGTGCTTCAGGCGATTGTAGTATACCAGGTTCTCCAGCTAAAACAACAAGTAAAGAAATTCTTTCAGGTGCCATTAAGACCATTCAGGTGCCATTAAAACCCCTTTGCGTATACATAGACGCCGGCGACCTTAAATTCCAAAATTGAATTCCTAAATAATTCTGCAATTGAATTTCCAAATATCTTGATTCATTGGAATAATTTTACACAGTTAAAAAGCCGAAATAGGCCCATGCACAACAGAAAAAACTGGCATTACTTATATTCTGCGCAAAGGGGTTAAGACCATAACATGTATAGAAACTCTTTTGAACAGGATTGTTTTGGACACCCTTGTGTCACTGTGTTTCTTCCAGACATCCCATTCATATTCATTAGATAGCCTCTGCAGCTAACTTTACCTTCAAGTTCCTGTGGACAATACGCAGGGAGTGCAGGTAGGCCACAGCTTCCATCACCTGACGAATGACATTACTGGTGTCTCGCTCTGAATAGTAACCCTGATCGAGGATCCAATCAAATACCTCTCTGCCCGTGGCACTGTAAGGATGGAGATCATGAGCAAGCATATGTCGTCAATTACAGATCATGGTCCTGTACTGATTCTCACAAAGGCAGCAGAACCACCTCCAACATAATCACAATATAGCTGCTAGGGTTATAACCAGAAATAAGAACTTTGTGCATCAGTCCAGTGCCCAAAATTTCTTCATTGGCTGATGGTTACATTTTGCACTGATTTTAACATTCCATGGTGAACTTGTATGAAAAGGCTTGGCTTCAGAACATGTTAACTCACTGTGCCTTCATAGTCCACTCCAAGTTTCTTCATTCTCAAAATGTTATTTATATTTGAAAATTATTTTGAAGATTTCTTCTCATTGGGGAATGTTTTCTCACCAGCATTTGAGTGTTTTTCTGCCCACAGGGGAGTTCTATTTTAAAATATTGTCTGCTTGCTGCTTTGTGATTCAAGCAGGGTATTGGCCTGTCTGCTACTCTACAAAGTATTTTTGAGCCAGTCCTTAAGAAAAAGCACGATAGAAATAAAATTGACTCAAAATGCAGTTTAATAACACTCCTTTTATTTTACGGGTATTTACAAAAAATGGTCTACTTTGTTCCATGAAAGATGGTGAACTTATGCTGCAGTCTGAACACAGATGAATGAACTGAGGGCACTAATGCAAATTCCTGTAATTTTAATGTCACACCTACTTTGGATACCATTACCAAAACCTGAGAGTGATGCCTTTGCTTAACCAATTAGAAGGTTTCTCCATTACAGGCATAAAGCAGCCTGCCTATCCTAAAATTACGGAGCGTATCATTTTCCAAATCAGTGTAATGGATTCCAAGTCCCATTAACCAGATGGAAATTTTGGGTGAAAGAAAGAAAAAAAAAGCATTATGGTTAGTTTTTCTGCTGAAGCAATACCAATCAGTTAGGCTACATCTACTTAAGAAACAAACAACCAGCAGAAAATGGAGAAGAGGATCATCAGACCATGCATCAGACTCACAGCTCCAGGAAAAGGAAATACTCTTTCCTGGTCTCAAACACATCCACCAGCTGGAGAATATTAGGGTGTTTGACCCTGTGAGAGAGAGAAAGAAAGTTCAAAGACATTCTAAAGGATGCATTTCACTGAAAAAAAAAAAAAAATCAAAATTTAGGTGACAATTTTGACCGCATAAATGGAACACTTTGTTTTCTTATTCTTTCATAGCACTGATATTCAACAATATGCATGCTTCATACTACTGTGATATTCTGTTGAGTAGCTGTCATAAGCAGGACTAAAATTAGTGGTACGCTGGAGGAGCAACCCTTATATTTGTGTGGTTTTGGTTCTGACCCAGAGCAGGAATTAATATGGAGACAGAGTACAATCCAATTGTAGGGTTTATATGATGGTAATATGGTGAGCAGTGGGGCAGAGCCCAGAGCACAATAGCACAGTCCGTAAGCTGTGTGGGCATAGCCAGTGCCTGGCCAGTGGCTTTTCCTGATGACCGCCAGATGGAGGTCACACTTTGCCGGAGCTGCGGGCAGGATTGATAAGTTTAGCAGGAATGCATTCCTGATCCTGATTACCATAAAAGGCTTGGGAGCTAGTTCCTAAAAACTGGGTCGAGGAAAATACCAAGAGTAAACTAACAGGAACGCAGTCCCAATCCCGGAGACAGAGAGCAAGACTTGGGAGCTTTTTCCTATTAATTGAACACTGCCGCAAATTGCTATCATTAAAGGTTAAGATTAACTTTCAAAAGATGAATAGTTTTACTTACAAATACTGATTGATGCTGAAGTGCATTTAGCAAGAGACAATCCAGCAACTTGTAAACTCAAAGTAGGGGCAATAACTTCGTAAGGAGGGGTAAATATGAATGGGACAGAGCTGGTGAAAAGGAAGCAAGCAAGATGCAAACCAGCCGAAAAAGACTGGTTCTAATTGGCTAGACATGCAAGTTCCTGGATTGCCGGATGGGAGGAGTCACAAAAGGCATTCACACATGGATGTTTTTTCTGTGGATTCTAGCATTTTTGACTGCCCCTCTGTGTTGTGTAAATCAGTCTAAAAATAAAAAAGATAAATCAATTATATAAATTAGCAAATTAAACTGAAAAAAAAACATAACCTTGAATTTGATGCATCAGTCTTGTGCACGATTGGGAGCAAAATTATAGGGAAAAATCTGTGCAGAGGTCTCGTCAACTTGAGTGGTGCTTGAGCTCTTCAATAAATTAAATGAAAGCCACCACATTTTGGACTGGACTTTATTGACAACCTCACTTCCAGAAGAACTGGGACAATGTAAAATGTAAATAAAAACAATAAATCTTATTTAATCTGTATTTTCTTTAAAATGTTCAAAGACAGTATAAGTTCTGTTTTCACTTATTAACTTCTCAGTTTTTTTTTTTAAATAAAAGGTATTTTGAAATATGATGTCTAGAATGCGTTCCGCTGAAGTTGGAGCAGGCACGTATTCACCTCTTTGTAACATAACTTCTGCTTTTAAAACATGCAGAAGTCATTTTGGAACTGACCGGACTAACTGTTGTAGGGTCAAAGCTGGTGTTTGCTCCCATTCTTGCCTGATATTAGACATTATTTGGTCAACAGTCCGGGGTCACCATTACACTTGGCACTTCATAATCTACCACTCATTTTAAAAGGCAGACACGTCTGGGCTCAAGGCAGTACCTTCACCCTGTGACTCCAAAGCCATGCTGGTGTAATACATCCTTGGCTTGGCATTATTCTGCAGGAATAAACTGGAGTGTTCCCGAAAAAGGTGCTGTCCTGAAAGCATGTGTTTAAAAATGCTTGTCTACTCACTTGCATTAATTTTGCCTTCACAGACATGCAAGTTTCCAATGCCGACTTCACTAATGCAGCACCAAACCATGACACATTGTCATGTTTCAACATATTGCTGATAACAGTCGAGATGGCCCTTCCCTTCATCGGTGCTGTGAACATAATGGCCATAACTTTCAGAAAGCATTCGAAAGGAGGATTCGTCAGACGACAGCACTCCCTTCTAATTCTCCATAAGTGCATTTCAGATGAGCTCGAGCCCGGAGAAGTCTCTGGTGCTTCTAGGTATTGTTGATGAAGTGCTTCCCCTTTCCATAGCTGAGTCTTGACTTGCAATTGATGATGACATGGCAAAATGTGTTCACTACACAGGCCGTTTTAAGTATTTCCAAGCATACATGGTTATGTCCATTACAGAAGCATGCCACTTCATAAGGTCCTGCTGTCTATGAGCTTAATGGTCACAGCATCCAATGCTAGAATTTAACCTAATCTTTTATGCAAGGAGACTGCTCATGTTTCTATGGTTTCTCTTATCTTTTTACTGTATTATGACCAGCTGATGGTGCGATCCCTGAATCCCAAAGCAATCCCATGTAGAAAAACATTGCTTAAAAGACGATGCTAGGTCTGTCACTTTGCCAAATACCTGAGTAAATAGTCTAACAGTTTAAAAATGAAACCGCAATGGAAACCCAGCTCAAAAGTGGCAGAATACGTATATATGCAGTACAGCCGAGTTTTCATTTTGACATGAACTACAAGTTATTGCAAAATAAACTCACATCTTCAAAATGAGGATCTCGTTCTTGGCAGCTTTCCGTACTTTTCTTCCATCCCTTTTCTGGAATTTTTTGCAGGTGTACATTTTCAATGTATTCCTGTCTTTTGCCCTGATTATCTCACAAAATTCCTCCCTGGAAAGGGACACAAAATGCGTGTTGGATAGTACACAGATGTTGAATATGCTAGTAGAAGCATCAATTAGAAAAGAGACATGGCAACAATCATCAGTACCACATAAATTACTCACGATTTAATAGTCTGCCCCAGATCATACTTGTCTGTCACGTCCGTAGGACTGTTGTAATCCTTCTTCTCCCCGAATGTCAAACAGCTGAATGGCATGGCCACTCCTGCCCTGAAAAAATGAGGGCCCACTGCATTATCACATCTGTACACATCTGTACTCATTAGAGGTGGAAACATTGTCACTACATACACAACCAAAATACTGTTATCCAAAAAAAAAAAGAGGAGAGAGTTCTCATTATTTACTGCTAAAAACCCTATCCAGTCCAAAGGAGAACATTACTGGAGAAAATATGCCCTTTATGATTTATATGGTTTGATTGATTTCACAGGGTTGCACGTATCTGCTTGGACCAATCTAACATCACACCATGGTCATGTAAATTGATAGAGCATTAACAATCCACAACATAACACTCAGATAACTTTATCACTTTGTGCATCACCCAGCTGCAAGCATGGCCATTTCTGTACACAAACCCCTGTGCAATCCCTTGGAAATCACTAGATACAGAGTATATTTTACTATATTGTATTATGCATTCAAAACATTTCACAGGTAATATTGCAGCTGTCCTTTGAATCAAATAAGCATTATGAAACCGCAAAATATGCAAAATGTTGAAAACTCAGAATTTTAAAAATCGCAGTGACACTCGCTCAATGACACTGGTACTAGCTCTATAAAGATTGATACACCAAGGAAGTTCAATGTATGAGGTGTTGAAAGATAAACTTGATTCCACTTGTGTGAAACTAATTCAATTCAGCAGAATTTAGCATCTTAAAATGAATTCAGAATAAATTTAGCACCATCATATAACTCTGAACCAAGACTATCTGCGAAGAAAACTGCTGTACCACTATGTGTGTGTGTGTGTGTGTGTGTGTGTGTGTGTGCGTGCATGCGTGTGTGTGTGTGTGTGTGTTTGTTTGTGTAGGGAAGCATTTAAATAGTAGCAATAGTATTCTTTTTTTCGAAAGAAAATGGTTATATTCGCAAACTCTGAGGGAAGTAAATACAGGATGTCTTTTTAGAAACTTTCTAATTTTCAATTTTGCACTCCAAACATCTCAAGGTCTTTTTGCTGGCTCATGGACTAGTCACTCCTTCCTGGAAACCTTCATTTCAGTGAAGGGTCCCGTTAGAATAAGGCTGTGAGAAAAGCTGGTGTTCTGCCCTTCAGCTGTTCCCCTCAATGAATGTATTCACCTCTATTTGGCCTTTTTTTCTCATAACCTAACTTCATTCCCCTCCTTTCCCCATCGGCACGATCCAGAAACTGCTGTCATAGACAGGGCTAACGTGGCTCTCAAATGTGCATTAATATCGGATCAGACCAGAGCAAGCGACGGAGTTCAGCCGATCTGCTGAGGTGTGCAGGTGGCCGCTCACTGGGGACTGCAAAAGAAAGCCAAACTTTCAGAGCTGACTAGTTTTAAACACGCGAATGGTGAGCCACAGAATACAGAATGCATCCAAGCACGCTGAAGTTATTCTGGGAAAAAAACACTGGAAAGTTGTTCCGACGCACAAGCTGCTGACTGAGTCTGCCTAAAATAAGCAGTTATTGACCACAGCAGGCAGACTGTCCCAGAGCAACATTCATTGTGACATCATGACAGATTATGCTGCATTGTGAAACATGTGACGCATGTCAGTGAGGCCTTATGATGGATGAGTTATTTATTCTGCAGAAGTATAAAGCATCGCTATGAATTGATTCACTTTAAATCACCAAGCAAGGTTTCCTTGCTTTATTGTCCTCCCCACATTACATATCGTGATGGTCTGGTGATTCTTGCCCAAAATTGATATTGGACACAAAGGGTGTCTTACAGTATCATGATTTGATGCCATTGTTTAATGGGAATAGGGAACGAGAATCATAATTTCATGATTTTATTAGATGGATTCGGGATTGGGATTAGGGCAAAGTGTACAGGACTAGGGAAAGGGAATTGTAATTTCTTTATTGTATTACATTGATCCTTGATTGGGGCAGGGGAGAGGTAAACGGTATACAGTATTGTGCAAAAGTCGTAGGCTCCCTGCACTTAAAATTCAAATCTGCTTTAGACGTTTATTACTTTTGGTTTTCCACATTGAATTTGCTGAAGACAAAAAGTAAATTTGAAATCCCAAATGCAAATTAAAGGAAAGGTTTTACAAATAAATGCTTATATTTCATATAAAAACAGCCGATACAGATCAGATCACCTTCATAGAGCCCTGGTGTCAACATCATCATGGCTGTCTGCAAATACTTGGTGGGACAGACAAAAGTGAGACAGTCAGGCTGCAGAAGATTAGTGGCAAGTTTTCCTCTCTGCTTGGAACTAGCAAAAAGCCAATCATCTTATAAAACTGACGCACAACAGGACAGTGTCCCAAATTTTTTGGCAAAGGGTACTTACACCAAATATTGATTTGATTTTAGTCTTTAATAGGTTACAGCTCTATTTAGTACATCTGTCAGTTATTATAAACTTGTAATTTCATCTTTTTGCAAGCATATTTGCCCTACAAAATTGCATTAAATGTACCTAAGACCTTTGCACGGAACTGTATTTTTTTGTCAATACATCAGGAGGGTAGGTGACGCTTTGGTTAGCATTATGGCCTTGCAGTAAGGAGGCTCTGGGTTCAAGCTCTGGCCAGCAAGCACCACCCCATACTTGCGCAGAGTATAAAAACAGGAGACGGAATCGTAAGTTATTACATTGATCGGAGATGGGGAGGGACAATATATTTTCTTGTAATGTTAGCTGTTATTGTCAAATACTGATGCTGTGGACTTTGTAATGAAGTCTGTGAGGATACCTATAGCATCCAAAAGTGAAGCAAAAAAACTCCTTTTCCATCATACAGTGACACCCAGGGCACCTGCAAAGACGTCAATATATGATGACTTTATAGTGAGACCAGGCTTTTCTGTCAGAGATGCCATTCTTCACATTCAGCAGTAATTCAGCGTTTTATACAAATTGTGCCATTGATATTCCCAAGTTCCTCTTCTTTCCTCATCTTACTCCCTGTCTTTCTCTGTGTCCTCCCACCTCATATAAAATAATGCAGTCCTGAAATTAGGCATGCATAAGATTTTTACATCATAGGATCTGTTGTAAGAATAATTAGATTAAAATAAATTATTTCTTAATTATGGAAGGATAAAAAAATGAAAAACACGGACAAGCATATATATGCTGTGAATTGGCACTGAAAAGATTTGGTTCAGGTTCCATCTCACTCACCAGCTGGCCACAAGGTGGGCAACTTGAGAGCGCCCAGAATCGATTTACTTCACACTGGTACTTTTAGTCAGGGTTCACAGCATTAAAAAGGTGCCACTATCCTGCGGACAAACATTCAGAGAGGACCCTAGGATTCTGGCCTCTCATCCTTCAGATGCCATTCATAATTTAGAGTGTTTTGAGTTTCTTCATAAGTCTGTGAGGATTTTTGATCAATGACAATGGACAATTCAAAAGTTCAGCAAGCCAACCACACTGATCATGTCCACAGAACATAAATAAAGATTGGAAAAAAATGCATAAAATAGAGGATGTGATCAGTGAATTAGGATGTGATGTTATCTGTGGTATTTCAACTATGCATTTAAATCAGTGTTTTTAAATCATTCCTGTGCTATACATTGCAAAGGAGCTTCACAATCAGGGATTATGCTAGTAAAGGAGCATTGATCTGCAGCATCCCTGCACACACAGCGATAAATTAGCTCTGAAAAGCAGTTGAAACCATAATGACAGCTGGACAGGCATGACATGTTTAGACCTACGAAGGAGAGTCTCCATGAAAAGTATGGAACACCATCCTGGTTTTCCGGTGGAAAAATAGGACAAATTTTGCAATATTATAAAATCAATTCTAGTCATTGATTTGAGGTGCGTGTCAAGAAAGAATGCCAATCCCCTAAGTCTTTGCTGAACTTAAATTGAACCATCTTTGTAATTATTTCAATAACTTGAATTATATATGTTTGGTCCAATTAGAATGGTTTCATAAGGTTTAACCTGATGGGGATCACTGAACTGTTTATAATTAATTTTTCCTAGCGCTGGCGGGATCAGTGCCCGAAGAGGTAAATAGTTTTTACAAGCTCAAATTAATTAGTTCCTCATTAATGTTTTAATTTCAGTGAAGCATGGTATAAGAAAAGATATACAGTAGCTGAAATATATTATAAATGTGGGGTATGCACAAGGGACAGCACAAATCCCAGAGTGAACCCCAGAGGAACATATTATAAAGTTGCTCTTAATGATGACCCAACATCAGCAAGAGGGACGATATGGGGCATATGGGGAAGATACGTAAATTGCTCATAGGCCTTCCCACAAGGGCCTCCATATGACTGGATTCACTGCAGCAGGAGGCCTAAAGCAAAGCTCCCTATGAAAAGAAATAAGGTCAAAACCTCTATGAACAAAAAATGGTGTGCAGACTGCTATTCTGATCCCATGATCATCAAAACTAGTCATTGCAATAGCACATTTTAAAATAATGAGGGAAATGTACTGCCTATGAAGAAGACAAAAAGAAACACAGAGCTGACAACAAACTTGTTCATTTGTAACAAAAGATTAAGTGCAACCCTTGTGTGCAGTACATAGAGTTTATATTTTATTGGAAATCATTTTCTCTGCTTGAAACCAATTTATGCTTGCCTCAAAATGAATTTAGAAAGATCAAATCCTTCATTTCCCGGTTTAAAAGGTTTCTGCCGTGGTTTTATTAATGTTTCATAATAGTTAAACATGCTGCAAAGGAGCAGACAAGAGCATGTTATAGGCTATCTCAATACTTAAAAATGTGATAAGGTCACAGCAGAGGTGGCATTAAGAGAAAAAGAATAAATGTAGAGAATACGCAATTCAAAACGAAGTGATGGCTGTTATCTAGTCTGTTTGTTCCTGTGCCCTTTGCAGATTTTAGTCTATCCTCAAATACAGGGTTCACAGACAGAAAACTGCACCACATAACCCTGCCTCCATCACCCTGACTGACGACCTTTCACTCCACAGAAAGGGTGTATTTATTATTGAATGTAAGTACAGCAAAAGCACACTGAGCAAGTGCCTGACCTTTGGACAGGAGCACATTCCACACACATGGAATTCGGTTGGTGAAGGTGTTTTCATGAAAGCCCTGTCCAATAGAGTGTTTACAGCAACCTCTACAAAAGAGCCTGCACCTAGGCCAAGCTGACAATCTAGCTTCAGGAAATCAATACTAAAAACCAGCCTTTCGTACGTTAGCACTTTCCCCGCCGGTGTTTTTTTTTTTTTTTACTCCTTCAGACCACAATGATGTTCTTGGGATGGGAAAATCCAACACCTGATAGTGTGGATTGTTTTAGGCGTGATTGTATAGTTCATTAGGAAAGATGATTGTGAACAAGTCAGGACTAATAGAAGTTGTAAAGGGATGTTCCTGGCACACCCGATTTTCAGTTCTGGCTACGCCACTGCCCTAAAACATTCATCACAGCCATGCCCATACAGTCCATGAGAAAGTTCCGATAAGTTTCTGTTCCAGATGCAAGTTTTGTTTTCAGATGCAAGTTTTATTTTCCCCTTCAGACAGGTGGATACTTCAAACAAGCATTGTGGAGGCTTCAAACCTCCAATTTTGAAATATGACTTCAATTGTAAAGATTGATTCTGTGTTCCCAGGGACTTAAAGCGAGACAAAAAACAGATGTTGTTTTGTGTCTGTGTGGGGTATTGAGGACAAATCACACTTAAAAAATAAGCAGCCTATACTGTAAATTTTGAACTGCAGTAAACAGCTAGAAACTATAGAGAAGCACATTATCCATTTGCAGCCTGGGGAAAAATAAAACATTTATTGGAGATCTTAATCATTTTTATATATTTATCATGCTTGGAAATTTCTTCACAACCTGTACTGAAACACACGCTAGAGATTACGTGTTTTTACAAAATGGCAATATCACTGACCCCATCCGTGATGGCAGCCAACATTCATTGCAAGAAAAAAGATTATTATCAGGGTTAAAAGGGCATGTAATTAGCATTTGGCCATCAGAGAGCGTTATAAAGATAGCGCACTTATAGTAATGACAGTCATGGAGAGACTTCATGGGTGTTCCTCATGGTGCTATACTTGGATCTTCATCTTTTGTCCCATTGAGCACATACCAGTGAGTAAAGTTGGATTTTAAGAGTTTGTTTCCAAAAAGCAAGAAGTTCCATAATTACAAAAATTGAGATAATACCATAAAGTGATTGCCCTGTGCTTCTTACACATGGTGCAAAATCAATTTTTTTGGAAATCCATGCTAAAAAATGAAAATCATTGCATTCTGTTTTTATTTACATTTTGCACAGCGCCCCAACTTCTCTGAAAATGCGTTTGTGTGAAAGTAACTTCGGAATCAAGTTTCCATGGCATGGCATTTTTACATTACCATTCATTCTAGAGAGGGATCAGGATAATTTGTGGTATGTGACTTATTATAGATGTAAGATTTATACTGCAAATTCGCAGTATGCATTTTATTTTTTTGGACAGCAATGAAATCAAAAGCCAGTGGTTTGGTGATGATCTTGTCCAGGTCCACAACTGTTGCTCCTCGAGTGAGGAGAGTACATTCTCATTACACTGATTTATTTATTTATTTATTTAAGTCTTAAGGAATCACCACAAACAGCACTGTTTATGTCGCCCATATCCCCACTGCCACAGGACATGTCTATACAGGCATTCACTGTTCTATCATAAAAAATGTTACACCAGTTTAGAAAAACTGTCTACAAATATAAAAAAGGAGCAAAGGAGCTTATTGATAAATACAAAAAGTTCCATTTCCAGTTGATTTCTTTTAAATTTCTTCCCAGCTACAGGACAAAAGGATGAAGTCAAATTTAGGTTTTGATTGAGCAAAACCACAATCACTAAAGGCAGGATAGTTCAGAGTGGAAGCGACATTAATAATAAGCAGTACTTTGTCAGACAAAAATATAAATGCAAATTCCTAATTCAGATGATGTTCTGACCATAATGCTGAGTACATCAGAGTGACCGACTTTATTTTAAATTCGAGTTTACCAAATGTTGTGGATCTATTCATATCACAACAAGATATTATACGATTCATTGAACCACCAAACTAACAGCATAGCAGGTGTACGACATATTGAAAGCACGCCTGAAAAATTGTTTTAACTTCGAAATCTCTAAACCACCATTCAAAAACCATTAATGCAGGTAATTTTTATTAATTTGACTACTAACTTGCCACCTGTCTTTTTAAAAGAGACTTAACCTGCAGAAATTGATGTTTTATGTCTTGTTAAGCAACAAGGTGAGACTGGATAAGACATTGAGCTCCTAGGTGGAAAAATAGTTCATGCCAGAATCCCACATGAGTCAAACTCAACAAGCATTAAAAAATGGACCCATATATGGATCGAACAAATGCAGCTGCTGTATTAAAACCCGTGTATCTTTAGGCCTATTTTAAATTCTTGTGCAGGTCTAAAGGTTTCCAATGATCCTAAATATGCTCTGCTGAATTACACGTAAGTGTGTATAAAATGATCCAGAAGATCTTAATATTTTAAATTTGAAGTAATGCTGTGGCCATAAAAACATGGCGTTTTGGATTTGAATAGTTCTCTCAGTATAAATGTGATGTTGCTTCAGCAAAGTACTGCAACCAGCAGATACAGAATATATATGAGGCATGGCCCTACAATATAAAAAAAATGCTTTTTTGACTTTGAACCCGCTGAAGTGAAACGTCAGAGTTTAAAAGGTTGAATCAGTTCTGTAAGTTCAGAGGCCTGCATCATCTCTGAGGCAAAATTGTGATGGGCAGTGATAGGACGCCAGGTGCCGCGACCAGTGGGAGAAATCAAAGAGAAGCTCAGCTAAGAGACACAGAAGAGGTACACACCTCTGGTAAAAGCTTGAGCTTCCAAGGACGAATACATGTCCGCAACACAGAAGCAGTGCGAGAGAAAAAACAACAAGAGAGAAGAGAAAATTTCTAAAAGAAACAATTTCTACCAATAAATAGAATATAACAAATCACTAGGAAATCTGACAAGAGATTTTCTCTGGCCGAAGTGCTAGAAACAATCAGACACTCTAGCAATAGGCGTGGCGAACCCCTGGCCATATATATAGCGTCTGGAAAACTCTGCCCCAGCTCAATCAGCCAGCTGGGCCAGGAATTTGATGGAAAAGACGCTCGATATCTTCCCGGACGATAGAAAAAAAAAGGTCCAACAAACGCCCGCCTAAACCATGACAGGTACCCCCCGCTAAGGGACGGCACCAAAAGTTCCCAGAGAACCCCATGCACGGAACTCAGAGATGAGGCTGGGATCGAGGATATCCCGAGAATGGACCCAGCACCCCTCCTCAGGCCCATATCCCTCCCAGTCCACCAAAAATTGGGCTCCGCAACCCACACGCCTCTCGGCCAAAATGTGCCGCACAGTATAAACCAGGCCCCCCTCAATTATCTATGGCGGTGGCGGAGGCTTGTCAACCGGAGCCAGGATGCTAGTGCTAACCAGTTTTAGCCCTGAGACATGAAATGAGCAGTGGATACGCAAGGACGTGGTAAGTTTTAACCTGATAGTAACAGGGTTGATCCTCCGCACTATTTTAAAAGGGCCAATGAAGCAAGGAGCCAACTTTCGTGAAGCCACCTTTAAGTGAAGGTCCCGAGTAGAGAAGCCAAACTCTTCGGCCAACCCGATAAGGGGACAACTGGCGCCTTCAATCAGCAGCAGTCTTCTGTCTGTGCCTTGATCGCAACAAAGAGGACTGGACCCTGGCCCAGACAGAGCGACAGCATCAAATAAAATAATTGACAGAGCGGACTTTAGTAACCCTTTCAGTCCCAGGAAAAAGGGGGGGGGGGGGGGGGGTTGATAGCCCAACTGAGCCTGAAATGGCGAGAGGCCTGTGAAGGAGTTGTTCAGAGAATTATGGGAATATTCAGCCCAAGCTAGAAAACGACTCCATGATGATGGAATATCAGCCGCTAAACATCGAAGGGTATTCTCCAGAGACTTGTTCGTCTACTCTGTCTGACCATTCTTCTCTGGATGAAAGCCAGAAGAAAGGCTCACAGTGGCCCCCAACAGACTGCAAAAGACCCGCCAGACCTTAGCCATGAATTGCGGGCCCCTGTCTGAAACCACACCTTGTGGGAGACCATGCAGGCGAAAAATATGGTCCACAACAAGAATGGCCGTCTCCCGTGACGAAGGCAGCTTTGGCAGTGCGATAAAATGGGCGGCCTTCGAGAAATGGTCAACCACAACTAAAATGACAGTGTTGCCTTTAGAATCAGGCAAATCCATAGTAAAATCAAGAGCGATATGGCTCATTGGGCCTTAGGGACGGGTAACGGCTGCTACAAACCAGAGGGAGGGAGGTGGGAAGTCTTATTTCTAGCACAGAAGCCACACGCTGATACAAACTCCCGGATATCCATCATGCTGGGCCACCAAAAACATCGGGCCAAAAACTGTTTGGTCCGATGAACCCCCGGCTGACCCACCAGACAGGAAGAGTGCCCCCACTGGAGAACCTGTGCACAAACCGAAGGCGGAACAAACAAACAACCAGGTGGTTCCCCACCAGGACTGGGATCGGACCTTAAGGCCCCCCACACATCGGCCTCAATGTCCCACTGAGCGGGAGCCACAATCTGATCAAATGGGATAACCGGTTCCAAAAAATAGGGTCGTGACCAGAGTGGTCACAAATCCGCGACAAGGCGTCAAGCTTGGTGTTTTTAGACCCTAGGCGGTAGGTTAACGTAAAGTTGAATTGATTAAAAAATAACAACCATCGCGCCTGCCGGGATTACGTCACTTAGTCTGTTGAATGTATTGCAGATTTTTATGATCTGTCCAAACCACAAACAGATGCTCAGCCCCCTCCAAATAATGACGCCATTCCTCTAATGCCAGCTTAACCACTAGCAACTCTCGGTCACCAATACTATAATTCCGTTCGGCCGCCGACAATGACCGGGAGAAGTAGGTGCACGGGTGTAGCTTATTGTCCCGAAGGGGGTGCTGGGACAAAATGGTACCCACCCTGACTTCAGAGGCATCTACCTCCACAACGAACAGGAGGGAGGTATCAGGCAAAACAAGAATGGACTCTGAGCTAAAACATTTCTTCAACTCTTGAAAAGCAGCCTCGGCTGCTGGGGACCAATCAAACGGCGAGGAGGCATTCTTCTAGGTAACCACAATAATGGGGGCAGCTACTGTGCTAAAATTATAGATAAACCTCCTATAAAAATTGACAAACCCCAAAAACCGTTGCACCTCCTTATCGTTTTGAGGGCCAATTCCTGACTGCTGCCACCTTATCAGGGTCCAAATAGACCGACCCCTTCGACACAATAAAACCAAGAAACGAGACAGTCTTGGCAAGTAAAACACATTTCTCAGCCTTGACATAAAGCTTGGCATTAAGGAGGGCCTCAAGCACTCATCTGACATGTTGTTTATGCTCTGAGAGCATTGAAGAAAAAATCGTCAGAATATCGTCAAGATAAACAAATCTCTCCAACATATCTCAGAGGACGTCATTAACGAGTGCCTGAAACACAGAGGGGGCGTTAACCAATCCAAATGGTAAGAGGAAATATTTGTTGTACTCGTGTAAGACCTCACAAAACAATACCAACGACGGAACATTGCAGCGAGGTGAAGGTATCACGTGTTCTCTGGGTCTAACTTTAATTAGGACATTCTTCTGGCTGGGGTGAATCACAATAAAATGAATAATCTTCACCGTCTTTGGACGGGGCATGAAAACGCAATGGTTAGAATTAATCTGACTCCAATAAACAGTTAGCATACAAAATTTAGTGGTATCCTCGTTAAAAATCTGACTCCAAATTAGAATTAGAATTGATAGTTTTGGAACAGCATGTGCGAATCTCGAGACAGTGATAACCAGTTACTTAGACTCTAAGGACAAACATGAAGTGACTATACCTTGAATTCCTAACAGACAACCACCGCCGCTACATTACTGTTCTTGGGCATTAACACCATGTTCGAATCCTAGTTCGTTGGTTAGATTAGCGGTTGGAAGACAACCATCATTGCAATAGCCTCTGCTGGTATATTACAATGAACCTAGGATTATATATTAGCCTAAGGGTTCTTCAGATTAAAACTCAGAACCAATATATATAAATTCTTACAATAGGTAGATCATGCTCGCCTAAACCAACTTAACCAACCAATTCCCACACCGGGCCGCTGGCCAGTCGTTCCTCAGTGAGGATAGGCTATTCCCCTCGGTATTCGCCGAGACGGGGCTAAGAAGAATAAAAAGATTAAAAGACCACGCAAGCTAGAGAAGGAATAACAATAATTTAATTACCAGGTAGGTACAACTTGGATGAAACAAATCAACACTAAGCCAATTACCAGTTACATATAATTTAGAAGGATTTAGAATATTTTCATACCTGGAAAAGATGAATGGCCACGTTCCAGTCGGGGAGAACTCAAATGCCCCTTCGCTCCGCAGAGCAAGGCGTTATGTGACTTCTCCCACTTACCTATTCACATGTCAGATCACGACCCGCAAAGATGACCAAGAGAGAAAAAGCCCCCGCCCCCTTAGGATCTCGTACCTTTAAAGATTCAAACCACGCCACTGAACAAGGTAGAGGAAAGGGCGGCCGAATCAGAGTTTTACTGGCCTAGGTGATAAGATTAATTTGCATAGAGAGGAGGCTAGGCAGTTGCCCAAATGAATCTCACAAACAAGATGAACCATAATTCAAAGGGAAAAGAAACATGTTCCATTCAACTCCTTGGACTCCCTGGAGAATAAAGAGACCAAACATGATAGGAATATGTGCTAAAATGATGCAGTTGTCATGGAAAAGCCTTAGAGTGGAATATTACAGTCCAATAGTGTGATAAATATATATGAGGTTCCTTTCTAGGATATTGAACATAAACATTATATAAACTTGACAGAGATTTAAGCCGATTAATGTAGCTGGGCTTTAACTTCAATGAAACCAGTGATGGAACTCTGAGGAACACTGGGTAGCCTGGACGTAGTGGCTCCGGCTTCCTGGTGTGAACAGAATAAAAGATGCCACTCTCTCCAGCAGGCTGTAGGATTATAAAAGTTTACTGCTTGCTCTGAATTGTGTCAGATCACCCAAACATTCAGATTTTACCCGCGTAATGGGCACGTGTTCCAACAATATGATTTTTGACATATATTGTGAGCCAAATCAAATATTCAGGTATTACACCCGTCATGCGCATTAAACCCCTTTTTCCATTCGTCCCCTTCCCGAATGCCAACTGAGTTAAAAGCATTTCAGAGATCTAGCTAGGTAAAGAATGACGCCTCCTGCAGACGTTCAAACGCGGAATTCATCAACGGAAGGGGGTATCTGTTTTTAATGGTGATCTTATTCAAACCCCTATAATCAATACAGGGTCTCAGACTACCATCTTTTTTTCCCACAAAAAAAAACCCTGCTCTGGCAGGAGAAGAGGATGGCTGAATAAAACCATTAGCAAGAGACTCGAATATTTACTTGCATGGCCTTACACTCAGCGAGTATAGCGAACCCCTAAGGGGAGTAGTACCAGGAAGGAGATTGATCTCACAACTGTACGGCCGATGAGGGGGTTAGGTCGAGGCTCGTTGTTTGCTAAAGACCTTGGCGAGATCAGCATAATCATTCGGAGACAGATCAAAATTCAAAGCAGCCCCCAAACTCTCCACCTGTTCAGGTCCTGCCATATCAATGACCGAATCACAGTCAGAGAGATCCTCCAAATCACAATTATCCTCAGGCTGCTGCCAGTCAAATTGAGGATCCCACTCCAACCCCTCCTCCACCTCCTCTTCCCGTCTAAGAGGGCTGTATGAGACAAAATCAGCAGAATCACTCGCGACATTTGCCTCTCCCCTAGGTTGATGCCCGGAACTACCCGTCAAACTCTCCCTACAGTGGCGCCCCACAGGACAATAGGGCTAGTCTGACTACCCCAAAAGATGTGAGGCTTATATTTCCGTAACCACGAGTGCCCTAACACAACAAGAAAAACAGGGGAACAAATAATAGAAAATCGGACCTCTTCAGAGGCAACCGAAGGAAATGAACATGGTTAGTGGTTCAGAGACCTCAGTTATAATTCCAGAACATAGCAGGCAAGCATCCAAAGATTTAACAGTACGTGAGTGTAGCAGAGGGTGTAAACAATCCACGCCCCCTAGAGTCCAAAAAAACCTCAACAGGAATTATCGTCCATTCACAGTCAATGAGCCCAACTACATAAGTTAGCATCAATGACTTTGGGAAACGCACCGCTGGTTGGGAGAGAAGGGCCTGCTATCCCATAACTATAGTTCTGATTACAGATGATTATGGCCATTCAATCCAGAGATAACAGTCAAAACGGGTGCATGTTCCTAAAATTAGGATTAGAGAGTTAGCATCAGTCCTATACAAAAGTCAGCTTTTGTGGCACCTTCTCAGCAGATGTGAAGCTTGACCAACAATTACCAAGCAGAAAATTACAAAAAGTGCAGCACGTTAAGCATAATTTTGTAGTTATTTCCACAGCTGCTGCATTGCCTTCAGTTTCTGACGCCAAGCTAATTAAATTGAAAGACACCTTTTCGAGGGCAGATTAAGAAAAACTGTACTATAAACTCAGAGTAAAATACATAGAGTTATGGGAAATGAGATGGGTACATCATATTAAGAATCAATCATTGGTTGCCACGTCACTGCCAATAGGCTGCCAGCAATTAGAATTAAGACACATGGAATTAGATAGTCTTAGACACAGTGGGGCTCATTATTAAGCGACACAGGAGATATCCTCAGGCAAATTTATATCAGATGTAAGGGTGCATATCAGAAGCAGTCAATCCTCCTTGGGCCAGCCTTGTGCGCTGTAGGTTTGATAAGCGACTGAAGGAATTCGTTCAAGTCTCCTCTCCAGCATTTTCTCTCCTGCCTTTAATTTAAAGCTATTTGCCTCTGCCAATGTGAGTTTCAAGAAGACTGTCACTGAACATGCCTTCTGTCCAATTGAAACCGTTTGAATAAGCAATGAAGCCATCTGTAGCTCAGAACCGAACAGACAGTTTTATTGCTCCCTGAAGGGAATTTTTGTTTTGAAGCAATTATAAACATAGAAATAATAAAGTCTTTTTAAGGCAATTTGGTTATTTCAAAAATTTAAGAAGACTTGATCCTAAAACTGAAACATCCTACATAAAAATCAGGGCAATCAAATTGATCTCCTAGTCACAATTTTTATCAACAAATATATGATGTCATGGTGATTACAGTAGCATGTGATTTTGAAGTGGTTTTCCAGAAAATGGTTCGTTCAGCTCTCCCGCAACAAATTCTACCATTGGTTTCTATCAGACAAGATAGTCTAAATATGAGATAGCAGCCTACAGCAATCTGAGTGCTGGATATGTTATGTTTAATTTAGTTGTGATTTCACCAGATGATAAAGCGCAACTATAAAGCAAGCTATTATTAACTTTTGACCATAATCGAAATATAATTATCTGAGGATTTCTTGTTTGCTTACCAGTGATTAGGGTCAAATTTTAGACTAGAATATTATCTTTGGGTTATTAGTAGTTTCGCTATGCATTATTGCCTTGCTGTACCAAGGCTGGCTAAGTTGTCATGTAGCTTGTATTTAAATATAACATTTTGAGTTTCCATGCACCCATAATAATAATTCAGGCATTGCCCTGAGACACAGGATTGTTTGCTCATTTGCCATGTTATGAAGAAAAATGTGACAAATCAGAACAGCCTGAACAAGCCATTTATTTGTTCAGTATCGACAATCCCTTCCTTCCTCCAACACTATTCATTGCAATAATGCAGCAAGGTCTTTGCTGACAGAGACATGACTCAATTGCTTGCAACATAGGAGTAATGATAAATGACTGAAAATGACAGCAATCAACATCGACCCAGGCTGGAAAACTACAAGACTTTTCAATGCACAAAATTCCAAAAAAACCTCCCACCAAACTTTGCCAGCTCGATCGCGTCTCAGCCATTGTTTGATTACCCCGGGAGGTGCACTGATCTCTGCTTCCAGCACCATTAGTGAGATGGCTGGCTGTGAAAAATAATTGGGAGGGGGGAAGCCGGATCGGAAATCAATTCATTTCATCTCTCTTCCACATCTGACAGCTGCTCTAACCCATAGTATAGTATACCAGCCCATTGGGTTTCAGTCAGGGCTTCTCTGTCCTTGGAATGGCCCTGGCTTCCCTCTCCAACTCACTGGTGCCAATTTGCATGTCCCACACTGGCAAGCCATTTCAGGAGCCAGCGAGGCAGCCATCACACTACCGGCTGCACTAAAGCTGGGAACGGAAGCTTCAGCCTGGAATCAAACATTGGTCTGCATTTGTTTGGCTCTGAGAGGGCTGTCAGAGGAGTCGCTAGGCCATATAATCAGGCCCACTGTCCTGTTTTCAAAATTATGAATAACACCAGTCGCTTGCTGTGTATCTACCTCCCCCACAAAGGTATCCTGCGTTTTTACTAAACCCTTATTCCCCATGTAAATTGCTTTGATTTGGGGCAGCCAATTGCTCAGTCTCTGGGACTCCAAGGATCATCCAATTCCCTCCCACAGCTGAATGTCATTATGGCACAGCTTCCGTATTCTGATAATCTCTCGACAGCGGAGCAAACTGAATGTTCATATTGCGGTGCATAAGATGACTACGCAGCCAGATACAGCAGACAGAGGGTTTGTTACATGGCAGTATGCAAAAAAATTAAAAAAATAATAATAATAAAATAAAGCTACTGAGTGTGTGTGCTTTTTTTTTTACGTTTATTACAAAAAACCTTGCAACATCTGCAATTATACAATGCAATGTAAAAACCAAATTTCACTATCATGCACAAAATGGTCTGTGTGCTAAAGCAATATGTGCTAAATGATAATGAAGCGACAAAAGGTTTTTTCTGGTTATAATTGGTCCATGACTGCTGCAAAGGAATATGTCTTACCATGGCCATCAAGACAGACAGCAAAAGTATAACCCTGTCCTGAGCATCAACCTGCCTCTCCTGTCCTGGACAGCGCGCGCTACCTGTTGTGTCCCTGAGATTGGCTGATGCCACTGATCTTCCTCGATAAACTTTTCTTAACATGCAAATAACATAAACCATTGAGGAAATTTTGAATGAGTAACACAGCACAGCCAAATCTTAGTGCTGTTAGGTACATCAATGAATAAAAAGCAGACATTGCGAAAGAAAAATTGAGGAAAATATGAAAATATAAAAAGATATCAACATTAGAAATTCAACAACGTAATTTTTAACCTTTGTTAAGCACCAAACTGAACTGTAATATTTATGGATATATTCTGGATAACTTCTATGCTTTTGAACCCAAATCTCCCTCAACTTACTTGACTTTTTCCTTCAACATTTAAAGGCAGGGTAGGAAATTTATTTCAGAGGAAATCTTTATAATATTTTTTGAATTTCTTTTTACCTGTTGAAAGTAATCAATACATCAAACGCTCCCAGTCAAATTAAAGACTGTCTATACACACTGAGCAGGCCTTCAAAGTTTCCATTCGGGCTGATGGCAAAACTCCAATCAGGACAGCTCTTTTGGAAGGAGGCGAACCTTCCTGTATATTGTGCTCTCTGCTTGTGCATAGTGTGTGACATTCCCACTCCTAAAATGGCAAAGAGCCTGAGGTACCTCAAATAACAATAAAGTCTTGATAGCACCAAGGATTGCAACCGACTGAAAATCCCTCCCCTCATCCTCCCCTTTCAAGTGTATAGGAGAACCTACAGTGGCCGTCACTCTCACGAAAAAACACAAAAGGCCCTTTACAGAACCAGCGTTTGTTATGTTCCCCCTGTGGTGCTGTATTGAAACATGATGGTGCAATATGACAGGTTTGGCGGAAGAGGACCCGCCCTGTCTGATGATATTAAGGGCTCATTCCAAGGTAAGGAGAACACGACAATTATTATTTTCAGGTGATTATACTGTTGTTTGTAAAAATGTAAACAAATGAATATCATATTCCAATATTTCAGCCAATAGGTCCCCCTAAATCTTACACACTGGTCCTTTAAGAGCCATGTCCCACTTGTCTCCAGCCTGAATTCTACTGTAAATACTGTAAGTAAAACAATTCCAAGTAACCTAATTACATAGTTGGGATAGCTCATTTTCTTTCATGATTGGCATGTTTGTTAATGGATGTCACATAGCCTTTCAGCACATAAACATTTCCTCCATTTCAAGTTTGCAATAAGAACATTTATCTATAACATGCAAAAAGCAAAAAGTTGGGACTCTTCCCAGATAGCAAGCACCTCCGCTTCGGATCTGCCCCGGCTCTGGGCCGGATCAGCTGGAATCGGCACTGAGCCGGGCCAGATGGGGAGTGGAGGTGCTTGCTGCCTGGGTTGTTCCAGGGAGGGATAGAGCAGGTAATGTGTTTTGGGTTTGTTCCATTAAAGAACTACATCTGTTACATATAGTTGGACCACATTTTTGCCTGAGGTCGCAAAAATCAAAACAGTATTCCGTATTCAAAACTGCACGGTATTAAAATGCCGTCAGAAGCCAAAGGACAAATACTAGCAAATAATTTGCTGTGTATATTTGCAGTCGCAATACGTTGTTTGTTGTTGCAACAGGACAGGGAATAGGGATTGGTAAAACAGTGGCGCACTGTATATTGTGGGGAAGTACGCACAACTTTGTAACATCTGTGAACGCAACCCATAAAGTCTTATCTTTGGTCAATGTTGCTGATACCACTTAGCAAGCTAGCGTGGCAGCAATGATCACAAGGACAACTTCAACCGCGCTTATTGCTTACATTACTTGCATTCAGATTTGTTTACACTCACATTGCGATGTTTTTTTTCCGAAGTGAATAATACATCTAGGGGTTGGGTAAGCTTTGAGATGAAAGCTAATGAAGCGCTGCGCTCTGCTCTCGGTTCATCTGTCGGCAGTTATGCTGTGCACATTCACATCTTTTGGGGAAGTGGCTTTGGAGGGATGACTCAAATGAGGGGGCGTTTTATTCTGCTCGCTACTTTCAAACTCTGTA
Source organism: Gymnothorax reevesii (assembly GCA_029721435.1). Taxonomy (NCBI): domain Eukaryota; kingdom Metazoa; phylum Chordata; class Actinopteri; order Anguilliformes; family Muraenidae; genus Gymnothorax; species Gymnothorax reevesii. The sequence continues at coordinate 69,745,853 of CM056585.1, read as the reverse complement.
GCTTACCTTACCTTTAAGACAGTGATCTCTCAATCGATAAAAAAAAAAAAAAAATGCCTAATTTAAAGTGGAAAGATACATTGCTGAGCACAAAATGCTCAGTCCACCGGTATTTCCCCAACCTCACAAGTTTGTGACAAGTGTACTTCAGCTCTGTTGAACAGCGACTGCAGTAAATCAGACTTTGAGAATGAGTCATTTTGGGATTTAGTGAGCGGCAGGAGCAGTCAGCCGCAGGTGCTGAGGATGGTGCGAGAAAAACAAGAAAAGCACTGCAGCATTTCCCTCCCAGTTTTAGAGAGAGCACATGAGTCAGACACATAGGTACACACTGTACATTACATCACGATCAAATCAAGCTCGGCAATCACAGGGGGAAACGCACGTTCTGCAAGGCTTTGAACACCTTGCCATGATGTGGACAACAGTTCGATTGAGCAAAAATGCACACTCAGAAGCCTCGTTTCATTCGTTAAGTATCACATCTGAATACTCCCAGCAACGAGGAGAAAGAAATGCTATGAAGATGATGTGACGTTTTCAGCCACAACTTCCTTCCTCATTATAATTCAACAGCTTCCATTCAGAATTCTAATTGCATTTAATCGAGGGGAGCTATGAATGCCCTTGTGTGTGTGTGTGTGCGTGCGTGCGTGTGTGTGTGTGCGTGTGCGCATGTGTGTGTGCGCCTGTATGAGTGTATATGTGTGCATTGTATGCATATGGGTGTGCGTGTGTGTGTGTGTGTGTGTGTGTGTGTGTGCGCCTGTATGAGTGTATATCTGTGCATTGCATGCATATATGTGTGTGTGTGTGTGTGTGTGTGTGTGTGTTCGCGTGTGTACGTGTGCTTGTCAAAAACTTCTGCTATTCTTCACACACCTCTTATATGCAGCCCGTGAGTCTGGGACTCGCATGTTAACCTGAACCAGAGGGGAGCCTTTCCATGAGCATTCTGGGTTTTTTTTTTCCTTTCCTCAGGTGATTTAAAACTAAATAGTCATGCGTGCGCCTTTTGCCTCCTATTGTCTCTTCAATCAGTACCTGCTGCACCTGAACTACACAGCATCTCGCTGCGCTACTGATCAAAGGAAGGCATTAAAAACCAGGCTTGATTTCCCATCCCCCAAGAATAAGCACTGCCTTTGAGACTTGTGTTGCGTGTACAGTACATGCTTTGACTAGCTTCGTCCCGCTTTTGTTCCACATTTCACCCTGCCCAGAGAATTTATTTTCCCTGTGATGGTGGGCTAATATGGCCATAATGGAAGTGAGTGAGTCAAGATCCTTTCATACTCAATATCTCAGAATGGTACATGCCATAACCCTCTAACTTTCTGTCTGTCCATTATTTTGGAAATTATGCTTGTGGGATGCACACTGCATCTAGTATTTTGGATATTATGCATGAGGAATGACTGAAATAATGTGGAGTTGAAGAAACCTGGTCATTGATATGCATGATGATCTATCTGTTTTCTGGACATTGCTTATTTGAGCTATTTATTTGGCATGCATAATGTCCAATATTTTGGTAGAGCATAGACTCAGATGTATTCCAACAAATAGACATGCATTACATAGGTTATGTGTTTTCTGTTTGTGCTATATAATGAATTTTCATCCTTCAACAGAAAAAAGTCTGATCAAAACATGAACAATATAAGACTACACTGCAAAAAGTGATTTTCAAGAAAGGGAAATTTACTTATTTTAGGACTTAAAACACTTATTTCTATCACCGTTTTCTTAGTAAGACAAGAAATTTTTCCTTGATTTGAGTTATTTTGACTATCTTGCCAATGGAGTAAGTAAATTTCACTTGATAAGTGAAAGTGACAGCCAGCTTGTGAAAACGATGAATACCTTCATCTGACGTCTACAGTAGCCAGCTAGCTCGCTACAAAGCTACATGAAAATGGTGGCAGTGAGCTCTGTAGCTGACTATGTGGCCACTGTACATGCCAAATTATGCTGGCTGGGTAGGAATAATTTAGGGATTACCTTTACTAGCCAGCTACATTCTCTGAATAAATCCTGAGTTTACAAGCAGCACTTCAGCCTCATGCTGTAACATTCGCTTTAAGCTGTCGCATCGCAGGGTCCTGTACAATCCAGTAAGATAGTACGTTGCTTGCTACATAAGATACAAGAAAAAGACACATCAACTCTCCACAGAGTTGTGCGGGATTGCTGAACAGATGATTCAAGTGAGAAGTAAGCTCTCCGATTCATTGCCCATAACTTCATTTGCTGCTATGTGCGTGATCTGTTGATAAGTGTATAGTTATCACCTCCTTTCAACAAGTAACTCATAAATGAATATACAACAATTAGGCTTGCCAGTTATTTCTACAGTTCATCTATCAAGGAAAAGAAAATGGAGAACAGATGAGATCATGCGGAAATTACACTTTAAATGTAATAAGCTATTGTTGCCAAGGTGCTCACTTGGTGCCCAGACACTAAAGGGCGTCATTCAGCAAAAAATAACAAAAGAAACAAACAAAGAAATGAGAATGCAGGAAAACAGCAATAAGCATGTTTTAAGTGTTTTTAAAATACTAAGTGCTCCAGGGTGCCTGTGATGGTGTGAAAATTGTTTCACAACTTATTCAAGACTATCATCACTATTACCAATATCATCATTAAAATGGCTGTTAGTTATGAAGCATACATGGATACGTGGAGGGGGGGACTGCTACCTTTTTCCAACCTCTGCAGAGGGCATGCACTAGCATCATTCAACCTCACATTCATTGTGTTCTCACTCACGGAGTAACCTAACCTCTGACCTATGGGAGGCAACCAAGAACCCAGTGCTTTATGAACGCGATTGAAAGACAACCTTCTTGCAGTGAGCTCACAAGCTGTCCTGCCTAAATGTTAGAAAAAATAAAACAAAGTAGATTTAATTTGAAATTTGAAAGAGCTTTAGTCTTTATCATACCCTAAATTTGTAGTTATACATTTAGTTGATCCTGTGTGCAATGAAGCTTTTGTATTTGTGAAATCGCAATATAAACCTAAAACTAAGGCTTGTGTCTCCCTGCTGGGAATCCAGTGCCAGGATTGGCCCTTTTTCTAAAGGTGTCATACAGTAAAGTATATGTTATGGAAGATTTTATCCTCGGTCACATCAACATGCTTATCTCATGGGCATGAGGAGAAACACGGTGCGAACGCACAGCAACGATGCAACGCAAATCAAATTCCCTGTCGCTCAATGCCAGCAGCCGCTTGTGGGTGTTTTCACGAAATGTCTGGCAGGTCTGGTACACTAGAAGCAAGCAGCTTATGTGGAAATACTGAGTTTAAGTAGCAGACAAACTCAGATATCCTCAATAACCTTTTATTTCAAATTTACATTTTGCTAGCAGAATATTTTTTTGACTTCAATCCAACAACATCATCAGACAGTTATGCAAGTGGCCGTATACATAGCCAGCGTCATTTAAATGACCCTATTCATGCATAGCCTACTCAAGATTACATTGATCAATATGTTTTTAAAATTAAACTGCATATTATAACCCCGCAGTCATGCCCATGATCTCCTCTGCTCTCCAGCATGTATAATTCATTTTCTTATTACATTGGTAGAAGTCAGGCATGGGACAGTCAGAAATCAAAAAATATCAGGAAACTCGATACTGATGGCTATGATTAGCCTCTCCTCCATTTTGAGATTGAAATTTTTGCCTTCTTGCACGATGTTGATAGGCCAGCAGCTGGCTATCAACACTCATCATTTGAATTAAGTTCGGCTCTTATCAAAGTTTGGAGGCTTGCTTCGCCTGTGTTGAGTTGCTTCGGTCTTCTGCGGTTCCCGTGCTGCACTGCACAGGAGCTCAAAAGAAAGTGAATGGGAATGTGTCTCTGCCCTCCAAATTATCATGCCGCGCGACTGCAGTGTGTTTGTGCCATTAGGAGGTGTCAAGACTGTTAAGTGCTCTAATTTCTTGGCACATTTGGATCCTCTTGCATCAATGTGCAAGAAACTCGCTGTCTCAGCTCCACCGTTCGCTTTCCAACAAAAGCTGGACAAGGGAAGTAGACTTCACAAGTCTCCATGACAGAAATGTAAATCTCATTTTTGCTTGGCAACCATAAGCCTGTGAAAACACAGAGGCCGAGAGAGTGGCACGGTGTGCAGGGCGAGGTGCTTAGAGGACTCCATCGATTTGTCGCTCTGCTCGATGACTGTACACCCTCCATCCTTACATTTTGATGTTCACCTCTGAGACAATCCCCATATTAGAGTATTTATGTAATATTAACTGCAAACACACACACACACACACACACACACATATATATATGTATATATATATATATATATATATACTGTATATATACTGTATATACATATATATAGCTGAAGACCACAATGGAGAAATCATTATAGTGACATTTTCATGTTGTGGAGAAATGATGAATGAAAAATTCAAAACCATCGTTGAAACAAAGCACTGAAAAAATATGCAAAATATATAAAATATTATAATATATAATACACTGCCTGGCCTAAAAAAAGTCACCGTCTGGAAATTAATGAACTAATTCTGTAATTGGATCATTATTGCGGTTATTAATCTGTTTCAGTTGGCAATAATCATTTTTACCCTGACTGATGAAGCGCGTCATTACTCATTTCTTAAAAAATCATGTCGGAAGACACATCCCCTGATGGTGGAGAAGATGTTACAGTTTTTCAGAACAGGCAAGTTATTGGCCTGTATTTAGCAAAGAAAACCATTAATGACAAAAACAAGTATGAAGAATCATTTTCGCAAACAAATTTGCCACAACAAAGTCCTGACCTTAAACACATTAAAAGTTATTGCGATGTGCTCAAGAAAGACCACCGAATGGTTCAACCATTATGTCGAGAAGACAAGATCTCGGCCAAAAGTTATGGCATTTCTGATCAAAAATAAATGTTCTGGCGTTGCATATAGTTTTCAAAACAATGACAAAACGAGTATGCACTGTAATCAAAGCTTCAGAGGTTCCAACTAAATATGTGAGTGTGCGACTTATTTTTTTGGGCGGGCAGTGTATTATGTATATTATCATATGTATGTAATAAATAAAATATACAAAAATTACAAAAATGCAAAACATGGACTCTGGTTGTTTTTCCTTTGTGGTCCTCATCTACAACATATTTGTAATATAAAATATATACATACACACGTGTACATATACACAGACAGACAGAAATCGACCTAAAATATATTATAGATATATTTAATATTATATATATATATACCAGTGGCGGGCTTGTGAACTGGCAACTGTTGAGAGTTTTCAGAGTTTCTGTAATGGTAATTTAAATGAATTATTGAAAAACAGGTCGTGATCAGTGACGTGCAGTAGGAGGTTAGTTTGGTGAGGCAGATACCTCCCCTTTGCTTGATTAGCAATCAGACAATTAACTAGTTTAGTAAGACTATTCAGCAGAATGAGGGGCAGTTTAAGTTTCTGTGGCGTTTTTGCTCAGTAGGCTACATCGAACCTGAAATGCTCACGAAACTGCAGATTTGCGAGTATTCGCTTACAGGAAGCCAGAGACGTACGGTGAGGTGAGGCAGTCACCCAAACTTTTATCACAGGATTTTGTGAACCTGTTCGCACGTACTATCCCTGATTGACAATGAAAACAATTAAGACCAAGCCTGTATGAAGCCTGATACTGATAGAGGAGATAATGACTTCATTCACGTATACGCTGCAATACGAGACTGCAAGAATGGAAATCGGAATAATTCTCTTGGTAATTCTGTATATCGTTTAAACATTTTGTTAATCGAATTAAGAAAGAAGACTGAAAATAAACGCCCGCTTTTTGTTTGGGTGTAAAAGCGTGTATTTGAAGGAGAATACATTATATTGGCTATTGATTAAGCATTGAACTCTGCATAAGTCGAACTGTGTTAATATTTTTGATGACATTGCTTCGGCTTCCTGGAAGCAAGTACGCACAAATCTGCTGTTGAGCATTTCAGCTTTGATGTACTGAGCAATAACACCGCGGAAACTTAAACTGCCCGTCATTCCACCGAATAGTCTTACTAAACTAGTTAATCGTATGATTGCTAATCAGGCAAAGGGGTGGTTTCTGCCTCACCAAACTAACCTCCACCGCACGTCACTGGTCGTGATCAATCATTAATTTTAGGGATTGTTTTGAGCCTCCCCAGTTGCCAGTTCACGAGCCGCCACTGATACACACACGCGCACGCGCATGCACACACACACACACACACACACACAGACACATTTATATGTTTATTTCTTTCTCTTTTCCAATTCAGTAACATGTTTTATACTCATCAATTAGTAAAGTTATATAACTAATGTTGGAAGTGACCTATTTCTCTAAAAAGGACTCTGAAATAATGTTTCAAAAGTGCAGTACTTTTATGATGCAAGTATTTAAATGTTTCAAAGATATTTAATGGCAACTGTTTCAAACGAAACTAGCCCACAGAAGTGGGCTACCTGAAGCTATCACTGGAGAACACACTCAATTGCCAATTAATAAATATCTTTTCACATGCAGCTCACAAAAAGATAGCATAGGTCTCCTCCACCAAGTCACAAATCGATAAAGTAGTTGGCTGAATTATTGAAGGCATTCATTTTTATGGAGGAAAAACTGTCAAGCTAGATGTCTCATGACAAATGTGGTGGGGGTCAAGTCACTTTGGGTACGGTGATGAGGGGAGGGAGGTCTGGTGACAGATGGAGAGAGAGAAGCGGCAAATGATAGAAAATCAAGTGCTGCAAAAGGGTTAGCAGAGGAGAGAGGATATGAAGAGGAAGTAACGGCACTCAGCATGAGGGCTGCACACGGAGCTTGGCCAGCTTCACGACATAACAACATTTTGTTCTTTTGCATACAGTCAAGCCTTGCAGCATAATGATTCAAGCATTTGCTCAAGAACTTATGAGAATTTTACTACTACAGTTAGGACTATACACAGGTACTGCATATAATCATAGATATATTTCAGACAACACATGCGGTGAGGCCCTATTATCATTGAGAGATACCCACCAAGGGAACTAAAAGCTGATGGTCCAGTCTGAGTTTTATTTTTATGAGCATCTAACCTAGTTAATCAAAGTAATTGCGCAGCTAGTACCACTGCTGTCTTGTATTTTTAATTAATGCACATTTCCAAATGCAAATTCCTTTCAACAGTGAAACTAAATTGAGTAGGGAGCATTTACACTTGTCACCATCAACCAAAACAATGACCATGTTTCACTTTTTATATTAAGTTGACCTTTAGAAATTTACATACTGTATACTATTCAGCACCAGCATATGGTATATTGTTCAAGATACATAAAAAAATGTTATACATTATTTTACTGCTTATAAACAATGGTGTGCACAAAGGGGAACAAAAAGTGGGAATATACACATATAAGCCAAACATTCTGACCACCCGCCTAGCATGCTGTTGTTCGTCTGCATGCCGCAAAAATTTGCTCCATCAATATGAAAGCCTGGGCCCAAGGTGCTTCAGCAAAACAGCCCAGTTTTGTTTCTTAGTCGATACAGTGCTTCAGAGACGCATTACCTTAGGCATATTACAAATGCTTATATCAAAAAAACAATAATAATAATAATGATGGAAAAAATATTGGTTTGCTGTTCCAAACAGGAGATCAGAAGATCAGAACAAAAAAAGGGGAAATTATTAATCCAGGAGAAAAAAAAACTTTTTTTTTTTTTTTTGGTATTTTGTGTGGTCAACATGGTGCAACAACCTGGTTCATCAGTCTCAAATATGGTTACAGTGAACCCTTAATTTTCAATTTTGTATTCTAACAAATTTGAATAGGCCAAGTGAGTTCTGAAGATACAGGATCAGGGCAGGATAATGATAGATGGAAGAGTATGTCTTTCATGAGAATGCTTAGGCTGAGCAAACAGCTCAAGAATGTATCGGGAGGCTTGGTAAAAGAACAGGCACCTGTTAAGGCAAGCTCAATATAGACCAGAGGAAAAGATGGACAGCCATAGCAAAAGCATAACTTCTTATTCCCACCAGCCCACCAGCAAAAGTGTGAAAACTGGACATTCTAGCTGAGTAAGCAATTTTATATAATGCAAGCGCTTTAGCGCAAATAGTATTTCAAATTGTTTCATAACGACCCTCTGCCTGAGCTATGCATTCTTATAGATATGATTATACAGCGTCATAGAGATCAGTCGAAATAAAATGATATTGATACTCTGTCGTCAGGAAGACTCCAGAAATCAAAATCCATCATAGCTTGAATCCACAGATGCTGCCGGGCTAGCTCACTCAGTCAAGGTGCCGCAATTGCAATGCAGTAGTGACTACTACGGCGCGGGTTCTATCCCCGGTCTTACAAACCAGCAGTGGTTGGCAGCTTTTTCAGAACGGCGCACTATTGGCTAAAGCTCTGTGGGAATGCAAATTGGGAAAGGACTGCTGGGAAGGGAAATTAAAAATAATTGCCTCGTTTGTTGCTCAAGCACCTCCTGTTGGCCAGCCGGGCGCTCGGCAGTGATATTCCGAGCTTGCTCATGTTTGGGTATCCTCCGCCCTTGTTCACCCTGTCTCTCTCTCCTGAGCTGGCAATAGGGGGTTGTATACGAGCGAGCCTTAGTTCTCCGATTGGGAATTCCAAATTCTGGTGGGATTGGAGATGCCAAATAAAAAAAAAAAAATAGTTTGAATCCACAAAACAAGCTACCTTGGGCAAGCATCACCGCAAAACTGATGAAGCTCTCTTTGATGCATAAACATAAGTGGTGCATCTTCCTCATGATAAAGCGCTTACATATACCCTGGGTAGTAGATTGTCCAATATTCCCTCAGGGACACGATAAGCTGGACTTTTGACTGATCTTGGCTAATTTCACTCTGCAGTAAGTGCTTTTGGTCAATCAGCCCAGGCTTGAATTATATCTAATGCATCAACTTCTTTTTATTTGACACAGAGAGTCAATAGCCCGGAACTTTGTATATAAGGACAAATTATAGTCAACAGATAAAAAAAAAACGTGCAATGCAAATGGCCTTTGCTAATAGTGCAAAGGGGTTTTGGAATAAATAGCATTACGCACACTTGACCGGGCTGAAGTGCTGGGAATCAGAAGCTGTATTGGCAAGAGAAAATTTGGTTAGAGCGCCAAGAAAAACCGCAGCAATTTTTCCGCTGGAAACTGTAGAACTTTTGTGTATTTCTTACATTTGTAAAAGCACCCCTTCTGCCATTGGGATTCTTTTATGTTGTGATGGGAGTTGATTGGTATGTTTGGGTCCACACATTTCTCAAGAGGGAATGTCTCAGCAAATTAACTCAAAGTTGAGTGATTAGAAACTTGACTATCCTGCTGGGAGTGGTCTCATCCAAGATGACATGATCCCAAGCACAGGGGGTAACAAGTAACTGAATGATTTGCTGAGGATGAAAATGATGTGAATCACATAGCCGGAGCATCTCGGCCCAAATGGACACCAGTGGGAGATTTGGCATGACAGAGCGCTCTCCACCGTCATCGTCAAAACACAAAATGAGAAAACATTTGGGAAAGTGGCTTTCCACCCTTAAAGCACTGCTTCAGACTTGCAGAATCTAAGCCAAGGCACACAGAAGCTGGTCTGGCAGCTAGTGATGGCCCAACACCCAAAAACACTTTAATGCTGGTTTTACCTTTAATTCCTCATGGATTGGTATATTTGAGTGCTCCTCAACACTCCTACTAATCCAGCGTCTGCAACAAGCTTCAGACACCATATACATGATTGTACAGATCATGCATAAAACCTGTGATTTTTCACAACCAAGAATAGATCAGAGACATAAAACATTGCCAAGCAAATTGCAGTAATGTTTAATGGCCCTTTAGTGAGCTAGTTTTGGAAGCTCCAGGCTGTGCATTTCAGCAATATAGCTCAGTGTCAGAATGACTGCCTTGCGGATCTGTAATGACCACAATGTATTAGAGATAGGGCTTAACATCATTCATCATTGCCAGTACTCTTCTCTGGTATTGGGAATGATATATACCCCCCCCCCCCCCCCCCCCCCCACCACGCTAACTGAGAGAGTGCATGTGACTGTCCCACTGCTGCCTACACAAGTTTTACTGATGACTTGGTTAGAAATCAAAGGAGATCATGTAGGGAGCTCAGAGAACAAAGAAAGCCAAACCTGCTCAGGGTTTCTTTGTATTAGCAGGTTTGAGAAAACCCAAAAACTGTATTCATTCATTAACAGTATCACAAAGGTGGCCCTTTATTTCTTATCAAATATGGGCTTTATTAATAAGCTGTGCGCTCTTTCCCATTAAAGGGCCGGAATGTGAAAAACTGAGCCTGTAGCAGCATGCACTTTTCTATTCCTTGTTAGTTGGATGACCTGCATGAATAATTTAAGAGCTTATTTTGGGGGGGGGGGGCTTTGTTTTTGTGGGGGTTTTTTTTTTTTTTCGCGAAATTCTCTCAAAGTTCTGCTAAAGCCAGCAATATTTTATAAGTCTTGGAGGCATGTTTTTTTATGATCACAAGATGGGGTAAAGTTCCTATGAAATATTGCACTTATTATTTCATCATTCTTTGGAAAAAAAAAAAACTTTAGCTACCTGCGAGATCCTCCAGGAATTAGAAATGCTTTTTTTTCTCGGGACAGGGAGTTGATTGATGAAAGGGCAGTGCTTCTATTTGTTTCAGCCTGGCAGTCAAAACATAACCTGCACTGCGCAGGGTTTGCTGAAAGGGAAAAAGTTATTGTAGCAATATACCCCAGTTAGAGAGGGCATCAGTTTCATAATATGAAAGCCCATGGTTAAAGTTTCATAATATAAAATGCCCATGGTTAAAGTTAGCACACTATCTAAAGTTGTTTACCATGTGCAATTATTGCATCATTTTACATTCTGTCCATCTTTAACCCCTCAGCTCTGACATCTCCCTTAACCCTTTAAGCACCGAATACATTTTCAAGGAATTAAAAATGTAGTTATCCTGAGCTGTTCAAAACCTATCATGTGGCAACTTGTTGAAAAGAGCTCCCCTGTGGGAGCTCTTCAACAGCATCTGACTTTGACATCTTACATCATCGGAGCTGAAAGGGTTAAGTTTTCCCTTAAATCAGTTCAAAGTCAGAAAAATCACTTTTTTTCATATTGCAGGACAATGTCACAAACATATTCTGTATCTGCAAGCTGTAGTGCTTCATTGAGGCTACATCACACGTATATTGACTGAAATATTTAAACCGAGGAGGCCATGTTTTCATGGCCACAGCATTACATCAAAAGGAAAATATCTACTTTTTGTACGTCATTTTTCAACACATTTCCCTGCAATTCAGCAGGACATATTTGGGATTGCTTGAAACCTTGGGATCTCCACTAAAATTTAAAATAGGTCTGAAGTTCCAGCAATTTGAATACAGCAGATGCAATGAGGTATTATGGGGTTATGGGGCTTCTTTGTCATCGCCTCAACATTTCCTGCATTCCGTACAGCACTATGTGGCCAGAACAACTATAAAGGCAAGAAGAAAAAACCCTGAGAATAATGATGTCAGTTGGTTGGAATAAATGATAATTTTTGCAGAAGTACAGTGTTGTTCTTACAAAGAGCCAGATTACAATCACAGTGCTAACCAGCTTCTTGGGAGCGTTACTATGGTTATTGAAGGACCATATGTTCATGATTGATTTCATTCCATTTTTGTCACTGTGCACGGACATTTTTCCAAACAGCAATATCAAACAAGGGAAAAAAATACCTTATTTGTACCCTTAGACTTGGATACAATTTTTCAGACAGATACCTATATGCCCAACCTGTCTTTTCTGGTTCTAATTGGTTAGTTCCTCAAAGAGTAGACAGGGATATGTCTTCAGTTCCGTGGCTCACAAAAGCCAGAAAGTTTCAAATCCATGGAAATGCACCAAAAAATTTTTATTTATTTTTTTTAACTGTCACAGTTATCCAAAATAGTCTTCTCCAGAAACAATGACCATTTTCAGGCATTGGAGTACTATGCTTGCAAATACAAAAAAGCAACACCACATTTGGCAATAAAATGTGCAACCACCAGGTTTTATCGCACCTCAGCAGCCAACAGCACCTTAACACTGTACACTGTCATACACCTTGGTAAAGATGGGCAATACAGACAATACAGGAAAATATGTGTGAGAAAAAAGTGCCCCATTTTACAATCGATTAAAAAACATTAGTAACTGACAAAGAAATACTCCAGTAATGCAAGTTTATAATTTCATTTTTTTTTAATTTTACCACTTATGACAAATTTGTCTCCCGGTACAAAAAAAAAAAAACCCACACTGTAATGCAAGGCCACTCAAATCTTGCCATTGAGTCAAAATCCAGGCCCCCTCCAGGCAATAAATGGAACAGTTATTGCCAATTATTTGCCAGTCTGCTATCACATCTCGCTACCATATAAGCTGAGGGTGAAAACCAGCAGTCCTTGGCTCTACTGGAACATGATTCAGAGAACAGGGCCATAAAATATTGCATGTATTTTTGTCTTTTTTTCTCAAACTTCAGTTGTGTTAATCTGCCATCACACATTACTTGTTCATACACCAATGGCCAATTGCAAACAAAATATGATTCCAATATGTCCTCTAAGATGCATCAGATATCCATAATCTCTGGGCAGGCAGTATTTGAAAAGGAATTTGGAGGATTTTCTTACCTCACCCACCAGTATTGAGTTTTCATATGATATGGTACGTTGAGCAGTGTTGCACAGTGCATACAGAAAACTATTTTCTTAATGTACTTTTGCACATCCAGGGTAGCGCTATCCTCGCCTAATGTAGCATCCCTAACATAAGACAAAGTGTAAACCTCAGGCAACCAAACACTAGGCTTCTTCTTATGAGGCATCTAATTACCCAGTTCACCTGCTAAATGTCAGGACTTTGGTTCTGGATAATTACTTTTGATCCTCTGTGGAAGGGTAAGCACCCAATGGCCACCAATTGAAAGTTTAATTTCTTGGTGCTCTTACCTTCCAATGTTTACACTGCACCAAAAACTCATCCTCAAATTACCCTTATGCTGAGCACATGTGGTACTCTACCCTCAGCTTTAGGTCATTCAAAATTTGATGTAGTTGCACACAAAAGGTTATGATCAGAACTCAAAAAATCCAACCCCAGCAGCAAATTATTTTTTAATCTGGAGCTTTTCGATTGTTTATCTCTATAAAGATGTTTATCCCCAAACTCCTCTTTCAATCCTGGGCTGATCAAACTTAAATGTACGTTTATTCACAACGCATTTTTGATTATAAGTCACAGGCAACAGAGGAACATTCATTTGCAAATGAATCTGGGCATGGAATACTTCATAACCTCCATACTGTATATTATATACATATGAACACCATACAATTGGCTTATAAAAACAAAATAAGAGGCTTACTTCTCATGTCATTGCACAAATGGAAACGGCACTTCCCAATATTGTCACCAGCAGAAGCACAAATGGGCACAACTGATACGCACTGAGAAGGAGATTGTGCCAGAGATCTGTGATAGAAATACTCCCTTAATGCTCATTTTCCTGTACCATGCCAGAGTATTTAATGAAACAGAGCCAAAAGCACCAGTGAACACCATTGGAGAATTCCGGAAAGTTCCAGAACCTGAATTTAACATCATTAAAAATTTTGGAGCAGAAGTCAATAAAAAGCCTCTCAGCATTCCCTAGAATTCAGGATAGCAGCGGGCACAGACTCCTCCCGGAATATTCCAGGTATAAATTACTATGCAGAAAAATGAGTTAGTGGAGGCCGTCTCCACACAGGTGTATATGAAATGGCCTACCTGACTGATTCAGTGGACGCTGTTCGCCTCTGTCAAACGGAGAGTCTAGGCTCTGACCTGCCCAACGTTCTCACCGAGCCTCTTCTCCTTTATGCCTCACTGCCTAATCTGACCATTCTGCACTGATGTTGTTTGTTGCCTTGGTTACCCTTAGTACAGTATGCAGTCTTACATATGCATCTTGGTGCTCTGCAATTCCTTTAGAACATAGCCAGCAGCCACACGAGCGGTGGGGGGAGGAGGGTGTGCATTGCGCATCTCATCGTTTACGCATCCTTCAGCGCCAGCATGAACAAATTTAGGAACGGGCTTGTCTTGTGATCCAGCTTGCACACACCCCTCTGTGGATCTGAGAACCTGCTTTGTCTCGCTTAATTGCTTCATAAACAAATAGAAATCAATCAGCGTTTATCTGAGATGATCCAAGTGATCACATTAGTCAAAGAGAGACCTGAAGCCGACACACAACGGCTCACCGCAGAACCTGCATGAAGTCTTTCAGGGGCAGAGTACTATCATCAGCTACCCCACTGTATGCCTGAGTTCTTGTTGATTGCCCAATAACACATTTAAACCTGTTGGTGTCAGCTGTAATCAGCCATGTTTGACAATTACAGCCACTGCAGTTACATAATATGGCGTGATCTGGCACGCAGGATATGAATAAATACAAGTTGGCACCCATTTTAACCCTTGGGGCACGGAAATGTATTTCAAAGAATTGTAAATGTAATCATTTTGAGCTGTTGAAAACGTATCATGTGGCAAGTTGCCTCTTGATAGGCTTTCAACTACTTAGATTTTGATATCTCACATCATTGAGCACCAATTGTTCAGTTTTGCGTTTTAAAGGTTAAGCATGTCTCACTTTCTGCCCTCTCGTTTTACCTTGATTTCCTCGAGGCAGTATACTGCTGCTCATCTGTCTCATTTGCTACCTTTGCCTGTCACCTTTCACTAATATGCCTCTCACTTTAACCCAGTGGTTCAATAGAACCATCCTGACACTTTGGCCTAGCAGGCATGGCTTCTCATGTATACTTAGAATTCTAGACTTGGCAAGCGAGCCAGTGTATTTGCAATTACTATGACATAGTGTACAGGCTCTGGAATGGAAGGTCAGCGGCCAGCTCAGGGCGTTATTTATTTGTTTTTCTGAAAAATAAAGTAACAGTAACCTCAGAGAAAATGTTCAGTTCTGACAAATGAGTTGTACCAGCAGAACTAAATGGTTGATTGGCCCTCCTCAGCAATATAATGCTTTTTTTTTTTATTGTTGGTATAAGCATCATCACTGAGCCAAAACAAAGGCACTTAGCCAATTTTCTGTACACTGAATACCAACCCAGTCATTAGAAACCTACAATCAAAATGATTATGATTATTTCATATCTATTTCAGTAGAGTTCATTTGGCAGCATTGCTTTCATTTTCTCACTAACTATGAGCAGGAAAACATTTAACAATCACAGTACAGTGATTTGGTGACGGTGTTTGCACAGGTGTTAAAAAAAACAGCTTTTTTTAGGGAGTTACAATTGTAGTTACAATCACACACAACTGCACTCCACTAATGCAGTAGCTCTGCAGTTGATCTATATTATGTATCCCAACAGTAGTGCTTGACTAAAGGTTTTCCCCTTATTAGCAGTGAAAACAGTGTCTGCTCAGACAAGACTGCACATTATTTTCATGGGGTGAAATTTACTCTGTTCTCCCTGCAAGCCTTGTTAACGCTGTGTAGCCCTTAACAGCCTGATGAAACAATGATTCTGCACAATCTTCATCTGATAACAGATCATTTGATCGACAGAAATGTCGACTGTGTGGCAGGGTGAATCAAACAAAGGTGTAAAATGAACTCATTTTCATTTTTCATTCCCCCGAAAGCTGCTGCACGTAAACGTGAGCAGCAAGAGTTTCAGAGGAGTCATCCGTCATGAAATACAGGCTCATCTCAATGCTCCTCTTCAGCCACAAAATAATTCAGCTCTCCGCTTAGGCCTCTGAGTACTAACTGGCTTAAAGATCTTACCCCCAAAAAGGATCACTAATGAGCTTCTTTCTCCTTGACTACCTGCCCATGAGAATGCACAGAATCTTTTCTGTGTCTCTCTCACCCTCTGTATTCTTGAACATGAGGGGGAAAAAATTTAGACTTTTCCCTTCTCCACATGCTTGGCATGCTGAATGATTAAAAAAAAGAGAATGAATTTTATTACCCCTGCCAAAGGTCTCCACGGGCAAGTGAATAAACATTACAGATGATAGAGTGCACCTTATTACGGCACTCAGTGCATGTTTGTGTTGGTGTTGGTTGGTTCTATTGGCTTGCCGATCTGAAGCAGAAATTTTTGAAAAACAATATTTCTGCTATTTGTGACCTGCAACCCCTATTCCAAAAAAGTTGGGAAATGTAACTAAAAACAGAATGCAATGATTTGCAAATGTCATAAAGTGGGATTTTATTCACAATAGAACAACATATCCAATGTTCAAAGTGAGACATTTTACCATTTCATGAAAAATATCAGCTCATTTTGAATTTAATGACAGCAACACATCTCAAAAAAGTTGAGAGAGGGGCAACAAAAGGCTGGAAAAGTAAGTGCTACTAATAAATAATAGCTGGAGGAGCATTTTTCAACTAATTGTGTTGATTGATAACAGGTCAGTAGCATAACTGAGTATAAAAAGAGCATGCTTTTGGACTTTGAGAACAGTCGGGATGGTCCTTCCTCTCTTAGGTCCAGGGCACTATACTCTGTCTGGTACTGTTTTAAATCTAATCTCTCCAACCGAGAATTTCATTAAACAATGGATGATTGTTCATCAAAAAGCTATAAAAATTGATTGTGGTGTCCCCCACGGTTCAATTTTAGGTCCAACACCTTTTATCATCTTAAGACCATCGCCAGAGTGTGATCGTTTTTCTCCCAGGCCAACACAGAGACACTGATGCATGCTTTTTTTTCCTCCAGAATTCACCATTGTAATGCTCTACTTTCTGGTCTTCCAAAGAAAAACTTTGCTCGGTTAAAACGATTTCAAAACTCAAGTTTTGCTGACGTGTGCTGGCAAGGACCAGAAAGAGGACACACATTACACCACACAGCCTTGGGAATTTTTTTCAGGTTTTTGACATTTTACTGTCCAGCCTGTTATCTTCATCTTTTTTTGACACATTACATCAATTTTAAAGTTTTGGGATTGGTGTCTTGTGTGCTTGAGAATTGATTTTAGGATCCTTGGATCCTTGTACTGGTTTACAAAGCTTTGAATGGTCTTAGTCCAACATATTTATGAGATTTGCCTATATCATAGAAACCCTCTGGAACCCTCATTTCTTCCAGTAGTGGCCTTTTAGACATCCCTAAAGTTAGAACAAAAATCCACTGTTAGGCAGCGCTTCATCATTATGGTCCACATATGTGGAACAACCTGCCTGAGGGCCACAGAGGGTGTTGAGCAAACTCAAGACCTTCCTATTTTGCCTGCCTTAAATTGAACTGATATCCTTATTTATTGTGTATTCATTGTTGTTTATTTATATATTTATTTGCTTTCATTCATTTCTTTTTCTAGCTGGAATATTCTTCTATGTATCTATTCACTTATTCATTTACTTATTTATTGATTGATTTTAAATTATTTTCTATTTTCAGTTTTTATCTTGCCTCTGGTGTTTCCTCACTTATGATAGTGTTTCGTCAGATCAAGTTTTTAACATGTGCTGTTCTTATTTTAGTTACTAAGTCTTTGCTTTAAATGTGTGTGTGTGTGTGCGTGTGTGGGGTGAACTCTGTTTGTATGAAAAGTGCCATATAAATAAAGTTATTTATTTATTTAATATTTTCGGTGAAATACCCAAATGCTTTCCTCTCTTTCTTTGAGGAACACTTTAAACCTTTCAAAGATTTTCACCCTCATTTGTGGGCAAATTGGCATTCCTTGGGCCCTCTTTGCTCCTGAAGGACGAAGGCCTTCCTGGAAGCTGCTTTGATCAAAGCAAGATCCCAATAACCAGCTGACATCAGCTGTTTTAAATCACATCATTATATATATATATATATATATATATATATATATATATATATATATATATATATAATTTATTTATTAAATTAATTTTTTTTGAAATCTCATTGCAAGTTCTAGATTGACTCCAACTTTTCTGGAATGCGTTGCAGGCCTGAATAGCAGGGATGACTGCATATTTATAAATAAAATGAAGCTGACCAGTAAGAAAATATTAGATTTTTTGTCTTCATAACTGTCTGTAATGAAACACAAGTAAGTAAGTCAATTTAGAAATCACTGAATTCTGTTTTGATGAGCAGTTTCTATACTGTCCCGTCCAGACTTTTTCTGAGCTGTGGTTGTATGATGAGATGAAATGTTAAAATACAGTAAATCTTGTACAAATGAATACTTGTATCTCTAATCTGGAATAACTTTATGTTTTGAAGCTGAGACCACAAGACAGTGAGAGACCATTGTGTCCAGTCAAATATAATTGTCAATCATACTGACAGTACTGACTATCGGTGTTGGCTCCTGTGCCTTGCGTAGTCACAGACCAGTCACAGAGCCACGCTTACATATTCACTGCCAAAAGTTTCCACATTGGGCTGGTGAGTGTCAGATCTAAACCTTGGAACAATGGAAGAGGGTGGCCTGTTCTGATTGATTTTCTTTTGCATCAGGTGGATGGCCGGGTATGTGTGTGTCAGTTACCAGGTAAAGAGATGGCACCAGGATGCACTATGGAATGAAGGCAAGTCAGCAGAGGTAGTGTGAAGCTCCTGCCAATGTTCTGCAGGGAAACCTTGGGTCCTGCCATTCATGCAGAAGTTACTTTGACACATACCACCAACTTAAAACATTGCTGCAGAAGTAGTGCAGCCCTTCATGGCAAAAATATTCCCAGATGGCAGTGGCCTTTTCCAGCAGAATAATGCACCTTGCCACACCGCAAAATTTGAACAGGGATGGTTTGAGGAAGATGACAAAGAGTTCAAAGTGTTAACTTGACCCCCGAATTCCCGAGAACTCAATTTGATCAAGTTCCTCCAATCTACTGAGGCACCACCTCAAAACGTACAGGACTTAAAGCATCTACTGTTAATATCTTGCTACCAGATACTTCAGGACACCTTCCAAGGTCTTAAAGTCCATGTCTCAACGGGTTTGAGTTGTTTTTGCGAAATGAGGGGTACCTACAAAATATTAGGCAGGAGGCTTAAATGTTGTGGCTGATTGGTGTAAATTCAACTTAAATTAAAAAAAAAAACAAAAAAAAAAAAATACAATCACTATAGGAATACTCCTATCATTCCCTCCAACTTAGGCACTGACTTTAGAACTGGAGTTGGTCCACAGGTGCTGCACTATGGCTGCCCACTGCTCTCAAGAAACTGGAATGGGTCAAATGCAGAGGACTAATTACCCCATGGGCTTCAATAAAATACATCTTATCTGACAAAGCCGTCATGCCAGACCACATAAAAAAGGAGGGGGCTAATGACACTGTGTTCATAACTTTAAAAGGAAAGAAAGAAAACTACCGGAGCCTGAAACTGAGAGCAGAGTATGTGCTGTCCGTGGTCCTGCAGCTCTGCTAGGAGTCGCATTGTCAGAGGTGCTGACTGGAAAGTGCAATACATTCTGCTCCCCTTCTACCAACACCAGCACTGATGCGGAAGTTTACAGCCAAGTACAGGGCTTTATTAACAGCCATAAATATGTTCTTGTTTTCTGGCTACAGGCTACCCATAAAGATCGCTGAACAGGCTGCAAAACCAAACCTCAATAAGCCACCATGTAAATATTATGATCAAAAGTGCAATGATGAGCACTTTTAAATTTTAATTATCACTATCTTTTTTGTGACGTCGTTCCTATTTTCATTATTGTAAATAAAAAGCACTTTGACTAGCATGTATTGCATAAAAAGTGCAATACAAATAAAGATTATTATTATTATTGTTATTGTTGCGGCTGCTGCTGCTGTTGTTGTTGTCTCTTCCATCTTTAATTAGAGAACAGGTGAACAGGCTGTTTGTTTTGTTTTCCCTCAATAATCAACACAGAATAATTTACTTAATTCTTCGGCAGCGATAGTCATTGTTATTGCACAGGGATATTCACATGCCAACACACACACACACACGCGCGCGCGCGCGCGTGCGCACGCACGTACACACACAGGTATAATTGCAAACATTTTCACACATACATAATCACCAAAACACACAATGATGAAGCATCAATAAATTTCGACTGAGTGGTGAAACAGCTAACCTCGGATAGGGATTTGGCACTGACATTGAGACTATAAATCGTTCCAAAGAAATGCACAACAATAAGGTTGTCTGGGACAAAATTATAATGAAACAAGATTGACATCCCCCTAAAATACTTATGTAGATATATGGAGCGTATAGCAGAGGATGCAGTCTTCCACGCACACTGAAAGCCATGACATACTGTGTACTACATCCACCTAAATGCAACATTATGTATTGCTATTAGCATGATGGTTTCTGAAGTCATTCACTGACATATTAAATGCCATATTTATAAACCATGACAGTGTTATTATTGTAGTCAGGGGCAGAAAACTGTCATCTGCAATTTTGCTTTCAAGGCTATTTTCCCAGGAACTGCACCAGCCTGGACTTCGGTTCAACTTCAGCAGCGGCGCTAACAGAGCAACAGGCCTCCACCTATTTAACCACCACCAGTGCTTACAGTTGGCTTATAAATACAAGCAAGTGCTTCCGCGCAAGTGTATTTTTCATCATTACTCAAGTCACAAGACTGTTAAATTGAAACCTCTCAAATGTAATAGCAAGTCAGAGTACATCAAGATATCTGCATGCTTTCTTTATCTTCACGGGCACAGTTAATCAAATTAGCATTTTTGTTGAGACAAGAGTTTGCATTTGTGTTGAAACAAAGGAAAGGGGTTCTACCTATTGTTCATTCTGCTGATTCTCATTATCTCCCGGAAAAAATGTGAGGAAAATATTCTGGAGGAAACTTCTGTCCAAAAGCTCCGGAGAGCAGCTCCCATAGATGGCATAAGCAATCAGGAAAAAAAAAATATCACGCAGAAATCTGTCCAAATGTGATTTTCTTTCATTTTATGCACCAACCCACACTTTAAAGGGAAGGGTCACACATGACTCCCACCCGACGCCCACATGCCTGACACTCGAATTGAATTTCTGAAAATGGACAATGTCATCATCTGTCACATCCTCGCCTGGATACTTGCAGGGCTGACAGATAATTAATTTGTGTTTTTCCATCAGCATCAAAACTTCGCTTTACTGCATTTTGTCAGTATTTAATACTCTTCACGCTCGCGCCATTTTGACAGTACCGGAACTTTGCAAGGTGCCGTGCTAGTGAAAGAGTCTGCAGATATCGTTCTCAAAAAAGTTTCATTGTTCCTGTTGTTTCACTGGACAGTTTGGATGTAAATGAAGCAAATGGCTTTGGTTAAGTCTTTTTTGCAAGAGCATATTCCCATGTGCAAACATCCAGAAAGAGAATTATAACCAGGAGCACCTGCCCTCGCCCCAACTCTGTTACACAAACCCAGCCATGTCACATAGAGCAATGAGGCCAGACTAAATGACTGCAAATTAAGAGAAATATTACTGTAAAAGCCAGCTTTGTAAGAGATACTGCTTAATTCAAATATACGGTTTAAACTAGAGACCTTCTGGGGCTGGCTCCAGCTGTGACAGCAACGGCAGTATTCAGTAAAGCAGGCCTCATTACAACCTATTCAGTGAATGCACACTCAGGCCACACTCATCATCAATCTAAGCCTTGTATTTCATCCCGGCACACACCTGCATTGTTTTTTGACTGCATCTTAAAAGGTTGCCAAGCTATTATTTTTGCAAGAATTATCCACAAACAGAAACACAGACAGACATGAGCACCAGCAGAAATACTGAAAAAATCATATATAGCAGTTGTATAGTGGTTGAAGTCTTAACCAGTCTTGTTGAAGTTTGCCCTGATGACACACACACACATGCCAACTGAAAACAATACCTACATCACTATCACGGCAGGCAATAACGGTTCCTAACTGGCTGGCAATAGAAACTCATAACACCGATACAGAGAAAAGAGATGCTGAGCCTGGTCACAATGGCTTAGCGCATTTTAGACAAAAATACAAAACATAAAGCACTGCCAGAACAGCTAAACATCTCAATCTGTTTCTGAAGAACAGAAAAGCTAAAAAAATTGTATTTTTTCTACGAAATTTCAATGTATTCCTGTTTTTAACACTCCATTGTTGAAACGTTTTAAAGGGATATGACTTGGGCTGTGGTTGCTGCTGTTCACGAGCTGATACACTGTGATTTTCTCTGTCTTAAATTCACGCTGCTAATTAAAATAAATGCATAAATAGACGTGATGTGTTGCTACACGCAGTTTAATACCTCATATAATTATCCACCGAGGAAGCGTTGTAATGAACAGAAAATGAACAGAGATGATAATGATGCATGTCCGACAGCAGATTGTAAATGGATTAGCATTTTCATAAATGTCGTTTGATAATATTTTCTCATTTTACTATGCAAAGTGAATCATTAGCTTGGACCAAAGACTCAGAGAAATAGAGAGAGAATGAGGTACTGAGGCTATTGCAAAAAAATTCACAGCCAGTAATGGTCCCCAGTGTTTGTCACAATCATGACCATAAAAACATAAAAACAGAGTCCATAATGGTCATGCGCCAAATATAGCGTAATTATTCCCATGCTACAGAGGTTTGTAACTACACTTGCTCTCAGGAATTCTTATCCAAGTTGTGGGCTAGTGATTCAGAGTCATTAGACTATACATCATTACGTCAACGCTAAGTAATTACACATAAAATGCAGCTCATGTATGTAGCTAAACAGTAGGCCTACATGATATGTGCAATATTCGAAGTCTGATAAAAACAAATATTCATTTAGTAATCATTATATCGCAGCTTCATAAGGACTTGAAAGTACACACGGCACTCAAGAAGACTAAAGAAAGCCAAAATGGTCACAATTCACCAGGTTTTGTTCCAGTATCTCAAGTCTTGAAATTCAACAGCTGCCATTCATGCATCATACTGTCACCAGAGCTACAATGCACTGCTAGTCCATCACTGCTAAGAAAGCTCCCAAAGCAACCTTTATGGCATCCTCAAATAGCAACAAAGCCCATATAGGGAGGGGCTGGAGTGGATGGGTGGGACAGTAAACCAGCTAGGGTTACGCAGAAGACCAGCATTCGATTCTGGTTTCTAACCGCGAGCTTCATAATTTGAACTTTCACAAACTTTCTGACTCTGAACCCTATCCACGTTAATCTTACCGTAACCTTTTCCGACCACTAATTTAACATTTGCAACTGCAAGTCATGACTGTCTTTCAAAAACCGTGATCCCCCTTCCCTTGTCCTAAACTCCAATCTTAATTTATCCCCAGCCTTAACGTTTAGAAAGTAGTCATTTTAAGCAAAACCACAATGTTTTCATGACTTTAGATGATAAACTGATTGCTCATGTCACACAAAAATTCTTCATGTGACCTGTATATGACAGTACATTGACTCTTGTGCCATTTACTCTTTCTGATTTAACCTGTCTTTTTGCTTAGAGTCCTCAGTCATGATCAACTAAAACCAATTCTATGTTCCCAAAACTTTTGCCAGGGGGCCAGATTTTTTCCACAGGCTACCAGTTGCCCATCCCGCTCCAACACTTCAATTGTCTTTCGCTTGACCAAATTTCCGTCATTAGTGCATAAAAAGATTCTACAAAATATTTTTTTCAAAAAGTCTGAAGTCAGTTTTTTCACACTGAAGAAGGCACAGGTCTTCATCCTGAGCTCTCGAATTATTCCTTGAACTGGTATGGCACTTTATTCTTCTTCTCTCTCTGACATGTCAAAGGAGCTTTATCCCTCACCCATGGTCTATAGGAGCAAGGCAGTGTCTCATGATAGTGCCCATCAATCACACCACTTGGAGTGCCCTTCATCGCAATGCTGTCACTCATATCACAGGTGAGTGAGTTCAAGCAACTGCTGCAGCCAGTGGCCATCATCTAACCACTGCCATGGCCATTCAGTCTGCGCAGTATTTAATTTGATCATCAGCAATATTAATACCATTTTCCTAATATTATGCAGGTCCCCCTCGTGTGACTAAAACAGCTCTGTTGTATTGACGTCCACTCAAATTCCCAGACATAGGGTTTTCCTGTGGAACATTCTCAGAATATCACACTCTCTTAACCAGATTTTCCTCTTCCCGCAGTGCACCCTGGTGCCATCTCATCCCCAGGTAAATGGTGCGCACATACCCTACAAAAGCACGCGATTTAAAATAAAATGGGACTCCCTGGACCAGGTGACCTCCTTCCATTGCTCTAATGTCCAGTTATGATGCTCATGTGCCCACTGCAGATAATTAAGGTGGTGGATCGGTGTTACACTAAGCAACCTGACTGGTCTGCAGCAACAGAGCGTCATGCACAGCATGGTGTGATACACGGAGTGTTGTGACACAATTCTCACGTAAAGGATCTTTACATTGTCAACAAGGCAATCAGAGATAGCAGACCTGGCCCCAGCCACGGGCTGACTGACAGATTGACAGACACACACACACACACAGACATGATCATTGCTTAACCTGGCCCCCTAGGGGAGGGGCCAGATAATAAATTGTGCCACTGTAGCCCTCCTATCGATGAAGACCAGACAGGATAGCCTTCATTGCCCTTGAACATCCATGACCACCCCACACCCTGTTGTCGATTCATAGTTTGTCCCTCATTGGACCACTGAACTGTTGGAAAGCACTCAAATCTACTGACTACTAGCACCCCAGAAGCCTTGCGGCTTTGCAGAAGCTCCAACCCACTTGTCTGGCCATAACAATTTGGCCTTTGTAAAAGCTGTGCAGATCCTATTTCTCCAACATCTAACATGTCAACTACAAAAATAAATTGTCCGCTTACTGTCTAAGATCAGTGTACTAACCTTGACATGCTCTGTTGTCACAAGATAATCAATGTTAACTGTTCCACCTGTGAAAGGTTTTAACATTTTGGCTCAACAGTGTATGGTGTCAGCCAAACTGAAATTAATTTCCCGCTGAGTAAAAGACAGGGCGACCTTGATTTCGCGACTACAGCTGATGGTTACTTCTCTTCTCATCCATACCGGAAGAGGTGGGCACCTTGCCAAATGACTAAGGAATTTAGGGATGGCATTGTTTTTGCTTCCAAGTGGAAAGGAACCAATAATTATTTCAGCCAAAACAACTAAAAGGACAAGCATATTTGTCACAGTCAAGGAGACAAGTGTCCTTGTCTAGAATCTGTAGGTTGTTAAGACAGGAGACATTCGATTACATAATTTACTGTGACTCAGTTTGAGGTCTGAAACACTGTGACAAAAGCCTTGCACTCAGTTCAATGGAAAGCAGCATGTATTCAAGTTGATTGCAATAATACCAATGAATCAGCATCCTTACCGTCAACTACAAAAGCCATTTTGTCCCACAATCTTGATAACACAGAGCAGCCAAAAAACCTAAATGAGGGCAGATATACTAAAACCTGCAGAACATGACTTGCGTGGAAAAATGATTGGGGCTTATTTATGCTTAACATATCATACAGCTCGCAGTGAGTTATACAATATGCTGAAGGGAGCAAGAAGCCTATATGATGGCAAACGAAATGCGCACCATTTTACCAGTAATGGAATATCTAACTCTCTTTGCTCATCAGCACTGAAAAATACACTGAAAAATTACCATTCAGCACTTCACAAAGGCAAAGTCTGAGGCAAGTGTTGTGAAAAGCAGCACAGGCTTAAAGAAATATTCCATGAATGGTTAAATGCAATATAAAAAAGAATAAATAATCACAAATTCACTGTGCTTCACAACTGTGCACAGACATATAGCATGAAAAAACATGCTTCTTCATTTTAACCGGCAGAGATTTCCGTAGTTCAATAGGAAATGAAGCATTACATAATGAAGAGGATAGTGTAAACGCAAGTCTGGCCACACTGTCATGGAAACTAGCGCAGTCTGCCAGAGACAGAGAAATACTTCCTCATACGTGAATTGTGGAAAACTTCTCAATTAACTGATGCAGATGGATGAATATCACAGAGAATGATCAAATATGTGCAACCTATTCTTGGAAATGCCATGAATCTACTTCACTGCATATCTGTAATTAATGTGTCATCACAACATCCTGACAATAATCCATTATTAATTATATTCAATGGAATAAGTAATCTTCTTTTTTATATATATTAAACTTGGGTGATTCCTTTGAAAATGTATCGAAATTGCATTTTCATTTAAGCACGCAGAGACACATTATTTCCCCAGACCTAGGTCGGTGTGCACTGAGGCGAATATCATGATGGAAAGTCCGAAGTGTTTTCTTATGGTGCATATTTAAAAAAAAAAAATGACATTATGTCAGCACTATACTGCCAAATCGCATTCGTGTAACGTTTGACTATAGAGTCTCCTGAGCGAGCCGCCCCTGGAGTGCTCACAGCTCATAAAATTCTTCACACTGTGGCTCCGCACATTCCCATCGCGTCCCCGAAAGCGTAAATGTAACCGCTGAACTAAAACCATGTAATTTGAGGACTCGCAGCAAGATTCGCGCGGGTTTAGGGAAAGTGCGGAATGCGGATGCTATTATAACCCTTTTAATTGCCCAGTAAACCCTTTTAACTTGTATCGTAATGTAAGCCTTTCGACAGCAACTGAACGTGAACGTATTTAGCATTGCCTATTTCATTTGAATATCTTTTTCGTGACGTTGTGAGAAGAATTCTCATGGATATGAGTAAGAAATAGGCTACTTTGCAGTGCGCATAGCATACATTTTAATGTAGGCTATGCGGGTATGAAATCTTAATCATATAGCCGAGTAATTTCGACATATTTAAATTAACGTCCTGAAATTTATCAGACATAGTTTACATCATTAGTTGGAGACTACGGCGTCCAAATAACAATTCTGTCAACAGCACTTAGTAACAAGCTCAGCACTCAGATCTTTTTTGTCCTTATATTAGAACTCCTTCACCAACTTCATACCCCGTTGTAGCACGCTATTGCCCATAAGAACCTAACTGCATGCACAAGCGCCCGAGGCAAATTTTCGTGTAATCGAAAAATTGCAATTTAATGCAATTAAATGTGTACATAAAGCGGAGTTGGCGAACATCAGCTTTAAATACTTTCATGCGACATCACGAACAAAAATTGTCAATTCAATTTAAAGAAGAAAAACATCAATATGTGCTCGCCGAAAAGGTTGTGCCGTGTCAATAGCCTATATGTAGCCTAAATCGCCAAATCAATAAGTCAAATCAAGTCGACATCAAATAATGTAGGCTACTTTGTTACCAAGCAACATTTTTGTAGAATTGACCATTTCAAGCATGCCGCAATTACATAAGGCATAATGACTGATTTTACGGAGTTTTATTCATTCTTGGACATTATAATTGCCATAAGTAGTCACGCACATTTTGAAAAGCAATAAACAGTACCTTTGTAAAATGCATAGGCAGCATATTTGAAAGGCGCGGATACCGTAATAGTCGACTTACTTGAATTCAGAAATGACGTGCACCATGTGTTTAACTCAGCCTTAACATAATTAATTAACACTACAGTGTATGCGGAATTATGTTGCCTATTATTCTCATCCATTATCTAAATGCTGTACCCATTCCAGTTGGCATTGACTATTTTTCATTTGTTTTTAAAATGCTGGAGAGGTCGCATAAGTCACTGACGCCTGTAGCCAATTGAAAAAAATGCGTTAACACTCTCCTCCTTAGCGATATGATATTGAGAGTCCGATATAAGCGCAACGAAAAAGATTCGAAAATCAGTCGACTATTGCCATTGCAGCACGTTGTATCCTTTCCTATGGCACACAAGCGAACTGCGCGTCGGAGGGAAATTTTGTTGGCAGACGCTTTTCAGAAGTCAACCAAGTTTAATTGGACATTATGCGTGGCATGTCGTTTTGCACACGCTGCTATCTTTGAAACTACTCTGAAATGTAATTTTTATAAATTATAACGGAGCTGAACGCAGTGATGACTTTTGGTTGACGTTAAGGCATAGATATCCGCTGGTTTAATAACCGATTATCCTACTGGAGAGACACACACCATATCTCCAATTGTGCACACTCACCTATAAAGCCAGTCGCTCTCTAAATACGTGGTCCTCTGTGTTTTATCGAGCCAATCTGCCTCACTGATTTTTTTTTTAGACGAGAGGAATGTTCTGTGGCTGTCGAGCTGAAAAGACAAAACTTTTTATTCGTCTTTTTTTTCTAATACAGGGCAATATTCCAGCGCTTCTGTTCCACCCACTGCGCTTTTCAGCTAATCAGAGATGGAGAAGTCTACATTGAGCGAAAGAGTATGTGCGCGCGTTTTGGGGGAGGGGGTTAGATTTGACATGCCGTTGCGAGGTGTGGCAAGTTAAGAAATAATTATACCAAATTGCGCATTTATGTCTGTTACCCGATGTATTACTAAATATGCAGGACTTTTAAAACGTTTGAGATCTCATCAGCACTCGAACAGTCAGTTGAACAGAGGTCTTCACCCAGTACCCTTCCTTGGGAGCTGTAGATGCTGCGGTTTGATGTAGGCTATGAGGATGCTGATGCCTGCTTATGAACGACCATGCTATCATCCTTCTTCATTGTTAAACAGGCCTACAGAAGGCGTACATACCGGAAGCACCCCAAAAAATGGGCTCTGAATTACATTCATGAAATCATATTCCAAAAAGTTTACGAAGTGACAATTCGCACTCATTTAAGTGCATCCAAGCACAAAAGTCGATCGAAATTCGCGTTAGACGAATGTAAGTGTGGCCAAAATGCACATTTCTCCGTTGCCCACACTTATTTTAAGTGCGTCCAAAGCTAAACATTTTTTATTGGCCAAACTTATTTTGGGAAAGGAAATTTTCAGCATTGACCGCATGTATAAATGCGAAGAGTGGCCAAGAAAAAAAATCAGCATTGGAGACATGTGTAAGTGCGTAAAATTTTAGCGCCAATCAGCAGCAGTGTTGGTTTAAAGAGGCCCGTCCCGCAGCACTTTGCCGGGTAAGTCTCCAAGGGAAGATGAGAATACTATAAGTGTGACATTTAGAGACAACCGGTCCAAATAATTCGTGCTCGAGTTTACGGTGCGTAGGTCATCAAAACGGAAAAAAAATAGGGAGACAAAAAAAAAAAAAAAACTTGGACAAAATGATAGTAACATCAAAGCAATAAAGAACTGTCGCGGAACTGTGCGAAGTAGACTTGGTAGAACTGGTGCGGTAACCGCAAGACTGCCGCTCTAGAGTCACCGCTGAATTGAATCAAACTGAGCCTGAGCTTTATGAAACTATTATTACAAAATTTTTGTTGATTTGACCATCCGCATATCTCACTGTAGGCTATAAGTGAAGCCACTTTTTGGAAGTATAAGCACAGCACAAGAAATTCATGCACAGAACATTATCTGGGGTGAAGGTAAACTGCTACAAACGGAACAAAAACACTCTTGGAATTTCATTTGAGCAACTGGGTGAGTGGACTCACTTTTTGAAAGTTGTAATAACCCAGCTTAAGCCACGGTATTAAACACAGATGTTCAGCCATTATTGAACAAAGCTGAATAGTAGCTAAGCTTTTTCACAAACACTTGGTCACCAGTGTTCTCGCTCAGGGACAGTTTATTCAGTTTGTTTCATAATATAAGTGATCAGGCCTCACCAATTAGGAGAAAATGCAATTTAAGGAGTGTTTCTCCCCACACACGCCTGTGTTAAGAGTGTTCCAACTCTCTCAGACACGGACTGTCAATTAAATAGCCTAAACAGACAATTTCTCTGATGAACTTAGCGAGTTTAATTTCTTGGTGATCTTTGTTTGCCATACCAGGACCTTCATTCACCTCGACACCATCATATCCAGTACTAGAATAGCTGGCAGATTCAGCCCTTTAGGTTTTTTTTATGTCTCTATGGCCCTCTGGGTCTCAGTAATTTAGGCCGTGCCATATGTGTGAGCATCCCTGTTCTTGTCAGAAATGTGTGGCCACTCAATGAGAAGGTGAAACTGCTGACCAGATATCATTTAATGGGATGCAAGACTCCTTTACTCATTTGTGCCTGAAGGCACAGCACATCAATTGGCACACACTTAGTAGACGAATCAACATTTCTGAATCGTTTGTATTTTTTAAAAAGTAGAAATCAGTATGATGACACCCATTGGACATGCTCAGAAGGACTAACATTGCAGAGCTGATGTAATACACATACACATGAAATTATTTTCAATAATAATATATTTAATTATAATATTTCATGATTTTAAATGAGGTGTCCCAGACTGTAGTCCTGGAGGGCTGCAGTTCTCTGGTTTTTGGGATTTTTTTTCATTCAATCAGCAGATAATTTAGATTAAGAAAACAAGTTGTTCAAAGTGTTTTTTTTTTTTTTGTTTTGCGGTCTTTGACTTAAATGAAGATCCTTAAAGTAGTAATGCAGAAAACCAGCAGATACTGTGGCCCTCCTGGAACTGAGTCTGAGATCCCTATTGCAAACAGTGTCTTTTGGTCAACATATAAGTCAAGTCATTCATTTGTATAGCACATGACTTGACTATATACCTTGGTTGTCCAAACCTCTCAGAGTTATTGGAAAGATTACTGAAAAAAAAACTGCTGAAAGGTAAAATCTAACTTTTGACTGAAAATCTATCAAAATGTCCAGCAATTAAGATGAAAGTTATGCCATGATGTTGTTCAGCAGGTGCCTAACGATGTCATGTGAGTAACCACTAACCTGTTCGCACAGTTACAGGGTAATTTTCTCTCACAAAATTATCAGGTATCTCAATTCCTTATGATACTAAGTGATTTGCATAGATCTGTAAACTAAACTATGAGTGAGATTATACAGAAAAATATGAAAAAAATACAAAGAAGTTTAACATAATCAGAGGTCCTAGGAAAATGAGACAAAATCAGTAGGCGGCATTATGATATTACATTGTATTGAGATTTCATGTTTCATTGAGGTGAAAATCATTACTGGATAGACAAATGAAAGCATTTTAACGATTGCAAATGGAATAATGGCTTCGCATGGATTTTGATCATCACCTCAGTGTTATCTGTTATCTTTTCATGCTGATAATACATGAAATTTGCACTGTACTTCGACTTAACTCCCTTTGTGTCCCATCTCACAAAATACACCATTTTTTCTTCCATCTGCGTGAAATTTCATATCATTTTGCATCTTTCACTTACGTCCTGCTCCTGTACCCCCGTCCCCCACCTCTTTGGTACAGTCTGTACTTCCAGTGAAAACTGCCAATTGTGTGAACAGCAAGCTGACTCACATCTTTAGTAAGTACCAGAGCAACTGCGAGAGCTACAAAAACCCAGACAGAATCGGAATCAGTCATATCTTCACTGAGAAACCATATCTAAATTATGGGTTATAGTATTATAACGCAGTACTGAATACTTAATGAACTTGGATATTTTTGTATTTCTTAGTATCCACGCCATTGAACTATATTTCTAAGGAGAGCATTGCAGTTTATATGACACGTAGCTGTGATACCTCAATCCTGTTCTCCCCTGTTCAATCTGGCTACCTGCCTAATATAATTATCTATTTATCCTCCTGCCCATTATTCGCAACTGGGTCTAGTATTCACTCCCTGTTTATTTAAACCTCTTTTTTTCCCCCTCTCAGGCACATAGCCTTAGATTGCAACACCTTTTAGTTTAAGAGCTCTTTGTTTTGGTTTCTTTGTCTTGAGTTACCCAATGTTCTTTATATTTTCTATTACTTTAGTTATCAGCACTTTGTTCAGTTAATAAAGCACATCCTTTGCACATGAGTCCTCCATCTCCTCACTCACCCGATGCTTCCACTCCTCTGGGCACCAGCTGTCATTACAGTCTCCATGCAGCCTACATCATATTGTGTTCCGTTACGGACAGAATTTCACAGCTGATGTTCTACTCCAAAGAAGATTCAGATCAGTTGAAAATCAGACCACAGTTTCATTTTGGGACATGACAGTCTTCATCTGTCTTCACTCAGGAGTTTATCAAAACAATGTTGCTGAAAAGTAACATCACATCAGTCATTAGGCTCAATAAGCAAGTCATTCCATGTCAAGCTGACCAATGGTGGGAACCCAACCCTCTTAAAGAACTTTGTAAAAAAAAAAAAAAAAGTGAGTTATAGTACACAGTCTTTAACCTCCAGTTCCAAAATTTTAGGTTTCTTTGTCAAAACGTCACTGAGATACAGCTATTTGGAAGTAGCGCATGAAATGCAATGTAAATATCCAATTTTTTTCAGGGTTTCTTTTTTCAGGTTTTCAGGTGCTGTAAATTTTTGGTTCTAGTTGGGGTAACACACTCTAACTTTGCACACTAAGAAAACTTTTGGTGTTGATTATGAATTTAGAGCCAAATCAACACACCAAATTATCTCTGTTGCACCACTTGGCAGCAAAATAAGGCACTTTTTTCCCAGTATTTCAGCAGCCACTCGTGTGCCAGGTATAATATACAGAACCTCCCAAATCGGTATGCTGAATGCTTGGGAGCCTGTTATCAATTTAAAACAGCATTTGAAATGATTAAGTACATATTTTGTCATGTTGGACAGGGGTCAAAAATCTGAAATGTTTCATTTACCCTCCGATAACATTTTTCAAACTCCACCTTGTGTATTTGAGGGCTTGTATTTTAAATTTGCACTTGAAGTCTGGGATTTGATGGATTTTGAATGACTTTCATTGCCAAAATGGACTTTTTACCACAACTTTAAAATTACTTGTAAATGACCTATACTGGACCTAAGCTGTAGATTATCAAATAGGTTGAATTGCTGAACTTGTTTTACATTAGCCAAGACATCTGTTGGACAGTTTTAAATATACAAATTATTTTAGCACTGATTAGATGGATTTCAATGGAACTCTTGTCATTATCTTGTTATCAACTAGCTAGCCCGCGGAGGATGGGCTTCCCCACTATAGCCGGGTTCCTCCTGAGATTTCTTCCCACTGGAGAGTTTTTTCTCACCACTGTTTGAGGATTTTTTCTCCCTACTGGGAGTTTTTTTTTGCCTCGCTGTAGTGGGAATAGGGAATAGGTACTGGGAATAGGTTGGGCACTGCCCTTCAGTAACCCATCTCTGACTGTAAAGCGTCTTTGTGATAGTGTATCTGTAAAAAGCGCTATACAAAATAAAATTGAATTGAATTGAATTGAACTAAGGCCTTTACCCGAGGCAAATTAACAGTAACAGTTTAATCTCCACCCCAGAGATTCAAAATGAGTTTTAAAATATGCAACGTTAAACATATGTACCACCCTATCTGTGGTTATTCAAACTGACAACTAGAGCCAAAGTGCACTTATAAGCATGTTACCGCAATCTACATAAGTGCTTCAGACTGACAACCCACAAAGTAGGCCCTCGAAACTGCCATGTAAGCAATATTTCTGACATGATGGTACACTGTTGGCTGGTGCTCATCACAGATGCGGAAAAGTTTTAAAAAGGCATAAGATTATGGTAGCTGTAAACAGATGGCATCATCAGCTAATCTAAGAGACATTTGCACAGCTCAGCACCCCAGAATGTCAGCAGGCGGAATAATATATGCACATACTGCATAGATAAATCACGAAATACATTAATCAATACATAGATAAACAATAAAGCAGATATGTCTGGAGCTCAGCAGAATCTAACATAATGTTTCTTGACCTTGAAGAATAAAAGTCCATGTTGATTGAAGCCTCCAAAGAATGTGTTCTTAAAATCCTTCATTGAGGTAATTGGAACATGGGTTGGAAGATATAAAAAAGGGCAAAATGTTTCAGCCAATAGGAAAGACCTGTGCAGGACGGACTGAGAATGGTTGTCTTTACAGCTTTCATTCCAGCTGAGAGATATCGTTTTCATTGGAGCTCTCATTGGTTGCTTTGAGTAATTGAGTAAGGAAGCTTTATCCAGTCATTCTCTTTACTGTTGAAGTTGGAAGTTTAGATCTGCCTCAGCAAAATGCAATTCAATTCAGTTTTTCACAATTATGGACATTTAATCCGAGTAAACATTCCCTGTCTTAGGTCAGTGAGGATTCCTACTTTATTTTTAAAATGTGAAATGTCAGAATCAGAGAATCTCTTTCCCAGTGGGTCAGAAGTTTACTTGCGCTTTGTATTTTGTTGCATTCTATTTCAATTGTTCTACTTAAATGGGCCAAACATGTCAGGTAGCTTTCCGGGAGCTCTTCCAAATAGTTTTCCCTGGAGTTTTGGCCCATTCCTTCTGACAGGGCTGGTGAGTCAGGTTCAGAGGTCTCTTTGCTCACATATTTTTTTTTCCCCCTCATTTCTGCCCTCAAATTTGCTGTTGGATTGAGGTCAGGGCTTTGTTATGGCCACTCCAATGCCTTGAATTTTTGTCCTTGAGTCATTTTGCCGCAACTTTAGAATAATGCTTGGGATTAGGCCTATTGTCCATATGGAAGGCCTAGTCAGGACTAAGCTTTAGTATTCTGGCTGATGTCTTAAGATGTTAATGAATTATATCCTAATAATTTTCCTTCGTCATGATGCCATCTACTTTGTGAGGCACTGCAGTCCCGTCTGCTGCAAATCATCCCCGCAGCACGATGTTCCCTTCCCCCGTGCCTCACAGTTGGGAGTTGGGATGGTGTTCTTGGGCTTACAGGTCTCCTTCTTTTCCGTCCAAACATAACAATGGTCATTATCGCCAAACAGTTTTTGTGTCAATGGACCAAAGGATATTTCTCTAAAAAATCTCATCTCAAATTGTCCCGAGCATGTACAGTTGCAATTTGCTGTTTGGCTTTTTTTGTGGCAGCTTTGGAGTAGTGGCTTGTACCTTGCTGAGAGGCCTTTAAGATTATATCGACATCAGACTCATTTTACCATGAGTTTAGATACTTTTGTATGCATTTCCTCCAGAATTTTCCCAATGTTCTCTACTGTTGTTCTGGGATTGATTAGCACTTTTCATCTCTAGGAAACAGAAAGCATCTCCTTCCTGAGAGGTATGACGGCTGCATGGTCCCGTGGCGTTAATACTTGTGTCCATGATGTAGCAAGAACTGAAATCCTGGTAGGCACAGATGATCCATTTAAAAAAAAATCCATTAAAAATTTACTGAGTACTGATTTGTTCTCAATCATTCATCCAAATTAACAATACTGTCACTCGGAAAACATTACACACTATGAGGTGTTGCTAGTTTTCCTCCTTAAGGTAAAATGACTATCATTCCTTTGGGCATGCAATTTTGCACATTTCAATCAGCCTTATTCAAAACTGTGTAAAGGTATTTCAAGTCTACATTCACAACTACCCCTCCAATTGACTGAAATTATGTCAATTACCTTATCAGAAACTTCTGAAGCCATGACATCTAGTAATTTAAAAGCACAATGAACTTAGAGGGTGCATCTCAAAGCGTAGGCTGCATCCTTCGGAGGCTACATTTTTAGGGGTTGTCACTTAATTCCATCCACTGAACTGAAGTAATGTAATTTCAGCTCCGTTAAACGGTGGGGGTTAACCAAGCTGTCACTAGTTTCCCTAACCTTAACCTTAATTCTAACCTCTAACCCTAAACCTAGCCCTAATTTTAACCTTTTCTGTCAGCTTAAATGTCAGTTTGGTGGATGGAAGTAAGTGACGACCCCTAAAAATGCTGCCTTCGAAGGATGCAGCCTACATTTTGAGAAGCTCCTATAAGTTAGCATGATGACAAGCACCCATTCTGTTGCCATGGGTGCACCTCAAAGCCTAGGCTGCATCCTTCGAATGCTGCATTTTTGGGGGTCTTCTCTTACTTCCATCCACCAAACTGACATTTAGGGACAAGGGACAAGGTCAAATTTAGGGTTAGGTTTAGGGTTCGGGGTTAAGGTTAAAGTTAAGGTTAGGGAAACTAGTGACAGCTCACTCAAACCAAAGCTGTTTAATGGAGATGAAATGACGTGACATCACTTTGGTGGATGGAATTAAGTGACGACCCCTAAAAATTCAGCCTTCGAAGGATGCAGCTTACGCTTTGAAATGCATCCCGTGTATGCGATCTTCTGACCCACTGGAATTGTTATATTGTGAATTCTAAGTAAGGTAATCTGTCTGTAAACAATTGAAGCACTGATTACTAAAACCCCACAAGTCCATTCAAGTCAAGTGTGACTTATGGGGTTTTAGTAATAGGTGCTTCAATTGTTGGAAATTTCATGTGTGTCATGCACAATGTTGATGTCCTAATTGACTTTTCAGTGTTATAGTTGAGTTTGCAGCTGTGTCCTCACCAGAATGTGAAACTTTTTTTGGGGTGGGGGTGGAGAGATGCGGGGCTGGGGTTTAGTTGTGGTCTCCTGTCATGGAGCTTTAGGGTTCATTCAGACAGGCACGGAAGTCAAGGGTCCACTACACCGCTCCTACTCTGGGTAACTAAAAAATCTGCATCTCATCTCCCCACCTCCCCAGCCTCCTCCTTCATAAATTACATTTATCATCGTAAGCAGCATCTTTTCATATTGTCCTCATTGCTTTAAATATGAAGTATCTCTGGTTCTGCTGTGAGGTTTCTGATCTCAGGGACTGTCTGTCTCATGCTTGCTCAGATTGATTCAGTGCATCATGCGAGCAGAGTAACCGCCAAATTCAAATGAATGTCTTTCTGTAATAAATGGTTAAATCTGACAAAAGTGTCCTGCCTGCACCTAAGCAATGTCACCGGCATTGAAGTGCACCTCAAGGGTCATTGCTCTCAGTTTGACACTGGCCAAGTCAGGATAATTTGAGCCTTGGTGTGGCACATCTGACCGTGAAGTGCAAAAAAGGGCTATTGCCTAATAATGTCCAGGCGTAACTTCTTCCAGATTAATCCATCTTTTCAGTTCAATTGAGTTCAATTACATTTTGTAGTACACAGAGCCTGGAGATAATGTATCTTGATGAAGACAGATTTGTTGCGTAAAATAAGTACAATATGATATCCTAACTTGTAAAGATATGCCATTAAAAATGTTCAAGAAGTCCTTCATATTCAGTGTTTGATTGCACACCCCATCTCTGTTTCTCCAATTACCCTCCCCCCCCTCCACCACCACCAATTCATCACCCACTGCCCCATATAAAGACTTACAATGTTATATATACAAGAAGCGGTTGGTGACCCCTGATAAAGCCTGCCCACAGTCCAACATGGGGCGAAGGTCACTGCCAATCATTGGTCAGTAGCCTTACAGCCCTTCTTGTAAATGGCATATCATGGGTGCTTTAGCACTAGTTTGCCGAGAGAGAGAGAGAGAGAGAGGGAGAGAGAGAGAAATGCTATTCTCAAATACAAGGTAAATAAACAATGCAGATATACTAACATTATTAGCGGAAGCAATGAACGAGTACTCTTGTTATGATGATGAAATACCAAACTGTGATGTACGGATGCATAGCTATAAAAGCGGATGCCGCAATCACTCTCACATTTTTTGAAGAGAAAATACCTTTCTAGTGTCTCTACATCTCCTGCTCCATGGCTACAGCACAGAAATGAACACCAGAAAAGAACAGCATAGACTGAGGCAGAGAGTCTGAATGCTCTCACCTCAAATGATTGCAAGACAAGACATAAGATGTAAAATGACGCAAAGAATTTCTGCTCTGTATTTTCTGGATCAAAACGTGCTTTGTTGCACTAATGCCTCAGGAGAATATATCAATTCAGTGGAGGAACTTGTAACATAATTTTGGACTGGTACAGAAATCTCTTGAAACTCAATGGAGCACAAAATGGTAAAACTTCTCAATCAAACTTATCAATGAAATTATAAATCAAACCCTTGGTCTTTAAAGATTAATTATTTTTTTTGGGGGGGGGGGGAATGTATACTCTTCCCATACCCTTTAATTTCTTTATTTCAAAATCAAAATGGAACACTGTGAACTAAATGTCCACAGAATGGATGCATTTCCTTTTAGCTTTACGTATGACATGGGCCCAAGTCGGGCTGCTGGTCTGTCTTGTATTGGTTACCATGACAGCAGGGACTGTTGCCCAGAGCACCAACTGCTCTGTGGGAGGTGTGAGGCCATCGTCGAGAGTTCGGCACTCACCCCCTTTAGGGGGATGAGAAATGCCACAGTGCATGCCACCATCTAGTTTCCAGAGAAGAGACTGGATTCTGGCATCTATGCCTCACTTCCCTTTTCCTCTCATCATAGCTATACATTTGAACTGCTCAGTATAAGGGTGTGTATTATCTCTGGTATATACTGCTTGTCATAACACCTGTCAATATATGGCCCAACTGGCTAAGGCAAATTAGGTCAAATAACATCACACTCCTGTTCTTTTATTGATTTGATTGATTCATTTTAGGAGATTTAAGACATTGCATATAGACTGCATGTCAGCCTCTCTCTCTCTCTCTCTCTCTCACTCTGCCTCTCTCTCCCTTTACCTCTACGTTTACCTCTGTCTACCTCTCTCCTCCTCAGGGCACGATGCCAACCACTCAGCCTTTGAGAAAAGCGTGTTATTGCAGCAGATCGCTTGGCCAATGCCCACTGGAGATATAGAGGCTCCTTGCCATATTGAAACTGTCCAGCCATGTTCATGCAGTGCCTGCCAATTAGCAACTGTGATTCATAGGACGTTCTAGGTGATAAGGAAAATGATGGCTTGTGTGCAAATAATCTGTGGACACAGTGATCAAAGAATTTTGCACCAGGAAGAGGTTTGACCCCACTGAAAATGCATAATCTGCCAGAATTGTGGGACATCGATGCATTTGACTTATTAACTGGTCGCAGTGCATGTTGTGAGTTCAGGCTGAAATCTCAGGACAAAAAAATAAATAAATAAATAAAGCTAGTGGTCATATATGTCTTACACCTTTATAGCGAGACTTACATCTCAACCGGCTGATTGCTGTCTCAGCCCTAAACTTGGTGAGAAAATCAGTGGTTGCAAATTGCCCATCTTTACACGACTTATCTAATTCAAGTCGCTTTTTCTTTTTTTTTTTTTAAGTGCAGTAAATGATGTTGTCTAGATTCCCTGATTATGCATCACCACTTTTTGATGAGTTATTAGGAGATATTGGGTGCAATTACACTTGTATATTTGTGCTGTAGTATATTTGAGCTATATTAGAAAAGATGGAAGGTGCTTACTGATTTTTAGATCATTATATTGGAGCCCATTACATAAATGAAGTGGGATTTGAAGACGCCATTGATGCTCGTCTTTGAGAGCAGAGCCCGCGTCGATGAATAAGTTTTCACATTATAGACCCCGTTAAACCCAGCTGGTTTCCTTGACAACAGAGCCGATGCACCGGCTGAAAGCATCATAATATGCTGGAGAAAAAAGGAGAAAAATCTTCATAATGAACGAGCCACAGATTGGCAAGCACAACCTGACACTTCAGTGAGCATTTTGTAAATCAATTCAATGCAATGGTGGAAAATGATTTATTCATGGCAAGGACAAAGTACATCATAACATCACTAAAGTTCAGTTGTTCATTATTTTGTAGATTCTTGGCTGTTTGAACTTAAATTTCTGAGAACTTCAAGAAATGAGAGATGTCATGGAGCTGATTATTTCAATTTAGGCTTTAAATTATGATTTGTCTTCGAATATCCTGCATGGATCTTAGAGTTCCATAAAAAAGAAAATATTTATAGACAGCATTGGCATAATGCTCCGTACATTCAATTGTGCATTTTGAAAACCATCATCAATAAATACAGATGTTTCTTTTCACCTAATTTTGGAAAGTTTTGACCATGTTTTGCAAATGTTCACATAGGACTGTGTCCTAATAATGCTTAGTTTCCAGTGGCGTGCGCTCCGTTACCAGCGCCAGGATTGGCCATTCATAGCTGATCGTGGAACTTTTCTGAAGCTGCTTTCACGCCGGACGTGAAACAAATTTTTCGCATGACAGATTACATTCAAAGTCAATGCAAAGACGCAAATTATTCATGCCTTTGCATTGACTTTGAATGTAATCTGTCATGCGAAAAACTCATTTCATGTCCAGTGTGAAAGCGGCATAACATTTCAGGTTTGGATACAAGGTGACGTGATGATCACGATTGACAATTCATCCTGTTGATCATAGGACATTTTTGAAACCGTCCAAAACTTCTCTACGATCCACACGATTGCGACGACTACCTCAAGATCTGATAGGATCAGTACGATTATCCACAATTAAGACCACGATTTCAATCGTGCTGCGAATCCTGATAGCGGGAAACTAGCATAATCTGACTTGGCTTAACTCAGGTAGGAACCACAATCAAATTAGACAAATGCTGTCAGTGCAGCAGGGTATATCCCCAAATTATAGCACTCTCTCCATTTGCAAAATTCATATTTTGGCCTAAAGGGGGCACAAAAGCAAAAGGTGTAGGGTCCATAAAATCAAAAGGAGAACATCTCCAGACTCCAGGCATGTTTATAGCAAATTTAAGCCGATTCCCATGAAAACTGTTTTTGAAACAATAATCACCCTTCTCTGTGCCAAGGTGGTAATGAAAGAAATTAGAGATGATTCCCGTCAAACTTGTTTGAATCAATTCATTCGGAATAGTTAAATTAGGCTAAATGTTAGCGCTATCGGAAACATTACAAAGCCACCACAATGAATGACTTCTCCCTCTATCCACCGGGAATGTTGACAGCAGATTTAACATGATAACCATAACCACCATAGACTGTTGTTGTCTCCCTTCATAAAACATTTTTCTTTGATCTGATCTTTGCCCAAATCTATATTTGTGCATGCCATCAATTAACTCAATTAGTCTGGGTAATTGATAGAAATAAAAACCTGCACACACAGTGGCCCTCCAGGACCAGAATTGCCCACCTCTGTCATAGGGTCCCCCAACATCGCATCTGTACACCAGGAACATTCTTCGAAAGTTTGACCTGATTTCAATTAATACTGTTTGAATTTTTGCATTTGGAAATGCAGTCTTACCTGATAGTGGTGCAATAGAAAAGTCTTAGGGTCACACAAAACCAAATTAGTTTTTATCATCTATGCACTGTGAATGAAAAATAAAAGTTACATGCGATTCCCAACCTGTCTACTTATCATGATAATACAAAAGGGTCCGTAGCGGCGGCAATGACGGCGGCGAATGACATTTTTCCACGCAAATCCATAATATCCCTGAAAACTCTGTTTTGGGAATGTAATAACACAGTTACTTGGGATGGCAGACAGAGTTAGAGCCGTGTTTGACAAAATCAATTCAGTGAATGAACTCAAAATAATAGCTAATGCCCTGACCTTTCAGATAAAAATTAATTAATTAATTAATTAATTAAAACTACTAGTCGACCAGTTATATATTTGTGTGTGTGTTCTATTTAAAGTAAAAACAGAAAAGCATATGGCTTACAATATTTTTGTACAAATGCCCAGGCAAGAAGAATGCTCTGTACTGCAATAGAAAAAATAGGGAGTACTTCAAAAAAACCTCCATTCTGGGGAACCATTTTTAATAAAATGTCTCGCTCCAGATTTCCTACAGCTAGCATGATGACAAAAGTCAAGTCACATATATTTTCACCTTTTTGCACCTTTTTGTATCATTCTTCTGCAACTGTGGAGATATGAAACTGGAATAATCATCAGTTTTGAGGAAGAAATAGAGTAAGAACACCTTGTAGTCATTGGTTGGAGTGTATAAGTCTCTAGCTCTTGATTATGGCCAAGTACCCTACTCTAGACAATAAAGGGAGAGTACTGCCAGGTGACCCCGTCTGAAGGCACTCAAGCATCACTGCTCACAAAGAAGAAAGAGAGAGAGAGAGAGAGATAGTGAGGGAGGACACTTGTATGTCAAAGGACAAATGTTTATTACATCTTGGCCATTATCTTGAGATAACACTGCCGATTGCCATATCTACACAGTGTGTTAACAGTGAGTAGGGTAACGAGAAACTGTGGATTTTCTCAAACTCTCCTCATGTCCAGAAATAGATGATTAACACCTGAGAAAATGAAAGAGATTACACAAGTCACAAGACAAACCTTCATCCTGTAGTCAATAGCTTGTAGTTGGATATTTTTTAGCTGCATTAATTTAAGGGGGGATAAAATATAAAAAATTTCAATGCGAGGAATAAACTGAAAGCCAGTAACTTCATCCTACATCCATCCCCACCCCCCAAACATACACATGCACATTTCTGTCCACCAAGCCTGTTGTGTGTTTCTGTACTCTGTACTCATGAGCCTGCTTTTGCCCAAAATCTGCTCTACCCTCGTTTTACCTTCTCCATGTCCTCTTGGTCAGTCAATGAGCGAATCAGGATACCTATATACATTTATGCTTAGTTCCCACTGTCGTGCTCTCCGTTACGAATTCCACAATTGGCCATTCGTAACTGATCATGGAATTTCTCTGAAGCGGCTTTAACACCGGATGCAAAACTAATTTTTTGAACGACAAATTACATTCAATGTCAATGCAAAGACGCGAATACACGCAAAACACACAGTAAATAAAATTAACAGGAACACTGTATAAGGATTTATTATTAAAATAATTTAGAAATTCCACTTATTCTGATGTAAAGTCGTGCAGTTAAATTTTCTAGAGGGGAGGTCATTCTATGTCATGGGCAAATCAAGTTAGAAGATACTGTAGGTGACATGGCAGTCATACAGCATAGTGCCCAAATCCATGCATACAGCACAAATGCATATACTACACTGTACTTACTACATCGCCAGTCGAGTAGAAAATATTCAATTAAATTATATATGTATATATGTAGTATGGGTAATTGTCCCATCCATTGTTTCCCTCCTAAATTCCTGTCCCCTTCCTGTTTTGTTGTGTGCCACGGAGTAAATATGTGACTGGTAAGCGAACAGTTTCTTATTTGAGCTCCCAGTGGGGTTTGGAATTTTGACATTTCTCCAGGGGTATCTGTGAAAAAGAGAGGTGTTCTCAATGACGGAACTTCCCTGGTGAAATATACCAGTCGATTTTTTGCAGATTATCAACCATGTGCATCTATCCCAGCTTTTTATTAATTACCAGACTGTTCCCTGTGCCTTCTTTTTTCAGTACAGAGTTATTTAACTCAGCCTTGCCTCTGCATTTGGGTCGATTTGCATCAATTCTCTCACCATTAACAATGAATAAATCCCTGTTTACCCCACTAGATATGCAAATTTAAAGATTGATTGGCCAACTGCACAAAACATTGCATTTTG
Source organism: Gymnothorax reevesii (assembly GCA_029721435.1). Taxonomy (NCBI): domain Eukaryota; kingdom Metazoa; phylum Chordata; class Actinopteri; order Anguilliformes; family Muraenidae; genus Gymnothorax; species Gymnothorax reevesii. The sequence goes on along the minus strand of CM056585.1, from coordinate 69,702,536 downwards.
GTTTCAGATAATCCGTTTCACAATAACTATTTCAGCCAAAAGAGATTTATGTTTGAATTTGAATTAATTTGACCCATTTTTTGCTGCTTCAATTTTGACTGATGCCAATACAATGCTAATCTTTTGTATTTCATGGGATTCAAATAAAATCTACCAGGTCGCAGTGATGTATTCATCTGATTTTACCCTGGCCTTTTCATAAGTGATATCTGGAACGAGACAAACTTTTATATTTGATCACCGCTAATAGGACCATTTTCCTTAAAGCAGTAGGTTTCAGCCCTAATGCCTGCATAACTCAGGACTGAGGAAAGTGTTGTGGCAGGAAAGATGCAAAGATACAGCCATGGAGATGCACTCTTATGATTTAATAAAGAATTAACTGGCATGGTGCAAAATTTACATGACGGATTCATTTTTGTTCCTCATATTCACTAGCACTGTAAATTACAATTGATAAGGACAATATTGGAGAAAAATGTGTGATATTGATGAAGTTTCAGCAGAGTAAGAGAGCAATGAGCATTACCTTAAAGAGGCTTTTAAATCTCCAAGGAAACCCAGCGATGCTGTACAAAACCAGGACCCTCTGCACAAAAACAGAATCCTTTTTCATAGAATAGCCTTGATGAAACACAGCCTACATCTGGGTTTTATTCAGCTGAACAATGCAACGTGAGAGTTAAAAGACAAAAATTCTGAAATTTTGAGTTAGTCTGTAAATTGCATGGATAGAAGACTGGCAAATAATGTGTCCTCTCCTTCCAGCCAAATATGATTTTAATAGCGCAAACAAAGATTTGAACCTGGGCTTACATTATTTAATTTAGGTGCATAGGTACGATGAGTTCACAATGCACAGGATTAGGATACTGACGTGGGAAATCTGATTCCGGTTTTGCGTTCCTACTCTCAGTCTGTTTCAGGTTTAGTCAGAATCACCCCTCGTTGCAGGCGTGGAACAAAGAAGGTGTCATTATCCAGGCAAGGAACCAGATGCAGAGGCTGAGTACAACCCAACAGCAACGTTTGTTTTTTTTTTTTTTATTTGGCATCTCCAATCCCACCTGAATCTGGAATGCCCAATTAGTGAACTATGTACAAAGCTTGCTCGTATGCGACCCCTTGCTGCCAACTCAGGATAGTGAGACAGTTCACGGCTCTCCTCCGAAGCACGTGCCTGTCTGCCACTGATTCTTATACACTCATTGGTTGAATCTTCGCAAGTTCAGAACTAGGGCGGAGGATACCCAGACATGAACCAACCCGGAGTCTTCCTGACGAGCGCCTGTCTGGCCAACAGGAGGCGCTGGAGCAACGAGCAAAGCTGATATATAATATAAACCCAAATCCGGCAGTCCCTTCCCAATTTGAAACCCTATAGCGCGATAGCCAATTATAGCGCTACTCTGAAAAAGCTGCCGACCCCTGCCGGTGGGTACGCCGGGGCTCGAACTCGCGACTACAGCAGCGTTTGTTGATAAGAATATGGGAATGACAGAAAGGGACAGAGCGATGAGGAGAATGGCACAGTTCAATTCAGATGGTAATGCGCTTGGGTCAGGTGCGTGTCTGCACCCAGCCGGAGAAGTCCAAAGGCAGCCAGACGGAGTTCACCCTCAACCAAAATACTACAGTCAGATGGCTGGTTCGAATCGTAAAGCAGGAACGCAGTCTCAGTCCTGATGACGCAGAAGACTTGGGAAGTGTTCCTAATAAACAGGGCAGAGCAAGATACTGAAGAGGCTGGTTAAAAGGTATGTGGTCCCAATCCTGAAGACCTGGAAAAAGGCTTGGAAGCTTGTTCCTATTGATAAGAATAAGAATTGTACTTCAGTATTTCACTATCATCAAAAGATTGCTGTATTTTCTACAGGTAATAAACTTTACACTATGAAGATATTGACACTATGACACTGCGCGGTTCATATCACCTTCTATGCTAGAACAACTAACAATCAGAGGTAATTTTGCTGAATAATGTTGCCTCGAACCAGTTTAAACTAATTTTTTAGCATTAATAGTCATGGAATGAGCCTTCAATCATGAGTCAAAAAAAAGAAATTGCGACACCTTTCAATTGTTATAAAAAATTGATGTTTTCAGTGTTTTTGTATGTTAAGCATATTTTTTACCTCAATATACTTGTGGAAATGAATTTTTTTATTGCCTACAGCAGTATTTTTCAATGCATTTTCACCAAAAAAAATTAGAGGAAAGTATATTAGGACCCCTTTTCTAAAAAGGGGCAGTGTATGATCATCACTGCACACTACTGAATTTTATTTTAATAAACAAAAATATATTACCGCACGACTATTTTCAATCAAATCGATGGGCCATTCCTTAATATTTCATACGCTGAAAAAAAATATAAACGCAACACTTCTTATTGTAAGAAATATGACCATGTTCAGAAGCTCACTGTACTTTCATTGAATGTTGACAGATTGTATGACCATATTGCAATACATTTCGATCAGTGATTAAAACAGAAAAACAAGAATATCGCGATGGCGTGATGATAAAGGGGATGGGGTCTATTGTCCAAATTTCACAAATCAATATTGGGTATGTCCACCTTTGACCTGCTGCATTGCTACACATCTCTGCTGTGTGGACTGTAACAAATGGTCAATGGTGACTTGGTGGACATGTTCCCACTTCTCTTCAAGAGCTGTGTGGAGTTGGTGGCTATTGGCTGAAAATGGGAACCAATGACGAACTTGTTGCTCGTGGACATCCCAAAGATGCTGGAAGGGGGACAAATCCGAGGAATAAGCCGAGGAATTCATGCACACAAATGTTTTCAGGCTCAAGGAATTCTGTCATACACGGGTGACTTGGGTCTGACATGGTCATGCTGGATGGTTATGTGATGGGTGGTGAGTTTGAGACACCAAAAACAATGGCCAGAAATAAAGGAGGACAGGCAGAAGGGAGAGAGACAAACAAACAAAACAGGAGAGCGAGAATCACGCTTCCAACTATTCTCTTACTAACTAAAACTCTTCCTCAAATATGCAGCTAAACCCTAAGAGCTCTCTTACTAGACAACTTACCGGCTAAAGTGCGAAACATAGCACTCTAGCAAGGGAATTGAGGCGGAACTATGGCTTAAATAGAATCCAGGCAACGCCCCAAATTAATGCCAGCTGGCCCAAGAATTCGATTGAGAGCAAACGATGTCGTCCCGGAGGAGAGCAGCAAAAGAAAGCTCTCAAAGCCACCAAACAATGATAGGTTATTGTTTTGATGGATGAATGTTAGAACGATAGGCAGCAGCATCTTATCGTAAAATCGCACTGCATTCAAGTTGCTGTTCATGAACTGCAGTTGGGTGCAATGTCCTTGGAATATTCTCACCCAAACCAGCACTCCGCCACCATGTGCCACCTTGCGCACCACAATGATGTCAGCATAACGATCCTCCATCCATCCGCTCTATGAAGTTGGAGACTTTACTTGTCTGTAAAGAAAACAGTCCTCTATTGTGCCATTGGCCATCAAACGTGTCTATTCTCTCACTCGAACCAATTTTTTCATCGAGCTGAGGAGAGGTCCAATCCACAAAGGGCAAATAACACAAAGATATGGACTCCCTGGAGATTATTTTTCACAGTTTCAGCAAAAATGGGGTGATGGTGAGGACCAGCTGTCTCATCTGCAGTGGGAGTTACTGGTCTCAGACGATCACAGACATAAAGAGTCCAGATATAGCGGTCTTGGGTAGGGGTTGTCACACATGGTCGTCATGCATGCGGGCGGTCTGCTGTCTTGCCTCATTCCTCAAAAAGGTGTTTTATGCGACTTATTATTGAAACATGGACATGAAGAGCCCTTTCAACATCCCTGAGAAACATTCCTGCATTGAGCATGCCAATGGCACGCTCACTGATGGCTCGAGTCATTTATGGCATTTTGAACAAAGGCAGAACTGGGACTTTTTTATTGACCAGAGTACAGGATGTGCCTGGACTGATTGTACCTGATTTCCATAGGTCTGGATCATGCCCCACCTGTCTGACAGGCCAATTTTGACAAAGGGCATGAACTTGACAATGATATGGAGAAGGTGACTGAAATGCAGACAGACAAGTGGCACACAGCCTTGGTCGCATAAATAAACCAACTAAGTCAACCTCAGAAATGATTATGCGTAATATTGAAATGACTAAACTGTTGCATTTATATTTTTGTTCACTATATATCAAATATATTTACTGGATTTTTCAAATGCAAGGAGCAGAATCCAGGTTTATTGGTCATATCTCAATAGACACACTCACAATAAGGTACAGTAAGTACTACAAATATTTTAAATGATAGCCAGATGACTGTTTTCAGCTTTGCCCATGGCTCATATGACCTCATACTTTTGCCAAAGTGCACCAGTTATTGCCACATCTTCCCCACAAGCCCCCCGCTGTTGTGCTTCGAGCCATACGTGCATATTAATCTGTCGCCCATTGCTTCAAAGCAGAAATAACTCCTCCCCTATTCCTTTTCTTTCAAGAAACTGTGGTCCATTATTTAGGGAAGAATCCATTGAGAATGTGAAAATAACGTGTCACCATGGTGGACCTGTGTAGAGAATAATTAGTGGCTGTCATCCCTGGTGTTGTCATTCTAATGACTTTCAACCTCCGCAATCACGCAGGGGAGAGCCAAATGAGAGGCACAGGAAAGACAAACTCTCAAGTGACCATGTTCTTGAGTTAATTACAGCAAGATTACAAAGATGCTCTGTAAATTCCAGATAAATATATGTCTAATATTTAATCTGTCTCTCTCTGTCACCACTTCAACCCCTCGTTATTTGTTAATGAAGCTGCATTTGCAAAAAAGGGTGTTATTCCGTCAAGAAACCTCGAATACTGCAATTGGGGTATCAGGAGACACGAGATGACTAAGAACTAATAGGATCTCGCAATGGAAAATTTCCCCTCGTAACCACACCGGACCAGCAGCATATCTGGACATTTCCATCAATATCAATTAATTCAGCAGGCTACATCTCCACAGAAATTACACTAATTGCTTCTAATATCTTCCTATCTCAGTGCATCTTCCAATGTCTTACTTCTTGCCTTTCTAAAACAGGAGTACTTCAGAACGGCTCATTCTGCATGCATGACACATCTCTCCACTAACCACACATCTCTCCAGCACCCTTGTAATGTTTTTTTATATCCAAAGCTGCTCTCAAAAGTTGGAATGTCTGATATTTCTGTTGGCGGAATAATAATCTTGCAATCTTCGCCAAACCTCAGAGATTGTGCCATGCATTGGTGAGAGCTTTATGAACTTTGTCACAGTGACCCCTCCCTCAAACACCACCCCAACCCCCCGGTTTAAGCAGCAGGATACTGCTCAAAACAGTTTATGTACATAAATCTTCACTTCACTCAGTTTTGTTGTTTGGATTTATTAATGAAAGCACAGAGGCAGACGGGTGCTTGTCAAACGTGCTCTAAGGGTACAAACTGTTCGACTTTCATGTGCTTGTGAATTCATTGTAAACATGACAGAATCAGCGCTGCATTGAGAAATAAAATAAATGAAAGCCAGATATAAAAATCAAGTCATCTGCATGTAACTTGGGAGGGAATATAAATTTTTTTTATCTCTTTTACAAAATTATGTCTCTATTTTTAACGTGCAAAGCCTTTCGGAATATCAGAGTTGCCGTCTGTGGAAATGCCAGTAGGTTGCCATACAAAATGATGAAACACCACCCACTGTCTTACCTTCTCCATAGGTGGTACCGCTCCTCGCCCCAAACTAGGGTTCACTGTGTTTCTTTGACTGTGTAGGAACAAACTGTCTTCGAAACCATCCTCCATTTTTAATGAGACTGACAACAGTTATCTGGCTAACTAAAGTCATGATTGGTGCTAAAGCAACATGTTGTGCCAGCCTAGGTTAGATCTTAGAGCAATTGCAAAATACGCAGACATACTGCATGAATCAATATTTTATTAGCAGACAGTTTTTTTTCCACAATTTTAAAATGCACTAAGGCATAGGCAGGTAGTTTTAACATTAAGTACCATTTTAAAGCCCATTCTCTCACAGGAAAAAAATTTAATGCGTACCCTGTGTTTTCTCGCTCGATGGAAAACCTCTCAAAAAACAGGAGATATGAGTGAATCACTCATGATTCATTTGATGTTTTCAAATCTCCAAGTAGCCTTCAACTGACACACATACAGACATGCGCACACAGATACACGCACACCCAAGCATGTACCTGTGTCGTGGAGCATAAAGTCACCGGATGGAGGACGAGTTCTCTCTTTGAGCTTGGGAGGTCTTCGGTCAACTGAAAGTTGATACAACAACGCAATGTAGCATTGCTTTGTATTATTGAGAGGACATCAGATCATTGTATGTAATTACTGCAACCCAGTCCGGTATACGCAATATTTGACATATCAGAAACTGGTTTATGGCCGTGTTGCATCCCTTGCCATGCTGGTGCAGAATGGAGTCGCTGCTGTTTACCTATGGAGTCACTGCTCTTTACCTGCATGTCTGAAATCAGTCTTGGATTAGCACAATCGTGGCTGAACTGAGATTTTCGGAGGTGTATGATAATTCGAGGTCAGCAGAATATAATCAGGAAAGAATGCTCAACTGAAAAGTCTCACACTTTTTCTGTCGCAGAGATTTTTTTTTCTCACATTAACAGCAGGAAATCACATGCAATCACACGGGTCACTTTTTCAGGCTCCAGATGGAGGATGTTAGTACATTATCAGTCAGCACAATTAGAGTGTTGTTTTGGGCATTGTTTCTATTTTGGGGTCAGCAGGGTTCCTTTTCCAGTTTGGGGATTTTGTATTTAATAGCATGGAGGTTCCACTTGCCGTGGAATTTATAAATCAAATAGCGCAGTCCAGGTTTGATGCGCACAGGTCCAAACACCCTGTAAGCACAGTAAGAATTTACTCCCTTCATTATGAATTGCCCTTGCCGCCAGCCTGTTCTTCCAGACAATAAATAAATAAAGAAATAAATAAATAAAACTATTGTTCAGGTTAAATTAGAACTCTGTGAGCCAATAACAATTTGGGGAGCTGAATAATTTTTTTTTTTTAATCCGTTATAGTTCATGCAGGACAAGGTATTTTGCAAGCTCTAGCAGTCAGAATCTGTTTCACTCATTCTTTCACAAGGATACTGTGGCCTTTGCAGAGGGGGCTTTTGTGCTTTATGGCACGACTTTGATGGATACTCCATTCCAACTGGTTTATTTTATTCTACGTTTTGTTATTTCTGAAGAGCAGACCGCTGCTGTGAAGAACAAGCTGTTGCTGTGTTGCTGTGTGTAGCTGTAAATCTACAGAGATTTAAATCATGGTTACAATATATCAAGGCTACCTTCTACAGTCTATAATTATTCCACACAGAAGATTAGGGATGACTCTAAAAACCTGAGAGATGAGACAGGCGAATTCCTCATGCTCCATTTTCTCCAAATGTGGAAAAATGAACATAGAACTAGTTTATTCTCAGTGAACGTTGTGTTCAACAGCCTAATTAACAGTTTACTGATTTTCTAATTTCATCTGTTTAAAGTGCTTGTTCATCCAAAAATAAGATTCTTTATTGTAAATACTTCCTTTGAGCGCTGGTAATTTCAAATTGTAATCAGCCATCACAAATTTATTTGCATTTCAATCACTGCAAATTGCAACCATCTCAGAAAGAGTTTAGCCTCCATCTTTCACCCAGCGCAGAGGGTCGCAAAACTTAACGCGAGCGTATTTGCTATTTTATGGCTGACAAAAACACAGATTTTCCGACCAGCGTCCATGCTGCATAAATAGCCAATACATTTGCCCCAAATTCAGCACCCATGGTCATGTTGGTCTTAAAATGAGGTGTGGTCTGGCACAATGCTTGTGCGGTATCTTGAGGTTGCACAAAGCTGTTGCGTGATTGACCATAAAAAACCTGGTATATAGACAATAGTCTGTTTTAAACTGCTATTTTAAGGGCGCGATAACATGGTTGTATTTTGTGCTTTTGTCGGCGAGTACACAAACCTCATACCCCCTGCTTGTTAAATACTACAAAGGGACTAACAGCAATGCCCACACGGGCAAACAATTAAAGATTAAAAAAAGATTACGATGCGAAAGATTATAGTCCAGATATTTCAAAATACATGTCAGAATGGTGAAAATATGCTGAATAAAGTCATGACTTTTTAATACTAGTGTAAGATAAGATTTATTTTTGGAAAAGTTATGTTGAACATGTTTGGTTTCTCATATTGGAGATAATTTACAGTCTGGGTAATGATGAATACATATAACTGAAAAGAGTATTCTATTCTTTAATTTACATTAGGAGCTACATGATACAGTACACCTTTCCTGTAAGGTTGTTAATGTTGGTCAAGATCGGCAGAGTGATATGATGTAAGGATATGTATGTATCTGGGGTAGTGTGTGGGGGCGAGAGTAATATGAAAAATGAATTAAAAAACAAGCAAGTTACCCAGACCATGTGTTCCCGTGCGTTTCTTTTCTCTACAGCCCCAAAGTAAAGCAAGTGAGTAATAAGTGAATAAATCAAAGTAAAACGGACCCAGTATTACACTGGTGAACTCTGTCATTTATGCTGTATTCCAGAGAATCCTCCCCAGAGGGGTGGCCCTTCGGCGACAATGGTAAACCAACTTAGCAAATACATGACAAGTAATTTCTAAAACAGTGCATGGATTTTGATTATATCATATGACACACAAACTGCACCTGATCTAATGATGAAATGCTGTAAATGCACTTCAGATGTTTGGGTAAGTCCTATATGGGTCAACCTGTTACATGCAATTATCTGAAAAACCAGTTTGAATCCAACATGATCCATTAATACAAAGCCTGCTGTCCCGTTTCCATCCTGCTTTCATTTGGAAATGGATTTATTGGATTTATCATTTACAGTTTGGCTGACAAATAAAGTTGCCCTAAAAAGAGGCAACAAACAACTTTATCGTCGCCATCTATAATTAATCTGAATTTCATCAATATATTTGACCTTCAATCATTAGACACGCTGAAGCAAGTTCTTTTCAGTCCTATTAGATATTATTCAACACTCAAAAAAATGAAACGTTATGAAATGTTAGATTTACTTAATAATGTCAACTGGTTCCACAAAACCGTGTTACATTCCACTCAATGCAACTAATTAAACTGGCCAAACACGTTAGAAGTCAAATAAAGGTTACGCAAAGCAATTACGTGGAACCAGTGGACATAACATTATTAAAGGGACTGCAAGCTGGGGCGCATGCGCGCAATGAAACAGAGCATCTTGAAAATGTTGGTACAACTATTTCAAGTTCATTGGAGATTTCGTGTAAGCATTTTTCAATCTGTTCATCCTTGAGAAGTTTGATAAAATTTTTACCAAAAAACTATCATAGAGCCTGTTCGTAGCATTTCTTTGTCATAGTTCGGGTTTTTGTAACGTTATTATTGCTTTAAAGTTAGCCTACGTTGATTCGGGTTTTTGTAACGTTATTATTGCTTTAAAGTTAGCCTTCCTTGATTGGATCTATGACAGCTGCATGTCAGACAAAACTTTGCGATTAACAGGTTCTGCAAACATTCTAAACAGTTGCTTGATAAAAATTTCACCAAACTTCTCAAAGATGCACACGATGCAAACAGATTGAAACTCCACCACGATTTCACAGGTTTACCTTACCCACACACTTTCAATGTGTTTTCGCCCAAAGATATATGGGTGGTTAGTATAATTTATCCTCCGTGGGTTTCAGCAAAGATAAATGCGGTTACTCTAGCAGCTCCGCGTTTGCAGGCCATCTTCTGTATTTAAAACACCAACAAAGTTACGCTTTACACACGTACTAATATGCTTTGGGTTTGTATTTCTACTCCCTTGACATCACACTGCATGTATGAAAATGTTTACCAACTGGACTCTACTACACGTGCCCCTGGTGACATAATCCCTTTCAGTAAATCCAGTAAGTGAATTTCATAACATTTCTATTTTTTGAGTGAAGGGGTTATAGTAGGTAATCAAAATAATATTAGTTTCATTTCTTTTTTGCTAGCTGTTTTTCTCATTCATTTTAATTTCTCTCTGACCCTGAATTAAAACCTTTTATTTTGTTTGCTTGTTGTATGCACAAGTTGTAATAAGTTCAACCAAGTTTCCTATCCACATTTAAGGTAGATAATAAGTTCCTAACTAGAAAAGCACTCGGAGAGCACAGACCTCCGCCAAGCACAACATTTCCCTCCATATTACGACTTCCGCCATTGATATTTGTCTTTCATTTATTTTATCTTCATTTTTAGATTTCTTGACCATGAAAACATGGCAATTTGATTCATAATGTTATATCAATATTAGTTCCACAGCGTCCTGGCTATTTAAAGATGTCTGTTGCATGTTTCTAGCTTCATTTGTGTTTTTTTCTTATGATGCAACATTTCCCCTCATGTTGTGATTCACACATAAATATTAGTCCTACATTTATGTCATCTATTTTTTCAGAATCCCTGACCAAGAAAACATAGCATTAGCAACTGGATTCATAATGATATCAATATCAATAAAATGATATCAAATTTTCTGTAGGCCTAATGGTGGTTTTCTTCTGGATCTAGTTCCCTGGCTTTTGAAGATACAGTAAATCCGGTGACACCCTCCTAATTCTGCAATATCTTGGCTGTATAATGGTGTTTGTTGCATGTTTTTAGCTTCATTTGTTCTCTTCCTATAATGAAAGTTCCGAAGGTCCACTACTTTCGTATTCTGGATCATAGTATCATAGTATCATAGTATCCGGAATTATTCCATTTTCAGGGTCAGTCTTTGATATATTGTAGAACATGTTCGAAACTTATCCTCTATTTTTTTTCCAAGTCCCCTGACCATTTTTGGTGGAGTTATATGCATAAATGTCGAAAATGGCCCTATCTCCCAATGTTAAAGAATCCTTTAAAAAATTCCTGGATCCAGACGGAGATCCAGATCACTTCCAAAATCTAATCATTTCTTCCTTATACCAATCAGTACAATCCCTGAAAATTTCATCAAAATCTGTCCATAACTTTTTGAGTTATTTTGGAAACCAACAGACAAACAAACAAACAAACCCAGGCAAAAACATAACCTCCTTGGCAGAGGTAACTAGAAAAGCATCTCAGAGAGCGCAGACCTCCGCCAGGGGGCAGCAAAACCCAAAAGCACGGCGATTGGAACTCCGGCCCATTGGAAAGACTTGAAATCTTGAACTTTGGCGTATATCTCAGCAGTACTTTGGCTTAAATATGCCAAAATTTCATCACCTGTTCCTTGACTTAATACCCACCCTCTCTGAAAATTTCATCAAAATCTGTTCATAACTTTTTGAGTTATTTTGGAAACCAACAGACAAACAAACAAAGCCTGGCAAAAACATAACCTCCTTGGCGGAGGTAATTAATTTACTGATCAAGACATACACCTAGGCATCCAGAAGGAGGGCTGCAAATACGAGATTGCATGGACAGCATCCATCCATCCATCCATTTTCTATACCCGCTTATTCCTCGCTAGGGTCACGGGGCGAGCTGGAGCCTATCCCAGCTGACTACGGGCAAAGGCAGGGAGCATGGACAGCAATTAACTGAAATTTCTCAAATTTCCATTTTGAAGTCCATGTAATGTAATAAATTCTGTTGGAAGTGGTATTTTAGATAAGGTTTAGATTTCATTTAATTAGATAATGGCCGATTCAGAGGCTAGACTGTAAAGACCTCATGAATGACTTTGCTACCTTGAAAGTTCGATGCATGGCATGCATATTGAATGATTTCAAATGCATGCCATGAATTGAACTTTCACGATGCACTGATAACCAATTTAGTCAGTTATTCAATTACCAACGCCTCAACGTAAGAATGAATGAATATATTTATTAATTAGTACCGCTTGGCACCACAACCAGTGTGCAACCATGTTTCCCTGCAAATGCAACTATTCTTTAGAACACTGAAAACATTATGATTAAGTGCAATCTTAAGGGGTCTTCAGGTAAAACTTTCAATATTTCTTTTGAAAATTTTCACATTTTTGATTTTCACATAAAATAAATAAAATTAATAAAGGAAGGTAGTGATATGCCAGTAAACACCAGGAATCTATGTTTTAACTCTGCCTCAATTGTTACTTGTGACTTTAAATGCAATTTACTGAAAATTACAATTTTGACTAATTTTCAACCATGTGGTATTCAGAAAATCTTTAATACTCATCTGATTGACTTCAAATTTTGAACTGAAGTTGTATCGGTTGGAGATCTATGAAATGACATAGAATTTTCTAGATAGGTGCATCCCTAGGGGGTTAATTTTGAAAATGAAGCAAGTTCATAATAGTGATTTTCGCTATTATACATAACAGAGGTCATTAAATATTCATAAATGTTCCAAACAAAAAATCCTATGTCATTTCATAGAACTATCTAAAGCCTTTCATATGAGGCTAATTTGAGTAAAATCTGACTATGGGTTATTGAAATATCAGTGCCACATAATATTTTCAATATTTTGTCATTGAAGTGCCGTTTCCACGGCAACCCATAAATTTTTATGAAAATACTACATGTCATGAGGTTAAAATCATGTTGAGTGTGTTTATTTCTCGGTTTTTACATTATTATGGTTATTTCTACACTTTTCCCTGAAGTTGGAACTGCACTGGGTTGATTGGTGATTATTTTTTTTATGACCATGTTTTTTTTTTCTTTTTATACAAAATCATTATTAAGTACATTGTCAATGGAGCCCTTCAGTGATCTGTCATTACCTCCGCCAAGGAGGTTATGTTTTAGGCAGCGTTTGTTTATTTGTTTGATAGTTAGCAAGATAACTCAAAAAGTAGCGCACCGATTTTGATGAAATTTTCAGAGAAGGTGGGTATTAAGTCAAGAAACAGAAGATTAAATTTTGGCATTCCTAGGCCAAAGTACAGCTGAGATATACACAAAAGTTCAAGCTTTCAAGTTTTTCCAATGGGCAGGAGTTCCAATCGCTGTGGTCTTGGGTTTTGTTGCCCCCTGACGGAGGTCAACACTCTCTGAGTGCTTTTTTCTTAATACATTTGAAATAATCACAGGCTTCTCTAATTCCAAAAAGTTGGGATGCTGTCTAAAATGTAAATGAAAACTGAATGCAATGATATGCAAATCTCATAAACTGACATTTTATTCACAATAGAAGATAGACAGCATATCAGGTGTTGAAAGTGAGACATTTTACCATTTCATAAAAAAAAATTTGCTCATTTTGAATTTGATTTCAAATTTTGGTGCAACATGCCCACGGGCTAATTGCCACGTTATTCCTTTCCCCCTTTGATGTGAAAAATATTTGTTTTCTTCAATTTATGGAAATAATATTCTTAAAGCATATTGTTTTCCAACTTTTTTCAGCTTGACTCTGACGGTTTGAACACCTCCTGTTATGCCACAACCGCTAATTGGCAAATTTGGGTCAATCTTCATTTTGTTTTTGGAAATCTCCGCTCAATTTCTCATTTTTGAGAAAATTTGGGGGCATTTAATTAGCAAGACACTGTTCGTGAGCTGTTTGGTCAAATTTATACAAGGTTAGTTTTTATTTGAGAAAATTTGATGAATTTGCACTTTACAAATGGTGTAACATTATTTTCACACCACAAGCACGATATGTTCAAGGGTATTTTATTATTCATGGCACACATGGATGTTATTATGAAAATGTGACTTAAGATGGCAAGTAACTACTTTAAACATGGGCGGCACCTAATTAGCAGCTTATTTAATCCTACAATTGCAATTGTGGTTGGAACTGGGAGCCCCATGATCCAGTTTTGGAACCACTGGCTCAAGCCTCTTTTGTTTGTAGCTCCCGTTAAATTACTGTGATAACCATTCTGGCACCACCAGTGATTTTCACTGTTCATACAAGCAGCCACATTTTGGAGCATTTCCATCCTGCACATTCAGCAATGGCAATACCAGAATAGATGGAGAAAAAGGACAGTTTAGCCCATCGATTTCATCTCCTACACAGACTGATAGGAGCTCCCATATTTTGGAATTTATCCAGTTTCAAGCCTTTCTTGAAAAAATAACTTGTTTTGCTGTTATCAAAGCACCTACAAGACAAGCCAACCATAAACAACGTTGCGGATTAAAATTCGTCATCAGCAGAGTGTTGTGATTGGTTCGCCTGCTCCATGTGAAAGCGTCCTTCGTCAGATGGAGATAACCTTTTACATGCCCTTCCCAACAATGTTACTGTTTGCATTCCCAACACAACCTTACAAGCATTTTCCCTGAATTGTTACTAAGTTTTGATGTGAAAAATTTTCAGAGTAAATTTCTAAGAATATAGGTTGTGTCATGATTTGGAAGGAATGAGAGCTTTGTTGCTCTCGTCCGGGACGATATTGTAGTACGCCCTATCGGATTCCTGGGCCAGCTGGCATTAATTGGGGGGCATTACCTGGACTCTATTTAAGCTCCTGTTCTGCCTCGCTCTCATTGCTAGAGTGTCAGTGTTTCTTTGGCGCTTTAGCCGGTAAAGTCTCTAGAGAGAGTATTGTCAGGGACTTAGCTGCATAACAGGATTATTGTTAGTGAGTAAGGGAATCTTTGGTTTATTTTTCCTTTTCTTTTGTTTTCCTTGAGTTCGGCAGTTTTCTACCACGGATGGCGTCTGGTCCGTTGGTAGTGCGAGTCTTGTCATTTCTATCTGTTTTTAGTCTCTCAGAGCGCTGTGAGTTTTGCCTTTTATTTCTGGCCGCTGCTCTTGGCGACCACTTCCCGCAGCCATCACAAGTTGTGGTTATTGTTGATGTGATGATGTTCGACTGTGGATTCTAACTGTTGGATTATTTAGAACTTTTTTTTATCGTATTATATTTTTGTAATTTATAGACGAGTTGACTGTAGAAATGAATGAAAAGCCCTTCTGGGACTAAAAGTATTCTGAATATCGATCCCTGCTCACATTCACACATGAACCCTATATAGAGGAAGCGTTCCAGAACATTACAGGGAAGGAGTACATATGTGAAAGGGTAGTTTTAGACAATGAGGAGCAGTGCTTATTGCATGTATCCCCTTTCCTCATACGAAAGTTGCTAATTTATTCAAACTGGCACCTGTCTAATGGTTTAATTAGCTCACCTGGTAAACGGCCAAAGCTTAAAAGAGCTGTCTGAGCTTAATACATCTAATAACTCAAAATGTGTCTCAGCAATAATGCTCTAGGATTCTTCATCTCTGGGCTTTTTGTCCCCCAGACATGAAAGACTGTAACTGGAATTTATAAAGGAGGACTCTCCAGTTTCCTTAGAATACTGTCTTTGACCCTCCATCCTAAAAACCTGGTGAGAACCCTGCGTCCCCAAAAATGTTGTGCCCCTTACGGCGACGAAGAATCCAGGGATGAAAAGGTCATGGGGATGAAAAGTACGGGGACGATCAGTCCATAGGATCGAAGAGTCCGGGGATAAAAAGTCCGGGGACAATAAATTCAGGGACAAGTCTCGGAACAAAAAGTCCAGGGATGAAAAGTTCTGTAACCCTGCAATGAATATTTACATGCACCAACGTTCAGCATCCTGGTTGATGCTTGCATACACTCCGTACAGCGATAACAGCTTCCTCAAAGGATATATATTATTTTCCTACAAAAGATAAGAAGCTTTCACTGCTTATTTTGATTTTGCGGTTGGAACGCAGTTAGCCCACATCACTAGTATATCAGTGGCAGCGTGGACAGCATTACCACTCCTGCTTCGTTAACTGCCCCCACTGTTTACATTCATCACAGGTGGCTCTTCATGGCAGGCCTTACCCACCCACCCCCAATGCATTTGCAAACCAGCTGACTCATTTCAGCACAGCAGGACATCATGAATTATACAAACAAGCCACAAGTTATAAATACTACAGCTTTCTGCCATCTTCCTGCCGACCAATTATCATTCCCCGGAACTGTGAAGGACAGATGAGATCATTATATGGCACATCAGGCTCCGCGCAGTGTCCGACAGGCAGAGCAACAAGCTCTACATCCACAAGTTCAAGTTGGCACAGCAACAGAGAGTATACAGGACATTCAAAAGAGCAGGTAATCAACAAGTGCTGATCAGAACTGCATCATTAAAACATAATATGCATACTTGGGTTAGGATGCACTGCATTTATTAAAAGTAGTTTTAACTTAAAAAGTTAGAGCCCAGCTGCCTTAACATTTTAGCTGAGCTTAAGGTGACAATTTGAGGTAATTCTCAACATATCATCTTAAATCCAGTAAGCATAACATTTAAGGCAGCAAGGGCAATAACTATTTCAGTTAAAACAATTTTTTTTTTACAATGTGTTCACTAACACGCACTTGGGTGAGACTGGCCATTGTATCAGATGTTGGCCAATCTTATCCAGAGAAAACTGGCTATTAATGCATTGCATGGCCAGGAACATTATGCCTACCACCTAGAGTGAGCATTACTTGTTCAGGACATAAGGCAACTATTGATCTGGATGGATTGTGCTTTGTCTGATCTGTTGTGTAACTGTTTCAAAGACCTGATACTACACACTTGCTGTACGTCGCTTTGGATAAAAGCATCTGCCAAATTATTGTAATGGACTGTACTGAGTTTGAGTCTGTTTTCCATGGTTCAGGCAAAGCTTCTTAGTTCCGAGAAAAGTGTTAATGCTAAGGCAGTCAATGATATTTAGTGACATTCTTATGATTTTGTGCTTCCATCAGTATTGAAAACATCCTTTCCTGTTTTAGCATCGCATCGCAATGACCTATGCACAGAGCAAGGTCACACATAGTTTGTCGTGAACAGTGTAGGGGAATATTACATGTAGAGACAGTCCTGAATTGACCTCAACAAGTGAAATCACAGTTGGAGGGCAGGGAAGCCTGTTTTCCGCCTAGTCTAATTCCTCCTGACTTCACATATGTTTTTTTAGCTAGAGTTGGTTCAAACAGTGTTCTTACATCTGGTCAGTGGTGCAAACACTGCAGGCAGGGAGTACAGTTACACGCAGCCCTGTGTGGGATGGGGGCCTATATACAAATGAATGCATGGCAGCGAAGCACAGTCTGCACTAATTTCACAGCAGTCGCAATGGCAAAACTGTGGCTGTTGCAGCCCAAAATAGATCCACTTGCAGTGTCCTTATTGTAATTAGAAAGCGGTATATTGTTTCAAATTAAAGTGCACGAGGTGAGTTTCTTGCATGATAAACAGCACCAAAGCCAAAAAAACTTATGCTATTTTTAGGTATAGGTTTAAGTAATCTATGTTTAGTACTCATGTAAACATCACGTGGTTACATAAGACGTCATGCAATTTTAACAGAAAAGCTGTTGCGATCACAGGAAGTGAATTTAATTTGCAGTTTTTTTCCCGTCTTTTCGAATGATGAGCCCTGCTTCTTGTCTCATATGTCTTTGTCATAATTTAATGGATAATTTTTTTTTTTTGCACATCCTGAAGTTTGGCATGTCTGAGTTTTCAGTATGGAAGGAATATAGTTTTACCTCTTTGGAGTCATTTTTGGATGATAGTAACAGATGTCTCTTTTGTCTGCAGTAACAACAAGCGTATTTGTCAATTATTTTTTGTCAATATTAATCAAATGAAATGGATAATGCAATTAATAAAATGCTTTATTAACGTCCAAAAAATAATGGCGCTCACCTTATTTGCTTTTATTACTTTTATTTGCTTAAAAGTAAGCAAAGCCAAGTAGGCTATGTCTGCACATTATTTTGCACACGTTTAAATATACAAAAAAACATCACTCCATGAGGTTCCAATGGTCCTTGTGACAACTGATAATGTAACAAAGGACCAATAATGTGATAACTGCCCGATAATGTAATAACTTCAACCGATAATGTAATAACTGCCTGCCCGATAACGTAATAACATTTTGACCAATAATGTGATAAAAATTGTCAGTCCGATAATGTAATAACACTCAACCTATAATGTAATAACTCAGTTCATTCAATTCATCTGGGCGTGAGTGGGTGACGATGTTGCCAGATCATCAAGCCAAATTCATTCGTGTATGAGGGTGCAGCAGTGTTGCAAGACACAAGTCATCCAGGGGTGAGTGGGCAGAGTGCTGCCAGATGCGTCTTTTGAAAATCCATCTATCCATAGTAATCCAGCTATAGAATATGGCCAGCGATAAGAGTAATGGTGCAATAGGGGTTGTGAGGGCAGCGACCAGGGTCACTGGTGCGGGTACCATGCTATTATTCTATGTTCTATATTCTATGTTCACTCTTAGTGACTGTGACATCAACAGTTTGCCCGTCATTGCTCGGGTAAAAGCTGAAAAACTGTTGACGTCACAATTACTTAGGACTTAGGTCAGGTGGTACCCTCATACGCCCCTATTAACCCCTTTGTTCAGAAGCCGAATATGGCTATTACACTATTTAATGTTTCATTATTCAAGATTTAAGCTTCATTGAGAGAGCAAATATGGCTCAACTGAGACAATACACTTGCAGCATTTAGTATTCCATCGTATTTCAGTTTATTTTCATGATTTCGGTGGAGAAAAGGGGCTGCAAACATAAAAAGTCTTTATTAAAATTCAGCATCAAAATTATAAAAAAGTAATACTGAGGATTGAAAAATGGCTGAGGGCTAAAACAATACATTTCTGGGATCATAAACTGCTTGACCACAAGCATTCCTCATCTGGGCATGAAATCCTCTTTGGCTTCAAAAGAGGAAGCCAAATAAGACAGCTCTCCAGGTGGCTCCCCAAACACTAACAGCCCTCAAAATGGCACACTGTCAAATCAAGAAATAATCATATTTTTATCTCAAATCTACTTTTGACTCATGAATTCAATATGAATTAATGATTATCTGGTTTAATGTAACATGAGTTTATCAATATAGGCGCAGCTGGACATCAGTGGTCACCAGTAACCTCTCCAAACCCAAAGCATGCCTTTTCTCCATGATAAGGTTCAGAGTTTCATCCATTATTTGACAAAACCACATCAGCAAGTACGTGTACTCATTAATGGAACTGCTTATTCTACGGTCAGAATGTTCATTCAGATGGAAAGCTTGCCATTTAGAATTCCAATCATGCAAGCAAAACAAAAGCTTGTAACAATGCTTTCACATCCTATAAGGAGCTAGTATAACTCGCAACAGAGTGATAGCTGTTCGCATTTTAAACGAGCAAAAATCCAAGGCATTCCATTTAGTTGAATGCAGTAAAAATTCTTATGCAGATGGCCTCATTAAGAAAAATGCCAGCACATTGCAGTATCAACTACTCTTGTTCGCCAATGCAAAAAACTAGCTCTGAGATCACGGTGGTAAACCAAAGATAAGAAATAGCTGGCTAGTTAGCTAGCTGGCTACAAGTAAAATAGAGCTGCACCATACAAAGACAGTTTGACTCCTCTTAATAATCAATCCTGTCTACCCTCCAGTCTGTTCCATTCAGAATAACTGCCATTTTCCATTTCAGAATCACATTTCTATCCTGCAAATAAATGCTCAACACTCTAGGGTCGGTTCTGGAAGTCTTTTTTTCCGTGCATTCAAGTCATTCTCGGCTGCGCGAAGTTGAGAGAATACAACCTAACTGATATTATGCAAGTGTTTTAATACCTTCCTGATGGTCCAATCAATGTCTTTCAGCTACTGTGGAAAGTTTCTACTCTTTGGATTTCTAAAAGAAACATGTCAATCAATACTTCTTTACTGGGGAAGTTTCACGTGGATGTGAACTATTACTGCGTTACGCAGATGAGCCTAAGTATGTAATTGAGTGACTGGCTAATCAACGAGAGTACTTAGGAGCATATAAGGAAACACTGAATTCATCAATGAGGACTCTATGCATAAGTGAACGATAGGGAACTATGCATTTTTGATATGTGATGACTATAATTGATAGTAGAATGACATAGAATCAATATCATGCTGCTAGGTATCGAACTGGAACCAAACACAAGAACACAGGATTGCAAAAAAGAGGATTTTATTGAGCAAAGGGGGTAGCCCCCACAGGATAGAAGGCAACAGTACAAAGTCAGCAATCCAAAAGTTAAAATCCAGTGGAGCAGAAATAGAGTCTTAACCAGGGCAGCAAACACGAAAATCGTAGTCAGGCAAAACAGATTCGGTACACAGGCAGTGGTTTGTAGGAGAAGCTAAAATCAAAAACCAAAGGGCAATCCGAATCGTAAACAGGGCAGCAATCCACAAAATCGTAGTCGGGCAAAAAAGGGTTCGAATACACAGATGCAACAGTAACCAAAGAAAGGCAAGCCAAAAATCAATAGTCGGACAATCCAGTCAGAAAAGAAACGCAATGAGTACAAGGCGAGATAAAGAGCAGCGCAGGTAAACACGAGAAACGATCTGACAGAGAAGAACTGTGAAGAGACACCTAATATACACTTCCAGGGAGATCACATGGTAAGAGACACAGGTGCAAACAGTCAAACTGATTACAAGGGAGCAACACATGAGGGAGAACCTAATCACATGAAATTTGGCAGAAGCTAAAACATGGACAGGGATCACAGGACAAACCTATCTACAAACATACGGCTCCAGTCAAGGAGTTCTAATGTGCCTAGATAATGAGAGAAAGGACAGCGTGATCAGATGTGGAGTTTCCACAGAAATGCAGCAAAGGAGATTAGGGAGAGACAAGGGGCGGAGACTAGAACAGGGCGAGTGCTGAAAGCTTGTTAATCGATTAGTAAGTGAAACTATACAATCCCTTAGTGCTCCCTAGTAAGTTAATATTATATACAATGTAAGTTAGTGTTAGTAACTTCTAGCGTAAACAACAAACTGTTAGTGTGGTTAGTAAAATAGAAAAGTAAGGTGAAGCAAGCAAACAAGATTGGAAGGAAGACTGAAATCCAGAAACCATTAAATCACCCGAAAAGTGACACGCAGTACTGGGGCTGTGAGCAATGACAAGACAAGAGACAAGACAGGGGGAGACAAAGTGCAATGCATGGTGGAAAGCAAAATATGGACCGGAACAAAGATATGGTAAAATGCAAAATATGGGAAATTAAAATTACATAAGAAAATACATTAGCGAATCAGTAACACTTTATAATAAGGGGACATGAATCATGCTGTTATCATGCATTTCTTCATGCATGATTCACTCATGAACTCATCATGATTCATGCATTATTTCTTACATGAATGCACCATGACACATCCTGAGTTAAAATGAATTCATGCTTACTCATGTCCGAATTTATGCAATGACATCATATCATCTAAGGCATTACTTACTGTAATGAATTCATCATGAATCAAAAGTAATTAAGCATGATCATGATGAGTTCATGGTTCATTAAAGTCATTTCACCTTTGGCAGAATCGAAATAGACGTTTTCATCATGCTTGTGCCCCCTCAACTAAAGTGGTAGGTATATTAGCTTGTCGTTTTTGTCATTGATAGCCATGACTTAAAGTTTAATTTCTCATGAATTCATCATATTTGTGCCCCCTCAACTAAAGTGGTGGACAAACGGTGGCTTTCATTACAGCATATTTGTGAAATGCTATTGCTAAGTAATCATTGAATGAGATGAATTAAAGCTTACTTTCTCATGTGTTGATCATGTTTGTGCCCCCTCAACTAAAGTGGCGGACAAACAGTAACTTTTATAACAATAGATGTGTGAAATGCTAGTGCTAAGGAATCATTGACTTCACTTCCGGGTAATGGCGGCATACTAGTTGGCAGGCATTTGGACGGCTCTTATATAATTGGATATTTATAACCGAATAAAAGATCAAAAACTGTAACTGAGTGATTGGACCGTGAAAAGTTGCCTTATCCTGGGACATTATCGCCTGCTTAATCCGCGTCTTACTGCTGTGTGTTACCGCTGTTTGTTTTTGTCGGCGCTCTACCTGTGTTCGAAAATGGCTCCCAGGAAGCCATCTTCAAAAAGAAGTCGCCTCGCTCCAAAAGACCGTTGTCCTCCTAAAACACCAACTTCATTACGAAGAAAGGAGGAACACCAAACTGGGTAAGGAGCTGGCCGAGGTGAAGAGACACTCGATGGGGGACAACCTCATATTTACATGCGTCGGGCCCGACTAAAAGGAATCCCGAGGGGAAAACTGAGTCCGACTTCTGAAACACTTCATGAAGAACGTGATGGGCGTCCCCAGAGCCGAAAACTTCTTCGTCCCAGTAGCTCATCGAACGGGGAAGCGTAACAAGGATGGGACTCGACAAATTATCGCGCGGATACCAATTGCTCAAGAATGCGACGCTATCCTGGCGAACATGAACCATCTGAAGTCGAGCGGCAACTTTGTGTCTCGTCAGCTGCTTCCAGAGCTCAAGGAGCGGCAGCAGTTCGCACTGGACTACTTCAAGGAGCTGAAAGAAGAAGGCGTGGGAAACATGAAGATGGCGAGAGAGAAGCTTGTAGTGAACGGAGCAGTGCAGTCGCAGTTCTTCCACCACAAGCTCCTGCTCAGCGCAGACAACCCGCAGCCGATCCAGATGGGCGAGAGCGACGCTGTCAATGACTCGGGCAGCTGGTTCGTGGGCTTTGCGGCAAAGGTTAGGTCTACGCAGGATGTACGGACTGTAAGGGACCAGCTGTTGATGCACCCTGACGTTGCCACTACATTGGATATAATGTACGCCTATAGGATTGGCAGAATGGAGCAACACGAGAACTTTGACTCGGAGTTTGACCATGGCGTCGGCCTGGAATTGCTCCGGTGGATGAGGGGACAAAACCTCAAGAACTGTGTGTGCTTCGTCATCAGAATGTGCAGTCCAGGTTATCTCCACATCGGTAAGAGACGCAATGACATTATAAACTGCTTGTGTGGAGACACTCTGAATAATATCTAAATGCACCACTAATGTCTTGACTAAATCGATTCAATGTTTTATGTTTAATCAACTCTCATGAGCCATCCATATGTATATGCCACTCAAAATGTGATCATGTGCAAACTTCTTACTTATATATATTTTTGTGATGGAAATGTGTGTGTGTTTGAGTGGTTGTGGGTTGGTGGTTATTTGAATATCAATATAATAATGCCCTTTAACGCAAATCTACAGAATGATATTCAAAATGCTGTTAACCCCTTCAGAACTGAGATCCTTAAGAACCCTGGTACCGGGGATGGTTATTACGCATTATAAATATAGCATTTTTTCAAATCGCGACATTGTCAAGCGGCATATCCACATTTCGCGAAGAAACTTGGCCAAAGGCTCATGTAAACCATTTTTACCTCAACCGAACACAATTCAAGCACCAAGCAAGTAAATAAGCATGCAGCAGAACATAGGATAAAATTATATCAGCGCTGAATCGCCAGGATTTCTGCTGAATTCGTGCTATGCATAAAAACGATACCTCAAACAAAAGAGGAAAGTCCACAGTATGCAATGATATGAGCCCTGTCATTTTAAACCAACAACACATTGAAAGAACAGCAGGCATACACTTTACAGTCTACAGAGATGAGCAGGAAAAAATTCTTACATTTGATATTTTGCAATAAATTACTGTTCAAGGGTATATCTGCGCTTGCTATTGTTAGCCCAATGTGTTCGTGTTATAACAAAACTAGATCTGCCGGGATCCTAGCATGTTCTTTCCCAGGGCGTTGCTTCAAATATCACAGCTCAGTAGCATTCTGCCTCCTTGCAATGTATTATTCTTTCTGAGATCGGCTTGTGATGCTGTCAGGAAGACTATGCCGGTAGGAATTTGATTGTATGAGTCCTGATGATTCTAACGAACTCTAAACCACCTTAATGGCAGAAACCGAGCCTGAGCTACAGCCTTGCGTTCTGAGTGCGTCAAACTGAGTCCATGAGACATAATGAATGTTCTTGAATAGCGCGACAATACAAACGCACAAGTAGGTTGTTTGAGGTATTGTCCGAATAATTATCCGCTAAATATTCAACATTCATTTTCAAAGTCGTTTTCTGACAGAATCTTTGCACTATTTCGCAAAAATACTGAGCGTACAACAGTACAGTAGCCTACGTATTTTCCTTACCCATTTGTTGAATGGGCAATTTCACCATAGACTGTTGTCGATTGGCGCAGCCTATTGGATAAAATGCCGCGCTGCTGAAAGGAAAATGCAAAGGTACGATTCCTGATCGGGGTACCTTTCTTTTATTTTCATTTTTTGGAAATAATCGCAGTTCCATCTCCATTTACTCTGACTAGTGATTTTTACACCAGGTATGAAATCCCAAATGGTTTTACCTTAACTACGATACCAAGATTATTCAAATGGACCAAGGAGTCGCAGAGATATACTCATTTATACGCATTTCATTTTGGGCTTGCCATTTTCAAAAAAGAGGCTCAGGGCTTAAGGGGTTAATATATCGTTGAAAAAGTAAAATAAATTGACATTGAAGTTGGTAATAAGTCCAGAAGGAGCAGATACTTATCACTTGAGGAGGATTTGTCCACAAACTTATGTAAAAGTTACTCATTTTCATCGTTTCACTTAAATATTCGGGGCCTTGCTGATAAATTCGATCAGCTCAAACTTCTGCTGTCGCATCTGCGGGCAAAAGAAATTAACCCAGGTTTATCTTGCTTTGCGAAACTTTTCTCAAAAAGCATAATTGCACGCGTTATGATGTTCCTGGCTACAGATTCTTTTGCCGAAATCGTGCGAACAAAGCTAAAGGTGGGGTAGCAGTATAAGTGAAATCTTGCTTCTCAGCACAAGAAAAAAATGATCTTAATGTTGACGGGAAATTTGAGTCCATCTTCATTGAAATACAATCTCCCACGTTGAAACATAAAACTATGGTGGGGGAGATCTATTGAGTTCCAGAACGAAAAACTATCTATCGAAAGGTATGAGCAAACTATAAACCAAATAAAAGCTCAAGGTTGTAATAATATCATTTTCGGCACAGACCAGAACCTTGACCTCTTAAAATTAGAGTCCCACGCTAATCCAAAGCTTTTGCTCGACACCTTTGTTGCGAGCAATATATTTCCTACAATCACCGTCCCGACGCACATTACCGACAAAAGCGCTACTCTTATCGACAACATCTATATTGACGAGGCCTCCACAGAGCATATATTTTCAGCCGCTCTGACGTGTCACATATCTGACCATCTCCCGATTCTGGTCCTTAGTGAACGGGATTAGTCTGTTCCTCGTCCAACAAGCTCACGGTCCTTCAAATATCGGGATCTTACAGACGAAAACATTCGACTGATTAAATGTGACTTAGGCGCAGTCGACT
Organism: Gymnothorax reevesii; assembly: GCA_029721435.1. Taxonomy (NCBI): domain Eukaryota; kingdom Metazoa; phylum Chordata; class Actinopteri; order Anguilliformes; family Muraenidae; genus Gymnothorax; species Gymnothorax reevesii. Next base: position 69,677,182 of record CM056585.1, on the reverse strand, counting down.
GGGACTTTCTGTCCTTCTAGACATCTAACCAAGCCTATGACTGTCGTGCTGATATTGGCAAATTTGCTTGATAAGCATGCGCCATACCTAACAAAAAATATGAAGAACAAAAATGTCATAAAACAGCCCTGGATTACATCAGGACTGTCACGGTCGTCAAAAACAAAGGACCGACTTTTTCGCCATCAACTGGCATGAACAAATTTGAACCTTTCAGCATCAAGTTTCCACGGTACCGAAACACTTACAACAAATGCAAGCGTCTCGCCAAAGATCTATTCTTCAGGGAAAAATTGCAGTTGTTTAAATATGACTTGAAAAAAACCTAGAGTATTGTAAATAGTCTTATTAGTCGAAACAATAAACACTCGGACATGTCTGATACGTTTAGAATTGGCCAGTAAGCAACCACTGACCGGCATAAAATCGCCAATGGTTTCTGCCAATATTTCTCCACAATTGGGAGTAAATGTGCCGAGTAGATCGGCAGTTCCAAAAAACTTTTGATTCATATCTCGGAAAAACAAAATCTTCGGCTGGCTTGATGTACTTCACTCCCACAACTCCGGGAGAGATATCCGAGATAATGTAAACCCTAAAGACTAAAAGAAGTTCGGGTGTTGATGGAAGTAACATGTGGCTAATCAAACAAATGACACAGGAGCTTCTTGTCCCGTTGTCTGTTGTCTGTAACAAATCTTTTGCAGAAGGTCGCGTTCCAGACCGGCTGAAAGTGGCAAAGGTGTTACCTGTTTATAAAAGAAAGAACGGTCAACAAAATGTCGCAAATCACCGACCTATTTCTCTGCTGCTATGCATGTCTGAATTCTTAGAAAAACTGGTGCATAACCGTCTGTATGATTACATCTCACGTAATGATTTCTTATGCAGCAGTCAGTATGGATTCCGTGCTGGTCACTCAACTGAACAAGCTGTGATCCAGTTCGTGTCAGACACGATAATCGCACTTGAGAAAAACTTCTCAATGCTGGCAGTGTATCTTGACCTATCAAAGGCATTTGACATGATAGACCACTCCATATTACTCAATAAACTTCATTTCTATGGAGTCAGGGGGATCGCGCTTGACTGGTTTAGGAATTACCTTTGTGGGAGGACCCAATATCTCACCTACAATGGAATCAACTCTGATGTGCTAAATATCCCTTGTGGAGTCCCACAAGGTTCGGTTCTTGGACCTTTGTTATTCATGATGTATGTGAATGACCTTCCCAACACCCTCGATGAAGCTAAAAGCATATTGTTTGCAGATGACAGAACAATCTACTTGACGTCGGATAATCTCGACAACCTTTATGACTCGCTTAAGAGAACTGTTGGTTTTATCCGACTGGTTCAGAGCAAACAAACTCTCGGTTAACACATCCAAAACCAACTATATGTTGTTTAGGAAATCGGACAAGCAAAATGTTGACCAAAGGAAAATGATCTTGAATGGTAACTGAATTGTACGAGTTAAATCGACTAGATTTCTTGGGATTATTATTTACGATAAACTGGAATGGATTGAGCATATTGATCAATGCCGCAACAAAGTTCGTAGTGGTATATATGCACTGAACATAACTAAAAATGCCCTCCCACTATCGAACAGAAAGTCGCTCTATTATAGTCTAGTTCATTGTCATCTCCTCGACGGCAGTGTGTTGTGGGGAATGGCCCATAAAACACACATCAAACCTCTTCTTATATTGCAGAAAAAAGTAGTAAGAATTGTAGCCGGAGTCAAATATAATGACTCCACGGTGCCACTTTTCAAAAGTCTCGGAATCACAAGACTGGAGGACGTGTCAAATCTCACTGGCAAAGCTTGTCTGCTCAGCTGCCAATCATCTATTGCCTGAGCCGCTCTTGGCCATTTTCATGCCGATCAGTGAAGTTCATGACTACCACACGCGACAGCGTCATGATTTCCACTTCAAGAAATTTAAAAGTGCCCTATTTCAGCGAAGCTTTCTCCACAAATGCCCGGGATTATGGTCCAATCTCCCCAGTGACATAAAAGATGCTCCTTCTCTTCCTTCTTTTAATCGACGAGTGACTAAATATTTCCAGAACAAAACCATTTTCATTTCTGATTCTTTGATGCCAACCCTACAACCACATGTGTGAGTGAATTGTGTGTATGTCTGGGGAATGTTTGGGGTAAGTGGATGCATGTGTGTGTGTGCATGGGGCGGGGAGTGAATGAGTAAATTTTAAATGGGTAATAGATTATGAGGGGATTTCGCTTGTTGGGTGAGGGGATATTGTATGAATGTTTAAGGGCAAATGCACCACCTGTATATTTCTTTAACACTGCTTTTATATTATTAATTTATAATCTTGGGGAGGGTTACAGACGATTGTCTTTGTGTTTGTGTTTCTAATACTGTGTATTGTAAATATGTATTGTATATGTCTTATGTGTGTGTTATTCCCTAATAATTGATTGATTGATTGAATGACATGAATTAAAGCTTACTTTCTCATGACTTTATCATGTTTGTGTCCCCTTAACTAAAGTGGTGGACAAACGGCTTTCATTACAACAAATTTGTGAAATGCTATTGGGAAGGAATCAAGGATCAAGGATCAAAGATATTTATTTGTCACATACATAGAGATACTCACTTAAAACATGTAGTGAAATGATGTAAAAAGTCCAGAGAAAGAAAGAAAGAAGGGCAGGGGGTGGGGAATTTACAGTTCAGATCAGTCTCACTGCTCATTGATCCATAACACCATGCCAGGAGTCAAGTTAGCCTTAATGTAGGCTAGACTAACCCAGGCCCAGCAGCCAAATCATGATACATGAAGTAAGAATGAAGTAATGGATGAAAACGTCTATTCCGATTCTGACAAAAGTGAAACGACTGTCTTTAATGAACCATGAACTCATCATGATCATGCTTAATTACTTTTGATACATGATTAATTCATTACAGTAAGTAATGCCTTAGTTGATATGATATTATTGCATATATTCAGACATGAGTAAGCATGAATTTATGTTAACTCATGACGTGTTGTGATGAATTCATGTATAAAATCATGCATAAATTATGATGAACTCATGAGTAAACCATGCATGAAGTAATGCATGATAACTACATGATTCATGTCCCCTTATTATAAAGTGTTACCAGCTAATATAAGTTACCAATACACAACACACATATCAAAGAATAGTCAGACATAGCAAAGATCCAAAACCAAATAAAACATATAATGAAAAGCGGAGCATGAACATGGCAAGGCAGATCAAATCATAACACATGCAGAAGTTTTGCTTCAGAAAACTGATTTTCCTCAACTACTGATTGGGATACTATTGGCTCACTATAGCTGAAGTGGTTGCTACAAAGGAAAAATGACTTTCTTCTGTGGCAAGAGATTGTTTTTTTGAACTGCTGGATTGATACTATGGGCAAGAATATCAAGCAGTTTGCACATCAGGCTTAGCTGAGGCATTTAATTCATACAGCTCCAGAAAAACAGGGATGGGCCTGAACTTGTCCATATTCTAAACTGCATTCGAGCTTGGCTTGCTAGTGAATATTCAATAACTAATCTAGTGATAGAATAGGGTAACTGCGTGCATAAATAGAGCAGCTCCATGTCTGCGGGTGTCTGCATCTGCACAAAGGGGTTAAGAACTTGGGTAGATTTAGTGGTTGCATCAGAGTCAGACGTCGGACTGGATGGAGTGTATAGAGTCAGTATCGGAAAACACGGGTGACGATCTGGATTCAGTTGGAACAACTGGTTTGGGTTCAGGCCATTCTTTATCAGTCATTTTGTTCTTGGGAAAGTTGGCTCGACCAATTTTAAATTTCAGGGAAAAGTTATAATTTTCTTGGTGGGTAATTGGGTAACCTAATGTGAGAGGCATTGGGCGGATTCATGCAAACTTCCATTCCGAGTGTGGTTCCTCGCAGCCTGTAGTTCATGGCCGAGCTCTTTACCGAAATGGCCAAAGTTTTGTCTGAATCGGGGTTCAGCACGCCTTTTTGAAGTTTGAGGCCATTAGGAAAGAAAACATTCAGTCGTGATTAATCAACGAAGTGTAATCAAAAAAGAATGCAATCTGCAGCATGATTTCTAATGTACATTTACAATGGCAAAATTTGTGAGTTTTAAATTCAAGGAGTGCATAGCACAGGCAAAAAATTCAACTATTTTGTCGACACCCCTTACATCAGTCTCTAATGATGATAACTATAGTACCATGAATTTGGCTTGATAATCAGGCAACACTGCCACCCACTCATGCCCACATGAATTTGGCTCAATGCATCTGGCAACACTGCTGCCCACTCACACCCACATGAATTTAGCTGGAAGTATCTGGCAACACTGCTGCCCACTCATGCCCACATGAATTTGGCTTGATGCATATGGCTACACTGCTGCCCACTCACACCCACATGAATTTGGCTGGATGGATCTGGCAACACTGCTGCCCACTCATGCCCACATGAATTTGGCTTGAGGCATATGGCTACACTGCTGCCCACTCACACCCACATGAATTTGGCTCAATGCATCTGGCAACACTGCTGCCCACTCACACCCACATGAATTTGGCTTGATGCATATGGCTACACTGCTGCCCACTCACACCCACATGAATTTGGCTGGATGGATCTGGCAACACTGCTGCCCACTCATGCCCACATGAATTTGGCTTGAGGCATATGGCTACACTGCTGCCCACTCACACCCACATGAATTTGGCTCAATGCATCTGGCACCACTGCTGCCCACTCACACCCACATGAATTTGGCTCAATGCATCTGGCTACACTGCTGCTCACTCACACCCACATGAATTTGGCTGGATGCATCTCGCAACACTCCTCCCTTCATGTCCGTCCATTTTCTCCCCTTCAGGTCCTGCTCATATGACTAGTCGCCGTCAGCTCACCCCATCCCTCGGTGCCCACCCCACACTTCCAGTCTCCGGTCCTGCCCCTGCGAGATATCCCAGCCCCTGCGTCGTGTCCCTGTAGTCTTTCACTCTAAGTCCCCTTCCTTTGGTTATTACATTATTGGTCGAGTGTTATTACATTATCGGGCAGACATTTTTTTATTACATTATTGGTCAAAACGTTATTACATCGTCGGGCAGGCAGTTATTACATTATCGGTTGAAGTTATTACATTAACAGGCAGTTGTTACATTATCAGTTAATTTTATTACATTATAGGGCAGTTATTACATTATTGGTCCGTTGTTACATTATCAGTTGTAACATTTCTTGCGTATAACATAAAAATGGAGCCCTGTATCCATTGTTTTATATCTAATATTTATACATGATGGTATATAGTGATTCATATACACTTTTTTGTATACTCTTGGTTACTTTGGCAACCTTGTAGTTATGTGTTCAATGCTTTCATTCATTGAGGTTTTTGGTTTGTCTTTGTCTGATTGCGTAGCTGTTTTGACAGCAATTTTTCTCTTAGTCATTCCTTTTTATGCAATAATTGTGATACGTTGCCACCCCCTCAGACATGAGATGGCACATCTCAGAGAATTTATCCTGACAGAGAAATAAATAAATTTGCCAAAAATATGTCGCTCTAGATAATGAAACGTTTTACCTTTTTCATTGAAACAGATTGTGTTCAAGCCACAAATTTTCTGTTAATACTTTTAAAAAGTAAATATCTTCTTGTTTTCCTTTTGTGGGATTTATCATTCTGTTCAGTTTTATTTGTATTGTGCTTTTTTCAGAACTGACTCAAAGATGCTTTACAAAATAGCAGTAGGGCGAATGCCTGGCCTAAGTCCCCAAAATAACATTTGAGGTTAAAAAAAAAAAAGGGATAAAAATCCTTTCTTAGGGTTGAGAAAAAAACTGTCCGAAGAAAATAAATCTCAGGCGGAACCCAACTATAGTCTGGGGAGCCTATCCTCTACTGGCTGGGAAAGTCAGTATCGACTGGTCTTCATACAGATGAATATGATTATACTGGTGAGTATGACTCAATCAGCGAAATCTATAATAAAAGTAAAAGGTGAAAAGGTGAAGATTACATAGGCGGTTGGTTGGGCCATGGTGATGCATCTTCAGCTCCAAGGTTTGACCGGGTATGGCCGCAAGTAACTGGGGTAATCCTTGGACTCTCCTCTTCAGGGATAGGAAGAGTCCAATGAGCCCTGGACAAGAGACAAGGGGGGAAAGTCGGTTAGTATGAATATCAACATATAGTAAGATATGTCCCTACGGCATGTTAGGTTTGAATTCCCAACCCGTGTCAGAGGTTAAATCAAAATGTCTCCCTCCCTCAGCATCACACCCCAGCCGACAGAGCTGACATCTTGCATAACAGATGCACCCTCCATTACCACACGGTTGTTCCTAGTGACTAACCCAGAGGCTAACCCAACTGACACAGTTAAGGTTATTCAGCGCCACTGGTCCTGTGTGTATTTTTTTAAAAAAAGGTCATAATTCCAAACCTGCAAAACTGCAGTGCCACGCAGTCCATTCCAGGGGCTAAGACCATGACTGGCCCCATTGGCACTGTTAATGCATGCTCAGCCAGCAGAACCACAATGGTGATTTAACAGTGCTTAAATTGAAAGCAATTTCCTCTTTACAGCCAGAGAGATGCTCCAGTCATAATGCTCAGCTAAAGGATTTAATATACAAGTACATTTTGAGCTAAGACTGAAAAAATAGACTGCGAGTCTGCTCCCCGGTTGTCAAGGGGTAAATTGTTCCACAGGAGGGGAAGGCTCTACTACCAACAGTAATTATACTCACTCTGGGACTAGTCAGAAGCCCAGCGCTTTGAGAATCAAGAGTTCTTTAGGGGATAGAGGGACGAAGGAGGCCCTTAAAGTGTGTGGTGGGGGGGACGCTGAACCCATTCAAAGCTTGAGGTCTGTAAATGACAAGTATTTTGAAGTTTGAAGTCTATACAACATTTAATTGGTAACCAGTGAAGAGATACTGAAACTGAGTTAATCCACTCAGAGCATTTAGTTCTAAACAGAATATGGGCAGATGCATTGTGGACGAGCTAAACTGGCTTTAGGGTGGCATTTGGATAAGTGAGCATTATGATAATCCAATCTAGACATAACAAAAGCATGGGGTTATTTTTCAGCATCTCTCAGGGAAAAGATTTTTCTTTATTTGGCAATATTTCTTACATGGAACAAGAAAATTTCTCTATGTGCGTTTCAGAGGACATTTCAGGATCAAAAGAGTCAACTTAAAAGAAAAGAGAACAACAAGATGTAGCACAATGTTTGTGAATTTGGTCCTGATGGATTTTGGGCAGTTGTCTGAATGAAGGAAATAAGATAATCAATCAAATGTCCAAGTAGGCAATTTATGCAAGCAAATAAGGTTAATCAATAAATGGCTTGTGAAAAAGTTTTCTGTGCACAGGTGCAGTACTGTGAATGAATGAATTTATTCTATTTTTGCATGTTTGTCACAATTAATCATTTCAGATCATCAGTCTAATTCTAATATTAGTAAGAGATAACCCAGGTAAACACAAAACTTTAATTTATTGAAGTAAATATCTATCCAACCCTTTCGAGCCCCATGTAAAGAAGTAATTACCTCCTTAGTTAAATTAAAGTAAATAAAGTAAATTTAGTTGATAATTGGGCTGAATTTCACCAGACACACCCAGGCATGATTACTGCCAGCAATGATGAAACTAAACATCTCTTAAATGGAACCAGTCTGCCAATGTGAAGCATGAAAAAAGATGGTCCTGCAATCTAAAAATTCAAGAACAAATAAGAAACCAAGATGTGTGCATCTATCAGTTTGAAAAAGGTTACAAAGCCATTTCAATGGCTCTGGGCCTCAGCAAACCACAATGAGAGCCATTATCTACAAAGGGAGAAAACATGGAACAGCAGTGACCCTTACATGGAGTGGCCAGCTTTCCAACATTCTTCCAAGAGTTCATCAACAACTCATTCAAGAGATCACAATGGAACCCAATCTAGCAACTCAATGGTGGCAGGCCTCAGTTGTCTCATTTATGGTCAGAGTTCAGGATCCTTTTCAACTCTGCCTGCCCGGCCAACCACAGTTTGCTGAAATAACCATTAACCATGCATGTGCTTCTGGTAAACTTTAAAAGTTCTCTCTCTGAGCTCATTCAGCTGTTAAATCCATACTGACATGTTCTAGAACTCTCCTCAGCCTCCGCTTGACCACCTCATGAAGAAAGCATGGCTCTTTCACAGCCAGTTCCTTGGCCTATAGGTTATATATTATTCATCACCACCAGTGTCTAGGTTTGAAGGGAATGGCCACATTCCATATAATATATGGGATCATCTATGAGGATATGCACAGATTTTCTGCGGGAGTCTAAGCACTAAAGACTATATTTTTGGCTGGTTAACAAACGTCCGCAAGTTTGAGTTCCGTTGCTCTCTTTTGTATTTTGTCTGTCCTGAGTGAAATGGCATCCGTGGGAGAGCTTTAAGTCAAAAACCACTGCTGACCAAAAAGAACACAAAGGCTCATCTTACATTCTCCAAAAGGCATCTTGATGGCCCCTAAAACTCGGGGGATATTATTCTGCAGACTGATGATTCCGAAGTAGAACTTTTTAGAGGACATCAGTCCTGTTACAAGCTAACATAGCATTCCACAATAAGAATATCGTGCAAACAGTCAAATGTGATTGTGGTCGTGCTTTAGTCTGGGGCTGCTCTGCTGCTTCAGAAACAGGGCAACTCACCATAATTAATGGAACCAAGACTCTTCTGGAAGAGTCCACTCTCTTCTGGAAAATTACGAGCCATTACCAGCCATCAGTTTATGACCTTAAGCTCAGGCACAGTTGGATTATGCAACAGGAAAATGTTTGGTAGCATAAAAGCAAGTCCACATCTGAATGACTAAAGAAAATGAATAGTAAAAAAAAAATGGATGGCATGGTGACGCAGTTGTAACCCAGGTCAGAAAGAGATAACTTGTAGACCCAAGCTCTGTTAATTTTACAGCTTGTTAGTGCTAAACACCTGACATTATGACCACTGGATTCTCGCAAATGCTCTTCACTACTTAAACTAATCAAGGGGAAATCTACAAAATGAATCAAAAACATACAAACGTCTGTGCTTTGATTTAGAGATATAGATACTGTGGTTTCAACTTAATCACTGGTTAAAGTTAACAATGCTTTGAACCACCGGGCCCTGACCGCAAAGAGTTAACCAAGCAGCGGTGCCTTTGCCAATCAGAACGCATATGCATTGCAATGCAATAGACCCTTTCGGTTTAAAGACATGAAAAAGCAAGATTTGGAGTGCGCATGCTCTTTGCAGACTATGTGGGGCAGCAGATGCACAAATCCTATTTAAAAGGTGGGGAATTATAAGTTATTTTGCTTTCCCCATGGTAAAAGGCAGTTTACAGCATAGATTCGGACTATAAACAGGAATATTTTTTGTTCGGGAACATTCTAGGGTGTGCAGCGTACATTTTGTGTCTGGATGACGAGATTAAAAATTCTGTATTCAACCTACTCCAAATACCGATTGATGTTTGGGTACCCAGAGAAACATTAGGACATGAAAACACGTGAAGCGTACGTCCACTTAAGGAAATTTGGAGTTTAGCTTCAAGTGCTGCTATTCGTGTCAGTTGCATGTCATTAACGGCGGCTGTCATGTCACTGATGACACACTGGGTTGCTAAGGCAGGCGCAGCATATGCATTCACAATATTAAATATTAATGGGAATTCTTTTCACCTTGACAATATAGCTGGTCTAAGCTCTTTTAGTTTTCCCCTACAAACTAAAAGCATTGACTTCTTAAGGGGAACAGAGACTTGAGAGACTATATTGGTGAGATGCTGTCAAGGCAAGTCCTTGACATTCTTATTTTCAGCACAGATGAAAATCCAAAATAAAATGTGTAGCATTCAGTTAAACAGTAATGCCTTGTATTCTACATGTGTACCTGCGCGCTTATCCATGTTAAGAGGCGATTAGGATCATGTGCGCATGCTGGTTGTTTTGAACAATGTGAATTCGCCATTTAGCTGACACAAGGCGTGGGACTCAATCATAGCGGTGTTAATGACATTATTTCACATCCGCAAAACTAACTGGCAGGTAAATTGTTGGCTATATAGACCAAGTAATTATGAAATCGAAATCACAAGGAAACCAAATTATTATTGCAAGCAGCGAAATGAAAAGGCAGTTGCTACGTTTATGACAGATTTTCAATGCATTTCAATGTGGAGAGGGACGGAAGTCCCCATTTCAAGCCCTGCCCTAACCTAACCCCAACCCTAACCCCAACCCTTCCCCTCACTATAATCCCGAATCCTTATCCTAATCCCTTGAAATTGACTCCCGTACCAATAAAAACTGCCGTGTCTCTTGAAACTTCCAAATGAAAACCACACATACACTTAGCTCTGTGGGGCTAGGTTCTATAATTTGAGCCCCTTAGAGCTTACCTAAACTGAAAACGTTGTATGGCACTAGATAGTTCAACATCTACTTAAGGTCATATATAGCCTATAGGATCAAACAAAGCCAGTCCCTTTTCAAAATGTAGATACAAAAACTGGACACTGCAAAACAATAACACCTTGAAACAACAAAAGATTAAACAAATATTTGACAATTGGTGGGCCAACTTAAATAACTTATATTATCAACCAGTACCTTAACTATATTTCTCCGATCAGATCGCTCTTTCCTTTTAGCTTGTGTCGATTTGAGATCCTTTTGTTTATAGGGAACGACAGAGCAAAGCCAACATTATTTGGGTCAATGAAGTTGGGCCAGCCCTGACAAAATGAGTACTGCAGACTCTAGTGTGATCATTCGGGAAAAAGTTCTTCCGATTTATAGCTCGAATCCACGCTGTCGTTGTCTCTTGCCACGGGGAACACGAAAAAACCTTTTGCCTCCGTCTTTACGATATCGGTTTATGCACCTCTCTACAAAACAAATTGCCACTATACTTCTCTTTGCCCCGCATCAGCTATATTGGGCATGCGCGCACGGAATTCCGGCCTTAAACCGAACTGGTCTGTTAGACTACAGGTCATGCGCAGCTGAGATGCGGGAGATGCTGGAAGGAAAGCACATGCTGTTGAATGGTAAAAAGGAAGGCTAAGATAAAAAGAAAAACAAAACAATTATGTAATGTTGTCAAATCAGTATGGTACCAGTGTGTATTTGGTGGAAAGCTTGTACAAAACCCAAAACCAGTGAAGTTGGCACGTTGTGTAAATCGTAAATAAAAACAGAATACAATGATTTGCAAATCCTTTTCTACCTATATTCAACTGAATACACAGCAGAGACAAGTTATTTAATGTTCGAACAGGTAAACTTTGTAATTTTTTGCAAATATTAGCTCATCCCACAGGTGAGCGGGCGTATTGGGAACAGGTGGGTGCCATGATTGGGTATAAAAGCAGCTTCCCTGAAATGCTCAATCATTCACAAACAAGGATGGGGCGAGGGTCACCACTTAGTGAACAAATGCGTGAGCTGATTGTCGAACAGTTTAAAAACAACATTCCTCAACAAGCTATTGCAAGAAATTTAGGGATTTCATCATCTACGGTCTGTAATATCGTCAAAAGGTTCAGAAAATCTGGAGAAATCACTGCACGTAAGTGACAAGGCTGAAAACCAACATTGAATGCCCGTGACCTTCGATCCCTCAGGCAGTACTGCATCAAAAACTGACATCAGTGTGTAAAGAACATCACCACATGGGCTCAGGAACACTTCAGAAAACCACTGTCAGTAACTATAGTTCAACGCTAGATCTGCAAGTGCAAGTTAAAACTCTACAATGTAAAGCGAAAGCCATTTATCAACAGCACCCAGAAACGCCGCCGGCTTCGCTGGGCCCAAGCTCATCTAAGGTGGACTGATGCAAAGTGGAAAAGTGTTCTGTGGTCTAACGAGTCCACATTTCAAATTGTTTTTGGAAACTGTGGACGCTTTGTCCTCCGGACCAAAGAGGAAAAGAACCATTCGGGCTGTTATAGGCCCAAAGTTCAAAAGCCAGCATCTGTGATGGTATGGGGGTGTTTTAGTGCCCAAGGCATGGGCAACTTACACATATGTGAAGGCACCATAAATGCTGAAAGGTACATACAGGTTTTGGAGCAACATATGTTGCCATCCAAGCAACGTCTTTTTCATGGACGCCCCTGCTTATTTCAGCAAGACAATGCCAAGCCACATTCTGCAGGTGTTACAACAGCATGGCTCCGTGGTAAAAGAGTGCGGGTACTAGACTGGCCTGCCTGTAGTCCAGACCTGTCTCCCATTGAAAATGTGTGGCGCATTATGAAGCGTAAAATAGGACAACGGAAACCCCGGACTGTTGAACAACTTAAGCTGTTCATCAAGCAAGAATGGGAAAGAGTTCCACCTGAAAAGCTTCAAAAATTGGTCTCCTCAGTTCCCAAACGTTTACTGAGTGTCGTTAAAAGGAAAGGCGATGTAATACAGGGGTAAAGAGGCCCCTGTGCCAACTTTTTTGCAATGTGTTGCTGCCTTTAAATTCTAAGTTAATGATTATTTGCAACAAAAAAAAAAGTTTCTCAGAACATTAAACATCTTGTCTTTGCAGTGTATTCAATTGAATATAAGTTGAAAAGGATTTGCAAATCATTGTATTCTGTTTTTATCTACGATTTACATAACGTGCCAACTTCACTGGTTTTGGGTTTTGTAGCTGTGAGTTTGAGGTGCCATACTGCCAGAAACTTGTCGAATGAACTAGAGAAACTTCTGAACTGGTGAGTGGCAGGAAAAAAAAACTGTGACGTGAGGTACTATGTAAGCTAGCAAAGTTCAAGATAATGGCCCTCATTTTTCAAACGTGCGTACACAGAAAAAATGGGCGTTCGCCAAATCTCCCACAAGGATCGACATTTATCAATGTGAATGTGAGCGAAAGGTACACAAAAATCTAATGCTAGGTCTGACCAGGCGTACGCAGATTAGAAACCAGCGAACAACACGCAGGAACAAGTGCAGCTGTTAAAATGAGTAATAGACCATATGCAGCGATGCGGACATCATGCTGTTGTTGCTCTTATTAGTGAAAATGAATAATAGGCTAAATAGATAAATAGGCTAAATTAATAAATGAATGAATAAATAAAGGAGACACCTGTGTTAATTTAATAGACATATATTTTGAGACAACCTGCTTGTTAGGCCAGACGGCTGATAATTACAATCAATTTGATTCAGCGCAATGAGTGGCTTGGCAGATATGCAGAGTGGTATGTCAGATGCTCATCCAGTCAGATATATACTGAACAACAAAAGAAATGCACGTTAATTAAAGGCAGACTGGAAAATAAGTTATTTTAGAAAATCTAATTTATTTCTAGTACGTGCACATTTACACTCGTTTCATCAAACTTTTCTTACTTTCGCAGTCACTTTGACTGAGTAACCAAAGGAGTACAAAAACTAACTTGCTAACTTCATGCCTTTCTTTTGTTGCTGAGTATATATAGGCCTACGGACCCTTTGACACATTTTGACAATGGCAGATCTTGTATCGTTGGAGGAATAAGCTTCTGTCCGACGTGAGAGGAACTCTCTGCACAAAGAAGATCTTCTCTGGGAAAGTGATGAGTGGCTGTTCGTTTTGTGTGGCACCCAATAAAATGTCATGGAGTAATACTAATGAAAGTACAATAAAGAGTAATCTCTGCAGACTGTATTTTAACAATTACCCTCATGCAGCTCAGATCGAGGTGGTGGAGACTCATCCGTGTCCCCACCACCCCGTATTCCCACGATGGAGGGTGAGCCTTGCTGCCACGCGCTCCTCGAATGGTGACAGCTGCAAGTTCAGGTCTAATTGGCCTCCCCCCGTCCGTGCGCTGCTACACCTGAGCGCCGCTACCCGTTTTTTGGTGGCGATATTAAAATCGGACCACTTTCTTTAACCTACAAAGAAGGTATTCGGATTATCAATTATGTAGGGTACACTATAACATGAAATATCATGGATCTATGAGTTGAATTTATTAAGGCCGATGTTATTCGCACTTATACGTGTGGAAAATGCTGAATTTTTTTTTTGGCCACTCTTATAAGTACGCCACTTGATGACCATTCCAGTGCCACTTAAAGTACCGCTTAAAATAAGTTTGGCCAAGAAAAAAATTTCAGCTTTGGACACACATAAAATAAGTGTGGGCAATGGACAAATGTGCATCTTGGCCACACTCCTAAGTGCATCTAATGCAAATTTTGATCAGTTTTTGTGCTTGGACGCACTTAAATAAGTGCAAATAGTCATTTAGATTTATTAATGAATTAAATCAAACGTCTGCTGCACTCCGGTTTTCCACCCCAACAGTGTTTACCACAGCATCAATAGTTTTCCAAACTGCAGCCTTCTGGGCTCCCTTTATGCCACTCTTAAGGCTTCCAAATTAAATCTTTTTTTTCTCTACCTCGGACATGATAATTTATATTTCAAGTTCTTTGACCTTGGGTATTTAGAAGCATTTAAGTTCTTTCTTCTTTGTCGTCTTTCGAGAATCCATGTCGTAAAGTGGGCAAGACTATGCTTCCCGAGGCATGAATTTATAGGGGTGTGTTATGTAAATTACGATGGTTTCAGCCACCAGATTTATCAACGGCACGCAAAGTTCTACACCACAATCAGCGATGAACACACTTTTAAATCAGACCTGACATCTAGCGAACGCTGATATTTACACCAGTATCTACACCAGATCCTATACAAGTTTGATAAATGAGGGCCAATGAACCTAGAGCTAATGATATTAACAATTATTGATGGACGTGCATTCAGCAATGCTCCCGAGTTAAACTGAAGTGAAACTGCTTTACAATTAAGTGCGCGACTTCACAAGTGTTTAATTGCTCAAAGTCTCTCAGCACACTGCTGGTTTTTCCTTTTATTTCTGACCACTGCTCTTGGCGTCCTGCTACCAACGCCCATCACAGGTAGAGCAACTGAATGGTAAATATTGAAGCAACATTAGTTGTGTTTGGTCAATTATTTCATTTCATTATTCCAGTGACTCTGATTTAGAAAGAATAATAATGTAACATGTTTATGCTCTATAATTTATATGTTTTAACTTGCTCTAATTTAAAAAGTGTTTACAATGTTTAGTAAAAAGGAAAATAGCAGTTCATTTGCACTATACTTGTAAAAAGAGGTCAGAGGAACACCAGGTGCAGTATGCCGAAGTGTTTATTAAATGCAAAACACTAAGGGAAAAATGGCAGACACGCCAGGTACACTGCCAAAGGCAGGGGGAAACAGAATATAAGGCATTCGGATTATCAATTATGTAGTGTACACTATAACATGAAATATCATGGATCTATGAGTTGAATTTATTAAGGCCGATGTTATTCGCACTTATACGTGTGGAAAATGCTGAATTTTTTTTTGGCCACTCTTATAAGTACGCCACTTGATGACCATTCCAGGGGGAGGCAAATATACACTCTCCAAGAGAGGATAAACTAGGAAAACAAAAACTGAACCTAACTAAACCGACGAACACACTGGGAGACTTATACACGGGGCAGACAAGACTAGAGCGCAGCAAACAGAAAGACTCGGGAACCATACACGGGAGACACTCAGAACGCACGAGGAGCTGGGACTTCACCACAGAGAGCACAGAGACAATATGAAGGATCCGTCTGACAATGACTTTGAATGCTGCCACATATTTAACCACGAGAGGAGGTGGGGACTCGGAATGTAATCCCGGACTGAAACAGAAACACATGGGATTAATTAACAATCACACGAAAACCGGGTTAACAATAATGAATCGAGACAAGACGCTGAGACGATCAATCAAGCGAGACAGTTTGGATTAAGGTAATCTAAACGTGACGAGGAAAAAGCACCCCATGAAAAGCGAATGGAAAGCACAAGGTTTTAAATGCAGTTAATCAAAGAGCTCAGGCGGAAAGCACAAAAGCCAGAAACGCACACGTTCGCTAAATGAGTTAATCAAGGTTAATATTACGTGATGAAATATTTACAATCACCCTTTAATAAGTGCTGGTTAGTGCGGGTTAGTAATATCCTATCAGAGAACGCATTCACTCAGTTTCGCGAGACCCGGAATTAAACACAGCTGGAAGTAATGAATGAAATACCCAAGCCGGAACTGAAAGAGGAAACGTGATTGGACGACGAGACGCAGGCATGCAGAAGGCAGTCACGCGACATCACTGAAGGAAGATTGGGAGTGGATCGTCAGACATCTGAACTGAAGGCTGGAAAATATAAAACGAAAGTAAGCACAAGCACAAATAAACACGGGACAACACACGAAAGGGCAGAATCACAACATTACTGTGAAGTTCATTTGTTGTGCAGGTTATTTAAAAGGTTGTGGCTATATTTACGGCACCGTAAACGGTGATTCGGGGCTACATTTATGGCAAGTCAGAGTGCGCATGCGCGGAGGCATCTCCAGAAAAATCCAAGACGACGGACTCGCGTTCGACAGTTGTAGGGAGCAATTTTAGTAATTTTGATGATTTAGCCACTGAAATTCAGTCAAGAAAATTTCGAGTTTAATTTCTTGTGCTGCTATACGTGGTAATCAATGATACTGATGACACACCGGGTTGCTAGGGCACACGCAGCATGCATTCACGATATTAATATTCTAAAGCCCCTTCTCAAAAATAAAATCCCCCAAAACATATTGGCGCCTCCTTTTAAAATCGTACTGGCGATTGAAAAGCCCGAAGTAAGTGGACAATGGAAAAAGAATTCTTTCTACGGAAGAGTTTACTACTCTTTCTTTCTGTATATTTCCCCATTTAAAACTACTAAGGTGCATACTGGAACTAGCTGTATTGGAATTGTGGCATATGAGTACTCAGGTAGTACAGGTAGAATACTAACTAGTGAGAAAGCTGACCAGCAGGGAGAGGGGACAATCGCACTATGGCACAGTACCGAATAATCGTACCTTGTGTGAAAGTGGACTGAGAGTTTGTATTAAAAACAAACACTCTGCCGTAGACCCCAGTTCAGTGTGCTGAGCTTGGAAGCTGCCAACACAAGTGAAGAAACGAAATATAGCCCCAGAAAGAAAAAGAAACAAGTGTTTGCCACTAACGTGGCTATTTCCCCCGCCGCCACAATTTTATGTGTCCGTACAGACGTATGTACGTCAAAACATTTATTCTTAATAATTTGCATTCATTTTTGGCTTGAGATCTCGTCTTGACAATGGAGATAGTTGCAGCTGTCTGTAGTCCTCTCCAGCACATCACAACCCCATAACCTTTAATATGGTTAAGGTCAGGGCCGTGGCAGCCATTTTGTTGTGAAAATGAGTCCTCATGCTTGTTTTCCGCATTCATTGTTTTCTTTGCTAGATACAGTCCAATAACTTGCCCCCTCTGAATTACTATAATATCTTTTCTGCCAATAAAGGGATATGTCTTCTGACATGATTCTCTTAAGAAATGAGAAGCTACGCTCTTAATCAGTCAAAATAATTATTGGCAGCTGAAACATACTAATCGCTGTGCTGATTATCCAGTCTTAGTATTTATTTATATTCAAACAGCTAATTTTTTTGGACGGGCAGTGTTCATTTTGCTATGCTTTTCCTTCAAGGGCCACTGTCTGAATCATCTGAATGTTGCACTTGAATGGTCTACAAGGTTGCATATTCTAGTTAGAAAATGAACGCTCCATTAAAAGAGGAGACAGCACTTTGGCAAAGTATATTTCAGTGGAAAGGAGAATTCTTAGAATGTCTAAAACGCATATATTTATCGATTTTAATTTGGTGATGATCAAGTGTGGCGCATTTTTAAACCGGAAAGTCTTCAAATTGGCATCAATACCAGGGGGCAGACATTTTTACTTGGGGAATCTAAGGCTGCGTTCAGAATGCACACTTGTCCACTCGCTCACTTATTCTCGATGTTGTTTTCAATCTAGAAAATTCACTACACAGTGCCCTATATAGTGAGTGCATTTCGAATGCATTATCCAATCAAACGCTTGTGCCACGCTGCTTGTGCGTCAGTTATTCTCTCACGTGACGTCGGTTGTTCTCTTTCCTTTTCAGTAAGCTCTGCCTTTAAGACCTAGCTGGCCGCAAGGTGTTTTTATTTAAGCTGGCCTGATTAACAATCAAGCAATTTTTTGACTGAGAGACCAAGACTAATACATGACCTATAATTAGAAATGGCAATGAAAGTTGAATTCCCATTGCCGACATTTATATAATTGATATGGCATTGTAAATCCAAAACTTTTGCTGACTTTGCACATTTATTTTCGCTGTCCTTGGGATCGTCACATCGCTGTGCAATCTTACAGCGCCCTTAAGCCGAGACAACTTTCAAAATAAAGAACGGATTCCCGCAGCCTCGGAAACTAATTTCCGCAAATCTGTGCTCCTCAACGTGTGCTGAAATTATGAAGACATACTGATATGTTACGTCGGCATTTGTGTGCAGAAGACACCTTGTAATTTTTTTTGTGCAATGCATAACCATGCTATCAAAAGTACATTAGACTGTCGTCGGTTTTTACCATTTAGTCTGAGCAACTGTGGCTAATCAGGAGAAGTAAACTGCGAGAAGTTACGGTTATTATGCGTTTTTAAAGGTGAGGTTTCCGAAGATCAAATTCAAAATCAGAAGATTCCCCAAGTAAAAATGTCTGCCCCCTGGTATTGAAGCCAATTTGAAGAGTCACTGGTTTAAAAATGCGTTGCACTGGATTATTTCCAAATTAAAATTTATTAACTATGGATTTTGGACAATTCAAGTATTTTACTTTCCTCTGAAATATACTTTGCCGAGGTGCTGTCTCCTCCTATAAGTAAACAATAAAAAACATTATTCAACACTTTCATCTAATAATATCTTATGTTTCGTCAGAGATATACTGCATATTTTAGCGCAAACCTGTTTAATGCTTTGAACAAGTGCTTACATTTTAAAAATCACAATTTATCCTCTTTCTATGCATAATTCTGAAGACTATTTCTTTCTAATATGTTAAAAGGCAAAATATACACAATTAAACAACAAATTCTATGAACTGTTTCCAATGCTGACAAAGCAGTTGATTGCAAGCAAAGTCATGTGGGAATAATACTTACTGGGATGAATACAAACAGGCCGATAACAGAGCTATAGAGACATTTTAACAGTCATACTGAGCCCTGTTTAATCTGGCTTTGAGTGAGGGAAGCCACTGTAAAATCTGTCTTCTAGTCTCAAAATGATAAACCGATAGAGTATGAGGAAAGTACTGGTTGTAATAGTCCAAATGTACTTCAACACCTGACCCTAAACAAAAAGAGTCCCTCTGTAAGTGGAGAGTCATGCCCATCGCCTGATGCCCAATCAGCTATTTTTTTTTGCATATCAGCTGTTTAGTAGAGTATGTTGGACGTCTTCCTCCATAATATGCAGGACCCTGTTCAAGAGCTTCACCCCCTGTCCCTTCATCGCATCAGTCTGCAAATATTCGATCGCTCTTTGGATCTTCGCAGGACCAGAGGGAGCATCTGAGGGAAACTCTGCAGCCTTGCAATTCAGGACCAGGGTGACCCTGTAGCGCCAGTTAAATGTAAACTCCAAATGAGCCGCAGACCCAGAGTCATCTGGTTCTCACACGGTGTCTCTGGAATCCATTTGTAATGTCTGGGTCATCAGCTGAACCAGGTCCTGCATTTCGCAGCTATCCCTCTTCCTCTCTTTGCCGTCTCCCTCTGTTCGGTCAGTGGAGCTGGTGGATGAGCGGCAGTCATCGTCCTTAGACTGTCGCCAGGAGGAACAGTCGTCCAAGGTTGTTTTATCCGTGATGTCAGGTACTAAGCAGCTAACTGCCGCAGTTCGAGAGTCTGACTCTCGGCTCCCTGCAATGATGTCACATGATCCTCTCCTCAACACAGGAAGAACTGGAAAGCAGAACAGTTCTTGGGACTGCCTCAGTCGTCTTTCCTCTCGAGCAGTCAGGGGCTGCTTCTGTGCTGCAGTAATGGCACCACCCCTAGAGCCACAGCTGCTGACCTGGGGTGATGCCGCAGTAACCTGGGCTGTACTTGGCTGTTCCCCCTGGCTCTTATTTTTCCTGCTCACTGGAGAAACGTTGTTGGGCGGGGAAGGCAAAGGTCTGGGATGGACTTTGGTGACACTGGCCTAGTCATTGTGGTTTTCCGGCACATTCCCCCTGTTTCTCTGCCTGCGCTGGCGGGACAGCGAGGGCTCAGTGGACACGGGGGGCTGCAGTCGTGAAGTCTTCTGCACTGGGGAAGAGGGGAGTGGATCCTGGCCTCCAGGCTCCTTAATGACAGGGACAAAAGGCTCAAAGAGTTTGTTTGTTGAGTCCAAGTTCTTCACCTCCGGGGCTTGCTGCAAGGAGCCCGCTTCCTGGAGCAGTTTGATGCTGTTGTCTCCTTTTGTGAGACTCTTCTGCACTTCTGTTGGCACTGGAGTCCTCTCACTCAACGCAGCTAACTCAAGTCGAGAGGAGGGGTCCTCCCGTCCCAGGACAGTAGGAGAAGGTGTTCCCTCTCCAGCACCAGCAACCACACCGAAGGTAGTCTTCCTCACATCCTCCACGCGATTGGCTGACTCTGCTTTCTTAGCCCTCCTATCATTCCTCTTCTTCATGTTGACGTCCATGTCTCCCTGCCCTGGCTGAGGAGGCAACAGAGGCCTCTGCTTATTCAGTTACCTCTCTTTCAAGGATGGGATGTCAACATTGATGTTGCTGGTGGTCACCAAGGACGCTCCGGGGCCATTCAGTTCATCTGCTGGCGAGGAGTTCGGGGTCATCTGTCGTGAGGAAGACTGGGGATCTGGCGCTTGAGTGGAGGTTGGTTCAAATGATCATCTTCCCTCATCTCCCTTCTAATTTGGTCCAAGAGAGGTTGAATTCACCGATAGCCGAGGGACAGCGACACTCCCAGGAGTGCTACAAGGAGCCTTCTTCTTTGATTTGGCTGTTGTGGCCTCCATGCTCTCCAGAAAGATGAAGATCTGCTGTTTGATGTCGGGCTGCCGGAGGATCTGTTTGACATCGGGACGCTCCTTCAGCTTCTTACTCAGAATTCTCCTAATGAGCTCTCCGAGCTGGGAATCGAACTTGCCAGGCATCTCCGGCAGCTTCCCCCCAACTATGCGATAGACTTAGGAGTTCATGTCTTTAGCATTATAGGCATGCCTCAATGTGGCCATTTGATATGCACAGCGCCCCAGGGCCCTAATATCTGACTTATGTTTGTACGGTTTGTTGAAAAAAAGCTCGGGGCTCATGTAATAAGGAGTCCCAATGAGTTTGCTGGCTATGTCGTTCTGGTTCTGCCGCACACGTGCGATTCCCAGGTGCCCTACCTGGATTTAGTTGGTTTTGGTCAAAAAAATGTTCTGGGTTTTCAAATCCCGATGCAAGATGTGTTACTCATACAAACACTGTAAGGTCATGGCGATTTAGACAAACCATTCCACCACCTGCCTCTCTTGGAGCAGCTTGCCTTTCTGCGGTCGTGGCCTCTGATAGAGGTCTCCGCCCTCGCAAAAGCCCATCACGATATACAGCTAACAGTCCTCCCACGATTCTCTGTACATTACTATATTGGGGTGTCTCAGCTGAGGCAGAAGCTTGGCTTCTTGTTCCATGGCCCGTCGCTCCCTCCTCAATGGCGTTCTTAAATTCAACTTCTTGATGACGTACTGCTTTTCTTCACTTCTGTGCTTGACCAGATTCACCTCTCCATCGCTACCTTTGCTGATAACTCTGACGAAAGTATAGTTCTCCATGATTCCTCTTTGGTCGATTTAAACATTTCAAGTTCAGGTAATTGCGATGCAGTCCCTGGCTTCAATAGATTGTTTGTTACATTATTTTTCTGGGTGCAGCTGAGGTATTAATTTTATATGGGTATTGTCAATTTTATGGTTAATTCAATTTTTTCAAAAATAATTTGTGGTACCACTTCATGGCTTGTTGTTTTGTGTGGTCATTGAGAATCGCAAATGATTTTTCCAGCTCCTGCCGAGTCCAAGTCTTCTGATCCGGGCTCAGTGTAATTCTATCCTGTATTAACTATTAGTTGTAACATTGCCTTTGTTAATACTACTATCGGAGCCGAGTACTACACAGTGGTTAGCATTGCTGCCTCACAGCAAGAAAGTTATGGGTTGAATCCGGCCTGGGGCCTTTCTGAGTGGAGTTTGCATGTTCTCCCTGTGACTGCCAGGGCTTCCTTCTGGTACTCCGGTTTCCTCCAACAGTCCAAAGAAAGGATTGGTGAGCTGTCCAGGGAGGGTCCCAGCCTTTTGCCCATGGCCAGCAGGGTTAAGTTCCAGCTTGACCAAGACTCATGTGAGGCAGAAGCATTGTGGCAAATGAAAGGAAAATGAAGATTTTGGAGTGGCATAGTCAAAGTTTTGACTTAAATCCAGTTGAGCTGCTGTGGCATCACCTTAAACAATCAGTTGAATTTTGAAAAAACCTCCAACATGGCTGAATTAAAACAATTCTGTTAAGACAAACAGGCAAATATTCCTCCGCAAAAATGCTAAAAAGGCTCACTGCCTGTTATTGCAAATGATTCATTGCAGTTGTTGGCGCCACGCGTCGCACAACCAGTTTACAGGTTAAGAGAGACAATTATTTTTTCACATGGCTGAAATGTCAAAGGCTTTGAGTGAATCCTTTTTGATTGTTCTCTCATCCAGCAGCTTGCGTGTCTTTTAGAAGTATTGTCTCCTTTTATTGGTTGACGTCCTGCATGGCTCCCTTGCCAGGTGTCATGCATTTGCGTTTCCCAACCCCTCACCTGTGTGTTGGCGTATACTGTATATACCCCTTATTTTCAGAGTGCGAGTTGCTGAATTATCACTTCCCAAATGCCCCTCAGAAACCAGTCGGCATTTTTCTGTACAATTTTATTGTCTTTCAACATTACTTTCCTTTTTGGAGAAATACCGTCCCTGCTTAATCTCCTATTCTGCCTTGAAATCCATCCCATAACTACTCTTAATTTTCAGAGTGATTGAACTGAAGTGAAGCTACCTGTATAGTGATTTGAAGGACTATGCCTCCACACTCTTTGTGCAATTAACTAGTTTGTAGTAGAAACAAATATTAATAATATGAGCATTACTCAATAAAAATCTTGAGCAGAGTGCTTGAATATGCTGTCCCGCTGAAACTAAGTTATGTTGGAAAAGCATTTCAGGGGAAATGAGACGTGACGAATTATAGCAAGCATTGTCAACTGTAATGGATAATATGTAGGCTTACCATTTATATTTCCAAGAAGAAGAATTATTTGAAAGTCAGCCTGTGACAAATGATTATGTGACTGATTACACTGTGATAGTCTGTAGAATAATTACATTTTTAATCCATAGGCCTACAATTCATTAATACTCAAATAGAAGTGGAGTTCCTGGTCTTTAACATTATCCAATTAATTATCCAGCCCATAACGCTATTTCATACTTCTTCCCAAAAGCATTGACAAACATTTTACAGTACTGTGCATAGGTTTTAGGCACAATTACAACAATTCAGTGAGGCTGATGCATCCAAAAATCATGAAAAGCAAGGTGTCTTTTTTTTTTTATATATATACTATCAAAATCTGTGAACTGTTAAAAATGAAATCAAATCGATATTTGGTATGACTACCCTTTGCCTTAAAATTAGGAACACTGTCGTGCAGTTTTATTCTTTTATAAGAGACTGTTCAACTGTGCCTAGCCTATTGCAGAACTTTCCCCAGTTTCTCTGCAGGCTCACAGTCTCATTTCTGTCCGTCTCTCCAAGTGAACCCAGAGGGCCTTAATAATAATGGAGATCAGGGCTTTGTCAAGTCTATAGTTTCTGTATCAACTGTCTTCAGTGAAATACAAATGCTTTTTGAAAGATTTTTTGAATTAACATTTGGTGTTTCAAATGTGTTTTTTTTGTCTACAGAAACAGTAATGAGGAAAACAAAAAATAAACATCTAAGACAAAATTTATTTATCAAAAAATCTAGGTTGCCGCAAAAACATTTGCCCAGTAGTTCATAATCACATCCACCATTTTGCATCTAACTCTAAAACCCACCCAGGATTGTGGAGTTGCCAACTGATTTCAGAAAAACTGATCTTCTTTGTAGTGATTCATTCTAATTGACAAGTGACTTCATGGGGTAACTGTCCTGACTCATTTATTTTTCCTCAAATTAGCTCCAGTAATAGCTACTTCAGTCTCATAATTTCTTCATTAAAATCAAATAAACTGCCTGTGATCATTTGGATGTATAAAATTTATTTAAATAGATGCTTGAGTAATGTTCTGAAGGAGAGTTCATGATTCTTTGCTCAGTTGTGTGCTGATTTCCCTGTATTGTTATGACCCTGCTTTGTCTGACCGTGTTCAGCCTTGTGATTCTGCCTGATTGCCATGTCTGGTTATGATTCTGCTTTGCCTGATCAGGATTTGTATTGTGTTTTGGGATTCCACGCCAAGTTTTGTTTTTGCCTTGTCTCTGCCTGTTTGCCATATTCCACTTCGGCAGTTACATTCCAGTCCATGTTTTGTGTCTTACCATGCATTGCACTTTGTCTCCCCCTGTCTGGTTTTTTGTCATGTGATCGCTCACTGCTCCAGTATTGTGTGCCACACTTTCGGGTGATTTCATGGTTTCTGGGATTTCAACCATTCCTTCCAATCTTGTTTACTTCCTTCACCTTGCTTTTCTATATTACTAACAATACTAACAGTTTGTTGTTTTAGTTAAACTTACTAACCAAGACTAACATTGTTTATAGTACTAACTTCCTAACAAGCAATAGGGATTGTATAGCGGCACATTACTAATTGACTAACATGTTCTCAGCACTCGCTCTGCTCTAGTCTCCGCCCCTTGCCTTTACTCAATTTACTTTGCTGTGCTTCAAGCAGATTTTCTGCACCTCGCTAATCACTGCTCTGCCTCTCACTTCGTGCACGGTGGAACTCCCTAACCGGAGCCGTATGTTTGTCAGTAGGCTGTCTTTGTGATCCCTGTCCGTGTTTTGGCCTTTGCCGATTTCTTGTAATTCGAAACTTCCTCATTCCTTTGTAATTAGTCTGATCCAGTTCACCTGTTTCCCTTTGTAGCATGTGACTTCCTGTTTGTCACTTTAAGCAGTTTTTTCACAGCCAGCTCCTTGTCAGAACGTTTCCCTTGGTTTGCCTGTGCTACGCTTGTTTTTGCCTTGTATTCTTTGTGATTCACTTCTGACTGGACCGTCCCTGTTTTGCGATTTTGGCTCTGTTCTGGATTACTGTCTGCATCTGTGTATCAAACCTTTTTTGCCCAACTATGAGTACTGTGATTGCTGCCCTGGTAATGACTCGGATTTCGCCCTTTGGATTTTGATTTTTGGACTGTGGACTCTGTACCGTTGCCTCCTGCTCTGCGGGGGTTCGCCCCCTTTCATAATAAAATACAATTTTACTGCACAGCTTGGTTCTTGCGTCTGGCTCCAGATCGCTACCTCACACGTATACCGAATTTAAAGCAATCTAAAGAAGTTACATCTGCAACAATGCAAAAATCTTAACGTTTGCTTTTATATAAATGCAAGGTTTGGTGATGGAGAAAATTTTTATGACTCACAGGGTTACAAGAAGGCAGTCTGATTTGCTTTGACATTGAAAAATATTTATTATTAAAATAAGTCATCCATTCATTAGCTAAAGCTTATTCCTGGTTTGGGTTATGCTGATTCGACATTTATGAATATGCGTTGATATGATTAGCTCTGTTTGATCATGTAAATCTGTACATCATAGCTGTTGATCGCAATTCAACTCGGATGGAGGAGGGGACACAAAAACACTAAGAGTGCATAAAAGTGTTAAAAATGAGTTGTCAGTCTTAGAATGCAGATGTGCTGTGTGGGCCACATTATGGGTTGTGAAAACTTCAGAAGGTATATTATTTCAAAAATGTATAGGCAACAAATTCCCAAACCTTTCAATTGTTCAAGGTGCTCCAGGCCTTTTTTCTTTCATTTATTACATGTGTTTTTCTGTGTTTACTGCAGCTGTCTGTGACCAATAAGAATATTGATGTCGATGGACCTTCATCAAAACACATATATCAGCAAGTTAATTCTGATATTTTGCCAGATTGACATTCAGAGCACAAACTGCTTCATTTCGCCGCAATAGTTTCTATCGGAAAATAGCAGATGTAGGGCCGGATTCATACACTGTAAAAAAAAAAAAAGTTGAATAAACTCATAAAAATATGGCAACCAGCTCCAATGCATTCCGGAGTTTGTTCAATCTTATATCCCAGTGGTTGCAAAAGCTCACAAAAAAAAACAAACTTGGAACTTGAAGTTGAGCCAAGTAAAAAATACTTTGCCAAACTTTTTGAAGTTGAGTCATCTTTATTTAATTATTTACTTATTTAATTATTCACTCTTTCTTTCCGGGTATGCTTTATTTGGTTGGCCAATTTATATGAAAAAATTGTTTACGAACTAAAAAAACAAAAAGTACCAAATTAAAAGTAGTACTAACATTGTAGTAACATTAACATTAGCCAGCAGCTATGTTTGAATATTTCCTGACACAAGACCTAGATATGAAGAGTTTATTTGCGAAAACAGATAATTTTCATATTTCATTTTTACCCCGCCCCACCCAAAGGGTGAGGGCTTGGGGTATTGTTTTTGGTTTGGATTGTTTGTGTGTTTGTTTGTGTGTTTTTGTATTTGTTTCCATGTTTGTTTGTTTGTTAACACTTTAGCAGCAAAATTAATGGCCAGATTCATTCCAAATTTGGTTTAGGGATTGCCACTGACTCAATATAGATGCCTATTGAATTTTGGAAAAGTAGGTGAAAGTATGTGCTAGGGCAGGGTTTATTGTGTCTGGCACCACATGTTTTTTTTTATTTTTTTTTAATTTGTTTTCATTGTGCATTCCAGGTAACAGCAATGAAACTGCAGTTAGGTTGTGTAACGACAGCACTGCGCTGGATGGTGGGAACCGGTGTAACGATGAGCATAGGCTCTAAATGCAAAGCAAAAAAAGGGCTTTGGCATCAGTAAAAACAGGATTCCTCACAAGATGATAACACAGAGGTACAGATAGCAAATAAGACTGACACACAGTCTAACACATAAGAGCTCTATCATATTAGGGAGGGTTCGTTGAGCCAGACCGGGAGGACTTGGGTTTACATGCACAAACAGAGCTTAATTGAATAATAGAGCGCAGGTGAAGGTAATTGCAGGAGCAGAGGCAGCCTGAGAGCCTTCTGTCATCAGCACAACTGTGGTCTGGCCCCGCTCTGTGAACACGCTTTCGAAGTGGTACGTGCTGATTTTGTCAGGTTTTGGGGCCGTCAATATGTTGACAAAGCAAGTAATCTCTTCAGTCAATGACTAAGACAAACCATAAAGGAGTACAATGCCTCGCATTCCTGAATGTTTTATTGACCAAAGAGTTTGTTTCCTTTGTCCTTGACATTGTGATGGCCCCAAAACCTGGCAAATTCAGCATGTATTGCTCGAAAGCTTGATCACAGAACCGCGCTAAACCACAGTTGTGCTGATGACAGAGGGCGCAGGTAGTCTCTGATAAGATGAAATTACTGATGGACAGCTGCATGTAAGCATCACAAAACCTAAGGACATGATCCCCCAGCAGGGGAGTAAGTACTGGTATAAGTGAATGAGACATCTTGGGAAATCAGCTAGTTATTGAACAAGAAATCGCTGTCAGTGTTGATTCATGGCAATCTTAGAGTGTAAAGATTTTGCCTCTAAATTTAAAACTAGATTAATTTTGGTTTGTTGTCATTGCAATAAGCTCATATTTCTTTTAATTTCAAAAACGGTAATTTGTTGCCATGGCAACCATTATTTAGCAATATTTTGGCAAAAAAGATACAAATTGCTTTTTAATCGGCATGAAAGAGCAGTATGGTGCCAAAGAGGAATCTTCTGGTGAATTATTTGACCATCAGTTACCTCGCAATATGTCAAAATGGCAGATTTAAAAAAATCTAATTTCCTTAAAAAATTCCCTATAGATACCACTTTAATCATCTAAATAAAGACAACATATTTTCACTGAAAAATCCTTAGAAGAATTTTTTTTAACCTAAAAGATGTTAAAGCTCAGTGTGAAACCTTTTGGTGAAAGAGGACAGCTTGGCATGGGCACTTCCTAACACTTTTAAGTGTTCACACTTTTAATGCCATGTTGGCTGACCTGGGCCTTGTTTTCCATAAGCATCTTAAGGCTATGATGATTGTAGATTGCTTATAGCAGAGCTTTTTACTTTTATGGAGTGTTTCTGAAGAGCATCCTATCAAAATACTTTGCTTGAATATATATATATATATATATATATATATATATATATGACCCAGGAGTAGTAATGACTCACTCATTTGGTAAGAAACTGTTTTAGCGTTTAGCGTTTATGTGTTCACGGTTTTACTATTTTGAGACCCTTTAATTGTCTACTTTGATTGGTTAATTTGCCTTGCACTAGCAACACAAAGTCACTTTAACAATTTATCAGTCAAGAAAATGATGAGTCAAACCTGTTTTCGGTCATATTCATGTTATTAAGCATTTTATTGAAGAAAAAAAAAAACTCTAAACAATTGTGTTCAGCAACCTAATTTGGACTGATTTTCTAAAAAATATGTTGTGACCTGAGATTGCTTGCAATATACAGTAGAAATATAAACATAACATGCTAAAGCCTCCTTTATTCTTCAGCACACTTATAGATATTTCTGTCAAAATGTGGCTTAAGATTGTAAATGACGAATAAGGACAAATTAACAGCTTATTAAAATCCTGTGATTGCAATTGTACTTAGCATAGGAGCACCGAGTTTGAGAAACACTCCTGGATCCCAAGTCATCATCATCAGTATTATTAATGCAGATGTTTAATTTGAATGTAATAGTTTACAGTCATGAAAGTTAGAAAATAACTAATCTCAAAATGATCAACAGAAGCAGGGTCCATTTTGGGATCCAACGGATTTTGAGTGAATTATTGTCACCCAAAAGCCCATTTCTGGGGGTATTAATATCATAACTGCGTAATGCAGCAGCACCAAAATCAGTATTTGGGGAGCCTGTGGCACAATTGGCATCAATATTGTGGTTAAAAAAAAACATTGCTTTCCAAGCTTACCTTTCCCAGTCGCTGCTGGATGAGAGAGAGAGAGAGAGCACTTGTCAGGATAGAAAGCGTGGCTGAGACAAGAAGGCCTCCAGAAGTTCTTCTTCCAATGTGACTCAAAAAGGTGGCTTTGGGCATTTAGGTGTGGGAGTATGCGTGTGTGTGTGTGTGTGTGTGTGTGTGTGTGTGTGTGTGGTGGTGGTGGGTGGGGTTGTGTGTCAGTCTGGTCCAAAGTCATATTGCTGGGAGAGCAGAAGGATAGGTTGAGGGTGCTCTGTCTTCCCCGCCTGTCATCTGAACAGCCCTTCAGTTGGATTACACAGTTTTGGAAGAATAATGCTCTTACATAAGCGTGTGCTCTCGCCAGTATCCGGTCTCACAACGCCATCTCTCTGCGGTCTTTGCCACGTGAGTTGCATCTATTTACTCTTTGAATTGAGAGAGCTTGTGACCCCACATGAACCACAGATTGAATCTGAACGACTGAAATTCAGGAGCACATCTGTGCTGCAAACAAGTGGTTCAAATAGCTGTTATGAAACCAGCAAAAAGAAAACATTTGTTGTGAATGATTGAGAATATTATGCTTGCGTGAAATTGGATAATCTCTGACAGGATGTCCTCTTGCTCTTGTGACTGGGTTTCTTTCGGTTGTCAATTGTTTTCATTCTCAATTTGGGTCAATATGCCACGGTTCGCTGAGGAGAAGTTATGAACATTTTTATTTATTAGCCTTGTTGTACTCTTGCAGGCCATGAAAAATAATATAATAACTTAAATTCACCTCATATCAGCTTCTGACTCTTCTTTGTTTGTGCCAGTTTTCATTGATTCCAAGCCATGATAACTAACATCTACATCAAGCACAGTCAGGTTTGTGAGTAATTGGACAGTGGAAAGAAAAATTGTAAAGAGTAGTGATTAATTCATGGTTTTCTTGCTATATAACTGAAACCTTCCTATTACCGTAAATCTCCCATCTATCTGGAGTCGCTGTCATAATATATGGGGGCAAATGGTTGTACATGCCGTTTCATTTGGGAGCAAAGCAAGTTTTTTTCCCCCTAGTTTGTTCTGCTTTTCTTTTTCAAGAGAGGACCTGAAAACATTGTATCCAGTTATGTGAAGTGAGAGCCCTTAATAGCTCTTACTGATGTGTGAATATCATATGATGCATAACCCTACCTCTTTTCCTCACAGGACAGAACACTATATTAACAGCAGTTGGCCTAGATATAGTATATTCCAGTTTTAAAGGAGCTCTAAGTTCCATCTGTGGGCTGGAGATGCACATTTCCCACCATTTTGTTTTTAGGGTATGTAATTATAAGTTTTTAGCATAATTAATAGAGAAGTCTATCATTTATTTATTTGTAGGGATTTAATAGTTTTGTGTAATGCATGGTCCTGACCTGCTCCATTTACTACCTCAAATAAACACACTTAACTCGCCAAAAAGCATGATAAAGCTGTCCCTATGAAACAAGAGCTCTTAGCGGAGATGGAGGGTATATATATGAAATGATACACCCGTAGGTTAGATAATAATAATAATTATAATAATAATAATAATAATCCACACAACCGACTATCCACTATACCAGGGGTCTCCAACCCTGTTCCTGGAGAGGAACCTACCATCCTGTAGGTTTCTACTCCAACCCTAATTCAACACAGCTTATGCAGCTCATTAGCAGCTCGTCAAGATCTTTAACTGGGAAAGCAGGTGTGGTTTGCTTTGGTTGGAGTGATAACCTTCAGGATGGTAGCTCTCCTGGAACAGGGTTGGAGACCCTGGCACTATACCCAGATGAAAGATCTCATGATTTTGCTGAATCAGAAAATTAAGGATGCATGAATGGCCCACTTCAGTAATCTCATTGCCACTAATGAACACAATCCCTGATTTCTTTTTAAAACAATTGACCACCTATGCCACCTGCCTCTGGCGTATCCTCCTCTTCAGTGAAAGATTGTGAAAAATATTTATCTTTTTTTGTGGACAAAATTAACACTATAAGAGCATCTATTGTGTCCCCTGGTCTCGCATCCCCTTATACTGAGCCGTCTGACTTCTCTCCTGTCCTATTTGATACTTTTTCTCCCATTTCACACTGCGAATTGATTGATCTCATTTCCCACGCTCATCTAAGTACCCCATTGACATTGTCCCCCCCAGCATACTAAAAGAAGCTAATACTGTCATTGGAGCCTCTCTGCTTCCTATTTTGAATCATCTCTTTCATCAGGCCATGTTCCCAAAGCTTTCAAACTAGCTGCAGTTCAACCCCTCCTAAAGAAACCAAACCTGGATCATAGTACACTATAAAATTACAGGCCCATCTTGAAACTACCCTTCTTGTCTAAGATTTTAGGAAAATTAGTTTGCAAGCAACTCCTACAACATAATGGAATGCAAAGTACCAATCAGGCTTTCGGCAAAAGCATACCACTGAGACGGCTCAACTGAGGGTCACTAATGATATTCTTTTCCAGCTTGACCATGGTGACGTTGCCATTTTAGTTCTTTTGGACTTGTCTGCTGCATTTGATACCATTGATCACAGCATTCATATGGACAGGCTGGAAAAGTGGGTTGGGTTATCTGGCATAGCACTTAACTGGTTCTCCTCTTATCTCTCCAATCATAAATTCTTTGTATCTGTAGGCGTTAAAGCATTCACTCGTGCGCCGTTAACTTGTGGAGTTCCTCAGGGATCAATTCTTGGTCCCATTTTATTTGCAATATATGCTCCCCTTGGGGAATTTGACTTATCATTCAATTAATTGTTATATTTGCCAACAATTTGGATTTAAATGTGCTGTCACTATCTTTTTTTTTGAGAGAAACAATGCAGCAGGATGGATACTATTACAACCCCAATTCCGAAATAGCTGGGACAAAGTGTAAATTGTGAATCAAATCTAAATGCACTGACTTTCAAATCACACCAGCCTGTATTTTATTCACAACAGAACAGAGATAACATAGCAAATGTTGAAACTGAGAAATATTACAATTTCATCCACAAAATGAGCTCATTTAAAATTTGATGGCTGCTACAGATCTCAAAAAAGTTGGGACAGGGCCTATTTACCATGGTGTTGCATCCCCTCTTCTTTTTAACACAGAGCAGAGGTGTCTGGACATTGACTAGACAAGTTTCTTGAATTTAGCCATTGGAATTTGATCCCACTCTTGTTTATTACAGGCTTCCAGCTGCTGGAAAGTTTTGGTTCTCCTTTGACAGACCTTTCGTTTGATTATGCGCCAAATGTTCTCAATTGGTGAAATATCAAGACTGCAGGCAGGCCAGTTCAGCACACAGACTCTTCTACTATGAAGGCTTGCTGTTGTAATAGCTGCAGTATTTGGTTTTGCTTTGTCCTGCTGAAATATAGATATCCTCTGGAGGGGAGCATATGTTGCTCTAAAACCTTTATATACTTTTCAGCATTCATGGTGCTTTTTAAACTATGCGACTGTCCCACACCATATGCACTAATGCATCCCCATACCATCAGAGATGCTGGCTTTTGAACTGAACGCTGATAACAGGAGGGGTGGTCTTTCTCCTCTTTAGGACACAACATCCATGATTTCCAACAAGAATGTCAAATTTGGACTTGTCTGACCACAGGACACTGTGCCAATTTACTACAGTCCACTTTAAATGAGCCTTGGCCCAAAGAACATGGCGGCGCTTCTGGATCATGCTCAAAAATGGCTTCCTTTTTTACATAGAGTTTTAGGTGGCATCTGTGGATGACACGGCAGACTGTGTATACAGACAGTGTTTTCTTGAAGTATTCCTGGGCCCATTTAGTAATGTCAATGACAAAATCATGCCGGTGAGTGATGCAGCGGCGTCTGGGGGCCCGAAGATTACGAGCATCCAGTAAAGATCTTTGGCCTTTTCTCTTACGCACAAAGATTTTTCCAGTTTCTCTGAATCTTTTAATGATGTAACGCCCTGTCAATGATGAGACCTTCAAGAAGTTGAGGAACATCTGTACCCCCCAATTCCCAGTTCTAGCCCCGCTACTGACCGCTAGGTCGCATATCTTGAAAGGATGGAGAAATTGACAGAACACCGACTGGGAGGGAATGACAAGCAAGCTCAGCTCAGTTTTGCAGTAGACTGAGGTGCGTTTCCTAAAAGCACTGATGCTAACTTATACAGCTGGAATCATTGACTGAACGGACGCACTATGTAGGTTGGTAACATTGGGGTCTATTCTCCCATTAGCGCGTAAGTCCTTTTTTACGCGATTTGAGTTAAGCGCTTTTGAGTTACACGTATTCTCCCCTACGTGCTTCGATCACGCCCACAGTGCTTAACTTCAGAATGTAGGCAGCCTTATGAAAGACGTGTGACTAATGCAAAAGAGAGGCAGACTCTGTACTAAGCGCATTGATTATGGCTATCAGGAAAACATGGAAAAAGGATTTTCTGATTAACCATGAAAATGCAGTTGTGGTCCATTGAAAACGCAAACCAGACTTTAAATTTGAATATCGTCGGCCTGCTGATAAAACCATGTATCTACATACTGTTGGTAAATTAATAAAAAATGAAGAATGTTGTCCCGATGAAGAAGCAGACTCCGATTGTTCGTGTCAAAAGCAGAAAAAAGTTTATTTACACAGCCGGCCGTGGGAACAACGACATGATGCAGAGTTCAAAATTCCTTAATTTTGTCAGAAACTTTATACATGTTGAAAGTACAGATATTTGCATATGATTCCTTTAATGTCATCAGAAGTTGTTGCTGATTGGTCCTAGGGTTTACACATTGATAAAAAGGAATATTCTACAATTGGGCCTCTCCCGAGCCTCTCAACTTTATTGGTTCAATAGACTCCCAACCTAAGTGGTGACCCTTGCCCCATGTTTGTGAATGACTGAGCATTTCAGGGAAGTTGCTTTTATACCCAATCATGGCACCCACCTGTTCCCAATTAGCCCGTTCACCTGTGGGATGTTCCAATTAAGTGTTTGATGAGCATTCCTCAACTCTCTCAGTCTTTTTTGCCATTTGTGCCAGCTTTTTTGAAACATGTTGCAGGCATCAAATTCCAAATGAGCTAATATTTTCAAAAAATTACAAATGTTTACCTGTTCGAACATGAACTAACTTGTCTTTGCAGTGTATTTAATTGAATATAGGTTGAAAAGGATTTGCAAATCATTGTATTCTGTTTTTATTCACGATTTACACAACGTTCCAACTTCACTGGTTTTGGGTTTTGTATAAATGGTAAAAAAAATTACAAAGACACAAGTTAATACAGATATCCTCAATTAGAAAATCAATCTCCTCACTCGTGAGAATATCACAACTTTTTAGATTATCACGAACATATAGGGCAGTCGCATTTGTTAATAGAACATGAAGACAATGATGGCGACGTCGAGCCAAAGCCGAAAACTAAATTTCACAGATGTTGGTGTTGTATGGCAAGCGAGCCCTGAAGGCTGATCGAAAGAATTAAGCTGCGAATCGTTCTGGATGTGGCTTCGGTGGGGAGATGTAAGCGCAGTACCCCCGATTTAAAGCATAAATGGAAAGATCTGCAGTGCGCTGTAAAAGCCAGGCTCTCTGCACACTGGAGAAGTGTGCACGCAATAGGTGGTGGGCAACCATCATCCCCTGTGCATTTCACTGCACTGGAGGAGGAGATAGCATCCACTCTTTCTGCAGTGGAAATGCATGGAGAAGAACTTGGAGCGTCAACGAACTGTGTCAGACACCTTGACACAGACACCTGTGATGTGTCCATGACATCACCAGCCACTCTCTGGAACGACCCAGATGCCTGGAACGACAGCGCAGTTCTGAAGTTGATGACCACGCGTATGTTTTGTGGGTAATTGCTTCAGCTGGATAGCTGTTCATCCAGAAAGATGGATGATTGCCTCATGCACGGTCCAGACAAAAGCGCTGGATGCACCCGATGTTTGTTAGTACCAGGATGTCCAATCGAAGCCGATATATGCGTGGTCGTCTTCGAGCTCGGCGCGCTCCTCTTACTCTTTCCCAATCACGCAAGAGTGCAAGCAAATGCAGGACTGGCATTTTGGTTTTAGATTTTGAGGGAATAGTAGAATGATGGTCTTATGTATACTCGTATTAATTAATTGCTATGCGTTTGTAATTGCACTTATTGGAGAAGAGGCTAATGCGTAATATCGTGTGATGATTTAGTTTGATAAATTATTATGGCTATGAGAAATGTACTTTAAAAATAAGGAAGAACAATCAAATATTAAATGTCTCAACCTTTACCATGTTAAATAAAATAAAATTAATGTTAAAATTCAGCCTGTAACTGACATCAAACGCAATATTCTATTTCACCTTATGTTGGCGCTTGACCTTAATACAGCCCTCAAAAGTGCTTGACAGAAAAAGCGCGTAAGCCAGGGGGAGAATACGCGCAAGTGTTATTTGCATGAGAAACGTCCAGTAACGCCGCGGTTTTGGCCTTGCTCCGCCCCAAGTGCGTAACTGCCTTCGGGGCGCATAATGCCCAGACTTAAGTCGAGGGGAGAATTCGCTTAGGCTGAAAAGCGCGTAGCTACGCGCTTTTTTCGACTTACATGCATTTTTTTTTTGTGTGTGCATAACCGTTTTTCAAAAATTGGGCGACGTCAAGTTCCTCCTGGTGTCCAAGTGGATATTCACCAAATCACCAAATTTGGTGATAATCGGTTGAGAAATGTAGGAGAAAAACGTGTACATACACACAGACAGACAGACATCGACCTCAAATATATTATAGATTATCTAGTGCACAGTTTCTGCCTCACAGGCAGTAGATTGTACTACCTGTCCAGATTGTGCTACCGCATTCTTACTACACTGCTGGACCCTTAATAGAAGCTGGATAAAACCTAAGCCAGTGGGGCAAAAAAAAATGTCTCTTATGGAGTACATGCAATAGCGACAGTGTTTTGTGACTAACATGGCAGTGTTTCGATATGAAATCATGCAAAGCGCGTTTTGATTTATTGCGATCATAACAGTTTAGCCAAACATTTGGTTCCCTGGCCGGTTATTTACAGCACCCGTGGCATCAATTCCCTTTGAGGAATCATGTGACTTGCTAAGAATGGCAGTGCCTTTCAAAAATATAGATCCATGCCAATAAATATCGATTTAAAATTGTAAACAACCTCAGTAATCAACGAAAATTGGTAGAGATTATGATACTCTGTCGTATAATTGTGTCTTTTCATATATGATAAATGAATGGAGTTTGCCTTTAAAGACTTTAGTCCAATGCTGCATTCTCTTTGTAATATAAATAAGCTTATGACGGAAATATAAGTCTGGCTGTCTGAACTGCACTTCATCCATTGAGTTGATAACCCACTCAATAATCATGAAAGAAAATACTGCCTTAGATTGCTCAGCACACATTAAGCAATAAATGTTGCATAAAATGCACCATCTGAAAAGGAGTGCACATTGCACATGTGTCAAGTTTCAGCAAAAGGATAAAAGTGCAACTGCCTGGCGTCAATTGATAAATACTCTATTGAAAAATATTTTCATATTTTTTATCCATATATGTCAACATGGAACATGCTTCTTAATGCGTGATATGCTGTATATATTCATATTAGGTGACCTAGCGTGGGAAAAATATGATTATTTGTAAAATTCTTACACAAGACAGTAAGGATTGTTGGATAAAGTCAAATGAAAATTGGACTTGGTGCATTGTTTTGTGAATCAGGTCATAAGATTTGTTTCAGCAAATATGGTGGGTAATTAATTGTAATACTGGGGGCATAAAATCTTTCTTAAAGGGCTTAATGTAAGCCGTAACATGGTATTTGTTTGGAAGGGCATCCCAACTAGCCACAGTGTGTATGCCCTGCAACACAGTAAAGTTACAAGGAGACATACATATGCAGCTTTTGCAATATGTGCTGCTAAAATTCTCTGGCGCAGGGGTTGATCATTTGTGCTAGTGATATCTTCAAAAGCTGGACCTAAAGCACAATTTCATTCCAAAAATACATTGGCATGTAGATAGCAAAACCAGCAAATAAAGCAGAAACAAGTCATTGTTGGAATGTGATCTATACCCTCTATTAATTATTCCCCTTGGCTCAGTCATCACAGACATGAACGTTTATATCATACTTTAACAAATAATTTGTACATTCCACATGGCGATATGACCTCCTTCCCAACATACGTCCATGTTATTGATTTTTTTCAGATTTGCTCCAATGAATCCTACTCTCCAAAGTCTTAACCCTGACTCAATGTTCAACTGCACATTTACACCAATTTTCAGCCAATTCTGAAGATTCTGCTGCTCATCTTTTTTTTAACTCCTGCACATAACTTCTAGTAAGAGCTGATAAGAAGAAATACTATACACCTTCTTCTCAATAAACAAATCAAATCAATACCTTAATCAAAATACCTATGTTTCGCCATAACTTTTGGGCATTCCTTATTATATAAATTGAAATGGCCTCTGTGTCATGTCATATTTATACCCCAGGGAAGCAGGAAGTAATGAATTACTCATTAAATGTTCCTAGATATTCTGATCAACTTTATAAACTACTGTAGAAATGACAGAAATTATTCAATTACATTTATTTCCTAGGAATTGTTAGGGGTGCCAATAACAGGTCTGAAACAGGTGATTTTATGAAAAAATTATTTCTTAGTCAGGGATTTTTTTCCCTCTTAAAATTCACTTGAGTTGAAGGTTACATTTTTCTACAATTTTCAGTGTGAGAGTATGCTTCTGCAATAAAAATTGAACTTATTTTAAGGCTTTTAACTCATCTTAACCAGGGGTGCCAATAATTATGGAGGGCACCGCTGTGTGTGTGTCTATATATATATATATATTACCTCCTTCAAGGACAGTCATGTAGGTCAGATAGTTAACACCCTACACTATGGAAGTTGCCACAGATATGCAAGACTTCTAGGTTGCTTCTTTTTGGTTATTCTGTACATCAAAATAATCTCTTTGGAATGAACTTCAAACCAAATGGAATGGTTTAGCAAGTAAGGAAATATGTGAAAGCTATGCCTGAAAGATTAAATTCTGTAATCAAAGCAAAAGATGACCACACAAGATACTGACTTTTCCTCTGAAAAATACATTCTTAGCTTTGTTTTTACTATATATTGCTATCTGTTTAGTTATTTTCATCTACATGATCCAATATTACATGAAATAAATACAACATACTTGAATATTACTTGGTTTCTGATTTATCTTCATTTTTTTTAAGTGTATAATCATCACCGCACACTACATCATATCTTTCAGATGAAAAATTGTTCAAAGTGATAAGACTGTAAATGATGGAATACCCTGAAAATCATATAAAATATACAGCCTCACATCACAGTATCTGCAGTGGATGTATGAAAATTTAATGAGCTTGATGTGAAATCAGGAAATGCACAGTGGTGATCCAAAGTTAGGTTCTTATTTGCATTAAAATCCTGCATTTTGCACAGTTAGATATATTCAGAATCATATCCTGCTAACCTGGGTGGCATTCCTATTTTTGCAGATCGCCAGTGATTTTCATTCTGAAGTGTAGGCTTCCTGTGAAGAGCTTATCTAGTCTGTAGAACAGGTAATTGGACTTTTTCCTTCATTATGGCAAGAATTCTCAAGAATTCTCAATCATGAGCTGATGAGGCCATCATTGGCCTGCCAAGCCCTCAGTGATTATTGAGCTCACAAGGGTACTTTCTCATGTCCTATGCACTGTTGATTTTTTTAAGACTAAAACTTGGCCTTCGTACCTGGTTCTCACTCTCTCTCTCTCTTTTTTTCTACTTTAATCAGGCTTAAAATGGCTGTCCTGACTTATGTTGCACCAAATCTGTTTCCCTCGTTGAGGAAAACCAAAAAAAAAAAAAAAAAACGCGAATCAAATCTAGATAAGCACAGTTCTCCTTGAGGACTGTGTTAAAAGGGAACTGAATCTAATACGGAAGTGTGCGTGAAATTAATGATGTATTCCAGAGTTTTTCAGGTCCAGTACTAGTAAGTGCCAAAGCACTTCTGAAGGGAGAAAACTGTGCAAAGATTAAATGGATTCTCAACAAACCAGCTAAAATTGCAAAGAAAGAATGTAATGGTTGTGTCACGTATCCTACTGACAGGCACGGAGGACAACAGAAAGTTGAGGACTGGACTCCGGTGCAAGGATGGACTAGGTAGTATAGTTTATTATGCCGACTGCACAACGGAAGGCATGCGCGCAAAATACAAAGCAAAACAGGAAGCTATGTTAGTTAAAGATAACAAAGGTAAAGTGCTGGAATTAACAATAAACAGCACAGAACTAGAGTTAGATTCAATACTCATGAAATGCGATGAAATACGTCTTATACATGACTAGCAATGCAACACAGGCATGTGGTTACGAGACTTCAAAAAGACCAATTTTGACACTCTGTCTTATAAAGCACACTGCTGCCACCCAGTGGAAATGATAAACTGATGCAAACAATGATTAGTGGAATGAGGAATGCAGTCCAGGTCTTAATAGACCAGTGAGCTGGACGACTGCTGGAGTGGTCTTACAGAGAGAGAAGACAACATTAAAATTTTGAAATGTAAATTTGATAATCATCCAGTTAGAGACTCAAGCCAATTTTACTTGAACAAATTTAGGCCTGTTTGTAAGTTGCAAACAGCAAAAATTAATTGCAGATGTATTCAATGCTGCAACATTGCAACAACTGGAACATAGAGGCGAACATTCAGATGAAGAGGAATCTCTAAGTTGACGATAAGTTTTTAACTGTTTTCAATTGTTTTCTTTGCAATAACATGTTCACTCCAAAAACATGGAACACCGCCAGATATAGTCTGTGCTCATTATGGCAAGACAAGAATTGAACAAATTGGCTTGTGCAATAGGGCAGAGTATGGCCTACTTACTTATTAGGCAGCCTTATTGTTAGGATAGCCTGCTCTGCTGGCGATGCCACAAGCTAATGTGAAAATAACCAGTTATTTCTACTTTTCGTGTTGCTGTAAAATAGATTCAACAAAACGATCAATGCGATAAAGATGTGCTATAAAAGTATGAGTGATATCAAGACATAGGATATTATAATTGTAAGCTAATGGGATGTGATTAAATATGGAAGTAATTTTCTTCACATTCCCTTCACTCCATCTTGCACTGCAATATTCAGCCATTAACTGAAAATAAATGAGAGAAAATCGAAATGATTGGATATGAGTGGTGGAATGGGAAGAAATACAAACACCAGATCTGTCTATTTAACA
Source organism: Gymnothorax reevesii (assembly GCA_029721435.1). Taxonomy (NCBI): domain Eukaryota; kingdom Metazoa; phylum Chordata; class Actinopteri; order Anguilliformes; family Muraenidae; genus Gymnothorax; species Gymnothorax reevesii. Next base: position 69,636,653 of record CM056585.1, on the reverse strand, counting down.
TAATGATACTTCCCACAGATTGATGGGTATGCATCCCTTCACAGCAGCCAGACTCATTCCAAGCCAGGCCATGCTTCTATATACTCTGCAGTTTTTGTTTTTTGTTATTTGCTTTTGTTTTTTTTTAAGTGAGAGCTTCAAATTAAAATTCTAAATTCACAGAGTTGCCCCAGCAAAAACTCCCCTGGATGTCTTACTCTGAGCCAGATGTGAAAAGCTTTGCTGTGCTTTGTGTTATGTGGCGTGAGCCAGATTTAATCCTCATCAGACTTAGGAAGCGACTCTCCTCTAGACAAGGAGACAGGCGGAATAATTATGGGAATTTTCAGAATATGTGGGATGAGCAATGGGAGGAGAATTTTTGCCTTGCAGGAAGGATGTACTGTAATTGATCACCTTATGACCTGTCGCCTTACAGGACTCTCTGAGACCCCCTCCAAACAGAAGACTCCCTGCATTCTTTACACACCTCTCAATTAAATCCCCATCCAAAACAAAAGCCCGTAATTAAAGTGTAGCCTCGGACACAGGGAGCCCCAGAGACACAACCTTGAATGTTTAACCTGATCAGAGAGAGAATTTATTCAATCACTCATGGGAAAAGTAAGTCAGTGCAACCACCACTTGCTCCTCCATTTCTGGGCAGTCCATTACCTCCTTTAATGAAGACATCAGGAAGGATCCCAACAACTCTAGTGAAAATGATCTAACGGTTTTGGGGGCAGTTTAATGGAAACTAGAAAGCACTCAGAGAGCGCAGACCTTCGCCAGGGGGCAGCAAAACCCAAAAGCACAACGATTGGAACTCCGGCCCATTGGAAAGACTTGAAATCACAGCAGTACTTTTGTTGTGTTCCGGGGTTCTGGCCTTTGGCCAGGACAGTATTGTTTAGCGTTTTAACAGTTTCATGTTCAAGATTTCATAGTTCATGTCCATTTCTCATGTCACAGTTTTAACAGTTTCTTGTATCAGGACCAAGCATTTCATAGTTCACATTTTATGGCTCATGTTTTTACTTTTCCGTGTTTTGTCTTTCGCCAGGTCTGCCCAGCCACTCCACCGCTCGTCTGCATTCCGCCCCGTGCCTTCGTTGTTGCATATTTCAGAGCTCTGGTTGGCTTTGGTATTTCCCCCTTCCTTCTGTGCTGTGCTGGATTCGGGGCTGTCTAAGCTTAATTGACAATTAACTGTTTTTAAGTTACTAACATTTACTAACATTCACTGGGTGGTGTAATTCTTAGACAGGCACATTACTAATATTACAAATTTAGACAGGGAGTTTATTGTCATGATTCCTGCTTTGCTATTTCAAGATCTTGCTGTGCTTTTCTGTTCTAGAAACATTCATGCTGCTTTCAAACTGCATAGTTAATTGGTACTTAAGCTGAGCACGCTCATTCTCTTAATGAGCAAGTCATGTCAACCAATCTCTGTCCACGGCTCATGATCTTGCCATGCCTCTTGTTCTCCTTCTCCAGGTGTTGACCCTCATGTGTTCTGATTTCTTAGCCCTTATCTGGATGCGGTGGAAGTTGGCTGGCAGACAGTGTCTCAAGTTCATGTTCAAGTTTTGTCACAAGTTCATGTTCCTAAGTTTCCAGGCTTGTTCTAGTCTCTTGTCAAGTCTCATGATCATAGTTCTCGTCTTGTATATAGCGTTCTGTTTTCTTATCATAGATATCTTTAGTCTTTTATTTCTTGGAGTTTCCTGGAGCCTGGAGTTTCCAGTGGCCTTTTGTTTTGCTGTTTTTTGATCTTTTCATTCCTAGCTCTGTGAAGCTTTAATTTTGTTTTTTGCAACCCTTTGGGCCAAGATTTTTGTTGGTCCCTTTTGTTTTTTTTTTCAATAAAATCCTTATTCCCCTTCACCTCGCTCCTGGTGTCTACCTGATCTCGCATCAACTTTGGCCTAGATATGCCAAAATTTATTCACCTGTTCCTTAACTTAATACCCACCTTCTCTGAAAATTTCATCAAAATCTGTCCATAACTTTTTGAGTTATTTTGGAAACCACCAGACAAACAAACCCAGGCAAAAACATAACCTCCTTGGTGGAGGTAATTAGTGTTGAAGGATTTAAATTGGGAAGTGGTTTCCGAGAGAAATCAGTGCACCATTACTGACTTGAGCAGTCCATGTTCACATGGAAGCAGGCATACTGGAAACACTCTTGAGGGCATATCCATGATCCCAACAACATCTCCCTGTTGATTTGATGAATAAACTAGAAAAGCACTCAGAGCGCAGACCTCTGCCAAGCACAACATTTTCCTCCATATTGCGACTTCCACCATAGATATTAGTCTTACATTTATTTTATCTTCATTTTTAGATTCCTTGACCAATATCAATGTTAGTTCCACTACGTCCTGGCTGTTTAAAGATGTCTGTTGCGTGTTACTAGCTGCATTACCTCCGCCAAGGAGGTTATGTTTTTGCCTGGGTTTGTTTGTATCTTTGTCTGTTGGTTTCCAAAATAACTCAAAATGTTATGGACAGATTTTGAAATTTTCAGGGATTGTACAGATTGGTATAAGGAAGAAGTGATTGGATTTTGGAAGTGATCCGGATCTCCGTCTGGATCCAGGAATTTTTTAAAGGATTCTTTAACATTGGGAGATTTATGCATATAACTCCACCAAAAATGGTCAGGGCACTAAAAAAATACAGGACAAGTTTTGAACATGTTCTACAATATATCAAAGACTGATCCTGGAAATAATAAAATAATTCCGGATACTATGATCCAGAATACGAAAGTAGGGGTCCTTCGGAACTTTCATTTTAGGAAAAGAACAAATGAAGCTACAAACATGCGACAAACACCATTATATAGCCAAGATATTGCAGAATTAAGAAGGTGTCCGTGTGCTGAACTGGCCTGCCTGCAGTTCTGATATTTCAGCAATTCAGAACATTTGGCGCATAATTAAAGGAAAAGCCCATCAAAGGAGACCCAAAACTCTTCAGTAGCTTGAAGCCTGTATTAATCAAGAGTGGGATCAAATTCGAATGGCTCAACTCAAGAATCTTGTCTCCTCAAAGCCCAGATGCCTCCAAGCTGTGTTAAAAAGAAGAGGGGATGCTACACCATGGTTAACGAACTTTTTTGAGACCTGTAGCAGCCATCAAATTTGAAACGAGCTCATTTTGTGGATAAAATGGTAAAATTCTCAGTTTCAACATTTGCTATGTCATTTCTGTTCTATTGTGAATAAAACACTGACTGGTGTGATTTGTCATTGCATTTTGATTTTATACACAATTTACACTTTGTCCCAACTATTTCAGAATTGGGGATGTGATATTAACACAATTTATCATTAAAAAAAGGACCTCCTTCGATGCATTTTGTTCACTTCAGTACATTATTGACAATTTCTTTTGCGGTGCTCCATGTTCCACTCTTCTGAGTCAGGTGATGAATCAAAGATCACATTCTGATGAGCCGACACAATGCCACCTGTTGTCATATATGTTGTCATTCATAAATATCATACACTGCCTGCCTAAAAAAAGTTGCAGTTTGGGTTTTAATCAGCAAACACTGAAGAGTCTTTGTTAGGATCATCACTGCGATAATGAATTTGTTTCAGCCAGAAACAATTCTTTTAACCCAAGCTGGTGCAGTGTGCTGCTTCATATTTCTTGAACAATTATGTCGGAGGACATATCTCGTGGATGTGGAAAAGATATTATTGCGTTTTGGAAAAGGCAAATTATTGGAATGCGTCAATCAAAGAAGATATTTCAGAAATCCATGGAATTTGGATACCAACTGTCCATTTCATTATTAAACTCATTGAAATCTTTGTGATGCGCTGGAGAAAACTTTACTAAATGGTTTGACTCTCAGGTCATCAATAAATGGTCTTGGCAAAAAAATTATGTGAATCTGGACTAAAGTAAATGTCATGATGCATATGGTTGTTGAAACAATGTCATTAAAAAAAAATTTGAGCCTCGCTCTAAGTGTGTGACCTTTTTCATTTTTTCGGCTGCCAATGTACATTCATGGTACCATCAGGTTTTAGCCTGCAAAACCACCAAGTGTGGAGAGCGGAAAATATTTTTAATGTAGGTGCCGGAATAATATTCACTGTAAAGAAAAAGACTGCCCTCAGTTTTCATGTTCAGGTCATTAATAAGTTCCTGAGGCAAAGTTCATGTAACAGCACATTTACAAACTGTATAATGAAATATGCCTTGACACAATGGGCTCTAATTTCCTGGCGCAGCGCAGGTAGCGTAGCAAGGCGCAGCCCGCGCAGTGGTAATTTCGTACGGCGCAGCCCGCGTACTGGTAATTTCGTGAGGTGCGCAGCCTTCGGTCGGTAGACGAAGGTGCGCCGAGATGGGTGTGGCGGCGTAGTAGGGGGAGGTGTCACATATTCATCAAGACGCAGTGACAATTTCGTAGAAAAAGTCTCCGCTGGAGTTGCGCAGATAACTCGCCAGCTCCATCCTGGTTTAATTTCCGCGCAGTGGTAATTTGGCTGACCGGCGCAGAGTGCGCACACGTCACCGAAATCTCACAGGCAGGTTTACAGAATGTCAGGCACATTTCAATGCAAGAAATAATTACAGGAAGCACTATTTAATGTAACTATCTGAATAAGGACATAAATTATAGTATCTATATCGATTGTCCTGATGTCAGATTAAAGGCGGTTGCCACGCGAAATGAAAACTTGACCTGGCTTAATCAACGTAGCTGAATCTGTGATGCAAACTAACGACTTCACATCTTTCTCAGCCAACCACAAACTGTAGGCATATATATATATATATATAATGATTGCGTTCTATGCTCATTAAAGCCGCTTGCACACTGGACGCGAAACGAATTTTTCGCACGACTGATTACAGTCAAAGTCAATGCAAAGACGCGATAGTTGGACAGGGTTTTAATATAGCTCCGTGTCCGAAAGTCATAAAAGTTCTAATTTTTCCGAGTATTCCAGGAATTATTAGACGTGCAAACTTGGCTATGTTTGTGTTCGACCTTCACAAAATGCAAATTGATAGCTATCGACTTTTCTTGGTCTTTTTAGCCTATTCGTCTGTTTTCGTTGAAGACAGACGGCAGTCTTTATTTGGTCTTTCTTTTGAAAATTAGTCAGATGGACCGAACAGATTCACGCTTTATTTCCACAGCAAAGATAAAATAGTGCGTGAGCAAGTCAATTCCATGATCATTGACAGTGTGAAGAAATTATCGCATGCACGATCAAGACTGTCCGACACGAAATGCAAAATACTCCATGTCCACCAGCCAGCAAAAAGTAGAAGTATTGATACGAGAACAGATTTATTACGAAATAAAGAATAAAAACCAACAAACAGGATATCCAACAAAGATGACCCGCCAATAAATAAATCGCAGTGTTCATTGGATGTTCTGTTGTTAAAATGTTTCTTTTTATTCTTTATTTCGTTATAAATCTGTTCTAATCGTGCTTTTTTTTTAGCTGTCAGACACGGAGGCATTGTACATTGTCCCATGCCAGTGTCGACTCGCTTTACTGAGCAGAGCTTAAACAGAAACATTGATTGAAATTCTCGGTACTCATCTTAAAGAACTGAGCCCTCTTATCAAAACATTCACGTTTAATATCTAAAAGAGTCAGTAGATTTGAAGAAATTAAAAACAGTAATAGACTGTCGGACACGGAGATTTATTAAAACCCTGTCAGACTTTCGGACACAAGACGCAATCTGTCGAGCGAAAAATTCGTTTCGCGTCCAGTGTGCAAGCGGCTTAATACTAGGCTACTATTATTGTCACTTAGGTTTTATCGTCTTTAGTGGGGGAAAGGAATACAGCCTGATTGCTATGATCTCGTACTGAGTTAAGATCACATATTGAAAATAAATGTGTCACGTATCTTGCATTGTTGTACATGCATGTTAATCCCAAAATTTAAAGCGGCAACAGGTTGTAATAATAGGAACACGCTATCCATCGTTTCTCTTGCCAGTGAGCAAGAATTGACTCGGCTGTGTAGCCTTCTTTGCCAACTTGCGCTGGAAGGAGGGACAGAGGCGGGACGGAGGAGTACTTGCGCCAGGCTACGCCGGGCACGAAATTGCCACATACGCCTGGACACACCCCGTTGGCGTGGCGCACCCCCCATGCGCCGCGCCTGCGCCGCGCCTACGCCTGGTCTACGAAATTAGAGCCCAATAGCACATGTTCAAGATGATTAAGACATTGCTCCAAGTGTCTGTGGCATTATATCATGCAAAATGAATGCCTTCTCTGCCTATATGACAAAAAAATGCAAGCTTGAAACACTAATAAAGTTTTAACAATGAAGAAAAATAAAGAAATCAATTAATTAAGAAACAGAAATTAGGAATATTTGCTGAATGTAGCCATGTGTTTACCCTTCCCCTCTGTTACACAAACAAATACCCGTGCAAACGCACGCATGTCTCAGTCTTTTCTGCTCGCACCGTGCATGTGAACTTGCTTATGAGTGCACAGAGGCAAATGGATATTACAGCATGCACACTGGAAATTATACATGCATACTTGTTGGCAGACAAACACACAACATATATATAGACCTGCAAGCATGCATACTCTGTCTCACATAGGCATGTACATACAGCAATGACTCATCAAAACGTGCATCAATTGTTCAGTCCAGCTGCTTGTATTCATTTCCATTAGCTTGCTAATTTTATGGCTCAACTTAATGTGTTTCACTAACAGCAATAGTGTTTAACCATAGTTCATATTTCAAGGGAATAGTAATGTATGAATGCTGTAACAAGTGCATTAAAATGTTAAATTATGCTCTTTACATGATCCTAGTACATCATAACAGCTATTATTATTTTAATTATTACCCCCCCGCCCCACCCAAAGGGTGAGGGCAAGGGGTATTGTTTTTGGTTCGGTTTGTTTCTGTGGTTTTTTGGGCGTTTGTTTCTGTGTTTGTTTGTTTGTTTGTTTGTTTGTTAACACTCTAGCGGCCAAACTAATGGCCAGATTCACCCCAAATTCGCTAAAGGGATTGCCACTGACCCAGAATGGATCCCTGTTGAATTTCCTGCAAGTAGGTGAAAGTACTGTATGTGCGAGGGGCGGGGTTTGTTGTACCTGGCACCATTTGTTGTTATTATTATTATTATTGTCGTTGTCGTTGTTATTAACAGGAAGAGTTAAATACATTGACTCCTCTTCATTCTGGCTCTTTTGAGTGATTATAACCAACATTCAGTTCTCATTTGCGCCTTACTTTTCATGTCATCATTTGCAGCACTGATGTTCCTCACGACTGACCAATAATTACATAACATGAAATTTTAGAAGAGTGATTATGCCCACAGAGCTGTTTGTACATGTATGCATTCATTTTCTTTCAAGCGACAGCAAATCTTTTTTTCTTGTACATGTATTCCCTTTGTATAGACTACAGTTTATACAAGCATGAGGATCGTAAGGAAAACAATTCTTCAAAGTACTACTCCAAACAAATGTTTTGTCTATGGGCAAACGAAAACACTTTAATGTTCAAATTAATGTTGCGATATACATGATTAAGACCTATTCATTGCGCTTTTCTTTGTATGTTTGCCAATTTATATCAGTGGCCTTTTGGCAACCTACACATTCTAACCATCAAACGGCAGTTGCCTTGGCAACAAGCTCGCCACAATAGAACTCTGACAGAGACAAACAAATTGTGCGGTGAGGAGCAGGGTTGTGCAGGCTCTGTGTAATAGAATTATCCAAGGACAGGCACTGTATAGCATTTTAGCAATGACAGCCTTTCAGTCATGACAGTTGCAAATGCCATACTCCTACAATGCCATTTTCTGTCGGAGCAAAATTAGGGGGAAAAAAACAATCTGCATGGCTCCATTTTTGTTTCTATAGCTATGTGCTCTATTTAAAATGTATTCTAGTGCAGCACTTTCAAAGTAGTTGTGAAGAAATCGTTTGATTTTAATTTATGCCCATGGTTTTGCTGTACATGCAGTTAGACAAAACATAATGCTTTTACCATTGACAGTGCCATTTTGGATACTAGTATTTTTTTAAATTACTGTAATAGTATTTATATGAATCAAGTCACCTTATCAGACTAAGGATGATCGTAATTTACCATGGAACAGGTGGCTTAACAAGAAGGCTGTACGTAGTACTTCTTGACATACGATATCTGACTGCAACTTAGCGACTTGAATGTTTTAGTTTTATACACAGATGAGGCGAACTTCAGTACTATATTAAAGAAATTAGCTAAATAGACGAATTTATTGTGCTGATATATGTTTTTTGGCAGAGGACTCTTCTTAACCAACCTCAGAGCTCAGCATCAGATGAAGACTGGAATTCCTGAAGGTTCATGTCATCTTGTGAGCCAACACTTAGGGGGGAGTACTCACAAGGCATTTTACAACTGTGTACCATCATCTGTTCTGCCTTACCTCTTTACTTCAGGTTTTGATTGTGTAATGGCATGAGGCAGCATCATGAGTTAGGTCAGCATTAACAAGAACCTGAGCCCATCCTCACAAGCTTCAGGCACTGAGCACAACAGTACATGTATAGCTTGCATGGAGCCCCCCAGACTGCCGGTGTGCCACTCCATGGCAATGTGCTATGTATGTACTGCAAATTAATGAAATTATGGGCATGCTGCACATTTATCAGTTCAACTCTCGTTTATTCAATAAATTAGTTCATTTTTACAGAATAACATTACAACCCCAATTTTGAGATAGTTGGGACAAAGTGTAAATTATGAGTAAAATCAAAACGCAATGACTTTTAAATCTCACCAGCCAGTATTTCATTCACAACAGAATGGAGGTAACATAGCAAAATTTGAAACTGAAAAATAGTATTTTGTTCAATCTTATCCATGAAATGAGCTCATTTCAAATTTGATGGCTGCTACCGATCTCAAAAATGTTGGGATAAAAGCCCATTTACCATGATATAGCATCCCCTCTTCTTTTTAACACAGAATGAAGGCGTCTGGGCATTAAGGAGACAAGTTTCTTGAATTTAGCCATTGGAATTTGATCCTACTCTTGTTTAATGCAGACTTCCAGCTTCTGGAGAGTTTTGGGTCTCCTTTGACGGACTTTCCGTTTAATCATGCGCCAAATGTTCTCAATCGGTGAAAGATCAGGACTTCAGGCAGGCCAGTTCAGCACATGGATTCTTCTACTACAAAGCCATGCTGTTGTGATAGCTGCAGTATGTGGTTTTGCATTGTCCTGCTGAAATACACAAGGCCTTCCCTGGAATAGATGTCGTCTGGAGGGGAGCATATGTTGCTCTAAAACCTTTATATACCTTTCAGCATTCATGGTGCTTTTTAAAACATGCAAGTGTCCCACACCATATGCACTAATGCATCCCCATACTATCATAGATGCTGGCTGAACGCTGATAACAGGAGGGGTGGTCTTTCTCATCTTTAGCGCGGAGGATACCATGCCCATGATTTCCAACACGAATGTTAAATTTGGAGTCGTCTGACCACAGGACACTTTGCTACTTTGCCACAGTCCATGTTAAATGAGCCGTGGCCCACAGAACATGGCGGCGCTTCTTGATCATGCTCAACAATGGCTTCCTTTTTGCATGATAGAGTTTTAGGTGTCATCTATGGATGGCACGGCAGACTGTGCTTACAGCAGTGGTTTTTCGAAGTATTCCTGGGCCCATTAAGTAATGTCAATGACCGAATCTTGCTGGTGCGTGATGCAGTGGCGTCTGATGGCCCGAAGATCACAGGCATCCAGTAAAGGTTTTCCGCCTTGTTCCTTACGCACAGAGATTTTTCCAGTTTCATTGAATCTTTTGATGATGTTATGTACTGTCGATGATGAGACCTTCAAAGGCTTTGCAATTTGACGTTGAGAAACATTGTTTTTAAAGTATTAGACTATTTTTTTTTACGCAAGCCTTCATAGGTTGGAGAGCCTCTTGCCTTCTTTACTTCTGAGAGACTCAGCCTCTCTAAGACATCCCTTTTATGGCCAATCATGTTACACACCTGATGCCAGTTAACGTAATTACTTGCTAAATGTTCTTTCAAATGAAATAGAAGTGTCCCAACTTTTTTGAGGCCTGTTGCAGCCAGAAAATTAGAAATAAGCTCATTTTGTGGATAAAAATGTAAAATGTCTCAGTTTCAACATTGGAATGTTATCTATGTACTATTGTAAATAACATATTGGCTCTTGTGATCTGAAAGTCATTGCATTTTGATTTTATTCACAATTTACCCTATTATGTCCCAATTATTTCGGAATTGGGGTTGTACAAAAGAAATCATTTTTCCCAATTTTCAATACAAAAATGGCAGATTTAATGGGCTAAATGCTAGATCATTTTTTGCAAAGAAAGTGGTAAAAAGTACAATTGTTGATACGGATAACTGGATGCTTCTGTTTTTACACATGACCGTGTTGGGATTTGGAGGCCGTGGAGCTTGGCTGCGTTCATGCAGGGAGGGAGAGCGTATCAGATGGGAGAGTGGTGGACAGCCTGCCTTGCTGCCAGAGCTGCAGCTGGTCTGTGGTGCTGCTGTGTGGAGCCTCACATCAGAGCCAGTTCTGCAGGCATTGGGCCAACAGCACGGCTGAACCTTGCAAATTAAACTGGGCTCCCAAGCTCAGCCGTCTCCCGCTCAGAACATTTATTGCACTCCCCCTGACGATTGACTAATAAGGCAAACTCCTGCCATCCATTTATTAAAACGTTCCAGAATGGCTGAGAGCTCACTTTAATTTACACAAAAGACATTTGTGGCTGCGCGAGAGGGCTTAGCGGATTTATCTATGTTAAGGACTGGGATTTCATCGGGCTGTTCGGAGTAGATCATGGGATTGCATCACCGCGTATATCACTCTAAACAAAACATTGCTGAATTTGACCACAATGACAAAATAATTCATTCAAATTCCTTCTGTTGACATTTGCAACAAGACATGCATACTTTTGTAATGGGATTGACCTAATATTTAAGTCACTGTGTGGTTAATTGTGCTATTTATTTTTTCCTTTTTTAAAATGCTTTTTCATTTTTCATTTCACCAGAGAGAAGTAAACTGGGTGATGTCCTTGATGCTTTGTGCTAAACAGAGATTCTCAGAAGCACCAGATATATCAACCCTCTTGTACTCAGTCCTTTTATGGTATTCCTTGTTAGATAGCAGCAAGGTACTGTAGGGTGTTAGGCCTTCAATCAAACATAGAGAAGCAATTTTATGTGTACTTGGGAATACACCCTTGTCCAAAACTATAATAATAATTATTATTATTGTTATATCAAGCTATACATTTACATTTTGTTTCAACTCTGATATTCTTAATACCATGTTTTATACACCAAAAATCATTCATAATGTATTAATTCATAAAACTGTTGGAATTTACTAAATGAACCAAGTGCGACAACCAGTAGAATACAAAAAGGAGGCTTTATTTCTGAAGAGGGAAACTCCCCAACAGAGCTGGCAACAGTACAAAGTCTGCAATCCAAAATCAGAATCCAAAGGGCGAAATCCAGAGTCATACACAGGGCACCAATCACAAAAGTCTTAGTCAGACAAAAGAGGTCAAAAAACAAGAATGCGGCAAAAGTGCAGGGAATAGGCAAAGCTCGATAACAAGGACGGTCCAGTCAGAAAGATAAACACTGAGAAATCAAGGCGAGAAACGTGGCACGAGAAAACTAGGGAGAACGATCTGACAAGAAAGTGAACCAAACAGACATCTTATATACACATCCGGGGTAAACACATGACCAGGGAGAACAGGTGCAATCAATGGTAACAATGATCAGGAGTGACACATGAGGAATAATCTAATTACATGAATTTGGCAAATGCCAAAAGGCAGACAGGGATCACAAGACAATCCTATGAACAAACAGCTCCGGTTAAGGAGTACTAAAAGTGCATAGTCTAAAGAAAAGGAAAGCATGATATAAGTGGAAATTCACAGAAGCTGCAACAGAGATGGGCAAGAGGGCGGAGATTAGAATTGGGCGATTGCTGAGAGATCGTTAGTCAATTAGTATGTGCAGCTATACAATCCCGAGTGCATGTTAGAAAGTTAGTAAAAATATACAAGATTAGTGTGGTTAGTAATTAGCAGAAACAATAAACTGTTAGTATGTGTTAGTAGATAGTAAAAGAGAAAGGAAGGAAGCACACGAGATTATGAAGGAAGATTGAAAACCCAGAAACCAATAAATCCCCCGAATGAGTGGCACACAAGACTAGGGACCGTGAGCAAAGACGTACATAAGACAAGACAGGGTAGACGAAGTGCAATGCATGGAAATGAAAACATGGCATGAAAACTAAATGATAGAAACAAGAAAAATAATAAAAAGGAAATCTAAACAATTAAAACACAATACACAATCCTAAGAATAGTCAAAGGGCAGGCAGTGGTCACTAAACACAGAAATCGTAAACATGGCTAGGCCAGGCACAGAACTTAAACATGACAGGCAGAAACGGAATCACAACAAAAACAATACAGTATATAATTGAATGAGATTGACTCAGTACTTTGTGAATTAATTTTCTGCATATTTTGATTACTGTTTCATGCATCCATCCAGAAAACTGGATCTACTGTTGGTAACCTGAAGGAACTCTACCACTCCTAAATGCGAGTACTGTTTTCCTCTCTAGAGATAGATCACGGTAAATGACAAGTAAACCTCTGTCTTTTATTAGTTTCATTACACACTTGGACCTTCATATTGTGGATCATTGCAGTGAAAAGAGAAGTGTCAAAGTGAAATTACAGAACTTATTGTGGATGTGTTTTCCCTTGGTCGCAGGAAAATACACTTGCCTGTTTGTGTTTTTTTAGTTAAAAAAACCAAAACAATTATGAAACTCCAATGAATCAGAATAGTACAATTTTTTAGACAAGTTCATTCCAAAGATATGGGATCAACCCTGCCCATAAATTACATTTAGATGCTACAAGATTAAACCACTTTTTACAGAAGGATGAGCATAAGGCACTCTATCTGTGACAGGATACAGGTTAAACTTTGGATAAAATATGAAAACAAATTTTTATTACAGCATTTTATCAAGATTTCTGGGATAACACTGACATGTTCATGAGCACTTGAGCGAGCAAGATTTCTAATCAGATAATAATCTTAAAATGATTAACAAAAGCTGTTAAACCTCAACTCTCATAGGGCTGCTGCTCAATTGTCGATATAAAATTTCTGTGGGTAATGTGAACGTGAGATTTTTTTTTTTAGACAATAACAGGGAAACAAAAACCTTAATAACGAGTGGATCTGGTGAGTGTCCACTAACAGTCCGAGGAGGAAAAAAATGAACAGGCAGCAGGGTGTTTGGCGTTGGGCACGCCAGACTCATTGATGCACAAGCACAACAGAGACTGACTGAAGGGCTACTGTGACACAAGAATTTTAAGTATATGCCTTGTTACGACCCCTGTCGTACATTTGTGAATCTGTGCTTGGAATCTGTTATCTTTGTTTTTTTTTTTTTTTGGTTAGCCTAAGGTCTGATACCTCCGTTACCGGTTTACCCCTTGAAAAGGAGCGGTCTAGTGTCAAACCGCGGAGACTAGCTCTTCCAATCTTTTACTAGCGTTAACGATCTGTGAGTATTTTTTTCTGCCTTCTTCGTTGACTCGGATTGCCTTTGGAATTACGATTCTTGCCGTGCGCTTTAATTGGTTTGTTTGAATTGTGGTGGTTGACCCTGGGCCTGTCCCATTTGACTAGAATATTAGCACTTGCATTTTGATTTGGTTGCTTGGTGAATTCCCGGTGTTTGACCTCGGTTTCTGTATCTGACTACCCCTCTCATCTTGCTCTTTTCTGTACGCTGTTAGGCCTACTCTGGTTAGTCAGCTGCTCCCAGCTGGATCTCACAGTCCTTCCATCGGGGCACTCCTTTGTTATTTTGCTTTGTTATTTTTCCTTTATTATTTTTGAAGGTGATTCCGGGCGGAAACTTGTTTCCATAGGGGGTACACTATTCGTTCCCTCAGTCTTTTTTTGCAGACTGAGCGTTCGGGAGCTCAGGGTTTAAAAGCCGCCCCGAGCCCGGTTTCGAAAATTAGCCATAGGAATAGTTTAGCTCTGGTTTGGCAGATAGGGACCAGAGTAACTGAGCAGTGTACTATTCGTGCCTTTTACACTTCTCCCCGCCCGTCCTTCCCTTACTGTCTTTACCTGTTGCTGCCTGCCCTAGACCGGGTTGTAACAGCCTCCTAACACAAAGTGTGTCGCACCCTGCTGCGTATAACGCTTTGATGCTGTAGAACAGTCAGCGTGCTCGTTCTAACCTTAGTCCACCAACGATAGTGCCTGCAATGGGCGTGTGACCATTGGAAAGTGGACCTTGGAGCAATACAATAGGCATCCTGGTCCAGTTAGTCCTGTTATCTTCCATACTTTCTGTACAGGCCACGTGCGTGCATACTGTTTACCAGGGGAAGAGATGGAACAGGATACTGTGAGAAAAAGGCAAGCTGGTGGAAGTGATTTGATGTGCTGGAACATGCTCTACAGGGAAGCCCTGGGTCCAGGAATTTGAGTGGACGTCAGCGTGAAGAAGGATTTTGGCAGCATAAGGAAGACGTGCACAGCATCAGGCAGGTGGTTTTAACCGATTGACTGATCACAGTAAAACAACACTATGCGTTCACAATTTCTGTGCTAACATCAGAGCTCAGTACGGCTGGCTAGATGGTTGGGATATTATTCTAGTTTGCACATTAGGTAGCTAAATTAATGAGTTAAGGTAGAGCACCAGAAAAATGGTGTAGTAAGAAAAATGTGAAAATACAGGCACACGGCGGAGTGTCAGTAGATACAGACACTGCCTCACGCTTCTAGTGAGTGAGTCATTAGTGATTGTCTTGAGTGGAACTAATGGTTGTTTTTTAGGAAACTTCTACGCAGCATACCGTTCACAATAAATTTGATCCTAAACCTAGTAATATTATGAACCAAAAGAAGTGGTCAGCATTCACTGGATAAATGATGGTTTTTTGAAGTGTTCTTGAAATGCAGGAAAGTGAGGGCCAGCTACATAAAATATAAAAGCTTGTGACTGACCAGGTCACATGATGAAGTTTCCACATTGGCTCTTGCTCTTTCAAAATGAATAGCCATGAATACGATCCAGCCAAATATTAGGTTTTGACCTAGTCTTGTTGATATTACTTTGCTGTCATCTCAGATTTAACTAGTTGCAGAGTTAAGGTGACCCTACACTTCATCCGTAAAACTCCATCAGCATTCAAAGAAAAAAAGGGAAAGTACCAATATGCACATTATAAGGGAATTATCAATATGCACAATATAAGGGAATAAGTCTTTGCCAGGGAAGTGAATAATGTTAAGATGGCATATCAATTACTAGAAAGACAGACAATATCTCTGACTGAGATTCTGATGTCGAAAGACTAAATCTACGTGCATCACTGATTCAAAGTTAAACAGCGTTATACTGAAAACTATTTTGAATCCAGCAACATGAAGATAGTTTATCCTGAGAAAAGGGGTTCCATACTGTGGCCACTAATTGGCAATCCATCTCGTTCCCCTCTCAGATGTGCTTCAATGGGTCAGCATTTACCATTGCGCTATATTCAGGAATGGACAGATAATTTCATCCCAACAAGACACAACTGTAGGATGCGATTATACCCATCTTTGTATCATTAATGGGACTGTCATGAATTTTCTCATTACTGTGAGAATAACAGCTGTTTTACCAAATGTTATTTCTGTGCCACCTCTCCTGGGCTCCAGCAAACTAAAAAATTTCTGATGTGGGAGTTTGAGGTCAATTAGTCCCTCTGTGATGACCAACACTCATGAGAATACATCAGCTACATTAGAGAGAATTATACAGGCACATCACGGCCAGGGACAGACACAATTTTCAAAAACCCTCATCAAAAGGATAGAGACTTCTTTTAATTGAATAAAATGCCAGAATATAACTATGATCCCATATCACATCTAAAATGAGTACATTTTATTATTTTGGTATTGGCTTCCACAACTATCTACTAGTCACCCCATAGTGACAGCAAGTGATCAGGGGACATCCATCTTTTATGCTCAGCCTCAAAGTTAAATGTGCGATCATCAATTTGTGCTGTCATTTTAAAGTGAAAGACAACTTTTGCCTGACGCCCAATGCAGATGGAAGAACTGTCCCTCAGGTGTTAGAAAACTTTTTTTTTTTTTGGTTACTTTATGACTAAACTGAACTGACTGATAAATACTTAAGCATCCAGATAAAAAAAACTGACAAAAATCCACTTTTTTTTGTGTGTTAACAGAGCACTTATAGTGACAGCAAATGTCCCACAGGTCTTCGACGGCGGGAGGTAAGAAAAGCTTTTGCTGAAGACCCAAAGTCTTGACTTTCCTGTGTGGGTTCTGACACCAAACAGCCACACATTCCAGCAAATTAACAATCTGTGAAGAATGAATGGGTCTTCTAAACATGCTAGCTGTGTATAATGATCAAAACAGCAGTGAAATTCTCAGATCCTAGAACTATAAATGGAGTGAATTCCTCATTATAGTGATGGCAATACCTCAGATAACTTAAGTATACCCTCAATACTAGGAATACAAATGTAAACCTACATTTTACTTACACATACTTTGTGGAAAAGAAACTGCTAATAAGAGTAACATTAATTGATCTCCATTGTGAGACCACTAACACAGAAAGGGAGGGGAAACATTAACCAATTTAAGCAAACAAAACAGCCCAAAACAAGTGGGAATTTCGTGCAAAACAAGTTAAGCTATAGTCATCAATGTCACGGACACGTGACTGCCGAATCTTTTCTTTGCCTCTCGTTCACTACATTTTTTCAATGGAAAGATGACAGCCTGCAGTTTCTTTGTAAGCATTTTTTTATCTTTTGAATTGTTTGGCCACATTCTCTTTATTTGAAGTGTTGTAATAATTACCCACGCCCGACGAGGCAGCATGAGTATACAGTTTAGCACCGTCTGTCTGTGTGTGTGTGTGTGTGTGTGTGTGTGTCCTTGTCTAGCAATCTGAAGAAGGCCAAAAGCAGCTCATAATGCCACCATGTAAAGAAATTCAAGTAGAAACAAGAAACAAAATTGTTGAAATATATCAGTCTTCAAAGGTTACAAAGGCATTTCTAAGGCTTTTGGACTCCAGTGAACCACAGCAAGAGGCAATATCTACAAATGGAGAAAACTTGCAACAGTAGTGATCATTTCCAGGAGTGTCTGGCCTACCAAACTTACTCTATGAGCACATTGGCAACTCATCCATGAGGTCACAAAGAACTCAGACTTCTATCTCAAGAACTGCAGACCTCACTTGCTTCAGTTCAGGCCAGTGCTCAGGAAGCCACAATAGGAAAGAGACTGGGCAAAAATACTACAAAAATACATAGATAAAAATAATATCTATGGGACAGCTGCACAGTGAAAACCTTTGTTGACCAAAATTAACATAAAAGCATGAATAACATTTGCTGAAAACAAAAAATCTTGATGAGCCCTTAGATAAAACCCTTTTTGGATAATATTCTGTGGACTGTTGAAGTGATAAACTGGAATTTCTTGGAAGGCGTGTATCCTGTTACGTCTGCCATAACGCTACCACAGCATTCCACAACAGGGACATTATACTGACAGTCAAACACGGTGGTGGTAGTGTGATGGTCTTTGCAGCTTCAGGATCTCGGCAACTTGCCACAATTGATGGAACCAAGAAATCTGATCACTGCAGAAAATCCCACAGTAGGATAATGATGTTATGCACATAAGCACAACCATTTCTGAATGCCTCAAAATGAACAATATGAAGGTTTTGGAATGGCCCAGTCCAAGTCCTGACTTGAATCAGATTGAGATTATGCCAAAACTCTTCCACAGCGATGTAAAGTTTCAGTTCTCTGAACCATTTTGTTTGTTAATTTGTTTTTTTCTTTTTTTTTTGGAGGGGGGGGGGGGGGAGCAATACCTTTTTATATGTGAGATATATATTTTGAATAACTGATCATTGAGTTGATTACTTTTATTTATTTATTTATTTATTTATTGCAATCAGCTTATTGAAACATAAATTGGGCCAATGCCAATGCTCAATTCAAAAGTAAACATTGGTATGCATTTCATCTCAAAATGAAATTATCATGCAGATCTCAAAGACTTATGTCTAAACATAAGTGCTTTGTTCTTTCATGCCTTCTTGGACAGAAAATTATGATCATATTCAAAGTCAGCCGTCATGGCTGTTACTGTCCTGTAGTTGTCATGTTTGAGTGGTGCCAGCAAAATTTGCTGAACAAATCATCTCCTGTAACCATGAAATTCCCAGTTATCATACTGTCCCTTTTGTCCCTTAGCAAGGCTCTGTAGATGCCCTATATATCCATTTTTATCCGGTGCTGAAAGACGCTGGATGTCACAGGTGTGAAAGAAAAAATCACAAATTGTGCTCCAAGTCATATTCACACAGGCGTATGAAATGCCATTAAAGTCACTTTGGTAAATTGCATTAGCAGTAATTAACAAATATTGAATTAATGATGCCCAGTGTATCATCAACAGCTACCAAACAGCAAATGCTGAAAGGCAGGTGAGAAGTGTATGTTCAGCAGTAGTGAAGACAAAACCAGGCACCCCAACCTCATTCCCCAATAAAATGTTTATTTATTTATTACTGAGGTATTGATATGGAAATATTAATGGTAATTCTCCTTTTGAAAATGTGTATTATTATTATTATTATCATTATTATACTGAAGGACTTTGGTTCTGCATATATTATTTATGCAATTTCTGTTCCAACGATAATGATGAAATAATGATAATGATGAAATAATTGATCGTGTTTAGCTAACACTTGTTATTATATATGCGATGAAACCAACTTGTTGGTAAATCAGTTGTGTTCTTAAACTATCGTTGGGTCAGAAATCACACTATAAATAATATATGCATAACTAAAGTCCTTCAATATATCATTATTCTTCTTCCTTATATTATTATTATTACTATTAGTTGTCGTAGTAGTATTACTAATAGAAGTAGTAGTCGTAGCAGTAGTAGGTCTTGATGGTGTGGTTGTTGTGATAGGAGTAGCAGAAGCTTTAGTTTTAAGCCATCAAGAGTAAGCTAATTCCAGGTACTTTAAATACCATTCTGTTTCTTGCCAGCTGAAATGAATGGTTGGGCTTATATTATTGATTTAAATTCACATCATCATGCATTTTCTGCGGGAAAGTACAGATGGTGGGAAATAAATGTATTATTTACCCCAATAAAATGAGCTTTATCCCCTGAGTTCTGAACAGAATTAAAAAGAAGCTGAGCTGGCTCGGCTCTGTGCCACACCACGGGCAATTAGCCATTTCAAATACAACATAAATGGAGCTTCGGTCTTGTGAAGTTAATGTGTTGATGTACAGTGAGGCTTTGTTGTGGTGCAGTTACCTTGGAGATAATTCACTTTGCTCTGAGCTTAGAAGCCCAGCTTTTGCACACTCACCGTGGCGATGGAAATAAGTGCGCAATCATTATCATAGTTTGAAATGTGTACATCAAGCTTTGTACCTTGATTGATTAAAATGACCGAAAGCATAATTTACACACAAGCACTAAATAAGTGCATGTATGTGTACACGTGTGACAGCCTGTGTTGTATATGCATGCACAACCTTTGTAATGCATGCCTCCTGTGCAAGTCTATGCTGGGCATGATGAGGCAAAACATGCCACATGCTGTTATACAAACATTAAGCATTCGCTTTATATTCTGTGAGTCATGCAAATAACTGAAGGCCATCGAGGCGCATGGCCATTGGTAATAATTCGCTGTGCTTTATCAATGCCGGTGTTTCCACTGGACCCTGATGGTGGAGAATTCAATTATTTCCATAGTATCTGGACTGCTGAGAGGACAGTCCAATCAAAATATCAAGTATTGTCAACCCAAGGGACATATTACAAGCTTCTGCAAATTTGCAAATTCATATAAACAAGCTGCAGTTTATTTTCTATTTTCTATCCAAGCTAATTTAAGCTGTCAAGCAAAAAAAAAAAAAAACGCTTGTTTGCATTTTTTTTTCAACAGGACAGAATCAATCGTACAGCACAAGAAGTAATAATATTTGTGGGGTGGGTGATGTAATAATCACACATGCGTAGTTATATATCAATCTTCTTTGCACCACTCTTTTGGTTAGTTGTAGTCATTTGTTTGCCTGGCAAGGCAGTTGCAAATCAGAGGTCATGCGTGATGGATGTGACACCAAGAAAGAGCAGGAAGATTGTAAACAAACACTAACAACTCATACCGCAAGTACAGTTGGTGTCAGTCTTTCAGTCTTCATAACCGAGGATGTCATATTATGTGTTAATGGTAACACTTTACAATAAGGGTACAATAATAAAATTAATTAACATTAGTTCATTAACTATCAGTTAATTAGCAGGTAACTGATATGTTAGATAGCTGAATAAGCATTACATAACCATAATTGAACATTTATTAATTTTCTGTGTATCCCTTATGCTGAGGTTGAAAACATCCCTGAAGTATCTCTTATGCAGCACTTCAAACTATTAAACCATAATCATAAATAAATACCTTAGTTCATGTGAACATCATTTGTACATGATTACCAGGAGCATTAGTTAAATGTTAATTACCTGTTAGTAAATGCTTATTACTGCATCAACTAATGTCAATTGTTGTACCCATATTGTAAAGTGTAACCGTGTTAATATATGTTAATCAATCTAATTAAAATTAAAGTACATTTGAAATTAGAAAAAATTATCTATTAATAGATCAATTATCTATTTTTTTTCTTTTATTGCCGCTTGCTTCAATTTATTTGCATATGTTAATAGGTTATTTATTTATTTATTTGAATATGTGTTAGTCAAGCTAGCTAGCTGCCAGGTGGCTCACACGGTTAAGGCACTGCTCTGCAGTGCAGAGGTGGTCACCACGTCGCGAGTTCGAGCCCCGGCGTACCCACCGGCAGGGGTCGGCAGCTTTTTCAGAGTAGCGCACAATTGGCTATCGCGCTACAGGGTTTCAAATTGGGAAGGGACTGCCGGATTTGTGTATACAATAACAGCTTTGTTCGTTGCTCCAGCGCCTCCTGTTGGCCAGACGAGCGCTCGTCAGGAAGGCTCCGGGTTGGTTCATGTCCGGGTATCCTCCGCCCTAGTTCTGAACTTGCGAAGATACAACCAATGAGTGTATAAGAATCAGTGGCAGACAGGCACGTGCTTCGGAGGAGAGCCGTGAACTGTCTCACTATCCTGAGTTGGCAGCAAGGGGTCGCATACGAGTAAGCTTTGTACATAGTTCCCCAATTGGGCATTCCAGATTCAGGTGGGATTGGAGATGCCAAATTAAAAAAAAAAAAAAAAAAAAAAAAAGCTAGCTTATCACTTCTAAAACATAATCACTAAAATTTTGCACATGAAGCTAAGACACCCTCACAAAATTGTGAGTACTCCTCGAGCATTACAAAGGAATTAAATATTTTACACAAGATTGATTACTCAGTGTCAAGCCCCAATTCACAAGACTTAAACTCAGAGCACTGGACGCTGCCCAACTACCTTGGACTCCAAGAAAACAATGTCACATTGACATTATGGCAAATGCTGAAGAAAACCTTTCTGGCAGAATTCATTTTCAGAATTGTCCCGGTATTCTTTTGGGTGACTTTACATCAAATCTTGCATCTTTTCTCCCATAGCACCCCTCTTCAAAAAAATTGTAAAAAAATTGCAAAAAGAGGTTGCAGCAAAATCTGTGTAAAGAACATATATGCCTATTTTGTTTTGGCTTGCCTTTCCCTCATTAATTATTTGATCTTGTTGGAGTTCATCTATCACTTATTCAACAGAGCAAGCAATATCAAATTGAATTTCTCGAACTGGTATGATGTCATGAAGTTGTAGCTCCAGGGTGCACTGCGAAATAGCTACATTCCATGAGGTGGATGCCTCCTCGCTCGTATGCTTTCATTGGCTTCTCCGCGTTTGAGGTAGGTGTGATTCACAGGATGTGAGTCTGGGAAAGAAACACAAGCGCTCAAATGGTTCTCTCTGATTAGTGTCTAGCTCAGTCTCTTTGTTTCCCGTAAGGATGATGAACGGTCTGCGCATGTCTCCTGATCTCCAGGGAGCTCACCCGGCCCACTGCTGTCTGTGCTGCAGATACCGGGGCAGACTTTCATCAGTCCTGTTCTTTTTGCACTGCGGTTTAGTTTCTGTCTGCCTCGTCCCTCTATTAGCTGCCTAACATATAAGCTGTGTGGGCCTCACCTCTTTGTCTACAATAAACAGCCCACGGGCTTTTATACTGTTCACTTGCTATATTATATTTTTGAGGGTGAATCAATTCAAATATTTCTCAAAGAGATGAAGTATGAACAGTTAATAATTTGTGATTAGAATAATGCTGTGGGCTAATTGTTGATCTTTATACCACGCTACCAATATTTTCTCATCGTGTTGGGCTAAAATGGGTAATGTTGAATTCACAAATGCAATTTACTCAAACGCAGGCACCAAAGGCTTAACAATACTGCGTAAGAGGCTCTGCTCCATGATGTACAGTTGATGTCACCAGCAAATTTTTTACAGGGGTGTTTTTACGTTGATAATACTCCATCTGCAGGGCACAAACAATAGTCCACAGGCCTGAGTTGTATTGCCGCCGGAGCTGTGCTGATGTCATAGCCATATCACTTACCATATCCTGAAGCCAATCAACATTTCTTACACAGTCTCAACAAAACCAAGCACAGCCAAATATTCACAGTTAAATGAACTCTTGATGAGTGTTTGCTCTGGCAAGAGTGGATGCGAATAGACCATATAAGACTTAATTTGACTCTGTGAGAGTCAAATAAACTCAGACCGTTTTGAGGATTTGACACTTAAGCTATTCACTTTCTTATGTTACAGCTGGACTTTCTGTGAGAATAGACCGATCCAGAGTACAACCCACCCAGGCCTATCCAGCCAATGAGATCCAGGACTGCAGTCACGTGACCGCACCCAGCTAGCAATCTCCATAACCCCGGACAAACAAACACTTATCCGAACTGTTTTCTCTTCTGGGAAGAGTACATTCACGCTTTGTTTTCGCATTTTTGTAATTATAAAATCTCACAATGGCAAAGCGGTGATGTTACGGTGAGTGTAAATTGGACACGAGATACCTAGACAGGGTCATAAACAGTACTTTCAGGAGGGAGAGGGCTGGATCTCATTATCCTGAAAGCTCAACTTGCGTTGTTTACGAACAAAAACGTCTCTTGATGGCTTTGCACTGGGTCAAGAGGCTGCAGGTTTCCATTCAAACAGAGCAGAAACACACCTGATACGATTAATGCAGGCTTCACACAGAGCTTCGTTTCAATCAAAGACTGTCTTGCGAAATAACACTTGGGTGCTCTGGAAAAAGTTTATTATCGTATCACACCATATGTAAATTGAATGCTACGTACCCTGCTTTGCAGGAGCACTGCCCGAGAACAATGCTTCTCTGTTCCTTGTCGATCATTATTATCAATGAGTGTAGCTTCTGGGACTTCAGCATTGAGCGATAACATTTGCATTTCGCGTCAACTTCACGGGCGTATAACAGAAAATGACAATTTGTGAATATACCCAGATAAAAAGTTATTATAACCCTTGTCTTTTGATGTTTTTTTTTTGCGATGCGATCCGTTTTTAAAAACACAAGATTGATGTTTTCATGAAGCACTTCTAATGAGGTTATAAGGGACGTTGGCGCCATCTTCAGCAAAGCTTGACCGAGGTCCGGCCGTTGCTATGCGTAGAGGGGGGTGGGCGGAGCTATGGATCGGTCTATCTCTAAAGCTGGCAGATTCCATGTCACGGTTCATATAGACCCAGGGGCCACACAGTGCAGCCAGGACCCCCAGCCTACAGCATGTAAAACCCTCAAGAAGTGACAGAAAAACCAAATTCACAGATTTGTCAGCTGGACCATGTTTCGAAAGTATTGACAAGGATACAGAAAAACATCCAAAGGAGCAATAGATTGACTAAATGCTTTGAGATAGACAAAATATATGCAGTCGCCAAGATCAACTGAGCTGGAAGAACATCCAAAGCAGCAGATATTGATTGCTGTGCCCTTGGGTTGTTGGCACAATGCTATCAGTCATTTATTGCCTCATACTTTTTTCTGATGTGACTTTACTCAAAGAAAAGAGTGGTCACAGGTACAGCTCAGGCGGAAACAGTGAGCGTCAATTTTATATGATGTGCTGGAAAAGGGGGAGAAACTGGAGCCCTCGCGTTTCGACGTTACAACGTTTTCAGAGTTGACTCTAATGACGACGTGGTAACGTCGAAACGCGTCAGTTTTTCCTTTCTCCGATTCGTACTATTTAAGGCTTTATGTATCCGAGTGCTCCAGTTTTTTCCCCTTTTCCATCTGATAAGAGTTGGACAACATTCCTCTCTCAAAACTTCAGTAATTTATCTCCTCACTTCCCGGACAATTACTGACTGTTGTTTAAAGAAGAGGGGATATTAAACAATAGTTAACAGGGCCCTATCCCAACTTTTTTGAGATGTGTTGCTGCCATCAAATTCAAAATGAGCTAATATTTTTCATGAAATGTGAAATGTCTCACGTTCAACATCTGTTATGTTGACTATACTCTTTGGTGAATAAAATGTCAGTTTATGAGATTTGCAAATCATTGCATTCTGTTTTCATTTACATTTTACACAGCATCCCAGCCTTTTTGGAATTGTGGTTGTATAAATAAATAAATAAATAAATAATGCGTACCACTACCAATTTTGGCTCAAAAAAAATACTGGAAAGAAAAATTGATAAAAATCAGTTTATTTGTGTGATTGCCCTGGTCTCTCAAAACCTGAGCGATTACTTTCTCCCTGAGGAGGACAAAGAAAAAATCCTTCCAAGGTTTTTGGTCCAAATAGCTAGTTTGAGCCAGGAGGTTGAATTAATTAGTGTAATAAGCTGATAATGCTTGTGGGTGGCGGTAAAACATGGCAGGACATTTTAACTGACCCGTGTAATGCCCACCTCTGCTTTTTTACATAGGGCCATTTGGTGTTGGATTGCTTTTGTCCTGAAATAAATAAAATTTTCATTCAAAACCAATTCTTGTGTATCAATTTGAAATTAGGAGTGTTTTATTTTTTATTCATACATTTAGGTATTAATGAAGTTAATTATTTCAAAGTTTATCAAGTTAATTTTTCCTACTGGTAAAAATGAACTTAACTTTTCATCCTGTTTCCTCTTCAATCACTCCAATCAAAACTATATACGATTTCTGCAGGAACATGTAAAATCAATATTTCACATTTTTACTGTATTTCACAGAAATACATGCACCTTATGTCATACAATGACTTGAACTGTAAAATTTTATCGCCTTATTGTCAACGCAGTGCTATTCAGCTTGGGTTGCTTCGATAGAACATGTACGCCCACTGAAATTTGCTAGCAACACTGTGTCCTTGAAGCATTGAAAGTCTGCAGTCCTTTCAATGGAACCATCATTTCTTTTAACCTTTATTTATGCAGAGAAGACCTATTGAGACTGCAGTTTCTTTTACAGAGGAGTCCTGCTATCAACAAACTTCTCATCCTGTTTTCATTTCTCTTGACCAAGGACAGCTTTATAAGAAGTGGATTCAATACACATTCAGTCAGGTTGACCTTTACGATCTCGCAATCCGCTTTGGGATATTGAGAGACAAAGAAAGGGAACGCCTTGTGCAAGCTCCTGTTATTCAGTGTTTTGCCTCTGAGAAGGTGATATAAGGGCTCAAGGATATGAGGCAAAGGATGGAAAGCAGAAGCTTGAAAAGTGCCTCCAATCAAGGAAATCATAACTTCCTGAATGACACCTTCGGTACCGCGAAATTGATCGGGAATGATGGACCTTTGACAGGCCAGTTCAATCAAAGACCATTCATCGCTTTCTCAAAAGGCTGATTTTCATCCTAATGCGAGGTAGGGATATAGAGTGAAAAATGCATGCCGTCTTTCCCTTTTTTTTTGGTATATCTGGAAATCTGCTGAAAAATCTTTCTATTTCCCCCTCCAGTGCCATCATTTGTCGCATACAGTGACGTTGTTGGAGGTAAGAAAGAATTACAAGCTATTTGAGCTTAAATTTTTTGTCTCTGCCAGTGGCGCAAAAAGTGGGTATGCAATCTGTGCAGCGCATAGGCGCGCAACACAAAGGTGGGGCGCCAAAACGATTGGCCGCAAGCAGAGAAAGATGCAGGATTATATTTATAAGATTATAGAATTTAAAGAGTACTGGATGACTCGCAATTTAGTGCGCAATATCAACAAAATAAAATGCTTCTCTCACCCACCCACCCCCCGCTGGAACGTGCAGCACCTGCTCACAAAAAAACACCACCTACTGCCCGTTCATTGAAAAATTAAGTGGAGAGCACTGGGTGTAGGTGTTGGGGGGGGGGGCACTGTTGTTGTTGCTGCATACCCCCTCAAAAATGGATAGCTGCACCACTGGTCTCTGCCGCTGGGAAGCCAGGTTGTGTGCTCTAGATGGCACTCAGAAACAACTTATTTTGTTTTTGCTTGTACTGAGAACTAGCTACGCTTCAAATAGAGGAAGTGGCGCCAAAAAATAAGAGCGAAAAGGATGTTATGGACAAATATACGTTTAACAGGCTAGGTATATAATATACCTTCTGTAATGCTACCCTTTGATCAGCTAGTGACTGTTGTCAGCTTGCTGTTGTAGCAGACTGGAGCAAGATATCAAGCGCAAAATTTTACGTACCAATTGGCAATATATCCTAACTGTTTTTGGCACAGTCAGCTACATTTTTTTTGTCAAGTAAGTTTCTCACCTGCAACCCCATTGGTTGTCTGCTCTTCACCAGTTTGGGTTTTGAGGGCAAAAGTAAATCTTGATTGATGTTGATTGCACTGGTAAGAAAATAGAAGGTATGACTCTAACATTTATGTGCTTATTTGCAAGCATGTATAATGTTGTCTTTGTAATAGCCCATTGCTATCCTATTGCCTGTATTGTACTTGCAGGTAAAGAGTGAAAAATGATCCACATTTATTTGGCCCTTTCGTAGCCCATGCACCCATGCTGAAAAAACTATTGCCACTATCATGGCAACCAGTCCTCTTTGCTGTAAGTTGAACAGTGCTCCAATGCAGGACTATCTATGACAGCTGTAGGTCACTGATCTGCACAGGTTTGAGGGCGTATCTGGAGTTGTGAGCCAGTGCAAAGCATTGTGGTTGTTGTCTTTTCAGCAAGTGCATAAGGAAGTCATAGCGATGATAAATATGTGAATATCTCAAGCTCCTAAGGGAAAATATATAGCCTGTGGCTTATGTGCGATCTCTATTAAAAGTCGAAACTTTGAAATTATGTTGGCTTTCATTATCGGCAAATTGTCCCTTTAAGTCTCATATACGTTGCTTTGAATGCAAGAGAAACTGTATATGAAGGCAATTTCATGAAGAAATTTAATGCAAGGTTATTAATATTTAGTTAAACACTTTGTGATGGTATCCATTTATTTTATTCATGGTCAGTATTGTAGAAGAAGATATTGGTATCACTGGCATAAGACTGCTTCCAGATTGAACAGTTTTGCAGACTGCAAACCCTTGAATGAGATAGAGTCAGGATTTTTTTTGGAGCCAAAATGATTTGGAGATTTTGTTGTCGGTGAAGGATAATTTGCCACTGGTAATATTTCAGAGAATATAGGTGCGCCTTAAAATATTTTCTGTTTCTACTTATGGAGGCAATTTACATGGATGAGGCGGGAATTTGCCCCCTGCACTTTTCCAGATGGATTTTACCAGAATTTAGCAGGAACCCCCAGTTTGTTCATTCCTCTCATCACCCACTTGGACAAGAGTGAGCAAGACAAAATGAAATATATACACCCCCTGTGAAAGCATAGGAGCTTTGAAAGGCAAAGCAGAAGAGGCTGACTTTTAGAAATAAATGTATTAGTTTTGACTGGAGGAGGGAATGCAAAACCAGCTTTTTAGTCATGTCGCCACTGCTTTGGTGCAAAAATGGAGGTGTGAAATTTAGCGCAGAGAGGGAATCTGTGCTCAGGATACAGAGGCAGATCACCTGGCAGACACGGACTGGGTTGTGTAACGGTGTTTTGCCGCTCTTATGCATGAGATGGAGCCTGAGGGCACGAATGTGTGATAGAATGAGGAGCTCTTATCTATCGAGCAAACCCACACTCTGACATAACGGAGGGATGAAATCTCCACAACGACTGGGCTGCTTCCATTTATTAATAATACATGTTGTAATATATTCCTTTGGGCTGCAAGGCCTGCATTGCAAAGCTGGGTGTGAATAGCGAGGGACACACTAATGATGAGGCAATGCAAATTTTGTTGCGGGATGAGAACCCTTCCTTTTCTTTTAAAAGGAAACGCATGTCACTGGCTGCACAGCTGAGGTTTATGGAAACTTATTTCACAGGCGCTGAGACCACTGCAATTCCCCTTCTTTATATATAGGTTTTTATGTACCTGCAGCACATATACACATGTATTTCTGATAACCTTGTTACGCCCTTTTTCAAACCTTGAGAGAGAATCTCCGAGCTCAGTTCAACTCCTTATGCCAATAATTCAGTTCGCATTACAAATTTCAAACATTGTAGCAAATCAATCTTAAATGTTCACTCGTAAAGCACATAAAACACATTTATGTGCAGAAAAAATGTTTAGTTAGCTGATTTACAGATTTCAAGTGGTAGCCTTGGTCATGTTCATTTTTGAACTGAGGTAACGTTAAGCAAACCATTGCTTGCAAAGTCATTCCAGTTTTTTTCGCTAGTCTGTGACTATAACGAAAAGCAGTCATGTTTCAGATTTTTTCTTTTACATAATGTTGTAAGGTTATGTCAGAATGGGAATCTGAAGTATGCACTATTCTTAACCAAATCTTAGCGCAAATCTTGGGATCCAATTAAAATGCAATTAAAATTTGTGTGCCGAAAAGAAGGATTCAATGTAGGAATGAAGTGGCGTGTTACACATTAGTTTTACATATATGAAAACAATTACAATAAAATGTTGCTTTTTATTAGTTTTTCTGAATTATTTGCAACATTAATATTACCTTAACTGACAAATATAATTCATTTAAAGAGAACATGGGCCAATAGTGAAGGACCGTGACTGCAATACCCATAGGATACCTAATGGATTATTCTTTGCTTATAGATAATTTACAATTGATCGATAACAACAATTCCAGGTCAAGCAACTGCCAATCAACCAAACAATCGACCAGCCGACCATCTGTAAAATTTCTGCTTAAATTTAAAGTTTGTTGCAAAAATATTGAATGAGTTGTGTAGAACTTTGTAGAACAATCCATGTCTTTATACTAAGATGTCTTGGATTGTTTTTTCTGCGTGCTCTCAGTCATTTCCAGTGTGAAGCGCCATCCAATGCATTTTCAAATATTTTGCTGAATCTGAGCAAATTACACCTGTACAATGCTCAACAGAATTCTTCTGTCATTCACCACTGCTGTTGTCTAGTCTTTCAGGTGTTATGGACCAGACCAGGAATCAAGTGCGGAGTCAGACATGCTATCCGGGTAGTTTATTGACAGCAATGTGGTACAGAATGGGGATGGAACCCTGGATAATGTAGTTGGGGGGGGACCCCAGATAAATAGATAAATGAAAGACAGTTCAGCGCTGATGTAATATGCAAGGCTGGGCTGACAGTCACCAGCCAGGGGCTTCCTCACCAACTGGACAAGGAGAACAGACTTGGATTGGGTTAAGAAGAATGCAGTGCCAATCCTGGACTTTGATTAGGATTGAAAGCTTGTTCTTGATAATTTGAATAGATGAAAAGGCTTGAGTTGGGTTCACTTGAACTTGCTCCCAATCCTGGACCCTGATTAGGATTGGAAGCATGTTTCAATTAACTGAAAGACAATAAAGACTTCTTTGAGCAAAGGCTGCCACTAACATACTAGTTGCATTGGAAGAAGGCGAAAATACTCATATTTTAAATACTCATCGCACGGTCATTAGGAGACAACTGTGAAATGAGATTCAGCCCGGAGGGGGACAGACGCACAAGACCTAAACCAGTCGCATCATACATACACCTAATAGACACACAAGTCGCTGAATTCCAAAGAGACAGACAAGGAATTCACACGAGAGCTGTGACACCAGGCCTTTTGTTGGGAGCATGCTTACTCCACGCGGAAATGCTCCGAACTTTTAACCCAAAAGCCTCTTGCTGTACAGCAATATTGCCATCTACTGCTTACATTATTATATTTTTTTAAAATTTAGCCCTCATTTTCTCCAGGCAGGTGTATAAATCCTGTGTATATTACCCTGCATCAGCTGGTGTTAATTTTCACCCAGCAGTCCAATAATTACATTAAAATGCACCATTTGTGTAGTTATTGTGCTTCAACATGCTAAAACACCAAAATTGAAGATGAGGTCACCATGTGTCCAGCTGCTGCAGGTAGAATTTGAGTCCCTAGCTACTGTAAGTTGAGTGAGGTGTTGGAGCACGAGGGAATCATGATGTCACACCAACTAAAATCCCTCCCTCCCTGGGTGTTGCTGTTGGCCATGGCAGGGAACACATCCCTGTAAATACGGCCTTGTCACATATGAGACTTACACAATAGACAAATTAAGCTGGCTTTCACTGAACAAATCAAGTTGGTTTTCAGATTTCACACCGTGGGAGTGAAAACCGATGCAAATAAACTACGCTCGGTAATATAAATGCAAATGTGCATTCTCGTTGACTTTTACTATTTATTAACTTGCAGTGAAAAATATTTCAATTAAAATGATTAAACATGGGAAAGTGGTTTGTTTCATGGGGAGTGGAATAACAGATTGAGGAAAGGGATATTCATTACTGAACGACAGATTTGAAACTGAGCTGCATCTTCAGTATGAAAGAACAGAGTCTCAAAAGAAAAGGCATTTATATGGCTGATTGGACAGACAGGAGAGCAACAGGTGAGAGAGGATATGGCTTGGATTTGTCAGTGGAAGAAGGAGGGCAACAAAAGATCCTATGGTCTGGTCTCAAAAATGAGGTGTCAAATATTTATAATATTCCCCATTTGAAACTTTTGTGTTTGATGCCAGCAGTCCATCCTATTCCATCCCATTAAGTTCAGTCAAATCAAACAAAACCTAATGCAATCCTCCACAATTAAATTACATTCACTGCAGTCCTGCTTCAATGAGTCAGTAGACAACCTTGCCATTTTCAAAGGTGAAAACAAAACAAAATAATATTATAATTTCCTATGTTAAGGCCAACTGGACATTTGGTAAGGAGGCATTTATGTGATTTACAGCATTCACACATTTAAAAAAATGTGATAATAGCTTTCAAAAAACTGCATCTTTGTAAACAAAAAAAAAAAAAACGGTAAAAGAGAAATTGATTTCTCCAACAGATTGCACAAGGGACACCAACCTCTGAGAACATGGAATATTATTAATATTTTGAAGCATAGAAATGAAACTAGGCTCTTATAGAGAAAAATAATTCTTGGCTGGTAATGCCTGGCAGACATGGAAAATGAATGAAACTTCATGGACTGAAATGCTGCAGTATTAAGTCCCAGGTGGGGAATTTGAACACAACCTCAGATATTCAAGTAAATATCCAGCTGAAAACCCATTCAATTTTTTAAACTGTCTTTTCAGGGTCATGGGAGGGGGGGGATACAACATAAAGAGGATAAGAGAGACAACAATAAAATTTGAACAGGTTGTGACTCACCAGTTAGACTACGGTATGTATTTGTTTACTGTGGAAGGAAACCTGAGTACCTGGTGGAAACCCATACGGTACAAGAGCAATATGTAAACTCCACACTGACGGACCTTCAGTCAGGATTTCAACTTATTATTTTGAAGTGCAATTCTATTCTCTGCTCTTTAACTGCTGATGCATTGTACAAGTCAGCAGAGAGTGTAACTATGAAACAAAATTAGGATTTCTTACAAACAATTGGGGTGTGGTCAAAAGTAAGAGCCAATCAGCTCTTTTACCAGGGGAAAGCCAGGCGTTTCCCATCCTATTTTAATCCCAGTCAGTGGAGAGCAACTGCAGCATCAGTGCTAAAAACTGCAGCCGCCGCCATGTCATGAGGTTATCGGTGCCCATGCGTGCTTTACATCTGAGCACATTGGGATGAACTCGGGCACTGGCCTAACTGGCATGCATTGTGCGGTGGTCGACAGTCATCAATTCTGCGCAGACCTTGCTCATCTCGAAAGAGCCAATGTAAGGAACAATGTTAAATAACTTCCTGGATTATATACTTTCTTCATGTCACATGGTGGTGTTTACTCTCTGTTGACATTTACAAGAAGTATGGCAGAGGCAAAGCTCCCAAACTTCATATATTTAGAAAAATATTTTTTTCTTGATTTTTTATTTTTTATTTTTGTGTAATCTGCATTGATATATAAAGCACTCAGGTCAGCTGATTCATTTTCTTTGTATTTAAAGAACTGCACACATCACACCAAAAATTTTACAGCATTGTGTTCATACAAGAATTCAAAATCAGCAGCAAACTTCACTTTGCTAACCTAAATTAACGATGTTAGCAAGCGACTGTATGCTAGCTAGCTCGCTATGCCTCAAAATGCCGTAATTAAAATCATTTAAAAATTCCATTCTTTTCTGATATAGTAGATGCCAGTCACCCAAAGTTTAAATTCAATTTGGCACATTAATTTGTTATTCCTCCCTGACCAGCGAGTGAACTGGCAACCACAGGAATCCTGCTACAGCAATAACAAGTGGTTTCTACATTGCAACGCCAATGGCTCAGTGGTGCTATTGCTAATGTGGATCAAAATGAACAAGGACTTATTTTGAACCTGACAAAAATCATAAAATTGTCAAAATCTGAGTAAAAGTAATTGAAGCACCTATTACTAAAACCTCATAAGTCACACTTTACTTGACTTGACTTGTGGGGTTTTAGTAATCAGTGCTTCAATTATTGAATGAAAAAAAAATACTTTGATTCTGCACCTTTTAAGCAGTCCTATTGATGTTTTACTTATTTATTTTTTAATCTTATTTGGCACAAAAATCTTGTATCTATCACCTTTAATATTGTCAGAAATATGCTTCCATAATTTTGATTTTCAAAATAAGAGGTGCACATTTTTTCTTTACATACATTTTCGGTATGTACACAAAATCATGATTAATAATAAAATTCTTTTAATGACCCGCAAGTCCATTTTCAGTAAGCCAGAGACCTAACTTTAGTGAAACAAGAATTGACCGCTAAACTTTCTAAATAAAACAAAAATCAATCAACCTCTCATTTTCTTGTCTGTTCCTGACCTAAAGTCAATGTATGCCATTGATTTGTATGCAGGGGTCTGGCAGTTTACCTCAATTTATCCTATGCATGAAAAAAAACAGAAAGCTCATTAATTACTGACAGAAAATATCCTCACATACTATGGACTTTGAATCAAATTAGCACATGGAAATCAGTCAGAACATGAAATCCGTAAGGGAGAATGAACCTACAATGAACTTGCTAAGACTAAACACCCAGCCTCTGATCCGTGCTTATTTTGCTTGCTTTAAGGCCCTATGAAGAACATTCTGTCACAGGCTACAGACTGGTACAAATTTTAGCTGGAGTTAGAGACTTAAACCATGTCGTAATTTCGCTGTTAATAGTGATCTCCATCAAAGAGTTATTGGCATCCTTTGAGGCTTTGGATGCTTGGAAATTGAGTAGAGGGACCAGTACAGGACTTTCCCAGGATACCCTCTCACTGCAGCGGCGTTCGTAAATCTGGGTCACTTCTACAAAGCATCATGGGCCATTGGGAGTATTGTCCACGAATATGGCTAAAGATTACCTAAGGGCGTCGTCTAACTTTTTTAACAGAAGACTCGATAAAATGTTTTGCTGCAGCCTGCATGTCTGAATCAGTGTTTGAATAGTTGCTTTGTGCAGTTCATGTGAAGGGTGTCCATGCCCGTGCATAAGTTTGCATGTGTTCATTGTTAAACTGATATCATTTTCTTGATAAAGTAAAATTACCCACCTCTGCTTTAACCAAAATCCCAGTACGAGAAACCTGCTCCTATATCATAAAAAATTTATCTAAATTTATTAAATATTCCAAGGCTGGGAGCAAAATTTTTATTGAGATTTATATCAGTGATTTGGAACCCCTCTGTTCCGAGTTTCATGTAATATTTAAAGAAACATTAAATTTGTCCCTTATAGCATCTCAGCGTAAAGGCAGTAAAGTCCACCAGAGTACTCACTCTGAAAGAACCCAAAAGACATTTCCTTCTTTTGTAACGGCTTTTTTTTTTTTTTTTGGGTAGTATTTGAAAAAGATGGAGACTAAAACAAAGACACAGGGCCATGGTGATACAACAATGGCTGTATTCCCAAAATGGCTGTATTGCATTGCCAACAATTCTCTAATTATGAATTACTGACGTAGACCGAATAAAATTACATTAAATTTACTCAGATTACTCCAATGTCTATTGAGTAAATGACCACAATAATTCATGAAAATGTTGAAACCTGCCCTAGCTGCATTCAGGTTAAACCTGACAAATCTTTTACAGTGCAAGGTTTGTTACCCCAGGCTATCCTAATCTGGAATGACCTTCCAAGCTCAATAAACACTGGCAAAACATAATGATGCAAACAGAAAATGCCATGGGCAAGCTCTGTTAAAAGCATTCTACAACCAGCAACATTGAAGTAGTAATGTATTTCATATAAATTTCACATAAACCAAGAACAGCATTTGCTAAAATAGTATCAACCACTTGGAATGTTGAAATTAAATCTCGAGGTTCAGCACATTACTTCAGTTTTATAATTGTTTTACGGTTCGCTGTGACAGTAAAAAACAGAATTCATACCAAGCCGTCAGAGCCTTAAATCATATCGACCAATGTTGCTTATAGTCATTGTGAGCCAGTTGTCGGCAATGCCAAAGACGACAGATGGGTACATCTTTGTGTCATCAATATTAACAGTCATGCCATTGATTCTATAGCTTTTTTTAAATTATTGTTGGCTTTTTTGTGGCTTCCCTAGGCATTTAGCTGCTCATTAGGGGACACTGCGATTAAGGGCCCAATGTCTTGAATTAGAATTAAACTTGACTTGAATTAGATAGTAAATACATACCAAAAAACAACTCCCCATCAATAATTACGATCAAACATATAAAACTAGAGGAATTTCAGTCTGCATGTCCACACAATTCCTGCTGCCAAAGGTTTTTATGATTCATCTGTCTTGACTAGACGAAACAGATCAAGTGCACAATTAAATCATATCTTTATTGTTCGGTACAACAGTCCAGGTCAGAGAGTGAGCAGACAGGACAATAGAGGGCAAGCAAGTTGTGATCAGTGAGCAGGCAGAGATCAGGTGGCGGTAAACAGTGTTCAGGTGGTCAGGCTGGTCAGGGTAGATTTTCTGGTCTAAGGTCGTTACCATAAGGTCTGTCCAAGGGGGAGCAGGAGACACTAGGTTGAGGAATGACATGAGGACCAAGGGAGAGAACAAAGAGGGAAACAGCTAATAGAAGAGCAGGGCAGCAGAAAATACTGGGAAGTAGGAAGGAATAAACACTGAAAAACTGCGAGAGACTGATCTGAACACAAACGTTAGTCAACGATCTGACAAATAAGACAAAAAGCAGGAACTTAAATGCACAGAGACTACAGTTAACA
Source organism: Gymnothorax reevesii (assembly GCA_029721435.1). Taxonomy (NCBI): domain Eukaryota; kingdom Metazoa; phylum Chordata; class Actinopteri; order Anguilliformes; family Muraenidae; genus Gymnothorax; species Gymnothorax reevesii. The sequence goes on along the minus strand of CM056585.1, from coordinate 69,600,774 downwards.
AGGAGGGTCTGGAGCATGTGGAGAGCAAATAGAATGCGCAAAGGGAGAGGCAAAGCCATGAGACAATACTGCAATGATTGAAATCAATCAGGAAGACAAAAAAAGACACAGACAGCAAGATTGTAAAGGAAACTAATTTACAAGAAATCTGCGTGTAACATCATGCTTCGTTCCTCAAGGTGAAAATGCAGGGTGAATTTTATTCCAATGAATGTATTTCAATTTTTGTTGTCAGTTAACCCCTTAAGCCCTACGGCCTGATACCGGGGACTGGTTGTTACGCATAATAAGTACAGTATACTCTCAGAAATAGGGGTACAACCAAGGCTTGTCACTGGGGCAGTACCCTCAGTGGGTTTTTATTTGTTTTGGAACATAAAAGTACCTTTTAGACCCTAAAAAGGTTCACATAGGTACCCTGCGGTCCTATAATCAGCCCTAAAGGGTACATAATACCTTGGGGAACAGAAATGTACTCCTGCTGTACCCCGCAACATTGTCATGCGGCATATCCATATTTTGCAAAGAAACTATGCCATGTCGACCATTTTTACCTCAACCGAACATAATTCAAGCACCAAGCAAGTAAATAAGCAAGTAGCAAAACATAGGATAAAATCATATCAGTGCTGAATCTCTAGAATTTTTCCTGAACTTGTGCTATGCATACAAACAATACCTCAGATGAAAGAGGAAAGTCCAGACAATCCAACGATGTGAGCCCTGTCATTTTAAACCGACACCACACTCAAAGAAAAGCAGGCATACACTTACAGTCTACAGAGATGAGCATAGAAATTTCTTATCTCTGATGTTTTGTTATAAAAAAACTGTTTGAGGGTAAATCAGCGCGTGATATTGCTATATATCTCTGATATCTCACTGTGTCCGTGTTATAACAAAACTAGATCTGCGAGTCTCAAAGCATGTTTTTCTTCTCAAGCATTCAGGGCTGGCTCTAGCTCTTTGGTTGCTTTAGTCGAGAGTTTTGCCACCCCCCCCTTTCCCATAACAAGCGTTGGTCTGATAATTAACATTACGTAACATCACTGAAGACGCATATTAACTGCTTTACTTTGGATAGCAGTTCTTTCATCCACTTATAGTTCCAGTATACTACATTGCAATTCAACAATTTGTGATGCATGGACAATAAACAGAAAAGCTTCAGAACATTTTCTTTTTAATTATTTGAAATAATTTAAATAACATAAGCATAAAGGTGCTCATAGGAGGAATCTTAAGAAAGCTAAGGTCTATACCTTTATAAATTAAGAATATTTACAAATAATTAAAAGTAATTTGATGATTTTCAAAGAATGATCTACACTTTTGCATAGAGGCCTATTATTAGCAACTGTCAGTCCTCTGCATCAATCTCCTGGTATGGCTGCTAATGCAAGTTAAAGCATTTTATAAGGCTAATTGATTATTTGAAAACCCTTCTGCAAATGTGTTGCACAGCTGAAAACCATTGATCTAATAAGTAGGCTCAAAAGGGAGCATGGCATTCTTGAGGTTGGTTTAGTTCCTGAAGCATCAGCAGTTGTTTGTTTACAGACTCAAAATGGCCAGAAAGAAAGAACTTCCTTTAGAGACCCATCAGTCTATTGTTGTGCTTAGAAAAGAAGGCTATTCAATGCAAGAAATTGAAAACTTAAAATCTTTTCCATGCTGTCAACTACTCCTTTCAGAGAGCAACACAAACTGGCACTAACAAGGACAGAAAAAAGGAGTGGGAGGCCCCGATGCACAACTGTGCAAGAAGACAAATATCTGAAAGTGTGTAGTTTAAGACAAAGATGCCTCACAGGTTGTCAACTAGCAGCTGCGCTAAATAGTTCCCGTCAAACACCAGTTTCAGTATCAACAGTGAAGGTGTTTTTTTTTTTTTTGATGAAAGCAAAGTTTGAAGTACATATTCATCATTTTCCATTAAAATCATTATTTCTAACTCAGACAATGTCAGCATGTTCTGTTCATTTGCTATATTTCCTATTCAGACTAATTTCATGTGTGTTACCATGGAAAACAAGAAAATTTCCACGTGATCCCAAACTTTTGAGGGGTAGTGTACTTGTACTTCATTACTATGCACCTTTGAAAACAGCAGTATCATGCATCTCTCTCTCTCTTTCTCTCTCTCTCACACACACACTCACACACACGAATTGCTGAACAAACAGGCAGAGTAAGGGGAAAAATAGGTGGGGGGAAAACGCATATTTTGGGACAATTAACCGAGGTCCGGACCTCGGTGTCCTCAATGGTTGTTACGGCCATGATTTTAGTAAAGTTATTTAGTTATCAGCGAAGTTACGTTACCTAGCAAGTAGCTAGGTAGCTAAGGTAGTAACCTTTGCTAGCTAGCAATAGCTGAGTGGCAGCTTTCTTTTCCTCTTCTTCTTTTCTCCATTTTTGTCCCTGCGCACCAGAGGGTTTAGACTTCTTCATTTTGAGAATCCACGTCAAGCTGATCAGTGTAGCAGCTGAACACTTGTATTTGCATAACTTAACGCAAATCCCCTCCCCTGCCTCCCCGTCCACAAAATGATGGACACAAACATCTGCTTGAGGATCTGGTTGTGGCTGAGGGGGCGCCCTAGGTTGATCATGTTTAATAAACATGTTTTATTTCATTTGATGTTCTAATTCTATGATTAGTCAATAGCCAGTTACTATTTCTCAAGATAGAACACATGAAGGGAGGGCGCCAATGGGCATCGAAAATTATTTGTTATTTTTTTTCGAGGCTAAGGGCGAATGGCGGTGTCCCTCCAGCAGATGGCGGTCTAGGTGACCACCTATATTGCCTATGCCAATCGCCAGCCCTGCGAGCATTGCTTCAAAGATCTCAGTTCCACAGAATTCAGCTTGCTTGCAATAAATTTTCCTCTCTGTGATCAGCGTGTGATGCTGTCAGTAAGACTTTGCCGTTAGCCATTTGATTCCATGGCTTCTAATGTTTCCAATGAGCTCTAAAGCACCTTTATCGCACAAAGCTAGCCTGAGCTAGAGCCTTGTGTTGCATCAATGCATCAAGCCAAGTATAGGGTCATTCGAATGTACTTAAATAGTGCGACAATATAAATGCTTAACAGGTATCTTTGTGATATTTTTGGAATAATTATTTGCTAAATAATCAACCGTCATTTTCAAAGTCATTTTCTGGCAGAAATGCGTGAATTCTGAGGGCACAACAGTGCAAACAAGGTGGGTAACTTATTTTCTTGACATATTCTTTATATTGGCAATTTGACAACTTCAACCTTGTCAACTGAAGTAGTGTAGTGATTAAGATGATGGACTGCACTGCTGCGGACCAGGGTTTGATCCTTGATCAGGAGTGCTATTAGGTAGCAATGGTAGCATTTTTCATGTATAAATAATTTTGTTCTTTTTACTTTTTTCCTTTTTTTTTTAACCTTTCTGTAGTATTCATGATCTTATTAATTAGCTTTTTTTTTAAATAAATCTGCTCCAGTGGAGTCAAACTTCATTTCCTTTGTATTTATAGTCTTTGGATGGGATGGTATAGGCTATAGGACTGGCAGAAATAAAAACAAAAAACATATTTCTAAATTCTAAAAATAAATGATTTGGCACACAATTGCCAATTTGAAGAAGCCACCTAGACTTTCTTCTCTAATTGTGTTCTTATTTACTTGATTAGTATAAACTTTGGCACAGATAATCGTGAGATTCTGTGCTGTAAATTTTTAGAGGTTTCAGGATGCAACAAATTAAGTTCACAAGGGATAGAAGTAAAACTTTGTTTAGTGCAGAATGAGGTCTTTGATTTATACTGTGTTCCATCTTCATTTACTCTGACTCAGTGACATATATATTGATTTTTACACCACGGCAAAAATCTCAAATGGTTTTACCTTTATTATGATACCAAGATTATTCAAATGGACCAAATAGATGGTGAGATATACTCATTTCATTTTGAACTTGCCATTTTCAAAAAAGAGGCTCAGGGCTTAAGGGGTTAAGTAATTTTACTCATAAAATTGTTCAAGAAATACAAATTTGAGTAAAAAAAATATATTAGAACTGTATCTAATGCACTGCTTATTATTAGAAATTACATTAGCGGAATCACTGTACAACACATGCATTATGTGTAAGTAATGAGGTATTTGGACAATGCCAAAGTGTTTGTTTTTTTCCACTGTATGCCATTTGACACGACAAGTTAGATGCAGTGAATTTTCTTCTTTTTTTTTTTGGTCATATTTACAAGGTCATTTTGTGCGCCTTATGTTTGGATTGTGGCTGACTGTTAATTGCAGCTAAGGCTGCATATTACAATGTAGGATAAAATCCAGGAGTGCTGTGAAGGGCCCTGCGCCTGGCAACACATATATATGTGAAGAAAAAAGTTAATTTTAACTATCGAGTGAGAGTAAGAACATTTGAATTATATCACAAGATGACTCACTTTTTAATTGTTTAATAGGTGCATATTATGAAACCTTTAATGATAAAATATGCATTTTAATCAGAATAAGAGGGTGTTTCTTTGATTCGTTTAATTTGGTGGAAGTTAATTTACATCATTAAATATCATTTAATTAGATTTATTTAATCTGAATTGCTTAATCAGAGGATAATAATGAGCATTATTTCATGAGGACAAGTTCATCTGAAGGCTATTCATTTAATTGTATTTTATTCACTTAATTATCCATCTTTTCTCCATCGTATCCTCCACAAGCTTTTCCTCTTGGTATAGGGAAGTAGAGTATTGCTTTACCTTGGACTAAATTGGCATTGGAAAAATAAAACGAGGTTAGGTGTTTCTTTTTAATCAATAGTTTTAAACATTATTAATCAAGCCCCCTCTCCTCTATCCCTTCCCAGTTCAGTGCGAAGTAAACGCATTGCATCTAGTCCACACTCACAGAAAAAAAGGTTTGATTTCAGCTCTTTTTATACATCCCTGTAAATTATTTATATTTAGCATTAAAGATGCAAGATACACAGATATCTCCAGAGATAGAAGTTTTCTTCTTGGTTGGAATCTGACAAGTTCAAAATCTCCCTCCCTCTCATCCACCTTCAGTGAGCCAGCCCGAGGATTTTCTGACAGCAGGATCACTGATGCTGTTCCCAGGTCTGTGCGTTTTCTTTTTCCTGAAAGAAATCTGAGTTGAAAACTTCCCTTTATCCTTAGCAGACCTGCAGTCGGAACTCCACAAAAACAGAGTTCAGAGAGGGAGCGCTGCCTCCTTTCCTGACTTCGAAAAATTAATTTTTAACCTGCTCACCCAAGCCAGCAAGGCACCATGACACCACGAGAAGCATGGCATGGCTGTTTAAATGTCCATAATTCATTTTAAACCAATTCTAATAGAGTTTGCCTTTGTCGGGAATTAGTCACTGATGCACAGCCACTTCCCCATATGCAGTTACTTTCTCATCACACCTTGATCTTCAGATGCCCTTCAGACAATCAGCGTTTCTCCAGTGAGATTAAAGTCTTTGCAATTTTTTTTTTAAATCAACCACCATGATAAGGTCATCAAACATCAGCAGTCGTGGTTTGCTTCTCAGAAATCTCCCCACCTGTTATTTGGTAAAGATGAATTTAAAAAAAAAAATTGCAGATGAGTCATCATCAGTGCCTACATTTTGTTTCTGTCCCCTGCTACTTCAAAATAGAAACATTAATCTTAATATTCAAATCTTGGTTATACCGTTTTTTAACATCTACTGTGCGCTTCAATTATCGGTCATTAAGGAACTTTCACCTATTTCCCCATGTGAAATATTATCAATGTTTTTTCGACGATCAACTCCACAGCGATCAATGAGGGTTTTGTTAAGGATTCACAAGGCTGCACACTTCGGTGCCACAAACTAAACTGTAGTTACGACCTCTCAATTCTAAGGTATGTCAAGTTACAGAGCACAATACTGGGTCATAGCAGTGGTCTTCTCATCTCTGATGTGCAAGATGGTGGATGATGTTTGATGCTACATATGTCACATACGTAAATCCAGTCTGGTCCATAAGTAGTTTGACAGTGACACAATTTTCGGAATTTTTCCCTGAAGAAGACCTTAACGATCGATTTGAAATGAACCATTTGAGACGTGCTAGAAGGGTAGACTTTTTTTTTAAATCAAAGGCTTTTTTTCCCCAAAAATACTGAATAGACTATGTAGGAATTACAAACATTTTTTATATAAAGGCCCCCCGATTTAAGGGGCTAAAGTGTATTTGGACAAACTAACAATCATGACTTTAATTTTCACTTGTAGAACTTGGCAGAAAATCTTTTGCAGACAATGACCGCAAGACTGGAACCCATAGAAACTACAGACACTGGATTTCTTCCCTGAAGAGGCTCTGTCAGACCTTTACTGAAGCTGTCTTCAGTTTCTGCTTGTTCTTAGGCCAGTTTGTGCTCAGTAATTCCTTTACAAATTGCAAAACATACTCCTTTGGATTCGGGACTGGTGATTTGCATGGCCTTTGACAATTCTTTTGCCTTAAAGCAGTATTGTATTGGTTTTGTTGCATGCTTGGGGTCTTTGTGCCTCTGCATTCAGAAGCTTTCCTGGAACCAGTTTTTTAGGATTTAGCTAAATCTGAGCAGATAATATAGCCCTATAGAATTCGCAATTCATCTTATTGCTGTCCTCAGCGGTCGCAGCATCAATTCAGTACAACAGAACTGGTTCCACTGACAGCCATTCATGCCCGCACATGACCATGCGTCGCAAGTATGTTACGAACCAGGCTGAGAGGGAGTTAATTGCAGGACTGACGATGAGCCACCAGGGGGCATTTATAATGAGGAAGATTCAGAGGAATGGAAGACGGCTTGAAGAACCCACTATATCTAATAATTTGCAATCAGATCATTTATCTCTGTGGAAGAGACACCTGGGAAGGACCCTAGGTTGTGTTTCATTCGATCCAAAAACATGAAACAAGCATTGTGTTCGCTTATCAAATGCCGAGAACGGTGCACTCGGGTCGCTACCTCATGTCATGAACATACTCCCTTATTTACAAGGAACAACCATACGAAGGTAACGTCACAACATAGCGGCTAAAAGCAGCGTTGAAAGTCATTTAGAGCAAGAGTTAATCAATAACTATCCATTACTATTAAGTGTAACACAGCATAGTATCAGTGTTTTCAGTAATTAATAATGGTTTTCACTGGCAAGTCATCTTTTCGAGCACCCTGCCTTCTTTTCTGTGTACGGAAAGATGCATTTCTCACTTCATAATGTGAAGGAAAAATGAAGTTCACGATAGCATATGACGCACACAAAACTAGCTAAAACACAAACCTTGAGCAATGTCATTTCCACGCGTTTGACTGGGAACAGAAGCACAAGAACCTCTGCCCAACCTGCGTGTTACCGAATCAAACGCGACCCCAGGGTTTAGTGTAATAAGTCATCCCTATTAGTAAGATGATCCCACCCCAACTGTGCAAAAACCCACCACCAATATACACAGGACAATCAGTAGTTACAGCTGATAAGGGAATAACAAGCAAATATATCATTTAACAAGAAGAAGCCGCAAGACTGCTGGAACGGAGGAACCAATTAACCAGATGTGCAGAATGTGGCAAGGTCAGGTGGTATGCCTCCCTAGCACAAATTTATCTTTCTGTCACCTACGCATAGGGTGTTGGTCCAAGACTATAAAAGCTTTTTTGGCAGTTTTTGGCAGATGTAAGATGTAATACACTGGTTAGTCCCAAATTCCGATTTTGAGACTTACCAGTGTATTACATCTTGTAGTATACTCTCTGTATTTATGTTGAAGTCTTCTCCTAATTGGCGACTGTACCTCTGAAACAGCATTCTTGATCTGGCCAACTGCTGAGAAGGTTTTTTTTTTCTGAACCAGGGAAATAATTCTTCTATTTTCCACCACATGTACATAAAGTGTATGAAAAGGGCTTTTATTCCTACACAGTTCATCCAATTTGGAGGTAAATACCCTCAAATTAAAACTGAAAATCTGCACTTTGAGCTCATTTTCATAAGTTTCATCTCCAATATGGGGCGGTAGATGGCTAAAATAAAAACAACACTGTCAATGTCAAAATATATATGGACCTGACTGTATGAATACATATGTGCTTAGTACTTGAAGCAAAACAACATCATTGCATGCTACGGAAACCAAGTTTTGAATTGAATGAACTGAATTTTTACTTTGCTGAAAATACCTCCAAAATGATGGACTATGTGAAACACTAAAGTTTCAAATATTTCAGATCTAATATAGATAAACAGTACCCTAGCCATCCTGGATAGTGGCCATCTGCTCAGTGTGTAAATTATGTATATAATGTACTGCAAATGCTCTTTAATGGGTTTTTTTTTCTTCAAGAATTTAAACAACCTTGCCTATGCTCCTGTTATAAAATGGTAATAAACCATTTCCTAAGTACGTTAACACCAGTCACAGCTCTCACTGTTCATCAAATGTGCATGACTGGCTTTTACCAATCAGCAAGAATCTGAAGGAGAGTGGAGCAGTGACAACCATGCCTGCAGGGGCTTTAGCGCATCAGAGGGCCTCCACCAATCAGAGCCGGTGAGTTAGCAAACTGCCGCTTCCTGGGGGGATTCAAACAAATAAATCCTTCCAGTGATAATGTTATGCCAAAAGTTAAAGTGCACTACCTCTAGGGGGAGCTGTAGGCAGGAGGCAGTCTGGTCCTAATTACATTGAAGAGGATATGAAGGTTTACGCTCATGAATAATACATGTGTAATATGCGAGGCCTTCAACCATGAAAATGCTTCCACTCGCCTCTATTTTAATGAGGTGAAAACACATCTCTGTGGGGATTAGTTAGCCATTTCAGAGCGCAACAGCAAAGATGAGCCATTCCACATTACTCAATGCTTCTACTCCTCCTGCAACCAGACACAGATCTTCGCCGCTTTTGCTTAGAATGCGGTAGAAAGTGCATACTGACCTCTGCTGGAGGAAACAAGACATTTCCCCATTCACCACGTGAGGAGCATTCACAAAAAACCTATAGAGCCATAAATGAGCCTGTCAAATGCACGTGCTGTATTCAAACCTGAGGAACGTTGAGCCTAAATTAAATTCCAGACACTATCTCAAGGTTTCTAACAATCCCATGTATGTCTTGTTGAATTGCACGGAGATATGAATAAAATGAGACATAAGATCTAGGTATTTTCCATTTGATGTTATGCTGCATCATAAAAACATGGCGTCCTGGGTTTGAATATTTCTCAATATAACAGTGTTGTAGCTTCAGTGAAGCCCTTTAATCAACAGATACAGAATATTTATGTGACATTTTTACAATTTTACAATCGCTTTTTATCACTTTGAAGTTTGAACCTACTTAAGGGAAAACTTTAGTGAAAAATGAAAGTTAAATGGGTTAACACCCAATCTCATAAACATGGATATTTAATTTATAGATTTATTGAAATTGTGAGAAAATATTATGAGATTCAAGCAGTGTCTTCTTGTCTAGTGCATTCTCCTAATCAAAAGCAAAGAGTAAAGAAAAATGATGAAAATCAGATACTCCCAAAATGCACATTTAGGAAGAATTAAAAACATTGTATGCAACATAAAACAAATTCAGACTGAGTTTATTAGTGCAATGTTTCTCCTCTTTCTGAGTGGCTATCCTTTCATTTCATCTCCTTGCTCAGTAGGGCACACTGGGGTTACTTACTGCAAGCCCGTTTTCACGCATCGACAGGTCCCCAGAGGCTTAATTAAAGTTTAAGCACATTTAGATTCCAGCATTTAAGTTAGACAAATTTTAGAGTTCTAACATTTTTGCACAGTCATATTTTCATTATTCCACCAAATGGTTTAAATCTGTGAGAAGACGGAATACTTTGATCATTAAATATTAAACTATGACTCACTTAGCTCAGTCAGGTTTCTGCCTTCCTTTGAGAGATCAGTGAAATTATATCATCCTAATACCCTACTGCTGTAAATTGACTGTACATGCTTTCCTGTCAATAGGTGTGTGTGTGTGTGCCTGCGTGTGTGTGTGTGTGTGTGTGTGTGTGCGCGCGTGTGTGTGCCTGCGTGTGTATGTGTTGGTGTCTGTTTGCGTTTGTGATTCATGGCCTGTCCAATTCCTGCCCTATTTTTTGCTGCAGCAAAAAATGCATTCTGAAAGTATCCCATTCTATCAAAAAATCCTACAGATTAAAAAAAAAGCATTTACTGGTACAGTGTGCAGAGGGATAACAAATCATCTCTACTTCGACACAGCTTACCAAAAGGAAATAACCACTGTTTCGAAAAACAGGTTGAATTCAGTCAAGAAATAAGATTAATAGTCTCCAATGGATGTAGAAATGAATTGCACCTTGAATGTCGTCATAAGTGAGTGCTCTATGAATGGAAGTAAAAAGAAAAGGAGTGTGTGCGCGCGCGTGTGTGTGTGTGTGTGTGTGTGTTTCTCAACATTTGCTGAGTGTGCCTGTCAGTACATCTTGGCACCAGCAAATTCATCATTCATTCTTCTCTGCTTGTTATAATATCAGAAAAGGAAAGGCCTCAGTGCTATTGCCAAGCAGAACATCAGCCTCTTAGATATTGGTTTTGAGTTGATACCTGAAAGGCTATTACATTTACCAATAGTGCAGAGTTTCAGTTAAATACACAAAGCACTCTTTCTCAGACAGATCAGGAAAACAGTGTTTGAGCGTGGAGTAGAATACTGAAGCAAAAGCTCATTCATCCAGTGATGCGATGCCATCAACACAGATGAATAGGAATCTCCACATCCAATGTGTGTTTGCGTCGTAGTTGTGCCTCAAAAATTAGTCTGCATAGGAGTACATTTCAAACAATGCTTAAAATGTATATTAATACACAATGCGACACTCCTGGGTATTTGAAAGGGGGATTTCATTGAAATCCCACTTCTATAATCCTTTTTTAAATGTTGCCTATTGTGGCATAACCCAAATAAATAGCCCATAACAGAAGAACTGCAGGGTCCAAATTTTTGTATGAAGCCTCATTTGAAAGGCAACATCCACTAGCTTCTGAATAAATCTCACTAAGTAAATATAAATATGGAATGTGCCTGGGTCCTCGGCAGTCTTGAGGGCTTTTTAAAGGTTATACCAAAGCAGGAGAAATTGTGATTGGCTGATTTCAATATCGGAATGTGAATTTAATTGTGAATGTTAATCATGATAAAAACAAGACTCAAAAAAATATACTATCCACATATAAAGACTTATTTACAGTTCTTCCGCCTGCCAGATTTCTGTGCACATAAGCAGTGGTAGAGGGCTCATACAAGCTATTTGTTCCAGTGGAAAAACATTGCACAACGCACACTAATGCCACAGAAACAGTGCACACAAATATTACGGACATTGTGCCCAAATCCGCCACAGACAAGGACGCAAAAATGCCAAGGACACAGTGCACGATAATGCCACAGATAACGCCACACAAACGCCAAAAGACAAAGGCACGCAAATGCTGCGGATTTGGCACAAAAACGACACACACTATTCAAAAGTACCACATACACAGTGACCACTAACCCCACAGACAAGGCCAGAGAAATGCCTCGGGCATTGAACGCAGAAATGCCACGGACATAGTGCTCTCCAATGGCGCACAAATGGGATGAAACAGAATTATAAGGTGGTTCCGAAGCTCCTCATATCCCCAGTTGGCAGCCTTCTGTTGTCTCGAGAGGGAGCACCGTTCCAGAGCTCCAGGCTGCCCTTCTACTTGTCATCTGTTGTCATGGTAACACAAGTGAACATGAGGCCCCGTTTTTAAAATGTGCTTTCCACAAACCAGCAGCACAGTTCTCACAGGCACTCCAGCAGGGTCGACGATTCAGCTCACAACTCCCGTAATGCAGATGCGGGAGCTGGGTGAGCCTGACCTACTCGCCAGATGACCCCTGGCTGGTCGCCAAATGAATCACTGCTGACCCAGAGTCCGACTCCACGTGCCCTCCAGCCCTCACGTAGAGAGTGAGCCTTCGTTGGCAGAGTCTGAATCGAGTTCATCCCCAGACTCGACAATCGGGGGGTAAAAACGCGGTTGGTCCACATTGACGTAGGTGACCCTTAGGTTGATGTAGTGGTCTCCCTCCATCGTGGACAGGATCTCTGATACCTCAGATATAAGGGTGGAGAAGCCAGGCCTCTGGTCTGGCTCAGGGTTCCAGCATTGAAGCATGATGGTATACCTGAAGAGAGAGAACGAACCTATTATTATCGGAAATCAATACACACTGGACTGAGTGGAATTATGTTCATACATTCAACATTCCTGAAACAAGTGGCGTTCATGCAAAAGTCCCGATTCTGTGGCGCCACAATGCTATGGAGCTGAAAGCTCAAGCGCAACTGAACTGCTACTTTCAGACTGATGCAGTCGTCATTTCCCCGTCCAGCACCCCATCTTATTTACGTAGCAAATATACTTGCACCGATCTGAACAGTTATGGGTGTGTTGGGCTTAAAATGAGGTGTGGTCAGGCACATTGTAGACAATTTGCTATCTAGAATAGCGGAAAGCGATTACACATTTGACAAACAAAAACCGGCCTTAAGTCAATATTTTACTTTCATTCAAAGGGTGCTTTGTCTAAAGGAGCAATATGTAAGAAATGTTGATTAATGTTGTTGATTAATCATGAAATGGCCCTGATATATCACCAGACATTAAGGAATGATGTAAGTTTCAAATACTTATATCACTGACAACAGTAGTCCAGCCAGAATATTCTCATTACAAAAGTGAAGTTGCAGCCCACAACTAATGTTTATTTTGACATTTTGTGTTTGGCCTGTTGCACCGCCCTCCACCCATCTCCCAATCACGAAGTCAGCATTTCGGCATCCAGGTTGCCAGCTACCACTGAGCTGCATGTCTGACAGCCGTTCCAACATTAGTACAGCCATTGCGCCAATATGAAATGTAATTGAGACAGTACATCAGTCAAATGAGTCCTCATTCATTCTTTACGCATTTTACAGTTTGGACTTTAGTGGGCTTTCCACACAGAAGAGTGACGAGCAAGCTGACCAATATGACCATTGCTAAAGTTAGTCAGTCATCAGTCTCGATCTTTTCTGAACTGAAATGAACTGAACACAACCCAGTGAGAGCAAATCATTGATGATATTGAAACGTAGCCATGGTAGCTCCACGAAGTAGACGTTCTTGCTGGATCCGGCAACCTAGCAAGGCAACCTCTCGTCTGGGGGAGAGGAGGAGGGGATACTGCGCTCTGCACTACTTTGAATATGACTGCACTACCAGTTTTGGCCACAAACTTACATATAGCTCCTTTAAATAGCAGAATGTGCCTACGCAGGCGGGCACATAACGCGTGTACACTTTGCTTGTTACACACACAGGGACACGCAGCAGAGCAAAAACACAAAACCGGCCATATCTGTCCCTCAGGAAGGAAGAATATCGCCATAAACACCGCTTGTCCTGCCAGGCTGTAACAGACATCTGCAGTCTTCTTGCAGATGAGCAGGAGATTAATGCCTGCTGTCCTCATGCACTATCCATTGCTGTGAAAGGCACTGCTGTGCTACATTTACATGAGAGTGGGTCATTCCTGCATCTATTCAATTGAATGCACATCCAAATCTGCCCTAAGTTTCGCCATACATCAATTTTATGAACGTCAGAGAAGGAGTCAGGCAAAAATTCATGGAAAAAGCTTTTAGGCGCTTAAATAATGATTCTTAAAGGCACAGCTTGCACAAACAGAAATATAAGAACTTAAATGGGCCCAGGAAGAAAAGTGGCCCGGGACAGTCCAAGTCAGGCAATGAGTGAACAGGATCTAAGGAGATGAGGCAAACCGTGGTCAGAGACAGATCTGAGGTCAGTACCAGGAAATCAATCCAGGGGTGCAGGGCATGCTGGAAACTCAGAAGCTTGGAGGCACTGGCAGACCCGCCACTCCTGAGCTCACAGCAAAGGGAGAAATCCCTAATAAAATGGTCACTTTGCTTCCATAATAAACTTTTCTGAAGACGGGAGGTTTAGAGCTCAAGGCAGAACTAACTTACAACACAACGAAGAGGACCAATCCAACAGGGAGGGAACGCAGACCAGGAACTTAATGAAGAATTCCGGTCTGAAATTGACCTGGGGTGTATTGTAACATGATAACCAGTACTAACCTTTGTTGACTACCCCACCTACGTATGCAGGCAACATTTTGAAATATATAGCTTTTTAGCCGAAGCTCCCAACAGACTTACAATGGTAATGAATCAGGCGTAGCGTTGCCATGCAAAGAAATCGCTATTTTTTTCATCATTAACAAGGCTCAAAGTAGCTCCAAACTTCATCGGTAGAATTCCGAGGGCCCTGACATTTAAAACGAGGCACTGAGTACTTTGAAAATGCAGCTGGTTTTTCATCAACCTTTTTGCCCAATAAGTCCCAAAATCGCTTGACTTTAATTCAGCTGTTGGAAAACAGGAGTTTATTTGTCTGTTTACTTTGCAAAATATGGCTTTTTTGAGAATTCCAAAATTTTGGACACTATTCAAACAAGTAAATTATTCTCTTTTCACCTCTGACTGTTTACCTTTTACAAGATTCCATTTCAGATTATATAGAAAAGTGAAGCCGTTTAAATTTCTCTAAAAATAGAGTGCTGTGACATTAGCAAAGCGTGTCCAAACTTTTGACTGGTACTGGTTTGACTGGTTTGATTCCATCAGCATCCATGTTATTAACAAAGCCACGTATAAGGTTACACAAGTATTCGCAAATTATCCTAGATCAGGCGTCTTCAATCTTACCCAGAAAGGGCCAGTACGGGTGAAGGCTTTCATTCAGACCCAGCAGTTACACAAGTGATACTACTAATCAGTTTCAAGAGTGTTTGCCAAAGTCCTTGAGTTATGGATTAAAGCATGTAACTTCATGCTTGCAGCGAAAGTCTGCACCCACACTAGCCCTGTCTGGATAAGATAGAGGATGTCTGATCTCAAATAATTTGATTGGTGCATTAAATACAGCCCTCAGAGAGTCCGAGCATTCGTTGTGGCATATTGCCTTTTAAATAACATCACGATATGAAATGGATATTGCATTGGCCTTGTAGAGAAGACATTACAGGACTAAATGCAGAGACAAGCAGGACTGCATCAGCCAAACAAGGAAGTGGGAGAGCAACAGGGTGCAGGGAGAGATGGGGCCTCCTTGCGGAGTAGCTACTTCCATCGTGAATATAAGCCTACACCAACATAAATACAAACAAAACGCATCACATTTGAAACATATTTTTATTTGCGTCATAGAACAGCAGCCATGGAAAAAGAAAACGCGCACTACTAATAACGCGAAGAACCAAAAAGCAGATTGGCTAATTGTGTCGGCTGCGAAAAAAGTGCAGTTTTAAAAGAAAATGAGAGGACCTGCTTGGATTATCCATAACTGAAGTCAGCTTAAAACTAGGCTTATGCCGTCGGAGGCGACGGCTTGGGGTATATCCCCGAATGCCCCCAATCGTCCAATTCCCCAAATCTTGAATAGACCTTGAATAGACTTTTATTTGAACTTAATTTCAGGTCAATCAGACAAATATTGAACCATACAGGTATGATGTCATCATGTGACACATGCCAAGGTCATGACCTTGCAGTTGCACAGAGTTTCATGTCAATTGGATAAATGGTTCCAAAGATATGGCAAAAATAGTGAATTTTATGTGACAAAGCTCCACCTTGTGTCAAAATTTTGAACCAAACAGGTATAATGTCTTCGTGGGACACATCCTCAGGTCATGACCTTTCATTTGCAGTTGATTTGGGGTCAATCGGTTAAATATTTCCAGAGATACGACAAAAACAGGTTTTTTTTTTCAGTTTTTGGCCCCTGGTGGCCAATCTATAAATTGTAAATTCTCCAAAATCTTATCAGTTCTTCCTGTTTCTGATACTTACTTATGTGCAAAACATGAAATTTGTAATTGAAATATTACTGAAGTTATCGCGTAGGGCGGCGCGGCGGCGGTCAGACCAAAAACATAGTATAGTTACAATTATATATAGTTATAATATAATTAATTATATCTAATTATAATATACTTATACCTATAATAATAATTATACCTCTAATACATACCTATAATATAATTATACCTCTTTCTTCAGCCCTTTTTCCAGCTGCTCTGTGCTGTGCCTTCGCTGTGCTGGTCATCAAAATACAAACAATAACACTGACCTGCCCAGCACACCAGTGACCCCTGACCTCAGACTTTGGCTTTTAACTTTTGTTTAGACTGTTAAAATGGGGCCTATATTCTATCTTACTCAGTAATTTTCAACACATGATTGGCAATTACCCCCTAAAGGACCATGGGTAATATAAAATTTAATTAAGTTAAGTTTTGATTTTAAAAAAGCAGGGAAAGCAGGGATAGCTTCCAATAGTAGCTATCTTCAGAATCTTTAGCAGTATACATTCACTGCACGACTGAAATACACTTAAAGCTTAAAACAAGGCTGGTTTGAGAGCCTGATGCCCTGAAGCATACCATTTGTACCTTGAAAATATCGATGATTTACAATTGAAATAAACAATGAGTAACCTGCAGCATAATACTGATGACTGATATTTTTTTTTTGGTAATGATATGCCCTCTCGGCTTGTGTCAAATGTTATAACTTTGAAAAAAAAAAAAAAGAATAATCGCTTGTTTAATGGATCATTCAGATATCCATGAGGGTCACCACAATAAGTCAGGAAATCCCACCATAATATCAGAAGCAATTAGTCACAATCTTAGAGGACGACCCACTGGAGATGATTCACTCTCTGATTGGTGACCAAATTCTGATTCCATAATGCCACAAAGTATCCAGTTCACACTGACTGAGTACACAAGGTGAGCGAGGTCTGTTAATAATTTACAAAGTTTTCTGAAGCACTGCGGACTTTACACCCCTATCTCACGCAAGACAACAGCATTGTTTCACTATGCGAGGAACTTCATCTCAATTGCTGCACATCAAAAATCCTACAGCATATTTGCGCTGCAAAACCGACAAGTTTTTACACCCTTCAATAAGCTATTCTGGATACATCTACGAAGCTCATAAATAATGATTAATGACATATTGAAGGCATGAAATACCACACAAACAGACACCTTCAGGGCCTTTTCATGCCTAAAAAGACTACAGTGCTGCACAATTAAATTCATGAGATAACTGACCTAAAAAAAGAGGCTGGAAACCCACAGAATGATCACCTGCTTCGCCCCAATAATAATCTGAACTTTTCATTATTCTAATAGATTGTACTCCACTGCATTCACTTAAAGGAGAATTCCGGTGAGAAATTGACTTGGGGTGCATTGAAACATGATAACGAGAACTAGCTTTTGTCGAATACCCCACCTCCGTACACACAAAACATTTCGAATTACATGGCTTTTTAGCCAAAGCTCCCGAGAGGCTTACAATGGTAGTGAATTGGGCATAACGTTGCCATGCAAAGAAATTACTATTTTTTCATGATTAACGAGACTCAAAGTAACTCCACACTTCATTGGTAGAATTCTGAGGGCCCTGACATTTAAAGCGAGGCACTGAGAACTTTGAAAATGCACAGGTAGTTTATTAAAAAAAGACTGTTTATGCAAACAGTACCTTGAGGTAGTTTCCAGTCGCATCCATCTTGAAAGTCACGATAAGATGATTGACGAGCACGAACGAATAGGAAGGATAGGGGAACAGATTCCCCAAATCTATTTGTTTGTGCTCGTTATCGTAAAAACTCATTTAATAATGCATCAGTTTTATATAGCGCTTTTCTGGGCACTCTGGATACATAATTCATTCACACTCTGATGGTGGTAAACTAAATTTTTGTAGCAGCCCTGGGGAAGGCTTGCAGCCAGTACTTGCCTACAGCCCCTCCGACCACCAGCAAACATTCACACACAGCCAAACAGGAGTGTTCCTATATTGCATGTTTTGTGGGTGGGGGAAACCAGAGTACCTGGAGGAAACCCACACAAACACAGGGAGAACATGCAAACTCCACACAGAAGGGCCCCAGGCCGGATTCAAACTCACGACCTTCTTGCTGTGAGGCAGTAGTGCTAAGCACTGTGCCACCAAGCCGCCATATTGTTGTGACGTCTGCAATATGGGTGAGTATATCAGAGATGATTCGCCTACTTTCTATCTGTATTAAATTCTGGGGAATTTACATGGCAAACTCCAGTCATGAGACTGGAACACTTGAATATAAATACTTTTTTATTATAATCTCTTACTTACAGAGAGTCAGGACAGAACTGAGGCTGGGGGAGTCTCCGCCCCTTCAACAAGTAATGTGTAATGTCATAGGGATCAACCTCAGGATAAGGACTTGCTCCCCTGGTCAGCAGCTCCCACATCAAGATGCCAAAGGACCACTGCAGAAAGCAGGGAAACGGGAAGAAGATTGTGACAAATGCCTGGAAAGACAGTACTTCCAATAGTATCAGCAGTTATTTTCAGAGAGACGTCTTCAGCGCAAAACCTCACTGAGTACGTCAATTTCGACACCCAGTTTAGCTTTTGGCGCACTGTAGTAGATTTTTACTGGACCTCAAAGAAAGATTGAAGATTTCAGAGGTGGATTCAGTTGACTGGAAGAGATTGTCCTTGAGACGGAAGAGGAAATTAAAAAAGATACTGCACAATATTACGTACATTTCTCTTTTAAATCAAACACTGTATCAGACAAATGGATAATAAAATAAACCAAGCAATTGCTCATCAGAGCAATGCTGGAAAATCTGGAAAAGGGGCACCATCTCACTATGCTACAGTGATTGGTCTACTTTTACTTCATGGGGACGTGTGAATTATACTGTGAATTACAATGGACTACACCATCTGATGGTGTGCAATGGATCTGCAATGAAACAATCGAGATTTGCATACTTTCAGCTTTAATTTTATAGTTTTTTCAAAAAATATTGTATCAACCATTGAACCATGTAAGTTCCACATTTTGAAATCAACTCAAAACTTTTTGTCTCCTTTCTTGTAAATAAAAATCAAAAATCATAAAAATCATATATCAGGCCATGGAACTGCTGTGCAGTCAATTACCTTTCGCCCCTTAACCCCGACACATGCAAACAAAAAATGTATTTAGCTTATCAACATGGGTCAAAATCACCCTTGATTGATTTATCATTTAAATAATAAATGAGTTGCTGCACCAAAACTTCCTATAACACTTGTTTCTTGAGCTGAACAGATTTCTTCAGTGTATGACTACTTTTACCTGTAACTTAAAGTGCCACCCATCAACAACATGTATCATTGTTCTGACTTCATCATACATGGAATGTGGAAAGGGAACTTGCTTTGAAGACTTATGTATTGCCTTAGATAAATTATATAAATGCAGCAGAACTCCAAATACTTATTGACAGTAGTCAGACATTGGAGGAGCCATCTAGCACCATCTCTTGGTCACACGTAAAAAAAAAAAGATGTGCCTTTGCAGATGTAAAGACAACAGTCACATGTATAATGATAAGAATTTGCATATATTTATAAACCGAACAGAATCATCATACATTTTAAGGTTGCTATTCAGAATTCAGGTGGTTTGCATGTGCAGGATTGTGCTACATGAGTGAGAATGTTGATCTGGTCTTTTGCTCTTTTTCTGGGCAATATTTAATGTCATTGAATGCTAAAAAATAACACAAAACAATAAGTAGCTTAAGTAATAGGTAACGAGAGTCATCAGAAGATAACATATCCCACCAGCCCCTGGAAACTAATCTCAGAAATCCCAAAATATCAAAAGGCACCAGTCTAGGACCTGATTAATATGCACAACTAGTTTTATTAAAAAATGAAATTCTGACCGACATTTGAGTTCTGCTCAGGGAACGCAATGATTGCAGATGGACGGACACACTAATGACTATATTCCCTGCATTAGATGATGACAGAAATAGTAGAAATTCAAAAATAGCAAAAGGCACCACTACTTGTAAAGTCTCAGTAAGTGGTCTATAGGTGGTGCTGCAGGCTCCATTTATAACTATATCAGTTCGAATATGTCTTCTGCACAAAAAAGTGAGATAGTTTCTAAGTTTGCAGTTGCTCATTTAAAGTATCAACTAAGTAACTCATTTACAATCAATGAACCTATTTTAAATTGCCATAGTCTTATTGTAAATCAATTTTGGCTTATTTTGACCCATGTAGCGTAAACAAGGGATAATAAAACTAAATCCTTTTTTCTCCAAACGTGTTAAAGCAATAACAGAATTAATAATTTACTTATTATCCAAACAAGTCTGTTGAGGGTTACATGGAATGTCATAACATAACACATTTCACAAATAAAATGATGCAATGATAAAAATTTCCCTGGGTCATTTTAACCTATGTTGCACATATTAGGGTTAAAATAAGGGGTACTACAAATAGACAGTGGTGTACTTTTTAGGTAAATACAAAACTATAGCTGCAAGGCTGCACTTTGAACTCATATTCATCATTTAATTTCAACTCTAAAATACTCCCGTAGACAACTAAAATAACAATTTGTCGCAATATTTACTGTAGTCCTTAAATTAAATTCATCCCTATTAAAAACAACAATCAACTAGCTGTTCATTTGGTATTGTCCTTTATTACTAATGCAGTATTTATTAATCTCGCCCAACATAATTGTTATTCAATTTCTTCTCATAACAGAATAATTAAATAAAAAAAACCATCTATTCCCTACATTTAACCACAATAATTCCCAGAGGGAATACCATTCCAATGTGGAGAAAATGAAATGACGCAGAACCTTGATGTTTTTCATGATGATTGGCCATGAAACAAGCTTACAGAACCCACTAGGTATAAAGTACCAAAGAAAGAGCAGTGTTGACAAGCCTGGACTTTGACCTCACCAAAATAAAATGTTCTCTCTCAGTCTCCTCCATCGAAAAACTGGAATACAACAGGACTGGATAGAAATCCCACATGACATTACACTCACCACATCAGACTTAGTGGTGAACTTCTGTGTCTGTAAGCTCTCAATGGCCATCCATTTGACCGGCAGCTTAGCCTTCCTATGGTTCTGAATACTGTAGTACTCTTTGTCCAAGACATCCCTGGCCATGCCAAAGTCAGCCACTTTCACTGTGTAAGACTCATCCAGCCTGCCAAAATATTCAACCAATCAGTACATTCAGCACTAAGGATCCTGCAGTAGGGCATATAGTGCTATCACATTTCTCAAGAGGGTGGTGTATACACATCAAGCAATGATAATTCTTACAATACATGAAGCAACTGGCTCAATACAGACACAAATGATTAATGAAGACTAACATACAGTATATTACTAATTCAATTCCAAATGAATTGCTAGAGCAAAGAGCAAAATGTAAATCTAAACAGAAAGCAGTACATGCCTTCTAACTTTTTCCAGATGCACTGATAAATCCCAGAAAAATGACCAAAGAGAAAACGTATTACTTTCCACTATCGTACCTCTTCTGTATTACATCAAATTACTTTGCGTTACACATCAAAACAAAGGTGGGAATCTCTTTCTGATGTCACCCATATAGAAAAATGTTTGGCAACCATCGTAATAGTTTGGCCCCTCAAGACAAGACTTCAAATGGTTTGTCTTCTACTAATTTAGAAGTATATTTTGTCCAATTTTGAGGACTTCTGGCCCTCTCTTCTTTGCAATACTGTTCTAAATTACCCAGAATGGAGGGTTTTTTTGGGCATGAACTGTCTGATTAAGGCGTTGCCACAGCATCACCAGTGTCAGACTGTGCCATTCTAAAACCTTCTTTTAGTTTCTTTTCAGCTATTCAGAGGTGGACTTACTGTTATGATTCTGCCTCATGTGTGTTGTCTTGTTTTATTTGTGCTTGTGCCTTACTTTCGTTATATTTTTCAGCTTTCATTTCTGCCATCTCATGATCCACTCCCAGCCTTCAGCATGCCTCGTTGTCCAATCAAGTCTCCTCTTTAGTTTTTGGCTCATTGCTTCCACCTGTGTTCAATTCTGGATCTCGTGAAACTCTGAGTGAATGCGTTCTCTGATAGGATAATAACTAACCCGTACTAACCAGCACTCATTTGAGGCGGATTGTAAATCTTTCATCATGAAGTATTAACCTTATGCTGTGATTCTGCCCTGTCGTGTGTTGTCCAGTGTTTATTTGTGCTTGTGCTTACTTTCATTTTTATATTTCCAGATCTCAGTTCAGCCGTCTGACAATCCACTCCCAATGTGCCTTCAGTGATGTCGCGTGACTGCCTTCTGCATGCCTGCGTCTCGTCGTCTAATCACGTTTCCTCTTTCGGTTTCGGCTTTGGTAATTCATTCATTGCTTCCAGCTGTGTTTAATTCCGGGTCTCGCGAAACTGAGTGAATGCACTCTCTGATAGGATATTACTAACACGTACTAACCAGCACTTATTTAAGGGTGATTGTAAATATTTCGTCACGTAGTATTAACCTTGATTTTTACTCGTTACATTTAGATTTTTTTAATCTAAACTGTCTAGTGTGATTGGTCTCAGCATCTTGCCTCGAGTCATTATTGTTAACCCGGTTCTCGTGTAATTGTTTATTAATCCCATGTGTTTCTGTTCCAGCCGAGATTTCTTTTCAAGTCCCCGCCTCCTCTCGTGACTATAAATGTAGCAGAGCTGGGAGGGGCCATCAGACGGAAGTTTGCCAGACTCAGATCTGCATGGTGAAATCGCAGCTCCTCGTGCCTGCTGTGGATTTCCTTTTTTTGATTCCCGAGTCTTGTATTTTGCTGTGCCTACATCTTGTCTGCCCCTTGTGTAAGTCTCCCAGTGTGTCCGGCAGTCTAGTTAGGTTCAGTTTTTGTTTTTCTAGTTTATCCACTCTTGGAGTGAGTATCTGTTTCCCCCTGCCCTGGGCAGTGTACCTTAGTTTTCACATTTGTTCAGTGCATGTGCACGGTGTTATTTCTGGCTTGTTTGCCAATTCCCTCCAAGTATTTTGTGTTGCAATAGTTCCTGCATCTGGTGTTCACCTGTCTACTTGCTAACACTAACTGGTTAAGCAGATCATTGTCCTGCTGCGTAACCCAACTGCAGTTGAGCTTTACGTCACAAAATCCTCAAAGATTTTCTGGTAGAGAGCAGAACTCAAGGTTCCATCCATATTCGCAAGTTGCCCAGGTCCTGAGGCAGCAAAGCAGCCCCAGACAACCACATTACCACAACTAAGTCTTGGCTGTTGGTATGATGTTCTTCTCGTGGAATGCTGTGTTAACTTAACAGCAGAAGAAACTGGATGCACGTCTTCCAAAAGTTATACCTCAGTCTCAACAGTCCACAGAATATTATCCCAAAAGTCTTATGAGTCAACAAGATGTTTTTCTATATGGCAAATGCGAGACAAGCATTTGTGTTCTTCTTGGTCAGCAGTGGTATTTTGCCTGGCAGCTTTCCACAGATGCCGTATTTACCCAAACTCTTTCCAGTAACAATGACCTTAACTGATTTATGCGAGGCTGCAGCTCTTTAGATGTTAGTCTGGGTTCTTTTGCAACCTCCTAGATGAGTCATCAATGATCTTGGATGAATTTTAGAAGGCTGGCCACTCCTGCAAAGGTTCACTACTGTTTCATATTTTCATAACTTGAAAATGGCTCCGACCATGGTTCACTGGAGTCCCAGAACCTTTGCAATGTCTTTGTAACCCTTTACAGACTGACAGATGCCAAAAAATCCGTTTCTCATCAGTTCTTGAATTTCAATAGTATCGTGTGCTGCTTTTCGCCGCCTTCACATTTCCAGACAGGTACTGTTTCAGTGAAGTTTTGATTCAACAGGACCAACATTAATTATGCCTGAGTGAGTCTGGTGAAACTAAACATAATTATGAATTAGTTAACTCAGTCGCCACAGGGACCGAGTTGTGTATCTTCCCGATCCCCAAATTTCGGATGAAATGGCCGCCGGCAGCCATATTGGACGTCCAAAAATGCCGATAATCGATCTTGAGCATTGTCATAAATACCTTCGCCTGTGTAAAATTAGAAAAAGTTCCTGTAATAGTTGTCGCTTGGGACAGCCCGGAACAGAGAATCTCTGCTGGCGAAGCGGCCCCGGTACAAAACCATAGTATCTCTTGACTGTCGTCAGGGAGATACAATAAAATATGCTTAACTGGTTGATTTAGTAACAAAGGCAATAAATTTTTTTTTTTTTTATAACATAGGACCAGGTTGTGTTGGATGGCTTTTTCCTTCAATAGATAGAATCATCATTTAAAAACTGCATTTTGTGTTTACTCGGGTTTTCTTTATCTAGTATGAAAGTTAGTTTGATGATCTAAAACATTGATGCGTGACTAATATGCAAAAATGGAAGAAATTGAGACTGGCGAAAATACTTTTTCACAGCACTGTCTGTAGTTATAATATTTTCATACTAATATAAGTTATACTCGAAAGTAACAAGTTTGATGACTTATGGCTGGCAAAGGAAACTAAACATGGATTGTTTCCATGAGCCCTGGCTTTTCAAGGACCTCCGAATAATTAATTTCCGACACACAGGCCAGTTTGGCTGAAACTCACATGCAATTACGCGCTGCCAGGTCTCTGTGCACAAATTTCTTTTCGGCTAAGTATTCCATGCCCTTGGCAACATGTAGTCCAAAGCCAATTAAATCTTTCACAGTAGGATTCTGGAAAAACACAGACATAAAATGGTCAAGAAGTGTGATAGCAATGATTACAATTAAAAACAATTCATTAATTATATAATTTTAATGCCAAAGTAAGTTATATATAATATTGAAATAACAGGTCTCAATTAGTAAAGGTCAGATTGGAATAAGGTGAGTCAAATCTAGTCATTTTAATTTCAAACAGTGAGATGAATTAATTGACCAGGATCTAAATTCGCATTTTTTCATTGTTATGGGATCTTGAGAGATTAGTATCACAGAGAGCAATCATCTCACCCTGTTCTCACTCCGGATGAAGTGGCGAAGGTCCCCGTGCTTCATGTAGGGAAGGACCACCAGGGGAAGACCCTCCTCAGGCACCAGAATGCCAAGCAAAGAGAGCACATTGGTGTGATGGAAGCCCTTCATCAAAATTCCCTCCCTCAGGAACTGTTCCACCTCTTCTAGGTCAGTGATTCCTGGATAATATTTCAAATATATCAACTTAAAAATGCAAAATGCAATCCTAGAATAAGGCTGTCTTTAATTTCAGAAACTATTATACAAACAACTTGGTAACATTTTCAAATCAAGAAGATATAAGTACTTATGGATTTTACATGATCTCAACATTAATTGTTTTTTATTAATTGGTTAAGTATGTTATTGCTCGCATACAGTTAAAATGGCCAGGCAATATTTCCTGCATTGTCCGAACTTAAGCTGTATTGGCCGAGTCTTGAAGTCGCGTACCTCAGAAGTCATAGTCATAGAACTGTCATGATTGCAGATCATACTTAACCAATTAATAAAAATATTATAAATTGCTTATTTTCGAGGCCAAATACGGTAACCCTCAGGCCAATACCAAGGAAATACAGAAATAAGCAATTAATAACATATAGTATTAGCATATTATACAGAGAATAAGATACATGGATTGTTTGGAAATTTTCTAATACGTCATCTCAATTTGTTTTTATCTACATTAAGTTATACTCTGCAATTAATATTCTTGTCTGCGGTTATCTAAATTACCAATTTTGCTCACAAACTGCTGAACTTTTTGTCAAAGTCATAGCATTCAAATTTCTAGACGTATAGTATGCTCAAGTTTGAAAAGTGTTGGGTCCGACCAGCCTGGAGTCATGTCAATTGACATTAAGACGTTACTAAGAGGTGCAGCACAAGGAATTATTCAGATCAACTAACAGTCAAAATAACCACAGAAATTACTGTACTGGCTCCATGCCAAAGAAAGCAAAAGATTAACTCACTGTTCAGAGACTTCACTGCACAGTGGATTTCTTTGTTATTCTGGTCTTTTAAATAGCCGTGGTACACTGTCCCAAAGTGACCTGTAAAGAAAGCTCATTGATTCAGTTTTATTACAAAACTAAAGGGACAATAGCCTGCAGTTCTAAAATAAATAAAATTAATGAAATATACAGATTTTTTTCTTCAAGCCATTTCATTTGACAAACAGCAGGACATCAGTGGAATCACTGATATAAAAACAAGTGAAAATATCTGGCAGTGAATGCATGCGAGCTCACCCTTGCCGATGACCTGGTTGTGCTGCACATTGAGCATCTCTGCTGGGATCAGCACATCCTTTACCTCCTCCAGCAGCTCTGGTCGCAAGTTGGCGATACATATCTTATCTGGGTACATCAGGGGCCTTAAGGAGCCATCAAAGCTGCCCGTGTAGGCCAGACCAGGAAACGCCATCGCACCTGAACCAGATGTCTGTTGTGAAGATATTTCTGTGCAGGCAGGGAGGGCGATGTTGGATAAGAAAGCAGGGTTCGACAATAAGGACTGCCCGACGGCACCGGGCAAGTAAAATGCAACCACGGGCATGTAAACGTAGTGATTTACTTGCCCGGTCGGGCAAGTGACTGAAAATAGAATCAAAGGCACATCGTGGCTCGGTGAAATCGTGGATAGGCTACGTTTACACACTATAGCGCACCCCCGCAAAATAACACGTGTTTACGCTTCGCGTATCCACGATTTAATGAACAATAACTCGTGTTTACGCTTCGCGTATCCACGATTTAATAAAAAGTTAAATAGGCAGCAATGCGCCGCGGTAGCGTCTTACTAACCTGCCGAAACCAACGAAGAAAAACTCATGGATCGGAAAGAAAAATACGAACGGAAGCGTAAGCGGGTGTTTCAGGAGTCGTGGAAAAAAGATTTTAGCTGGGTCGCATCTGAGTTGGGTGAAACTCCAATTATGTTCTGTGCAATTTGCCGCAGGTTTGAAAGTAAGGCCGACAAAACGGGCGCATTTTTTAAAGGAACGGCAAGCTTTCGCAAACACGCTCGAGAGCCACGAGAGAAGCAAGAATCACCTCGCTTGCATGGCAGCGAAGAGGGCCGCCGACAACCCATCCTCCGAGGCTTTGCCAGCCCTTGTTCGAAGGATGAACACGGAGTCGGAACAGATTGTCACAAAGCTTATCACTACAGCCTACCATGTTGCGAAAAACGCACAGCCGTTCACAGCCTAACGTTACCAACATGCAGTTGATCTTCAACAGAAGAATGGCATTAACCTGGGAACACAGTACCACACAGACGTGGCTTGTCGCAGGCAAGTGACGGTTATATTGTTTGTTAAAAAGTTCTCTGTGTAATGTAATAATGTTGTAATGTAATAATGTTATTTCACATAATTACGTCAAACCTTGCACATTTGACCGTTTTTAAAGGGATAACGTAGTTTACTTTTTTGAAGTGGAGTTGGAATATTCTCCGCACTAGTGCAGCAAACTAGAGAGAGGAGCGATTATCTCCTCCACGCTCCACGCTCTCATGGAATTTTCGCTAAAGTGATGTGATCTGGACCTATAGCAATATCGAAAATATTTCATGAGCTGAGCTATTGAAAAAGTACAACAGTGTCTTGACAGACCACTTTGCTGACATACTGGAACGGGTGGGCTGTGACAGGGGTGAGGCAAGGCATCGGGAATGGCCGACAGCAAAAGTGGTGATCAAACGACTGCCTCAGGCCCAACAAAGCAGTGTCTGGACAGACTTTTTTACTGACCCTGAAAGGCTACCGAGCTTCCCCAACCTGCTGATGGTCATTGAGCTCATCCTGGTGCTTCCACTATCCACTGCTGCCTGCGAGCGTGGCTTCAGTGCCATGAAGCGCATTAAAACAGACTGGCGGTGCAACACCTCAGTTGAAATGTTGTGGAAACTGCTTTTCATTAATATTGAGGGGCCAGCAGTTGCCGATTTCAGTGCTGAAAGTGTTTTAAAAAGGTGGCTGTCAGCAGGGCAGAGAGCACGTCACGTGTGTTTGATGTGTAACCTGTAGTTAGTTTATTGGTACACTTGCAAGTACAGCAAATGCTTTGTTTTTGTTCAAAAAAAAAAAAAAACTAGTATAAAATTTTACATAAAAATTAACTGTAGTCTTTGTTTTTATTTGATGGCTGCTGAAATGAAACAATTCCTATCGGGCAAGTAAAAACTGACTTTGGGCAAGTAGATGTCTGACCAACTTGCCCGACCGGGCAAGTGAAAAAAATCCTTAACGTTGAACCCTGGAAAGGATTTGGGGGATATGTGCTTGTTTCTAGCACTTTCACTGTTCTAATGTGTTGATGCAGAAAAGGCAGAAAATGGTCGTGTTACATCAACAACTGGACTCAATCTCCCAGGAGCCCACAGTTTCAGACTGTGAGACTTCAGAATGCTGACTCATACTATGTCACGTAACGTTCCCAGAATACTGAATCCAACTAAAAATAACACTAGTCTCGAATTTCATCTCATTCCAGTTAAGTCATCTATCAAGTAATTGGAGAAGTATTTGGGAGCTTTGTGATACAGAGTATGATTAATGCTTCAACGGAAAATTTTATGTCGCCTCTGTAGAATTTATAAGCAAATCACCTCCTGGAACATTTTGCTCAAGCAAAGTGTACTTAGCACCATTAAAAACACAAGTGTGAGGTATATACTGTATTTCTTGCCAACTGAAGAGCCCAGTTGGTTTTGTATTGCTTTTCCAGTGAGATA
Organism: Gymnothorax reevesii; assembly: GCA_029721435.1. Lineage (NCBI taxonomy): Eukaryota > Metazoa > Chordata > Actinopteri > Anguilliformes > Muraenidae > Gymnothorax > Gymnothorax reevesii. Next base: position 69,572,001 of record CM056585.1, on the reverse strand, counting down.
TGCATGAAATAAGGAAAAGCACTTGGTAGTGTAATCTCAACGCGCACCACATGCATGCGCCAAGCACTTTCGTAATAATGAATATGGAGTTGTTTGAGATGTGTATAGTGAGGCTTGACTTGTTTCTTTAGGTGAGGTCAAGAGTCTACATAAAGCCAACAAAAGAAAAACAAAAAATGCTAAGGCTACAAGAAAATGGCGTAGCTTACAACACAGGAGAGAAAAAGAGACATTGGCATGTTAAAAGCAGGTCTCAGCCGCCAAGGGGCGGCACGTCAGCTACACTGTCACCGGTCAAGAATCAGTCGGCCGCGTGTTCGAGAACGGGAAACTGGCATCGTCGCTGATCGACTCCGCTTAGGGCAGCCACAAGAACAATACCTCAGGCATACATTTATAATGGCGCTAAGTATATATTCCACCCCCATATGAGCCCATACAAACTACTGAATTTGAATGAATGTTTTGCGGTTCATTGTATTACTCAAGTCTCACCTCGCCTGTAGTCGCCAGTCGGAGACATGTCTTCTGGAGCACTGACTCTGCGCTGACTGGCATAGTAAGACAAGCGGTGCTCCACCAGAGAAGCTGAAAATTTAACAAGTTATACGAGTAAATAAAACAAATCAAGTCCAAATAAATCCAGTAAAGCTGAGACAGCACACAAAAAATACCAAATCGCCAGCCTTCACCTTTCTTGATTTTCCTCAGATGTCTCATGACAAAAAAAGCCAGCACAGCCCCAACTATCAGTGCAGCTAGGATGCCCAGCCCGATGCCCACTGCCGAGTTGTTGCTGGCGAGGAACACCCTGCCCACATCATATACCTGCCCATTGACAGAAACCTGAAGAGGAGAACATCAGGTCAGATGAGAGTTGTTAAGTTCTATTTCGGGAAATCTGGAAGGACCTCTTTTGTATCCACTCAAATTGCATATGTACATTTCTAGTATTCTTTTCAAACAACAAATACATCACTATGTAACTGATGATGTGTCTTGATATGCATGGAAATCGTGCCCGTCCTCAAGAACAGTCTTAACTATTGCGGGCAATATGTAGCTGCTCATATCTCTTAAACTGTGGTAGCAGAACAGGAGAAGATGCTTCCAGGACCAAAAATGTTTTCATCGTCAAAAAGGAGGAATATTGGACTACAAGCTGCTACGGTAAATAGCCAGCCTTGCCATATGAATCAGCTTCAACAAGTTAGCACAGTCCTCACCGTTACAGGCAAACCTTCACTGGGGATGATCAGATGACTGGGCATCCTGCAAGTGATTTCATTGACCAGGACTGCAGCCTTGCAATCCACTCCTCCCACCAGCATAATAATTTTCATACAGGAACTGACAAGGTTCAGACTCTTGTGCTGAAAGAAAGCACAAAGAAAATCATATGTACCAAAGCAAAATATTGAAACATAGATGACAAAAGCTGTTCAGCAATTTGTTTTGTAAGTTAACTCATTAGCTTAGGCTTCGCTAAATTACTGTCAACAACAGTTCAAATTTAATAAGTAATAACAGCCGTGATTTTTTTTTCTGCTTTTTATAGAACGGATAGGACGACAGAACTGAAACAGGGAATGTTGTGATAACTCACATGGAGAGACACTTCATTCTGATCTGGAGTTAGATATAATTCATAAAATTGGAGAGGTTCACCACGTGGGTGATACCAGAACTTCTGTTTCCAGAGACCAATGGCCCCATCCATGTCAATAGAGAGATGCCCTTCTTCTGACTCCTCTTCAAGGAAAGGGGGGGTTTCACACTCTAGCTGGGTGGGACTCCCAGTGCCTTTACAATACTGCGACCAAAGATGAACAACTGGTTGCCATTTTTAGACAAAAACACTGTTTTCTCAGATTTGAAAGCCAGCATAACAAAATCATTTTAACTGAAGAAAAACAGCAAAGCATGAGCAATGCCATGTATAATCAGAAGATAATGTTGTGTTGTCAATTCTACATCAGAAAGCAGAATCCTCAAGATCATCTTGTGAATTTTGCAGATCAAAACTTTGATTATTTTGGAAAGATCTGGATCAAATATACTGCAATTCCATGCGCAAAAGCAAAGATATAATAACCCTGTTAAGTAATACAACAGTGGTTACAATATTGACTCTGTACAAATTTCTACCTTACCTACCTTAGCATACAGTATGTCCATTTTAATGACCATCTTTTCATGTTTACATGTTTACTGTGAAAGTTTGAAGTCAATAAGTGTGCCCGTATAGATGCCAGATTGTTAACACAGGGACACACCAACAAACAAGCAAAAACACAGACAAACAAACAAACCGCATCAAATACTTGTACAATACCTCACCCCACTGACTCTGTCGCAGATGAGGTAATCAAGGAATGAAGATATAGCTAAGATATACAGTAGCTCATTTTCTAAAAAATGAGCCCCCAAAAGACCTGAGATTAATATCGGAATTTCAGTATGTTAGATCCAAATCAAATTCAATTCACATAGACAGAGGGGAAATGAATCAGAAGTATTATATTTATCTTTGGTAAAGCTTACACTTTGAACAGAAGGTTTGTCGGTGGGCACAAAGTGAATGGTGGTGTTGTAGACAGAATCCAGGTTCCTGCCAATGATGATGACTTTAGACCCCCTGTCAGTGACGAAAGCAAATACACCCACATCAAATCATACAAAAATCCAAATCAAACAAATGACAAATAAAAGGCTATTGCTCAAAGTCGCCTTCACTTTCATGGCAATGCAATTCCTTTAAACAAATATTGTGAGGCAAAGATTGTGCGGAGTATCAGCATGATCGTTCTAAAGGACAGCAAGTTGTCCAAAATCTTAGTAAATTTATTTTGACAGGGGAAAGGGGCAGAAAGGGAAATCTACTAGCGAATGCATGACGCCTGATAAACATCTCCCAAGTAACCCATTACTAGTTCTGTATCACAGTCTCAACCTCGCCACAAGAATTTTTGTATTTGAAAAAGTATTACACAATATTAACAATATTCAGGTACCTTACTGGTCTCTGCATGATTGCCTGAATGACTAACGTGGAAACACCTAGTGAACCTTCAAGATCACCTAATCTCAGACAGATCTACAGTCTGAGTCAATAGCTGCACAGGGACATTCACTGAAGAGACTTCATTCAGAGGCACAAGGAAAATTTGAAGCTTACATAAAGTTCAAAGCATAAAGCAACAGCCCCATGTCACACAATGGCGCATTAATAACGACGGCTTGGTAGCAAATGTGCAAGGTTATCCTACTGATATTTGTGAAGGAAAGAAATATTAATTTATAAAATGGGGTGCACCTTAGCACAAAAATTATGATGTCTCATATTGAAAGTATTTCCTTTTTGGTATAGCCATTTGATAAAGAATCTACTCGGTCACCATGTAGAGGGCATTTCAGTAGCCAAGAACATGGTACCCAAGAACACAGTGCTAATGGAGCACGTTCATTGGTGCACTATTTCCGTCAACGTACAGCTATTATGGTGCTCATCACTTTTATAAGTGTAAGGTCAGGGTTCATGGTTATGGAAAGGCTATTGTGGATTTGGAAAGGTTAAAGTAGGGGTACAGAAGTTCGAAAGTCAATCATGCATTCTAAATGACTGTTATAGTTTGCAGTTGAAAACACTGAACATGCACTGAAAATTATGGATCTTACCATGGTCTCCTGTGAGGAAGTTCACAATTATGTTGTTCTGACCCATCCCTAATGTCCCAAACATTTTATTCTTGAGTTTAAAGGGTCCAGAGGGGACATGGATATTCGTGTTATACATCAGACAATCTATTTATGTCATGACTGGCAGAGTGAAGAGTCAGAGAGCACTAAATGTAAAATAAAAAATTCCCTGAATGCTCCAAAAGGTAAAACAAATGTTCTCACCACTTCTGTCAAGCTATCACTTCCCAAATTAAGTCCACAGCAAAGCCTTCAGTCCTTCAAACAGAGCTTGAACAGCAGAATGAGCACTTCAGCAAAGTTTAACATGTATTCCCTGTGCTAAGATGATCTGCTTGCTAACAAATAATAATAGCTAGTACTGCTCATAATTGGAATGGGCTGTGCTCCCCAGAAATCTACCATTCCTACCCGGTGAAGCTGCATGGTGGGTCCACCCGGTCTATGACAGGATTTTCTCTGTAGTGAAAGATTGGCTTGGTGGGAACGCTGGATTTATCAATGAGTACATTCAGGACGGCATCCTTTAGCGCAGCCACAGGCTTTGATTCACAAATAATGGTGGAAAGGTTCCCACTACTTGCTGAAACACTGAAAAGTAATGTAAGAAGGACAGATTTATACAAAAGTTTCATATACAGTACAGTATGTTACCTCAAAGAACTGCATTTTCTCTGAGACCGGGAAACGGCTTATCGAAGGAACATGAAAAGACTCGTATTATATTTCTTTTTCCCTTAATGTTATAGTATATATGCAGGGTGTTAAAATGTAGAGTAATTTATTCTGACCAACTAAGAACAAGCACGTACATTGTAATCAAAGGCAAGTCCTTCAGGGGATCAAACCGTTTACACCAAAGTAATGCATGTAAAAACATTCAAAGACAAAAATAAGCGTGAAATTAGTGTTTGTTCTCCGCTCTAATTGGAACGCTCAAAGGGCTGACGCGCTGTTTGACAGCCAACAACTGAAAGAATCAAAGCTCCTCATTATAGTTTTCAAAACAGTCATTACAGCCTGCATATACAATAACACAGGTATGAGGGCCTAACAAGAAAACATTGTGATCGTGTGGCATTCTTACAATTCCTTAAGCATAAAGAATAAAACTCATGTTATCATTGCTGGTAGTAGTAGAAGCTGTAGATGTGGTAGTGCCAGTCACAGTAGTAGTAGTAGTAGTAGTAGTAGCAGTAGTGGTAGTACAGGTAGTAGTAGCAGTAGTACCGGTAGGTGCAGAGGTCCTAGTGGTAGTAGCAGTAGTAGTACCACAATACTACCAGCAGTACTGGTGTTAGCTGCAGTGGTGTTAGTGGTAGTAGCAGGAGGAGCAACTCTGGCAGTTGTAGTGCTAGAGTGATTGTCAACATAGCGGTGGTGCAATTAAGAATGAGAGGCGAAGGAGGATGTAATCCTTGCTTTCCCTCACCTTTTGATCACACACGGCTCCGCATCCAGAGTCACTCTTCTGCTGCTTCCAGCATTAAGGTGCTGCCCCGTCACAGTGATTTTGGTGCCTCCGATTATGGGCCCAAAGTCAGGTGTGATCTCTGTGATGTTTGGTGCCTGGATGTTGGAGATCCAGGTGAGTCAGAATCCTCAAACTCACTGGGGAGACTCAAATACTCTTTAACCCCCTTGCGCAGAGCCAAATATGACTATTTATGTGTCACCCTATTTAACACTTTATAATTCAAGATTTGAGCTTCATAGAGAGAGCAAATATGGCTCAACTGAGACAAGACACTTCAAGCATTTAGAATTCCATCGTATTTCAGTTTATTTTCATGATTTTGGCGGGAAAAAAGGGGCTGCAAACATAAAAAATCTTCATGAAAAATCAGCATTGAAATTATTTAAAAAAATAATACTGAGGATTGAAAAATGGCTGGGGGTTAAAACAATACATTTCTAAGATCATAATCTCCTTCACCACAAGTATTCCTCATCTGAGCATGAAATCTTATTTGAAAGAGGAAGCCAAATAAGACTGCTCTCCAGGAGGCTCCCCGAACACACACAGCCCTCAAAATGGCGCACTGTCATATCATAAAATAATCATATTTTATTGCAAATCAACTTTTGACTCATGAAATTTAATATGAGTTAATGATTTTCTGGTTAAATTTAGCATGAGTTTATCAATATAGGCGCAGCTGGACATCAATGGTCACCAGTAACCTCTCCAAACCAAAAACATGCCTTTTCGCCATGATAAACTTCAGAGTTTCATCCATTTCTCTACAAAGCCGCATCAGCAATACACTTACTCATTAAAGGAACTGCATATTTTACAGTCAGAACGTTCAATCAGACAAAAAGCTTCCTGATTACAATTCCAATCATCCAAGCAACACAAATTTGTAACAACGCTTTTCACACCCTATAAGGAGCAAGTATAACTCACTAGCACAGTAGTGTCTACAATATTCTGTTTCATTGAATGAAGTATAAATTCTAAAACAGATCGCCACATGAAGTGAAATGCCAGCACATGCTGTTTTTGTAGCAAAAGCTATCAACTGCTCTTGTTACCCAATGTGACAAACTAGCTCTTTTATCATGGTGGAAAACCGAAAATGAAAAATAGCTGGCTAGTAAGCTGGCTGGCTAGAAGTAAGAAAGAGCCACACCATGCAAAGACAGTTTTACTCACACTTCAAGTGAAAAAACTCCCCATTATTGAACTGCTCCTCAAAAGTATCACTCCTGTCAGCCCTCCAGTCTGTTCCATTCAGAATAACTGATACTTTTCATCTCAGAATCGCATTTCCATCCCACAAATGAGGTCAGAACTCCAGGCTCAGTTCTGGAAGTCTTTTTTCCATGCAATCATGTCTTTCTCAACTGTGCAAAGTTGAGAGAATACAACCTAACTACTGTTCCGCAAGTGTTTAAATAATTTTCTGAGTATCCAATCAATGTCTTTCAATTACTGAGGAAAGCTTATACTGCAGGGGTGGGCAATCACGGTCCTGGAGGGCCGGTGTGTATGCAGGTTTTTATTCCTATCAATTACCCTGACTAATTGAGTTAATTGATTGCATGCACAAATATAGATTTTCGCAATGATTTGATCAAAGGAAAATGTTTTATGAAGGGAGACAAGACTAGTCTTTGTAGTTTCATGATAATTTAAAGAAATGCGCATGAAACGTCAGATTTCATAAATGGTTTGGCTAATTGAGACAATCAACTAATTAAATACCAGACGTTGGTGTGAAAACCAGGGACAGATACGGCCCTCATTGCCCACCTCTGTTATACTTTCTTGAATTGGATAAAAATTCTGTCAATCAGTAGGTAATTACGGGAGAGTTTCACTTGGGCGAGAACTATAGCTGGGCTTCCACCCAGATATCACTGAATCACCATTGAAGTGACTGTATTTCCGCGAAAGTTTGTATGAGGCTCCAAAAGACAGCTGAATTCTCAGACATATGTAACACTTAAATTTAGGTGAGGGAATTACGCGTGTTTAATATGTGATGACTGCAATTGATAGTAGAATGACAGTATCAATATCATGGCAAATTTATGCTTTAGAAAACTGATTTCTTTAACAACTAAATTGGGATACCATTGGCTCACTAAAGCTGAAGTAGTTCTTACAAAATACAACAATTTTTTCTGTTGCAGGAGATAGTTTTTTTAAACTGCTGGATTGACACTATGGACAAGGATATTGAGCACACATCAGGCTTAGCTGAGGAGTTTCATTCATGCAACTCTAGAAAAACAGGGATGGGACTGAATTTGTCCATATTCTAAACTGGGTTCAAGCTGGGCTTGCCAGTGAATATTCAGTAACTGATCCGGGTGTACCATTTAGTGATAGAAAAGTGTAACTGCGTGCAGAAAAAGAGCAGCTCCATGCATGCTGGCATCTACATCTGCACAAAGGGCTTAACTGATCTTTTTTTCAGCTCAAAGCACAGATGATCCTTAAGATCTAGTTTGGTGTTTAAGTAGCCTTCACTTATTGATTATTTATCAGAATAATGATTTTTTTTTCAATCAATGATTCAATGCCACAATGCCTAAACCATTGCAAAAAATCCTAACAGAAAGATAATCCTTATTACCACAAAAGTGAATCCATCGATCTGATCAGTCCCATCAATGGAGTAGCGTCCCTCCACCTTCCCCTCATGTACTTCCACAGTGATAGGGACAGTCTCAGGTTCCTGTCTTACATTGATTTTACACACCAGCCTGCAGAGAGAAAAGATCACACAATGAAACACCCAACACTAATGCACTTTGCATAAAATAAAGCATTTAATGTGCTCCCAACAAACACTGTGAGCACCGTCATTCATAATTCATGTTGAGTTAAACATTTCTTGTTATTTTGCTTCTGTTGGCCAAGTGAATAATCAAATCCAAATCCAATTTAACTTGCAGATTACATGCTGAGGAAAAGATGATGGCAAAAAGTCACTGAATTTAGCAGAAACTGAAGATGGCTGCAGTACAGGCCTGACAGAGCATCAACAACGCCTGTGCATCATAGTCTTCACCAGTCATTGCATGTAAAGGATGCGCAATCAAACATTATAAATGATTACTTTATTTTACATTACGTACAATAATCACCCTCAAAAATAGGAGGACTATGTACAAAAGCTGCTGTCATTTCTAAACATTCATTGCACATGAACGAAAACAACCTTAAATGAAAGCTGACAGTCCTCACTATTGGCAGTCTGTCCTTTCAAACTCTATGTGCTGGAGTACAGAACCAAAATGAAAAGTGTGCCACTGTCCATTGAATTACGGTGCTCAAAGTAGCCGCATTGAGCACGGAATTCTGGGATTTAGTGTGTAGAGATGAACATCTGTAATCATCAATGACAACAGATTAGTGCCAAGCAGACCAGAACAGGAAAAATACTTTTAGAGCTACATGTTATGAATCTAAACCCATGGCCTAAAGTGAGCAGCACAAGTGCGTTTGAGATCATGTCCAAATCCACTGTTGCCAGTTTACCAAGAGATAATCTGAGCGCAAAGTTAGGTGCATGGTTCAAAGCGGTTGGAATTAGTCTCTTAAGTAATCATAAGTGTGCTTTGGGCATGACATGAAATAAACAAATCAGGTGTCATATCCCATTCCCTTGAAAAGCAAGGTGCTTGTGCACCTCAGGGTATTGCTAGACAATGGCAGATTTGCCAAGTAATGCGAAAGAGGAAACCGATCTGCTCACACAGGAGGTGAAAAAAAAAGTTACTTTTTTGTTTATTTTTGAGCAGGTTTATTTGCTTTGATTACAACTTTGGTTCTCTTTAAAATTATTCTGTTCAGTCATAAAGTAACAGGTAAAATCACTGGGGTTTCCTGAATGTCTGGCAACCTGATCACTGTAATCACCAAAATTGTTGATGAGGAATAATGTGCGCGCGTTGTGCAGCCTCCTGTGAAGGCATATGCTACCATCTTAATGCGCCCATATAATAGGAGTAAAATACTGTGACTAACTTGAAAATATATTTTTTTAATGTCAATTGTTTTCTGCTGACTCTCAATGGTAATGCGCTAACAAAGCACCTGACCACAGCTTAGCAACATGTCCATTGGCACGAATGCATCAGCAAGAAAACTTTGAGCTCAGTTGATTCAAATAAGGTAACTGATATGGTCCGTCCAAAAGTTATTGACATCTGTGGGATATGTAAATAGCAATATTCTACAGCCTGCTTACTGAGTGCTAGTGCTCTTCGCCGGCAACACTGTACAGCCTGTGTGTCCCACCCTCACTTGGTGAGTTCCAGATTGAATGGCAGGCCGCAGGGGGGATTGAAACTCCCAGCCACACAGTGTGAGTTCCGTCTCACCATCAGGGGGCGCTGTCTTTGGGAAGAACTGAAGCATGGAGAGTGGAAGTTAAAACAAGTGAGGGCAATGCAAAAGGACAAAACTCAAACCTGCCAGTGCCAACCATCCACTCAAGCCTAGGAGACAGGTATTCTTTAATATTGGAGCTTACAGCCATGTTGAAACGTAATGCTTATTGCAAAATACAGGGAGTGTCCGTCCCCTTGGCACAGCGTCAAAGTCCAACGATCACTTCCGTAACCGCACCACCTATTCACACACTCAGACTATTGGCAGCTTAAACCTTGTGATCTCAACTTCCCCCTCAACCCTGTGCGTCAGCACTGTAAACGGCATTGTTTGCCATTTGATGTACCACTGATTTTAGTAGCAAAGACTTCGAGTAAATGGAAAAAAATGCCCCAGGAAATGAAGTCTGACCTCAGTGAGGACAGGAGGACAGGACTCATTCCTCCACTGGGTGCTACACTTCTGCTTCCAGGTGCAAGTCCCAGAACACCAGCCACAGCCCATGAACCTAGGGGCTTTCACGCACATCCTGCAGGTGAGGAAGTGGTGACAACCTGGGCCTCTGGGGGACACACTAAACATCTGGAAGAGAGAGAGAGAGAGAGAGAGAGAGAGAGAGAGAGAGAGAGAGAGGTCACTCTGTGCCTGTCATAGACAGCACCTTGCGGAGAAAACTGGACAACATGCGACTAACAAAACAGACATGCTATTTCAACAGAAAATTTTGATTTAGTCGACGGAAATCAAAGCATATCACTTGCATTCTTTAATTTCAAGATGACAAGTAATAAATACCATTACACTGAAAGAAACAAAAGAAAACGAAGTGTTGTTCTGCAGTGTTGTATTTTCTTGCAGTGTGTGCCTAGCTTTGTGGAGTTCTGAATCTTTTAGCTATGCAGATCTAACTACCACTTCCTGAATTTCACACTAATGCCGCTGGCATCAAAAAAGATGTTGTGAGATAATGTATTTACTACAACTGTAGACTGTGACGTAATCCTGATGAATTAACCTCACTACTGTTTGTTCGCGTCCTGGATGCATGACACCCGCAAGAACAATGCAAGAGAAACTGAGAATCTCACAATACCTTGTTTCCTACCACAAAGAGCAGTGAGTCCTCCGACTGCACTGCGGCAATCAGGGACACCTTTTCATTCTCTGCCAGGGAGTAATTGGCAAAGAGGATGGGACTGGATCTCCTTAAAATGAACTGGAAAAAAAAAAAAAACCGAACCATTTAATCCCAAGAGCGAGAAACTGCCGCATTTGTGCCCTGGACACAAATCATGCACTCTACATACTGCTGGTACACATGACAGAAAATGAATATCACTACAGTTGATAAATGGGTACATAACCCATATACAGGTGATACTGCGTACAAATAAACAAAATGCTTTAGCCTGTGTCTGACCAATGACACACCCTGTGTCGCACCTGCAGCATCCGCCCATCCTTGGTCCCAATGTGAGCAATGGTTTGGTGCTGGATGGTGGTCACAAGCACAGAGGTGAGCAGAACGTTGTGCATCTGCCTGTTGAAGAGGTCCACCCTGTAGTAGGGCTGGGACACCATGGTGGGTTTCTCTGAGCAGGTGACGTTGCTCTCTTTGCTCTGCTTTCAAGGAAAGGGAATGAAGTCACCCAGAAATATAAGAACGTGAGAGAAGACGACACCATGGCCCCATTAACACTTAGTCATTTCAGAGGTCTTTAACCCGGATAAAACATGGATATCATTTCTCCGCATTCCATTAACAATCACATCAGTGCATCTTCGTTAGACAAAAATGCAAGTTCAGGAACTGTTCACAGCACAGAACGCAAATATTCGTTTATAGGCAGCGAAGAAAACGCTTCTCCTCCATCTGCGGCTTTGTGGCGTAGCTGGAGACGTAATATTCTGGGTGGAGTAGCGCTGATGTATTCAGCTTCTGTATATAGATGCATCTACACTTAACCACTTTGCGACCACAATGCGTCTCAAGACTCCTTAAGTGACGAGTACATGAGACCTGGCGAAGCCTCTGTCTTCGCGAAGGTCAAATACACAGCATTATTTGAAAAGTAAACATGTATTGAATGTCATTTTTAAACGGACTCTGGTTCAGTGACATAACACCATAAAAATGCCAGCAAATCTACGTACTTCTCCATATATTGGCTGTAGCCAACAATAAATTCTCAGTCACAGGTCTCAATATTCTTGCGGATGCCTTCAAAAATATTTTCCATGAAATGTTGTGGTCGGTTTTCAGAAACAGCTTACAGCAATGACATTGAGAGCGAGTCTGTTGTGTGCCCGTGGCGAGCAAATGATTTCATAGCTGTGCACTGTTATTTAAGAGAATATAAATCACCTAGTCTGCTAAGCATGTAATAAGCAGCTGTCTGAACCTGACAGCCTTGTACATTATTCTCTGAGGAATATACTGTTTATGTTATACATGTACACCTTTAATCTCAGGTAAACAGGGAGACCGTGGCAGAGATCTGTAATAACCTCAACAAACTCTTTTAGAAAAACATGCAAAACTACATATGACATTGAGTAAGTACACCGGTGAATAGATTTGTTTCTCTCTGGCCAGGTCACCCTGCAACCCTTCATCCTTGGAGTATTCTTTGAAAGTTAGGTTGCACATTTGTAATGTAAATTTGTTTTATCTAATGACTGCCTCTTGAACATTATTTTACCAATTACTATGTCCCAATGATCATTTTGAATGCTAATATTTAATTTTGAGGAGAACTTGAATAGTACTGACAAATAGTGAAGTTGTTATAACTAAATGATGGGAGAGTTTCTAGTATATTAACATCCAACATAACTTATGCGTAAACGTGCCAGAACAACCCAATCAAAACTGCTTTTGAAATCACACTGACATTCCTGACATTGTTTTGTGTTATCCGGCACACATCTATGGATTTTCTGGCATTATTGAATAATTCTATCCCACTTATTGCACAATCTGCACACATCCTGTTTACTGGTGATTGGCTGTCAGATGTATCCATTCCTTTATATAACATAAACAGGTCTGATAGTATTCAGAACCTGGAATTTCCTGAACATGTAATCATCAATTTCCCAGGCATGTCTCATTTCTACCTGTTATGATTTTATGAGTTTTGGATAGCTTAACCAGGAGGAACCACACTTCTATCTTGATTGTAAAAATACTACATGTCCCTGGCAGGTTAGAAGGTCAGTTAGACAGTGTGTCATCCAACTGACAAAATGAAACATTCCTGCAATTTGGGGCATGTAGCTAAGAGGCTGCCGCAGGGCAGCATTTTTTTGATATCGATACCCTTCCCAGCTAAAGCATTCGCAATATGTGGGAAAAAATCCATATATAATCCACAAAATTTATTAAAATCATTTTATTGGACTTCGCCTCGTCAGCCCTTTATGATTTGGGGCCATTACAGGAGCCATGAATGTGTTCTCCCCTAAAAATAACTTTTCAGCAAAATATAAAACAATGCCACACTTTATTCACAAATGATATTTATGAGTCTGGCGTTACAATGCAAAAAATAAAAAATAAAGCAGGAATATAGAACTGTGAAATCTGTCCAAATGATATGTAGTAAAGTCAATTAAAAATATATTAAGAGAGGAATATATAGTGTTTAGCATTTACTCTGAATGCTTTTCAGTCGTTAATTATCATGACATGGAGGTAGTAACAGGAAGGCACTGAAAAGAATGTCACAACCAGTTTCGTAATTTGTGTTCGTTTTCTGTGGCGAACCAAACTGAAAGTCTAGTCATAACTACAATAAACTCTGCAATGTTGCTAAGCAACCATTCCCAAACTACATAAGAGCAGCAAGCCGTGACAGCAAAAGTGGAGCTTAGCACATTCACAAAAAAATGTAAAAATTCCTTAAAATTTTCTGCACGCAGCCTATACTTTCAGAGTCATGAATATTTCCTCTCCAAAGAAATGCCTAGTAGTTATTTGAAAGAACATGCTCCCCAGAGTGAAGAAATAACCCTTACAGGTTTAGCCATAAAGGGCTCTGCTAACTCTACTTACTGTGCCAGAAAGACAAGAGGAATTAAACATCTTCATTTCCTCTGTACAACATGTCTGAACAACAGACAACATCACTGTGTCTGTGCACTTTGTCTGGGGGCATGATTGATAGAAACACAAACATGATGAAATATTTCCTAAGGCTGGTTAAGGCTGACACATTTCCATGGTTTCTTGACAGCAGAGTCAGCAGAGAAGTCACGCTATTGCGTAAAAAGTCCACGCAGGGACACAGATTGTGATGAATCCAAAACATACTCCATCACTTCACCCTGCCAAGGTAAGCTCCAGCAAGACTTGCGATCGAGATAGTTCAGAAAATAGCACAGGCTATACTGATTCCCCAGGAAGTGTAGGTACATTGCATAGGAAACAGGAAGCAGTCTGCTGTGGTGGCACAGAGCATCAGCAATACCAATCAGAATGGCTAGGGAATGTTCTCAGGCTATGGACGGAGGATTGAACATGCTGGGAAGACAATAGCTCAGCATTAAGAAGCATGTTTCCCGGAAGTTTTCTCGAATTCCACACATATCAACGCTGACTGAAAATTAAAAGCAGATGTCCAGCAGCGTCCGCTTCCATCCAAAACATACGCCGAACACAGTCGAGACTGCGGCACAGCACCTCATGTGAGTCAGCCAGAATGACCTAATGCCCTGAAGTGGAGCTTACTGGAATGTCAAGGTCAGTGTTAGCGATTACTCAGCCTAACAAAAAAGAGGCAGCCTTAACCCAAAACCTCCATCATCGCTGCCATCATATTCAGAGATCATGAAATAAAATTTGGGCTTGAGTAACACAATGCAGAGTCATTATCTTAGCAACATCACCCCATAAACATCACAGACCAATGAGGTTCTTCATGAATTGAATACATGATGTTGACCACTCTTTTCTACATGGAACATTTACTATTGACAATGATTCACTAAATCTACCATGAAAAAAACAAAATGAGCAGAGACCCTGTATAAACTGCACTTTTTGAAATGTTTTGGATTTCTGCTGTCTCTCACATCGTCACCCTATTAAAATAATGGCCTAAATCTTTTTTTTTTCAAGTTTTTGAGAAAACACAAAAAAACATTACCAAATCTAGAGCATATGATATTTTTTTTAAGAAATTTCGTCAAAAAATGACAAAGGCCATTATTTTAATAGGGTGACGATATGGTATATAAAATGAATTGCCAATGTAGAACTGCTTCCTAACAATCATTCCCCGTGGTTTTTAATTTTAATGGAAGAATTAAAGGATACTGTTAAAGGATAATTAAAGCATACTGTTTATTTAGCATTTTGCTTTATCACCAATTCACCAATTTTGCAAGCAGATTATGAAAAAAAAAACATTGGTCCATTAAATAGCACAACTAGAGTCACTCCTAGAGTGCAAACCTCCGCCAAGGGCGCACAGTCCAAATCTTGCTGAGTGGGAGCAAAGTTCAGTTATCGAATGTCATAGGATTTCAAGATGGCTGCCGTGGTGGCCATAATGTTTGCTGGCGTGGCAGCCATATTGTTTGACTGATCGTGGTGAAATCAATAGGGTCCATCCCTGATGTAATAGCAACCCACCCACAAAATTTAATAGATATTGTTTAATACTTTTTGAGTTATCTTCTTCACAAACAAACAGACTAACGGCATGGATCACTTAACCTGCTAATATCGTTTGGTGGAGGTAATAACAACTTTATTAGAGAAGTAGGATGACGTTTGAATGAATGCATTTGTCTGCTTTTGACATGTGTCATTTTCTTGATTTGAGTATATTGCACATGTGCTTATAAAGTTGCTTTAAATTTAACACATTTAAGACGTATCCTATTCTCATCACTGACAACTGTGATTTCGTGATTTTTGCTAATTTAAGCATCAGCCACCTTTACCGTGTAAAAGCCCTTTCCAGAGGGGAAAATATTTTCCTGTTACATTCAGAATTATTCTTATCGTGTTTTTCGAGAAGAAAGTCAGCAAGAAAGCGGCCTGCTACCAGATAATGCAAAACCTAAGACAGGAGCGAGCCAGCGGAGATCAGGAACTGTGCTGTCCTTGATTTGAAGTAATTTTGACTAGATTGCCAATTAAACAAGAAAATTTCAGTTGTCAAGCAAATAGTAACTTATTTTCAGTTACTATTTGCCTGACAAGTGAAAATTTTAAGTTACTATTTGCTTGACAAGTGGAAATTTCTTATTCCATTGGCAAGCTAGTCAAAATAACTTCAAATCAGGACAATTTTTTTGTCTTACTACAAAAAATTGTGGAAGAAATAAGTGAATTAATCTCACCTAGTATTTTTATGTTTCACTTTTTGCAGTGAATATATATCCTTCTGAATACAAGACAAATACTCTGAAGCTGAAGTAAGTATAAACTGCCATTATACAACCCATGCTGGATGTTCTGTATTTAGACAGTCCCTGCATGCCTCGGACAGTCAAGCAATAATGATGAACGAAAGTCCATGCAATGTGAGCTCAGTAAACTTTTTCATCTGAGACGGAAATGGAATCTGAAATAAACTGCCAAGAATGCATTCCACATCCACATCCAGCTCAGGGCCTGCCTGCACACAAAATATAAGGGACTGCAGTCACACCATGCTGCTCATCAAGATGTCTAGCGAACTTGAAAGTGAACAGCTAGGTAGTGGTGACTCATTTTACCCATCCAATACCTTGCTTCAATCTGTTGTTATAATGCAGCCATTTTGTGACTGCAGTTAGAATCGCACCAAGTATCATGTAGTCGGAGGGGCAGGATTCATTTAGCGTCTTAAATTTAAGTATTTTACAATGGAAAGAACGAAGTGAGAAAAATCTGGAAGGCTTATATATTAGGGAGATCTAACAGCTGTAAAATGCCCTCTGTAAGAAAATTCTGGCATTGACATATTTATCTATAAAGCCAGACTAAATGCGTCTGAGTAAAATTTGAATCGAAGTTATCCACTCTCCCCCCAAGTAATAATTACTTTTTTTTTAAAATAGAATGATCAGGCCTCTCATTGCCACAATACTGATACAGAATATCTTCTTCCGTTGGTAAAGGAGGGGTCATGGCACGAGGGTGCACTGACACAATGACAAGGTAACTCTAACTTCTCCCCTGCTGCAGTAATTCACACAGAGAAGCACAGAGACTGCAGGTGCCGCACGGTCAATGCCAGAGACAAGGGCTCTCATAAATGTTCACTCTACACAACCCCACTCTCCGAGAGCTCATAAAACAAGCAAACTGACAGAAAAGCCAATCCTTCAGCATTCCAAAGATATTCTCATTCCCTCCCTTCAAATCAGTGGGAGGGTGGAAAATGTTAACATGCACAACTTTAAGTTTTAACAAATCAGCAGCACCAAACTTTTCTGTCTCATAATAATTTTTATCTAACCATGATGTTCTTTTTTAAGACTTCACAAGAAAGAGGTGACAAATGTACGAGAGAACGACTCCTGTCACGGCCTGCATGTCTGCTTAATTGCTTATTCCCCTGTTCCAGAAGTCCTGCGGGTTGTTCCTGTTGATAAACTGATTGGCTGCTCATTCCCTCCGTGCTATAAGCTGTATCCACTGATTGTGCTGTATATATAGGTAGTGGGTTTTGTCTCTGTTGGGGTTTGATCATCTTATAAGCAGGAATGACGTTAACCTCTTACTCTAAATTCTAGGGTTCCTTCCTGGTGATGCTTCCAGTGAACTAGTGAGTAAATTATTAGGCACAGCAGGCTGTCCAAGCCTTCTTTCGTTTCTCCTCGTCCTCCTCTTCGTAAATGTGCCCTAGTGGCTCATCGTAGATCCTGCTATTGGCTCCCTCTGCCCAATATCATGCCAGATTCCCTTCACAGCTAGGTCAGTGAGTTAATCTTTCGATTAGATACAGATTTCTCGTACTTTCATCGCTCATGTAAAGTATGAAAGTGGAGTGTTTGATTTCTCAATATTCTTGAGGAACTTGAGGAATCATCAAAATATCATATTTCAGAGACGGATTCAAAGAATCTACATGTAGCTGTATTGTCTAAGGGGGGAAAAACTAATCGAAAGCATTGCTGAGTCTTGTGCCCTTTCTATTCATATTTTTGGTGATTCACCAGGCATTCACAAGAGACTCTCTCACGTACTCCCATTTCCTGCTTGTCAACACTTTGATCCTTTACAGGTTATTCCTTCAGAACAAAAGCCCAATGGAATGCAACAGCAAGCACACAATAATAAAGAGAGTAATGGAGTTGTAAACTCCCACAAAGGTATGGACAGTTCCCGCCCAAAGTGCCCCAGGCAGGGCAATCATAGTATGCATTTTGTGCAATAGCACCACATACAACCCCTTGAAAAATACCTGTCCTGGGGACTTGTTGAGGCCTGTCCAACCATCCATCTAAGCACTGCCCAGGGGACTGGTTCTCACCTGCCCATATTTCAATATAACCTCTGCCAGCACAAATTCAGCTTCCATCCTCCGCAAAAACCCAACCTGTAACTCACTCACTCACAAACTCTCAAACGAACCCATTCTGCTTGCTCTTTCCTTAGGACCCTTCGGTCAGGCGGGTTTACACTTTTCCTCCACGAACATGCTATCCCGAGCACACACAAATTTGTAGATATTTGATGAAATACAGGTATAATCACACATTTTTTTTTTTTTGTTTTTTTGTTCCACCCGAATCTGGAATACCCAATCGGCGAACCATGTACAACGCTTGCTTGCATGCGATCCCTTGCAGCCAATTCAGGAGTGCGAAGACAGTTCACGGCTCTCCTCCAAATCATGCGCCTGTCAGCCACCGCTTCTTATACACTCATTGGTTGAATCTTCGCAAGTTCAGAACGAGGGCGGAGGATACCTGGGCATGAACAGGCTTAGAATCTTCCTGATGAGCGCCCATCTGGCCAACAGGAGGCGCTTGAGCAATGAACAAGGCAACTATTATATTCCCTTCCCAACAGTCCCTTCCCAATTTGCAACCCTGTAGCGCAATAGCCAATTGTGCGCTGCTCTGAAGAAGCTGCTGACCACTGCCGGCTGGTACGAAGCGGGGCTCGAACCCGCGACGTGACAGGCACTTCTGCTTTGCACAGCGATGCTTTACCGAGTGAGTTATCTGACAGCTAATCTCAAAAATTTTAATTTGATCAGAAAGTGGTCACAGGGTTAAAGGCAATTTCCACAGGCTTACCTCGTGCAAACAACTCTCACAGGGCCTGACGGATTCAATTTGGCACAGAAAGCTATTTCTTATTTTAATTGAAGTTTGTAGATGAGGTGAATGCCCTTTATACATACATCAGTGAAAGCCTTAGCCCATCACAGGGGTAAAGTTGTGAGGAACATGTCAACCACGGTTGGGTTCAATTACTTTTTTCAATTATAATTACAGTAATTGTAATCAATTACTTTTGTAATTTTAATTTAATTTTAATTTTTATCGAAAAGTAATTGTAATTGTAATTGAACATTCTGTCCAGAAAGTAACTGTAATTGTGATTGAAAAAAGTAATTGAACTAACCCTGATGTCAACACATGGTATAAATGACAACCATTTAAAGAACCTTTATTTCAAAATGCATTTAATAATGCACTGTACTAGCTGAATTTGTAAGGGTAACCCTCAGTGGGCAAGAGGAGATTCACATTGCCTCACCTCGTGTGGACAGCTCTCGCAGGGCTGAAAGTGGCAGAGGCCTCGAGAGAGCTGCTCCGTTCCGGAGGTGCAGCAGGCGGTCACTCCAGCCTCAATGGCTTTGTTCACAAATTTAATTGGGAAGGCGCAGAGGGCAGAGTCATTGAGGGGCTCTCCATCCTTATCTGTCATGGCAAATACTCCGTACAGGATATCGTCGTGAACTGTCACGCCCAGCTCACTGGCGAACTCATCCCCAGCCTTCCCGAAATGTGCCGCCTGCACGGCGTTATAAATCACATCATGGTATGTGGCGCTCCTCCTCCTTCGCTTAGGTACAAAGCGGCATTCCAGAACCACTTCCCGGTATCGCCACATTTCCCAGTCCCGGCTGGGCAGCCGTCCGAGCCTTGTCTGAAATGGGGACTCTGAATTTGGATTTTCCCTCTGTACTGACAAGAAGTACACATAATCTTCCGTGGAAAAGCTGTAGATGTAATCAATGCGATAGGATGCGCGTAAATTTGGCAAAACCGTGAGGCCTTGCACGTTCACATCGAAGCCATCCTCGGTAGCTAAAGGCCGCCGCACTGATATAGACTGTCTGCCGTACTGCTCAGTGACATGCTTATCAACAGTTGCTGCCACAAAAAAGTAGGCGGTGTGCCCAACAGGCACGATGCTAGCCTTAGTGCCAAGAGGGCTTGCTAAGCAATCAGGGCAGTGGGAAGGAGAGTTTGACCCTTCTTTAAACAGGCATTTTGATGTAGTTGGGGGAAGTTTATCAATGTCATGGAAATAACAGACACCATACTGGGAACTCCCACAAGTATATAAATAAGGAAGCTGAGGGTCCAACAATAAGACCTCGTTGTCTGTGTCCTCAACAACGTTGGGATCAGTAGGAATAGGACAAGATTTACAGATTTCACACTCTGGGCTGCCCACGGGGCCTGTGTGTACCTCCCATATCTTTCCCAGGGTGGCATTGAACCCCTCCAGAACATTCCGAGAGGCCACATATATCTTTTTTGACCAAGAGTCAACCACAATGTTTTGTATTGGATTCAGAGTTTGGTAGTAAGGGACACTGTAGGGAACAGAAAAATCCACAGCCTTGCGTGGTGTCATGGGACAGGAGTCCAAAGCAGCAGTTGGAAGAGTCTGTAGCCACATGCATGTCATCCAAAGCGCGGCCCAAGGAACCATCTCTATGCCCAGGAAAAATAACCAATCAGACGCAGGCAATGTCTGTTACCTGCAGGCTGCTATGTTGGATAGGCATCTATGACATGTCATCCTGAGACCTACAGAGGACGAAAGGAGGATAAGAAATCAAGAAAATGTTCGCCGTGTTGACATAAACTTGAATTAGGCAACATTAATTCTGGGATACACAGGATGTAAAGGACTTCATTGCATTTAGTTGTGGATGCACTTCATGCATGGACAATATGAGCACTAGCTCTCATTTTCAGCAGAATATAACCAAACCACACATCCAAAAAGTTCATCCTCTTGAGCCTGAACTTGTCTGACTTCAGCCATATTGACTCTAATTTTTATGCCAGTGTTTTTTCCTCTCTTTTTTTTTGCTGTCCATGAGCTGCACTTTAATTTTGTGGTTAGATATTTTACGGTCACGAGCGAGCACTTGAAATTAGAAGCACTTTCGTGCATCAGCTTCTGTTTTGCACAACATGTACAAACAATGCAGTTCATTAGTCATCCATGGTGATTATAATGACAAAATACTCTTCATACAAACATTAGAGAAAGCCCAAGCCCATCACAGGAGCTTAAGTTGAGATGAACATGTCAACATAAAGTATTGATAACACAGCCTCCTAACAGTAGCAGCAGCAAATCCCAAGGAATCCCAGCAAATCTCGCTAGTGAAATCTTTTTGCGTTTCAAAATCTTGTTTTCATTTCTTTTAAAAATAATAAATGGATGATTTTGAACAATAGTACCATTTTAAAAAGGTGATGATGCTTGTTTTTAATAAGCCAACAAGCAATTCCTGTGTTAAAGTGGTAGTTCTGTTTAGGCTCAGTATTAGAAAAGATGGAAATATTTTTCCCAAGTTCCATAAACTATTTATCCTTTTCATCACAATATTTTTGCCAAGTTTCTGTCTTCCCCCTTATTTTCCATGTTCATTCTGAAGGTATTATAAATATATGTGTCATGTCCTGGGTATTTTTTCTTAATTGTTTCCCCACAGTCCAGTCGCCATCTGACAGAATCAGAACTCATGCGCAGATGAAAATACAGTTCACAAGTTTTATTGATAACCGTTGTCAAACAATCCTGGTCAAAACCAAACAGTGAGATTTCACTGTGCGAGGAAAATCAAGAATCGTAATCAAGGAAAACAAACCAAATGTTACAAAGGAAGCCCCAGGAGATAAAGGGCTCTATCTTTCACACTGCCCTACCCGTTGCCTATACCCGCTACCCGTGAATTACACATTTAGCAGCTTCCACTATCCCTAAATGGTATTTTGCGTCCACACTACCCGCTATATATTATGCCGAATCCTTTATTTGCACCTGGAGGTGTGTCCGTGGGCGTGCTTATGCGTTTTCCCGAAAATTGCTATCTTGACCACACACGTTAGGGAAAGCGTATAGTGGATCAAACCACCCACTACCCATTTGCGCTTTTACAAGAGTGCGCCCAGGCGGCTTCAATGCGTGTCCACCTGGACACATGTGGACGCGCACATGCGGCTCACCTCCTGAATTAACGCGCCTATAAAAAGCCCCCTTGCTTTAGCCTCAGTTGAACCCCTAAGAAAATGGCAGAAATAGTACTAAATCGCCCTGATCGCCAGTTAAATAATAGAAGACGCCCAGAACGCGTGTACCGCCAGCGCACCAGCTACCTGGGCTTTTCAAGTAAGTCTATATTGTTTGTATACTCTTCCAAAAAAGAAACTATACATTGTTTTTAGCATCAATTTATTATACATGAAATGTTTTGACAAATGTGGAAAACATAATGAAAAGAAAGTGTAATCAATAATTCAATATTTGTATAGTTTCTTTTTTGGAAGAGTATAGTTCAATATGTTTTCCACTTTTATAACAATGTCTAATTATGATATATAATATATATTAATCATATATTACATCAAATATTCAAAAATTATAATAATACAATATAAGTATTATTTCCCACAGAACGAGAATGTGTGACAAAACGACGCCTCTCCCACCAGGCAGTGATGGAATTATGTCACCTGGCTGCAGATGATGTAGACACCACTGCCAGCTGTCCGCTGCTGTTAAGGTTACTGTAGTACTATTTTTTTATGCTAGTGGATCACCCACTCAGCTCAATTGGAGGCATGACCCAATCTGCTGTAAGCTCGACTATAACTGCAGTCACTGCCAGCACATGCCCGTAGGCACATCACTGGCATCCCAGTGATGCCCGAGAGACAACGCAGGGTAAAGCGGGATTTTTGGGCAAGATATGAGTTCCCTAGGGTTCTGGGTGCCGCAGACTGCACACACGCTCTGATTCGGGCTCCGACTCTGAACAGTGGTGCCTTTGTGAATCGTAAGGGAACCCATTCCATCAACATCCAGGTGATTTGTGATGCATGGGGTTACATCTTGAATGTAAACGCAAATCATCTTGGAGGTAGCCACAACGCTTTTAAAATGGAACAGTCGGTCATTCTTGCAGTCTTCCAGAGGGCCCCCCCTCTGGATGGGTGGCTGTTGGGTGACAATGGCTATCCATTAAAGACGTGATGCATGGTGCCATACATTAAGCCAACAAGTGTGCATGAGTTCGCTTTCAACAGAAAACACTCACACGCACGAGTTGTCATTGAGCGAACATTTGGCGTGCTCAAAATGCAGTTCCGCTGCTCAGACAGGTCAGGTAGGGTCTTACAGTATGGTCCTCAGAAAGTAGCATTTTTCTTTGTGGCATGTTGCGTGCTGCACAGCATTGCCCTACGCCATGGAATGATGCTGGGGTTTGAGGATAGATTATTACCCGGACTATAGAAGGTGGCAGCTAAAGTGCATGTGCCGACTCCCAATGCTGATATAGTGCCAGCAGCTGCAGGGACAATGAGGGACCAGCTGGCAGCGGAACTGCGACACCGATAGTCATGTCATCTGCAGCCTGCCTGGTAAGTAATTTGTGCCAGTAGGCCACTAATAATGTAACCATACATGTAATTCATATAGCGTTTTATTAAATACTCAAAGTCGCTTTATAAAGAAAAAAGTGTAAATGTTGCAGTCAATGCAGGCATTTATTTGGCTGTGGGTATTTTCTAAAATGGGATTTTGTTCTATGCCTCATTTCAGACGGGAGAGGGAGTTGGAAGTGCATGGCGAAACCCATTTTTTTCCTTTTTTTTGAAGTTTCCTTCACAAAGGGGTAGGTTTAATGTTTTTTTTTAATTACATGCCAAACATTAAACAATATGTCAATGTCAAATAATAATAATAATGATACAATTCATGAATAACTAAACAAAAACAGATCCTCCCCTGTCTGGATTTGACCTCATGCACAAGCAATTTAACTTCGTCTTAGGAGAAATGTGGCGACCTTCCTCTCTCCATCACTGGTTTCGGTTTGAGGATTTGCACAGCAAATTAGCTAGAGTTGATATAACACCCATGGTGTTAAATTAAAACCCATAAAGTGTCTATATGTGTCCACACTGTGCAGTGTAAAATTAACACTTCTGAAAGTGTTAACTTTTAACACTCAGTTTGTGTTGGTTTAACACTATTTGTTGTTAAAAATGGCGATAGCTGGCTTGGAAATTTTTCTTCACTCCCTCAAAAATTCTACAACTCTTAGAGCTGTGTACGACGTAAGGACGTGATTTGATCTACACCAATCTGGATTGGTTTAACACCAATATTATCAACACCCTGATTTAACAACATTACTTTGACAAAAGCACTACGCACAGTGTTGTTTTAAATCAATGTGGTGTTAATACAACACCAACACCCTCTATTTAACACTGACACTGAATTTTTAACACTCCAATATTTGCTGTGTGGGATAGCGCAGCCTGCTCCTAAAGGCAATGGCACACTGGCACACTGATTGGTTTAACTGGTATAATGCCCAAACCACGCCTATGCATAACACACTCAACAAAAATATAAATAGCAATATATATAGCATATATATATATATGTAGCAATAACAGTATATGTAGGTTTTCAATATATTTAGCATAAAACTCTGAACATGCCCTCATCAATGTGGTTAAAATGTCAGGTTTTACAAAATGAGCCAACCAATAAAATACAAAAAGGAGGCTTTATTTCTGAAGGGGGAAACCCCCCAACAGAGCGGGCGACAGTACAAAGTCCACAATCCAAAGTCAGAATCCAAAGGGCGTAATCCAGGGTTGTAAACAGGACATCAATCACAAAAATCGAAGTCAGACAAAAATGGGTCAATACAAAAGAATGCGGCAAAGTACAGGGAGAAGGCAAAGCTCGAGGTCTAGGGCAGTCCAGTCAGAAAGATAATCGCAATGATACAAGGTGAGAGAAGCGTGGCACAGGTAAGCAATGGAGGACAATCTGACAAGGAAGTGCTACAGACATCTAATATACATTTCCGGGAGGTCACATGGCAGAGGAACACAGGTGCAATCAATGGGAATGACAGCAAGGGAGAAACACATTGGGAGGAAACTAATTACATGAAATTGGCCGTAGCAAAAACGCAGACAAGGATCACAAGACAAACCTATAGACAGATAAACAGCTCCAGTCAAGGAGTTCTAAAGTGCACAGGTAATGAGAGAGAACAGACAGCACAGAGCAGTTGTGGAGACCCACAGAAATGCAGCAGAGATAATTAGGCGGAGACTAGAGTATGGCGAATTCTGAGAGATCGATAGTCAATTAGTAAGTGCAGCTATACAACCCAGAGTGCTCGTAAGTAAGTTAGTCAAATATACAATGTTAGTGTTGGTTAGTAATTATCAAAAATAACAAACGATTAGTATGTGTTAGTAAAATAGCAAAAGCAAGAGGAAGGAAGAACACGAGATAATGAAGGAAGATTGAAACCCAGAAACCAATAAATCACCCGAAGGAGTGGCTCGCTATACTAGAGACTGTGAGCAAAGACAACACTCATGACAAGACGGGGGGCAGTCTTCAAAGGCTGCATTTTTAGGGATCGTCACTAATTACCATTCACCGAATTAACATTTAGGGTTAGGAATAAAGAGAAATTTACAGTTAGATTTAGGTCTATGTGTTAGAGTTAAGGTTAGGATTCAGGAAACCAGTGACGACTCACTTAAACCAAGGCTGTTTAGCGGAGATGAAATGACACCATGTCAGTTTGGCAGATGGAATTAAGAAACGACCCCTAAAAATGCAGCCTATGCAGCCTTAAGGATGTAGCCTATGCTTTGAGATGCAGCCACGTCAAATAGAGCCGCATGCTTTTTATAGCCTATTTCACTGCCAAGTGCCACCTTTTTTCCCACTCAATACTGAGAGTAATTTTGAATAACGTTGATTTAAATTAAGCAAACGTGTCCAGATGACGTGTCCTTACCTAATCGGGGAGAACAAGCAGCACCTGGTAAGTGCGGAGTGCTCTCGGAGTGAACATTTTGTTAATCATGAAAAAGACTGCGAACAGGTCAGGACTAATAATTCTTTAAAGCAGTTGTTACGTCCACCCCAATTCTCAGTTTTACGGAATTTACCCCATGACTTCATCGTTGTTAGATCGCATGAGAAACCGTGTCTTCAGTTGCCTATTATGATAATTGGATAACGAGTCAATAAAGAATAATAATTGAGAACTAGCCAGGACTATCCTAATTGTCATAAAGGGACGTGTCTGTGCCACTGCCACCCCAATTCCCGGTTCTAGCTACGCCCCTGTTAACAATCTCACCTTGCCAGTAATCATGCATATGCACAGATGTCCTAGCACTGCAATTGGGAGGCAGTGAAAACGAAGAATAATGAACTCGGATTGAACTCCTGAGGTTTCAAGTTTGATTCCAGTTAAAAACATCTGGCATGATGTTGAGAAGTATACTACACCTGAATAGTATGATTAAATACTGTATTTGAGTGTATAAAATCATACAGAGTCTAAGGGTTGTGTGAGCTGCTATGGATAAAAGTGTGTTAAATGCCAATGCGAAAAGATAACACAAGTCATATCATGGTTTACCTCAAATATGAATGAATCAGAAGGAATTTTTGTGTGGTCACATAGGCAGGGGTCAGTATTTTTCAAAATGCAAACTTACTTTGAAAGTTCAATGAATAATCTTGTGAACTGACAATAAACAACTTTTTTGCCCTCCCTCTAATGTTCTTTTACAGTATTA
Source organism: Gymnothorax reevesii (assembly GCA_029721435.1). Classification (NCBI taxonomy): domain Eukaryota; kingdom Metazoa; phylum Chordata; class Actinopteri; order Anguilliformes; family Muraenidae; genus Gymnothorax; species Gymnothorax reevesii. The sequence goes on along the minus strand of CM056585.1, from coordinate 69,545,387 downwards.
TGGTCTTCACTGCTGTCACTAAAACAACAGGATGCTTCCTATTTTGCTCAGAGCCTAGCTGAGAGGAAATTATCAACACCAGTTTGGAAATAAGAGAGATGAAGCATTCTCAGGGAAAAGGTAACGAGAAATTGGCACAATTTTACATTAAACTTGGGGACCCGAGAGAGGTATAGTAATGTTGTGCATTACATAGTAATAAAATAGTTTGAGCAACGAACAAGTAACTATAGCGGGGGGTCGGCGTCAGGGTGGAGGGGGAGTACCGTTAGAAAAAAACACCAGCAGAAAAGGTGTTTTTTCATTAATTTAGTCCACAATGGAGACATGACAATAGACAGAAATTCCTTAGTATGTGTTGAAAAAGCAAACTGCCTTTGAAGCATGTTTACATTCTGGCAAAATTAAAGAAAATGTGCAATCGAAACACCAATAAAATTCCATCCATTAATTTTCTTAAAAACGAGTAGATCAGCCTGACAGCCAAGTACAACAAGATACTGATCCAGTATTATATGTCTGTAGGGATGGTAGCTTAGCTTCCTATTCCTTACAATTTCAATAGGGCTTTCTTCCCATTAACTACCACAGCTAACTGGAAGAGGGCCCTCAAAAAAATCAAAAGTTTATTCAGGTAATATACTGAATGCAAAAAAAAAGCGTACACAAACATTGGTGTGTAATTAGTTTTGCTTGGGCAATATTCCAGATTTATCATATAGTAATACAAAAGTAGGTTAAGTGCTACTAGGGAGCAGCTACCAGGGAAAATAAAAGCTTTATCCTCATCCTTTTTTGGTCGAGCAATGGCTGACATATGTCCTTTGTGCCGTAAATTGAGCCATCATTTTCCTGGGAAATTCTACCTGGTAGCAGAGAGAATTGCACCTTCATAGCGAGGCTTATAGCCAAACAATCTAAACACCGATGGTGTCATTATTATATAGCCATAACACTGTTGACAAGGTTTTCATTTTTGTAATGATGAGTTAAAGCAAAAAAGTTGTCAATTGCCACTAACAAATCGTAGCCCCCTGACAAAGTCTGGCGGCCACTATGGACATATGGTCATCGTCTCCGCCGCTGCGTCCATTCAGATTTTCTTGAGGACTCTCCACAGGCCACAAATTTCAATCAATTTCCTTTCATATTTGGCATGGGCATAGGTTATGATTATTTCACAAACCAATGGCATGCTGAAAATTGTGAAATTTTCAACAAAATTTGAAAAAGGCATAAGCAGACACTCTGGGGCTACATCCATCCGGTCGTGGGCAACCAGACGGTAAAGTTAATCACTTGGTGGGTCACAATTCAGTAAAGATACACACTGCCTGTTCTAATTGTTATAAATCTTTCAATCACATGCACATGCAGTGTATCAGATGTCACACACTAGGTATTATACTCTCATCTACTAGCAAGCAGCAAGTCCAAAACAATACATATTACCCCGAGCACAATACTTAAAACCACGCATTGATCTATTCTCTAACAAGCTTATGACTGCAGGGTTGTTGAAGCCTATATCAGAGTGCACTGGGCAAGAGAAAAAAACACACCCTAGACAGCCTGCCAATCCATCATAGAGATTACACACCATTCACTGAAACACTCATGCCTATGGGTGTAACCTGTGGGAAATGAAGAGTCACCTATTGGCCTGGCCTGTTTCTGCACTGTAGTAGGAAATTGAAGCACATGGAGGAAACCACTTAGAACACAGAAAGTAGATTGCACACAGCCACAAGCTGGATTCATGCTCTCAACCTTACACCTGTGAGGCTGTTGTGTCAAGCTACCCCTGAAAGAAATAGCAAGTAAAAAGTGAATCCTATCATATATGTAAGATAATGGATATTCATTCCTGAGTGAATCATTAATCTTCTTAGTTCTTTCGCCTGGCAACAACTTTATACTTACGATTTCGGGAAAAAGAAATAATTAAATTAACCAAACATTATTGCTAGCATATTAGAGCATTTATGCAATCAACCCCTTCTTCAACTTGCAAATTATGCAAATACAGAATTTATGAAACTCCTTGCTCAACACGGCTTGTCATTTTTCCCATCACTAATTATCTTCCCTGCTAGCCCAAGGCCGACAAGTTCTTACACACACAGACATGTGTTGGCTGGTGGATCGGTGAGTAGTGCGATCACCGCCTCCCACGCCCACCTCAGTGCCATCCCTATAGGCAGTAGGGTTTGTAACATTTTATTCTTCCAGAGCCATCATGCCAAGACCAACTATCTGAAATATGAGTAAGAATATCCATATTGCATCACTGAAGAGGATAAGTAAGAACAGAAACAATATGACACTGAACAAGTAGAATAAAGTAACTTATTTTACTCATTTCTATTAGTATATGGCTCACCGACGCATAGATATTCTTACAAATGTGTTAGATATCCGATGTCTGCAAGAGTGTTCCACGGAAGAATAACGATGAAAGTTCAATTCATTATTTGCATACTTAGCACCGGGACCACACAATTGACAAGCGTGCCTTTTCTCACATCAGTAGACAAGATTTTAACATTAGTATAAACGAAAGGCTCATACTTCCTGAAATTAAACCGATTCACAATCTCAGCGCCTATCAAAGTAAACGTAAACCCTAGTATGTCGCACTGGACTTCGGTGTCCTGAAAAGACAGTGGGTTGTCCGTCACCTCAACGTAGGACCCACCACCTTCCATGATTTGTTACTCAGGTTTTATGAATCTCACCGGACATTATGTCACAGGTAGGGTCAGCAAGTTATGCCTTTCTGAAATATTCTATTTCGAAGAAACTAGTGACGAGAAGGGGGGGAAATCAAAGTTCAATTTTGAGAACGCCCTATCTCTGAATTATAGGATATCCACCGAGGCATTCCGTTCAAATCACCAATTATCCCCCTGGATTTACTATCTTGCACATGAAAGAATTTGTGTCCAACACACGTGACTTTTAAACGCAAAAGGAAATATCATAAAATATATATTTTCCCTAAAGACCACTTTAATCCCGATTTGACCAATTTTACTGTGTGGGTGCAGCTCAAGAGAACGTACCTCAGTTAAATAACTTAAGTATATTCGGCGTACAGGAATACTTCACGTCGGGATTCTCACACGGGCGGCATCGCAAAGAAAAAAAGATCCATATTCCTCACTCATGTCGTAGTTTTGCATCCCAGGTCTGTGCAATATAGCCAAAGAGGAACTATGACGGTCCCTGCCTACTTTCAAAACTGTCCCGTACCAGGCGAACGGTTCTCCTGTATATTCTAGAGGTCGTTTCTCAACTGGGGCGAGCGAATGAAGGGCCTCCCCCGCGCTTCCTTAAAGAGGAAGGTATCGAGATTGCCCAATAGTTTTCTTGAGCTCTGCATTTACACCTGAGACCCATAGTCTTATTGCGGATGGCATTTAAACGACGGACCAATACGGAAAAACTGTTATAGGAGCTTTGCGATTATCAAAGTCCGTGATTTAAATCCCTCCCCCCCCCCAAAAAAAAAAAAAATCTTAAAACAACGAAAATACGAAGGGGTCAAGAATCTAACGAGTACCATTGCCCCGAATGCTTTTTGGTCGCATTTCCATTTATTTCCAGAACTATAGTGTTTCGTCCGCAGATGAGGGTGGGGTCATTCTTTTTATGTTAGGCTATCAATTTGCTGGCGCACTCGAACAAAGAACATTTCACTGTAAATAAGGTAATGCGAGGGTATGCAACGTGATATTAGCCTTTATTTTATGCCATCAGTGAAGTTCAGTCTCAAACCTGGCCAATTCCGGTTCACAAGAAGGGAAAAAGCCCCCACCTCATCTTAGGGGTAGCGTATTTTATTTGAAATAATGCAAATAGTCAAATTTAATCGGAATTAGACTTGTTTGCCTGTTGTCAGTCCAATTCATCCTCGTTGAAAGGAATACAAAGTCCGAGGAGGGTTCCCAGAAAATTTCTCGACATACCCGGGACAACGGCCCAATGTCGTTATTTTCTAGACAGAACCAAGAACAAAACATGGCCCCCGCACGTGGCTGTACATTAACCGAAATAATGCAAAGGCAATGAGCGGAAAAGGTCATAAAAGCAGTGGCTGCCGAGAAGATACACGTCGTGAGCCAGGGTTGCGATAGTGGTGACAGTCTTCCACCTATTGGATATGCTATTAAATTGCATTATGTGGTCATCGTATGATGTAACAACAAAATGATTGTATTTTTTTTTTTTTTTTGCGGGCTCTACACTGGAGTAGTGATCCTCATACTGCATCAAGTGGGTATCTTTCGATGTCACAACAAAATGATTGTCAGCATTTTATTTTTTATTTATTTCTTATGTTTTCGCGGGCTCTTCACCCCTCACGGAAAGAACCGATATAAACATATAGGTTTCACATATGGGCTATGCTACATACATTAAATTAGGCCTATAGGTAGCCTACCGACGAAAACGGCCAATTTTACGTATGTCATATATACGTAAAACCTATATGTGGCCGTGTATTAAAACTCACGTTTATTTTATTTTCAGTAGCCTATTTCCAGTCCCACCTCAATCGGGGTTATCCAATTAAGGAATTAAGTACGAGTATTTAGATTTTTTTTAGCATATGCACCAACCTGTTGACAACTCAGGAGAGTGAATATCGCGAGTCTCTCATCTCTAGCCCGGAGGGATCTTCCGCAAAGCTGGCTAAGTGAGTGAGCCTGGGTTTTGCACAAAGTAAAACCCGGAAAGTTCAGTCCATGCTCCAGATTTGATTAGTTTCCAGGTTTTACTTTGTGAAAAAGCCGGGCTTGCTCAGTCAGCCAGCTTTGTGGAATACCCGCCTGATCCTTTAGCAATTGATTGTTACATATATGTGTGCAACTCCACAGAACGAAGGTGGAGGATATTTCTGGCCGATTGGGGTCAGAATCATCTTTATGAGCGGCCGTCTGGCCATAATCTGTGAAGTATTATGAAATGTACATATGTACAAGGAACATGGATGAAAATTAAAAGTATTTCAAAAGAAAAATGATCTCAAATATCAATATACAGCCAAAATGAACTGTGAAGTACAGACTGTAATTCTATGCTCATGATGGCGCAACTTTACCATGTTTTACTGGGTTTGATTGGGGAAAAGAATACTGGTTTGGTATTGTTATCGGACACTTTTTTAGGGCTGTTACAGTAGCAGGTTTTGTCTGCTATCCGTCCATTCTCAATTCTCTTCCTCACTTGGGTCCTGGACCTGGAGCCTATCCCAGCTAATCACGGACAAAAGGCAGGACCCACCTCAGACAGCTCACCAATCACAGGGTGCACACACCATTTGCTCTCACACTCATACTTGAGGGTAATTTAGCGTCTACAATAAGCTTGATGTGCCTCTCTTTGGTCCATGGGAGATATAAGATATTAAATACTAAATTACAGTACGACCATGAGCGATTGCCTCAATGTTCAGGTCACTGAGTTCATAGTAAAACATTCATGTGAGTTCTGTATATAGTATGTGCATGAAAGTATGTGAATGTGTACAACCCCAGTCCCAAAAAACGCTGGCACATCATGAAAAACGCAAATAAAATATTAGCAGAGTGATTTTAAAGGTCAAATCACCCTTTATTATAAAAACAGAACAACACATTATTTGATGTTCCAATCTGAACTTCATTTTTGAAAATACACGAGATGGCTGCAACAGAAACCAAAAAAATTAGAATTATGCTGTTTCAAGTTTTCAAAATTTAGAAATATTGAAGAGCTCCATTTACCACAATGTTTTGTAACATCACAATGTCATTTAATCCCTCTCATTATCCATTTGGGCATTGAAGATACAAATTAATCAACAGTGAGCAGAATTTTCTCCCATCCTTCCTTTACGCTGGTCTTCAGATGCACAAATGATCACAGATGCCCAAGTAAATGAGGGCTTTTTTGCCGTAAATTTTGCTTCATAGTGTGCCATGTATTCTCTGTATATATTCTCAGTCAGAGATAGATCGGGACTACAGGCTGGCCAAGCTAACATCCGCACTTTCAGAGTCTGCAGCTTTCCATTTGTAATCCATATAAAATGTGATTTGACTTTCTCCAGCTGGAAAATGCAGAGACAACCCCGGAACAGATGATGTCTGGATGGCAGCATGTGTTGCACCAAAATTCGTAAATATCTCTCTGCATTAATGGTGCCCCACAAAATATGCAAGTTACCCATGCCATGTGCACTGATACACCATACCATGACTGACTCATGAACCGTGTCCACTGTGCTACTGTTTACCTCTGATGACACCGTGCCCAGAAAAGTTGGTGACGCTTTTGGACAATTCCAAAGTATTTCCAAGCTCACGTTGTGATATCCATTATAGTTACATGCTGGTTCTGTTGTGTTCTGTGGGTCTGTGTGTTTGGTTAGTCAATTTTAGGTTTTTAATATTTTGGTCATGTCGGTTTTTAGTCCATGTCTTAGTGTTTCACTTTTCTTTCCTCTCCCGTGTTATTCCAGTCCACGTCTTACCCATGTACTGTCTTTGCTTTCTCCCCGGTCGCGTCATTGTTTGTAGCAGTTTTCTGTCTTAATTGATTGTGACACTATTTCGGGTGATTTAATGGATTCTGGGTTTCACCCTTCCTTCCTTTCTCGTTTACTAATTTTCCCTTGCTTTTCTATATTACAAAACCCAAAACCAGTGAAGTTGGCTCGTTTCGTAAATCGTAGATAAAAACAGAATACAATGATTTGCAAATCCTTTTCAACTTACATTCAGTTGAATACACTGCAAAGACAAGATGTTTAATGTTCAAACTGAGAAACTTTTTTTTTTTTTTGCAAATAATCATTAACTTAGAATTTAAAGACAGCAACACATTGCAAAAAAGTTGGCACAGGGGCCTTTTTACCACTGTGTTACATCGTCTTTTCTTATAACGACACTCAGTAAACGTTTGGGAACTGAGGAGACCGATTTTTGAAGCTTTTCAGATGGAACTCTTTCCCATTCTTGCTTGATGTACAGCTTAAGTTGTTCAACAGTCCGGGGTCTCCGTTGTCGTATTTTACGCTTCATAATGCGCCAATTATTTTCAATGGGAAACAGGTCTGGACTACAGGCAGGCCAGTCTAGTACCCGCACTCTTTTACTACGGAGCCATGCTGTTGTAACACGTGCAGAATGTGGCTTGGCATTGTCTTGCTGAAATAAGTAGGGGCGTCCATGAAAAAGACGTTGCTTGGATTGCAACATATGTTGCTCCAAAACCTGTATGTACCTTTCAGCATTAATGGTGCCTACACATATGTGTAAGTTGCCCATGCCTTGGGCACTAAAACACCCCCATACCATCACAGATGCTGGCTTTTGAACTTTGCGCCTATAACAGTCTGGATGGTTCTTTTCCTCTTTGGTCCGGAGGACACGACGTCCACAGTTTCCAAAAACAATTTGAAATGTGGACTCGGCAGACCACAGAACACTTTTCCACTTTGCATCAGTTCATCTTAGATGAGTTTGGGCCCAGCGAAGCCGGCGGTGTTTCTGGGTGCTGTTGATAAATAGCCTTCGCTTTGCATTGAGTTTTAACTTGCACTTGCAGATGTAGCGACGAACTGTAGTTACTGACAGTGGTTTTCTGAAGTGTTCCTGAGCCCATGTGGTGATGTCCTTTACACACTGATGTCGGTTTTTGATGCAGTACCGCCTGAGGGATCGAAGGTCACGGGCATTCAATGTTGGTTTTCGGCCTTGTCGCTTATGTGCAGTGATTTCTCCAGATTCTCTGAACCTTTTGACGATATTAAGGACCGTAGATGATGAAATCCCTAAATTTCTTGCAAAAGCTCGTTGAGGAATGTTGTTTTTAAACTGTTCAACAATCAACTCATGCATTTGTTCACTAAGTGGTGACCCTGGCCCCATCCCTGTTTGTGAATGACTGAGCATTTCAGGGAAGCTGCTTTTATACCCAATCATGGCACCCACCTGTTCCCAATTAGCTCGTTCACCTGTGGGATGTTCCAAATAAGTGTTTGATGAGCATTCCTCAACTCTCTCAGTCTTTTTTGCCACTTGTGCCAGCTTTTTTGAAACATGCTGCAGGCATCAAATTCCAAATGAGCTAATATTTGCAAAAAATTACAAAGTTCACCTGTTCGAACATTAAGTAACTTGTCTTTGCAGTGTATTCAATTGAATATAGGTTGAAAAGGATATGCAAATCATTGTATTCTGTTTTTATTTACTATTTACACAACGTGCCAACTTCACTGGTTTTGGGTTTTGTACTAACCCCTACTAACAGTTTGTTATTTTCTAGAATTTACAAAACCAAACTAACATTGTATATTAGACTAACCTACTAACGAGCACCCGGGATTGTATAGCAGCACTTACTAATTGACTAATGATCTCTCACCATTCGCCCCGTTCTAGTCTCCGCCTCTTGCTTTTCTTTCACTGGCTTTGCTGTGTTTTCCTGCAGAACCTTCTGCATTTATCTCATCTGTCCTGTCTGTTTCTATTTACTGAGAAATATTTATTTAGTTTATTTATCCCGTCTTTGGGATTGTCTTGTGACCTTGTCTGTGTGTTAATGTTTATTTGTTTCATGTAATTAGGTTTCCCTCATGTTCCACCCCTCGTTAATTATATTAAGTTTCTGCACCTGTGTCTGCCCGTGCCCCCGTCCTATATCTGTCTCAAGCCAGCAAGCAGATTCAGATCTGACTTCGCTCGCTCGCCTGCGCCTCACCACTCCTTGCCCCTGTGCACTTTCCCTCTGGTCCCCATTATCTTTTCTGTGTTCTCCAGCCATCATGCCCCAGCCCAGCCTGCCCTGCCTGCCGTTCCCGCTCCAGTTCCGTCTGAGTCTGCCCCCCGCCTGTTGTTTCCTGAGCCTTCTTCCTGCCAGCTGTGCCGTCCAGTCCTGTCCGCCCTGCCTGTCGTCTCTGAGCCCCCTGGTGCCCCCTGATGTCTCCCAAGCCCTAAGTGTTCAAGTCGTCTCCCGAGCCCCAAGACATTCCTGTCGCCGCTCCAAGATGTTCCTGTCGCCGCCCCGAGATGTTCCAGTCGTCCTCGTCTGCCCCCTCCTGATGTTTTCCCCGACCCTTCTCCCGGCCAGCTGTGCCTTCCGAGTCAGCCACCTGTGCCCGTCTTCTCATCCTGTGCCTGCCCTCTGCCTTTTGTCTCCAGCCTCTGTCCCGAGCTCCCCCGTTCTCGAGTTCCCAAGTCTGCCCCTGTCAGTTCCTTTCTATTAGTTTTGGATTCCTGAGTTCTCCTTCCTTCAGTGCATTTGCACGGTGTTTCTGTTGGCCGGAGTGCCCCGTTTTCCCCTTTCGAGTTTTCTGGTTTTATTTAATAAATATTTTTGGATCCCTGCATTTGGCGTCTCATCCCCCTTTGTCTCCTTGTTTCCGAGTTCCTAGTGTTTTCCCTTCCAGAGCTTAACAAGTTCTTTATCCAGTTTTTGGCCTTGCCCATTACGCATCGAGATTTCACCAGATTCTTTCCATTTTCTGATTACATCACATAGTGCAGTGCGTGAAATGCCCAAAATCCATCCAATAAATCTTTGGCAAACAATGCGCTCAAAGGGGTGGTCACAAAAGCAAGATTACACATCCTCCAGCTCATTGGTGAGCCTTTGCTTTTGAGGCACTATACCTTTTAATGGTTCCTTTTGTGATCTACAATACCTGTTTCACAACACCTTATCTTTGCAACTTGTGACATGATTATTAGTCTTCAATTGCCCAAACATTAACATTTTTTTTGAGTCTGTTGCAGTCATCTGATTTTCAATACTCATATCAACAATAAACTACTGAATTTATAAGTTTGGCATCAATGTCTTCTTGTAGTATTTTCAAAATATTAGAGAATTAAATTTTCAAATCACTCCTCCTCCTTTGCATGATAGGCTTGCTTTTTTGACTTAGGGTTGCACCTATTTGTCAGATCTGATTACTTAACAATATTAAGTCTGCAAGCCCTTGAACTCCCTTTCCTGCATAATACGTTTCACTATTTTCTGCTCTATAGTGGATTTTTTTTGGGCACCAAATCCATCAGCAGGTCTTACCAGCCGGGCGTCAGCAGAGGCAGTCCAACAGATGATACTTATTTATCCACAGGTTGGGGAACAGATGGTCGTTGTTTGAAATGAGAAAGGTAGAGATCAGAACTCACCTTTTACCACAGCCATATTTTCAGCAACTTTTACAGATAAAAGCTGTGGACGAGACACTAACAGCATTGACAGCTCAACAGGAGAACACCCAGCCCTCTCCAAATGAAAGAAAGAGGCATTAATCATGTAAATAACTTTTACTAGGTCCATATGGCACTACTTTGCCATTCTTGACTACCAGTGTCACCCCATACTTCCCTGTCGAAAGAACAGGGGAAAACCTGTTTCAAACAGATGACAGGTAAAGGACAAGAAAGCAGGAAGCAGACCATTCAACTTTTTTAAGAGGCAAATTTACGCAATACAGGTCAATGAATCTTGCTTTGTATGAAAAAGTAAGTAAATGTATACAGCAAAATAGTAATCTAGACCAATGCTTTAACCAAAAAAAAGTTTAAGTTCGACATTTATGCATTCATGTAATAGGCACAATCCTCTGGTGCAGAGTAGCCTAGAGGCCAATACCAGTGAGAGTGCCCATTCTAACCGCAGTCCACGGCCGAAAGTGCTAACAATGGGCATATTACTTTGGAAATGAACTTCGAAGGAGTAGAAAAACGTCGCCTGGTCCCGCAAGTCCTAATTCCTTCTACATCATGCGCATCGGCCGTGTTCATGTTCACTATTTAAGGAGAAGAGAAGGCACCAAGATACGCAGCGGGAGAAGTAAAGCCGATGGAGGTAGTGCACTGCCGTGGGAAAAATCTGTTGGGAGACCCTAAGCTCGGAATTTCAAGTGGACGTCAAATTCACTAAGCTGTTTTTACGGCACGATGGGGACCTACATACACTATGCAGCTGTTTTTAATGTTGTATGTTTGTTTTTATTTATTTATTTATTTTTGTTATTTTTGAAATTATATCGGTGCATGTTCGCCTGAATATCCGTGTTTCAAAGCAATAATCACTTGATATATGCAAAATTCAATTCTCACGTGTGGTAGACTTCTGTTCTCCAAAAGCTTAAAGGGTTATATATTAGAAATCAGCCAACTTTAATACGTGACGTTCTAACACCCTGTCCTGCTGGAAATGACGTTTCGGTCTCCGAATGAATGGAGATGGGGGGAGTATTCATCAGATGAGGAAAACGAAACCAAATGTTTCGGCTGCTTTCTCTTTCGCGTCAGTAGGCTATTTGACTGAACAGCTTGCATTTGGGTCTCCGTTTATAATAAAACTACATTTACATCACAAAATTTGAGTCAATCTACCTGCGACTGATTAGTAAGTAACGGTGAATTCCTAACTGTCACTGACAGCGAAAAGTGCGACATACAACGCCACTGTAAATGCGTAAATTAAAACAATCATGCACTATGTTTTCTATAGGATATGTCACTGGATACAGACATCGACGAGGGTCTTTACTCCCGGCAGCTGTAAGTACAGCTAATTGAATTCATGAAAGGTTGTCCCGCACTGCGTCGAGTTCACTATACTAGCCAAACTGACGACTGTGTGATGACATTTCGTAAAAGCCACTTCTGGCTCGTAAAGCGTTTTATACAGATTGCATAATACATTTCAAAACCGAACTGCTTTCAACGCATTAAGCCACGTCTGGCTGGGTGAATTAGAGAAGTGAAGACGTGTAAAGTCTGAGAGTGTGCAAAATGTTGCTGCAACGCAAACTGAAACCATATCCGAACCAGGAAGCGTCACTCAGCAAAGCCCTTCACGCAGCCTGACGCTGCAGGGTGAAGTTGCCTTTAACTGTCGACTTCCAGGCTGCGTAAACACAGCCCCCAATTACAGCCAATCAGATCGCGATCTAGACTACAACCAATCCGGTCACGAGCCAGCCAGTTCAGTTCAAATTCCTCTCCTCAAAGCCGTGTGCGCTTTTGAACATTAATATGCTAAAAAACGAATGCATTTAATCGTCTTTTCTCAGTAAAGAAACTGATTTGTGAGGTTACTTTAGATATTTCAGCTATTTTGACTATGTTAACCAATGCGAACAAGTGCTTTTTTTCTCTTACAGTTAACCTATAGACCTAAGCTCACGCATTTGTTCAGTAAGTGGTGACCCTCGCCCAATTCTTGTTTGAATGACTGAGCATTTCAGGGAAGCTGCTTTTATACCCAATCATGGCACCCACCTGTTCCCAATTAGCCCGTTCACCTGTGGGATGTTCCAAATAAGTGTTTGATGAGCATTCCTCAACTCTCTGTCTTTTTTGCCACTTGTGCCAGCTTTTTTGAAACATGTTGCAGGCATCAAATTCCAAATGAGCTAATATTTGCAAAAAATTACAAAGTTTACCTTTTCGAACATTAAGTAACTTGCCTTTGCAGTTTATTCAATTGAATATAGGTCGAAAAGGATTTGCAAATCATTGTATTCTGTTTTTATTTACGATTTACACAACGTGCCAACTTCACTGGTTTTGTGTTTTGTATTCAGTCAGATGCCTACAAGGCTGATTGTAGAGGCTAGTGCTGTCCAGGCTGACTGTAGAGACCAGTGCCTTGCTGGCAGGTTAGAAGGCTAATGATGATTTCGTATTGTATGATCTTCCATAGTATTCAATCAGATGGCTTCAAGGCATCAGGGTCCTGGATGGGTGCTGGGGCTGTTTTTTTTTTTTTTTTTTTACATTTTTAGCGAGGCGGGTAGATAGGGCTTCACGACGGCACCGAGACATCATTTGAACTCCTAAAGAGTGTAAAAAGTAAAGACAGCACCAATTTGCAACAACATCTCGGTCAGTTTTCTGAGGTAACGTGGTTGGTTTCAAACTGTAATAAATCAGTGGGCTGAAAAAAAAGATTTAAAATGAGCCTTGGAAGGCTCCAACTCAGTAGAGGCCCCCTCCAGTAATGCTGAGGGAGTCTCTACTGTCAGCCTTGAAGGCTTCAGAATTGTACACACACACACATATCGCCCTCCATAATTATTGGCACCCTTGGTTAAGATGTGTCCTTTAGCTTCTAATAAATGAATTTTTTTCAAAATATTGGACCACAATGAAAAAAAAGAGGAAAATCCTACCTTTAATTCAAGTGTGTTAATTCAGTGGGAAAAAAAAAAAAAAAAAATCGCACATTAAGAAATAATTCTTTTACATCAAATCATGTGTGCCACAATTATTAGCACCCCTGATGCTAATACTTTGTACAGCCCCCTTTTGCCAACAAAACAGCACCTAATCTATAATGTTTCACAAGATTTATGTTTTGCACAATCTCTCTAAATCATCCAGTGACCTGGGTCCTCTCCTCTGCACTTTCTTCTTCAGCTCACTCCTCAGGTTTTCAATGGGGTTGAGGTCTGGGGGCTGAGATGGCCATGGGACGAGCTTGATTCTGTGTCTGTTGAATCATTTCTGTGTAGATTTGGCCACATGTTTAGGGTCATTATCTTGCTGAAAGACCCTGTGAGGACCCATATTCAGCTTTCGGGCAGAGCCCACCAGATTTTGATTTAAAATGTCCTGTTATTTCAAAGCGTTCATGATGCCATGCACCCTAACAAGGTTCCCAGGGCCTCTGGAAGAGAAACAGGCCCCCAGCATACTCCCCCATACTTCACAGTGGGCATGAGGTGCTTTTCTGCATACTCGCATTTTGTGTTCCGCCAAACCCACTTAGAGTGTTTGTTGCCAAAAAGCGCTATCTTGGTCTCATCTGACCAAAGCACACAGTCCCAGTTGAAATCCCAATACCGCTTAGTGAACTCCAGACGTTTGCATTTATGATTGTGAGTGAGCAAAGGTTTTTCCCGTGCATGCCTCCCAAACAGCTTGTGGGCATGTAGATAGCACCCGATGGTTGTTTTGGAGACCCCAAGATGCTACCATTTGTTACAATTCTTTAACAGTGAGCTTTGAAGAATTTTTTTTATTTCTCTTACCACCCTCCTCACTGTGCGTGGTGACAAAATAACCTTGCGTCCTCATCCAGGCGTTCAAGTTGTTTTAAACTTCTTAACGATTCCTCTGACAGTAGATATGGGCACGTGCAAGTGAGTGGCTATTTTCTTGTAGCCATTGTCTGACTTGCGAAGGTCGACACGCATCTGCTTTACTTGAATGGTGTGTTCCTTTGTCTTTTCCATGTTGAAGAGTGGATAAGAGAAATGGCCTCTGTGTCACGTCATATTTATACCCCAGGGAAACAGGAAGTGATGAATTACTAATTAAATGTTCCTAGATACTCTGATAAACTTTGTAATCTACCGTAGAAATGACAGAAATACTTCAATTACATTTATTTCCTAAGAATTGTTAGGGGTGCCAATAATTGTGGAACAGGTGATTTTTTGAAAAATAATGATTTCTTAGTCAGGGATTTTTTTTCCCTTAAAATTCACGTGAGTTGAAGGTTACATTTTTCTCCAATTTTCAGTGTGAGAGTATGCTTCTGCAATAAAAATTGGATTTATTAATGCTTTTAACACACCTTAACCAGGAGTGCCAATAATTGTGGAGGGCGCTGTATATACAGTGCTCTGAAAAAGTATTAAAATAACTCAGATCAAACAAATTTTATTATTAGACAAAGAACCCCAGTAAATACAAAATGCAATTTTTAAATTATGATTTCATTTAAGGGAAAAAAGCTATCCAAACCTACCTGGCCCTATGTCAAAAAGTAATTGCCCCCCTTGTTACATCATGAATTAACTTTGATTAACCACATTTTTTGTTCAATTTCACTAGCCACACCCAAGCCTGATTACAGCTAGGCCTGTTGAATCAAGAAATTTCTTGAACAGTCCTGTCTGACAAAGTGAAGTAGGCTAAAAGATCTCAAAAAGCAACACATCATGCTGCAATTTCTAAATAAATTCAAGAACAGATGAGAAATGAAATCATTGACATCTACCAATCTAGAAAGGGTTACAAAACCATTTTGAAAGCTTTGGGACTCCAGTGAACCACAGTGAGAGCTATTTTCCACAAATGGAGAAAACTTGGAATGGTGGTGAACCTTCCCTAGAGTAGCCAGCTTACCAAAATTACTCCAAGAGCGCATCGACAACTCATCCAGCAGATCACAAAAGAACCCAGAACAACTTTTAAAGAACTGCAGGCTTCACTTGCCTCAGTTAAAATCAGTGATCATGATTCGACAATAAGAAAGAGACTGGGTGAAAATGGCATCCATGGAAGGGTTCCAAATCGAAAAGCACTACGACCAAAAAGAACACCAAGGTTCCTCTCACATTTGCTGAAAAAAATCTTGATGATCCCCAAGACTTTCGGGAAAATATTCTGACTGAAGAAGCAAAAGTTGAACTTTTAGGAGGATGTGTGTCCCGTTATTTCTGGAATAAAACTAACACAGCATTTCATTAAAATAAGCATCGTAGCAACAGTCAAACATGGTAGTAGTCGTGTGATGGTCTGGGGCTGCTTTGCTGCTTCAGGACCTGGACAACTTGCTGTAATTCATGGAACCATGAATTCTGCTCTCTACCAGAAAAACCTGAGGGAGACTGTCCAACCATCAGTTTGTGACCTCAAGCTCCAGTGTAAATGGTTTATGCAGCAGGACAATGATCTGAAACTCACCAGCAAGTCCACCTCTGAATGGTTTAAAAAAACAAAATGAAGGCTTTGGAGATGGCTAGTCAAAGTCCAGACCATAATTGATATGGAATCAGTGACACCAGATGCGGGAAAAGGGAATGAGGATTTATTGGATAAACCAAAACAAAACAGGCACGAGGGCCAACAAAAAACTTGGCCCAAAGGGTTGCAAAAAACAAACTAAGGAAGCTACACAGAGCTATAAACAATAAATGCAAAAAGGCAAAAAACAAAAGGCACTGGAAACTCCAGGCAAGATGCTCAAGAAAAGTAAATAACAAGACTAAATATATACACAAAACAAGAGGCTGGGACAAGACTTGAAACTAGAAATGCTGGGGAATCCTGACAAGAACTTGGCTACACTTGCACATGCAATGAGACGCAAGACACTGTCTGCCAGCCAACTTCCACCGCATCCAGATAAAGGCTTGGAAATCATGACATGAGGGGTAACACCTGGAGAGAGAGAAACAAGAGGCATGGCAAGATCAAGACATGGACAAGATTGGTTAACAAGACTTGCTCATTAAGAGAATGAGCGTGCTCAGCTTAAGTACCAATTAAGTATGCAGCCTGGAAGCAAGCATGAATGTTCAGAACAGAAAAGCACAGCAAGATCTTGAAATAGCAAAGCAGGAATCATGACAATAAACTCCCTGTCTAAATTAGTAATTAGTAATGTGCCTATCTAAGAATTACACCACCCAGTGAGTGTTAGTAAATGTTAGTAACTTAAAAACAGTTAATTGCCAATTAAGCTTAGAAAGGCCCGAATCTGCACAGCACAGAAGGAAGGGGAAATACCAAAGCCAACCAGAGCTCAGAAATGTGCAACAACGAAGGCACGGGGCGGAACGCAGACAAGCGGTGGAGTGGCATGGCAGACCTGGCAAAAACAAAAACATGGAAAAGTAAAAACATGGACATGGAATATAACTTGAAATGTAAAATCCTGAAACAAGAAACTGTTAAAACTGTGACTATGAACATGAGCTATGAAACATGAAACTATGAACTATGAAATCTTGATACATGAAACTGTTAAAACCATGAATAATACTGTTCTGGCCAAAGGCCAGAACCCTGGAACACAACAATAATCTAATTGAACTGCTGTGGCATGACTTTCAACATGCCGTTCATGCTCGAAAACCCTCCAATGTGGCTGAATTAAAACAATTCTTCAAAGAACTGTGAGCCAAAATTCCTCCAAAGCGATGGCAAGAGTCATTGCCAGTTATCGCAAACGCTTGATTGCAGTTGTTGTCGCATAGGGTGGCACAACCAGTTATTAGGTTTGGGGGGCAATTACTTTTTCACATTGGGCTAGGTAGGTTTGGATAGCTTTTTCCCTCAATAAATGAAATCATCATTTAAAAACTGCAATTTTTATTTACTGGGGTTATCTTTGTCTGATATTAAAATTTGCCTACCAACCAGCCTGCAAGGCACTAGTCTCTACTGTCGGCCTGGAAGGCATCTGACTGAATATTATCATAGATTATACAATATGAAATCAACCTTAGCCTTCTAATCAGCCTGCAAGGCACTAGTCTCTACAGTCAGCCTGGAAGGCTCTAGTGCTTTACAATCAGCCTTGAAGGCATCTGAGGCAATACTATTAAAGATTATACAATATCAAATCAACACTAGCCTTCTAACCAGCCTTTAAGGCACTAGTCTCTACAATCAGCCTTGAAGGCAGCAAACGTTAAAATAACTTGCAGTTTAAGTTTTTAAGAAGCTCAACTAAATAGCTTATTGAACAAAATATCTCTCAAGTAGGCCAATTTTATGTTTCAAACAGAGTTATACTTGAAGTTATATTGTAGAAGTGTTTAAGTTAAACAAGTATGACCTGTTTAGCTAAGTTTAGGTCAATAAGTTAACTGTAAGACAAAAAAAGCATGTGTTTGAATTGATTAACATAATCAAAATAGCTGAAATATCTAAGGTAACCTCACTAATCAGTTTCTTTAATGAGAAAGTTTCTTCAAATGATTGAATTCATTTGTTTTTAACAATATTGATGTTCTTAAGCCCGCTCCGCTTTGAGAAGAGGAATTTGAATTGAATTGGATGGCTGACTCATGAGCGAATTGCTTGTACTCTAGCTCGCGATCTGATTGGCTGTACTTGGGGGCGGCGTTTACGCAGCCTGACAGGCTGAGCAGCCTGGAAGTCGACGGCTGAAGGCAACTTCACCCTCTGACGGTACGAAGTTCCATTAGGGCCAAAAATGTGCTGACTGCAGGGATCATCAAATCACGGTCTCTGAGTCTGCTGGTTTTCATCCTCCCTTTTTCTGATGTAAAGAAGGTCTGACCAACCAGAAGCAGGGCTGGACTTGGATTTGAAGTCCATATTAGATAATCACTGGCGTAATCAGTGTTGTTTCATCTTGAACTCTCTTTACAGAAACCTTGTCTCAACCTTCTCTAGAAAGGACCAATGCATGGGTGCTGTTGTTTGTTCCAGCCTTGCAGTTGTACACCTGATTTTCGTTATTAATCAACCCTTTGAGTCTTTGATGAAGACCGTCATTTGCAAAATCAGTTGCGTGACTAATTTGTTGGAATGAAAGTCTGCACCCACACCAGCCCTTTATGGATAAGTTGAAATACCCCAGCATAGGTTCTACTCACAAAATGATACAGTCTAATGGTTCAACTTGTCGTTTGGATTTATTGTTTGATATTTTTCTGTCAGCTCGTATGTCATTTCTCGTGTCATTCTACCTATCGCTACAGTGCTCGGCAATATGTTTTTCTTTGCGCTATTTACTCATGTTGTCTGTAGTTTGGAATGTGTGTGTTGTACCTTATTTGTCTCTTGTTTTGCCGACCAAACAAGATTCAGTCTATGAGTGTAAGTGGAGTCCATGAATAAGACCATGCAAACTGCACATTCACTTTGCATTCAATGGAGACAGATTAATCAGTTATATTTGGCTACTCGGTGCAAATGTTGAGTTATGTATACTTATTGTTTGTTAATGTCATTTTAATGATCAGTTCTATCCTCAAAACTATGTACATTATCTGACCAAGGCAACCTTCCCTGTGTCCTTTCATTTTATCAGCTTTTGACTTCTTCTTCATCCCAAAGAACATAAAGGCTGTTAATAATATAGTAGAGTAGGGGTCACCAACTCCGTTCCTGGAGGGCCACTATCCTGCAGGCTTCTGCCCCACCTGCTGTTCAGCACACCTGATTCAACTAATTAGCCACTCAATTGCCCAGCTCGTGATCTTGTTAAGTAGCTAATTAGTTGAATCAGGTGTGCTGAACAGCAGGTGGAGCAGCAGCCTGCAGGATAGTGGCCCTCCTGGAACGGAGTTGGTGACCCCTGTAGTAGAGTTTTAATGTTGTGATGCATTCAAAAGCCAATCCTTGTCAGAAAATGCTGGGACATATCTGGAACAGATAATGAATCTATGACAGCACATGTCATCCCAAAATTTTCATGTATCTTTCTGCATTAATGGTGCCTGTGCCCTCACAAATGTGGAGTCACTTATGTCATGTGCACTTGCACAACCCCATACCTTGACAGATGCTGACTTTTGGACCTAAGGCCAGTGGCAGCTTTTTGTTTCTTCTTCCAAAGTACACTGTCATTCTGCTACTATCCATCTCAGATTCATTTTTCATTCATTTTTATTTGTCCCGCTCATGGTATTGAAGGCAAAAAAAAAAGAAAGAAAAATCACAAAATATTTTCAGTGCTGAACAGTTTACATGACCTCTGTCGGAAAGGAGCAGGGAGCAGAAAGGTCTGATGACACCAAACTCTGGGAAGTCGGCAGCTCTTTTGGACAGTGTTGATGAATGGCTTCGACTGTGCATTGTGAAGATTCTTGCGTCTGTGGATGAAGTATTGAGTGGTGTTGACTGAAAAATGTTTTACGAAAGTACAGTATTTCTGTCATAAAAATGATTAATGTCACATGACAGTTCTGAAGACGGCGATGTCTGAGAGTTCAGAGATCATGCCCATTCAGAAGTGGTTCTCAGCTTGGCCCTTATGCACCGAAATCTGACCAAATTGTGTCCATCTTATAATTTTCCATCTTATCATTCCTTCTTATTATACACTGGAGGGTGAGAGCCCAAAATCTCATCGATGTGTCTTTGCGGAACATTGTTCTCAAAGTGGTATATTATTAGCTCCCACATCTATTGGGAAATTGGAGAGCCTCAACACGATTTTTACTCTTGAGGCACTAAGGCATTTTTGGAGGGTCCTTTTATGTTTTTTTATTTTTTATTTTTCCCTTTTTATTTCGGCATGATTGTAGAATCATTTCATGACAATTTCAACACAACATGTATCATGACCGAAAGGGTCGCGGGGGGAGCGAAATCGCTTATCAGAGTCCCGCCCCCAGCTTCCAGAAAAACAGTTTGATTATGGTTAAGATATCATAAGGATTATAAATCACAGCAGAGGTAATGTCCATGTGTGCTACGTTTTAAACGTCAGAAAGTAAGATTGTGAAATTTATGGATATCATAAAAATTATAGATTACAATTAGGTGAGTGTTCATATAACTTAGATTCAAATGCCACTCTTGATCCAAAGCGACATTGTCCCGAAACCCCATTCTTGATCATTTGGTTTGTTCCGGCTAATTTGGAGTAGATGAGTGGGAGCAATAATAGATCATCCATGCCTTCCCAGATTTTCTTTATCCTTTGGTCAATCAAATGCAGTCCAAACCCCAATGATAGCAGACCCGCTATCATGAATCCAGTTAGATAGACATCCTCTACATCCTCGATGTCCAGGACTGTCAAACACAGCGAACGCCACTTTCCCCATGAATCCATGATATAACCGGCCGGGAATATCCCATTCGGGCATGTCGGTTCTCCAGAACCTGTCCGCCTCCCGGAAATAATTTTGTCGATTGCATTTAACGACCAGCTTATAAGATCCATTTTAACACGATAAGCTCACCCATTTAACTTCACCCATTTGACATCACCTTATTATTTCAACTTGTCGTATCATTTTGAATCCCAAATTGTTCCTCCACCTACTTTTTTGGATTTCGTTGCAATCATCAGATTTATACAATATCTGGTGTGAATTTGTTCATTCATATTCAGATTGGATTTTGAAATCATAGGTGACTGCAATAATTTAAATTATTAATATTAAAATATTAATTGTACTATCATGAGCTGTGATTCGTGTTGGTTTAATTTGCAAATAATAAACCTGCTTGCTTCTCTTTAATAGCTAAAAAAGCAATGTACAATCTTACTGGATTGTACAGAACCCTGCGATGTTGTGTCTTTTTGCATATAAATTAGGTATGATGCAACGAGGCTGAAGTGCTGCTTGTAAACTCCAGATCTGGTCAATGAATGTAGCTAGCTAGTAAAGGTAATGCCTAAATTATTCCTATCAGCCAGCACTATTTGACGCCTGCAGTAGCCAGCTAACTAGTTACAGAGCTACATAAAAAATGGGCTGTTCAACGCCACATTCTTCATGTAGCTCTGTAGCTAGCTGACAGGCTACTGAAGATTTGGAATGAAGGCATGCGCAAGTAACATTAGTGCAGTATACTTCAACTGAGCCAGAAACACAAAACATAATTTGCATAACTATTGATGAAGTCAAGCATTTATCAGGCTTTACTGAATTTCTAATAATTTTATTAATTCACTAGCTAGCTTGGTTAGCAGGCTAACTGATGGAATCAACATGCAGTCCTGGTGGATGGTACGGGACCATACGATGCAGTGCGTTTTTGCATATTAATTTAGCATGTTGCATCTTTGCAGATTCAACCAAATTTTAATCAGCTCATCTGCCACACTATATCTGTGAATGTGCAAAGTTAGACGGTAATGGCTCGTACCATTCTTGAGATATTGAGTATGAAATTATCTCGACCCACTCACTCATTCGCTTCCATTATGGCTTTATTAGCCTGCTATCGCAGACAATAATAGCCAATTTGGGACGCTGGCCAGTACTGGCTTCACATTAGTTTTCAGAATTAAAAAAAAATAGTTCGCCCCAGAGTTCAGCATTTACAGTCTTGATTTTTTTTTCTGCGTCCTGCTCAGAAACAAGGAAAAGACAATTAATTTGAAACTACTAAGAGAATTTAAACATTTCTGGATTTAAATTACATTTGCTATCTAAGCAGGGGAATCTCTAGTCAAAATTTCATTTCATCTAGGTATAGGCCTAATCAGTCCCTGTAATCCTGGCCCTTGTGTATTGTAATATGATTCAAAATCTGGAAGTTAGGCTGCTGTGAAAGCAGTGGGCATTATTGCCATGTGCTACACAAGGGCTATATGTTCTTTTTTTTCCTCCTGCAGGTACGTATTGGGGCATGAGGCTATGCATCGCCTCAAGAGGGCTGATGTTCTTATTGCTGGAATGCGTGGGCTTGGAGTGGAAATAGCAAAGAACATCGTTCTCGCTGGAGTCAAGTCTGTAACAATTCAGGATGAAGGTGTAACACAGTGGACAGACCTGTCTTCTCAGGTAGCCTAAGTTTGCTTATAGGCCTAAACATCATAACATCAATTCATTGTTGTTAGATAGCCAACTAATTTTTGTCCTAGAGACAAAGCGCCAAAAACTCATTCAGTTTCTTGTTCCTCTTGTTCTTCTTCTTGTTGTTCGTCTTGATGTGGACACTAACTTTGAAGCACTACTCTTCTGTAATAACTTAATATATCATCATGAAACCATTAACTGAGCCTGATTTTGCAAAAAGGGTAGAGGAGGCATGTAGGTCCACCCTGCTCTAGTGCTCACTAATTACACGCTATTGTCCTGGGGATGTAGTTCATTTGAACTTGTTTCTCTCTGCTGTAGGCCTCTTCTCATTCCCGTCTCAAGCTTTTATCCGTTATCAGTGTCAAATGGAAAGCATTGAATGTTCTGAACCTGACTTTCAACTTGGTGTTAATCAGTAACTGGCATGTGGATGGTCTGAGGAGTGTTGTTTTTTCAGTATACTTCCTTATGTTTACAGATATCTTTTGCTGTCTTTCACTGTTTCACCCATTCTTTCTTTCATCGTGTAGTTCTACCTGGGGGAGTCCAATGTGGGCCAGAATCGTGCAGAGTGCTCTCTCCCACAGTTGTCTCAACTCAACGCCTATGTCAAAGTGTCTGCCCACACTGGGCCACTTACTGAGGGCTTTCTGACCCAGTTCCAGGTATGTCCTTCACAATCACTTGATATAACTGCTACTGTTCTTAATTAAAACTCTAGTACAATCTGAAAACTCCCTTTTAGTGATTTCAGAGTACTACAAAAATTGGGAGGAGGTGTGGACTGGCTTATTTTACTGGTAAACTATGTGGTGAAGTTTTGAGTATATCACAGCATTAATATTTTTATATGATTGGGACCGATGTTCGCAAAAAACACACTTTTAATAGGTGGTGGTGCTCACTGACTCCTCACTGGAAAAGCAGCGACATTTGGGGGATTTCTGTCACTCCAACGGTATCAAATTCATTGTGGCTGACACCAAAGGACTGTGTGGGTAAGTTAGCAGTTGCTGGATACTTGCTGATGTATTACCGGTATCTCCTGTTTAATAACAGTTTCTGTATTGCATTATTTTTTGCCCAATTACAGACAACTGTTCTGTGACTTTGGAAATGAGTTTGAGGTTATGGATTCCAACGGTGAAACTCCCATCTCTGTTACGATTGCTCACATCTCCAAGGTAATGCAGGACTCTGTCCTTTCAGTGAACCTTTAGTTACTTTATAAGTCTTTTTTTTTTTTTTTTTTTAAATTTGGCATCTTCAATCCCACCCGAATCTGGAATGCCCAATTGGGGAACTATGTACAAAGCTTGCTCGAATGCGACCCCTTGCTGCCAACTCAGGACAATGAGACAGTTCACGGCTCTCCACCGAAGCACGTGCCTGTCTGCCACTGATTCTTATACACTCATTGGTTGAATCTTTGCAAGTTCAGAACTAGGGCGGAGGATACTCGGACATGAACCAACCCGGAGTCTTCCTGACGAGCGCCCGTCTGGCCAACAGGAGGCACTGGAGCAACGAACAAAGCTGATATATTATATACACAAATCCAGCAGTCCCTTCCCAATTTAAAACCCTGTAGCGCGATAGCCAATTGTGCGCTACTCTGAAAAAGCTGCCGACCCCTGCCGGTGGGTACGCCGGGGCTCGAACTCTCGACGTGGTGATCACCTCTGCACTGCAGAGCAGTGCCTTAACCGTGTGAGCCACCCGGCAGCCCGTTACTTTAAAAGTCTTAATGCTCCTTCTCAGTGTTCCCAAGAGGAGATGTGCAGTTGTATTATTATGTCCCCCGGAGGGGGGACATATAGCGTTTGTGACAATTCCTGTGCGCTGTGATCGTTATGGTTATCGTGATCGTTATCGTGCGCCATACCAAACGACGTCACACACTTTTTAGGAACATTTATGATGATATCATTACGAAACTTTTCATACACACATATCTGGTCCTGAGGTAGGTTGCTATTGAATTTCGGCCAAATCGGAAAAACAACATGCCCGCAATGGCGGCCATCTTGAATTTTTTGTAATTTTGTGATTAACGTCCAATGGCCCAATATGTTGTACATCATGGTATTTGAGAGAGAGAGAAAGACAGTGAGAGACGCACGCACACCACACCACACCACACCATGCATGCGTTATTTGGATCTATGGTACAACAGACTTCTGCCATCATGTTCCATGTGCCATTCCAGTCATACAGCGAAAACCATTCAGTGAGTTTGTACAAAATTTGGCATAAATATTCCAGAGCCATATACCTTTAGATGTTTTACTGGCATCACTAAGATGCCGTCGCAGCTTTGGCATATCCATTGCACCAAAACATTCAAAATGAGGTCTAATTCAACAAAAATTACCCTGACTGATTCCATTGCCTACTTAAGCCGTTCCCTTGGAATCCTGAACCCCACGTATATAATTATATATATATATATATATATATATATATATATATATATATATATATATATATATATGCACCATTTTTTTACATTTACAAGTACAGCATTATCTACTGGATGGGCAATGGACATGCCCATGGGGTTTTGCCCAATTTCATCTGACAGCTGCGCACCGGGGGACACCAGTCGCTGTCGCGGGCGACCGACTGGACTGCGTCTAGTTTATCGTGTGTTTGTGATCTGGACTGTCGCAGTGCGATAATAGGTGGTGATGATTCTTAAGGCCTACTGCTGGAGAGGGCTTCAAAATTTACATCAGGATAGGTGGTCATTTTTCCGTATTCCTTCACAGAGGCCTGAATTTCCAGCTGCAGCCTTGCATATGCTGTCAGCTGCCACTTACTGTACATTCACCCTGTAGTTTGCATGCATAGAAAGGATTTAGAGGAAGGCACTTTGTGTGCACCTCAGAAAGATTTTTAGGCACCCAGGTGTGATGGACAAGTAACTGGTGTGTGTGATGAGACATTATTTTCTGAGTGAATGGAACCCCTCTGATTCCACAGCAACATTAGAACCAACTGTGAATTACAATGTGGGATTATCAGATACTGTTGATATTGGCGTACTCCAGTCTTGCTACCAGAAATGAAGGGATATTTGTGCACTTGACTAAATGAACTTTACTAGGGAAATTAGTCGCAGATTTGAGAGGGCAGATATTGATTATAGTGTCATTCCACATGGCTCTACATAAGCTTCGTGATTTTGTTTGCTGTAAATAAACCCCTCAGCAAATTACACGTGTAAAAATGCTTCTTGGCTTTAAAAATTTTATCTGAAAATATTCAAACACCCTTTATAATAATTAAATAATGGAATGTTTTGTGGAAAATCTGTCTGACAAAAAAATGTTCAAGGAACTCCATTGCCCAAGCTATGGACTAAAATAGTTTCGAACATAGACAAGCCTGTGGGACTGTATGGTAGCTTCTTAATTCCTCTCAGGGGAATCCAGCCATTGTTACCTGCACCGATGAGGGGAGACATGGATTTCAAGATGGAGATTATGTGACCTTTTCTGAAATCAAAGGCATGACAGAGCTGAACAGCTGCGGGCCTGTCAAGGTGAAAGTCCTGGGTGAGTTTGCACAGATCACCTACAGGGGTGCCTAACTCTAACCCTAACCCTAACCCCAACCCTTTTCTTTTCTGCATGTTGTCAGTGTGTAATTTGTTGTTTTCCTTTCAGATGACCGTGAAGGCTTCGGTATTTGTGACACTTCAGCTTTCTCTGAATATAAGAGTGGTGGAGTTGCCACAGAGGTCAAGAGAGCAATGAAATGTACTTTTGTAAGTGTTGTTTTAAATAAAATATAGAGAACACTGCCCAAACTTGACAAAATGATGCAGGTTACACACATGCTTAAGAAACTTGTTTCTTTTTGTCAAAGCTGGGCAGAATAGTCACAATACTTCTGGGTCAGATTTATTTGGGCAGACTCAAATGAATAAAGAAAAAAAAACAACAGAGTTTATTTCATTTGGCTGTATGAAACCACATCATGTTACAGTAACGAAGTCTCCCGGTTGTCCACCCTTGGTTTTGACTGTCTTGGGTCTTTGGTCGGTTTGTTTTGCCAGAAACCCCTCAGTGAAGCTCTAGTGAACCCTGATATTGTCTTGACGGATCACGGAAAAGGAGAGAGACACAGAACGCTACATTTAGCTTTCCAGGCCCTGCACTCCTTTGTGAAAACCAATCAAAGACTGCCCAAGGCCAGAGCTCAGGTCAGCCTCTTGAACATTTGCGCCAACATAAACATCGTAAAAATATCAAATTTCAACCATATGCACCATACATGACTGTTAACCTCCAGTGATTAGTTTGAATGGTCACAGAATGTCATTTATACAGTATATGGGAAATGAAAGGATAGCTATGATGATGATGCTCGATAGCTATTAAAAGGCTTTTTCAATCTCTGGTTTCTTCTCAAAGTGACGTTCATTTTACATTTCCTCTCAAACATCATTAAGAATTTTTAAGTGAAACCAATAACACATATTCAGTTGCAGCTAGGTCTAATCATTTTGAATCCAGACAGAGCTTTGTTTTGCATTTATGAGAAGGTTTATTGTGTTATCCTAGATTAGCCTCATACAGCATTGGAGTGCTGATCTGATATGTATTCTCTGCACCTCTGGGCTGGTCTCTGCAGATGGACGCTGAAAAGCTGCTCACCGTGGTTAAGGAGCTGAATGAGGATGGCCAGTTAGAGCAGGTGGACGAGGACCTTGTGCGAAAGCTCTCCTTCACTGCGGGAGGGGACCTGGCCCCTGTTAATGCTTTCATCGGTGGCCTAGCTGCGCAGGAAGTGATGAAGGTACCAGCGCTAGAGCCATTACCCTGCTTGCATGAGATGTCATGCTGTCAAGCTTATTGGTTCCCTTGATTGAAATGGATCAGGCTGATTTATTTAAAAGCTGTGATTTGAATTTCAGCGTTTGCTCTATAAACACAAACTAAAGAGTATCAGGACAATTGAATGGGTCTGGATTCTGAAAAACCAGGTTCTCTAGCACTAATATAAAAGTAAAACACTCGATGCTGTTATCATAGCCAGGGAATGGTATACCTATTTTAAAAGAGTTTTATCTATGTCATTTCATCAAATCATCAGTAATACATGCTGTTTTCCTATGAGGAATAATTACTGCGAATTGGAATAATAGCGTTATTTGTTTTGCATTGTGTTTTTCTGCATCTTTATCATATATACTTTAATTATGGACTTAATTGTAAACATTGTATGCAAGTCCCATGCATGGCAGAAACTTGCAGAAGTGAACTTTTGCAACCATTTTGGTTTTTCTCTAGAATGGAGTTGGTTTTAAGCAAGACTTAATATCATTCTCTAGACCTATCAATTAAAGCAGTGATGAGCACTCCTCCTCCTGATAGTGGATAACTGTGGATCCCTCAACCTGAGACCTGCAAGAGGAGATGCCAGGAATCCAAGAGCTTTTGTCTGCTGAAATGACAGGATTGTCAGTCACCTGGAAATCAGCCTCGTAGCTGCCCTCTCCTGAAACTGAATCACAGTCAGACTATGCTTGTTTTCCCCTCTCTCCAGGCCTGCAGTGGAAAGTTCACCCCACTGCAGCAGTGGCTGTACTTCGATGCTCTGGAGTGCCTGCCTGAGGGGGACGAACAAGCGCAGCTCCTAACCACAGAGGCTTGTGAACCAGTGAGTAAGAGTGTACAGTGCAGTGGTATCATATCTGCTCATAAGCAAAGCACAAGGTCCGTATTACTCTGTAAATAAAGCAAAAACTAGCTGTTTTAACTTAAGTTAATGTCAGAGCTGCCTTAAAATTTTGAATTAATTGATATTAAGACGAAGAGTTGAGGAAATTTTCATCTTAAATTCAGTTGACTTAAAATTCTAAGGCAGCCCGGACAGTAACTATTTTAAATTAAAGCAACAATTTTCTTTACAGTGTATATTTCCTCCCCAGCTGTAAGATTGATGCTCAACTATGGTTGGTTTTAAATGTAATTTTAGTTAATCGAGGATTTTTTAAAATTTAAATCAAAACTTGAGCCCTGTTTCATGAACTAAGATTACTGAGTCAACTGGAAGAGTGCACTCTGTATACTTTCCAAATCTGGAATAAGGACTGATGTTAAAACTGCTGTCCTACCGATTGACTCTATCAGCTGACTGCATGCCAGCTATGTGAAATTCCACCCTGTTTGAAGGGTAAACCATGAGTTTTTATTTGAATCATTAATTTTTAGAATATTTTATTGTTCTGTATTAATGTCCTCCTTATTTGTAGAGAGACTGCCGGTATGATGGACAGATAGCCGTGTTTGGAAAAGCATTCCAAGAGAAACTGGCCACGCAGAAGTACTTCCTGGTGAGTGCATTTCTATACTGTCGCCAGCAGAGGGTAATGTTTCCATTATAATGAACTATCAGGGCCGTGTCTTGATTTTTCTATTGGTGAAAATTAGTTTTGATAATGACACATACAGGAAATGGTTTTGTTTCAGGTGGTATTTCCTGTTGATGTTTGATTCTGGGCATGTAATAACCATACAGTTCTGCTAAGCTCCTGCAAATTCTTCATTCTCTTCATTATTGTTGCTTTATTTTGCTCTTTTTGTAACTCAACTGCATAAACTCACTCTCAGTGATTTTATTATGATTAGTTCAGTTTGTGTTAAAAGGATTGAAGTTTGTAAAATTAATGCAAATTTGCTTTATGTGAAAAGCAAATTTATATGAAAATCTGTTGGCTCATTTATTTAGAGGGTAATTTTATTGCACGTTGAATCACTGACTGCTATCCTCATACATTTTCTCTTATGAGTGAAATAAAGCAAGCTTTCTTGATCACATTTTAAAGCTCTATGAAAAAATGCATTTTTGTTGCTTTTTTTAAACTTGCATTAAAATCAATTTTTAAGGAGAGTTTTTACAGTTTTGACACTATTTGTGGCATAAAATACAACCATTTACTCACCCATATAACTTCCGTGTTACTAGAAGTCCTTTGGAAGATATTTAGATCCAAAGAGAGCCGCGTATATCCATATAATGGCAGTGAACGGGGCACCGAGAGCAGAGCCTCCAATGCCGCATTTGTGTCACGAAACTCATTAGTTTTACCAATATTTTGTTATGATTCACTAGTGTTGTTCCCCTTTTGAGTCTGGGGTTGCCCGTTATCGTCATCCGGCGTCTGTAGCTGGACCTACTAACCTCTGAACTGGACGTTTTCATCTCAGGTGCCGCAAGTAGGCGCAGTACGGCTCATTAGCTCAGCGACGGTCGGCTGCTTTACGTGCTGGTAATACATCATGGTTCGTGTTTGCGTTTTTCCAAGTTCTTGCAACAAAATGACCAGTTGGACAACATTTAGCTTCCATAGGCTACCTTTACGCAATTTGGAATTGCTAAATCTCTGGCTAGTTGTGCTGAAAATAAACCCAAATAGTCAAGTGGAAGCATTGAGGTGTGTGGATCTTTGGGTTTGCAGTGCTCACTTCACTATGGAAGAATTTTTTTCCCCGCAAGGCCACAAAAAGAGGGCCAGAAAGTGCAACAGATGCCAGATGACGATAACAGGCAACCCCAGACTCAAAAGGGGAACAACACTGGAGAATCATAACAAAATATTGATGAAATGAATGAGTTGAGCGACAGATAATGCGGCATTGGAGGCTGCGCTCTCGGTGCACCGTTCACTCCCATTATACGGATATAAGCGGCTCTGTTTTGATCTAAATATTTTCCGAAGGACTTCTAGGGACACAAAGTTTATATGGGTGAGTAAATGATGGTATTTTATGCCACAAATAGTGTCAAAACTGTAAAAACGGTACTTCTCCTTGTAAATGTTCACTTATGGACACAGTAAAACACAGTATACAGTAAAAGTCTCACTTGGCAAAATGCATAATGCCCCTAATCATTCTTGGGTTTGAGTTTTTCTGGAGATGTTTTTATATGTCCCATTCAATTAGTTTATTAAAACTAGTTCCCTCTGTCATTATTTCTGGCTGTCACTTGGTTGTTAGAAATGACCAATGTACAAATTAATACCTTTTATTTCTCTCTGTCACCCTTGTTTAGGTGGGCGCAGGCGCCATTGGTTGCGAACTTTTGAAGAACTTTGCACTGATTGGCCTGGGTGCTGGAGAGGGTGGGCAGATCACTGTGACAGACATGGATTCAATTGAGCGGTCAAATCTGAATAGACAATTTCTATTCAGGCCTCAGGATATCGGAGTAAGAGAATTTAAAAAAATCCTTCATCTGTTTTGATGCAGGAGGTTACTGTGCCTGAGGTCACGAATGTCGAATCTTTGCTGGCTTTGTGTATTTCTTTTGCGGGGAAATATTGTTCTATGTTGCTGTGCAATCATGGCAGAGATAATTAAATAACATTTCTCACATTAGTCTTGCTTTTTTGACCTGCTTAAGTGGAGGGGTCAATGGTCACTAATAATGGACTTGAGATCACCGTTTAATTTTCTTGGCGTTTGACACTGCAGGAAGTGGGGACTATTGCCTTTGTGCGCTCTGTGCCTTCTGAAAATGTACTGCTGACTTACCTGAACGACAGAGATCAGCCAGTCATGACAGTGCCTGCTGGCTATATGAGTTGCATTTGGAAGATTGCCGAAACTGATTCATTTACATCACAAATTCCGTCTGTCTTCCGTACTAGGAGATTCATTCGATTTGTTGCCCACTTGACATTACAACGTGCATGCTTCTGTTGAGCCTTTTTCTGGTTCACTACAATGGGACTCGGCATTGTGGAAAGAAAGCAGAAATAAATAGAAATAGAAAGTTCCAAAGCAATCATTACATTTGTCAAAGAAAGTATTTAAGAGTTCATGGAAAACTTTGCTATATACAACCCCATTTCCAAAAAAGTTTGGATGCTTTTTAAAATGTAAATAAAAACTCAATGCAATTTGCAAATCATTTAAACGGTATAATCAATTGAAAATAGTACAAAGACAAGATGTCAGATGTTAAAACTGAAAAATTGCATTGCTTTTTGAAATATATTTCTCAGTGAATTTGATGCCTTCAGCACATTTCTGAAAAGTTGGGACGGGGACATGTTTACCTCTGTGTTGCATCACCTCTTTTTTTAACTACACACTGTAAGTGTTTGGAAACTGAGGACATTAACTGCGGTAGTTATGAAAGCAAAGTATTTTCCCATTCTTGCTTGATTTAGGATTTCAGCTACTCGGCACTTTGTGGCCTCCGGTGTTGTATTTTTTGTTTCATAATGCACCAAATATTTTCAATGGGTGACAGATCTGGACTTCAGGCAGGTCAGTTTAGCATCCAGACTCTTTTAATATGGAGTCATGTTATTGTAATACATGCAGAGTGTAGTGTTTGGTATTGTCTTGCCGAAATAAGTTAGACCGACCCTGAAAAAGATACCAGTATTTGTTGGTCCAAAACCTGTATATATTGTTCAGCATTAATATTGTCTTTACAGATGTGCAAGTTGCCTATGCCATGTGCACTAATACACCCCCACACTATCATGGATGCTGGCTTTTGTACAGTGTGCTGATAACAAGCTGGATGGTCCCATTCCTCTTTAGCCCGGATATGCAACATCCACCATTTCCATAATTTCACATTTTGATTGGTCAGATCATGGGACTGTTCTTTACTTTGCCTCAGTCGATATTAAATGAGCTCGGCCCAGAGAAAGTGACAGCATCTCTGGATCTTGTTTAAGGTTTTATTTTTATATGGTGGAGTTTGAACTTTCACTTGTGGATGCTGCACCAAACTGTGTTCATCAACAATGGTTTTCAGAAGTGTTCCTGGGACCATGCAGTGATTTTCACCGCAGAATTTTTAATGGAATTCCCCTCGAGGGCCTGAAGATCACGGCCAATCAATATTGGTTTTCGGCCTTGTCCCTTTCATACTGAGATACCCCTGGATTCTCTGAATCTTTTAATGATAATATATATTGTAGATGATGAAATCCCCAAATTCTTTGCATGAGAAACTTTGAGAAATGCATTTTTGATGAGAAACGTTATTCATCAATTAGTATTCAGTCTTTCACAGAGTGGCGAAGCCCTCACCATCTTTACTTTTGAAAGACTCAGTCTCCGTGGGATGCTCTTTTTATACCCAATCATATTGCTGATCTGTTTCCGATTAACCGAATGGGCTGTTAGATGTTCCTCCAGGTGCATTTTTTGGCATCATACAACTTTTCCAGTCTTTTGTTGCCTCCATCCCCAACTATTTTGCAATTGTTGATGGCATCATATTCAATATCAGTAGATATTTTTCAAAATACAACAAAAATTTTCAGTTTCGACATCTACTATGTTGACTTTGCGCCATTTTCATTTAAAAATAGAGTTTAAATGATCTGCGAATCATTGCATTCTGTTTTTAATCACATTTTACACAGCATCCCCCAGATTTTTTGGAAACAGGGATGTACAATATGTTCTGGTTGGTTTATCTTTCTTACATTATACCAGTTAGCAGCTGGTAAATGTGTTCTCTGACTTCCTGTGCTCCTGAATAAATATTTGCATTTGGGCTGCCTTGTCTGCCTTTCCTCTTCTGCCGCCCTCTCTGTGTGTTGCCCACCTCCCCCCGTTTCATCTGTTCAGTGTAATCCCTCCCCGCACTCTTCTTGCTTGTGTTATAACTTTCTCTTGATTCTCCTGATCCTTTTTACTGTCTCCCTTGTTTACTTTATGCCATTTATTCCTTGTCTTGACGGCCTCTCCCTCTTCCTCCAGATGCCGAAATCAGAGGTCGCTGCGAAGGCGACCGTGAGCATGAACCCCTCCATGCGGATCACTGCGCACCAGAATCGGGTGGACCCCGACAGTGAGGAGGTCTACGGGCACCAGTTCTATTCAGATCTGGATGGAGTGGCAGCCGCCCTGGATAATGTGGAAGCGAGTCAGTACCGCTCCACTCTCCGATCCTCACTGCACACCAGGGACAGGCCTCATTTACTGGCTGCTTTTCTCTGCTCTGCCCTTATTATGTAACCTATTATGAGAATACATGGCTGCCCAGTTGGTATTGTGGCAGAATGCCCAGGACTCAACTGGCCAATCAGAAAGCCCAGCTTCGTCAACATTGTATTGAGCTTAATGTGCCCACCAGCAAAAGTATGCTGAAGTATTTTGTGTCAGGGTTTCACTGTCGTGTAGTGGGTGGTGTTGTTGCCTTCAAGCAAGAAAGTTGCGGGTTTGAAGCCACCCTGAGCCTTTTTTCTGTGGCGTTTGCATGTTCTCCCTGTGTTTGGCAGGAAACCAGATTATCCAGAGGAAATGCCATGCATAGTTTGAAAGTCATGCATATTAGGCTAATTCACGACTCTATATTGCCATTTGTATGAGTGAGTTTGCAAATTGAGTGTGATCCCGATGCTGGGTTGGCAGACTTTCTAAGGCGTGTTCAAGGCTCTTGCCAATTGCATGCTGAGATAGGCTCCACCCCCCCCCCCCCCCTTCCTCAGCACTGTCTAGGAATAAGCGGCTTAGATAATCCATGGCCATTCTATGTCAATACAGATCACACCCACCAATTTTTCATGAAGTAAATCTCATAAGATTGTACTTTTTTTTTCTAAAGACTTCCCCTAGTATTTCACATGTATAACCACATATTTAAAACAGCTCATCTATATCTTCAAGAAATTAATAAACTGTAAAACACCAACAATCAATTAATAGATAAATAAATCATAGTTTTATTGGGACATGTCCTTCATGGATTTTTCACAGAGCTGGTAACAGTGCATTGATGGTGTGTTTCGCAGGGGTTTACCTGGATGGGCGTTGTGTCCGGTATCAGAAGCCGATGCTGGAAGGGGGCACTCTTGGCAGCAAGGGCCACACTCTAGTGGTCGTGCCCTTCCTGACTGAGTCATACGGACCAGCGAATTCGGGGTCGGTAAAGGAGATTCCGATTTGCACGCTGAAGAACTTTCCTGACCGCATTGAGCACACACTGCAGGTCAGTCTGTTATTATATAACTATCCCCTCCTCTGCTTTACACCAGTTTTTCAGTTCACACACATACACACACATTTACTGGGTCATATTAAAGGAATAAGTCCTAAGAAGCAGTGGGTTACAGTCATTTTATAACGGCGGAAGGGCGTTCTAAGGCACGACTAAGGCTCCTCCGCCATTATAAAATCACTGTTACCCACTGCTTCAAGGGGCTTATTCCTTCTATAAAACGGTTACCCTACATATAGCCCATTAAATAAACATACAAGAAAAAAAATAAACAATTTATTGGTAATAATGCGACAATAAAATTGAGAACTTCTTCCACCAAGCAAGATAGAGTGGATAGAATGGTTGGCCAGCAACACAATACTATGAAAGCAGGCTAGTTTGAATGTCTCCTTCGGTCTCCTGAAGACCCCATTAAGTAATTTTCGGTTTTTGAGTTTCCTTGTACTCAACTTGCGCCGATCAGCCAAATTATTACAACCAGCAGCAAGAGTAGGGAACGACTGACTTTGGTTCTCCACACTTGCCGGTGTCCAGGAAAATATGTTGAATTGTGCATCAGTTTGCTAGCCAGTTTGTCAACTAGCTTGACCCCGTTAAATAACTTTACGTTCGTTCCGGTTTTCAGGTTTCCTTGTTTTCAACTTGCGCCAATCGGCCAAATCATTACAACCAGCAAGGAGAGTAGGGAACGATTGACTTTTGTCCTCCACACTTGCCGGTGACTAGGATAATATGTTGAATTGTGCATTAGTTTGCTAGCCAGCTTGTCAACTAGCTAGCGTTCTCTACAATGGATGTGGTTACCCTACACATAGCCCATAAAATAAACACACAAGAAAAAGTCAATAATTTATCGCCAATAGGCTACTGAAATAGCGAGCAAGTTAGCAACATAGCTTGCAACGCAAAGGTGATATTGAACTCTGTAATGCAATAGCTAGCTAGGTAGATAGGCGACTGGTTATTGGGTTAAAAGGCTAAACATGGCCGACACTAAAATAGTGAGCTAAAAGCTTTGAAACAAGCGTAACCTAATGAGTCAGTTGAGTGCAGAGAAGTTCGTTGCGCGCAGGGATATTTTGTGCTGCGGCTTGCTACAGTGGGTTATTGTAATTTTATACCGGCATGGAACGCGGCTCAGCCAATCACATTTAAGGATGGGAAGCACCCGTTTTATAATCACATACAGTGTATGTTCACACATTTTGCATGAATAGCTTGTGCAGTTTTAAATGACTGTAACTCTTTCAGTGATCCATAATGTCAACATATGAAAACACTAAACATCTGCAGTTAAACTTAAGGGCATTTACATCCACATCAAGTCAACCAGGTAGGAATTACAGCTTTTTAAAATCAAGTCACAGTACATAATGCGTATGGACCTCGTAGCACACGCACATCCACTCACACAAGCACAATTTTAGATGTATGCTCAAAGATCTTTTTTGGGACGGGAAGCAAGTCAATCTTTGCATTGTATGCGTCTGTAATGCCTTGTGTCTCAGGCAGCGCATATCTATTCATCTGCAGTGTGTCCCATGTTTTACATGTCCCTGCATTTGTCTGCACTAAGGGGTGCGCCAGGTCAATGTGCTGATCTGTCCCTGGGCGCCTAATTTTTCCCAGACTCCCCGGGGGCGCTGTGGGTTGTGGGGTCCTGTCGCGCGGGCAGGAAATGAGGGCCAGCTGTGGCACAGGTGGTATCTGTTAAACTTAGGGCCCGACTGCAGGTCCTCTGAGAATGACACGGCCTTGCAGATACTGCTCTCAAGGCTCAGTCAGTGAAAAGCGAAACCGCGCTCATAACAGCCCATTCAGGGTCTTCAGAAGTATAGGTGCCGTAAGAACGCTTTTGAATTGCCAGCTCAAGGCTCTTCTCAGGAGATGGATGTGTTTTCAGGAAACAATGAAGCATTTAAGCAAACTGTTTTTTAACTTTTGAAAACAATTTTTAAGGGAATAGACATTAAGTTGAACCTGGTTCCTTTGCATCATTGCCTTTGTCTGCAGGGTTGAGACTAGGATCAAGGATGTAATTGCGAATTCATGTGGCATTCACAACCCTTAGTAGACGCAGTTCAGACCTCATCAGGGCAGCTTATTGTATGACAATTAACAACCTGTTTATTTATTAATTTATTTATTTTCTGCTGTGCAAAGAATAGTTTTATTACCTCCAACAATGAAGTTGGGGTGGAGGTTATGTTTTCGCCCCTGTTTGTTTGTTTATTTGTGAACAACATAATTCAAAAAGTAATGCACAGATTTGTCAGAAATTTTGTGGGTGGATTTCTATTGCATCAAGGATGGACCCTATTGGTTTTCACCGCGATCAGTGAAACAATATGGCCGCCACTCCAGTCATCTTGAAATCCTATGGCACGCGATAACTCAACTTTACTCCCACGCATGAAGATTTGGATTGTGCTGCCTTGGCGGAGGTTTGCACTCTACGAGTGTCTCTAGTTGACTAAGGAGTCATTTCAGAATCACATTATTTCCCAGGACCCCTGTGCCTTATACCGTACATTTTGTATCACATATTCACTAAAATATTGAATATAGACCACTGTAATCTTTATAAGTACAGTAAACTGTTTTGACTGCAGTTATGGCACTGAATAAGCCTCCTTCTACTAGAGAGTAGACTGTAAGTAGCCTTTTCAGAAATGAAGTCATTCCTCATTGGAAATCCAGCTGGGCCATTTGCAGTGTTGTATTCCTAACCAGTTCCACATGGCTGAATCATTCAACAGCATTTACGCACTGAAACACATTCCCTTTGTTGTGTTTATATCCCTTTTTTCCTGAGTTAATGAAGGAAGCAGTGCTTCAGGATGTGGAGGTGGGAAGTGGGAATGGCTCGGAGGTTTACAGAGGGCTCAAGGATGTGGTTCCCCATGCTGATGTAATCATTTCTCTTGCTTCAGTGGGCCAGAGACCAGTTTGAGGGACTTTTCAAGCAGCAAGCTGAGAATGTGAACCTGTACCTGGAGTAAGTGTGTTCTGCGAACAGCCCTACACCCTACCACGCTCATACACCCCTGCACCCTACGATTTTTATGCGGTTCTGCACCCTACCACCCTCATACAGCCCTACACACTACCATCCTCATACAGCCCTACAACCTACCAAACTCATACACCCTTGCACCCTATCACCCTCATACAACCCTATACCCAACCACCCTCATACAGCCCTACACCCTGCCGTCCTCATACAGCCCTACACCCTCATATAGCCCTACACCCTACTATTCTCATGCAGCCCTACACCCTGCCACCCTCATACAGCCCTACACCCTACAATTCTCTTACAGCCCTGCACCCTACCAGCCTGCTACAACCCTACATCCTACCACCATCATTCAGCCTCACACCATACCACCCTCATATAACCCTGCACACTACTGTCTTCATATGATTTTATGTTCTACTACACTCTACTGCCATAATACTGCCATACACCCTATCTCTCACACACAGTCCCCTGTCGTTCGATCCTCATCAAATATAATTGCAATTGCAGTACTTTACCATAATAGCAGAGTTAAACTATCTACAGTAAATTGCAATGAAAAAAGCTATCTACTAGTTTTGTGGGCGTTGGTTCTAGATCTCACACTCCCACACTCCCCCTGGACTTATTTATCTTCCTTCAGTCCCTTGTGCAAAACTAATTAAGTCGTCACCGTAACAGAAGGAGGAAGGTAGCACGTAGTTTCTGGTGGCCTACCCAGCTTAGGTAAGATGGACATCTAACTCTCACCCAGTTACCTGAGGCTATGAGTTTCAGGTAATTGTCCCCCACTGGGAGCCTCTTTCATGTGGGGCTCCAGGTTTCATATTCATTAGCACCATGGACTGCAAAGGTTGAGAAGATAGAGGCCAGAGAACTAACTACCACAGCTATGTTTTAAGCCTAGTCCTGCCTCTATGCTAATGCTTATCGAGGAGTGGCATACAAGGAAATAGCTTCCGGGGAACGATATATCGATGACCGGCGCACAGGGAAATGAGTGTGGGTCCTGTATATATCGGTGACTGGCTGAACTACGGTTAATTCTTTTTCCCATAATGACTACATACTGTATGACGCCTAAGTGCATGTAAACGTATAACTTGAATGGTACTATTGTGTTATCTCAGTTTTGCCTCAACAGCGGCTTTAACTCTTCTCCCCATAATGATGACGTATGACTCCCGTGTATTTCAATTGACCTTATCCGGAGCCTCCCCTACGGTCATCGTTTGTAGTCATTATGGGGAAAGGGTGGGCGGTAGTCTGTGGGGAGAAGAGTTAAAGTTCTGTGACTTAACTCACTATGCGGAGTACCTGTGGAAAATAATGTAATTTTTAATTTAATTTGGGCTATTGCCGTTGTGATATGTGTATTGTGCAAATTAGTAAGATTGATTATATTGTTCTTGATAGAGCCTCTCACTAGCCAATGGCCATTTCTGAGTGGTTACCATAGTAACCCCCATGCCATATCCCCACTATGCAAAAAGGACAGTTTAAGCCCTTTTCCTCCTCCATCATCAGCTGACTGGGCAGAATCGTGTCCATATATAGTTCCAGTGTAGACTGGGTTAGATATATGGGATGTAATTGTTTTTGTTGGCTTAATATATCTTCTTGAGATTAAATGTAAGCCCCTTAAAAGGGCTAGAGGGCCCTCAGGGAAGGAAATCTTTTCAATATCACAGAGTTGGGATCAGGGCATATCTATTCAGCGTAGAGTTCGCCTCAGACAGCTGTAGAATCTCTCCCTGAGGGCGACTCGTGCAGGTTCTAACAGCTCTGCCCAATGCCTCCACTCTCTCTAACGCCCTCATTTTCTGCATTCTCATCCATCTGCATTTAACCATTATTGTGGCGAAAATTCCACCCATGTCCACTGGAACACTTGCCTTTTACATGTAATACCATACAGACAACACAAGCATACACAGACAGGTGACAGATTGATGGAAAAATAAAAGTTAACAGATTCAGATAAGTCTTGGGCCTCCACAAATTGCTAGATCAGCTGAACACACCTTGGCATAAAGTCTACAAGTGTAAGACTTTACTGGAGGGATGGAGTTCCTTTCTTTACAGAGTATTCTGTGTTTTCACAGTCCAGTATTTTGTGTTTTGATGATGGCAAGTTCTATTTAATACACTGTTCCAAAATTTCCCATGTGAGTTCAGTTAGTTTGAGATCTAGAGGCTGTGAAGGTGGTGGCCTATGCTTGGGATTCTTTTCATTGTCATAAAATTATTGAGCGACCCCTTATGCCCTGTGGGGCGTGGGCCAATCTCATCCTGAGGAGACCACTCCCATCATGATAGGAGTTCTTCATCACCAGACACAAAAGCGATCACTTTGAATAACTGCATGGATCTGCAATGACCTTCCGGCCTTTAAGGGGACAAGTGCACCAAGACCGTGCCAGGAAAATGAACAGATGCTTCCACCTTTGTTATGTTTGTCCACACATTTATTCGGTTTTTTTCCTTTAATTTGTTGTCCCTGTAAAGATATTTCTGAACTGGACTCCTGCAGCAACTTTCAGTCATTCATTGAGTGGACCTTTCACACTTAAAGGACACCATAGTTCACTTGGGTGATTCATGTCATTCACAGCTTATGCTTGCTAAGAGAAGAGAAACCCTTTGTCTAAAATGCCCTGAATGTGATTGGTTGTCTGTTTGACCTGAAGTTTCATGAATGGCATTGCATGCCCTTCATTCTTAAACAGAGCTTCTGAGATGTTGTCCTCCTCAATGAGGACAGAGAGGTACTTCCTGTGATGGCCACTGTGTCAACCTTAACCCCTCATCCACATTACTACCTCGACCCCACTGATGCGACTGTCCTTCATCATTACTCTTCTTTACGAAGACCCCAGCTCCAACTCCCTCTGGGCACCTTTAGACAGGATGAGTAATGAAGAAGACTAACTTCTAGGATTTTGACAGACTGCTCTAAAATCTGCTCCATATGAAGACAGGAGGGTCCATAATTTGTCTTATCGGGGGGCTGGGAGAAAGCCCGAAATGAGTAGCTAATCTGGTGACCCGAGCCACGACCTCACTTCCTGTTCAACCCGCCCAGTCTAAACGTCTGCTCATACTTTGGCTTTGCTTCGCCCTCCCCCTTTCCAACCACTTGAAAATCGAGCCAGAGTGTTTACATAGCAGTTTCTGAGCGTGCTCAGGATCTGCACGAGTGTATGATACTGTCCAGGGCCCCGCCCTGTCGTCTCTGTAGCAAAGCCCACTTCCTCTTAGTCAGATGCTGGAAGACCTCTGACGGGATTCGGTGACCCCTCTCCTCCGGCGGGACAGCTTGCATTTAAATTATGTAGTTAGCATCATGGTTTTATGCATTATCCTCTTGGCCCGTACGTGAGGGGGGAAAAAAAGGCTAATTTCGCTTTGTTATAGAAGCCCTGAACCTTACAGCGCCCTTTAATCAGTGTTATTTTGCACTGATTGGGAGCTCTGTATGAAAGAATGAACAATCCCTGCTCTCCTGTGTGCAAAAGAGCTTATCAGCTTTTGGCAAAGAGCAAAAGGCTTTTGTTAAGTCTTTCTCAAAGTCATGGTTTCAGGGAAATGTGCATTTAAGTAACAGAAAATGTTAAATGTTAAAAAGAAAGAAGAAAATGTTGGTATGCACGTGGTCTAGTCAACCAGTGCACACCTGGTTGGTTTTGACTGACCTTGGCTCAGCTAACGTCCTCCTATGTCATCAAGTGAACAGCTAATCATCCAGTACAATCCATTAGTCCTTCTTGACGTCACAAGGAGGAAAGGCCACCCAAAATTAAAAAGGAATTGTTTAACTGGTTGGCTGAAGTTGATCAGACCCTCTTGCTTTTGGGTAGTCGCTTCCCATGTGATCTCAAGATGGAACTTATTTTGAAATGGCTGGTAATTGCCAATCGGCTATGCACATGTTGACTTGATAGGGCGCTTTCAAAACTCAACTTGGACATTTTCCAACTCCTTGTCATATGCTCCTACCACACAGCCTTTTGGGGGGTTTGAAAAAGCCAAAAGACACCTTTGAAGTGTCCTCCTAAAAACGTTGTTCGCCAGATGTTCTTGAAGGACACTGTTCAGCCATTACAGCAGTAATGACAATCTCCACTCTGTCCCACAATAAGTTAATGATACTGGAGAATATTAGTGTGTCTACAATGAGTTAAAGGACCAATACAGTCAGAACTGGCTGTAAACTTGCTTGAAGCAGTGACTACATGCTACATTGCTGAAGTAGTAATATGAGTTGAATCTGGATCCGCTGCTGTGTGATTAAAGCTAGAGTTCCAAGATGGAGAGATTCGTGTCAGCTCAAGAATTGGAACTATGTTGTTTCCATTGCACAAAACCAACCATTGCGCACAATTGAAATCGTTGGAAGGTAAACGTGTTAGTTTTAGGGGGGAAAAAATGATAAACCAACCAGCAACGGTTGAGACAATAATAAGATGGGGAAATTGCTTGGGTATAAGAAAAGAGAAAATGGGGGGGGGATTTCACTTTGAGATGGTGCCTCATAACGCAATGAAAACAAAATGGCTCCTGATAAGATTTTCTGAAACCCTCATGCCACAACTCATTCTATCGATGTACTTTAGCTCAGGTTAGCTGTTAACTTTCCTCTCTCTTCCTCAGTGATGAGGGCTTTCTGCGGCGTACCCTGGAGAGAGGGGAGGCCGAAGCTCTGGAAGTCCTCCAAGGCCTGTGCCAAAGCATCGGCGACCAGCGTCCTGGATGCTGGGAGGACTGCGTGGCGTGGGCTCGTCTTAAATGGGAGAGCCTCTACAAAAACAACATCCAACAACTGCTGCATTGCTTCCCCCCTGATCATGTAATGCCAAAATCCTTTGAGCAATATGTTTTTCAATTTGAAATGCCTTGGTGTATTCTGAATTCAGTCTCATGAATGAATATTGCACAGTTTTAGAGGGTGTCTGCGCTAGCGCATGTATCCTGAGAAGAGTACACATTCTGTGGACACTTCTCTCACTGCAGTGATGCATCTGTTGAGCAGGTGTAAATACAATGTTGGAGTGCAGTGAAGGTGGTGCTGGCAGATTCCAGGTGCACAGGTGTCCAGATGAGTTTCTGTTCGATAATGAGGTCCTACATAGGCCATCTCTGCCTGGGTGATTATATGTGCAGTTACACGGAATTCTGTGGAATCCAGGAACACAGTACATGCATTAACATCTCCATATCAGTAAGGAACACAGATAACATTGCTTGAGAATTTGCTAGTTACAGAAATGTATG
Organism: Gymnothorax reevesii; assembly: GCA_029721435.1. NCBI lineage: Eukaryota > Metazoa > Chordata > Actinopteri > Anguilliformes > Muraenidae > Gymnothorax > Gymnothorax reevesii. The sequence continues at coordinate 69,502,832 of CM056585.1, read as the reverse complement.
AAGTATGTTCCTTTCTGCTGACTTGTGCCCTGTGCCATGCGAAGGGGTAAAACTCCATATTGGCCCCGTTTACATGGGTCCAAAAATCTTATTTACAATCAGATTGAAAGGTCAATCAGATTCAAAATGTCTCATATAAACACCTTAGCCAATCTGATTCACCCGGATCCGATTGTATTTCGGATCGGATTGTAAGAGGTAGTCTACGCCTATTGATAATCCGCTCCATGCTCCATGTAAACGACTGCGTGGAGCGGATTGTGTTGATAAAGAGGATTGTTCGGTCCGCGCATGCGCTCCCAGTACGTAAGAGGCTCGTAAGTGAAGTGACGTACGCAGAGTGACGTTATGCGCAGATAAAAAAACACAATACAATCGGATTCAGCTGGGGCCATGTCAACGCGGATTGAACGAGGATCTCTTTACTTAAACTTCATGTATACAAATCAAATCAGATTCACTTATTCCGATCGATTTCAGTCAGATTGAGGAAAACTACCCATGTAAACGAGGCCATTGTCAAGTTTACTGAGTGATTGCAAAGCGATCTTCTGTTTGTTTACAACCATCAGGTGGCACTGTTGTCTATGTTGGCTTACAGTTTTGCATGAGTTGGGGAAAGCACCTTGCTTTGAAATTTAAGACACAAAACTCTCAATTTTAAGTGTAGCATTCCAGAAAATTGCTCTGTTCTGTTGGCAAGCAATCAGCAAGATCGAGGTGCAGTTGTGCTGGAATTCCCACGTTTCTGTACACAGTCCTCCCAAACAGTTTTGCGGCAATTTCGTAACACATCAAAAACACAATACTTGCAATACTTTCTTACTGGGTGCGCAATACTCTCAGTTGTGTGGAATTTAACCTTTTTATCTGAGAGCCAGCTTGAACAGTTGCATTTTATGTTTTTTTTTTTAAATTATATTTATTATTATTTATTATATAATTTACTTATATTATATTTATATTATATAGTTGGCCCAGTGAGACACAAATATTGTCAGACGTGTGTATATCATGTGTATATACTGTCTGATAATGCACAACTGTTAATGGTCTTTCTGATGTGAATATGAAAATGAGTTCGGTTCCCTCTGACTTGATAAATGGGCTCAGACTGTGTCATTAAGCTCCAGTTTAGGATTTCGGCCAAGACAAAGCCACCTCTGAACAGAATAGCATTCCATTCCTTTATTGTAAACCTTCATCATATTTGGGAGAAAAAATAAGGGCTGACATGCCTTGCATTCCTGTCTGCAGATGTGATGCGGACAAACACAAACTCAGCCTTGGATATTGTGCTAATGAAATGCCTGAACAAAAATATGTTTTTTACTTAAAATACAGTTGTGCAAAAGAAAGCACTGCTGTAATATAGGAGAGGTGTTGCAAATTCGGTGCACGTGTCTGCTGCCGGTGTCTCTGTCCAGCTGTACATCGCAGAATCATGTCTGATGTTGGACTTATCCCTGAGGAAACATAATCTGCATTGCTAAAGAAAAAGCACAGGCTCATGCTTGTCTCTCTCTCTCTCTCTCTCTCTCTCTCTCTCTCGTCGATGTTATTCTCTCTCTCTGAAGTTTTTGTCTCTCCTCCCACCCCTCCCCCAATATTGCTGTCTGAACTCCTGTCTGTATAAGTTTCTGGGGAAGTTCACTGTAGCATCAAATGTACACTACTGTAAATGATGCATTGAAAATATCATCTAGTATCCCTTTTAGGATCCGACTCTGAGTGCCGTATTTTTTAATTTTTGAAATAGGTACCTTTTTACTGTGTGACAATTGAATAAGCAATATTTAAATAATCTTATCAAGAAGCGTTTCCAAAATGCCCCTCGCTGAAACTTTTTTTTTGTAACAAACTTTCATGGTTTTAAGTGAATTCAAGTCCTACATTAAAAATCAACACCTTTGCAGGGATTAGAAATTGTGTGATTACTAGTTGATGCTGAGGATGCTAAAAAAGTGTTGCTGAAAACACAATTTGAAATATGGACCCCAGCCTAGACTCTGGAACGAGGACTTTGGCAATTTTGTACAAGCCTTCACACCATCATACTGCTCTATCTGTAAAAGCTACTTACATATATTATGATCGATGAAGTGTGAAATCACAAAACCAAAGTATTAAGCAAGTAGCATTGAGTCACAGTTCTGATAGCACCATTGTTCAAATGACAGCAGCTCTTTCACAATATGAAACTCAAGAGCTTGTTGCGTTTAGGTAAAACATCGTATTTCACACCTAATCCTCCTCAGCATCACTGACTTCCCATCACTGCTTGGCAATTTGCTTGTGACGTCAGGCTACGGCCACTCATCCCGAGCTGCTGAGATCTGATCTGAGATCAGTGTTGTGAAGGAGATCATGGAATCAGGGAGTGGCACCCAATATGACCTCAGTGCTGGAAGGAAAAACACAAGTTCCTTCTGTAATACATAAGACAGGAAGATGCCAAACTTGTTTAAAGCTAGCTACATGAAAGAAGACTTAATAGGTGCTCAAAAATCGTGACAGTCACACCACTGTGCAGGACTCCCTGCTCTTTGTTTAAGGACAAAGGTGTCAGATATTTCAACATCTGCAGCACGTATCCTGGAGTCAAGAGGCCCATGTATGTTGCAGTTGTGCACATTGGTGCAGATATCCAAAACAAGCAAAAATTTCCCACCAGTGATTTAGTGATTATGCAGAGTTAATTTGATCAAGCTAGCTCAATGCATATGTAGTTTTTGAGGTACTCCATGTGCCTAAAACTTCCCAAATGCTGGGGATTTCAGTCACACATGGAAACGATCCTCCTACATGTGAACAGTAAACCCCCTGTGTGACATTTTCTCAAGCTCACTTTAACTGGTTATCAGCTCTATTAGATGGTCATACTGTATGACAAATGCACCTCCAGCTGGAGGGGAGAGGTTGATGATTTTTATCTTGAGCATATTGGATACATTTTGCTATTTTCATTTTAGACCGCAATAATTTAGACAGAGTTATGTTTCATTAATACATTTTGTCTTACACAGGAAAAATACACTTCGGTGCTCTCACAATTAAATGTTTAAATCACTCATCTATCTTTCTCTATGTTAGATGACAAGCTCTGGTCTGCCCTTCTGGTCAGGCCAAAAGAGGTGTCCCCATCCATTGACTTTTGACCCCAACAATGTGAGTATCATGTGATTTAATCTATTAATCAGTTGTTAGCACAGCTTGTCGCAAGGAAAATCACTAGCAGTGCTAAAAAATGCAATTACCTCTGCTTTAACCGTTCACCCTACTCTCGCTGCTTACTGGAACTTTCCCGTGACTATAGAGACATCTCACCAGCTGTATAAGTATGCGCTAGATAAAATCTAACCCCCTCTCCATCTAAACAAAAGGATTCTTTAAGTAATGGCATGTGTTATTGAGGGTAGTTCAGTTTTTGAATGTGAAAGGCTCCTTGGATTGTCCCTTGGCTGCACTGCTCCACCCTCCTGTGTCCTGGCTTTGGCACGCTGACCGACTCCAAGCCTGAGCCTGTCAGTGTCATGTGAGACACCAAATGCTCTGCAGGAACTATATTACCAAGAATGTGGCAGCCTTGCCTACAGTATTCTAGCAGTACGATGTGTTTATTTTGTGCTGCCACTCACTTATGTTTATAGAGAGGTATGTTTGCATATGTGTTGTGATTTGATGAGCGGAATTCAGCCTAAGTCATCCAATGTTTCCGACAGAATCATTGCTTACTCCCGCCATCATACAGCACTGAGGTTATTGTTGTGGGAATAAAGGAAAAAGTATGAAGCCAGTGCTGCATTAAGGTAATGAAAGTCAGTGTGATCTGATATGGAGTACAAAACCTTAAAGGTCGCATTCATAGACAGATTAAACTCTGTTCACGGCTAAATTGAGTTTTTGAGGTGGGTCACATGCGTGTACATTCTGTTGGCTACTTGTCAAGAGAACGCTATAATAAAGGTAAAACTGTGTTACTTCTAAAACCAATCACCAAAAGACTGATTCAAAGGACGAAGCTGGTAGTAGGGTTTAGACTCATATTTTGTCCGTCTATCACAGGACTGCTCATGACATGTACGGGTTCACACAAGGTATGGTGTTTTGCTCTGCACGAATAAAGCAAATTATGAATTACTCTGCTAGAACTGCTCGATGAATCCAGAAAATAACACTGTCCCAAATTATGATCTTATGCATGATCTAATTTTAATTTCGTGTGAACTTTGTGTGCATCTTCCTGGCATAGTCATCATGACCACAATAAGAGAAGCAATATTTTCTGAATTAAACACATATAATTTGGTTGTCATCACAAGAAAACACACCTGGTCTTATTTGGAGGTCCACATTCATATTTTCTCAGTGAAAATGATAGTTGTATACCTAACATGGTGCCCCCAGAGCCTAAGGATTTGGGTGCTGTGTTTAGGTTCAGTTTGTGTAATGTAATTGTTTATATTACTCTGGGTTTAGTTTTGGCTCTTGAGAGAAGGAGGGCAATTCTGTGTTTGTGCTGTGCTTCCTTGTCAAACAGACCACCCATATGGATTACATTGTGGCAGCGGGCAACCTCTTCGCTCAGATCTATGGAATTGAGGGTACGCGAGATCGCTCGGCCATAAAAAAGGCCCTGCAGCGCGTCCAGGTTCCCAGCTTCACCCCGAAATCTGGGGTGAAGATCCATACCACTGACAAGGAAATGGAGGATGACAAGGGAGATGTGGGTGAGTGAAAATTCAGGGTGAAAAAATCAAAGTCCTGTGTTTATTCTGACTCACAGGCCTCCATTTTAGAGAGGTGGCGTGTCTCACTGTGTATTTCATGGCTTCCCTTATGAAAAAATACTATTATCCTATAGTAGATGGATGGTATTTTTGCCACTACAGTGCAGTATTCCTATAGTGATACCATAGTCATTCAAACTACTGCAATGCAGTTGTGTGAACTATAGTAATATCATGGTACTGTTGACTATGGTAATACTATTGTTATAATGTGATGGCTGTAGTAGTACTCTAGTTATACTATGCAAACTATAACAATACTACAGATATGCCAAAAAATACTATAGTATTACCAAGAAATGACTAAAGGATATTTTCATAAGGGTTTGCAGCCAGTAATGATGGACATTCTCACTGTCTGCTCATGTCCTTACCTCCTCCAGACACGGACTTGTTGGAGGGTCTGAAACGAAGGCTTTCCTCACCTCCAGAGCCCAAAGACTCCTTCAGGATGCACCCAGCTGAGTTTGAGAAGGTAACGGCGCGGTCGCTCTCCATGCGTCTAGCATAAATGATGCGACGGAGACGCTCGAGCGGTCAGGTCGCCGTGGCAGCTCGGGGGAGAGCGCCTCATCTTCAGAAGTCCAGTGACCCCTGTCTGTGCTGAGCTCTGCCAGCGGCAGTTCTTCTATCGGCGCACAAGGACGCACTGTGTTGCTCACGTTAAGCCCTCGCATGTTGACGTCACCATGCTGTGCTCCACGTTTGAAAGTGTGTATAGTAAGCTCATTGTAAGACGTGTGACACAGGCCCTATGAAATGCACAAGGGCCCTCCTCACTATACCATCCGTCTTTGTTATGTGGTGCCACTGGGGCTCCAGCTCTTTGAAGTGTGGAGGCCCCTGGCACTTTAAATAATGGCCCTTCAACAGCAGTCAACCAACGCAAAATTCTCTCTTTCTCTCCGTCTCTCTCACTCTCTTCCTCTCTCCGTCATAATCTTTGTCTCTCTTACTCTAAATCAGTTTTCCTCTCTAACTCTCTCTCTCTGTCCCTATCTCTTTCTCTGGATAAAACAGAGGTGGCAAAGGAATGCGTGGTAGTTGTGTTTTTTGGGAGTTGAGGGGGTGAAGTCAGCGGTCGGCGTCTCGGGTGTCTGAGAGGCTGTGAGTCAGGTCCTCTTGACCATACCCCCTACCCATCATACCTGTGTGCGGAGGGATTACGGGGAGTCAAGTTGCCATGTCGGTTACCTGACATATCCGCCGGCCACCTTACGGCTGCAGTCACTGCCGCCGTCTTTGTTATACCGCATGTCTGAGGCGTGACCTCACACATTATGTCATTCAGCGTAGGAAATTTGATTTTTGGAAGCAACGTTGGTACAATTGACTTTATCAGAATTAAAGTGACACAGCCCCGACTGGCCTTTCTGGTCAAGGCTTTGAAGCTTTAATAACTCCTTGAAGCCTTTTGTGTTGGGTTTAAATGAAAATCATCTGTTTCACTGGAGTTTTTTTTTAAATTACCTTTTGAATTTACACATTGAGAAAAAAATGATGTGAACCTTTCAAGGTTAATAGCCTGTGTGAGCAGCCCCCATTCAAATATACAATTACCTCTCTAACAATGTACCGAGGGAGTGCATACAGAGTTCTTTCCTCAGGAGATTAAAGTTGTGGCAGTTTGTCAGGTACAGTGAGATTATTAATGCCACTTTACACACATCTGTAATTCCTTTAATTCAAACTGTTCCTGTAGGATGATGCCACCAATTTCCACATGGACTTCATTGTTGCAGCATCAAACCTGAGGGCTGAGAACTATGACATTACCCCTGCTGACTGGCACAAGGTGGGACTCTTTACCTCGGTGGCGTCAAGTTTGGCTTTTCATGCGCATGAAGTGTTTTAACCAACTGCTGGGAAGCAGTTATACAATGCATGTATATGTGTGTGTGTGTGTGTGTGTGTATATGTGTGTTCTTGTACATGCTACAAAGGGAGAACCAGAATTTACATTTTTTTCCTACAGAATGGGGACATTTTCAACTGTCCTCCCAACCACAAAGGCAAATTTTGACTTATTATTTAAGCACAGGGGTAGGGTTAGAATTAGGGATTGGTTAAGGTCAGGGTAAGGGTTTGGGTCAAGCACATGTTGCTTATTGTTAAGACTAGGGAAAGGCTGTAGAGACACACAAAGAATGAATGGAAGTCAAAGTAATGTCCTCACAAAGATAGAAGTACAAGGATTTTTGTGTGTGTGTGTGTGTGCGCGCACATGTGTGTTTGCGCCCTGTTGTGGATTGCTCCTGTATGGAGGAGGAAAAGCTTTGAATTTTGCGGCCTGTTGGCGCAAGTAAAATAAACTCTCTAAAATAAACACTTGAGCCTGATATTTGAGGAGCTTTGCAGAATAAGGTCAGTGTGGCCCAAAAACTTTTCACATTCTCTCTATTATAGACGGTCGTATGCTGTCTACTGGCTGCCACCGCCTGCTTCATCCCTCAGGCGATGTTTTCTAAACCTGCACACACCTGCCCCGCAGGGCCCTGACCTTTATATAAAAGCAGAACTAATCACGGTACTTTAGCTGTTGTGTTGGCTTGTTACCCGAGCCAGGTTTACTGCAGGGGGAGGAGAAGTTCTACTCTGGTGAGAAGAATAAAGAAGCCATTTTGAATCTATCATGGGGGTGCTTATAGATGTGGAGATGTGGACAGATGATAGGAAGGTGTGAGAGCGAGAGGTCGCTGGAATTACAGAGATTTGCTCACTCTTGCATAGACTAAATAGGGGTAGAAAGGTTCTGAAGGGTGATGAGCTCCTGCAGGGGTGATTCTGGTGTGTTGTGTTTGCGTTTCTACTTTATAGGAGACAGAAAAGTACAGAAAGTACAGAATTGGGCTGCCCTTGTCAGCAGGACGTAACCCCATGAAACCTACATCCCTGTATATGGGTACATCAGATGCAGCTGCTGTAGTTAAATCTGTGGGACTTCAGGCCTATTCTGAATCCTTGTGGAATTCCCAAGCTTTCCGGCGATCTTAAATATGTCCGGCTGAATTACAGGAGATGTGTATAAAATGGTGTACGATATCTAGATATTTTACATTAATGTAATGCTGTGGCCATAAAACAGCTTGGCATCCTGGGTTTGAATATTTCTCTCAGTGTAGATATGATGCAGCTTCAGTGAGGTGCTGCGACCGGCAGATGCGGAATATGCTTGTTGTGTTCCAGGGTCCTGGCTTTTGGCCAGGACAATGTTTTTTATGGTTTTAACAGTTTCATGTGCCAGGTTCCATAGCTCAGTCATAATTCATATCACAGTTTTAACAGTTTCTTGTATCAGGATCAAGCATTTCATTATTCATGTTTATTGTTTATGTTTTTACTTTTCCGTGTTTTGTGTTTTGCCAGGTCTGCTCAGCCACTCCACTGCTTGTCTGCGTTCCACCCTGTGCCTTCGTTGTTGCACATTTCAGAGCTCTGGTTGGCTTTGGTATTTCCCCCTTCCTTCTGTGCTGTGCTGGATTCGGGGCTGTCTAAGCTTAATTGGCAATTAACTGTTTTTAAGTTACTAACATTCACTGTGTGGTGTAATTCTTAGATGGGCACATTACTAATCCTACTAATTTAGACAGGGAGTTTATTGTCATGATTCCTGCTTTGCTATTTCAAGTCTTGCTGTGCTTTTCTGTTCTAAACATTCATGCTTCCTTCAATCTGCATACTTCATTGGTACTTAAGCTGAGCACGTTCATTCTCCTAATGAGCAAGTCATGTCAACCTATCTCTGTCCACGTCTCATGATCTTGCCATGCCTCTAGTTCTCCTTCTCCAGGTGTTGCCCCTAATGTGTCCTGATTTCTTAGCCTTTATCTGGATGCGGTGGAAGTTGGCTGGCAGACAGTGTCTCAAGTTTTTTGTCCAGTCTCATGTCCTAGGTTCATGCCTATGCTTTCCATGGTCACTATTCTTGCCTGTTTGTATATAGCAGTGTTTTCGTTTTCCGAGCCAAGGCTTGTCATTTACATCCTTAGTCTATTTATTCATTTTTTGTTCACGGTTATCTGCCTGGAGTTTCCAGTGGCTTTTGTTTTTGTCGTTTTTTGCTCTTTTGTTCTTAGCTCTGTGAAGCTCTCCTTAGTTGAATTTTTTCAACTCTTTGGGCCAAGTTTTTTGTTAGCCCTCGTGCCTGTTTTTCTTTCTTTCTTTTAATAAACTCCCTGTTCCCCCATCTTGCGTTTGGAGTCAACCTGATCTCACATCAGTGCTGCCACATTCTCCTACAATATGAAAAAAATGCTTTTTCTAACTTTGAACCTACTTAAGGGAAAACTTAAGTATATATTTTGAGTTTAAGGAGTTAAGGGGGAGTAAATCTGTGTGTGTGTGTGTGTGTGTGTGTGTGTGTGTGTGTGTGTGTGTGTGTGTGTGTGTGTGTGTGTGTGTTCATCTCAGTGCGGGTATGCTAGAGTGCATCAACTCACCTGCATTATTCATGGGGTAAGAAGAAACTGGTGAGCTTAGTTGGACTGAAAGGCCTGTTCTTGCCATTCATGTTATGTTAATATTAAATCAAACTAAAATGACTTAATTGTGTATACCTGTTTCCTGGGATTGGAATGGTGAAATATGCTTCAGTCCAAGTATTGTTAGATTCCCGTAGCGTCGTTCAGGCTTGTGGTTTGCGACTGTAATGTGATCACGTTATGATTCATCCCTCTGCAAATTAAATCTCTCACTACGATTCTCCCATTCTCTCACTTCTGTCCTCTTCTTCTTGCGATCTTCTCAACCTGACATCACTCCCTTCCTCCTCGCTGCCTCACCCACTTTCTCCTTTCCTTCGATTCCATCCTCTCCTTCACCAGAGCAAGCTGATTGCCGGCCGGATCATCCCGGCCATCGCTACGACAACGGCAGCGGTGTCTGGTCTCATGTGCCTGGAGCTGTACAAGGTGGTCCAGGGCCACAGAAACATGGAGTCCTTCCGTTCAGGCTTCATCAACATGGCCACGCAGCACTATGTCATGTCGCAGCCCTTCAGAGCCCCTACATACTGCGTGAGTAACATACTTGTGTCGAGGGAATGATGAACTTTAGTTGCTTATCGATTAAAGCACACCTCAGTTGTTGGCATGCAGTTGAGCACTGGAAACCAGTCACTCGTACACATTTTTACATTTATCTTCTCGGACGATGCTCTTTTTTCATTTCCTTACGGCTCTGCTGTCCAAAACTGTGTGGTGAGTTTGTTTGATTATTTCATTTGTGTGTGCTCGGTGTGAGTTTTTGGGTGTAGAAGCCCTTTTTTATAGGAGTTGTTCTCCGCTGTGTCCTACGTTACTATCACCGCACAGGCACAGTGTATTCCAAGACTCCAAAGTCAGATCCATCGATGTAAGTCATACAATTTGAGATGATGTATTTGGCATATCTAAGGTGGCAGGTTTCAGAAATGTTTGTAGGTGGATGCAGCAAATTTCCAAAATCTGAATTTACTTACAGAATTACTTTGGAACTTCCAGAGCCATTTAGACTTCTTAGAACTTATAATTAGAATTATGTTGAATCATGCCACTAATTATTTATTTGGACCAGTAAAACTTAGTTTATTCATTTTAATACCCTGCTTTCAATTATTTTAAGTGTTTAATCATTTATGATCAAGTTAACAGAGAACATTTCTATTTTCGTTGGGAGAGAAATATATTAATCCAATGTTTTGAGCCTAAAATCTGCTGTCTAATTTACCATTTCTACCATGTTAAAAGTATTGTAGTGTAAGATGCTGCATTGACAGAGGTTTCCCTGGGTGGCTGATGTGAGGGGTGCTAACAGCTGCCTGAATCAGGTCTTTTTTCCTGCACATCACTCCCCTGTGCAGTCTGTTAGTGTTTGTGCAGGGAAACTGCATGAAAAGGCTGCAATTCCCACGTACAGCATGGATGACAATGCCTACAAATCAAAGCGGAGTTTCTATTCTAAACTCAATTTCCCATTGTCTTTAAATTCAATGGGCTGAGAGGCGCAGATATGAAGCAAAAATTGTGTTACTGTGTAAATAGGTACATAAGGACAACACTGTGTGGGTGCCTGGTAAGGCCCTCTCAGCTGAATGACATTGTAGCGCTGGCTTGCCGATGGCATGCGCTCCTACTGTGGGCTGAAGCAGTCTCGATAGCTGAGCATATAGCCTGTACGGTGATATACTTTATGACCCCAGACCTGCTGACAGAGGAAAGTAAGAACAGGCCGAGAGAGAGCGGGCAGTACATTTCACACTGATCCTCTTGTCATCATCTTTGTCTCTGCCACGAGCCCCAGAATGGGCCCCGTCGTCTCCCCTCACCACATGCTCCCCTCCTGGGGCCCTAATCTAAAGCACGTCCCTGGAGGTGTCTGTGCTAAACCTGGAGGTACATCTAAGGAGGATACTGATGTTGGCCCCCGTTTGAATTTCAACGGTTCGAACTTGTGTACTCTAATGAAGGCCAGACAACAGGGCAGAAACTTCAATGTTTTAACCCTTTAGAGCGCGATAGGCAATTATAGTTGCCCAGTGATGTAAGATATCAAAATCATGTACTGTTGAAATCTATCATGTGGCAACTTGTTTAAAAGAGCTCCCACAGGGGAGCTCAGGATGATTACATTTTTAATTCCTTGAAAATGTATTCCGCACTTGAAGTGTTAAAATATTTCACTGAAGTTTTAATAAAGCTGTAACATTGCAGACTGAGAGTAAGAGTTACACCTTTTCCAAGCTGAGCCTCAGTTATGATACAGCTGGGGCAGGGCGAGAGTTGGCCAAGTGCGGACGTTTCTTTGGGGGGGAGCAGACCTTGTCTTTAGAAGTGTTTTGACTCTGACATTTGAGAAGAGAGAATCAAAATGGCGCTACGTGATTTCTCTTGGATACTGCTTGCTTCAACTTTTCCATGCAAGTTGGAAGAATGCCTTATTCCATGCGTTTTTGCCAGGAAAATGACAGAGATTAGGAAGTTCTGCCCTATGGATCATGTATTATGAATTACAGCAATTAGATCATTTATTTTCACTGATTTTGTGCATGGCTTTTCTATTTTATGTTGAAATCAGTGGCCAATCCCCATGTAGCCAAGGCAGTGCAGCCCTTCTTATTGAGTCGAGAAAGAGAGAGAGAGAAAAAAAGAGGGGGAGAGAGAGAATTGGAAAATTGACTCTCTATAGCAGTCTTATATGAATGTTTATAGTGTATAAACACAGCTAAAAAAACGGAGAAAGATTCCCGAATTAAATTGTGATAACACCCATATTTCCTCATTTTACGGACAGGAAAGAGATGGATGACAGCAGACTAGGTTCTGTCAAAGTCCCAGGTTATTGCGACCGTAAATTCAGCAGTAATCACCTTGTAAACTAAGCCATATTGTTTCACTGGTCTTCTCGTTGATTAGCGTCCTGGGAAGAAGGCACCGTACCTCATGACCTTTCATAACTGCACTCTTTTTGTACCGCTGAGTGTGTGTGGGGCCCAGACGAGGGAAGGGCAGGCTGGGGTGACAAGGGTCTCCCCGGGTGACTGGTCTGGTCGGCATTACCTCATTAACCGCTGCCCTCAAACTGCCTTTGCAACATGCTAACGCTGAGGAGTTGTGCTTGTATAGTTCTGCTTTTCACACAGTGCATAACAGACACGGGCTGATGGAAGCTGGAATTGAATGATGGACCATTGATTCGTTCACTTCAAAGGTGCGCCGTTTTTCGATGTTAGCTTGAGGCTACCGCTCTTCGCTACAAAGACCTGAGATCTTGCCAGTATCGCTGTGGGCTGGAGTTTGTGTGGGTGGGTGTAGCGTTTCCAGATCCCTACCTGACAGCAAAGCCCATCGGATTACCTGATCTGCCCAGTGCTAGCTGAGTAATGACCTCACTGAGTCAGCCTGTATTCTCATTTTAGTGTTTTCCAATGCTCCGAGCACTCCTACAGCACTTAATCGAGATACAGACATGATCTCATTCCCAGAATGTGAGAATTTGATGCTATTTTTCTGATGAGTGATTTCAGATAAGTCGATGGGCCAGAGATGGGCTAGTGACTTGTAATTAGCATGAGTAGTTTTTAAGCGATGACCTCTTCAATTCTACTTGTACTTAGTTATGTGTGAGGAGCGCGACATATGAAGAGAGCAGATGTCCATTATTGGTGTCAGATGTGGAGGCTTATGGGAGAAGCAGTCCATATGGAGAGACGCCTGTCTCTCGTTCCCCTGGGGAGTTAATAGGGTGTACTGCTTACCTGAGGTGAGGGCTGAGTACAAGCTGCCTGAAAATCTGGCGAACTGACATGAATGGGAATAACAGGAGGTGTGGTTGAGGGATTTGCAGCTGGTATACTTCACCTGTAATCAGCATGTGATGTTATGGGTTCGAAAAATTAGAAACACATTCAGTTGTTTGGTTATTAGTGGCACATTTCATTATTTGCTGCGTTTCATGATGGGGTGTAAAGTACAGGGCAATCATGTGCTGTAGCCTGTCTGCTGTGGAGACTTGTGCATATGTTGCGTATGAATGACATATTCACACGTATGTGTCTCTTTCGTGAATGTGAAAGATGTCTATAGAGGAGTAATACTAGGGTGCTTTAGTGATAGGCTGCAGTCATATTATTCATGTAGCTTTAGCGGCTATAATTGGCATTTATTTGCCGCATTTAATATGGAAAAACCTCTGCCTGGCAGTTTACTTACAGAGGAATTAAAACACCCTGGCTGGAAGTAGGGCTCACTGAAAAGTTGATAGATTAGTTGGCCTTGTGCCACTTGTAGCATTGACTTAAAACGGAGCAGACTGAATTTCCTTGCGGATTACGAGAGACGTTATTGGTGAGCTTTTGAAGCGTCTGTGTGCTGCAGCTGTTTAATCTCTTGAAAACTCGATATTTAATATGAAAGAAAGGCTCACTTCAGATGGGACCAGCGTTCTGAAAGTGTTCCTGGTGAGATGTTGATCTATGGTCTTTCCGCCCTGTTGTTTTAAGGAATGGCGCAGTGAATGCATCTTAGTTTTCAGCTGAGTGACTCTGAGCTTTTAGTGCCTTTTCTGTGAAATTCTTAGAGCGACGGGGGAAACTTAATGAGCTAAAAACACTGTCAGCCCAGGCCTAAATAAACACTAATAAGGTTCTTGGGTTACAGGCAGGCGACCGGGCTAGGGCTGGGTGTTTTTAAGTGTTGGTGGCGTCTGTTCGCAGGGCCACCGGCCCCAGGGTTACAGCCACTGAAGGATTATGCCCTTGTATTAAATGATAGCGGGGGCTCACTGTGCGGAGTCATGGAAGCAGTGTGGCTGGGTGAATATCACTCCTACATCTCTCCTCTTCAGTGTAGAAACCATTAGTGGCCCACGCTCAGACATAACAGTTAAAACCACAACTAATCTGTGCTTCTTTAGCTGGAGTCGCTATTCAATAGAGTCCTGAATCACCATTCAACAGATTTGCACGTTGCATATATGATTCATTTTCAGAAAATGTTTCTTTGGCAAACTCATTCCTTCTGGAGTTTCCACTTTTCTTTTTAACATAGTTGAAGAACAGCGACAATCCTCCTAACATGTTTTTTTGTTGCGGGATCTGTGCATCCCGAATGTCTTAATTGTTCAGAAGTTGAGAATTCTATGTTACCGACCTGCAAGTACAGGAGATGTAAGGTGGAACAGGAAGGAAGTCACTCGTTGGCTGACAGCAGGGATGATGTGGAAGGGGCCGCTGAATCAGCTTCAGCTGTGAATGTTTGCATGAGCAACTCGCCTCCTGTGAGTCTGCAGTTACTGGTGTCATACTGATTCACCGAATCCTGTATCCCTCTGGCTTCCTCTGTGGAGTCCAGCTTCCTTGTAAGGCTAACCATCTCCGAGGAGGTGAGAGAGTCACTCTCCCACACTGGTGTCTGTCCACTTGGCTAACTGCAGTGTGAGGAGGGGGTGTCATTTTCCTCCGTGACGTCGCCATGGATCTTCGTGTACCCACACGTGCACGAGGCTGAGAACTTGGAAAATGAGGCTGTCCGTCACACAGATTTTATGCTGTTGCTGTGATTATTGGGGCTTGGTTGATACTTAAAAGGGGTTACTGTCTACGTCTCCCACAGTGCTATTCCGTCCTCCCCTGAAATCTGTATACACAGACAACAGCCATTACTCAGGCAGAAAACTTTTTTTCAGATGTTGAACAAATTTACAAATTACATTAGCGTGCTCAACAAAGAAAGGCTGTACACTGTAGTACTGCATACGTATGTGTTACATGTTTATATATCGCATTTTGCTGAAAGCAAAGAATTTAAAATTGTATTCTGTTCACACATTCAAAGTAAACTGTAATGCATATTACTTATTTCAAACACCAATATTTCATTAATTTGCATTAATGTGAAAATTCAAAATATATTGGCCAAAATGGCCACTGTCAATTTGTTTGACTGCTATATCGGTATTGCATTTTTGGAGGAAAGGTGAGTGATAGTTTAAATAATGCCAGCTTTGGGTCAGTGCATTACTGTACTCTGGAGACACGTGGGTGGAGATGAGGTCTGTGGTGTTGTGTGAGTGCACGGGGTCCCTGGAGTTGAATTTGGGTAAGGTGACTATTGCAGGTTGTCAGTAAAGCCAAGTCACAAAGTTTTTCTCCATAGCAACTTTCTGACTGTTAACAGTTTGACCCCCTTAAACAAGGAAGTACAGGAAATTCAGTAAATTCCCATGATGCTTTGTCTCTGGTCTGGGTGACGATATAAGTCCAGCTCATAGTGTTGCAACTTTACTCCCTGGAACTACTTTTGTAGTATACCTTTCGATGTTTGTTGATGCATTTGATGCTGAGTGGGCTTTCTTTATGGCTGTTTCCTCCAATAGGATTTGCGTGCTTCCCCGGAGATCCCCTTAAAGTACGAACAACCAAAGTTAAAATGTATGCGGCTGTGAGATATATTGGAGTATTTCAAGATCTGCGCATTTTACTGGTTTGTCATAAAATAGATTATTTAAGTTACTTAACAAATTGCTACTTTCATCATGTTTAAGCAAATGGCCAAAAATTTTTGTTTAGTCCCAGTCCTTTTGCATTTTGAAAATGTTAAGGCACTATTTTACCCTCACAGTAGCATGAAGGATGTTCATACTTCAAGTTTAAGACCATTTAACTGTGACTTGTGTTAATCTCTTTTTGAATTAAGAAAGAGTTTGATTTCAGGTTTCATAAAGGACCGAAGCTCATGTAAAGTTGTGTTTGAAAATGTGATCACTGACTGCAGAAAGGCTGTTGCTGGCTCATGCAGCTCGGTCTGTAGGCAGATTGAGTTTCTCTGGTTCATAGCGATTCCTTGATTGTGGAGGGATGTTTTACACTAAATTAAATGTGCAGATGTCCTCGGAGGTCTATGTGGAATATAGCATTACTGTGATGCACCTGGAATGTGGATCAATGAAAGTTCTGAGTGGAGGGGGAAAACATGGGCACCTAATTATGCTCAGGGGTGTTGTCCTATGAAACGGAATCCACCGTCCTGAAACCAGAGACTGGCGCAGTGAGAGTTGCAGTCCAGAGGGACGCCCGGCCACAGGCCTTCTGGCTTGCAAATTCTGGAAGACGGGCCTGAGATCTGGAAGTTCAATGTTCTCTGCCCTCGATCCGATGGATGTCAGCCTCCTTCGTCCACCCCACTCCCGGGTCCTAATTGAATTTGCCGCGATGGAGCGCGCTCCGAGGCAGACTAGAGCTGCGGCTGAAGGCCGGCTCTCACAGTGCGCCTTTTGTTGGATTTTGGCAGAAGTGACGGCCCATTTCCTGCCTTTTGCAGGAAGTGGCATATTGGAAGCAGATTTCCCAGCGAGCCCCTCTGATCTCGCCCAGTTTCTAATCACTTGCAGCTTCGGCTCGGCGAAGAGGAGGAGGGGAGCCTTTGAAACTCATCTGCCCCTGCTTTTTCTCTCTCCCATTTTGCTTTTCGTTGTTTTTCTTCGAGTAGATTTTCTCGCATTCCTCTGTGCGCCCCCGTGTCATTGCACTGTGGAGGTCACTGTAGGTTCTGTCAATGGAGCAACCCAAACTGGGGGCAGAGAGTCACAGCAGTGTGTCAATAGAAACAACGAGAGCAATTTATGGCATGTTATCACAACCTTTTTATATATTATTTTCGGGAGGCTCAGAGGAAATTTGCCACTCTCTGCTGCATGTAAAGCTGTCAGGAGAAAAACTATCTGACCCTTGCATCAACCTAAACATAGTGTCACCCTGTGCAGACAGAAATAATGGCAGGCCGACACTGTATGTGAAACAAGAAAGCTTTTTACAAGAAATTCTGTGTTAGTCTTATAACTGCTAATGCTTGCTATGAAGGTCGTATGACATGGCCTTGCACTTGTAAAGGTTTTGGGAGTTTACATTAATTGTATATGAGGCCCTGTTGAGCATCTTTCTGATTATTTAACTGAGGCTGTTTGAGCAATGTTATTTTGTTTCTGGATAACTCTGACACTTTCTTAGGCCATTAAGCACAAACATATAAACATGTCATTGCATAGTCACCTTCCTGTTGCGCTCTATGGTCTCTTTAAAGATAAACATAGAGGCAAAGTTATTCTTACAGCCATAATGTCATGTAAGCTATAGTTTACAATCGGTCATTGGATTTTGGTTTCCTTCATTGGTGCCTTTTTCTCCCTTCACTCTTTGGAGTGTTGATTATGGAGAAAAACAGATTAACAGACCTCTATTACCTCTTGGTAATTTGTACATTTTCAGGAAAATGTAAATGCTTGTATATTTTAATATATTAAAAAGTCAAAATGAAAATATGAATGTGTTTTGATTTTTTGCTTAAAATATACTTCAGTATGTTTAATTTCAGGTTTTTACATTTTACTTTTGTTGATGAACACGATTAAACCATATTCCGGAACAGACCCTAATTGACATGAAATATCAATGACCACTATCTCCCGTTGGGAAGTCAGGTGACCAGCAGCATTGCCTTAGATAAAAGCTTTGTGACCGCACTTCAGACATTTTTTGCTGAGACTGGTTCAGATATGGGTGGATTTAATTTAAGGTGATTCTTAGAGGTGTAGATCTGCAGTTATTAGCAATTATGCTACATAGTGTTCACCTTTCCATGTAGCAGAGCTTTGACTTACAACAACAGTTCTCTTTACTGTTGCCGTTTTTTTTTTTATTATTATTTTGGTAAATGTCGCGGTCATAATTTTTGCCATGATTCCCCTTGTTACTTTAAATGATTGTAAGTATCATTGTCAAGCTTTGTAGACTTACCTAGGAGAGGTTTGCTAGTTATATCTCTCAAGCAGATGCATGCTGCAAATTTGTATTTAAGTCAATTGGAATCATATGTGTAAATGCTTCTTGTAATTGTGGCTTAGAGCCCTCAATTTTAAATCTATTTTTCAGGTTTGCTCCAGATATTTTGTCCAGCCCTATATGTGGTCATCTGGTAGATGCATATTTATGATGGGTCCCGGATGGTCACCTCCTCCATTTGTTTAGTCTGTTTTTAAAGTTTACTTGGTATTTGGATGACATTGTGCACAAAAGAATGAAGGTAGTGGGCAATACCATCGCATGATGTTGACCACAGACGATAACAGCCTAAACAGAGGAGGCTTTATCATGGCCCAGGTTCAGGATTTATATGGTAGGCATGCTGCCTTCTTTGTTGGTTCAGAAGACTGGATTACTGTGCTGATAACCTGCGGGTCACAGGGAGCATGCTGGGAATTAGCTCTTGAACTGTAACTGCGTGTAGCAGGAGTTCCTCTTCATCTGCTGTAATCTTTGCTTGAAGAGTTTAGCACCATTGTACACATATGCATTTTACTCTGATGAACTGAACGAATTGTCCCGTCTATTTCAGTGAAGAATGGTTTATAGAGCTGGGTGGGCTGAGGTGTGCAGTCTTATCATGGGAAAGACACACTGGAGAGCAAGCTGTGGCAAGAGGTTCCCATATTTCCTCTGAAGCGGCTCTGTGATTAGCTGGGTGTGTTGGGCTCATTTCCCCATGGTTAAGGATCCCTCATGGGTAATTGTATGATGCTCATATATGAATCCCGCAATGCCACGGCCTCGTGGGGAAGAAAGCCTTCACGACCTCCAGCCAAAACAAACTCCCAGTGATACTGGGGCTTTCCCAGGGCTGGGAGAATTTCTGCAGTCTCAGTGCAGTCTCCCTCAGTATGTGAGTGCGGTCGTGAAGCAAAACTATCATTTGCTGTCGGCTCAATCCAGTAAACCGATGATATGTGCAAAAATTTACACTATAGGCATGTTTAAGTCTGTAACAGCAGGTATTTTGGTCTGTCTTAATGAAAATAACCATAGGTGTTTTCCTATATTTGTATAGTAAAATGAATATTCACTCAAGTAGCGCAGGCATTATTTCTGATAAAACGTGACTGGAGGTAAAAAATGTGAGTTTAGTGAGAGACCTCATACATGGTGCAGTTTATCAAAATCTCAAAACACGTCTCAACAAAACTGAAATCCTTGTTTTAACCTGGCAAAAAAAAAAAAAAAATCAATTTGGCAATAAATGTTTTTTGAAAAAAAATTTTTATTTCAGTTCCTTAGATTTATGTTCTGCTTTACGAAATCAGCCCGCGATAGTTCAACATAACATCGCAGCTCACGCTCTCTGTTTAAACACTGCTGTTCACTGTTTGTTGGTGAGTTTTTTTAGTGTTAACCTCTGTGCTGAAATAGCATTGTCATTTTTCCCACTAGCGTGGCAGTTCTTGTGGGATATTTTTTCTTCTCTGTGGGCTGTTTGTATTGGCAGCTGATCTTCAGCCACTGGTCTCCTATTGTGTACATGTGGGTCTAGAGTCATGCACTTCTGAAGGTCCTGGAGGGGGCTGTTATTATTGCCTCCGTACCACCTCCTGTCAGCTGTCAGTCCAATTATTGGAGATGCTGACCCTACCCCTTCTTCCTTAGTCACCAGGTGAATTAGTTTTAACACTTCAGTAATTATAGAGTGGAAATCTGTGGCAGAAATGGTACTGAAAGCTGAATGAGGTTGTGTCGGGGGGGGGGATGGGGCTGTGTGATAACTTCTCCAGCGCTGTACAATAGGCTGCCACCGAAGGGTCCCGCTGCGAACACGATACGGGCCCTTGATCCCTGAGCTACAGAGAGATGCCGCTTGTAGCTGCATTGTGGAAAATGTAATTTAAGATGCTGCACGAATAGCCCGCTGTGCCCAGGGAGTCTGTAAGGGCCACAATGGGCTTGTGGCTTCTGTTGTTGTTTTTTGCTCCTCAGGTTTTCTCAGAAAAAACATCTGCACGATTTGCTGCAGATGGGCATAGCATTTGTTCAGTCCCAGTGGCTACCAGTTGCATCTGCTGCTGCGTTATGGCAGAATACTTTAATATTTTTCCAATGCGTTTATTCCAATATACAGTGCTTTGCCATGTGACCACTTACTCCAGTTTGATTAATACTGAGCTGTTTTATTTTGCTGTGCTCTATGCCAGTAAGTGTCACTCTGGCTCACTTCAAAGCCTTTGTACTTCCCCTATTGCAGTAAGCCAGCTCACCTGAGCAGGTGTTTTCAACCAAGCGGGAATCGCTTAGCAACCAAGCAGGTGATATGGGTCAGAAAAAAAAAAAACAAGCAGATGTGAGAAGCACTTTGATTAAACCCCTTGGGAGGACTCTTTCATTAAAGATGTGAAAAGGACAGATGTCTTACTTATGTATTTTTTTATCTTTAATTTGCCTATTTATACGTATGTCTGTTCATTAAAAAACTACCACTGATGCTATTTTCTCTGTGAATCAGAGTCTGTGAAACATTCATATTTACAGTATGTTAGTTTGACCGGTGAATTTTAATTTGTTTCCAGTTAACTGCAAAGTGTTTGCTAATTTCATGATTCCTGCTGTGTTTTTTGTTATCGAAATTTCTGCTAAACATAATTTTATTGGTTGAGATTGGAGGCAATATGTGAGTAGGTATTTCGTTTCAGGATTGTGTTCCAATTCTCAAGTCATATGAAAATGTAACTTGCTTTTCTTGATGTGTGATTTTGTTCTGTACAGCAGTTTCAAGGACACAAACGTGAGAGAGCCTAGAATCCTTAGAGTAACAGGGAAAGACTGGCTCAGGAAAAGCTAATGAAAATTAACAGCTCTATTTAATTGGTTAAAATTGATTCAGTGTTTGTGGACAGTATATGCTTCTCAACAAACAGAATTCAGCATTTTTGCTTTAGGAACACAGTCCTTACAGTTTCAGTGTTTTTATACTGAGACCATGGCCCTGCAGATGGTACACAGTGGCTGGCATTGGTGCAGTCAAATTTTAAACCATTTAGAGCCTTAATTTGATGACACAGCCTTAAATGCTTATGGTATTGCAGATCAAAACTTGACTTGTCTTACTCCATTCCAGTAAATTTGTCACAGGAGCCAATAGCATAGTTGTGGCATGTTTGTAAAAAGGGTCGGATGTAGCTGAATTAAACTAATGAATTAATTAATTGTGGATGCCTTTGGGGGATAGAGGTCAGATTGACCTAGTAATGTGTTTTGCATGAAAAAATGAGGCCAATTAAAACCATCTGCTGGTATTAGAACAAGGACAATGTTAATTAATTATTAGTACTTCTTCCACATAAAGAAACAATTTATGTGCATAAAATACCCTTTTACCCTCCCCTTTCCATTAGAATCCACCACCATTTTGTAGGCATTATTTATAGGGTACATAACAAAAGTGAAAAATGAAATGGGAAAGAAAATATGTAAGGTAGAGTTCAGGAACCACACGCGAGAGACAGAAATCCAAAAAACGTATGCCTTTAATGGAGTCCGAGTCAAAGCCAGAAAACACAGGAATTGCCAAGCCACAATACAAAATCCAAAAACAGTGTTAACTAGACAGGCAGGGGTCAGAACCAGTAAGACAGATGAGCAGAGGTACAAAAACGAGAGGCAAAAAGTCGTAGTCGATGAACAAAGCCAAGGGTCATACACAGGGCATCTAAACACAGAAATCGTGGTCATACAAAAATGGGTCGAAATCCAGAAAGACAAAAACAATACAAAAAGGGCAATGGCAAGAATCGAAGTCGGACAAACCAGTAGAAGAGAAACAATACTCAATGGCATACGAGGCGCTCTGCACAAAGAAATATTGATCCACGTTCTGACAAGGAGTTGGCTGTGAAAAGACTGCATAAACAGACAAGAGGGAAGTCACATGCTATGCAGGGAACAGGTTAATTGGATCAAACTAATTACAAAGGAATGAACATGAGGAAGTTCCTGATTACAAGAAATTAGCAAAAGCCAAAACGCGGACAGGGATCACAAAGACAGCCTACTGACAAACATACGGCTCCGGTTAGGGAGTTCTACCGTGCACAGAGTGAGAGGCAGAACAGTGATTAGCCAGGTGCAGAAAATCTGCTGGAGCAGCAAAGGGAATTGAGTGAAGGCAAGGGGCAGAGACTAGAGCAGAGCGAGTGCTGAGAACATGTTAGTCAATTAGTAATGTGCTGCTATACAATCCCTAGTGCTTTTTAGGAAGTTAGTACTATAAACAATGTTAGTCTTGATTAGTAAGTTTAACTAAAACAACAAACTGTTAGTATTGTTAGTAAAATAGAAAAGCAAGGTGAAGGAAGTAAACAAGATTGGAAGGAATGGTTGAAATCCCACAAACCATGTTATCACCCAAAAGTGTGGCACACAATACTGGGGCAGGGAGCGATCACATGACAAAAGACCAGACAGGGAGACAAAGTGAAAAGCATGGTATGAGACAAAACATGGACCGGAATCAAACTGAGGGAATGGACTATGGGAGAATATGCAGGTATAAACATGAACAAACCATGGCAGGGATCAAGACATGGCAAAACATGATTAGAACAAGGCAGAGTCATACCAAAATAATATTAATGATTTGTGACAGCGTTTATGTTTAAAGGTGATTGAGTCAAAATGCAAACAAGCTCTATGACACAAAATTGACATAGTGCCACATTTATGCATGATCACATCCCTTGATATGTCGTCTGACCAAATGTGATGCAAGCAACCTTTATATCAGAGCATAAAATTACTAAATTTGCTGAAGGCAATAAATATGCTTTTTGTAATAAAGTTGTCACCTCATGTTTCCTTTTGCAATGAAAATGGAGCCTTTTAAGCTTTTCAAGTTCTAACAAAAGTACCTTGATTTCAACAGTTAATTTTAGGATTCTGGCGGGATTATGTGGCTTGCATTGCAGTAATTTTCAATGTTAAATAATTAGGGTGGGGAGGGGTAGGGGACTAAGGGGTGGGGGGTGGAGGGCTAGCAATGATTTCCAGGAACGTTACATCTATTTCAGCCCACCGACCCAAGTCTGAATTTAGGTCTCTGAGTGACAATGAACTGCGGTACCCACGTCATGGTGGTATCGGGTGTCAGTCTATTGGGGGAGGGGCCATTTAGGACTATTCTGAAGGTTCTAACTGACAGTGGATCAGCAAAATATTACTGTAAAAGTACAGGGATTGGATGGCCTGGGGTGGTGGGTCCCACTGTGAGATTCAATCATCACTGGTGTCCCTCCTGGCTTCTCAGGTCCATGTAGTTTTTTCATACTGCTTTTGCTGGCAGAATCAATACTGCTGCGGAAAATCTATCCTCATGACCTGATGAACCAGCTGAAATCGAACTTTGAGTCGGATGTGGATGTGCTTCCAGTATCACCAGTATGTAGAAATGCCGACTGAAATTAATGATCGAGCATCTGTCTTCTTTCTTATTAGCATCAAGTGCTCATGTGTGGTAGAAGTTAAAATGCTGTTAAAATAAGTAAATCCTGGTATACCGTACTGTATATGCATACAAAAGTAAATATGAGGAAATTTAATATGAAATGTGGTCAGAGCAGGGCAAACTCACCTTTTATTATAATAGCAGTCTGGGCTGCTTTAGTTTGCTCTTTGGGCATAATCACTGTTTAACATTCCAGTCATGGACCAAAGCCACACGTGACAGCCGGGTGGTTGATAATGGCATACTATCTATTATCGCAACAACAATTTTCACATGTGCTTATTATGCCTCGGGCTGTCTCAATAACGTTTCGCACTTTCAACTCCCCTTTGGCAAAGTTTAGCATTCCGCCCAGCGGTTTCTGCCGCAGTCTAAGATAGCTATGATCTCCTCATTGCGCAACTATTTGCATCTTGTCTGAAATTATGGCAGCATGTGGGAATGATTAGGTGGCAAAAGGCTCCAGTCTGGGCCTCTGTAGGTCTGAGGCTCCCGTCTCCCCCCTCTCGAGCCTTTCACACTTAGATGTCAAGGCAGTGATGTGGCCCTGGGGCCCCAAGCAGCAGCCTTTTTAAGGCAGATAATTAACTTATCTGTCTCCACCGAATTGCTTTGAACTGCGCGGAGTGTCAGTGTCCATCTCCACAAAGGCTGGAACTGACCCCCCCATTCCCAGTACAACATCTTCCTCTCCCCCACAACTTGGCCGATCCCCATTCGAAGCAAACATCAGGGTCTTATCAAAGAGACCTTTAAAACGCATGCCATCAGAGAGACAGAGAGGCAAAAGTTAAGTCTTATAAGGCCTCGAAGGTAATGGCACTTTTTAAAATTGAGGTAATTTTAATTCTCTGTTGATAAGACTGTTCTCTCTCTGTGCCAGTTGCATGAGACTGAATTGGGCTGTGATTGATGTGATTTTACTGGAAGTTAGTGTTTTGGCACTCCTCCGTCGCACAGAAATTCCACACGCAGGATACTATGTTCTTCCATAATTTTAGTCTAGCATCTTCCTTGTCCAATGAAGGACTGAACCAGTCTAATTTTGGAAACTTTAGAATGTGGAAATCAAGCCCTGATTAGATTTTATGTTGAGTGATATATGAGAGGTAATCAAGTATTTGTACATCAGTTGTGTTTCTGAGACTGCAGACATTGAAAGCTGCAAGGAAATGACTCAATGTTGATTGGAATGAATTACTCCCATTAACTTGTGACTAGTTATGATCATTTGTGTCATAACTGCAATAGTACTTTCCTAAATGTAGAATTCGTGTGGGGGGGTGCATGCTGTATTAGTGAGTTACGGTGCAACACCACAAAATTAGTGTTGGGCACATTCCGATACATTCAGTTTTTGGCGGAAACTGCTTTTGCAAAGAAATACTTTTAGACTTGCGACAGAGGAGTTGTGGCCCTCTGAAATCTCCCTTCTGAATACTTTGAGTACTTGAATCTTTTCCAGATCTCTCTGAAAAAGAAAGTAATCTTTTTTGGCTATAATACATTTTTTTCAAGAATCTTTAGGTTGAAATATGACCTCACAGACTGCTGTATTTAAAACAGATGGTGATTAGCAGAAGTCATGCTCAAGGCTATTGAAGTTTTTTCTTTCTTTATTTATTTATTTATTGTTACGGCCATTTTCATGTAATGTCCCATGAGTGAGTGGAGACTATCCAGAATTTTTCTGCAGCAGTGGGGACGAGAAAGTGTTGAAAGCGGCAGTGACAACCATTTTAACCCCTTTGCACAGAATACAAATATTGCAAATTTTTTCCTGTTATGCATGAGCATATTTAAGGCTTTATAACTCAGTATTTGTGTCATATAGACTTTGGAAAATTATTCCAGCGAAGCTACACATTTGGAACTTCAATGTTTGTTTAGGGATTAAATTTCGGAATTTACGGATGCCTGCGTCCATCTGTGCAAAGGGTTAACCCCTTTAACTCCAAATTTTAACTTAAATTTTTCCTAAGTAGGTTCAAAGTCAGAAAAAACTCTTTTTTTAATATTGTGGGACAATGTCACTTACATTTTTGTATCTGCTGGTTGTAGTGCTTCAGTGACATTACACCACACACACATTCAGAGAGACATTGAGACCCTGGACGCCTTATGGCCACATCAAATGGAAAATATCTAGATCTTGCTCATCATGTAATACACATCATCCCTGTAATGCAGAGGGACATATTTGGAAAACCTCGGGAATCCCAACTGGAATTGAAAATAGGCCTGAAGTTCCACAGGTTTGAATATGGCAGCTGCATTTCATGGGTATGTAGGTTTCATGGGGTAAAAAAACAAGAGATTCCTAATTATGCTATGATCTTTAAAATGGTATTTATTAAATCAAATAGAAATTTCATAAACATAAATCAATGTTGGAATTGTATGATTCAATGGAATCTTACATCTTAAGAGTTAAACAAAATTCCCATTGGGTGAAAATAATAACATTTTCCATGTTTTCCCATGTGTGCAGTTAGTTGTAATATTGCCATCATTCAGCTAAAGCATAACAGTAATTTGTGCTGCACCTGTAGAAGCCTGCAAGTTATAGTTTCGGGTGGTATTCATGCTTTTCTTTGCTCCAGGTTTTTTGCACATGTCTCTGCTTGCAGTCAGGTGGAGAACATTAATACTTCAAATCTTTTACTTACGGCTCTTCATTTCTTCAAGTTCTTAGTTTTCTACGTATTTGCACCCTGTATTGATCCTACAGGCTATAAAACTATCCAGCCTGTACAACATACAGTATCCTGAACATGATATTAAAAACAGAGAACCTAAGAAACCAAGAGTCTGCAATTGGGCTCCCTACAGAGCAAATCTCATATTATTCCCTCAAGTTGACCTCCATATCTGTGGAATTGTATGGCCCGTAGTTGTTAAACTGTTCAACGTGACTGGGCTGGCTGTGATTCTGTTGAATGACAGAGCACGTGGAGAAAGCACAGTTTCTGTTGAAATTAGCCGCTGCACAAAAGACTAACATGAAAAAACTAATTTGCAATCCAGTGCCAATAAGTGGGTTGGAATAGCTGAGCGGTGCTGGGCAGCTGCTCTCGGGTGAAACGCCCTGTAGGTAACCCCAGGTGTTGGGATCGCGTGTCGTGGCTGAATGAGGTGTGTTTGGGGATGGGGTGGCCCAAATTGACACAATTGGCTTGTTAAGACAGGCATTTTTGCCGTGTGAGTCCAATTCTGGTATTGTAACCTTGTTGTAGTAATAGATACAAATAGAAATCCATAATTATCACACTATTCTACCTCCTTACTGAAAACATTAATTAAATTAACACTCCCTTGTCTGTAGTTGCAAAGTGAAATTTAACTGCTTCTCCTTCCTCTTTCATCTTTCTGTCCCCCTATTCTAGACATACCGTCAGTTCTCTTCCAGGTCCTAAGAGATTGGCCTCTATGTGTTAACTAGCTGAACTGATGTCAGCACAGATCTGCCAAGTGTCCTGGGTGTTAATAAGAAGACAAACTGTGACCCAGTTTATTGTTCTTGCCTGTGTATTGGAAGCACTCTAAGCTAATTGGCAAACAGTTTTGCCTTTCATCTCAATGCGTGATGAGCGAGTCAATAAGCATTTGGTTAGTCTATCCATATTATCTGCAATTACACATCTGGGCTGATCATCTGAGTTGTGCGCAGACTACAATGGAAAGTTCCCACTTTTGCTAGTTTGATCATTTCCATTACCGATGTAATCTGCTGTGTTTGCATAGTTGTTTGTGCCTGGCTACATTTGTAAAAGGAGAGATAGTGATAATAGGTTACACTTATTACTGTAAGAATTGTGGTCGATAAAATCACATTATGTGACAGTACTTGTGCAGTCATATTTGTGCAGTTTTTGAAAAAGTTTTGATGTATTTCCCCTTATATAATGTATTTCCAAATATAATTGGAGTGAAGAGATTTGGTGCTGTGATACTACAGAGTAAAAATCTATGCGTGACTCCTCGCCTGCTTGCTGGCTTTACTTTTATCTGTTGTACACAAGCCTGGACATGAATCTGTCTGCACAATGTAGATTAGCACGCTAATTCCCCATACACTGCACAATGTCCGTTTTCCACTTGCCTGCCTATGTTTTGTCCGCAAACAATGCCAGCTCCATGATGAGATCTACAGGGGGAAGTTGTACCTATCTCCATCATACATCACCTGCGTCGATTGACATCATTCTGCATATAAAAACTGAAACAGGGAACTTTAGTGACCTTTAGAGAAGAACATTGGAACTTATTTATGCCGTGGAACATATTAATTAACAGAAAATTTCTGAAGTTGATTCTTTTTATTTTATTGTTAACCTTTGTGAAATTCCCTATTTTAAGGCCGAACAGAACACAGAACTTTGGCTGGAGTGTGGGCCATTCAATTTCATGCAGTCCTTTACCAAGCAGTTTTATCAGGCAACTCATTGTATCACATTACTTTTATTTTGCCTAGCATGAGCAGTTCAAATTTTTTGGAAATTCAGTTATTAATGGAAGAAATGTGAAAGACTTCTGTATGAAGAAAAGTGCATCGGCAAAGCTCTTACTGTAGAAAGCGGGTAAGCTAATGGTGACAGGGTCTGGGTAACTGATAACTAGACAGATTTTCATGGCAGCAGTGTCATTAGACTGCATGTGATGCCTAAGTATCAATCTGGACTGTGGTATAATGAAAGTGAGACCAACTGACCCTCAAAGAATTGACTCAAGATCAGTTTGAGGCTTAGCCATTTATCAATTGAAGTTACGAGTTGTCTTGTGCTAGCTGGTCCTGGATCTGCCAGTGAGAGGAAAGACAGTACCCAAAGTGTGCAGTGTGTCAGTGCTGACAGAGGGAGTCAGACAGAGAATGAATTGCCTTTATTCACGTCCGTGTGCCTGGGCCTGAATGTGGAGTGCGCTTGTGCGGACGACCTCCCATGGGTTCCTCGCTAACCTTTGTCTCCTTGAGGGGAAGCCTGGGCCTGGCTTCACCTCAGGGGTCAGAGGTCATTTCAGAGCCCACTTCCTGTAGCATGTCACACCAGGCCCCTGTGGACTCCCTCCCTCATTTCCTGTCTCATCTGTTTTATTACCGTCTCCCATTGAAGTAGCTTCCACAGTCGAAAGAGTTATGGTCTGTGCGTGAGTGCCTATGGTTAAGAGTCAAGATGTGATATACATTTATTACTCCAAGTCTTATTTAGCATATACGGTGTTTTATGAGATGTTAAATGCACTTGTGCAAAACCTGCTGATTCTGACCATTTTCATGTTGTTGGACTGATTCAGAAGTGATGGTTGTAACTGTTCTCTACTCAGGAAGACTTGTTTTTTTTGTTTTTATTTGCCGTATACGGTGTTTTATGAATGTTAATGGACAACTAAAGTGGATTCTCAGACGGGATGTTGAACGTCCAATGTTTACAAACAAATTACTTGCTTTTTTTGGCATCTTGCATTATCACATGACCAATTTCATTCATATAAACAAATGTTTTGTGTACATACAGTACAGCCGCCGTTAAAATCAAAGAGACGGCGTTAGTTCATGCCCCGTTATCTCGAACATTTCGCCCTTCTTACCCATTTCTAACCACGATCTAACCAACAAGCCGAATCACAGGACAATTTACTGCCAGTAATAACCACATGTGGCTCCGCGGAACTGAATGTAGTACCGCGTGTAAGTTATAGAATAGAGGGCATTTTGACTGTTAGAATTGCGTGTATTTGCCGTTATGTATTTGCCGTATATGTACTGGCGGATTAACGACTTTTTCTTTGGTTTTAACGGCGGCTGTACTGTACGTAGATAATCCTTCTATTTCGGTTCATTTGCGCAGGTGCGGCTGGCTGATTGACCAATTTACAAAAACAATGGGAATCTACTTTAGATGCCATTTAAATGCACTTGGGCAAAACCTGCTGATTTTGACCATCTTTATGTTGGACTGATTGAAAAGTGATGGTTGTAACTGTTCTCTGCTGCGGCAGACTTGTTTTACTTAGCATATACAGTGTTTTATGAAATATTAATGGTAAAATTAATGTTTTTGAACATTTGAGTTCTAAGTGTATTCTGTGTAATCCTTTAGGAAACTGGTGAACTTGCCATTATTAGTTGAGAAGGGAATAAAATGGAAAATGTTAGTCTACATAATTTGCAACTTTAAGTTCAATTGCTGACTTAAAAACATAAGTTAACATAACTTGAAAAGGTAATTGCTATGAATATAGATAGTTATTTTAACTTCAAAATTTGAGGTGAAAGAACATACAATTGTATGTATCTTTGACAAGAGAAAGCAGGTTTTCTTGAATGGATAACATAATGCAGTGAGTAGTTTTAACTCAGGGTATCAAGTTCATATAATAAATAGTCATTAATTAAACAGCTGTATAACTGAATTATGTGAGTTGAAATGGCATGTAATTGTAAGTTTCTTTGACAAGAGAAACCAAGTTTTCTTGAATGGATAATGTAATATAGCTAGTCGTTTCAACTCAGACTATCAAGTTCAAACAGTAAATTATTAATTATTAAGCAGCTTGTATAGCTTACCTTCCTGAGTTGAAAAAAAGCTTTTCTTGAAGTAGAGTTTACTTAGCTTTTTAAGGCAGCAATTGAACTTAGGTTTTCAAGTTGAAACACCCTAATATTTTTTTACAGTGTACATGTTTTGATAAATAAGGCAAAAGTATTGCAAACATTGTGAGACACAGATGCTGTCATGTCCAGTAGTAGTCGGACAGTAACACAATTTTCCACAATTTGGCTCTGGACCCCACCACAATGGTTTTCAATGAAACAATCAAGATGTGTTTGAAGCGTACATTTTCAACTTTAATTTTAGGTTTTTGTCAAAATATTTCCTGAATCGTCCTGAAATTTCGAACATTTTATAATCAGCCCCCTGAGTATCAGGAGCTTGAAACTAATGGGATAAACTAGAATAATTATGAATTAAATTGTCATTATTTAAACTTTGGAGAATATCATTTGCAGTCAATGTCTGCTTGAAATTTCAAATGTGTAAACATTGTTAGATGCTGGATTTCCTCTCTGGTGTGGCTTTATCTTCTGACTTCATATTAAGAATTGACAGCAACAAATTCCAAATGCAAATGTCACACTTGAAATCAACTTTGTTTCATTTATCTGCTTACTTGTAAATGAAATAACGAGGGAATAACAAACTGCTGGCCATGGAACAGCTCAGCAGCCAAATGTGGAATTGGCGGGACCACATGGAAACGTTCAAGAATTCTTATATTATTATATTTGTCCAATTTCGGTTTAGATTCTCTCAAGTTACTGCTGAAAAGCTGCACTTAGAACTCGTTTGCATTATGCAAATTTCAACTTCAATATTAGCTGTGGTAGAGGGCTGGAAACAGCAATGACTTTGTCCAAGTATTAATGGACCTGACTATGTATGGGCTGATCTGCTGAAGTCAACTAGTCAAGATGCAATCAAATGTACTGCAGTCATGGAATCATCTCATGTCTCTTACAGATTGTTTATATTAAATAAGTAA
Organism: Gymnothorax reevesii; assembly: GCA_029721435.1. NCBI lineage: Eukaryota > Metazoa > Chordata > Actinopteri > Anguilliformes > Muraenidae > Gymnothorax > Gymnothorax reevesii. Next base: position 69,471,709 of record CM056585.1, on the reverse strand, counting down.
GTTTGTGCATTTATACACATTTCCAACAATATTTTCCCGGCGTCAGCATGTTTCCATATTAGTCTTGCCATGTCCTGTCAGTGTCTGTTTATACAGTTCTTTGTGCTCTAGTGGAAAGCTTGTGTTTATCTGCATTTCTTGTTAATAATGTCCAGATGGGAAAAAAGGCAGTTCAATCAGGCAACAAAAAGCTAAAACTTAATGTGCCACTATTAATCCCATTATGGAATTTAATGAAGGAAGGAGGGTGTGAGAGAGCAAATGGGGCACACAGTCTGCCCCCACCGCATCCCCAATCAGCCCCGAGGGGCAGTAACACCATAGCATGAGAAAATGCGCCTGTTCCTTAATTACTGACTCTGGGCCTGTTTTTCATTGAGCTGTGTGCATATTTAAAACATAAGCCAAACACATGCAGTTGATTGTGCAGGATATGCTGAGCTCAGCCCTACTGCGTGCAGGACAGTTCCTGGCCTCAGGGCCTAAACAAAACCAGCCTCCGCTCGGCCTCCGCTCACCGAGAACCCTTTCCCTTATCCCTGTCCCTGGCCATGTACACCAGCAGCTGACTGTTGTTCTTTTATTCTTCAGTTCGTGTAGGTATTAATAGGAGTCCAATTTTAGAATACTGGTCAGTCTGCAATGTGAGAGACATTTTACTTCATGGATCAAAATGAGCTTATGACAGCCTATCTGTGTGTTAGATAAGTTCTTAAGCCTCTCCGTTCAATTTAAAGCAACATAGTCAGATTTTTTTTTTTCCATAAAACACTTTGCATGTAGTACCCCCTTAATAAAGTTCAATCCAGTTTATCATTGCTTTACGTTCATTACATGCATAGTCCCCTCTTTCTATTATAATTGTGCCCTCATTGAACTGATTTTAAGAAGACATGAATGTTGTTCCTGCTCATTAGATCATCTGAATGCCCTGTGTTCAAGCAAAAGTCAACAAGAGTTATGGGAGTCATGAGATCGGCCGATTTTTCGACTGCAAGTTTATTTTCCATGTTTAAAGCATTAAAAAGCCAAATCACACATCTGCAGTGTATTCAAAGTGCAATGTTCACATAGTCCTGTGAACAATGCACTACATTATATGAGATTGAAGGGATATTTCAACATTTTGGCAAATTGGCCTATTGCCATAATTCGTACAGTCCTATGAATAGGTACATGACCTTTAGTAATGCATGCCTGTTGTTTTGAGTTTTATTGTGACCTGCATATTCACCACGCTATAAAATAATAATGTATAATTACGAGACAGAGTTATTTTTAAGGCAAATGCATTACCGGAACTACATTCCAGACATACCGGCTGGGCGGAGTGATTTCAAAAGTGTATATTTACCGCAGCTACTCCGGAACCCAAAACAGTACTTTGTTCCGAATCAGGAAGTAGTTCCGAGTATTTGCTTCATGCGTCGTAATTTTATACAATTATACATTATTCAGTAGCGGTGAATGTGCAGGTTGGAGCTGTTTGATTGTGCATTTTATGAGTTTTGAAGGAGCCAGGGACCTGTACAGTTCACTTTCATTATGTTAGCAAAGCAGCTCGTGTCCCTCCCCCCTGAATCTCAAAACAACAGGCACGGATAACTAAAGGTCATGTACCTATTCATATGACTATACAAATCATGGCAATAGGCCAATTTACCAAAATGTTAAAATATCCCTTCAATCCCATATAATTTAGTGGATTGTTTACAGACTATGTGAACATTGCACTTTGAATACACTGCAGATGTGCGATTTGGCTTTTTAATGCTTTAAACATGGAAAATAAACTTGCAGTCGAAAAATATGCCCGAGTTATGACTCCCATAACTCTTGTTGAGTTTTGCTTGAACACAGGGTATTCAGCGGGAGAAGAGCATGCTGCCACTACAGTGTGTCAGTTGGCTTGTTTTACAAGTTCTGGGAATACGCCCTGTCTAATATGGACCTGAGTCAATACTTCAAGGCAAAGTCTGCATGGAAAATTATGAAACATCATGTATGACCTAAAGCCTTCATAACCACTCGATGATGGCTACTTGAATAAACTTTCGTACATCCCTATCAGACAGCATAAATAGTTCCGCATTTCTCTTCTGTTTATGCCACAGTGCCAAGTTAAATTGCAGCCATGTGACTTAGCCTCCTGCTGAATGATTATGAGCCACCAGTACCTCAGACATCTTAATACTGCACATAATGGCTTCTAATTGCATATATGGTAATTTCATAATGATTTATTGCATGCTGCCCGTGGCTAATGACACACATCCATTTTATGTGTTTTCAGAAATGTGTTAGTATGCAAACAGAGTATGTTTTTGCCGATAATATACAGGTACGGTTGTAGTAATGTGCTGGAATTTGATGTTTTGTGAAGAAAAGTGCACAATTAAATTGTTTTCTTCTTTCCTATGCCTGAGAGTAGTTTTATATTTTTAATTTTATTAAAATTGTATTTCTTAAAAGTAAAAAAAAAAAGAAAAGCATTTTTACTGTAAGTTTTGGATTCCATTACGGGAGGTGTATGCAGTGCATACTGCATGAAGACTTTGCCAAGTTCACATATCAAAACCTTCATAAAATGCTCTTGAAATCTGTATAAGTCCTGCCTATTTAATCCATGAATGAGCTGTGTTATGATTATGTCAAGAGTGGTTTAGACTGCAGCAAATGCATCCAAGAACACTGGTGCCAATCGGGTGCAGCGATTGCTTGCAGGCTTCACGAGCCTTCATGTCCAAGGTGAGGTTTTATTTGGCCCATACTGTATTTATGAAATACTTGAAGTAATATAGCTGAACTGAGATCAGTTCTCATTCTGCCTCAAAGTGAATTAGGTTCGGCTAGGGAACACTGACTCTGCATCACCACCACTACTCTATAAGGTTTTACAAATGTGGCCATTCACTGTATGTTTTAGATATAATAATTGTACAGGGCGGTGCTTTTTTCACAGTGATGTGAAAAAAATACTTTTCCTCTCCAAATTGCTTCTATTTTTGCTCATTTGTCATTTAAGACAAAGAAAACACAAGTAAACATATAATGCACTTTTAAATAATAATTTCATTTATTAAAGCTAAAAAGTTACTCAAAACCTTTTTCACCCATGTGGAAAAAATAATTGCCATCGAAAATTAATTGCTGGCCGTGCCACTGTTGGTAGTAACAACTGCAATCAGATGTTTGTGATAACTGATTGTACTTTTGTAAGTCACTATGGAGGAATTCACTCTTCTTTTTAGAATTGTTTAAAGTTGGCCACTTTGGAGAATTGATGAGTATGAACTGCCTGTTTAAGGTCTTTCCAAAGCATCCCAATTGGATTTGAGTCAGGACATTGACTAGGCCGCTCCAAAACCTTAGTTTTGTTCCTTTTGGGCCTCAAAGTTGGACTTGTTTGTGTGCTGTAGGTAATTGTGCCACTGCATAAGCCAACAACGCTTGAGCTTTAGGTCAGAAAATGATGACTGGACGTTCTCCTTCAGGATTTTCTTGCAGAGTAGAATTCATGGTTCCTTCAATTATGGCAAGTCGCCCAGGCCCTGTAGCTGCAAAGTAACCGCAAACCATCACACTACCACCACCGCGTTTGCCATTTAGAATTCTGTTCTTATTGCGGAATGCTGTGCCAGCATTTCGCTAGATGTAACAGGACTCATGTCCTCCAAACTGTTCCACTTAGACTCACAAAATATCATCCCAAAAGTTTTGGGGGTCATTAAGATGTTTTTAGGCAAATGTGAGATGAGCCTTTGCGTACTTTTTGGTGAACAATGGTTTCTGTCTAGCTCAGAGGTGGGCAACGAGGGCCATATCTGTCCCTGGTTTTCACACAAACTTCTGGCCTTTAATAAGTTAACTGTCTTAATTAGCCAATCCTTTTGTGAAATCAGACATTTCAGCTGTATTTTGTTAAATTATCATGAATGACCATCAAAGACTGTTGTCTTTCTAAATGAAACATTTTTCTTAGAGCTAATCTATGAGCAAATCTATGTTTGTGCGCCCAACCAATTAGCTCAATTAGTCAGGGTAATTGATAGAAATAAAAACATGCATACACACCAGCCCTCCAGGACCGGAGTTGCCCGTCCCTGGTCTAGCTGCTCTCCCATTGTTGCCATTTTTGCCCAGTGTTATTCTTATTGTGGAACTATAAACCCTGACCTTAACTGAGACAAGTGAGGCCTACTGTTTTTTAGATGATAGTCTGGGTTCTTTTGTGACCTACTGGATGAGTCGTTGATGTGCTCATGGAGGAATTTGGTTGGTTGGCCTCCCTTGGGAAGGATCTTCGCTGTTCAAAATTTTCTCCATTTGTGGATAATGACTCTCACGTTGGTTGGCTGGAGTCTTAGTGCCTTAGAAATGGCCTTGTAACCCTTTCCAGACCTATAGTTGACAACAATTTTGTTTCTCATCTGTTCTTGAATTTCTTTTGATTGCGATGTTAAATGCTGCTCTTTGCCTGCTTCACACTGCAAGAAAAGTTCTATCTCAGTGATATTTGGATTCAGCTGGATTGGCAGTGACCGTGGCTCAGTGGGTCTGGTAAAATTTAACCCAAATTTCAATTATGTTGTTGTATTTAGTTTGTTTAGTATCTCAACAAATCTAAATCTAGTATCTATCTAGTTCTTTTTCACATTGAGCCATGTAGGGTGGACTGCTTTTTTCCTTCAGTAAATGAAATCATCATTTAATAACTACATTTTGACTATGCTCAGTTCATGTTTGGTTGAAATTCAGGTTATTTTGATGATCTGAAGCATTTAAGTCAGACAAATTTGTGGAAATAGAAGAAATTCTGAAGGGTGCAAATACTTTCTTACCGCACTGTAAAGCCAACCCGTGAAAATGTTGGTAACAGGTATCTGTGCTCTCGGGTTTTTATTGTAAATCTGAGGAAATAAATGAGCACTGCGCTACGCTTAACAAAAGCATTTTCCTCTCCTAGAACACTAGCCTGTTGCTCATTGAGCAAGGTGAAAGCAGGAGTGTTACGGGGGCTGTTAGCCTTGCCCACTTCTCAGGTCAGTAGGGGGTCCCACCTCCTGTGGTCAGAGCAATTAGAGAGACAGTCTTCTGTCTGTGTGGTCAATCCTGGCCTGGCCCCGCAATTACCTGCCCTCATTGGAACTAAATGGCTGACTCAAAAGGCCTGTGGGCAGTCCTGAGGGCTTCTGAAATACACTGTAGCAGTTCTATGGTCCGATGAATGCAGTATGTAGGGACTGAAGCATTGTGTTTTAATGGGGTATCTGCCCTAGATACCCAAGACCTACTGTCGGCCCCCCTTCCCCCAAGTTTACTGGGATATTATTGATATTTATGGCATTATATTTATGCTGCGATACTAGTCATGATTAAAGTGCCCGACTTAGCCTACACACTAAAAGCATGTCAGATGCAGTGCATACATTAACGTGCTGAAATAATTTTTTAAAAAACTATAATTTGAATTATTTTGCGCTGTTGAAAACCTATTGTGTAGCTCTTTTAAACAAGTTGGCACATGATAGCTTTTCAATAGCTTTGATTTTGATATCTCACACCATTGGGTAACAATAGCTGCATTTAGCGCTTTGAGGGTTAACGCTGATGGTACAGGCGCTTCCGTAGTTTGATGTTGTAAAATTCTCATCGCGTAAGGGTCGAGCCGATTCTGCAGATCAGATACCTAAGCAGATTTCACACACACACCCAAGCCCTGGGGAAAAAAACTGCAGTTGCCTTTCAGCACTGTGGCCGACAACTTCTCAGCCTCAAGGCTTGTATTATTCATTGCTGTTGATCTGTTGGTGAATAGGGGGCCATTTTTTCAAAATGCAAACCTTTATTCAGGACAGAATTCAGAAGCTGTGCTCTTCCAGAAGCTCAGTGGGACAGCTGGGACAGGGTTTTGGTTCTGCAGTGCAGACACTGCCACCACCACTGCTTCATGTATCCTGTAAGCATGGCTTATGAAGAGCTGATTGTCTCATGTCACATGATCAAATGCCTCCCCCCTCCCCCTTTGAGTCATAAATGCAGCAGTCATTAGCAATGACTAATGAATGACTTCATTTATGTGGCATGAGACACAATCAGCTCTTGATTAGCTCTGGATGCAAGATGATGCTGGTGACACTAGACTAAATCTCAGTGCAGTGGTTTCATAAATGATTAATTCTCTAACTAAATCTCCCGACTGGAGAGCGGTTTTTGCGCTTTGTTTCTAATACTTCAACATTTTAATATTGCAGCACATCCTTAAAGAAATCAACTTGTCCATTCGCTTAAGCAGGAAATCAGATTCTTATTAATTTGGATTCAGTGAAAGAAGTGGTAATGCTGGTCTGCATGACAGGGGAACTGCCATCAATGAATATGCTAGTTGTTCGCATGTAAATGCAAGTGAAAGTTGTGTGACTGGCATCTGGTCTCTTACTAATCATATTACTAATCACTCTGACGTTATTGCATCAACACAAATGTCTTTTCTAAATGCGCAGTGAATCATGTTGCAATCCTGAGTGTTTATTTCCCTGCTCCCAACAGGACCATTCTTTGAAAAGAGAACCAAAATTTCACGCTCGTGACCAGATATCATCACATAAAGAAGTACTTCAAAAAATAATGCAAGATATCAAATTTATTCCTTGCCATTTTCCATACCCCAGAACTATGATAAATGTCTGTTGAAAATATGAATGTTTTAGATTTCTCGACTTCACAGTTTTTGAAGTCAAATAGAGTTATGAAAAACCTGCTTCCGTGTAAAGTCACACACTTGACCAGTCGTATTTGACCTCTGACCTTAAGTAGTTAAAGTTAATGTAACAAATAAAATTTTAGCTTGAATGACTTGGATAAATAATACTCCTATATAAGGTCCACAATAATGAAATTCCAATGCTTTTGTAATTGGAGAAGATTTTTTTGGTATTAGTTACATTTTTGGTCTCACACGTTACAAGTTCAGTTCGATGGAGAAACGGACGTGCCCACGAGAGAGATCAGCATCACACACAGAACAAAGACACACAAGCAGTATATATGTTGTGAGGTGGCACCTTGCCAGACAGTCACCCCCACCTGGGTTGTCCCTAGGAGATGGCTCTATATTCACAATATTCATAGGTAAGCCTAGTCTAGAAGCTTCCCTGATGTCCAGACCCCTCATCCTCATGGGGAAAGCAGGTAGATGGCAATCAACGTATTGGCCGAAACTCATTCAGTTGGCGAATGACTCCCAAACTGTCCGCTGGCGCAAAGTTGATTTGCACAGCAACTATACTGAGGGAAACCTGATGGTCAGCAGTCAATGTATTGGCCGTAACCAACTGGCTTTCACTGCTCATCATGTGTTCGGAAAGAAAAACTGGGGGAACACGTTGAGAAACCCCGAAATCTTTCAAAGCTAAAGTTCGGAGAATGGCTTATTCGAATGCTTTAGAATAGTGGTCAATAATGGCCGGCAAGGCAGTTATATATTGCCCTTTTTTCTTTTCTGTTGTACAAAGTATTTAGTGGTTAGCTGTGTGGTTAAAATGATGTTTAAAAAATAAAGATGACGCAGAGATACGCGGTCACAGGCCCACAGGTCTTTTCCACATCAGTGAAAGCGCTTTGAGTAGACGTGGAACCGCGGGGGGTGTTTTAAAGGACCTAACGCTAGCTTTGTGACTCTGGCACATAGCCCTTATCACCCTCAACTCCGTCACCACTGACCAGTCATCCCGCCACAGAAGTCTGTCCGCCCAATGGCCGGGGGCTGCTGTTTACTGAGATACCAGATAACAGTTGCGTCAAATCATCAAAGCACGTCATCGTGAATGCTCTTAGTTACCAGCATTCATCACGCCAAATTCACCAGGCAGCTGTCTAAGGGAAGATGAAACTGCCTGTTCACTTTTCTCTTTTTCCTATGTCATTAGGAACTGAAAAGTCACATATTTCCTGAAATGATGACCGCTTTCCCTGCAGCATGGCGAATGTGAGCTCCTCAGCCGTGCTTGAATGTCAGTCAGTGAGACATTTACAGCACCTATGCATTCATCCGATTTGCAACAGGATATAATTCTTGAATAGGAACTTATACGGCTCAAGGACTGTTCATGAATGTGCGTATTGTAATGAGCATGATAATGACTGTTTGCATGTGATTGGATGACGTTAGTCCCCTGTAATTGATGTGATGTGTTTTTGCCGGTAATTTGATCATATTAGGATCGGAGTTTGTCTCGGTGTCGTGTGGAGAGGGGGAGGAGGGTGGTGGACGAGATGTACGGCGTGACGAATGGCTGTCAAGTGCCTCGTTAAAGCTCCTATCAAGCTGCCCCAAGTTTGGTCAATCAAATCGCTACATTCAGATAAGTTATAAAATGCTAATTACTGGGAACCTCCTCAAGATGTTTGCATTAGCTAAAGGTGGCCAAACCAAAATCTGCAACTAAAATTGACGATTGTTTTTTGCTGGGTTCCTGTCCTCTGACCATCCTGTACTCCCACGTCCCTGCAGATTGACTATTCAACCTACCTGAGTGCCTTTACTTTAATTAAATTCTCAGTCAAACACACTGACATCTTAAAGTACATCTTTTCATAAATAATTTATTTCTTTTTTGCTGGATGACGATTGAAGGACCCCGCACTGCTTGGGTTAAGCTGGCTTGTGGTTGCGTGGTGAGTGGGAGGTGAGCTGGATATCCAAACGACTGTGGGCCTGTTGTTATTGTTGTTGGTAATAAGTGATGCATTTGCTTGCGTGGGAAGTCGTGACTGTCTTTCGCGTGTTAGGCTTTGTTTTTGAAAAGTCATTGTGCGTCAAGCAAGGACGAGATTGCCAAGCAAGGAGAGAGTTTTACTTCTTACAAAAGAGATTTATGTGTGGAATGGCAACCTGTGGGCAGACTTGTGTTTACATTGAAAAAATTAAAAGAAAAAATCTAGGTAAGATGAATTTACTTATTTTAAGTCTTAAAACACTTATATCTATCACCATTTTTCTTAGTAAGAAAAAAAAATTGTCCTTGATTTGAGGTTATTTTGACTACACTGCAAAAAGTGATTTTCAAGAAAGGGGAATTTACTTATTTTAAGACTGAAAACACTTATTTCTATCACCATGTTCTTAGTAAGGCAAGAAATTTGTCCTTGATTTTAGGTTATTTTCACTACCTTGCCAATGGGGTAAGTAAATTTCACTTGTCAAGTGAAATTTACTTACCCCATTGGCAAGATAGTCAAATTAACCTCAAATCAAGGAAAAATGTCTTGTCTAAGAAAACTAACTAAGAAAATGGTGATAGAAATAAGTGTTTTCAGTCTTAAAATAAGTAAATTTCCCTTTCTTGAAAATTACTTTTTGCAGTGTAGTTTGCCAATGGGTGAGTAAATTTTCACTTGTCAAGCAAATAGTGACTTAAAACAAGTTATTAATCACTTGACAAGTGAAAATGTACTTATCCCATTGGCAACATAGTGAAAATATCCTCAAATCAAGGACAAATCTTTTGTCTTACTAAGAAAAATGGTGATAGAAATAAGTGTTTTAAGTCTTAAAATAAGTAAATTCATCTTACCCAGTTTTTTTTCTTTTCATATTTTGCAACCATGACTTTGATGAGAAGGATATGAGTGAGAATTATGTTTATCTGTAATGGAATAATTCAGTCTCATCCAACACAGTACTTGCACTGGTTGGATTTTACTTCAAACATCTCCAGTTTTTTTACAGTGGAACCTGGCCAGAGTGAAATACACAGCACAGTGTTTGAACGCCCATGTTCTGACCGACATCTGCATAATCACCGCATTGGATCATTTTCCTGTTCCTGAACTCTTCTTCACTCATTTTTCTCTTTGACCTTGCGCTCTCCTGAGCGCCCCACCCACAGTGCTAACAGAATACGAGGAACCACATGGCTGTCACACTGAGTTACAACTGTAATCAAACAAAAGCCATAATGCAAGTTTAGGCTTTTTTACCGAGGTACAAAATGAGTGGGGTTCAGCTCTTAGAGGCACAGGCTTCTCCTCAAAGCCTCGGTGGTCGGCTGCAATGCTGCATGAAGCAGAACAAACAGAGAAGACGCAAAAAATACCCAAAGAGCTAAATGATGGATTGAGCTCAGAGCCCACATATTTACCAGCCATTTGTCTGTCTCCACCATGGCGTCCTTTGAAATTTTTAGAAAGTGTATCTATGGTGGGGGAGAGTCTCTTTCCAGAGGTTGTGGTTTATAAAAATGACTCTATTGTTAAAATCTGGCGAGCGCCATGCCCGAGGTCTGCAGTGGAACGGTCGTGTGAAATCACCATTTGATGACGCGCAACAGGAAGAGGCCTTATCGAGGTCAACGTCGCTGACCGAATTTCCTGCCGTTAAGAATGGCCCATTGTGTGAAAGGGCAGATCGCGGTCTTCCATCGTGATGGTGGTAACTCATACGCAGCAGAAATGCCGCGCGTTTTGAGCTCTGCTGTCTGATTGTGCTGTCATACTGAAACATTGCCATGATCTGACTTAGTCGCCTTATCGGGCCCTGGGTTTTTGGGTTTGACTGCTAGAAAGCAGACTCTCGAGTCTCGAATGCTTCCTATTGTTTAATTAACCTTTGTAATTTGCAGGTAGTGCGCACGCATTCTTGGCTCGAGCAGCGCTCAACATTATTTCACTCCTCGTAGCTTTAGTTCTCATTGTCTTACAAAGGTGGCTTTTAGACTGGACCTTCATTTCTAGCCTGGTGAAAAATGGCATGGAGGCGAGAGGCAGGATGAGTGTGAATTATTAGATCAGCTGTGTGTGCAATGCAGAGGTGAGGCACGGCACAGGAGGTGTGTACTTATAGGATTAATCACTTCAGAATGCAGGTTACTGGACTGAGAGCCCAAATTCAAGCTGGAGGTGGGACACTGTATTGAATGTTAGGCATACAGTGGCCTGCTTCTCCAGACTCTGTCCAGGGGCTTTTCCTAAACATGACGGACAGCTCCCCAGCTTTCCCAGGAAGGGCGTGTTGTTCTTGTGGACCCTTACACTACTTCCTGAATGAGCGGAGTCATGACACTGGGAGTATGAGGGATCCCAGAGAACGAGTCACAAAGTTAGTGAGCACGCAGTACGGGCATCTGAGATTGCCCTGGATTTAAGCCTTGGCTCTTACACCTCTATTTAATATCCCCAGGAAGTGGTGCACTGCCAGAGAACATATCTCCTTGTCATTGATTGACTAGTTCACCCACCTAAGCATCAGTAATGGGAATCTTTTTTGTGTTTGTTAGAAATTTTTGTGTTCCTCTTTACTACCAGCAGCCATACCACAATTTAATCTGCTCCAGCTGCTTGGCTGAAGCTAAGCAGGTGTGGGCATGGCTCGTACTTGGATGGGAGACCACCTGGGAAAACCATGTCGCTGCTGGAAGAGGTGTTGGTTGTGGGTTGCGATCTTCCCTAATCCCCAGTGCAGTGCTCGGGACACTGCTTTAGGAGACGCAGTCTTTCGGATGAGACGTTAAACCGAGGTCCTGCCTCACTGTGGTCACTATGACACTTCTCGATAAGAGTGGGGGATTCCCCGGTGTCATGGCTTAAGTCCCAACCTGGCTCTTTCGTCCTGCCACCTAATCACCCCCTGATCTAATTTGGCTGTGCAAATTGCCCTCTCCCTCCCTCAACCCCCAGGGCTCCCTTGAAAAGAGATTTCAATCTCAATGGGACTTACCTGGTTAAATAAAAATAAATACCATTCTCAACAGTTTTACATCTTATTTTTGAAGGAATGACTGACCATTGCCACATAGCTGTGATCATTGTCAGAGATATGTGTGTATACTGTTATTTTCAAATTCACCCAAGTCTGGCACTTCAGCCAGAATCATACAAAGGAAAACTGTGAATCTGGCCAGTTTTCATACCCTTCATCCTGGATGAGCTTCTGCCAGCTGAACAGGATTCCATTCTGTGGTTGCTGGGTGTGAAACCATGACTTAATTCACTTGTAGTGTAGTCATACAACAAATCGCGCGTTTCTGAGAGCATTTGTCAATATTTGTTGCTCTGGCATCTATAAATCTGCTTAATTTCTGTCAAAGTCAAGAAAATTAGATTAAGCTATGTATAGAAGGGCACTTGGTGAACATTTTCTGCGATGTTGGCCTTGATCTTTGACCTTGACCTGTGAAAAATCTAATCACCTCATAGAGCTGTCATATACAGTTTAACCCTCCCACAAAGTTAAAGCAAAATCAGTCCTGAACACTCTCTGTAATCATGCTTGTAAACGGTCAGATGGACAAACAAACGGGGGCGGAAATGTAATCTCCGTCCAACTCGTTGGTGGAGATAATCATGATCTTTTTTTTTTTGTCTGGATTTGAATGGGTACAGGTCTGGTTATATTGCTCAAAAGTATCCCTCCAAAGCACACTTCTGTGTAGGGGAAGAGTAAGGTATGTGGAGCGCTGTAATAAAACTGTTTCTCTCCCTGTGTTAAATAGCAAGCAGGTCATTTGTGCGGGGACCAGTAATATGTGATTTGTAAGAGTGGTCAAAGGGTGTTTCAGAGCATTATTTGGTCAGTCACCCGGTCACCCCTGCTCTGAAAGGATTCTGTGTTTACCCTGTTAGAGTACTGCACTGTGACACAAAGAGCCACTCAGTTGTTGTCTCAGTGGGATCCTGAGTGACCTGCCCATGCATTGGCCTGAGTGTGTGTTGTGTGTGCATGTGTGTGTGCGTTTGTGCTTGTTCGTGTGTGTTTGTGTGTGTGTGTTTAAGTGTGTTCATGCTTGTGTGTGTCTCAGTCTGTGTACATGTGTGTGTGTGTGTGTGTGTGTGTGTGTGTGTGCACTCATGCTGGTTTATTTGTGTGTGTTTGTGTGTGTGTGTGTGTGTGTGTGTGTGTGTATCATAGCTGAGCTGTGGACATTATTGCCCACATTTGTTCATTCTGAAAAGCTGGCCCAGAAGACAACTGTTTGACGCGGTTTCAGTCAGGATTCTGATTTGTTGCGAACAGATGAGGAACCTGGCGCTCCTCCAGAGAGACATGTCCAGCTGCTGAACATGGTTTATGCCCCAGCTTGGCATGCGCCCTTCCCAGGCCAAAAGATGGTTCTTCGTCCCTCGCCCCTGCAGGCCGGCTCAGCATAAGGGCCCCCTTCGCTGACAGCGTTTCTAAACAGTCCCTTTCCACAGAACAAACTCCAGCAGAGACTTGTTTGACACGTCCGGTGCAGGCTTGTCCAAAGTTTTTCCACTGTTTATAGTGTTTATAGGTCCCTCTGTTTTTACTATCTGAAAAAAATAAAAGAAGTTCACTGCTGCCGGGCTCATTTTGGGCAGCCACCATGAAGATTCCCATCTGTTGAAAATGTTCTAGCTGGTTGAGGGATCAAATAAAGTCACAAAACCCACAGCCGAAGCTCAGGACGCCACAAGCCACATAAGCAAAGGACAGAGCGTCTGGTTCAGGCCCCCCGTTTAGATTAATCAGTAATACCATTTTTTCAAACAATCCGCTCTGTTAGAATCCATCTAAATATACTGCTTTGACTAAGAACTTAAAGGAGAAGCACATGTTGGTGGTTATTGTTTTCCATTACCGTTGACTGTGGTGGAAGAAAGCATTTTTGTGGGAATTTAAAGAACTTTTAAAAGTGAAGTAAGAGGCAGAGAAAAAAAAAAAGGCTGTTTTAATTGTTTCAAAAGTGCAGTTTAATTTTTCCTGTCTTATTTATTTGTGCACTTTTATCTGAGGGTGATGTCATGCTTACACCATATGGCTGAGGCACTCTTCTAGAAAGTGAAAAAGTGAAAATATTCGCTGTAAAAATAGCCTGTTTAATTTTCTGCAGTCTGGGGGTCACTGCACAGTCAAACCGAAAAGAAAAAAAAGGAAACAGGAAACACCACCCCAGTCCCTCGCTCTGGGGCCACTGGGGACTTTGAGAACAGACTGATAAGCTGCCCTGAGAGAGGAGAGGGAGAGATTGTGCTTACGGCAGACATCTTTTCATCCCATATTTTACTGGCTCAGTTTCCATTCGCACTGCTCAGAAAGGAGGGCAACTCATTCATCTCATGCGGGAGTATTAGCCATCTTATCCTCCTTTAATGATGATATAGCTTATTTTGCACAGATCTGTTTGAGATTTTGTAAAATCGCACATTTACTATGTGATTACACAAGCCATATGTCTCGTAAGTACCTGAGTTTGAGAAATGTGCCATTTAATTTTGCATACGTTTTGTAAACAATTGATTTGCAGTACTTTTGGGTGAATATTTTATGGAATGTTGATGTACTGCGAAACCCAGTAACACACCACACTTGATACCAGCGCGATTAATGATTTATTACATCACTGGTATCCTGAGAGGGCGTTTGGAATTTGGGAGGGGTCTTCAATTTTAAACCAAAATACTCAATTTTCACTGATTCTGTAAGGAACCAATGGTTTGCCGAGCCAGCAGCAGAAGCCCCTTAATTTGACACGTGTGTTTGCGTTCGGGCCAAGATCTGATTCATGGTAATTCCAGCCAAACAGTTCTACAGCTTGGGAAGTCAAATATGTGTCATTTAGAGATTTTTACAGGGACGAGTTCTGGAAAAATACAAAGTCATGTGACTCTTTTCCGAGCTCCAGTCTAGTTGAGCACGGGAAGGACAAAGATGATGATAAACAGGTGTGTCATGTGACTTGGCTTTCAGTGTTTCTCTGCTGAGTTCTCTTGGAGACGGGTATTGTGTTTAAAAGTGGTTTTGCCTGCCCACAATACATTGGGACTTGGGATTCGTCCTCCACACTCCGCCTACGTCTTACCATTTTGTAAAGGTTACTGTGAAATTCATGGAGCAATTTTATCTTTGCGTGTCTCTGAAGTAAAAGAAATTATTTTGAATGTTTGTCAGCAAAGCTTTGTGACAATCAAGCTGGTCCTACAGATTTAGGAATAAATGTTGGCTTTTAGGGGCTGTTTATGGGGTCTTGCTTCAGGCAAGGAAAGGCAGGAATTATGGACTTAGACCTGGAACACCAAGGCTCTTAATCCTATTTATATCCATCACCATAACAACTAAACTTATATCAGTATGACAATTCAGTTATACATCTGTTACTGTCATTGATATCTTCCTTCACTGTTAATGCATTTCTTCTCTGTCCATATATAGACAGACTGTGGTGTCAAATGTAATCATCTTCCATTCCTTTTCGGGGTCCAGGGCCTATTCTGTGCTGCCAGGCTAATGTAAAAATGTTTTCAGATGCCAAGGATTACAGTCAATCTTTCCAAGCAGCTCAAAGTGGAGATCATCTCTGTTCTGAGCTGGAATACAGCCACTACATATAAACACAGAAAGCACTGAGAGAGCCCCTTACACTGCGCTGCCATTTGGCCGTAGGACCTGGCAAATCCTGAGGAAAATTCTCTCAGGTGTTGATGTTATTGCGTGCTCTGAACTCGGTCTGGAGATCTGCTGAATCTGGCTCATAAAATTGCACACTCTGTCAAGAAATATCCATGTTCTTTGCCTGGGATTTAGGCATATGATGCAAATATTCCCCAGTTGGCAAGCATCATGTAAAAAGGGGCCATGTTGCATTTATCATTGTTCTTAAATATATGAGGACATGGAACATATGGAGCCATGGAAAAAGTTGAAAAACACATAGATATTTGTGGGGCTCTTATCTGCAGGCTGCCAGAAAACACCAGCAAAGCAAGGCTGGATTTCTACAGTGTAAATATTCATGTTCAGGTTACTTCTATACTGCAACATGATGAAGAGACCAATTTTCCAAATGACCAAATCTGGCTCTCAAATCCAAATCCAGCCCAGGATTTACTTTCTTCCTGGTAATTAACTAATGAGTGCCTCTGTACTGTCATTTGCCCCAAATTCTCGGGAAAACAGAGGATGGAAAACCTCAGCTCTCAGCCCTGGAGGACCGTGAGTTGATAATTCTTGTGTTGCATCATACACCCTTTTCATTATTTATCCAGAGCAAAATTGTATTTTTTTGAAATAACAGTAGGAATAGCCTTTTGACTCATGGGCTTATGTCTAAGTATGTACTCAAGGTCATTAGAGTTGGTACAGAAATACATCTGCTACCGTGTGTGGACCATTAGATGCAGTTCATCACTCAGCACATAAGTTTATAACAGGCGATAGTTACATAACCCACCATTGTATCCTCTCACAAAGTTTAGCCCTCCCATAATACCAGGATAGATCAACACTGGTTTATGTTTATTTACAAAGTCCTCAAAGGGAGATTTCCATTTTACTTTACTTGACTTCTACAATTGAAAACTGGAACCTTCCGCACACGCTCTTAGGACTGTGTTATGCTTGAGGTCCCACATGTCTCTCTGAACCTAAGAAGGACTTCACTGAAGTTTTGTGCTTCTCATATATGGAATATTTTGCAGAGTTTGTTGAAATATGATTCTTTTGTTCCCCTGGGACAATTTCAATCAAAGATCTCAACTCCGCTTCATTTTAACGGCACCTGTTTTAAATAATGTACCCATATGGATGGACTGAATTTTCTGATTGTGCTTCTGCATGGTCTTTTTATGTTTGTTTAGTTGTTTATTTATTCAAGTTTTAAAAATCTGAGTGCTCTTAAACCACCATTTTTCATTTTTACAATTCTATGCAGTAAGTCGTCGGCCTGCTGACAAAATCTTGTATCTTCAAAATGATAAACTTTACAGGAGAGCATAAAAAATGTTTAATTTTGCATGTAAGAAGCTGTGTTCGGGTAGGATGACTATTTTTCTTCCAAGAATGTATCCAATCAATAAAATGTTGAATTTTCCAATGTCGTGGACAGACAACTTTTTGTTTCTTATCAAGTTGTAGATACGAGGTTTTATCAGCAGGCCGACAAAGTTCCTTTTCTCCAACCATATGGAATGACCTGTATGCTCTAATTCCTTAACTTACTTTCCCATCTTTTTTAGCAGTTGCACTTCTATGTGAGTGAGTGAGTGAGTGAGTGAGTGAGTGAGTGAGTGAGTGAGTGAGTGAGTGAGTGAGTGAGTGCATGTATTGTGCGTGTATACATATGTTTGTGTGCACAGCGGTGTGTTTATTTACATTTTACATCATGTCAGTGTGTCTCCCTTTTGTGCGCATCTACAGGTTGCTGGAAAGCGGTTTTCCGTGTGGGATAATTTTCCAGTGCAGGGCGTTAGCTCATCTCAGAAGGAAATGACCTTGCGGGAGCTCTTTGCCTACATCAAGGTAAAAGGCACGATCTGTACTCACACAGCTCATCCCTGCGTGACCAGCCACACTGTCCCTGACTTCATGCTCTCCCATCCACAATGATTCATTCACTATATAAATCTGACCGGGGCGCCAATTCTTTCGGCAAAGGCACACTAGAAGACATACATGGGGAATCTAATGCCCTTCCTGTCGTTTAAAATTACAACTGCATTCCGCAGCAGCCATTACAATAATATAGCTAATTTAGACAGAGTACTTGTTGACGCACTGGCATGCATAAATTATCTGCCCCCTAACATACTGTTCCTTACATATGTCCTCCACAGTGCATGGCCCCTTTCAAGCACATACTGCATAACCATCTGTGTTCTTAAAAAAATCGAATTATCCAAGACTCAGTGTTCAATATTGCTTTGTCAAAAGAAAACCGAATCCATAAACATTACTGAAATATAATTTTCAGAGAATATTTTAAAATATGTTTTCAAGATGATTTAAAGCTTCAGATTTCATTAGGTCATTCAAATATGTTGATGATATTTTTTTATTTATTTTTTTTTAATACTATTTGGAAAACGTCTGTGATTGTACGGCTGTAAAAACCATATTTCAAATGTACTGTATGTTGCAGGATATTCATTTTCACGTTGGCAAACTCATACTTTTTGAATTGCGAGAAATGTTATGTTAAATTGTGGAGGAGGCTTTGAATCATACCGGAATGTTCTGAGTATCTGTCTTAATGAACTGGATTGCTCAAAATTGGTTTGGTGTGAGGACATCGGTGCATTTTCTGGCATGTTCCAGGACTTGTGTTATTTGGCTGCATTACCAGGAAGACTATGGAATGGAATACCATCTCACACTAGTATTTCTACATTTTATATCATGCCACTGGTAGTGAGTTTTCTATGGTCCAACTTGCAAGTATTGTAATTGCCTGTAACAAACAGTTGTTGACTGATTGTTTTATTGACTTCTGGTTTGTGTCTGATGAGGCCAGGATTTTAGTGACAGGGTCAGATTGTGAATAATGATGGCTGTGGATGGCTCCACAGTCCAGAGCCTGTAATTTTGACTTAACCACTTGTATAACTTGCATAAAAGACCTGACCAACAAAGAAGACCATCTCTAGACTTACCGTGTGTGTCTAGTAGTTAATCAGGCCTATGAAGATGCATGCTACTTTGAGTGACCCTGGCTTGATTTTATTATGGACTGAAAAAAAAAAAAATCCAAGGACCAGTGGGATCATGGTCTATGTAGTCATAAGCCTTGGATTGGAGGACATTAACGTCCTGACACTTCTAAGTTTACACTCAGCCTGTGGCTGTAGTTTGTTAATTGTTTAGTGAAGGATTACTCTGATTAGCTAGGAAAAGGAGTAGCGGTATTGGATGAGCTGCACCTATTTCCCTTTCTCTTAAATCAGGTGCGCTCGCACATGCTCAGTGATCCTTTCAAATGCCTTTAATTAAGATGAAAAACATTATATCAGAGCCAAGAGACGGCACTGAGGTCCAAGGGCTTTACTTAGTGACTCTAATCTTTGTGTGAGATAGACTTACAGCAAGAATGGATGTGTTTCAGAGACAGGCAAATTCATCCAGAGTTCAGTCTTGTGAATACTTGGCCCTTCGTGATGTCAAAATGGAAAATATTCAAGTTTCTATCTGGAAAAAACACGTTTGACTCACTGAAACATGTTTTGAATTAATATGGTGTGGAATTATTGTTCTTGCTTCAGATGCACAGAACAATGACCGATTAATTGATTCCCTTTTCTCTATAGTCGTGGTTCTGACTAGTTCTTCAATATAACTCAGAAAAGTTATTGTATAGCTTTTAAAGTTTTTTTTTTTTAAGTGAATATTTTTTGCACACATAAACCAAGGAGCTGTGTTTAGGTCAATCTATAAGACTAGTTGGGTTTTTCATTGAAAGCCTTCAGGATACTTTATGATGGATCAATGTAGACTTGTAGACAATGTAGACCTCAAATAAATATTTCTCTTCATTCAGGGAACCAGTCTTAGGTCTTCCTAAAGCTGACTTCTGAGTGTTTAAATTACTTCAGCTCCAGTGAAGCTCACTGCGCGCTGAGTCTATCTCAGGTAAATGAGTGCTTGGTTTACCTGGCTCAGACAGGGAGAGCGTTTGTCTGACTGCAGTCTCCTGGTGCTTGCCTCCACACGCCCCAATCTTCCACTCCTACACCTTTACTCCAGCTTCGTTTCTCCCTCTCTCCCTGAGTGCTGCTCTGAACGTCACCCAATTTCCATCACAGTGCTCCGATATGTCGGCCTCTTACTTTATTCTCAAAGAAAAAAAAAACAACTCCGGCCAAAATGATGTGTATGTGTTCAGACTGTGCCTGTAAGTTTTGCAGTTGTACACACCACAGCCATCTGCTGAGAACAAAAGCATGCCAGCATGTTGAGTCCTTCCAAAACTCCCTATTTAGAAGAAAAAAAAAAGAAAAAAAATCAAGGACACTCCAATCCCTCCAGATTTATTATTGTCTTTGACTTCACAAAATCGACTTGTTTGTTTGAGGCCATATTCAGAAACTTCCTGTGTAATTGAGGGCTCTGGCTTTTTGTCAGTATTTCATTTGTCACTGACTAAAGCTGAAGAGTAGCTGATTTAATCATAATTTACCATTACCCAACAAATCCAAAAGTTGTAACAGGAAAGTCTATCACTGGCTTTTGAATAGAATAGAGTAATACGAATATATACAGTATTTCTGAACATACAGTGCTTAACAAATGCATTAGACCGCCTGTCATAAAAAAGGGAAAACCCAGATATTTAAGAAATTTGTCAAAAACTTGTTTAAAACTTATTTTGTTATTTCTTTGGCAAATAACGAGCTGAAACCTCTAAATAATCTTTATTCACACATAAAAACCACAAAAACTATATCTTATATGGCCTCCTTTTGCCTT
This sequence comes from Gymnothorax reevesii, assembly GCA_029721435.1. NCBI lineage: Eukaryota > Metazoa > Chordata > Actinopteri > Anguilliformes > Muraenidae > Gymnothorax > Gymnothorax reevesii. The sequence goes on along the minus strand of CM056585.1, from coordinate 69,451,515 downwards.
GATGACAGCTTGCATTCTTGCATTCAACCACAAAGACTAATTTTTATGTTCAGGAATGCAAGAAAATAACTGTTATTTGGTAATGTGCTTTACTATTTTTTTCTGCTTTTTTGTAAAACGGTAAATTTGAAAATTCATGGATAACAACAATAATTATAGTTTTGCATGAAAAAATATAATATCAGTTAAAGAGCTTGCACATACTGGTGGAGTAACCATTACAGAAACAAAAAAATTATTTTGGTAATTACCAACGCTGTTAATTTAGGGCAGCTGTGGCATAAACCTTACATAGGGTGGTGGTCTAATAAATTTGTTCAGCTGTGTATGAATGTATGTATGTGCACACGCATATATGCATATATACTCATATATGCAGCTCTCCTGTATATTAATGTTTTGGGTTTTTTTTTTTTTTCCGTTTCAGTGCAAGTACGATTTGGAGATAACTGCACTCTTCTATGGACCTGCCGTTCTGTACACTAGTTCCAGAACAGAAAGGCTTGAACAAAGGTACAGTGTGCCCATAATTGCTCAATTGAAATGACGGTTGCCCTTATAATCCCTAAATTGTTTTCTAGACACAAGACTCCACTGGTGATCACTGCATCGTCATACTCTACCGAGTCCTTTGTAAACTCTGACTTGATTTGATTGGAGGCAGTTGGCAGGTCTGCGGTACAGCCATTGTCCCATAGCTGCCACACAATCCTCTCCCTGCTTTTCACCTGTGCTCAATGCCGTGACCACATGAGGGGCCTGGTAATCTCCCGGGGGCTCTATTCATGTGCATCCAGCTGAACACTAATTACAGTGATTCACACCTCCGGCCTGAATGGACCGGGCACCTCTACCTGACACACAGCACTTACCTTAATGATCCCAGGCGTCTACCTGATGCAAAATGTTTGCATTTGACTACCTGACGATCTACTTCACTTCTACGAATGCCCATGTGACACATGCTGCCTCCCCTAACCGTTCGCGCACATCTACTGCATTCATCACAGGCCGTTAGCATGTGACGTAAGCCTGCTGCATGCCATCACTGTCCACATGTCAACATGTCCAATCTCGCTAGAAAAGTCATCACTGATCTGAAAGCATATGACTTTTAGCTATCTCTAATTTCTGCTGTTGTGTTGATCATTTTAAGAGCAATATTTAAAAACAGAGGACACCGGATTAAAATTCATCTAGGCTGTTGAACACTGGAGATGGGTGCATAGTCTCTGCAGGGCTGCATTCATAACAGGCGCCTGTAATCAAAGCCGTAATGGAAATCATAATTCTCCATGTCAGAGATCATTTTAGAGACTGTTGGTTCTCCGAATAGAATTACACAGAACTGCAACTCATGCCAGAGCATGTGATGTGTTTTATCTGTGTCATCACTATAAACTGAAGTGAATTCCCCTGGTGGTTTAACATTTATTGAGAGTCCATTTCTTGAGAGTCCAGGAAAACTACATGAAACGGATTAATACTGTATTTTTAATCCGATAAAATTCTGAATGAAAGCTCCTCTAACCTGAAGTAAGACGCAACCCAGACACATGAAATCTTCACCCCTGATTTACATTTTACATTTGTTTTCCCCCCTCCCACATTTATTTGGTTAAATATCCCTCAATTGTAGAATGTTTCTCAAAAGTATTTAAGCCGTTATATCAATATTCATGGTTTTAGTTGGTGGTGAACAGGAGTCGGTTCCAGAAAAGAGTTTCAGCTCATCCATTTGCACCAGACAAAGGGGATTGTGAGGGACTTACATTGGACTGCCCCTTTGCTTGTCTTTCTGTACCTCTTCATGCCTACCAGTGGTCAGTGAGCAGGCATAACCTGGGTGTGAAAGGCTGCAGGCTTTCAGTAAGGAGCTCAGGAGGCTCCTGTTGCAGGGATTAGCCTCATCACCCTACATTCCTTCACACGTAGAGACTTGGCCTGCTGCTACAATACCTGCACGGTAGCCATTTTGGCTCATACCTCACCGGTTTGCATTCCTGCAATAAATGGAGCTGTGGGCCACGAGAACTGGCGTGCTGCCGCAGTGGCAGAGACACTGTTCACCCCTCAAGCTATAACAGACAGGTGGCAACTCACCCTGCATGTCACCCACTGTCACTGAGCTCAACGAAATCTCTCACGTCATTACATGGACCTGACTGAGACAAAACCATTCATCTCACCATGGCTGAATGCTCTCATTGGCCCCCTGTGTACTATTAAATTGACTTTTTTACAATTGGCATTCCGTCACGTTGTAATTGATTTTATGTTTTAGAAAACAATTGGGATCATTCGGTGTCAGCATGTATTGGAATGTGCTGTCTCTTCTTGAGAGAGGAAAATTTAATCAAGATTTTTGAAAAAGAATGATTAGTATAATCATTAAAAATGTAATAAGAACTTTAAATAACATAGCTGATGGAAACTATATGTGACCAAAGTCCGAATTACCATAAACTGAAGTCATATCTGCTGTTATTTTACTGCTGTTATTTTATATGATCCAATACCATAATTCGGCAGCTTGGCAAATTCAAGCTGAGAAACCACTATCTCACATTAAAAACAAATGCTGTGCAATTTTGCTCCAAAAAAGGAGATAATAAAAGCAGATAACAATGTCAGGTATCATGTATCAGTAATCAAGGACAGACAGGTGGCTTTGCAGTCATTACTAGAGTTGCACCAGAGGATACCAACCTCTTGGAAATGGCTGTTTTGTAACTGGTATGGAACTGAATCCCGTTGGTGAGAGATGGAGAGTCCCCTTCAGTGACAGACATGAGCCCGGAGGCAGGGCCTCCCAATTCTGTAAACTCATGGAGTTCACCTTCTTCTCTGTACCTGATGTTTCGGGGGGCAGAGGGAGGTTAACCCTTGAGAGACCCAGGAAAGACTGTAATTTTTGTTAAAAATTCCTGACTTGCCCTCCACCATCTCTGACCCCCATCTCCACCCTTCCTCCCCCCATTGAATCTGTCGCTGCTTCCCCTCTTTAGGGCTTCTCTCCATTATTTCCTGTAACTCGGGCTCTGTCTGTGAGGGCTTTGTTGACATGTGTCCCCCCAGGGACCAGCATAACCCTGAAGAACAGAGCTTTAGAAAAGAGCGTGAGCAGCAGACTTCCTTTGAGCAACTTCCTGCACTTATGTGCACCTCTCCGGTGCTCAAATTAGCTGTATTTAATGCACAATGATTTTACATGGAACTTAAGCTCGATTCACTGTAGTTTTTCAATAAATTCTCAAATATTCACGAATCTAAGCAGAAATGGTGTGTTTATTGCCTCTATTTTTTGTTTTGAATGTTTATTTTTAAATGAGTCTCGAATATCGCTATTTAATGTAAGTCGAAATGTATATAAATAATGCTATTGAAGTGTTTTGGATGGGCATTAATGTAATTGTTGTCTTGTGCCTGTCTCCCCGCACAGAGTGACCGATGTAGTGCGCACCGTCACCAAGGCCGACATCCCGAAACACCTGCAGGTCCTGGAATTCATCGCCTCCTTTGCTGAAGATGAGGATTGTGAGACGGTTCCACCCATCCACTATCGCTTCAGATGAAGTCGGCCACAATCAGCTGCCTTCAATCAGGACGTGGAGGAAGACCCAAAGACATCACCATAAGATGTAAACAGTGCCTTTCATGGATGGGATTATCATTTACCTTTAACTCTGAATTACGAATACTTTGATTTTGAGATTGCCAACCAGTTTTTATGGAGGAAACTTGAAGAAAATCATCCATATTGAAGATATTTATGCTCTTAACCTTTGATTAAATGTTGTCTTCTATGTCAGGGATCAAAAAAAAATAATTATTTTTTTCTCTATTACTGTAAATCTGGGGTGTCCAATCTTATCCATAAAGGGCCGGTGTAAGTGCAGGTTCTTGCTTTATTCCAGCTCCACAACTCCCGATTCCACTAATTAACTGATCAGGGGTTCAGTCAAGACCTCGATAAGTAGAACCAGGTGTGTTGGTGTCAGGCTGTGACGAAAACCAGCACCCACCCTGGCCCTTTGTGGATTAGATTGGACACCCCTGCTGTAAATGCTATCATAATCATGCCTCATTACTATGTCAAGACTTGCTCATTGTTTTACTAACTTAGCCTTTAAACTAAGCCTATATTCTGTGGGCCAGGCTTAAAATTCTTGGCTACTTTATGGATAACTTCGTGGACATGCATAGCTTACCGAATGACTGGATTGCACTTTATCTGACCCGTGCTTGTACTGGATCCAATGAACTTTTGTATGCACATTGCTTTGGATAGAAATCAAAAGATCTGCCAAATAAAATGTAATTTATGCTTCAAAATTATTTTTTCAGCTGCTGGACTGAGATACTGATTGGTTAAAGTGTGATGAAAAGGGGATAACACAGTTGGGTGCCTTTATTTTTTTTATTTATGCGTCCTCATAGCTTGTCTACAGTTCTTACTTGTGATTAGCATTTAGCCCGCAGTGTCCCTCGCTCACCTCCCTTCAGCTTGTTTTCTCATATATAGCCACCCTCATGAGTGTAGCTGCACACGCTCTTCAGGGTGTAGAGAACACTGCTGGTTGTTTTGTCTCCTGGCGTCTGTCCTGGCAGAATTGGCAACACACATGCCTATTCCATAAATCTTCAAGCGCTTGATGAATTATTGCTTCGCAAGGAGACCGTTTCCTTTCTGCAGCTGCGCTCGGGTTTTTCGTGATTATTCAGTGAGCTTGGGAATTCCAGAAATTTCAGTCTTCCGCTGGGCTGGCTGTGGAAAGTCTTGTAATTACAGACTCTGACTCATTTGCGGTTCTGATTGAAATGGATGGTCTGATTTGCTTTTATTCATTTGGGTGTTTCCAAATATGTTGCACAACTATTGTGGTGCGATGAGATGCATGTATCATTAGTGTCAGTCCTTGCTCAGTCACCAAAGCACTGATGTACCCTTCATGTATTTAACTGGTCTGCTGTTGCGATATCTCTTTTCCCCCTCTGTTCCTTCCCCTCAGAGATTCATCACTACTGCGCAACTGTCCTACTTGTCTTCATGTTCATTCTCAGCTCAAATAAATTTAACTTTTAGAGCGCTGAAATAAATAAAAAAATAAATAAATTTATTATCATGTACTGTTGAAAACCTATCGTGTGGCGACTTGTTTAAAAGAGCTCCCCTTCAGGATCTGTTTTAAAGAAATCACCACATGTTGGTTTTCAACAGCTTTGATTTTAATGCCTTGCATAATTGAAAAACAATTGCTGCATTTAGCACTCCAAGGGTTAATTTCCTGTTGCGCTACAAAATTAGAGGTGTAGCTAATAAGAAAAAAAAGAATCGTTTGACTTGTTTATTTTTTCCCCTCGAAACAGAAGTTAATAAGTCAGGTTTCTTCCATGAGGAAGTGTGTGCGTGTGTGTGTCTTCGTGGGCCACCAGTTGGCACGTTAAGCGCAGAGGAGCACAGAGTTTAATAAGGGAAGGATGTGGATATAGTCTCTAAGTGCCCTGACTCTGGGACACCTGGACACAGCTGTTTGGTCTACAGCTGCACTCCCTGGGGAATGGCCATTATCCCATCAGCCTCATGCCCGTGGAATCACAGGGGACGTGTTGACTTGGTCTTCCTCTTCCTCTATGGCCTCCTCATCTGTTCTTCAAGAGCTTTGATACCCTACTTCCTCAGATGAGGCAGAATGACTTATAATCCAGTCATTTACAATGGAACTGTAATTATGGATTCCCATTCAATGTCATTTCGTTCATGTTGATGAAATTAAATTCAATACAGTCTTCTCTTGGTTGTTTTTATTTCACCTTATGATAATATATTTACTTAAAGTACCATATTAAAAGTACAGCATGGCTTGTTTGGTTTTTTCCTGAAATATCAAAAAACAATCTTGAGCTTGTATTTGTCTGATGAACAGTATTTGAGAATATATTCCGGTGAATGCTCACACACAGATATTGTTTTTGGAGTCACCCACAATCTCTAGCTCTAGTCCTACTGTGATAGTTTTTCTGCTTCCTGTTTATCGTTTGCATTTCTCCAGAGCCTGCTGTGTGACAGCAGACAGAACTGACCAATGGCAAACTCGAGCAGGCTTTTGAGCAAGTTAACCATTATTTCAAATCAACTTTGTGATGCCAATCTGACAAATAATTCAGCAATATTAAAGAGTACTGCAATTCATCCCACTGTCAAGAATCATCCTACACCAGTTTTTGCCCTTGGTGCGCCTGAGTAATGTCACATGTATGGGCACCCCTTTAACTAATGTAAAGTATACATATGATCAGTTAAGCAGGCAGTTTGACCCATTTTTATGACGGCAACATGCAACACAAACATACGTTTCACTCACTGCCCAAGCAGTGGTAACATGGCTCCGTCAGGCTGCGATTATTTGCGATTGGAAGATGTGAATAGGATCAATTAAGAGGCGGCATTTCTAACAGTGAAGGTCCAGTCTGCCAGTATTCTCATCCATAATTTTAAGGCACACTTAGCCATTTCAGTTCAAGTACTCATTATACACCCTTAATCCAGAATGTAATGTATCTGCATACCAGTGTGAATACAAAGAGACTGCTGCAAAACCCTTCCTTCCTCCCTCCAAAAACAACAAAACAAATCATGGGGTCTGAGAATCATTTCTGTCAGGATTTCCTTTAGCTGAGCTGGTGCTGTCCCATGATTGTTTCTTAGTCCATCCAGTATCCGTCATGTTCCTAGGATTTTTATCTCAGCCAAGAAGGTTGTGTGATCAGTTGTGTTTGTCAGATAGTGAGCAGAATTACACAAAAAATAATGAACGGCTTTGTATAATAATTTTACCGTAGGTGGATCTTGGCCCAAATACGAGGTGGTTAGATTTTGGGAGAGACTTGGATCTGGATTCAAGATTTTTCTTTTTTTGAGGATTCTTCACTATTGCAAAATTTAACATTTTGAGTCGCATCTTCAAATACATTGCAATCTGAAATAAAAATAATTGGCATTATCTCAATGATGTTAAGAAAGTATCACAAACCGTTCTGAATCTGGATATCATTTTGGTTCCCATCAGGGACTAAATTTGCGCTAAATTGGGGAACGTACACAAACGTTGCTATTCTATAGTAACTAATAGAGGTAGAAACTTCCAACTTCAAACTACCACTGATCTACTCCTGAGATGATGCACATTCAGTAGAATATTAGCAGATTATGGTTCCTGCCACATAAAACAAACTAAAAATACTGAGAATCTTTTGCAGGGGTGTTGACACATGGGGGGATGATTCAGCCTTGGCAGAGTCTGTAATCTTGGATTGCTCTTGTTTCTAGGGAGCATTCCAGAAAAGTACTTTACAATAAGTTTCAATTTTACATGAGAAACTTGAAATATATTTTTTGCACCAAACACCATCTATAAATCCTTGCTTTTCCCCAGTAATACATTTTCCATTTCAGTAATGTAAAAACAAATTTTATTGCATCAACAAATATACTATAATTATATACATTAGCTGTAAAAAAATAATAGCAATATTAACATTTAGGTAACAGTCCACAAACAATACGGAAAAAAGTTCATCGCCATGACATCAGTTAGATATACCCAATAATGTCATTGCAGATGATTGGCTGCCGGCTGCCCGTCTTCATTAGTGCAGTGAACTGGTAGAAGTCCGTTCCCAGTTCATGCAGGCCGGTGTGGGATTGGTGGAAGAATGGGGGCCGCGGCTGAAAGCCCACGGGACAGGAGAGCCGCTTTGGGGCCACAGCAGTCCGGTTCACCCGAGACAAATCTGATTTAGTCCGGCACTCCACACTTTTCGACATTCCCGCAAATTTTCGCCTCAAGTTGACCAGAAAGTCCTTGGCCACACGACGGCCAGCATTGGGCTTTGGTTCTGCTGGATCAGGACAATCGGGTAGATCCATCCAGTTCTTGATAAGGTCAGCGAAACTGTTGTCCCCCAGCACCAGAGGCTGCCGGTTCCGCCCTCGAGTCAATAGGGACGTGGTCCAGTCCTCGGGGTCACTAGCCTCGAACGAGGTCCAGCGTTCCAGGCAGGCATCTGAGGTAGATTTGGGGCGGATCCGTCCTGCTGGCCCCCGATTGGTCCGGACACAGGCGCTGGAGGAGACTCGGACATTCCTCGTCCGCCGAAGCACCACCCCCTCGTCCTGCCAAGAGGCCTCGGAGTATCCCGAATCGAAGTCCACGCTTTTCTCGCTGCTGGGAGACCTGAGCGCCAGCCGGCCCTCTCGCTCTTCCTCGTCGTCTTCATCCTCCTCCATGGGGCTCGCCAGGCAGCAGGCCGAGTCGTAGGTGCTAGCCTCGCTGGCGTCTGAGATGCGCAGGCGTGTCATTCGTTCACGAGGCGCGGCCCTCTGCTGGCAGGGGCGCGTTACTGCGAGGGGCCGGCTCGGGAGGACGCAGTCACCCCGGATTTGCTTCAGGTCCTGCAGGGACCTCATCATGCACTGCATCTGCTCTCGAAGGCAATCGCCCGTCTCTCTCAGGCAAAGCTGCAGGAAGGAGAGAGAGAAGCGTTCAGATACACAGGCACAGAGACACACACACACACACACACACACACACACGTGCATCTTCTCCTTAGTGTTCAGATACACAAGCACATAGACACACACACACACACACACATCTTCACCCTGTTGACCTGCTGTATGTACAAGCATGAATAACTTTGTTCAAGGCATTGATTGTTCTTGAGTGCCCCATAAATTGTGCAGTGGGCGCACAACAAAAGATAAATGACACATTCCTTTCAAAGTCTGTGTTAATTACACATTTCACACTGCTGCAGGCACTGAACCAGGCAATGATTTTTGACTAAATTTCTTATGGTAATAAAAATAGAAGCACTAACAATCAGAGACGTCTCCCTTACTGTTCTCTCCTCCACAGTACCATCTGTGGTGATCACTTCCTAAGTTTCTGCCAGCCCTGAACACCAGAGTCAGGCTTCTGCAGCGGGCCTGTGCTTGTAAGCAGGCAGTAGCTGAACCAGGGTCCCTATTGTCTTCTTGAATATCACCTTTTCTCTCCAAAGAAGTGAAGCCACACCACGATGCTAATCATCAGCCTCAGAAATTACACAGTCCTGGTTAACCTGAGGGGGACGCCGTTACCACTCCAGCACGGAAGTACTACAACACCTCCGCAGTCCAGTCCTACAATCCACCCAGAATAACCAGCGCTCACACCAAAGGCAATGCAACTGCTCAAAATGCATGAAAACTCTCATGGTGCTTTCATGAGTGGCATCAATGAGACATAAAGTAAGCGTATCGTTAAGATAGGTTTTCATTATATTTAAATATGTCATGATACTTGTGAATTGTGGGAGCAGGATGTGAGGGAAATGGCCCCTGTGCCTATTCAAGACAAGCTAAAGGAAGTTTGGAAGAGGAGCTGGAATGAAGAAACCTGAAAGAGACTGAGAAGTCACTTCCTTTATCCCAGCCTGCGCAGGAATTCCTGCTGACTGCCTAAAATTGCTAACCACAAAGTGACATTTTCTACTCTCAACAATGGGGACAGAAGCTAAAAGAAGTGTGATTCAGAAAGCAAAAATACTAGACTTTATCTTGCATTGACACATTCACAGGACTTGCATCATTGTATCTAATTATTTGGAAAGGGACAGTAGTTCTATCTTAAAAGTATGTGGAGACGGAATGGTGGCCTGTTAACTACTAAGCATACAGAAAACTGAACAAGGCATTATATATTTTTATATTTAATACAGAATCTAATAATTTTTCAGTTATATAATTATAATTAGGACCTCATGCTGTAGTACAGTAAGACATACTACAGCATTCCACTGCATTAGCCACCACTTCAGCGTATTAATTCTGCAAACACCTTGAAAAACTTGAAATTACTCAAAATTGCAGCACAGCAGCAACCCCTGGAGCTTTGATTGCTACAAAATACAGAAAAAGTGCAGTAGAGAACGACACACAAGAAAAGATCCTCTTGGATGTTCGATGACGTCATTTGTTTTGCCATCGTTTGCAAAGCAACTTCAGCCCGTTTCCTGTTTCTAATTAAAGTCCGCATACCTTTCAGAATTTGTAGCTTTTGCATGGCCACTTTCTAGCCGCCACACGAACACAGACAAACACACATAGGCATGTGTACACACACATACATCTATAGGTTAAAGACACTAAACATCATCATAAACTCAGACCTAAACACAATGAGAAAAATTTGTCTGAACTTAAAAAAGGAAGGCAACCAGCTACAAAGCATTTTTGACCTTATTCAAAGTTTGCCAACTTTTTAGTTTTTACAGTGTTGCATATCCAGGGCATGTCCTCACCGCTGATATAAAATTATTCAGAAAGAAACTGTGAGTGCATCTAATGCATTGCTAGTAATGTAAGACACATAAGACTGCAGTGTACAGTAACATGTGACGCTGTTTAATAAAAGGTAGTCTTATTAGACATTTGCGCTCTTGAAGCAGCCATCTGCCTCTCGCCCTCTCCGCAGCTTCACAGTTTAATATTACACTGCTGTTCATTTTACCAGCAGATTGAGATCTCTTCCAGTTAGAGAGAATTTCCATCAAGGCTGCACCACAGCTCTAATACACACAGCACTCCTACAAGGTCACATGCAACCCACAGATAGAGTATTAATCCGAGCAATGGGCCATTCCCCGCGTTTCCAGATGGTGACGATTATATTGGAGGATTACATGCATTTTTACCACCCGTTTCTGCATAGTAAATGCAAAGTTTTAGCGCAAAGATGTACATCCTATTCATAAGTGTGATTACCGGGAAACGGCCTGCCTTAATCAGCTCCGAAAGAGTAAATCTAACTCTGAGCGATTTGATCATTGAGTTATGATAATAAAAACTGAACATCATCCCGCTCAGTTTCTTCTATGAAACAGCAACCTTAATCCACTTTAAAGCGTAATAGGCACCTGATGGCAGTACAAAACGATACGGACAAAGTTTTATCCAAGGACTCTGCATCACCGTAAAACCAAACATTGGGTTGGGTTAATCGAGACGCAGGGTGAAACACGTCAAATTTACGTTTATTAAGAAATTAACCCGTGCCTATCAAGCAACCCTTATCAATAAACCAAAGTGGATTGGATTCCTTTCGAGACATACTTCTTTACAATAGAAGCATGTTCTGGTTTGGCAGCAGATTCTCGGCCGTGTGCGAGAATAGTTCTGAGTGTGATGCCTTTATAAGAGTAACACACAGTCGAGGAAACGCTATAAGAGTCTCTTATAGATGCTGTAGGTCTGAGCATTTAATCTCTGGTCTCATTCGTCGTAGGCTAAGATGCCGTGCAGCTAACTAAATAAATAAATAAATAAAAATCTTACCATTTATTAATCTTAATGTGTCAAAGCCGTTGATCGATTGAACAACCTGAAGAAACGAGATAAAACGGATAATGTTAAGATTAATCTTGGTCCGAAGATAAACAGAAATCAAAGAATCTATTTGGAAAATAAAGTAGACAATTTCTAATACTTACATTCATGCGTAATTCACACTCCAGAACTCAAAGCTCAGTAATCCAGTCAGCAAACTTCACCGTGGTTTCACTATCACGCACTGTGGTTTTTGATTGTCAAAGTACAGTTTTAGGTATGCGTGCAGCGGTTTTGTCTGCGCCGTCTTATTTCCATCCAGTGTGAGGCAGCCAGTCAGAACTGTGCATCACTGAATCAGCCAATAGCAGCGCAGCTGAAATCTGATATTACAAAACACTAGTCTCCAACACGTCTTATATCCGAATGGAAAGCGCCTTTACAGTCTGATGCTGAGGAAGGCAACGCGGAGACAAACGTCCCACAGACTACCCCTATGTGGCAAGATATTACAAAAAATGCGTTTTGGTGCATATTTAATTATATTAAGAATTGCATTATAAACTTTTAACTTTTAGATGTCATTTTGAATTCATTTCATTGGCCAGTAGACTTTCTCAAAACAAATAATGTAATCTAAAGATGCTAATATGCGTTCCTCTCTCAGGATAAATGATCACTGCCATTCCATAAAATGTAATTTTCAAAAAAAATTCTGATTACGGCTAGACTTCACTTAACTTGGCATTTAATTATTACTTAGAGCCTATAGGTAAAGGTAGAGACAGCTGGACATTTTTGAAGATTTTTAAATACTTATTTATTTATTTATTTAAATATTTATTTAAATATTTTATTTATTTATCTATGCCAATCTGTGGTAATGTGTAGAGCGATGTTGGGGGGGGGGGAGGGTCGAGACACAAACTCGCTCCCGAAGAGCTGAAAATTGATCCGATATCGATGAAAAGGACCCTTTCCCACGCATGCGCAAACATCGTTAGTGTCATTCAAAATGTTAAAGACAGCGTGTGGAGGTGGGGAAATCCTTAATTTAACCGGGTAAACACGATTCATTGCCTTGTCAAGTTCTTTGTCGGAAGTGTGTGTGTGTGTGTGTGTAAGTGGGCAGGGTTACAAATAAACAGTGGCAGTTGCGCGGGTAGTAACAGTCATTTTATACTGTAAGCAAACAGGTGGACACTGTTGTTTTATTTTAGCTGCCATTTGAATTTGATGTAGATCTGATTTAAATAATTGCTTGGGAGCTGTTTTAAGCTTCATTTATGGAAAACTTGAATGGAAGATTCTCTGGTCACACTGAAACACATGTAATGAGATTTCTTTGTTGCATTTACATACCAGATTTCGGCCAAATGTATATTTTTATATTTTCGCAAAATCATGCGTTTTTTGTCACAATTTTTCAAGTTTGGTTGGAACTTGACCCACTGTTATGGCCCCAATTTGTTATGACATTTACGACAGCAAGGGATGACAGACACAATTTTAAAACTTAAACACATTTAATTAAACAAAGACTTTTAACTAATCTACTATCTACTCTACTGACCAAGACTGATATATACAACAAAAAAATATTAACAGTCCCTTTGGTTGGGTTGCTTGGTGATGTTCCGGGTGAGAAAAATGCTCCAACACAGGCAAAAATCCACAAAAAGCTTCACAGGTCTTGAAAAGAGTGACAGGTCTGGTCAAATGTATCCTTCTCCTTGCAATTTCTTCTACTACTTTAATCTCTCAATTTTCCTCTTTATATACTCTTTTGCAGACCCCTCCCACCTTTTAGACTTTTTTTTAATTCTCTGGGACTTTCCATCTCAGACATGCCCAGGACATGTCCAAACCTAGCTCCATTCTGGGCTTAACAAAAGAAAAGGTCAATACTGCAATCTAGTGGCTTCTGTTCACATTACACCACTGAGTGTTTGATTTTGCCCCATCAGCAGGGTGGACATAAGGAGCTCGCATTTTGTCATTATTGCCCCCTTAATTCCGCAGTAAATGACCACACGTCATCACAAATGAAAACGTAGGTCATATAGTATCAATGCAGAGGCAAACATCTGCGAAAATTCAGGGGAAAAAACACTGATTTCTGATGTGCAAGGTTTGAGATATTTGTTACTTTATGTCCCACTTTACCCAACGTGCTGCGGTTTTCACAGCGCCGTTTCCATCTTGCGTGCCTGTCGTCACTATGGGCTCTAATTTCTTGGTGCCGCGCAGGGTGGTGCAGCGTGGCGTAGCCGATGCAGTGGTAATTTCATCCGGTGCAGCCTGCGCAGCCACTTCGCCAATTTGGTAGACGGACGTGCACCAAGATGGGTGTGGCGGCGTAGTAGGGAGGGGTGTCACATATTCATTGAGACGCAGTGACACTTTTGTAGAAAAAGTCTTCGCTGGAGTTGCGCAGAAAGCTCGTCAGCTCCAACCTGGTTTACTTTCTGTGCAGTGGTAATTTGGCTGTCCGGCGCACAGTGCGCACACGCCACCGAAACCTCACAGGCAGGTTTCCAGAATGTCAGGCTCATTTCGATGCAATACATAATTACGGCAAGTACTATTTAATGTAACTATCTGAATCAGGACAAAAATTATATGTATAGTTTTGATTATATATTATATATCGATTATACATTGATTGTCCTGATGTCAGATTAAAGGCAGTTGGCAAATGTAATGGAAACTCGACTTGGCTTGGTCAACACAGTTGAATCGAAACTAACAACTTCACATCTTTCTCAGCCAACCACAAACTGCCTATATACAAAAAAAAAAATATATATTATATATATATATATATATATATATATATATATACAGTATATATATATAAAAAATGCTTGTGTTCTATGCTCAGTAAAGCCACTTGCATACTGGACGCGAAACAAATTTTTCGCTTGACTGATTATAGTCAAAGTCAATGCAAAGACGCGAAAGTCGGGCAGAGTTTTAATATATCTCCATGTCCGAAAGTCATGAAAGTTCTCATTTTTTGAGTATTCCAGGAATTATTAGACGTGCAAACTTGGCCATGTTTGTGTTCGACTTTCAGAAAATGCAAACTGATTGACTTTTCTTGGTCTTTTTATTCGTGTTTTCTTCCGTCGAAGACAGACGACAGTCTTTATTCGGTCTCTCTTTTGAAAATTAGTCAGATGGATCGAACAGATTCATGCTTTATTTCCACACCAGAGATGAAATAGTGCTCGTAGTCAGTGAGCAAATCAATTCCATGACCATTGACAGAGTGAATAAATTATCACATGCAGGATCAAGACTGTCCGAGGAGAAATGCAAAATACTCCATGTCCAGCAGCCAGCACAAAGTAAAAGTATTGGTATGAGAACAGATTTATTTTAAAATAAAGGATAAAAATATATCCCCAACAAACAGAGCAAAAAAGATGGCCCAAAAATAAATAAATTGCAGAGTTCATTGGATGTTCTGCTTGTTGTTAAATGTTTCTTTTTATTCTTTATTTTATTATCAATCTGTTCTAATCGTCCTCTTTTTTTGGCTGTCAGGCACAGAGTATTTTGCATTTAATGTCCGTCAGGAATTGTACATTGTCCCGTGCCAATGTCGACTCGCTTTATTGAGCAGAGCTTAAACAGAAACATTGATTGAAATTCTCGGAACTCACCTTGAAGAACTGAGCCCTCTTATCTAAATATTCTCGTTTAATACCTAAAAGATTCAATACATTTGAAGAAATTGAAAACAATAATCGACTGTCGGACATGGAGTTATACTGAAACCATCCAACTGTCGGACACTGAGATATATTAAAACCCTGTCTGACTTTCAGACATGTAGGTCTGCGTTCAAAGCAGCAACGCAATCTGTCGTGCGAAAAAATTGTTTTGCGTCCAGTGTGTAAGCCGCTTAATTCTACTATTATTGTCACTTAGGTTATATCGTTTTTAGTGGGGGATTGCTATGATCTCGTGCGGAGTAAAGATCACATATTGAAAATAAATGCGTAACATATCTTGCATTGTTGTCTACGCATTTTAATCCCAAAATTTTAAGCAGCAACAAGGTGTAATAATAGGAACAAGCTATCTATCGTTTCTCTTCCCAATGATGCAGGCAGAAGAAACAAGTCGACATGGTCAACAACATCCCCCGCCAATCGTGTGCTTCTTATTTTCGAACTCCATCAAGGCCTTTATGGTCTGAAGCTACACACCAAATTTGGTTACTGAATCTGTGGTAGTTTCTGAGTAAAGCTGTCCCCTTTATCTCGGACGGATGAACGGAAGGACGGAGGTCAAACCTATATCCCCCTCCTACTTCGTGTTGGCGGGGGATAATAAATGAGCAACCATCGTATTTCATTCCAAGCTCATAAGTTTGAATCATCTAACGTAATTTAGTTTTGACATTCCACTCAAGTTCGCTAATGGTAACAATTTGAGAATGCCCTAGCTAGCTAGCTAACTCATATTTGTAATGCTAGACATAAGCGGTGCAGAAAACATGCCTAAAGCAGCAAAGTAAAATGCAACATTAACGCATCATGCAGATATAGGACAGAGGCTTCTTTATTTCAGCACTTTAAAGGTGAGGGGAGGAGCTCATTTTATTGGCAAAGATTTGACTCTGCTGTCTTCAACCCACTTGTGCCTTTTATCCTCCCTCTTTACCACTTGCGCCGGCAGGAGGGACAGAGGCGGACAGAGGACTACTTGCGCCAGGGCCGGGCACAATATTGCAACATACACCTGGACACATCCCGTTGGCGCAGCGCACCCCCCATTTTGTCGCGCCTGCGCCTGGTCTACGAATTTAGAGCCCTATGTATCACTGATTTACCTTGAAGGAGAGCAGATGGAAGCAGAAGGTAGGATAAAACCTTTTCTGTCTGAAAATAAGAACGTCAACGCTAAGGAATATGAGATTGCCAAAAACAAGAGTTTTTACGTCTCTTACGTCGAAATTGGAAAGCACACTTTTTTTACTTATTAATGTTGCGGGGCTTGACAAAAGGGAAGAAATATCACTTTGCGAACAGAAGCCTGTCTAATGAGCTTGGTATTACAACTTGCAGTATACCCGAAGGGAATATTTGTCATGGATTAGTCCCGCCGACAGAAAACATTAAACCGGCAGGCACTGGGACCATATTCCCAAAAAGAGGTGAGGGAACCAAGCGCACAGGCTGAGTGAAAATATAAAATCTTTAATTTTCAATTAGAAAAATAAAACAATCCCGGAGGGAAGCAGCAGCACAAAAGAATCAGCCAGGGCTCTAGGCACAAGCTCAGAATACTGCTGCACCGAAGGAAGGTGCAGCCAACCCTTAAATACTAACACTTCACCTCCACCTTAACGAGCAACAGGTGTGGCTCGTTAAGGTGGAGGCGTAGAATGCAGCAGGGGGAAGGGCCTGCAGGCCAACACCATGACAATATTACGCATTTTTTTAACTCGTTTGTCAGATTTATATACTTTCTAATAATTATAAGTCAAAAAAGAGACCAAGGTTTATTCAGGAGGAATAATGTAAGATCAGAGTGCCAAAACGGTTGTTCTCCTTCTCTCCAATCCATTATGTTATATGGTCATCGTAATTCGATAGCGTGATCACTGTAGAAATTCGACCTGCTCCCAATTAAATAAGGTAATTATCAATCTGAAAATGACGTTATTATCATTCTTAAGACACAGAATTGGATATTGTCGTGAAAAAAACATTTCACGCGATGGAAAAAACGTATTTGCATTGTAATTAAAAATCTAAATATATGTTGCAATTCCTTTCCGTACCGTCGCACATAATGCAAACGGCGATGAAGCCACATAATTGAACAAGAGCGCAAAGTTGGCGAGCTTTCTAATATAGATGACCAGTAAAAAGCCAGGGATTCTGGAAATTACTTTCTACTGGATTACTAAGGGTCGGCAAGGCATAATGAACACGAAGGAGAGAATATTTCACAGTCTCCCGAATGAAACTAGTAATCAATCTCATAATAGTGACCATTTTGCTATAGGATTATACCAGCCGCTCTTCCTACCCCTTCTGCTTCCCGCACCTTTGCTCGGGGCGCTCCCATCTTCAGACTTGGCCTTTGTTATGATCTCCACTTCCCGCCTGAAAAGTTGGGTTACTGCATCTTGCACGTTGACAAAAATCTGCCTACTGACAGGCGCCCGTCAAAGTACTGACGATCACCTCTGTGGTCGTTCCCACTAAAAAAGGTGTCTAGGACCTTAATTTTTTGATAATCATACAATTGCACGCGCGCGCTAAAATTCATACGCACTGAGAAGTTCGCGGCACTTCTTGGGACACTGATTCAGTGGGGACAGCCTAACCATAACCTAAAACGAATCTCAGTTTACATCTGACCCTGAACCATAACAAGGATCTAAGAAACGGCTTTTTTCTGCATGGGAATCAGACTTTGGTGCCAATCAGATACACTATGTTCAAGTTCAGTGTTTATCTTTGACAAAATCGCACACACACGCACACACTCGAAGAAAACGGTGCCGTGCAACCCTCTGTCCCGTGGTGTCACTGTTGGTAATCATAGAGGCCAAGTCAGTTTTCTCACTGCTTACCGGAACAGACCATTACCGCCACCCTGTGAAAATGAGGTGTAAGTACAATAGTACACTCAGCATAATGACACAAGCAGCAAGAGACAACTCATGTGCTGCCTTGCTTCCGTTGTAGACGTCTATGCGGTTCGGTTCCCTCACACGGCAACGTCAGCGAACTCGAACCGGGTTTTGTGTTCAACCAATCAGGGAGCAGCTCTGAAGTTTCTGAGGCTCTAGGCACATACTTCCGAGCTGTATTCAAGTACCTGTTCTCGAACAGAGAACACTGTTCGTCGCGAATCGAATACCCGAGAACGCGTTCACAAACGCATTCTCGGCGTTCTTGACCACACCATCTCAGGAAACAATGACAGGAAACAAACACGGCAGCCACTCACAAAAACTGATGAAATGTAAACTGATTTTATCCCTCGTATGGTCTATTTTACATAAACTTGTAGATTTCGGAAAAATTTCATCTATTCACTGATCCGTTAGGCCTTGACATTGAGCCAATTCCGGATTGAAAAAAAATCACTTCAATGCTCACAATTCTTTGCTTCGTGATCTTGACTAGACTATTTGCCAGAACAGCGTTGCCCCTCACAACCTTGGTAATACTGCCAAACATTCAGTAGCGTGGGTACACATACATGATTGCAGACGAGTACTCATGGTTACCGTTCCCGACTGTTCCAGCATATTCGAATCCCGACTCGTTCCCGAGCTGTTCGGGAAGAGTCAAGAACAGGGATTCGAATACAGCCTTGTGGGATGGACGCGAAACACGAGACATCGGCAACGAAGGCTAACCAACACCAAAATGTTGACCAAATTCAAACAGTGGAATTTCTCCAGGTTTCTTTGGTGTTAAAGTTTTCCCAAACACAAGTTCTTTCCCTGTCGAGCAGCACAGTTCGGTCGGCATTTCGGTAGTTACATGTTTCACAAGTGTGCCAGTCGCTATCATGGTGAAGTCACTTCATTTCTTTCAAGTTCTCATCCTGTATGGAGATGACTAAAGTTCTTTTAGGAGTTTCTGTACCCACCATTTCTGTTAATTAATATTTGACACGGGAAACCCAAAAGGAATACTATTTAACAAGCATTCTGATTTGCTTATTTTGCACAATGCAATTACGTCACAGACCTCAAAACCTGGCTAGAGTGCGCAGATGTTGTTATGTGGTTTGGTTCCCTCACACAAGATCTCTGCGACAGAGGCTAATGCGATCCACGGCATAAAGAACGGACTGGCACAAAAGTGCTCTTCCAAGTGCCTGCCGTAATTGGAAGGTCAACTGTACAATACAAACACAGAGTCAATAGTCACCCTGTAAACCTCCGCATGACACACAGAGATATACACACGGTGTAAGAACAGATAAAACGTAACAGGTTGCGCCAAAAAATTGTTGCTATTATTCAGGAATGTGTCTGCACGGTAGACTTCAGGAGACTTACTATGATTCACTGATTTTTATATCCAATCAGCAATTTCATGACAACAAATCCAAATCTGTGTTTATCTCATAGACCCTGTCTTTAGTGCTGCTATTTCACAAATTAAAGATGACATAGAATCAAAAAACCGTTTTTACCTTGTCTATGTTGAATAATGGTAGTCTACCCGCATTCAAGAACTTACGAAAAGTGCTAGACATTCTGAACATCTCCGTTTCATAGAAAGTCCTCTTTTAAAAATGACTGCCAGAAAACAGGCCAATCTAAATAATGGATACATATGATGTCATATGCATCTCACTGCCCCGCCACTCTCATTCCGTTTCCTTCCCTTCAAAATAATTTGCATACAAGTCTTTATGCAATTCCATTGCTTCAAATCCCACAGTAAAGACAAGTGTGAGAATTCCAGAGTCAAAACGATTTCCGTGTCACTAGTGGGGGAATCCACCGTAATGCACATGAAACGGATAAACCTATAGCGCAAGGACTTAAATCTTCAGTGCGCTTTGATTGAATACTTGCTGACAACGGCAAAGGAACGTCAATGTGAGAGACTCACTCTGAATGCTAAAGCCTTGGCAGCTCTGAAGTAGCTAACTTTGTTAGGAGACTTTGGACAAGAAATGGTTATTATGTTTGAAAAAAAAAAAACATTCAAAAATACTTACCATTCAGTAACATTTAAATCCAGCCTTTGCTGGACTGGTTCTTCCTCCAATTCAGTGTCCTCATCCGATTCGGGCTCAAACATCTAAGGCTGAATATAAGGCTGAATCTCTGAATATGCCATAGCTGCATAAAGTTGGTCTGTCCGCGTTCCGAAGCCGGCGAGTGTTTTCTATTTTTCCCACAGCTCTGGGCGAAGTGGCAGCAAAGCCAGCCAATCAGCGTCAAGTACTTGTATTTCATAATGAGGTTGCCATTAAGCCTGAAAGGTCGCCAAATAGGTGCAAAACAACACGTTCAAAATCCCCCACCCTAACATGGCTTTTTGAGAGAGGTTTTTAGGAAGCTTCAGAGGCATTACAGACCCAACCAAAATTTTGTTGTCTACATGTCGCATCACAGAACAAGGATAAATACCCCGTTCAACCATTCTATGTCACCTTTAAATCAGTTAGCAAATGTATTGAAAGAATGGTGTACTGTACCATTAAGGCCTAGATTGATCCTTGCTAAATGTCAGCTCCCCATGGTTTGATACAAAGTCAAACTATACCTCTATAAATTCTGATTATATGTCTTTGGATATTCTCATATTGACATACATGCTTATAAATGAAATAATTCCTGTTAATATTTTCCTCTCCTGTCACCATTCAATGTCATTCGCAAAATCATATTCTTTTCCAAAGGAACATACACTTTTCTTAATTTAACACATCACTATTAGTTGTTCCTATGATCAACTGTTCTCTTGTTAAGCCGTGACGCAACACATCACGTGACTATACGGTTTCCTGGGCCAAACGTGCTTGACACTGTACTGGCAGTATGCCACAGCGGTGTATCCCGATGTGTGTAAACCAGACAGATAGAGACATGTCCGGAGTTGCAATTTTATCGCTAGCCGGTGATGAAAAGGTGAAGGGTAGACGTATACAGCTCATAAGGTCAGGTAAAAGGAATTCAGTGACACGTTGGCCCAGTGCGAGTAGTCCGGTTTGCCCTTTATTCAGATTAACATTTGCAAGTGGGCATTTTAGCAAGCCCTGTTTACATCAGTGTTTGCCGAGTAAATACTCTCAGTTTCCGGGTGCAGCATCCATTTGGCTTGGGCTCAGCCCCACTTTGCAGACCACCACTTTTCCCCTGTTCTCACGAGCAAGGGCCTCACACGGTTCAAATCATAGGATATGAATCCCTTTTTGACCCGTTCGGGGACTTCAGAAAAAAAATTTGCCTGTGTGAACATGGTAAGTGGCTCGGCCATGTCAGCAGTGTACTGCACTTGATTTTGTTGTGTGGACCCGGAAGCAATATTATCACATGATGCGTTACGTCAGACTTATCGAGAGAATCAACTGAGTGGTTAAAATGCATGCACTGGAGAATTGAGCCAAATGACTTCACAGGCCATTATCAGATTTCTTAATCATGCTCAAGCATGTGTCATGAATAACAATGTTATGCTAACAGGAGGATTGCTACCACCGCATCAATGAGCACTTATGTGTTTGCCCGTGAATATAACATTGGACTTTTGATTTCCGAAGTCAAATAAAATATTTTCAGTTTTGGATCTGGACAACATTGCCGTAGTTCAATTTGCATATTGGTCTACAGTCCTTCCCTTGTCACTAGATGGTGCAATGAAAGCTTAATCGCTGCAAAGGGTGATAGATCAATTTTAATTAATTATAATTGCAATCCTGTTGTATCTCAGACTGCCGCTTTTGAGGAAAGGAGCCATTTTTGTTAGATTTCAATTCTGCACTGTTAAGATTTTAATCTGTTAATTTTCAGTTCCTTCTCAGTTTTCCGTATATCATATTGATCTATGTACGGAAGTGATGCGGGTGCAGAGATGAGAATGTAAGACAAAATAACTGTTGCTTAACTTTGTAGGCTCCAAAACAAAATGTGAATATTTTAGCCAGCATAAAGACTTAATTCTGTAAATTAGTGGAGAGAAGAGTTTTGAGTTACACCTGCGCGCAGCGTTATCCCCACGAGTAAAAAATATTCAGGGTGTCGTCTGTCGAGTGTTAATTAACCAGCACATCTTGTATAAGCTGAGATTCATCTCATTGTTTGCAGTCTTTTTCACAGCTCCTGATGAGACAGCTGCAGAAACACAAAACAGCATTTCTGTACCAACATGTACAGTATAAACATTAAATATTCTCTGCACAGATGCAGTATATCGAACACATTTCCAAAAGGAAAATGATTATACACAGAATATCCTCGCTCTTTGAGATGTATTTGTAGCTGAGCCCTTCCACAGCTGCTGAATTACAGAACAGAGTCAGTCACGAGGAGAGATGTGCAAGTAAATAGATTGAATGTAATATATCTTAGATTAAGACAGTAAGGGGAGGGGGGGGGATTGCAGTCGAGCATTGATAGAGAATCATGGCATCATAATTCCTCTGCTGGAACTTTCCAAAATCACATGGGGAAAATAACCTTACGGTGGGCCTCTCATGAATCATGTACACTGAGCATTTATCTTACATGTCTGTGGAGTCCAACATATCTAATAAAGGAAGCAGATTTCAGGGTCGTTACAGCAGTGCAAGATTCAACTAATTAACCAGTCAGGGTTCAACCAAGACCTTGATTGGCAGAATCAGGAGTGTTAGTTTTGGAGTATAAAAAAGCAAGCCCCCACATCAGCCCTTTTCAGGAAAGATTTGACACCCCTGCTGAAAGTAATGTGTAATTTGGAAAACCACAAAGTAAACCGCCAGAGACTGTCCCTCATGTGATATAGCCAGTTTTAGCAGCAGGTCCATCTCACTGACTCTCAAACCTCCATTACTTCGGGAGAACGATCACCAAGGGACTCCCCAGAAATGCTGAGTCAGCACCCTCCCCTCCCTGAAAACTGCCTGTGAAATCATAACTGCCACAGCAGCAGAGCACTGGTCACCTGACCAGTGCCGACCCAATCAGAAACGCAATCAATCAACCAGAGCTGTGATTGAGGTCCATAGCCGCAGACACCCTGCTGACAACGACCTTTACGTCCTGGGCACTGCTGTGTAGAATTATCCCTGATGGTGTTAATGTGATATTGTTGAAGAGCACATCTGTTCACACAAAACTATTACCTAAAGTGGATACAGAGATGTCAACAATGTAATTACCCTGAGCATCATTCATCTTAAAAAGTCCCGTAGAAATAAACAGAAAATAAACGCCACCCTCAATGAACTTAGAATCCAGACAAATTCATCCACAAGATGAAGCAATAGATGTCAGAATTAATACCGATGAGTAATGTTTTGGACTTACTATAGACTGAGCAATAAAATCTTTGAATACAGGCTATAGAGTGATCCATAATCCTATCTGCCCCATTAACATGATGAGAAATTGCTTTGTCATGCATCATTATCATCAGGCTTATTATACAGTATGCAGTATCAGTAGCACCGTCACTCTGAGAATTACAATCTGAAAGCTCCATAATGACAGTAATTTAAAGTCTTCTTTGCTTCTTCCTGTTCAAATCTGTGAGCAGTTCTTATGAGTTCTAAGTTCATTTCAGGGACAAAAAAAATGACAAGAACCAATCAATGACCAGCCAGTCTAGTGACTCAAATTTTATTTAAATTAAATCATTATGTGACCTTTAAAGCATTTTAATATTTACCAAAACACTAACCTTTTTCCTGTGTTAGACTTTTCGTCATCATAGCTATTTTACCTTGTTTTTCGGTTATGAAGGAAATGAAAGAAAGAATTAGACCCGAGACAAATCTACAAATGAGAGCAAATCTACTGTAGGTCAGATGTAGGCAGACGTGAAGACACAATACATACAGGGTTACACATGGAACAGAACAATAAAAAAACTATAATGTCATCTAAAATATCGGTTGAAATCTTCTCATTTTCACCTTTATCCCCCCTGGAGTGAAGCATCTTTTATATTTTTATTTGCTTTGTAGTTTTTGACGTGTATCTTTTTTTTTTGTTTTGTTTTTAATGGAATGTTACCCTCATTATGGCAGGTTACAGGGCTAATTAGAGTAAACTACTGTCAGTCATGCTGCGTAATATGAAGTTAAGCTAAGGATGTGGACCTCATGTAAACATATTGAAAAAGCACTTCTCTTTCAATCCATTTTTTTTTTTCAATTCATGCCCATGTTTTCTTTAAAAAATAAGCTAAATGCAATTAATTCTCATAAAATTTGAACACTGGGTTTAAAAGTAAATGCATTCATTAAAAAACAGTATTTTCCACTTTTTTTTCTTTTTTTGCTTTATAGCGAACTTTTTGTTTTGCCTTTTAGCCGAAGCAATTCGAAATCAGGGAAAAGCAAAACCGAATAAACATGGCTAAAATAACTCCACAGTTGTGGAGTTCACGGTCATAAAACATGGAATCCTCTTTAAAATTAAATATCCAATACATAATGAAAAAAAATGCAAAAATCACATTAAGGAAAATACATGGTGCTTGGGTAATGGGAATCAGCAATTGTTCAGATTCTACAAGGCTTTTTTTTTTCCTGTTCTCAGTCTGGTTTTCTGTAAAAAAGCAGACATAAGCAAACATCAGTTGTTGGCTGTTGCAGCGCGTCGCGGTCGGTCCCCTCTCCTCTCTCCTGGTTATCAGAGCTGTTCAAGTAATCCTGCAAGAGAGACAACGGTCACACGTGTGTTTACATGAGTATGAGTGTGCACGTGTTTATCTGCGTGAGTGTGTGAGTGCGCGTATGCATACACTGCATGAATGTGCAGGAGCTATAGGAGTGTGTGCTGTGTTTACATGAGTATGAGCGTGCATGTGTTTATCTGCATGTGTGTGAGTGTGCGGACGTATACTGCATGAATGTGCAGGAGCTACAGGAATGTGTTCGCATTTACGTGAGTATGAGTGTGCATGTGCCTGCATGAGTGTGTGTATATGCATGCATCTGTGTGAGTCAGTGTGCTTTTGTGAATCTGCAGCAGCAGGGGTTTGCGCGTGCGGATATGTCTGTTTGCTGCACGCATGCAAATGCACGCGAGTGCATGCCTGTGCATATTTCTGCATCTCTGTATGAGCGCTCACCCTGCCACGCCCTTTTCCGCTCGGGCTCTAGAAGAGGCCGCAGTCTTTCAGGTTATTCTTGATGATGACATCTGTGACGGCGTCAAAGACGAACTGCACGTTCTTGGTGTCGGTGGCGCAGGTGAAGTGGGTGTAAATCTCCTTGGTGTCCTTCTTTTTGTTCAGGTCTTCAAACTTGGTCTGAATGTAGCTGGCTGCTTCATCGTATTTATTGGCTCCTGGACAGTGAGAGCGGAGTCAGTTACAGACAGCTGCCAT
Organism: Gymnothorax reevesii; assembly: GCA_029721435.1. Classification (NCBI taxonomy): domain Eukaryota; kingdom Metazoa; phylum Chordata; class Actinopteri; order Anguilliformes; family Muraenidae; genus Gymnothorax; species Gymnothorax reevesii. The sequence continues at coordinate 69,426,102 of CM056585.1, read as the reverse complement.
ATACAACTACTGCAGAACATCAGCAATACACAACTCACACCAGTTGCTCATTTTCAGGCTCATTCACATTCAATAAACAGCTTATAGGTTATTATCCCCGATGCAAAAATGTGATCAATAAACAGGTGCACAATGGTCAAAAACCTTGGCCAAACACCTCTCCATCTGTAAACTGCAAGCTAAATCCTTACAGAGTCAAATGACCGTATTTTAAATTCACTTTGGAATACTACATTGGGCCGAATACGTTAAATTCCAATACTGGAATGTTAACATAACCGTAAGCGCAGCCACGTTCTTGCATGGACCCCAATGAAGCACAGCCAATTTAACAGAGTGAGGATAGACGGGTTTCTCCTCTGAAACTTTAGTTGACTATGGCAGGCAACTGTAAATTCGAGAAAGACCTTTTATATGTGGGTCCAATATAGGGCCCAATGGACAGAATAAATGAAGACTCCACTGGCTATGTTAGGCATCTCTCGGAGTCAATCTGAGAAAATTAGGCCAAAACTGAATGAACCAACCAGCAGTAACAGGCACCTGCCTTGACACAGACACGCCGAGCAGCTCTAAACTGAATCGGCAGTAGTGCGTCCCTCCAGTTGGTAGATCGCTTTTCCCTCAATTGCAACCTCACAGGTGCCATATCTGTTTTTATGTGGACGGAACCTTCTCTGAGTTTCTCTCATGAAGATGCGAGAACAGTTTTATTGCACAAAGAACTACTAGCTGATAATTAAGCTGAAATGTATTGTGCTGCTATTTTGGGAGGCAATCTCTTCGAAAAATGTTCTGAGAGGCAATGCGCAAATTCTTCATACATTTTCAAACCGCAAGATGATTCACTGACAAAAAATAAGAGGCTGTTAGAAAAAGTGCAAAAAAAAAAAGACCTCAGGCCCCTGCAAAAAAAAAAAAAAAGTGTCAAAGTGACCATTCGAGTAAATGAGTCAAAGTGACATGGATACTATTTGCTTCTAAATAATATAACTATATAACTACAATAAAAACTAATTTTCCACAGACTTCAAGACTCGCAGGACTCTAAAGACAGGCTGGCGGTTATTAACAAAATAAACTCTCATATAGCAGAGTTATTGAGAGAAATATCTGCAACTTCATTATTTGGAAAAAAAACCATGTGGCAGGAAAATTACCAGGGAACCCATTTCTGTGGCACTCAAAATATAACTCCCTTTTATCTGGCAAAAAACTCCCCTCCTGTCCCCTTGGAAACCCATCTGGCACCAACTTCAGGAAAATACATTCAGTTATAATCCCAGGAGCTACATTAGTTCTGTGCCCCATTACTCCATACCAGATCAACAGGGATAAGGACAAACTGGTCACAGCTCAACAAACTGAGAGCTGTAGGTACATCTGTGTTTGAGTTGAAGTACCTGAGGACCAGGCTACAAGCTTCCAGTTTTCAGGCTCTATTTCCTTTCAAAATGGACAACAGGGAAATGAGAAAATCACAGTATCACACCCTGAAACTCCCCACTGGTTACAAACGCAATAACTTGCGTGATCTGGCAGTAGCAGAGAGAAGAGGGACAGGAAATTAAAGATGTTATTTAGCACCAATCAGCTCTCAGGCAGAGGCGCCTGCAAAAAGGTGCATGTCTTGACTTATGCAGTAACTCCTTTTATAGGAGTGCTGTGTACACTGTTCACTACAATCTAGAAAGCAATACATTAGATTGTGCTCTGCTTGGAATAACGGCGCAAGGCTTTGAACTGACTCCGCGAGTTTAATATCACTGAGTTTTTATTATCTCTTTAATTAGTTTTTACAGTGGTGTGAACAAATTCCACAGTCCTTAGTCTCATAGACACACATTTCATTGTGTGTCTAATCTGTCTGGAGTATATATTATAACATGAAATTTCGATTAAAAAATACTTTGTTAAAGATGGGTGAAGTACAGTCAGCATTTGCCATGCAAATATTGTAAATCCCAAGCAACCTTCAAGAATGTATAAGTAACAAAGCAAGAAGTCAGCGCTGGTCCAAGTATTACACAACTACATTTTAGAGAAATGTGGGGATCAGATGCTGAGAAGAGGGTGAGAACAGGTATGATCAATATACTGTGAAGAAAATGTAGATTTGCTCTCACTGCAACAGCCTCTGCTGCTATCCTGTGGAGTGGACTTTGATTGGGAGAGCTGCAGTACCTGAGTACTCTGGGAAGCAAATAGACAGCGGACTGCGGGTGATCTTCTCCTCAAACAGGTCTTTCTTGTTGAGGAAAAGGATGATGGACGTCTCTGTGAACCACTTGTTGTTGCAGATGCTGTCAAAGAGCTTCATGCTCTCGTGCATTCGATTCTGCGGAGTCAGAGGAACGGGATGTACAGACGGTCATTTCCGCTCGCCAGAAACACGCTGGACAAAATATGTTCCATAAATGCTCACTAGGGGGTGCAGTTGTTCTAACATTGACTAAAAACTGGCCTAATATTGCATTATTTGGGGTGACTTTTCCAATCAAAATGGATAAAATAAATACATTAAAAAATGAATGTGCGAGAGAATGCCCGACAATAATATTCAAAATTTATCATCAGCAGCATAATACCAGTGCACGTGTGCAACAGAGCAGCTAGTGACAATTACAGGTGTGAACAGTGGGGCAGCACATTATAATCAGGTACGGCTGTAACATCAGGCGCCCAGGGCTTACTCACCATCTCCTCGTCCTCTGCCAGTACCAGGTCGTAGGCGCTCAAAGCGACACAGAAGATTATGGCGGTCACGCCCTCGAAGCAGTGGATCCACTTCTTCCTCTCCGAGCGCTGGCCGCCCACGTCGAACATCCTGCGGGGAGGAGAGCGAGAGGTGAGGGGCACGCTAGCGATGGAGGGAAACCGCACGTGAGCCGTCTGTCTGCACACGTCCTTCCGTTGTGAGGCCAATTATCTCAGCACAGCTGCGAATGTTCCCCGACGAGAGGCCAGCGGGAACACGGCTTCATATTTCTTTATGTTATCAGTTTATGCCAAACCTAAAAAAGAACTTAAAAACATGGGGAGAAGGTGTGCCTCAAGGTTAGATGCACCTGAATGCCCATCTGCTTTCAGGTTACAGAGGGAAAGAAATGGAGGCGAGTGACAGAAAAATAAAGATGTACGAACAAAGCTGCTTCCGATCGGCAAATTAAAGATGGACACAGACACTCACACGAAAATTTAGCTGAGAATAAGAAAGGAAGCAAAAACAGCATTATTGCCGCACAGAAAAGTGTGATACTGCCGCACTGGGCCTGTCGGAACAGACAGGAAGTGGGACTCCAGAACTGGTTCTTGAGGGATTCTGCAGTAATGAAATGGGCTGGCTAGGGAAATGACATACTGCAGTTTGAGTTACTCTGCGTCTTCACCGCGCACAGCCAGTGCTCATGACTAATCGCCAGAAATGGTAAAGGGAAATGAGACAGGAAAGAGAGGGAGAGAAGAGGAGAGATTAAGACTCTGAATGATAATAATATCATGTGGATGTCCTGATAAGGATGTTGAAAATAATGACAGCCCATTATAAATGTTCAGCTGCGATAAAAGACCGCAGGCTTTACCAGGGAATCAGGTCAGTTTTGGACTGTCAGAAATGATCAGTTCCTACAGAGAACTCAGTAACAGAGTGTGGGGAGTAGGGGGGGGGTGTTGTTAATGCACTCCGGAGGACCATCAACATGCTCCCATCACCCTCCAGTTGAAAAGATATGAGCATAATGGTGACAGTGGAAATACAATGAAGGAGAGCAGCTGTGTGCACCAGTGACCTTTCCTCAGGCCAGTAACGACACCTCGCACTCCCTGCCGTGTCTTTGAGAACGTGCTAGAGATGCCAGAGGACCAGGAGCTGGATGGGAGAAATAAGCCGGCCAGAAAGCCTGAGAGGGAGTGCCATCGGCGACGGGGTGACACAGAGCTCAGACCACCCTCTCGGTCCCCAGTCAAGGCTCATCTCTCTCCTTGTGACGGTCTTAAACACACTGCAGAAAATGTCACAGCAAGCGAGTCTTCTCGTGTCTTCTAACCAGACTTAAAATCATTACTCTCTACCTCAGACTCTGAAAATGGTGCCGTTTACCTGACAAGCAAAATCTTCTGACCCCATTTGCAAATGACAAATGAATTCACTTCATTTGCAGATTTTTTTTTTTTGTTGCCTAGTCAGCAAAACAGCACTCAAAATACATGCCCCATTTTAACTCTAAATATAAACCAAATTACTTTTTGAGATTTGAGACAGATTTTTTTGCCTTTTGCAGAGCAGTTCTGAGCACTGTGTACCACAGCGTCAGGGACGACCGCCAGTTTGGTAGTATTTTCTGGCGTTTCCCTGATGATACTGTTGCCATGGGTACAGCTGGATGGCAAACAGACAGGGAATATGAAAGTGGATTTTCAGATCGATTGCTTCTATGTGCTACTCATGAGGGATAATGAACACCTGAACTGAAGGACGGGCCAGTCCAGGGTAATGCTGGCACGTGTAGAAGAGAGATTGACAGGAAGACTTGGACAGGCTTCATAGATCATGGAAAGATTCTACTTCCTTGTTGAGCTGGCTGGGCGCCATTAAGCTTCCAAACTCGGGGGAAGCAGCCAAGTTCTTTTGGTTTTCAGTGGAATTCAGCAACAGAGATGGTTCATTGTCTAAACAATCCAAACTCCTTGTTCTCCAGCCAATAACTGGCTGCAGACTGAATGAAGGGAACTAATCAGCAGACACTATGTCCCGCCATACAAGCATTTCTGTATGGCAATTATTTGAGCCTGCAATTTATCTATGAATTTTACCTATTCTGGACCGTATCGCCTTTCTGGTTTATCATGGTATAGTGTGGTCTGTAATTCCCACATAAATAAGCCAATATGAATGTAAATGCACACAAAGCTGACAGTCCGCCCATTAAACATGATTGTTCTATCTCAAGTCCGACTGGCTCTAAGGCTAAAATAACCAAACTGTGCCGCTGTCCAGGTAACACGGACTGTGCAATAATAAGTACATCACAGTCATAAACCATCACACGCAATTTGCTGAGATGCATTTTAATGGACCTGAGCTCATACAAACATCTACCATTTATCCATAGATAAATAAATAGCATATTAAGCCTGATATGGCTTTTTAAAAACGAAGAGGAATATAATTCTTTATTGCTCTTCGTTTTTAAAAAGCCATATCAGGCTTAATATGCTAGGCTGAGACGCAGAGATTAATATGATAGGCTGACCACAGATTTTAGAGTGGAATACAGCTAGTTTTGTGATTTCAGTCTGTCCAAAAGTTACCATCAACACAGAGGCCTTGTTATTGAGGCTTGATATTAGCACCTCTTCACCCAACATTAAAACAGTTCTACGTATAATGATTCCTCAAAAAATAACGCAGAGGAAACCAAGTCATATGATGCAGTGGACATTTTCACTGTAATACAAAAGGAATGACCCCTTTTCTACACAAATAATACAAATTTAAAAATGAAACTGAACAGCATGCAAATTTAAAACAAAATAAAAATCTCTTAGGTTGTCTGTCTGCTCCTCGTTCTCTCATTTCAGCACGGACGCCTCACCTCCTTCTGGCGATGATATTTCAGAAGTGTGAGCACTGATTCATTGTGAAAGATCAAAGAGGCAATGACTAATAAACTGTCAGGCAACACCACAGGTGTTTATTTTCAAATGATGCAACCAAGAGCGAGATGATGCCACCCTGCTGATGTTTTTGGATTTATTTCCATTAGAATTTTACCTGCATATGTGGATTATTTGTCAGGTGTCATAACCAGAGGTAATCATAAACTGATGGCCCTAATATACACTCTCTAAATATTCATAATCTTACCAAAATAGTAAACTGCAATCTTTCGCAGGTGAAAAAATAACTGGTAATCTAGGCCCTGAAATTCCTAGCCTACTGCAAAAGAAAAAGGATTCTAAAAGAGTTCTTTGGTGTCCCTCAATAGGGGAACCCACGACTGATAGGTATGGGATGTGGCAAAGCTCTCATATTGAAGCATCTTGCCATCCAAAAAACTCTTATAACTTGAGTGGGTTCTTCTGAGGAGACGCAGAGAAGTTTCTGGACCCACTCCCTTGGGGGGCATACGCACTCATCTACAGCTGGCGAGTCTGCAGTAATCCATTTCATTATCCAGTCTAATTACTGCAGCGTAAAAGACCTGTGATTTTTGCACTGCAGATATTTCTTAATAGCCTCTACCCAAATTAAATTAAATGCACAACCATGATTCTTTCTTTTTTTTCCCCCCACACAAAAACTTGACATCCTGAACTGCAAATGTTTTTAATTAAGACGTTGTTTGACAATGTATGGAAATTGTCTCTCGGGGTCTCATTGTGCCACATGGGCTTTGATTAAATGATGCAGTAGTTACGACCGATCGACCGGAGAAACCCTCTAGAACTCACTGTGACACCAGACCCTACACAATGCCATAAAACATCTATGGTTGACTGACCATAGAACCCCATAAACAAAACCAAGATTGTTCATTTCCTTAGGCTAGCGTGATAAGGAAGGCAGGTGATAGCTTTGCCCTCAAGGTTCTGTGAGAAAGCATTGACATGCAATGACTTGCCTTAGAGATGCAGGCGACCTGGAGGCAGTGAGGGGGGTTAGGGCTTCAGTGGTTATTTGCTGCTTCAGGGTCATGTGGTCACATTCTGCTTTGGTGTGGGCCACATGCTAAGAGGGTGCTAGCTTCGAGGCATGCGAGGTAACACTGAGTACAAGCAGGCACAGCTGCGACCCGTTCTTTATTCAAACGTCAGTCAGAAATAGTCCACCTCTCAGCTCAGCTTATTGCATAGCTTGAGGAAAAGAACAGTAGTTTCTTTCACAGAGGCCACTTGCTGTCACAAAGAAAACTCATCTAAATCAAAGCCCCATGGACACAAGTCCCAGGACTGTTTTTCACCATAATAAAGTCTCCTCCCACAAGAATTATTCACCATAAACACAATGCTGCTGGACCAGTGTGTTTAAAAAGACTCAGAAAGATACTTTTAAATTTTGTGAGCTAAAAAGCAAGCCACTATACACTTTTTGGTGAAGATACAGCCTCTGAGCGACTGAAATAGTAAAACTATCCCCTTGCTTTCCACACCAGAAACATGACTCCAACGGACAACACTGACGCATTAAGTTTTTTTTTTTTTTTTGGGGGGGGGGGGGGTAATATTAATATTATATATATATATATATATATATCTCGTAACTCTGATTCAAAATCATTCAACTACCTCTTCCTTGTTTTAGGGAAAATAATGACGACAAAGTGTGAAACAACAATAAAACCAGGCAAAGTTTAAAGCATACTGGTCAACTTCTTACAAGCAACCCCATCGTTATTGGCAGGCTTAAAATGGCTAGTTTTAAGACAAATTTTTGAGACAGCTATTACAGATGTAGTTTTGATAGAGGCAGAAAAATTGCAAGGCTCCACAAATACGACCCTGGACTCATCAGTGTCACACTGAAGTGAACATTTAGCTGTAGATTGCAAACCTAGTTTATAAACAGAATTCATCCCTGAGGCATTGGGCTGAATGCTTCCTGTCCAGACATGGACTTGTTCACTGCAGTGCCTCATGTGAAACCTGCCTTTAAATGTACCCAAAAACTCACCAGAGATAGGCTGTTCACTTTGTGATGGAACTTATGCTCACCCACCGCAGCCCCTGTCATAATGCAGGTGTTAGTGCTCTTCACCAATTCTCTGCCCAGATTCACTCCCCGTCACATTTACAAGCGTTTTGATTACACTGTGTCATAAATGGTCTCTGCCTGTCAAGGGTAGGCAGATCAGTTGATTTATATTACCTTGTCACAATGTTCTACTCTAATATTTTCTCAGAAGGTTTTTTTGTGTGGTGGATTCATTCATATTATTGTGGTTCTGTGGTAATGAATGCACTCACTCCTTATCTGGGCTACAACAATTTGTGTACTGAAATAAAATAATATTGTCAATTAATTCCTGGACATTATTTGTAACATAAATAAGTATGAAGAGGAGTGAAATTTTGGGCTGGGAGTAAGACAGGAACATATCACCTGCTAAACAGGCCTCGCAATCGGAAATCCTTCAACCCACAATTAGCCTCTGAGAGCGATCGGACACACAAGTTCAGAGACAAAGAGCGACAAACTTGGATGAGAAGGTCCAATTTCGAAATAAGACAAATTAGCATATCAGCTTTCTCTCTTTCCCTCTCACTGCTTTGTGGCGTGTGCTAATATCCTGCAGCAGCTGTAGCACTTTAGCACGTATGCTTGAATAAGTTTTTAAAGAACGTACATTCCGGCTTTGAGAGAGTAAGGCAGTTCTATTTGATTGATACAGGTTGACGTGTGCAGCACCTGCCGTAGTATTCATAGGCTATTTCATAAGTTTATTGCCTGAATGGATATTGCTTGGTGGCCCGACTTCTTGCCAATTCTGCTTAATTCCATTCAGGCTACAGAGGAAACATCAATTCCACTGCTACTAGTTTGCCAGCTGTATGCATAGGCTGAATGCATATTGGCAGGGCAAAACTTTTTGGAAAGAATCAGTGATTATTGTATTAATCGATCAGCAAGTGTGTCAGCATTGCTTCCATTCATTCAATTTCTTTCAACGTTGATGCAATAAAGTAATAAATAAACAGAGCCAAGGCAAAGTAATGCAATGTTACAGGCTTCCTGAAATGTTGATGAGTGCCTAGATATATTCAGTTCCCTGGCTGTAGCTATTGGTTTGGGCCAGTTATCTGGTCGGCTTACTTGAAGTGCAGGTCTTTGAAAGTGAAGTGCGTCTCTACGATGCCAGTGGTCTTCACTCTTGTCCGCAGCACGTCCTGCTGTGTGGGGATGTAGTCAGGTCTGGCTATCCTCTCCAGATCATTCAGGTAGCTGTCCGAGAGAACAGAGACAAGAGTATAAATCCAGAGCTGGGTTCTCTGAGATCAATGAAATATGAAAAATATCCTCTCTCATGCACACATTGCCTCTCTCACCTAATAGGAATCATGCCATTCCTTCACATTTACATCAAAGCTTAATTACTGTGTATTACAGTCACCAGGGTAACAGAAACACAGAAGGCTCAGGCCATTGGGCTTTTCCAAATCCCCAGTATTATGGTCACTGGATAGTAACAGAGGAGTCAGTTTTTCTGTGCCTATTCATAGCATCCAGTCTGACCATGTGGATTTTGTAGCGATGCACAGCTTAGCAAGGACATTAACAATTCAAACTGTACATTCAAATGCCAGGCACCCGCAATGTAAAAAGACAAGACTAAAAAATGATCTAAAACTCATCTTTTCCCGAGCTGTAAGAGGCTACAGCCACACACTGCGAGATTTGTTGATGATAAATGTTACAGCAAAAGCACATTGAGGGGCATGAAGCATATCACTAAAATCAGACGCGATGCTACAGCTCCTCCAATCAGAAAAGAGGCCAGACCAAATCTGTCAGATTTCCCTAAGAACAGGAAAAATGACCGCATCAAGTGCTCTAGACATTCAGTGATAAATCACCAGCACAATCCTCTCCGCTAACAGAATCTGGATAAAACTGAATTGACTGCGAATGATAATTGGGGCAATCGCCTCTGAACCAGAATATCAATTGGTGGTCAGCTATTCCAAAAATGGGCTCGGAGCAAAAATACTGATTAGGTCTACAACCTCAATTACGAAATAGTTGGGACAAGGTGGAAATTGTGAATAAAGTCAAAACGCAATGACTTTCACACCAGCAAGTATTTTATTCACAATAGAACAGGAATAACATGGCAAAAGTTGAAACTGAGAAATGTTACAACTTTATTCACAAAATAAGCTCATTTCAAATTTGATGGCAGCAAAAGTTCTCAAAAAAGTTGGGACAGGGGCCTGTTTACCATGGTGTTGCATCCCCTCTTTTTTGTTAACACAGAGTGGAGGTGTCTGGGCATTGAGGAGGCAGGTTTGACTTTAGCCATTGAAATTTGATCCCACTCTTGTTTAATACAGTCTTCAAGCTGCCAGAGAGTTTTGGGTCTCCTTTGACGGACTTTTCGTTGAATTATGTTCAAATTGGTGGAATTGGAATTATTCTCAATTGGTGAAAGATCAGTACTGCAGACAGGCCAGTACAGCACACGGACTCTTCTACTACAAAGCCATGCTGTTGTAATAGCTGCAATATGTGTGGTTTTGCATTGTCCTGCTGAAATACACAAGGCCTTCCCTAGAATAGATGTTGTCTGGAGGGGAGCACATGTTGCTCTAAAACCTTTATATACCTTTCAGCATTCATGGTGCTTTTTAAAACATGCAAGTGTCCCACACCATATGCACTAATGCATCCCCATACCATCAGAGATGCTGGCTTTTGAACTGAATACTGATAACAGGAGGGGCGGTCTTTCTCCTTTTTAGCCTGGAGGACACGACTCCCATGATTTCCAACAAGAACGTCAAATTTGGACTCCTCTGACCACAGGACACTGCTACTTTGCTGCAGTCCATTTTAAATGAGCCTTGGCCCACAGAACACGGCGGCGCTTCTGGATCGTGCTCAACAATGGCTTCCATTTTGCATGATAGAGTTTGAGGTGGCATCTGTGGATGGCACGGTGGACTGTGTTTATAGACAGTGGTTTCTTGAAGTATTCCTGGGCCCAATTCGTAATGTCAATGAAAGAATCATGCCGGTGAGTGATGCAGTGGCGTCTGAGGGCCCGAAAATCACGAGCATCCAGTAAAGGTCTTCGGCCTTGTCCCTCATGCACAGAGATTTTTCCCATTTCTCTGAATCTTTTGATGATGTTATGCACTGTCGATGATGGGACCTTCAAAGCCTTTGCGATTTGACATTGAGAAACATTGTTTTGAAAGTATTCCACAATTTTTTTTTTTTACGCAAGCCTTCACAGGTTGGAGAGCGTCTGGCCATCTTTATTTCTGAGAGACTCAGCCTCTCTAAGACATCCCTTTTATAGCCAATCATGTTACACACCTGATGCCAGTTAACGTAATTACTTGCTAAATGTTCTTTCAGTTGATTCTCTCATATATGAATTGTTTTATGAGCCCTTTTTTTTTTTTTTTTTTTTGCCTGCGTCCCAACTTTTTTGAAAAGTTGCAGCCACAAAATTTGAAATGAGTTCATTTTGTGGACAAAAATGTAAAATGTCTCAGTTTCAACATTTGAAATGTTGTCTGTACTCTATTGTAAATAACATATTGACTCGTGATCTGAAAGTCATTGCATTTTGATTTTATTCATAATTTACACTTACACATTTCGGAATTGGGGTTGCGCATTGAAAAGCATTACATTTGAAAGTACAGAATTTCCAGATGGGCAAACAAAAACAAAGAATTCAGCGAGGAAGACTGACTTCTTGTTTTGGTATAAAGATACGTGGCACTAAGTCAAAAGCCCATTCTCCATGCAGACATCACAATGGTCAAGGTGATAAACTTGAGAAGAATGTAACACCATAACATGAAGATGAAAATAACATGGCTGGAGCCAACAAGCACGGGGAACGCATCCGTCTCTGATGAAGAAGCTGAATGAACAGGGCAACCAGCTGACTCCCTTTTAAGATCAGATGCTTACTTGTAGCCAGAAAAGCTGTGTATTTGTGAAAGAGCAGGCGGGTGATTCATTGTCGTTATCCAAACTTTGCAAAAGCACACTGGCAGTCTTTGTATTAAAATTTCTTTTCTGCCTTTTGAGATTCGGGCAAAAAACAATGCCGAGGCATTTTCTTAATGTATAAATGAGTAAATCAGCCTGCTACCCAGGGAGAGGCCAGTGAGGAATTATTAAAAAAAAAAAAAAACAAAAAGGATGGAATGTCTGCACTTTCTGTGAGGTTGCGTTAATATGGCTTTGTTCTCCGATGCATTAGAAAGATTTCTAAAAACTCTCAACATTTACTACTTTGAATTTATACAATAAAAAGCCCCCAAATTCCTTGTTTTTCAGCAAGAAATTTTATTACTTGTACTAGAGTAGTGATTTAGCTGTGTGTTAATTAGTAACAGGGTTTTTCTTCATAAAGAAAATGGTTTTCAAGATTTAGTTTTAGAGTATCAACCTAAACTGTAGGGTCATATGGTTTTTTCATAAGTTGATAGTGGTCCATTTTTGACCCTGCGGACAAAGAGTGCATTGATAAATTGATGATAACATGAGGGTAAAATAACCCTCGATTACAGTATACAATACATCAAAAACAAACAATTTTCCACATTACACATTTAAGCATTATTACACACCCTAGTCCAGGGCTATTCAACATTATCCTGCAAGGGCCGGTGTGGGTGCAGGCTTTCATTCCAACCCAGCACTTACGCACCTGATACTACTAATCAAGCTCATTAGCAAAGACTCTTGGGGTTGATTAGTGGTGTCAGGTGTGTAGCTGCTTGGTTGGAATGAAAGCCTGCACCCACACCGGCCCTTTCTGGGCACGGATGAATAGCCCTGCCCTAGTCCAAAAAAAAAAATTTGGTACAATATAAGTCTAGATAAGATCTCATTTGTCATCCCAGCATTAGAAGAGCAAAAAAAAAAACAAATCAAACTGGCTTACAATCTTCAAGGGAAACTACAGTAGGTTATGAGAACCTTTAACAACAGTTGAAAGACAAGAAAACCACAAAAGACATTTTACAATATTTTTCTACATGAGTAGAACAATAGAAGGGAAGTAGAAGGGAAATTAAACAGTCAGCTGACTCTTAAAACACCTGGCAGTGCCTGGACGCAGCGAGACGGTCACAAACACACAGATTTAGCCCTCTCATCGTCAAGAGCTTCCTTAAACAGGTTGTTAACCGTGTCAGTGTGGAATTATCCCGGCTGCGAGGCCCCATTACGCGGCAAAAGCGAATGAAGCATAACAATACCCCCCAACAGCAGGAGCAACCAGGCTGCTTTTATTGTTCTCTCAGCACATTTTAAATAGCATTATTTGTTCACATTGTTCTTTCCCCTTAATTACATTATGCCTGCATTCCGAATATTAAGACATTTAATAGGGATTCCATAATTCTCACAAGATGAGTAAACACCATAACAAGGCCGTTGAGTCACTAATTCCTAAATTCCGTTAAGAAACATATGAATTGATTTAATACGTCCCCGCTAGGACCTCATATCTCTGCGTTTATTTTGACCGGCACAAAAGATGGCTTATAGCAGAGATAATCCCACATGCCTGTTTCCACACCTGTCGCACAGTTTGCTCGGCTCAGAGAGGCAGCGAGCCAGAACTTCACCTGCGCTTCCTGGAGCTAAATAACCAATCTCCTCCCTGTCTCTCAGCATTACTGCCGTGTGGCTCATCTCGCATCGGCTGCCCTTGGCTGTTTTGGTTATTGCTGTGGATTCAGCGCCACAAGGCCTGACTCAGACCATGCTCTGAGCAGGATGAAACAGTGGGAGATGTACTTCTCCACTGCCTGCCCTGGGCAGTGCACAGACTGCACACATTACATAACCATCACACTGCCGCCAATTACGAGCTGCAAGGCCTAATCAATGAAGCAGAAGAGCCGTTTATGAAAACAGTGCTAACGAGATGTCAGTGTGACCCAGAATAAAATCTGGAGAATTATCCTTTCATGGACTTTAATTGCACAGGAAACTGGCATTCATGCAAATGAATTGATAACACAGTCAGTACTGTATTTATTGATCAAATTTCAGCCAAACACATACACCGTTAAGTGTATTTCAATTGTTTCGAATGTTCTTGAGCATGGTCATCTTCAATCAACTTCTTGGGCCACATGCTGACTGATGGCGGCCCATTCTTGCATATCAATGCATGCAGTTTGTCAGAATTTGTGGGCTTTTGTTTGTCCACCAAACTCTGGAGGATTGACCACACATTCTCAAAGGGATTAAGGTCTGAGGAGATTCCTGGCCATGGACCCAAAATTTCGATGTTTTGTTCCCCAATCAACTTATTACTTTTGCCTTATGGAAAGGTGCTCCATCATGCTGGGAAAGGTACTGTTCGTCACCAAACTGTTCTTGGACGGTCGGGAGAAGTTGCTCTCGGAGGATGTTTTGGTACCATTCTTTATTCATGGCTGAGTTCTTTGGCGAAATTGTGAGTGAGCCCAGTCCCTTGGCTGAGAAGCGCCTCCGCACATGAATGGTCTCAGGATGCTTTAGTGCTGGCATGACGCAGGATGGTAGTGCTCACCTTCTGTTCTCCGGACAAGCTTTTAGATGCCCCAAACAATCGGAAAGGGGATTTATCTCAGAAAATGACTTTAACCCAGACCTCAGCAGTCCAATCCCTGTGCCTCTTACATTATCAGTCTGTCCCTGATGTTTCTCCTGAAGAGAAGTGGTTTTTTCACAGCCCTTGTTGACACCAGGCCGTCCTCCAAAAAAGCCCTCCCCTCACTGGGTGCGCAGATGAACTCACACCTGCCTGCTGCCATTCCTGGGCAAGGCACTGGTGGTGCCCCGGTCCCTCAGCTGAATCAAATTTAGGAGAGGGTCCTGGCGCTTGCAGGACTTTCTCGGGCGCCCTGAAGCCTTCTTCACAACAATTGAACCTCTCCTTGAAGTTTTTGATGACTCGATAAATCGTTAATTTAGGTGCAATCTTACTAGCAGCAATATCCTTGCTCCGTGAAGCCAATTCTGTGCAAAGCAATGATGGCTGCATATGTTTCCTTGCAGGTAACCGTGGTTAACAGAGGAAGAACAATGATTTCAAGCCTAGCCCTCCTTTTACAGCTTCCAGTCTGTTATTCTAACTCAATCAGCGTGACGGAGCGATCTCCAGTCTTGTCCTTATCAACACTCTCACCTGTGTTAATGAGAGAGTCTCTGACATGATCTCAGCCGGTCCTTTTGTGGCAGGGCAGAAATGCAGTGGAAATGTTTTTTGTGGGATTAAGTTCATTTTCATGGCAAAGAGGGACTTCGTAATTCATTGCATCTGCATTGCATAAATTTATCTGATCACTCTTCATAACATTCTGGAGTATGTGCAAATAGCCATCATTAAAAACTAAAGGAGCAGACTGTGAAAATTAATATTTGTGTCATTCTTGGCCACGGCTGTAGTGTTGAGGATTACATTTCAATATTTCTCATCATATTCATCAGTAAATCAATGACCAGGAATAATAACTTTCTTTTATTCTTTATTTCAGGTATAGAACCCATGAGAACACACTTAAAATAACACAGACTAAATACATACATAAGAGGACATACATACAAACATAAATATACTAGATGCACAGCAGGCCATATGAGTTTCTGAAATACGAATTTCTGTAGAAAGCATCTGATTTTACCAAGCACTTGATCATACCGTGATTGGACGTGAGTAATCTGTTCAAGAAGGAATAACATATCTTCCTTTGTCTAGATTCAAACGTGTCTGTCGAGTGAGAGACAAACATTTCACTTGTGCTGCATAACCATAATCAATAATCATAATCAGTGGCTATATTATGTAAGCAGCAGTAATACACACACACACACACACACAAGCAGTTCACACACGCATGAGCAATCATGGCCTCACATCACAAGCACCAGTGCTGGTGGCAGATATGCACAGGCCTGAATGTGAACACCAGAAAACCTGTTGATGCAGACGGGCCCAGTTATTTACTCTAAGTGCTATTCCACTTCTGTTGAGTCAACTACTTGCACAGACATACATTAGGGCAAAGAGGCAGGCATTGTTAAGGCTCGGGGAACGTTTCATGGAGACACTTCCCTTGTGTTTGAGATCGACTCGACTCAGCAGACCTATTTGGCAAAAGTGTATTTAATTCTGAATGCTAATACCCCAAAAAGCACAGAAAGACTTAAATTTGTGTCATAAAAGAACAATAAACAAGCATCTTTGTTGATGAACTGATATTAACAGCCAATAGATGAAGTCTTTCAGCAAATATTCAAGCAGGTTTCCCTTTTTATGTTCAGAAAAAAGCTGATCCCCTTAAACTTTTAACAGATGTCTCTCTTTTTCTGTTGTAAAATACATTACATTTGTGTAAGAGAAGGAGAAAAATTCAAAAGCGCTAAAATTTTCTTCACGGCATTTGGAGTTGAAATAGTGGAGTCAATATGCCTCCACAGCTAACAACTGCACACAAGGCCCCCAGCAGAAAGAGGAATCGTTTCCCCGTGGCTACTGTAAAGGACATCTGGTTATTGCATCCCCGTCATGCTGCAAGAGGAAATTACAACAGTCAGCTCTTGGGTAAATTACAGCATGTTGGAGAATGGGATACAGTCTCCACATTATTTTTTAAATGTTGTAGGAAAAGACAGTTCAGGTCTACTCCATAGACATACGTTATCTAGATTAACCGAGCACCAACCACGCGAATGGTTTCTCAAGAAGTCTTTCATAGTAATTATAAACTTCTGAAGACTACTCTAGAAGTCTTTGATAAGCATTTTGGGACACCAGCCAACCAGCACCCTTTGCATTGCGGGCCTTAAGTTTGAAGCATAGTTTCTTCCATCCATGGTGAGAATGTTGATACGAAAGATCATTGGAGGAGGTCAGGAGTGAAAATCCAAGGAGACGGTTTGGATAAACACTAAAAGTCAGCACTGGATTGTATCTGATGTTGACTTTTGTCCTTCAAAAGAACTTTGGGCTTGCAAAGCCCATGCTGAGATGTTTTGCACAAAAAAAATTCTCACATTATTATTATTTTAATGTCTTTGGGTACAGTGAAAGCCACACTAGAGCATTAAGCCCGTCTCAGGCAAAAGAAATCAATAATATCCCGTAACATGCCAACATTAGGGCTTTATCACAAAATAGATTAAGAAAATCAATAGAGATTACAGATGTTTTGAGCTCTTTTGGAGCGACCCACAATACATTTTATGTAATTATTTTTTGTGGACTTGGAGAATATAGCAATATACTAATTGTTTCATTACTGATACATTGAAAGTTAGGCCATGGAATTATATAAAAGATTCATACAGATTAATTTACTTCAGGTGCAAGTGAAGTTTACTGCCCAAAATGCAGACCTCATGCTGCCAGTAAAGAAAAGGACCAAGACACTTATTTATTAACTGTGTGTACTTCTGCACAAAATTTCTCGCATTCTCGCATTCTATTCTCGCAATGTGCATTGGCTCAGTAAATGAGCTAATATCTACATATCCACCATATCCACAATTCCTGTGGCCAGAAATTAACATACACCAATTTAACTGTGCCTGTACAGCTAGGAAAATTCCAGATAATTATTTCATAACTTAAAAAGCCTCTGACAGTTTCAATGACATCATTTGAATCACTTGTACGTGCAGCTGTGGGTGTATTGTAAAGCCTACCTGCCTTAAACTCACTGCCTCTTGGCTTGACATCATGGGAAAATCGAAAAAACTAAAACTTCAGTAAACAACCAGAACAACTGTATTTCTCTGAATATCTCTGCATCAAGATATTCTGAGCTAAGTCGATCTGATTCCCATTGGAACAGTTTGACTTATTACCTGATAATGGTGCTATAGTGAAAATTACATATAAAATAAATAGAAATATTGGCAGGATTCCCACTAAAATGATTCAGGTTATTGCATTTTTAAGAAAAAATAACTTTGGCTTGGTGGTTGTGCTGCAGAGAAGGTCATAGGGTCACCAACATCACCTCTGAACACAAAGAACAACCACAGATGTGGTTGACATGATTCCCATCAAAACTGTTTGAGTTATTGCATTTGGAAATGTGGAGTTTGATCTGATGGTGATACTACCGGAAACTCCACAGACCCATCACACAATCAGTTAACTTCCTCTTCTGTGCCCCAGGAATGTTGAAAGCAAATTTGACATGATTCCAATTAAAGCTGTTGGAGTTACTGAAGTTTAAAAAAAATAAAAAATTGATGACAGCCTTTCTCTATGCACCAGCAAGGATAAGTGTGACATGATCCCAATCAAAACTGTATGACTTATTGAATTCAGAATTGCATAGTTCGATCTGGAGGTGGTGCAATAGAAAATATTCGTAGGGTCACATGGTTGGGTTTGTGCTATATGCCCCAGGAGTGAACATAAGAAGTTTCATACAAATCATATAAAAATTGTTCTAGTTACTGCTCAAACAAGAAGGGTCAGCATGCGGTGACCCCAGCATCCAAGGAGAATCTATAAAATCCCTGAATACTCCATTTCGGCGATATAATCACCTTCACCGTATCTCAATAGTGTTCGGCCCTAATAAACTAATAGGCCAAAAACACAGCTAGATAAATTCTTTGCTTAACTTTCCAAAAGCAATCAGCACACCAATTAAATGTGTGATTTGATACAGCATGTTTCCTGGAACAATTATGTCTGCCAGAGAGCAATGGAGATAAAACGACAGCTGACAGATTTTCTATTATTTCAAAAGTGCAGCACTATTTATACAAGAGTGAATGTAACTGCTGCAATTACTGGGGTATTCCAGGACAAAATTATAATAAGCCACATAGGGCAAATAGTGTCATCAAATAAAGTATTTACCACACTCAAAGTTACTGTATATCACACCACTGTAAATAACAGTTCTGGCTATTTCAAGATGTAAAGAGCAGCAAGAAACAAAATTGAAATGTTAATACATCATACCTTTTCCCCAGGCAGCATTACAACAATAGTTTAAAGGGGAGACGAATATAAATGCATTCCCTTTCACCTTGAGCTTGTGTTTAAACTTGGCAGATGTGCGTGCGTGCGTGCATGCGTGCGCGTGTGTGCGTGTGTGTGTGTGTTATTGTAACAAGGTTGGTGGAACTCACAAGGTTGTAAATATTCCTTCTGAAATAATGATAAAGATATAAACCTCCAGAGGTAGATAGTATTTAGCCAGTGCGAGAGCCCGGGGCATGAGCAGCATTACAGAGACAGACAGCAGTGGGGCTGGGCTGACGACAAAGAGATGCTGCAACAGCCGGCTTTTAGCCCTGCTTTACACATCAAGAGTTTACTGAAGTTCTACAGAAAGCTGACAAGGGTCCAAAACTGAAACTGGGTCAAATTCTGTTCACGACTCTCTTCTGTTCACGACTCTCTTCTGTTCACTCCGACTCACACACAATTCACATCTATTCAGTCTGCTCCATTTTTTAAGATACCAACAGAAATACTGCAACATACAAGTAAATGTGAGAATATCTAGCTCTACCTCAGTACAGTTCAAAAGAATCCATTTTCTCAAAGCCTGTGACCACACTAATCTGGATGCTGGTGTTTTCAAATGAAAGAATTTGAGACAAATTCTAACAAGACGACAGAGTCATCACTATCCCCCACCACGATAAAGGGTAATAACTCCGTAAAAAAAAATGCTTCGACATCCATTTTCAAACTCAACGTAAATCATGACCAGCTTATTAAGCATACAAAATTTCAGGCATCCAGGTATAATAGTGTCAGAGAAATCTTGTCCTCATTGTGGCCCGGAGGAACACAGGGACAGACAGACAGACAGACGGACGGACAAAAGGACAATAATCCTCTATCCCCCATCCCTCTTTGTGGCGGGGGATGGAAACGCTAGGTTTACTCAGGACAGGGGCTATTAACCACTTGTTTCCTGTATATTTACATTACTGCAACTCACGCCTGCCCGATCTCTTATCAGTTGGCTAATCGAACTTGCCCAGAAACATGTGTACTTGTATTACTGCCGACCGGCTCGAGTCCCGGAGCCGCGTCTTATCACGTTGCTCGCTTTGCATCTAAACACGCAGAACTGTTATCATGAATGCTTTTTGCTCTGCAGCTAAACAGAGACAATGGTTTGAGTCCTTGTGACAGAGGTAACGGGCATGCATTCCATTGCTTTCCGTTTGTAAATTTTGTTTCGTTCATTTTCACGGCGATCACATGGTGACAGCCAAATGAACTGATACTGGTCCTATTGTGGCAAGACAGAAAGCTTGTGGAGATTCTGTCAACCCACAGGCCACATGTGCGAAACCGTAAAGAGGAATCGTCAGGGTGAGCGAATGGTGAAACCACGTTGTATTGTTGATAACAACTACGGTATGAGCGGTGCTGATCGCAGTGATCAACTGGCTATTTTGCACCCGCCGACTGCAAAAAAGTTGAGACTGTGAATATTGTGTAGTTTGCGCAAAGAACGGTGTCAGGCAAGAGTCACGCAACATGTGCCTGAGTTATGGGATTCCATCACCCGTCGATCCGTGCTTCCAAACTTATCATACTGTCAAGAGTTTTTTGCCCAAGTTTTTTTTTCATGTCGCCGTCATTCTGTCACCTCGCAATCTGTTTCTTTGTAAGTAAAAGATGTATATAGCGTAATTGATTGCATCCTTATCGTATATCGCATGAACTCAAGTCAGTGTCTGGATGGTTTAGATGCCAAACAGCACAGTTCTTATCACCCACTACGCCGACGACCATCAGTGAAAATAATCCGGGCCAGCGTGCACAGCAGCATTCAGTGCTGCCCTGTTAAACACGACTCGCACGAGCTATCGTTCATAGACGGATCCGGGACACAAGCCCGGCGATTGTTCGCGAGTAAACACGGCTCCGAGCGCTAAGTGGTTAAGTGCAATCAGTGAAGCCATTTTTGAATTTCAGTACTTCAGCAGACACAGTGGATCCATTAAGAAGCATCACTAAATCACCAGGCTGCAGGTGTGACAGACCTTTAGTCATCAGATATGCCCACAGGGCTCTTCAGTGATCTGTTGATCTCAGATCTCAGATGTATGTAGCATCTGATTGGCATGCAACATTAAACCATGTTGCAGCTTAAAGCAAAGTTTCACCTTTAAAATTCATAAGGGCACCTGGGAAGACTGACACTATCCCCCTATCGACAGACCGAAAAACAATTCCAGCTGTCTCTCCCTATGAATCACAGGGAGGTCACAAGTGACAAATGCTCACTGGCATTCGCTCAACGTCCTTCATAAATAATACATTGTGAAAAAATAGGAAAATAGATTTTCTGAGGGATAGCTTTTTACATTAAAATACAGTACAACCAAAGTGCTGTCAATCGCATTATTCGCACTCCCGATGTACAGGCGTTTAGGTTCAAACACGGACAGTTGGATTTTGTTTGAATTGACATGGCTATATTGTACTTACTATGCAGCCGAGTCATTGAGCTGGTACTCCCGAGAGCGTGTAAAGCAGCCCTGAACCCCGGCATCGGCCCACAGTCGCCGGATTACGTTGGACAGGTCATCTGGCAACAAGCCCTGCTCCTCAGCAGCACCAGACAGCGCAAAGAGCTGGCGGGCGTCATCCTAAGGGGAGAAACACAAGACAAAACAACAAGGTTTGAGGTGCAAACATATTCACTCTATTACTCTGCACTGAGCCATATTTATGAAACTCCTCAAAACAGAAGCTCTGGTCTAGGAGCAATTTTGCTTTTTAGAGCTCCTAACAGATAAGGTAAGCATGTCCACGGGGAGATCATACTTTAGACCATTCTATACTAAGGACATTTCATTACACGAGTCTCTCTCTGGAGCAAGGGTGGACACCATAAATCTAAGGACAAATCCTATATAATTAAAATCTGGCCCTTGTTTCCCTTCATTCTCTGTAATGAACTCAATTAGTGCCCCTAAATTTCTGGCTGCCAAACGGTTTACACAGGTCAAAGAGAGGTCAGAAACGAGCAGTTCTCCACCCTTGAGGACTGTGATATGAGGAACTACATCACATACAAGAAACAAGTAACGGCCCTCTTTAACCTGTGGAGAACTGGAAAGGGTAGAGGAGAATGGAATTGTCCCAGGAGACAAATAAACGGCCAGACTTGGACTTGACTACAGCAAGGGCGTATGAGCATTGATTTAGCACTGCTATACACAACATATATTGTTTATATATGGCTTACAGGCAATTAAATAATATTTTTGCTTCAAAGTTGGGGAACGGAAAGGACGCCTGCTTCAAAATAAGACCCATATCTCTCTACAACTAAGCAGGTGAATAAGATGTGGTCAGAACTAATCAAGGGTGTGATGCAGAAACCCTGAGTAAGTGAGAAGTGTTCAGCTCCCTCTGGACTGCATGGGTGGAGAATGAGGATAGATGGGTCACAGCCACCAAAACAACTGTGCAGTTTATCTATGACTCACTGATTAGCTGCTCTCCCTGAGCAGAAAGAGAAGTTTCAGGTTGGAATGGAGATGAGATGCGTATAAACCTCTCTGGAATCTGAAATCAACTGAACACCAACAGAACAGACAGGGATCCGTCCATTACAGAAGTGTGTTGGGTCACAATCGTGAAAACCTACAGAGATACAAGCCTGGCTGGGTGGACTGTTTCATGTTGGATACAACTGTCAAATTCAGGGGTCATTATTGCAAATAAACCCACAGTTTATTACTTGCTAGAACCAATTAGATTGCTCTGTTGCATTTTAATTTCAATGTTTCATTTGTAGAAAAAAAAGTTAATCAGGGTTAAAAGATGAGTTGGTAAGACTGAATCATTACCACTTTAATAGAGGTATGACTAACGTTCTTATTAAATACATAGTGCATTGTTTATTCCCAAACTCATTCAACAGACAACTATGAAGCAAACTCAGCTTATTGGCAATGCTTTTTTAACTAAAGTAGTTTGACTGTATACTCTCTAAAAAAATGAAACCATTTTACAGAACTGAGATAAGTGAGTTCAATTTAATATGATTTATAAGACTGGCCGAATATCTAAGAATCAATTTAGAAGTTACTTAAAACAGTTAAGCGGAATACTTTCATTTTTTTCCCCAGAGTGTGTCTGAACATCGTTAACAGTTGAAATATGAGATGATATAAATTATGTTTCAACATCTGTGTATGAAGTTAGCTGTTACACCTGGGAAAATGTTGGGGGTGGGGGGCGGGGAGCAAGAGGACCACACATTTGTATTTATAGATGCTGTCCACACGGATTTCATAGCGACTATGTGGTAATAGCCTTCCCTTGCTCCCAAGGCAAGGACAATCGCTGCCTCCTCTGGTCTAACTTGCATAAACTGCTGTCAAACAATCCTGCTCTGTCCGGGCTTCCTCCTCCGAGGACTTCCTTGCAGCTTGCTCAGATATTTCGGCCATCACAATAAAGGCAGATTACGGGCCAAAAGCAATTATAAATGACAATAAGGAATTCAATTAGGGAGACATCAAAGACAGGAATGCCTCCCAAATGCCAGAAGCAGACGTAAGAGTAAGTAAGATCCTTTTTCACAGGCCAGGCTGACACTGTAACAGACATGAGAGGACATTGAAGGTGGCAGGGCTTTCAGCAGCTGATAAAACATTTAGGCTTGGAGACAGGTGCATATGAGCTGTCAAAAGAAAGGGAAGAGGATGGAGACAAGAATGACCCTGCTGCAGGAAGAGACAGCTGCCTCAAGCCCAATGTGTCCCAGAACTTTGGGCCCTCTGAGACAGCCTGGGTGATGGAAGAGGGGACAGTAGAGTAGGCTTAAATAATCTGACATGATCTTCCCACTAAGGTCCAGCACCATAAAGTGACCATCCTTCGGAAGCCAGTATATGACACAGGACAAATAGGAGGCACATTTCTCCAGTCGTCATTGTGACCCCCACTTGCTTTTACAATGACCAGATCCCTAAATGAATATTTATTCATTTAGCCAATTGAAGACCACAATGGAAAAACAAGCAGAGTCCAAATTTAACATTTTTGTATATGTTATATATAATATTTCATTTTTTTTTGCATATTTTATGCATATTTTTTCAATGCTTTGTTTCTAAGATCATTTTGAATTTTTAATTCATCATTTGCCACAACGCGAAAATGTGACTGATAATTTTTCCATTGTGGTGTTCAATTGACAATGCGAAGAAGGGTATAAACGTCCACACGATGCATCCGCAGCGAGTCTGTCTCCATTTGCTAGTGTTTTTGCAGTCCAAATAACAAATTAAAATAGTGTGTGAAAGGCATAGGAGGGCAGCGTTTCCTTCACCCCTAGTGCACCCACTCCTGACGATGAGTCAGGATGAGTCACTGGCTCTGGTGGACTACACACTCCTCTCTGGTAACAGCTAATTATAAACCAATTCAAAATCAATAGACTTCATTGAATTAGACCCCCGCAAAACACTAGCTTGAGCATGCCAATTTCAGGGTCTATAACTTATCAGGGAAATATCCTTTACCATTTTGTTCAGACCTCTCTTCCCTCATCGTAATGAGAGTGGAAAGTTAGGTTTGTCTCTGCCATGATGGATTCATAAACAGGTAAAATAAAAAATGGTCAAGGCCACATATGACAGCAGCCTTCATCTGAGATTTTATCAATGACTCAAGTAATTTGAATTTTCCATCTCACAACAGTTGGTTTATTTAACTCCATGAGTCAATAAAATTAGGAAGGGGCTGGTCCTCAGCCTTGCAGACCACGATATAAATAACAACCAGCCTAACAACCTGCAACACAAGTCAAAAGCTGGTGTGAGGCTGCATGGCACGATCCATTATACTGGAAAAAAAGAGCATCGACGCGCGCAAAACCTATAAACGTATAAACGTATGAAATACAATTGAAGGTGCGCGATCAGAAAAACACTTAAAAAGAGTTAGATGGTAACTCGTAGGGTTTGTATATCTGAGGGGTATTAGTGGTAACGTTATGTCGCAACAAAGTAGTTAAGAATTTCATTGTCAAGCATGGAACATTGCTCAATCTCTGACGCTTCAGCACACAAAAATAGTACCTTTAGCTAACACAAGAAAGATGGATTAGACAGCGGGTTGGATCATTCTCATTAGCTGCTCTGGGACCTCAGCAAACCCTTGCGGAGAGGGGCTGCCATCGATGGCTTAGATCAGAGCAGAACCAGTCAATCGTAATCCAATTCCTTAATGTAGTTTTCCAGCAGTGCATGCTGGAACAGCCATGGGGCACCAGTGCTGACCCCCATCAACTGAGTGAAGCCTGATCAATAACATTCTCCTGGGCTCAAGTGTCTCCGTTTGGCTCCTTTGTCCCTTAAGGAAAAAGGAACGACTGCCTCCTTGTCTGAGATAAATGCATGCCTTGCTCCAAGCTCATACTCATTAATAAGAAATATTAAATGTTCGCCATATTTTACAAACCACTTGAAAAACGTCCACTGACAGTAAACAAAACTAATCATATATGTATAGTCTCAGTAATAAAGCTAACGATTAAGAAACAAACGCAAAAGACATGTAAGAAAGTCATTACTTTCTAATTTTTGCTCTTCCGACAGGCTGGCAGACCCCAGGGGATGGATTCAGAGAATACATTTCATAAAAGATATGAAAAGGAAAAAAATTTTTTTGCTAAGGTTCAGCGGACGTTTCCTGTCATCATTAGAAAGCAGTCTTATAGTGATTAACCAGCAGCTCCGACGCCCCTCGGTGGGAATTTCAACAGTTTTGTGGGAAGCTGTGCCCTTCATGCTTGGGAGGAATCCACAGCCGCTGAAAACACAGTGGCTCCAATTCTAAAAGAATTGAGGGCAACATACAGGCTACAACCAGTACAGAAGAGGATGACCACCACTACCGTTAGAAATCACATTAAGTTTTCAGACTAATAAGCAAACTCAATGCAGCCTTCCCATCACTCCTGCCAGATTTAAGTAGCTACAGGAGAAAACAGGGAGATTCAGACATGAACTACAAACAATATGTCACTGTCAAACGCAAGTACAGCATAAAACACAGCAAAATAATCCAAAAAATGAAAAATTATGGCTAACTAAAGACACCCCCCATACACCAGGTCCCAAACGTTACAGCACACAACCAAGGATCATAGTGATCCTCACGATGACGTCAATGTTTTGATTCGTGGTTGGCAAAAAGGCTCAGCTTACGCTAGTAGATCTCAGTCTCTAAATGTACTTAATAAAAATTCTAAAATAGCGATGCCAGTCATTTGTTGTGTAACAGATTGCACCCACATGGCTCAGGAATCACGTTTTTGAGGATTTTAAATGAAAAACCAAAGAGGCTACGTGCAATGTTATCTATGTCCTGATCACGCTTTCTGCCAACCGCCAAACTGCACATGTACAATTTTGATGTCATTTTTTGTAAAGAGTGAACATCACTATAAGAGCCCGGTAGCAACAGGCCCCACATGGGGAGACGGTACGTACCGCTCTGGCAGCGTCCCCATATTCGATGTTGAGGTTACCCATGGCTTTGATAATGGCCATAATGGACTGTATGGTGTTACTGTAAACCACTGCTCTGTACTGTTTGCACTCGTCCTCTGAGTAGCCGTCTTCATGGATAATCCTGTGGGGAGATAGAGAGAGTTGCCAGGTAAGAGTGCTAAGGATATTTCTTTATCATTTTGATAAATTAAACTCAATTAACTTCTATCTTCACCATTTGTTCCACATACAAAACCTGAGAAAAAGTATTTTCCCCTTTCCCAATTTTTTTCCTATTTTTGCATGTTTGTCTGACGTGAATGTTTCAGATCATCAAACTCATTTTAACCCTAAAGAACCCACGGGGTCAAATTTGACCTCACCTAATTAGCCCCGACCCTACATTGGCAGATGTCAATTTTTATGCTAATTATGTTAATATTTTTCTTGAGGAAAAAAGATGTCTTGGGTTCTCCAGGGTTAATATTAGACAAATATAACCTGAGTAAAATTTATATTTGAGTTATTTTTAAAAATGATTATTTCATTCATTGAAGAAAGAAAAGGCTTTCCAACCCTACCTGGCCATTCGTGTGAAAAAGTAATCGCCTCCTTATTTACTAAGTCAACCAGTTAAACAGATTTAATTGATGATTGCGTTCAATTTTACAAAACTAGATACACCTAGGCCGACCTTCTTCAATCTAAACATCACTTAATTAGAACCTGTCTGGCAAAAGCAGCACATGGCGCCACAATGCAAACAAATTCAGGAACGAAAGAGAATCAAAGTTGCTGAATCAGTCTGGAAAGGGTTACCAAGCCATTTCTAAGACTCTGAGATTCCTATAAACCATAGTGAGAGCCACTACCTGCCCAAATAGAAAACTTGGAACAGTTATGAATCTTCCCAGGAGTGGCCAGTCGATCAAAGTTCCTCAAAGAGTGCATCAACAACTCATCCAGGAGGTCACAGAAGAACCCAGAGGAACATCTAAATAACTGCAGACCTCACTTGCCTCAATTAAGGTCAGCATTTATGATTCCATAATAAGAATGAGACTGGGCAAAAATGGAATCCATTGGACAGCTGCAAGGCAAAAACCACCACTGACCAAAAAGAAAACAAAGAATCGTCTACCGTCTGCCAGAAAACATCTTGAAAACACACAAGACTTTTGAGAAAATATTCTGACACCAATGAGTCATAAGTAGAATTATTATGGAAGACATGAATCCCATTATATCTGGCACTAGCTGCTACCCGCTACCCGGAGTGAAATTGCCATTTTTTTTTGCGTGCATGACCGTTTTTCAAAAAAATCGGGTGACGTCAAGTCCTTCCTGGTGTCCAAGTGGATATTCACACCAAATTTGGTGATAATCGGTCGAGAAATGTAGGAGAAAAACGTGAACATACACACAGACAGACAGACATAGACCTCAAATACTGTATATTATAGATAACAGAGCATTTCACAATAAGAACATCATACCAACAGTCAAAAATTGCGGTGGTGGTGTGATGGCCTGGGGCTGGTTTGCTGCTTCAAGACCAGGGGACTTGCCATGGTCAGTGGGACCATAAATTCTACTCACAGGCCTCAATGTAAACTTTTTTCTCATCGAGCATGCATGCTCCTAAAAAAAATTTTTAGGAGCACAATTAAATTTTTAGGAGCATGAAATAAGTTTTGGGAGCACAAAATTAACAAAGTACTAAAAAAGGAACTTAAATATAAAAAAAAAAAACAAAAATCAAGATAAAGTCTTTATGTTTTAATTAAGGTAACAGCTTCAGTTTCAAGAACAAGGGGGAGGGGGTGTGCCACTCGATCTGTTGCCCATGAGCAACTGGCCATGGGGGAGCAATCATCATCCCATTCAACCGGAGGGCAATCTGGCATCTCAGGCCATTCCTTGTACATGCTCCATGATACCACCCTTAAAAAATTATAAAAATAAAAACCGAAAGCATGACGCATAGAACAGAGTGTATGCAATCATCTGCCTTTCAGGTGAGAGCATGTTTTAAATTACGTTTCTCTCTTTAGCCGAATATGCCTTTGGAAGCTAATTGTCAGCCAACTGTGGACATCAAACCATGCCTTAGCTGACAATAGAAAACAGAAAAGGCGATCTATAAGTGGTACTATTTATGGGTTAATTTTATGAATTTTGAATTGTCAGCGATCTTAACCAAGGCAGATAATGACGTGTATGCACCCGCTGGTATGTTATACAGCCACTACTTGTTTCCCCCGGACACGTTTGCATTGGGAAGTAAACCATCGGGAAGCCATGGCAACCGACGCTGACGGCATAGAATTTTTCTGCCGGCGAGTACAATTTCAGCGAGTAGCGAGAGGCGATGGGCGAGTAGCGATGTGTGTGAATGAGGCTTTAAGCTCTCAACATCACATGGCCCAGCATTAAGCTTATTACTTAGCGCGAATCCTACTTCTGAAAACGGAGCTTCGAAACAACTCGCAACACAGCTTTGTATATCAATTCAAGTCAAAGCGATACCTCCTTCGTGCTGTACGGAGTTTCTGTTATCGCATGTTTCCTTCCGGTAGAGTAAATTAATGCCGAATTATATCCGTTTTCAGACGTTATTAAGTTTACCAAAAATTATTAATTACGTTTTTGATATAATAATGAATGTTAGATCACTATTTGGTCGCACATGGTAAAAATTTTCAAGGCGCACGGGTGCGACCGGCAAAAAATTATTGATCGCAAAACTGAAATATGAGTTGCATATGCGACCAAAACGGTCGCAACATTGAGGCCTGACTCACTACAAGAAAATCCTACAGATGAATGTCCGGCCATCAGTTTGTGACTGAAAGCTCAAGTGCAGTTGGGTTAGACAATGATCTGAAGCACACAAACAAGTCCATCTCTGAATGGCTAAAGAGAAACAAAATAAATGATTTGGGGCAGTCAAGTCTAATTCCTCACTTCAATCAGATTGAGATACAGTGGCATGACCATAAACATCCATGCTTAATAACCTCCCAATGTGGCTGAATTAAAACAATTCTGCAAGATACAGAGGGCCAAAATTGCTCCACAGCGATACCAAAGTATCTCATTGGCAGTTATTGGGCAATTTTTTTTTTCCACAAGGGTGATACACATTCTGAATAACTCTTTGTCTTCCATAATGAAATGATCATTGATGTGTCAACTCATATTTTCTTTGTCTTATATTAAAATTAGTTGGATGAACTAAAATGTTTAAATATTTTGAAAAAATATTTTTTAATATAGAAATCACGAAGGGGGCAAATACTTTTTCGAAGCATTAAAGCAGGTTGATTAATTAAGAAGAATGATAATAAATGAAAATTTCTTACTGCAGACATAAACCACCTGTGGTTGACAGTGAATTCCTGATCTGGGAGTGGGAATGATCAAATTTTTCACTTTTCCAATTTATGTGTGCATAAATATAATTGGCACTGGCATGGCATTTGTCTTATTGTAGAATTAGTTTCAATTAATTAGTCAGCTTGGATACTTAGAATTTAATGATAATAATCACAATAATAATAATAATAATAATAATAATAATACAATTAAGGTGTAAAGACCATAATCCCCTGAGCTTTTCAAGAAGGTTCAAGTTGGTAGCGAGGTTACTGTTGAATGGTGTAACAGGCAGTGTACAGAACACTTGGGCCCTTGGAAGGCGAACAGTGGCTGACACGTGCAGGGCAAGCAGCACAAGGTCAATCAAGTACAAAAGGTGCATTTCGTTAAGGCTTCTGCAGTTGAAAACTCCTCAAAGGCACAGAAACCTCTACGGAAGCATTTCTCAAGAATGAATCTATGCTTAATAGTCAGACCATGCGATTATGAATGCAGGCGCGCGAGATTCACAGGGAGGCCTGAATGGGAGTCTGCGTTGCCTCGCAGGCACTGGCTCTGAGACAAGGCAAAAGCTAGAGGGAGCAGGAACAAAGGCACAGGGCTGACATTTGATAGGTTTTAACAAGTTTTGCATACGATTGCAGGGTATTTTTAGCCTCCATTTAAGTCGCTCATTCACAACAGCTGCTGCAAACACAAAGCACCATATGCAATGTTTTATAAAAGAAAATCTGGCAGGAGAAATCCAAATAAGAATTCCCCCAATTTTATAATACATCACAGGCCTGATACATTCCGATTGTTTGTCCTTTGCCATCAATGAACAAACTTCAACTCGCAAGTGTCATGTAGATGAGCTGGTTTGACAGCTGTAAGGAAGAGCGTACGAGCCAGAGAATGCAGTGACAAGTGGACAAGTGCAATGAATAGCAATTACACTTAAAGCTTTATTCAAAATGAGACAGAAAATACCAGCAGCATATTTCCATGACAGTCTCAGCCAAATTTATTGAGTCAAGACAGCTAGCACTACAGCAACTGGCATGCGCTATCGACAAGAGAATTAGAAATTAAAGTTGGCGCTTCCGAATGTCAGCAAGGATTTATTTGCGGCAATGTTTCATATTAGCATACAGCAGATTGAAAAAAAATGCTTACAGAGTTGACTGGTTAGATGACTGCATTGATTTTCTGAAGTGTGACTGCAGAGTAACAGTGAAAGCTAATAAGCCAGACTTCAAGAGCCCCATTTGTATTGATGAAAAATTGATTAAAATCATGGCTCACCCTGAGGCATTTGGGTAATTAAGCCATCAACATTGGCGCTAAAATACATTTTGGAAAGAGAGTGAATTCAAACTGGTGTGGTGAATATGTTTCTGGTTTCCCCAGAGGCCGAGTTTCAAAGATTGTGTTTAGTTAAACATTATATCTTGGTTTAGTTATTCCCTATATGACAGTATGGAGTAATTTAACACTCATTATATAAATCTTAATACATTTTGCTGTTGTCCAGCAAGAGCAAAGACCTTCATCTTCAAGTAAAATTTAGAGGAATAGATTCAAAATGGCTATAGGCATATACATCAAACAAATCAGATGTATTTCAGAGAATATATTCACCCAAGGGACTGCAGTTGGGTATTAACAACCTTACATGCACTCCTATTTACATATTACAGAATAACAAATCTGAAGGCAAATGATGATTCACTGGAAGGTTACCCCAGAATGAGTTCCTCAGAATGTCTTTTCCAAATAAGATGAGCTACAAAACAATGCATCAGCACTCCGAACTGCGGTTGAAACCACTGAGCAGTTTTAATAGATTTAACATACTTCTTTTCCAGATACTGAGCAAACAGGAGTTGAGGAATGCGCAAGAGACGGTGAAAGTCACACGCATAAGTCACAATCGTAAGCTGCATTTCTCAAAATTTTCTGACAAGAGAATGCATGCTGCTTTTTTTTCTCCTGACAAGTAACACAATGGGGGGGAATAAAATCCATATTTTAGCTTGACCAGATGCCATATGATGACACAATGTGGAGTTTTACAAAATTGACAGGAAATGGGGTTCTTGCGACTGCTTGCCATGGTGATATCATGATGAAGTCTCAGGTCTAAGGCAGAGGGGGCTGGTCACCAGCCACTCGCACAGTGTGTGTATGGGGGCTAGGAAGACACAGGCAGCCTAATTACCTACAGTGATAGATAATGGAAAATTTTCACGCTGTGTTCTTGGAGGAGGCTAAATGCTCTGCTCAATATACCAGTAGCTTTCCAGACCTTTGAAAAAACTTCAATGAGAAATTTGAAGATTTAAAACATTCAAAGAACTGAATGATTGTGCATGTGCACAACATGAATAAAACTGGGAGGGTTAATGCTTCTCTTTAATAAGAGCCCTCGCAATTTCTCCTGCAGATCTAATGAACCTGTTTCGATGTCCTGCTGTGAGCCATTTGTAATTCAAGTCACAATCTTTTGAACGCTTTCACCACTGAAATATCAAATTCCATTTCAAGTGTGCCTTTGCTGGCTTAATTATTATTTCATGGCAGCCATACTGTGCTGATAATATGACCGTTTGGGTTACTTGGAATGTTTACATTGCTTGAAATCAGGTCAAAAACTGCAACACTCCTTGACAGACATTAAATATCACGTATGTAAATGCTGATATGTGGACTGTCATCAAAAATAGATCATTGCGCTAACACACATTTATGAAACACTGTTACTCCGTGATTTGCCATCAGGAAAATGCTCATATCAGGCCAACCCCGAACCATCTATGCCCAATGAAATGAGAGCAGCGACACGTAATACTAATTTCAAAGGCCAGTTCTCCAACCATATTTGTACATATGGAATACATGCCTCAATAAGTGAAATTATGCTTCCAAACATTTCCATAGTTAGGTTTGTGCTGAACAAGGTCATTTTCTTTGGGAGAAATACTTCCACCTGTTAAAAGTCAATTCCCATTTCAGCGTTATTTATAGGGAAGACCTCTGTGCTAGCAGTATAAAAATGCCTGTGTCCCAGCAGAGCAGAATGGACAGAGAGACAGCGCAGCATTCCCA
Source organism: Gymnothorax reevesii (assembly GCA_029721435.1). Classification (NCBI taxonomy): domain Eukaryota; kingdom Metazoa; phylum Chordata; class Actinopteri; order Anguilliformes; family Muraenidae; genus Gymnothorax; species Gymnothorax reevesii. The sequence continues at coordinate 69,393,434 of CM056585.1, read as the reverse complement.
TGCCAGCAGCTGTCTGAAGGAGATGTCTGTTCAAGGCTAACACAGCACAGCTAACAGGCCTCTCATTTAAGCTTCTTATGAGAACTGCCACAGCCAGTCCTGGTGGCAACATATCACCTTCTACATGGCAAAAACACCTGTCTTAACAAGTAGTCCAACTCCTGTGAGTCTTTGATGTCTTTATAAAGTCTCAAGACTTATTTTTTAACTTGGGTAGACTTGTTTTAAGTTATGGAAGTTCTTTTTTTATTTACAGTAATATTTTGATTTGTGCAAAGCTGTCTCACTGCATTGGCTATCATTAAGTCCAAGCAAGACAAAAAACTGCAATAAGATTTTTCAGTTGAATTCAGTACCAGTCAAAAATGACTAAGTTCTCAGGTTATTTTCCTTGCAGTGTAGCTCAGAACCCATCACAGCATAATCAGGAAAAAATGGATCAGAGTCAATTCTATACTAAAAATAAAGAGATTAATTAACCCTAAGTAAGAGGTGTGTAACAGGGATGTGATGTGATGTAAGGGGCAGGAAACTCTGAGACGATCCCCCTTTTCCCTCTCCCCCACCCCACACTCACTTCATCTGCTTCACAATGGTGCTCTTCCCAGACTCTCCAGCGCCTGCAGGAGGAACCAACACAAAGGCAGGTTAAAAATACACTCCAGAATCACCAGAAATACAGCTCAAGCACCACCTGCAATACCACTCAAAGGTTTGGAATCACTGGGGATTTTCACAGATTGAACAGGGGAAACTTCTTTGTTACTGCAAAACAGCGACCCAAAACAAATACGAACTCTGCAGGAACTTTCTGGAAAGGTTGTTACAGAATATGGAGCAGCGTGCTCCTCAGTAACTCGATTTAAAACCCCATAGAACTGCTGTGGGATCACCAGGATCATGAGGTTCCTTTAGCGCCCATCTGTGAGGGCATTACTATGAGAAATATTGCTGTCTACATGGAAATCCACTGAGAACAATGCCTTAGTAAATATCCAGAATTCTTGAAACAGCAGTGTTTAAATCGCACAGGGGGAAACAGATTAGAAATTGCTAAAATATACTACACTAGATAACAAAGCAACTTATAATTTCACTATTTGTTTTGCACCCAATGATTTGAAATACTAAATGAAAATGTTAAAATACATTATAAAGATGAAAAGGTGAGTCTTTGCTAAGGAGCCAGAATCAGACTGGGTGCACAACTCAAAAATAATACTGCTGAAAATTCCCAGCAAGTAAGACAAGCATTCCAAAATAATTAAAGAAAACAAAACCCTCTTTTTAACACATTTAATTGAATGCAAACACATTTCAACGTTTGCTTTCAATCAGAGCGTGAAGTTATGCTTCATTGAAACATAATGCCGAAACGTGTTTGCATTAAATTAAAAGTGTGCAAAGTTTTCTTCAATTATTTTGGCACGCCGCTCTCCCCAGCTGGAAATTTTCAAGATTTTAAAACACATTTTGGTGTTAGTGTCTAAAAATGCACTGCTGTGCAAACAATTTATAGAATAATACAGCTAGAAAAACCTAATTAACAAATGATTCCATGCTCTCATAGGAGGAAAGTAAGGGTCTCAGTGCCCTAATCAAAAAGAGTTAGTCTTCGCTGGTAGCATAGTGGATTAATTTTCTGGAGAGGATCAAATTGCCCAAAGAACCTTGCAGCGATGCCAAGAGCACTACCCCTGTCAAGTCTGACAGGTCATTGACAACACAAAACCCTGATAACTCCAATCTACTCCCTAGAGTTTGCCAGCACAATATGAAAATGTAATGAATCATTATGCCTGAAACGTCATGTCCCTTTCAGCTAGGCTTTCTATTATGTAATTTAAGACCCATTCCACGAGAGATTGACATTCGGTGCGCATTTCACTTTGCCTGCTGATAGCGCCACCTGGAAGCCACTTAAGTGGCTCAGTTTTGCTGTTGTCATCACATTTTACATCAACTATCATGACTTAAGGGTACAAAGTACCAAATATGTTATACTTCTATCATGACCTGTGACACTTCAAGTCCGGTTAGACTTCAACACCACATCAGCGCCAAGCTGGGATACTATGTTATTGAGCCAGAATTATTTGAGATATAAGAATAAAAATTGAAAATGGGAATGGGAATAAAATAATGCCCCAGACATATACCAAACTAGAATGCTTTATTATGTATTTACACACAACTAGATTACCATTTTCAGTGAATAGTACTTTGGCATCTTGCTGTATTTGTGCAATACCGGCCAGAAAGATGGTTGAAATTGTACAGCATTTATACATGTCAAAAGACAGAACTTTGGTACATGTCTGGGAATTTGAAATGTTAGGTTGGTGGAACATTAGCTCTTTAGAGAGCCACCATTAGTCAGAAAGTGATTTACCCAGCATAGTACAAAACCAAGCTCTTCACTTTCTGAGAAAACTAGCTGTGTATATCATAATTCAAACAAGAGTTGTCAGAAAGACAACAAAGCTCATCGGAGCAAGCTTAAAGTTTTTCTGCACGCGGACGCGGATGCAGACGCCGGGGGTATGACAATAGCTCTCCGGACATTCGTCCCGGCGAGCTAAAAAAATGTCTTTGTTACATTGCTGGGGATGGCCAGTACTTGCATCCAGCATACAGTGCCCCCCTGGAGGCAAATCTTTCTGACTTTTCGTGTTTAAAATCATCTACACAGAAAAGACTACCATCAAGATTTTACTAATGCTATAATGCACTCCAAAGGTACTCTGTATCCAGAGAATTTCAGATCTCAATCTGAAATAAATACGAAATAACGCCACCTAAACATAGGCACAATCTGCTATGAAATGGACCATTTTGAGTTTTCCTCCAACTCTGGCTCCGTCTAGCTTGAAAGTGTGGATACTACCAAAGAAATGCTTGGCATTCCTGAAAATAGATTCCAAAAGCACAACAAACAGCATTTATCACCATGGAACATATCTGGGTTACAGAGAAAATATACCGCAAACATGCACCCAAATCAATTTCAACCATCCATTGCACCAACCCAGCAAGATACCAAGGGAATATTAACTGAGTTTACTCACAACAAAACTAATAAAGGATTTTTGATTGGTATATGACAGGGATATTATTTTATTCCCATTCCAATTTTCACTTTTTACTGTTATTTCTCAAATAATTCCAGCTCAATAACATACTTACCCAGCTTGGCGCTGATGTGGTGCTGATTTCTATCTAGACTTGAGGTGTCACAGGTCATGATAAAAGTATAACATATTTGGTACTGTGTACCCTTAAGTCATAACAATTGATGTAAATATGGTGTCAAAAGCGAAACTGAGCCACATTAGTGGCTTCCAGGTGGCGCCACAGCACTGGCAGACTTCTTGAGATACAAACCTAAAAATTTGGCTTTTTCCGTAATACTACCAGATATACCTATCTGCCAAGTTTAATTTAATTCCAGGGGAGTCAACAACTCAACTTTTGTAAAATGTGCCATTTTCTCATGGAATGGCTGTTAAAAAACAATAGGCATTCTGTGCCATAATCACTCGGTTAATAGAATGAATAGCTTCGCTTTGGGGGTTATTTGCCGCTCCTAATAAAATACAACATTCATCAAATATGCAGGATATGCACAGGAGAAAATATTTCTGAAGCAGAGAGGAGATAAGCTGAAAATAACATGCTACAATAAACGCTTAGAGCCGGAGGGTAGATGGCCTTGGCTCTCTGACCCACGACAGTGATTAATCATGTAATAAATGCCAATACAAAGAACAGGGGCAGACAGCAACAAAGAATTCAGGCTAAACACCTGCAACCAAGAACAGGAGGGGACCGCACAGCGTCTTCATGCGTGCTCTTCAGAGACCAGAACAAAGTGCTTTACTCCTGCACGCCATCTGGTATTTCAGCCATTTACTTTAATGTGTCAAACTGGCGTTCATCCACTATTGAGTTAGCGAAGAGCGACGGACTGAAGAATATGCAGGGGGCTGAGCCAATAGCTTTAGCGTCACAGAACATTCAGGATTGAATGTCAGTCACATGCTGCACAAAGCTGTTCGAAGTGCATTAGAAGTAGCATCTTTACATGGGGCATTTAATGACAGATGTTGTGGGAGAAGATCCCAGCACTGGAAATTTAAAACCTGAATATGCAAGAGCTCAATGAACTTCAACTCACTCGAGTTCAGCATGTGCCCCTCTCTGCACCACAGCGCACAACCAGAAAAGCATCCATTAGGTTGGAGTATTGTTCTGGTAAGCACATTTTAAAGTGAATATACTGGTTGAAATCTGTTGAAAGATGATGAATTACTATACTCACAGCACTCAGCCACTCAGTCACTCACTCATTTTACTCTTTTCACTCAAACACTCACTCAACAACCTGAAATACACACTAACAATGTTATCAATAAGCATTCAGTCAATGTCTTTGCTGTCTACGTTTCTGAGTGTGTATGTGTACGTCTGTTTGTGTGTGCGTGCACAAGTACATGCACATGTGTGTCTGTGTGCACAAGTATGTTTGCACGCATGCAGAAAGAGGGGTACACGCATGTACTCTACGTATGAGAGGAATGAAAAGTTGGAACAGAGATGTGACGGAGAGTGAAAACTTTATTAAAATTAAAGATCAAATATTATTCACAAATAAACAAAGAAATTAGTAGTTCCGCTCATGCCACAGCTGTATTTAATCTAATCCCAGTGCACGCAGTAATGGGCAGTTTTACAGTACTAGGGGAAGACGCTTATTTCCTTGTACGACAGCGGAGGCGCCAACAGTACCAGAAAACACGCCGTTTACTACTGCAAGATTATATTGTACAGAGTGATGTTATGCGTGTCAGCATCCGTTTGTGCCCACGAGGAGCTTATTGCCATTTCTGTTTCAGCACACATGGGCCTGATGGGCACAGCTTTTCCTGACAACTGGCAAGCACAGTACTCCTGGATACACTCTCAGCCGCTCCAAATCTCGGGTGTCAGAGCTGCCAAATCAAGCGTAACAAATGAGGGGCTTGGAGAACACACTGCAAAGAACAAGGCTTATCCTGCGGCTAACTCCACGAACAGCCTGCATTTGGACAGAGAGGAAACGCGCGACCAGGCCACTGTATCTCCAGAGTGTGCGCTCAGTGGTGTTTTATTCCTTCGGTAACCCCGAGTGATCACCTACGAAAGACGGGTAACAAATGAAATGGTAGGGAAGCTGAAGGGAAAAGGTGACGCAAATGCAACGTCAGAAAAACGGCTCTATTAAGTGTGAGCCGCAGTCATGCCCTAAACTAGGTAAGAGTGCAGCACTGCAAGGGATTAGGAGGTCATTTTAAACATAATGGAGGGCAAACGTGGGGTTTGAGAATCCTGTTTCTACATACCGGAGGATAATGGACCGCAGGGGTGGATGAATAAGGCCAGACGCAGTGTCAATCATCAGTCAGTAGGACCAGGAAGAGGGGTAGGACCAGGAAGAGGAATCAGAGGTGACAGGAGTGAGCCATCCTGACTGCTCAAGGAGCTAACCAATCTACTCACAAAATGCCTTCCTGTAATTAATGAAATACAAGCTGCGGCCAGTGAGGGGATTAAACTGATGCCAAGATTAAGGCAGGAACTCTGTATTCCCGCAGTCTCTGTGGCGGATATCTGAATGCAAGGGGGCAGACGTAGCACAGCAGAAGGCACGGTGCTGTGCCATCTCTCTGCACCGTGCTACGCTACGCTACGCTGCCACAGTGGGAGGGGAGGAGTAGCCTCACTGTGGACTCAACCTTTGGAGTCTTTTTCAGATAAACACGAAAGGACATCTGAGGGGACCGCGGCTTCCTCTCCAAGAGTTATCGAGGCCTGACGCGTTTACGACTTTACTGTCAACCCTTCATCACCACAACTGTGAAGCTAGGCTGCTCCTAATTATATTAGTCATGTTAGCAAATGAAAGCATTGCTGTGTCTAAGAGAGAGCAAGCGAGAGAGTTGTTTGTTTTTTTTACTGAAAAGCCTTAGGGAGCTGGTTACCAGAGTGATATCAATAAATTGTACTCACTTTCAAGCAGAAATCATAGCTTTTTCTCATGTCTAATTAAGAACAGGTAATTGGGTTCAATCAACTGACCTGAAATGGTTAGCTTTTGCATTCCAAACAGGAAATGGCACTAGCGACCTGTACTGTGGGGCATTATGTGGAAATGTGGGTCAGTCATTGTTGGGAAAACAGAGGTGTTCTACAGCTGAGCCCGGACTCCTGTATGACTCTGAATCAATAATGCATGGGGGCAATCAAGCTTTCCTCAACTCGCAGAAGCTGTGGCTGCACTGCCTCCCGCTGTGCTCTGGGCGGGGGGTTAATTTTCATGGGTTCCCTCATGAAGCTGGAGCCAGTATGGTCATACACTTTATGTTATGCACAGCTCAGCTCTTACGCTCTATAGGCCTAATGCATGGGGCATGCACGTTCACAGGGAGACATACCACCAAGATCATGAACTATGAACAACTGGAAGTGAACATTCAACACTGTATGTCTATGTACAAAGTGCCAAGAAAGGAAATAAGCCAGCAAAAGTGACGTTTTCTTCATTAGCAGACTACCTAGCATCAATGAGCTAACTGGCTAGCAAGCAGATTCGACAAAATCACTGTTCATATACATAGTCTGTCTAACGCTTGACCCAGTCCCATTGTTAACTTTTTAAGTAATTACCTACCTCCATATATTTTTTTGACCATATCAATGGCGTGAATGGGATCAGCATATTAAAATAATGTCTCATTTTACGAGAAGAATAAAAGCCACAAGCATTGGAAGAAAACATAAGCAAGGAATTACTCCATGTTTTGAGTAACAAAGCGGCTTGTATAGGCTATCCGCTGATCCTCAATCTGCTCTATGCAGTCTTAAAGGGGAACATTGCGCAAAATTGAAATAAAGGAACGTTTTCACTAAGATTACCATCTCTCCATCAAGACTGTTTTGTCACCATGTGTTGAGGTTCATAAATACTTGTTGTACTTCACTCAGAAAAAGCTAGCCCTGCAGTGAAGCCTCCATTTTTTGGCCTCAAGGCACTCAAAATTTACAATGAAGAAAATTCAACTGCAGAAAGCCTTCCCAAAGGTAATCCATACGTTGCTCATAAGTGTTGAAAGACTCAGTTTAGATGCAGCTCTTGCCTAACTAATGCTAACTGTGTTTTATTCATTGCAGGCAAACAGTGTGTCATTGCTGTGGGCTAGCTTGTGTAACAAATCCCATGCTCTGCAATGCGAAGATGCTTTCTTCCTACACCAGGTGCACAGATCAAAACACTTAAACTACCATAACAAATTAAACAACGGAATGAGCGAATAACATTTTTGCATATTAAATTATTCTGTGAAGCTAGTCAGTCAGCACTTTGAATAAGGCAGTTTTGTTTTTTTGAAATAGGAAGCCGTAGAAAGGGAGAAAAAGAGAAAAGCTTTCTGCAGCTGTCAGCAGGGGAGGCCGATGGCAGCTCGAAAGAAGGCTCTGCCGGCACAAACACCCCAAATTCAATTTTGCAAATTAACCTTAACGTCACACTATGGGGGGGGGGTTTATGTGGCAGGAGGGGTTGGGTAGTGCCGTAAATCACTCAGGAGGGGACTGTTCATCACCAACACCAGGCTCTTCTCGAAAATGCCTCGAGCAAAACCAACTGCAGCATAATCGCCTTTAGAAAGCCGACACGGTCGTAAAGAGACTGAGGATCTGATTTACTGAACGGCAATGCACCATCACCTTTATATCCAGTTCGGTTATTGAGCTTCCTCCGTTAGCAGCGCTTCCAAGGAGAGAGAGCCGAGCCGGGCTCGAGACGCTGACGGGAGGCTGCTTATCTGCTAGGGCCCGCGGCAATTTTCCTTATTTAGCGCGCCTCTCTTCTCTCGATCCCGTTTGCGTAGTCTGCTATCCCTCTCTTCTTCTCTGTTCTCCGTTAGCCTGCAGAGCGGCGCAGCAGAACAGGTGAGCCAAGCAAAGGGGACATCAACTTCACGGTCTCTGCACAACAGGCTCAGAGCTGCCTTTAATAAGGGCTGCAGCGGAAGGCAGGGTCGGTAAGTCTGCCCTTCTGGGGGTAAGTTCCTGCTCCTCTGCCAGTCCTCGTGTTCACTTTTCAAAATGTCAGTGCTGGTTTTTTTCAGACTAGCACTTGAGCAGTAGCACATGGGCCAGGTGTAGCCCCAAACACAGCCACAGACTGTGCTGTAGGTGGAAATGACATCAATGAGACCAAAAGGGAAGACCTGCACGCAAAACCACTGCAACAGAGGGCAATGGGCTGCCAGCGCTCAGAACCGAAGTGGTAGAATGCAATGGGGCAATGGCACCGACTGCCAACTAAACACCCTGAAGACAAATCCAGACAAGAGACCATCTTTGCGACGGGATCACACCAGTTGCTCATCCTGCCCCGCTATGAGCAGAGTCCTTGCTCGGACTACACCCAGATTTAAACTGGGCTGTTAAAGAGATCTCATAGACATGCCAGAAAAGTTTTGTGCTTACATCTTCCATGGTTGCGATGCTATAGCAGTAACAAAATCTCCCCAGACAGACGAAAAAAAAAACATCTGGCAAAGAGCTCAAAACCACTTCTGTGGTAGCTACACTACAGTAGCTGTCTCCAGGATCACATTTTGCCAATATGAAACCGATACACACACAAACACACAGACTGACAAGCTAAAAACAATACCAGCCAACGCCACTGCAGCAGGCAACAAGGAGTCGATGGTAAGTAACAGACATTGTCTGTCAGCAGGGACTTGGAGATAGCAGGCCATGTCATCAATAGCAATGGCAGTTCCACATTGACAGATGGTGAAAGAAAGAGCGCCTTCAATGGAGTTGGCACATGTTCCTCATTGATTGAGCAACACATGATATGAGATGTGGGCTTTAAAATTGTTAGGCTGACTGATCTCTGGCAAGGTCAGTGCCCTTAAATAATACTTCCAAGGATAAGGAAATGCCTTCAATATCACTTCAGATCACAGCAGCATTGCTACTTAAGACAGAAACGGGTCTTATTAGCATTATTAGCATGTCGTGCTGACAGATGCCCCAGACAGCCTGCCGCGACGTCCTTCGAGATGATGCAAAGAAGTAGTGAAGGCATACAGGTGAAAGTGCGCAGGTGGCGCACTGACGCATTGGCTGTTCTCCAAACATATGATGAATCCCAGCTTGACGGGTAAACTTTCAGAGCAGCAACTGGGTCGGCCAGCTTGAGGACTAAAATAAGCAGGAAAGAGAACATTCTGGACAATAAGGGGAGCAAGACTTTCAATGAGTGGTGTTAGAACCTGTGCAGGTTTGTGAATAGGATTGGTGGCGCATGTCTGCTGTACACGCATGCATAATCGAGGCCAACAAAATCCTGTGTCCCTCTCCGCATAGGACCAGCCACGCTGAGCCGGGCCGGATCTTCAGGAGCAAAAAGCAGCAAAGCACTGAGGAGTTCATTCATCCCTCGCATCCAAACCTAGACTATAATCAGTCCTCCATGGTGGCCAGGTTTATTGTGCCAACACCTGCTAATGACCCATCGGAAGACTTCATAATTGATCCCTTTGGGGCCAGGTACGATAACAGCATAGTTGTTTACAGAGAGGTGAAATTGACTAGGGTTATTAGAACACAAAATTAGTTTTAATTAGACAGGGCAAGGAAAGGCTGTCCATCTTATTGAATGCCCTGGAATAATAAATTACTACAGAGTGAGTAGTCAATGGAGCTTTAGAGGGCTGCAAAAAAATGGACATATTGTAAGTGTGTAACATGCTCAGCTATAAAGTTCTTCAACAAAGATAGAAACTATATAATAGTTTTCGAACATAGTCAATCATTTTCATCACTATAATACAGTTGCAGACAAATCTGTTGTTTAAACAGGTATAGACTAAACTGCACTCACATACACAAAGGAACATTAAAATAGGTAAGAGTACCACATTGCAAGCATAAGTCACGCTCAAACTATGTATTGGCTTCGTCTTATTCATTATTTGCAGAGTAAGACAACTTATTACAAATGGAGGCCAAACAGGTAAGCTCATTTGAGAATTGACAAATGGGATATGAAAAATTTCACCTGTCAAGCAAACTCATTTAAAATAAGTTATTATTTCCCAGTTGGGTGAAGAAATATGACTTTGACTCTCATCGGACAAAACCAGTTGGTAAGACAGACATTTAGCTCTGCATGAATTGTAACTTGCGTTGAAAATCCAACCAAGTTTAATCGTCCTTTCCAACATTCATTTTTCAATGGAGAGGTTGAGCTCACACAAAATGCATGGAAATAATATGATGACCTAATGTACCATACAATAATTGGGTGATAAGCCGTTCACACAGAAAAGAATGGCCAGCATGCACATGAGCTCCATGTCAAACCAATATGTTGCCCTATTAGGATTCGACAGCTGTACGTTACATAACTGCCTTTGAGGGGCGAGCAAATGTACAGGCAGAGAACGGAACATGCGCATGCTGCATGTTCAATACAAATTGAGCTCATCAAGCAGCAGACATCGATGAACACTGCTTCGATTTAAGCCTACGCTAATCCAGGCTGACTTCCCTAAACATCATGCCACAGTTCCTATGAAATGGAAAGAATGCATCCATGGGGTAAGTTTGGCATGACAGACCAGCAACACAGACTCATCTTAAAGTTCATCCACAGAGAAGGTATTTAGGGACTTGTTTCTAGGAAATGATGGAGGATTTTTTTTTACAGTGTTATGGTGGAAGGAACCATCGTGGGCGGCAGCTGACGAGCCTGGACATGCCATCTGGTGTAGACTTTGAGCGACAGAATGGCAGTGACAGAATGAACATGCTCTCAGGGACTGGAGGAGATGGACAGCCTTCAGTCAGGATGACATCAGACTTTAGCCACACCTCCTACCGCTTAAGCTGACGCCCATTACTATGGTAACTGACAACCCCGCATCACCAGGGCCTAAACTAGGATACCGCTAATGCTGCAGGTCTCTGAAACGTCTCAGTGCAGTTACAGATGTAATATGCTTCATGGAAAATTGAATTTGATAGATCTTCCAGCAAATTGATTTTTACTCAATACCAATGGTCCAACATTTTTCATAAAAATCAGCCCTAAGCCATGATTAAATTCACATCTTTCCAATGAGTGAAAACAGCAACATAAATAACCTTGCAATGTGGATTCAATCCTTCATTTTAATTACGCAAAAGAATCACTGGTGGCCAGAGGGAAGAGAATAGGCGCGCAGGAGAGGAGAAATTTGATTTCGAAAGTTCAGGCAGCAGTCAATGGTCTTCGTCTGGGGAAGCCGTAGCCCGGAGTAAAACCATTTATGTTACTGGGAGGTGTAAGAGGAACCTGACAGGACATTTATTTGACTGCTCACATTCTGAGACCGGGTGGCCCAAGAGGAGGTGTGCGGGTGTGTTCAGTCGCTGACCCGAGATCCGAGTGACTCAGCTGAGGCTCAATAAATACCGAGTCAGGAGTTCAAGGGTTTCCCCCTCCCACGCGTTTCCTTCCCATCCATTCAGTTTGTCTAAAGACACGTGGTTCCGTGCGCAGAGGGCACCGTTAGCACAAAGTGCCCTTCCTCTTCCCCTTGCCCAGCCTCCCTTCCTCTCCGAGCAGACAATAGGCCTCACGCTGGCCTCCCCGTGTCCCCCCATTCAGCTCAGGGGACCTGGCATAGCCCGCTTCAATGTTTCCTGTCTCCTCTGAGCTTAGAGTCGGACGCCCAGCTCTGCCAACACTGCTCTTTTGTCCATTAAGACAACTGGGGGACTTCACTAGATAGAGATGCAATGGTGAGGACTGATGGAGGGGACAGCAAAGAGCGCTAACGGCGAGCGGAAAGGCTCTCTGTCTGGCACTCCCTCAGTTACACCATCTCAAACCACCCAAGAAAGCCTGGCCTGAAACAAATTGAGTATTCCCCTAACTTACTACAGTGGACAACTGACTAGACAACAAATCATAGTGTAGTCAGTAGGCCACTAGGTCTATGAAAAGTGTCTGTCTTAAGAAGTCTTTTAATCTTATCAGGAGATTTGACAAGCCCATTGGCAAATCTGGAAAAGTGAAAATTCTCTCACTTCACTGGCAGAGTTTTTGTCTTACTGAGAAAAAAGGTAATAGAAATAAGTGTTATAAATCTAAATATAAGAATAAATGCTTGGCAAGATGAATTTATTTTTAGTTTTCTGAAATGTATTGAAATGAGCGAGTGAGAGAATGAGTGTAAAGGAGAGAGAATGGTGGGTTAATGACAATATAAATATAAGACGAACCACAGTCTTAGGTTGAGCCATAACTTATCCTCTCATTCAAGTTTTGAGAGATTCACCAAGCCAGTGCCACCAAAATCTCAACCTTAACCGCTTCCTCCATAGTAATAGGGAGCAAGAGAAGCTTTAATCTCTTCTCATCCCAATCCTGCTCTTAGCTCCTCTAATTGGCAGATTGAGTGCTATCCACGCCAACAGATCATTAATGTGGAATGCGGAAATAACCAGAATTCCCAGATAAAGATTTCAAAGTGCCAAGAGCGGGCCATTACTCTCCCTTAGCATAATCTTGGCCAGGGTCCTTAAGAGGTGTAGTCTTAATGTGGTCTAATTCAGACAAAGAATTAAGGGGTTGTCTTTAATTGCTTGCCGTTTTTGCAAGCTCTAAGTATTTGTTTTGCTGCCCCACAATACTGTTGTGGAGATTACATGAAATGACAATATGCCTCAGCTGATATGCAGTCTAACTGAAGACAGGCCTGGGCTGTGATAATGCTGGACTGTGGAGCAGTGGGGATGTCATTTTGAACCATCTGATCGCACTCTGTAAGCCTTCTGGCTGATTACTCATAGTCTACCAGTACCATTCCCATCATTTTTGTTTTCCTAGTTTGGTAAAATCCTCTCTTGTTTTACTGCAACAAATTACACTCAGAAAGATTCAACCTCAATTATTATAATGAGGTTGAGGCAAAATATGCAAAGAAAGTTTGTCTTCATTAAAGAAATGGGGCAGCATGACGATAATGGAATACTTAATTTCCCTAAATCTTCTCGATCTTCCTACTTTACATATCTTGTACAATAAAATAAAATCCAGCCTCTTGCAGCAGTGATGATTTTTTTGACATTCTTTAGAGGGAAAATAACTGGAATTCGAGCGATTATCACTCCCCTAGCAGTTAGCTATGGCATGATTGACAATATAGAACCTCCTACAACATGCAAAAACCAGTTTCAATCCCTTTTTTTCTATATTTCTGAGTGAACTTGCCAAGTTAGTCGCTTCTTCCAAATCATTAAGATATCTCTAAGATCCCATCCCCAAAAAGCTGGCGAGGATATCTCCTGCTTCTTCATGGCATACCAATTCCAAACGTAATTAATTCTTCACAGATTTTAGGTTTCACTCCCATTTCATTAAAGATGGCAGAAATGAAACCTATACTTAAAAAAAACATATTTAGAACCCACAACCCCAGCCAATAACTGGTCGTTTTCAAACATCCCATTTCTATTCAAAGTTCTTGAGCAATGTGTTGCTCAACAGATTTCTGACTAATAACTAAACTAATAAGGTATATGATAGGTTTCAGTCTGGCTTCAGAAAGCATAATATTGAAACAGCTCTCCGCTTAGCAAGAAATGACATCTCTCCATGGATTGTGGCAGCATCTTTCCTCTTGTCCTCTTTGATTGAAGAGCTGCTTTTGATACCATACAACATGATATTCTTCTTCACAGGCTAGAAAAATCTATTTGTATTTCTGGACTTGCTTTTTTCAAGGTTTAACTCTAATCTTTCTGACAAGCATGAATAATAAGAGAAAATGTTGTGTCAAACACAGACAAGATTGAAATATTGGTAATAGGTCCCACACGACTTAGAGACACATTCCTTAAGTTTTATCTCCGCTTGGATGGCCTCTCTTTTTCTACCAAAGCTGTCATTAAAAACCTTAGCGTCACTCTTGATTCGGAAAACAGTACCCAAGCTCACATTGAGAAATGCCACTCTTATGATATTGCTAATCTTAGACACATCTAAACTGAGAAAAATATTCTCTCTTCAGGATGCTGAAAAAATGGTTCAAGCACTTGCGACCTCCCAGCTAGACTACTGCAACATTTTATTGTCTGGTTGCACCAACCCTGCCCAGAAACGCCTTACATTTGTGTAGAATGCTGCCACTAGTGTTCCGACTACAGCTAAGAAACATTAATACATTAGCCCAGAGCTAAAGAAAATCTTCACTGGCTACCTGTCAAATTCAAAATTGGACATAAAATTCTACTGCCAACTCACAAAGCTTAAAATGACTTGGCCTCGGAGTATCTTGGAGCTCTTCTCATTCCTTACTCCCCTTCAGGATTGCTTAGTTCACAAGGTTCTGGATATTTGGAGTGCTGGACGCAGAGCCTTTACTTAAAAAGCTCCTAGTTTATGGAACAATATTCCCAGACTTTTTTGGGCTTCATACTCACTCCCTGTCTACAAGAGTAGGCTCAAAATATACGTCTCCAGTAAAGCCTATATTTAATTAACCCATTAGTAGTTTTGTATATCTATGTGGGGCTGGTGAAACTAACTTCAACTTTAGTCACACATGGTATTGGCAGCGGGTGTCAAGTAAATCCACTTGGAACCGGTGGCAGTGAGCACGCATTAATGGTGCCAGTGTGGGCTAGTTGCAGCCTAACTTACCAGGAAGGTCTGCATAATACTGGTAACGGTGAGGCCCGTACTTAGTTTACTTTCCAAGGTGAACTTGAGATACAGTCTTACATCCTGGTGTGAGTGCTGGGCCTTTGAAGAACAATGAACAATCACTGAGGGTCTCCTGTTTCAATACTGCATAATTATGGCCAGTTGCAGCAAGGTTATAACTTCTATGTTCAACTTGAAACCTGACAAAGGACAGCATTTTATTTAGTGTGCTGTTATTCAGGGGTATGTTATTAAGTGTGTTGATTTATCCAGTAGCCAACCTTCCTCTTTGTGTTTTTTTTCTTCTTCTGGGAACCCTTTATATCCCGTACACCGAGTCCATGGACCAATCGAGCCCTGTCCCTCACTGTGTGTTTGATGGCTGATTCAGCCCCTTCCTCAACTCACCACTTCCTAGAACTAATAAAGATTGCTACTGCTTGGATTTTGTTAAAAAGCTTTTTTTTTATGAGACTAAAATCCAACTTTTGGTAATGAGCTTGGCAGCAGAGAATGGGCTCCCCCACTATAGCCAGGTTCCTCCAGAGATTTCCTCCCATTAGGGAGTTTTGCCTCACTGCTGTTTGAGGATTTTTCCTTTTTCCTTTTTTTGGTTGTTGTTGCCTCATTTGCTATTTTTGGGATTAAGCCGGGCACTGCTCTGCTTTGCTCTGTCAGTAGTCTTTGTGACAGATTTTCTGTAAAAAGTACTACACAAATAAAATTAAACTGGACCGAATTAAATACGCATCCCTTATCTGAATGAGGTTCATACATGTTTGTTCACATTAGTGGCTTGACTGGAAGCAAATTCCAGCGAAAATGTTCTCCATCCAGTGAAGTGATTTTGGAAAGAGATCCTGCATGAGCTGGTGTCCACATACTTTTGGCTATATATATAGATTATATACAGACTACATGCTAAACCGTTAGAATCTCTCAGCTCCGGTTCTCCTTAAAAAATTTACCGAGGCTGTTCTGAATTGGCTTATCCAATTACATACATCTTACGTGCCTGTTTATTTATTTCCATTATTTATTTATTATTTCCGATATGAAAGTAAAAATGTCTGTTAAAACGATCTTAAGGAAACACACCGTTCTGCTGCTTTGCATGTTGTACATACAGATGAAATGAACTCATTCCACTCAAATGCTGATGCAAATGCACGGACCAGCTAGTTCCTCACAGAGCCACCAAACATGGAGGCTATCTGCCATGTGGCACGTTGCCCTAAATGACCATTAATGCGAAGTGCTTAATCCAGGTAACTGCAATCGCAGCCGACTGAAAGAGAGCAGAGAATGAGCAGCGCTGCTTCTAAGCAGTCTCACTGAAAGCTCAGCATTTATTAGAATCAGAATACAGCCACGTTTGATAAAACAATCGCACCCTGCTTTAAGCGCAGCTCTTGACAGCAATAGGCAGACCCCTCCATTAAAACTGCAAACACCTGCAGTTCAGATAAGCGCCTCCACAGCAGGAAGAGAAAATCTGAGTCAGTACTTTGCAGTGCTCAGTGAAAACTCATTCATGGACACTGCATCTCAAGAGAAGAGCACATTGTGCCAGACCTCCTTTTCAGTTTCGGTAAGATGGCCTTCAGTCGGAATTTTAATCTCACACTTGGGGCGAGAGGAGAAAAGAAGAACAGACTACTTCTTCCTAACACAGTTCTGACGCCTCCAGTTCCGTACTCACAGATTTGTCATCGTAATATACTGCATTGCTGTCCCTGCAAACACATAGCTTCATTCAGTCTCCTCGCACTCTCTCTGCAGTGTACACAATGCAGTCCGATGCTGCACATCAGAGTTAAGGTCTGAGCGGCAGACACGAGTGAGCGTGCATTTATGCTCTACTTAGGGATGTTGCAACATCACAAAATTAAATACGCCATTTGCCAAGACCCAAAATCACTGCCCAGCTAAGTCCGCCCAATTGAAATTTCTAAAACAGAAATTAGATGAGGGAGCAAGACACCCACCAAGTAAATACCTACTTATCAGAAGGTGGATGCCAAGGGAATTTACAATTTAAGATGCAACTCTCAGGCAACTAGAGCACTCTACGATCAAAAAATACCCCTGCACTGCGTGGTACTGCATTCTATCAGGAGTATCAAGGTGGCACTTGAGCAAGCAAAGACAGTCTTTGCATGAAGAAAAATTAGTATAATGTTACAAGCAAAACCAAATACATAAACATCCTGAATTTCTAGATTGAAGCATTAGTCCAGTTTTCATGCAAAATATGT
This sequence comes from Gymnothorax reevesii, assembly GCA_029721435.1. Lineage (NCBI taxonomy): Eukaryota > Metazoa > Chordata > Actinopteri > Anguilliformes > Muraenidae > Gymnothorax > Gymnothorax reevesii. The sequence continues at coordinate 69,376,421 of CM056585.1, read as the reverse complement.
ATCACTCCAACAACCAAATGACTATTTAAAACTATAGCAATGCAGTATAAGAATTGCATAGAGCCATGTAAAACAAACTCCAGAGACCAACACAAACAATAACTGCTGATCTGCCATCTATAAATCAAGAGGGAAGAAGACACTTTAAACAGCAGCAAGGCAAAAACTACAAGAGCACTGAGGAAGCAACAAGATGGAAGGGATGTTTAATTGATGCTTTTGAGTCATCACTATAATAATAACTACATCTCCAGCATCCATACTTTATCTTGGGTGTGTACTTGGTCAGATGTCAAATATCATAACCCATAAATATTCCTCGTCAACCAAACAGTCAGGTCCTTAAGCTCAGCAGCTGAACAAAGCTGCAGTGCAGATGTTTAAAAAATAATGATAATTTTAACTGCCAAAACCTTAAAGTGTTTAAAATTGCGAGTCACAATTGGTACATTTGTTGCGTTTTGCCCATCGCAGACAGAAAGACATCGGTTCCAAAAATAAACTCCGGAGTGATACATCACAGACACAGATGGGGAGAAAGGAGAACAATGCTTCGTCCACATGTGTCCGCGTGCGGATTTAGAACATACAAACAGGAAGAGAGGGAGAGGAAGTGTTAACATGCTCATTGGGTGCCCAGGAAGATTTGATCTTGCGGAGAAGATCCAGCTTAATTCAGCTCGCCGAGCCCTAAACAAACTCTGCAGTGTAGCTACAGCCAACAAATCAGCTCAGGATTTAAAAGGGAAAGAAAAAAAAATCCAACTTGATTCACTGAAGGAACAAACAGCGCTTTCAGAACGTGTGCAAATCCTCTTCTTTTATGACCACACACAGACCCTGACTGACTGCTTTGACCAAAAAAAAAAAGAACAGGACACTAATACCAACACAGCTGAGAGAAACTGACACTTCAATTATAAGTCACACGAAGGGCAATGTTGCCATTGAACAGACTCGTAATGATGGTTCTGGGGAAATGATACCCTGCAGAGGGAACTGTTTCACAGCCCGAGGAGGAATCACACCCATCCTCTCAGTAAGATGCGCCAGATGGAAAGAATTTCTGTGTTTGGAATAATCTGTGACAGTGATGAGGACATACACTGTTTCTCGGTCTTATTCAAGTCAGAAGTGAGTGCTTGTGCCATTATATCTTGCAACTAGTGACACCGTATTAGAGGTGTAATAATACAGCGGAGTCACGATACGATACGTATTCTGATATGCATCGTATCGTGACCCCTGTATCCTGATACACTACTAATTATTTTACTGCTGATATTCTTTCTGCTTAAAAGTGAGCAACAAGACTGAAAAATTTCCCAAGACAAGGCTTTTGAAGTTCATCAAAACAAAGGAATATAGTTTAACTTTAGGTACCACTGTGTGTTTCCTGTTCAGGCCAATGTCTTCAACTAAAAATTGATAAAAAGCTGAATAGGTCTCCACAGTCGAGGCTGGTCACTACGTTTTCATTTAAAGCAATAGTAAATCTTGCATTTTCTGGGTCTAGGCACAACTAGACCATAAGGAGAAGCTCCATACCAAATTTGGTGTATGTAAGTGGTATAGTTTTCGAGTTCTGGTCCGGAAACAATTTTATTACAGAAGAACGGACAGATGGACGGATGGACGGACGGACACACTGACCGCTATATCCCCCCGCATTATATGCCGGGGGGATAAAAAGCAAAGGGACAGTCTCAGTCCATGAATATTTGGCACGCAGGAGTAAAGGCAGGTTCATTTCTCTCAGATCTATAGCCCCAGAACATCAGCTACTCAAATCACACACACAACTCTCACATCTGTCCACTCATCAATCATTTCTAAGGCCCGTTTGATTTACTACCTGTGGAATCCCAGATCTGAGCTGGTATGCCATCCCAATGACTCAAATCAAATCCATACTTCAGGCTAGTAAGCACTGCAGCCCAGTGTCCAGTATGATCATGTAAGAAGACCAGGGATGGATGGTTGCAGAACACAAGCCCATCAGCAGTACATATCAAAACACGTGCGCACCACTGTACAGCAGTTCTTAATGCAGGATGTTGCAGCAATGCGGCGACTGCTCTTTTCACAACAGAGCCAACAACTGTGGGAAATAGCACCAAGAACAGCCATAGAAATGCATATTTACTAGTTCTGAACAGTAATTTATCACAATTAACTAACATTATTACACATTATCTATTTTTAAAGCTGTGTCCTTTGATATTTAAATCGTAAAATTTATCATGGCTGGTCCCAAGTCGTGATTTATATTTACCAGTTTCAGCAGTGTTTCTTACTGGATTGACCCTGCCCCACCTCTGGTTATAACCCCAATAAACTTCCTGCCAGGACGCCCTTCACACGAACAACTGCCTTCAGATGCCGCACGTGTGCCAGCAAAAACACTGTTACGGTATGCGCCTTCCTGCCTGAGATTCAACAGCAGTCAATGCCAGGAAACACACAGAGATGCAACGTTAGCTAAAAACAGGAGCTTTAAAATGAGCTCATTGAGAACAGTATAGACAGCAGCCAGGAACATAAACAAAACGGCCGCCACATGCCCACCGGTGATGGAGAGGCTGCCCTTCGTTAAAACACGACTCCCTCGCGTATCCCAAGCCCACATAGCCAAGCTCACAAAGCACTGGCTAAGACTTACTGGGCATGCCCACACCAGACGTGCTGTGAATGGCTCAAAGATGGTCACGCGGGATCTCCTATCATCATGAGGATTTTTTTCACGGTATGGGGCAAACATAAACCCATACCGAACTTTTTATAGTATAACAGCCATGTTCTGTTTTACATCGCTTTTGGGAAACTGAAATTTACACGGGCATCAGGAAGCTATGAATTTAGGAGAGTAACTAACTGCTTTGCTGACACGGAGGAAAAATTAAAAGATTATGGTTAACAATTGTCCCATTTATAATAGCTTTTTGTGACGGTAGCTTTTGCAAGAGGAGGCTTGAGTGGAGCCTGAGAACCCACATACAAGCTTTGGATTGCAAGTTCATCTTTTTGACACGTACAGTCCGCCGCCCTTTAATCGCGAAGCTTTCGATGTTCATCTGCTTTGGAAAATATGGCAATCTTCCAACTCGTGTCGAAGGCCTGACGCTGCAGTGTGAAAGCTGAAGGGCCACTTTGTCTACTGCAGTTCAGCCCGGTCTCAAGCGCTTAATGCTGAGTCAATGATCAGGCACCATTCCCTACAGTCCCAACAGGCAGACGGCCATGAATGCTCTCTGCTAAATCACAGATCACAACCACAACAGTAGCTGAGAATGGATTAAACGTATAAAGGACCTAATTTACTAAGACCATTAGCGCACTCAGGACCTTTGTGCACACTCAACCCCAATCGGATTACCAGTGATTGGTTATGGTATTTGTTGAGCATAACTCTGCGGCTGTGTTAGTTTTGCATTTGCTCAACAAGTTTCGTGTGTAAAAGATCTCAGTAAATCAGCCCAATAGTCTTTACAGTGCATCAAAATTTAGCTAAAGCTAAAGAGTAGGCAGGTCGCTATGTACCAGCACCAAAGGGGTCATACAGTAAAAGTCATGCTGTGTTTTCCTTCTTCCTGTGAACTCTAGCTGACATCACTACCTGCCTGCTGTATTATATTATATAATATTATACATAATATATATATATATATATATATATATTATATGATATTATATTATATAATTGCGCTAAGTGGCAAACACAGGTGGTGGGAACAAAATACTAGCGAGGACTTTCTCCGAATCCAAGTTTTAACCAGCGAAAGACGCCACGTCAGTCAGGAAGGCAGTGGGAGTGGAAAAATAACTTCCCGTCTCCGTGGCGATAGCGTCTGTTGATCCATGGACAGACGGTCAGACCCAGGGAGGGAGGTACAAGCAGTGGTCAGCAGCGATGGGTGAGGCTCTATGCACAGGCATAAAGCATGTGGTTTTTTTGGAGGCAGCAATTGACCCCAAGTGGGAAAGTGCCTCTGTAACTGTCTCTCTTTGAGGGCACAACCCTGATCAGAGATGCCGTCTCTCTGAGTGACAGGGTCTGTGAGTGCCAGCCTTATAAAGCCAGACTTGGCCAGTTCTGCCCTCTACATCCATCGCACTAATTACCCCAAAGATAGACTGAAATTGCCCTTCTCCCCCTCTTCCATCCCCCTCTCCATATGCTAGACTGAAAATCCCTGCAGACAGGGAGCTGTAATTAACGAGCAAAAGGGTAGAGCTGCCTTCAGAAAATCACCCCTCTCACAAACAGCACAGCCTCTTCCTCGGTCTACACAGAGTGTGCAGTTACAAGCATAGCAAGATGACAGTGAATTAGGAGGTGAGAGCGCTCATACATGCACATCACAAGGTAACAGATAACTCCCCGATACCAGCACAAATAGATCTACAAGTGGGTAAAACATGGGGTAAAGGCCATGTGTGAAAGCTGAGAAGGCCCTGTGGGATTAACAGCTGCAGAAATACAGTAATGAATGTATAAATGTCATGCAGAATAACCCTGCGTCGTAAAGAAGAGCTACAAAAGTGGCAGTTGCACGGCAGGGATATCAACACACGAAGCGTTCTACAAATGAATCATTGTCGCCGTCTCAAAACGACTCCTACGACTTGCTTTACCAGCAGGGGAAAACCAGTTCCTGAGCCCGACTACTCAATCATACAACTGTAATCAACTCCATCTTGTGATTGAAGGCCAACAACCACAGAGCTCTTCAAGTTTGTGCTGCAAACGAAACATTGGCATTTGCGCTTATGTAGTATAACACAACATAAAGCCACTCCCGATGGATGGGTTTTCCGTTACCAAAGCTGGAGTGGAAAATGAAATCGCTAATATCCACACTGCAATTCAAATTCATAACTCCAGCACAAACAGCGAAATTAATCTGTCTCCACATGGCCGAATTTCCATTCCAAAAATGTCTGCAAGCAAATCCATCTCGAAAAGCCTGATGAATATGGAACTGCCGAGCAGCCAGGAGACAATATTTTCCTCAATGTGTCAGATGGGACAAGTTTTTTTTTCTTTGGACACGAATAGGAGACTGAGTAAGTGAGAGGCGAGAGAGAGAGAGAGAGAGAGAGGGAACGAGAAAGGAGCAGTTGCCGGACACTTCCCCCACACAGTTGCTGAGAGATAACTAGCACAGCTCTAAACCTTATTGATCAGAGGACGCACCTGCCATATACCATGGGACAGCCCGACTCAGGCCCTGCTCTTGCCTGCATTTTCCCTCGTCTACGACTTCAGCGTGCTCCGCAGCAGTGATCGAGAAGGAAGCATCAAGACCCTATTTAATGACTCGTCCTCATCTCACCGCCCAGAATGTGCGATGATTACTCACACTGATTCTCAAAACCTTGGCATGAGCCAATACAGCAGCGAATGGAAGATCTCGATCTCTACCAAAGTCAAATCACAAAACCGTAAAACCCTGCATTACTTTTCTGTTCCACAAAGCTGGAGAAGACTGGCATTCCCTAAAATGTGCCAGCGTATCCAACTCGCAAATAGTGGTTAGTATTGGCAGAGTGGGGGAATGGATTACAAAAAAAACCAACAGGGCCAAAAATCATTAGCTAATTTACACAAACTGATGGACTACCACTTCAGACTATGATTCATCCCCCCATCCTTACCTTACCAACAAGCTCTTTGCTCTAATTCATGTCATGGATTTTTCTGGATTTTTCTTTTTTTTCGGTTTTTTTTTTTTTTTTTTTTTTTTACAGAATGTGTCTTCCCTCAGGCCTTTTTGCTCTCTGACTCTTAGCCAGCACAGACAGCTACAGACCACTTTAGTGATTTAATATCAATATCTCCCCGTCTGCAAATGTTGTTAGCCAGATCTGGCACAATAGCACACAATTACCTAAACAAACTAAAGTTTGTTTATGGTAAACTCTAGATTAGGCTGGATTGCAGGAAATCAGTGCAGTGGTAATCTCCGCGGAAGATTACAGGTTTTCCATCTTATCAGTGTTCGCATTAGGATGATATGGCCCCATTTTGCCCCCTTGCAATCACATCTTATTCTCAACTGCTACAGAGCAGCAACCTATTTTCTTCCAGCTAACTGACTGCCTCAATCCGAAGAAAAACAAATATTTTCCTTGACTTTTTAAACAAGAAATTAATCATTTCAGGTAATACATGTAGTTCCAGAACTGCTTCTTATGCTAAAAGACACTCTCACGATGTTTTCCGACATAGTTATATGGCTATTTGCTTCACTTTTACAACATGTTGCATTTAGCTCGAGGCAGTAAATCGTTCCAATCCGAGTCTCAATATCATCAGTCTCGAGCGTAAAGTCTTCCTATGGAGGGTAAGGAATAGCGGCAGATACAGGCTCGCCCCAAGGAAAGGCCAGGTAAGGATTCTATCATGAATATGACCTTGACGGATCGTTCTAGATCAGCAGTTCTAGGGCAGAAGCCAGAAAAGCGAGAGGAAAATGCCAAGCCCACAGAACTGTGAGCACATGACAATGGAGTTCAAGGTGATTTTCTTCATTGAAACAAAAGTGTCACAGCATCAGCATTCAGTGCTCACTTCTCTCCAGAGTTTAAAATGTTCATATTTCCTCATTCGCAGGGCACCCATATTTGCTGGTGGGATTCGATCTCAGCTCCCATGCGGTTTGTCAGGTGATAACGAGAGGTGAGCCGCATCTACAGTAGTGTGGTGCCAGGCAAAAGGACGCTGTGCTCATCCTTACAGGACTGCTCTCTGCTTAGCAGGTAGCATGAATTAGCCAAATGCATCACATCATAGTGGCATACAGCCTTACAAGGAAACAGAGTGGTTGGGGTGAGACACAAGGCGACCATTTTGGACACTGCTCTTCAGGAGAGACGGTGAAGGATTGAGAGCTCAGAGCGGGAGGTGAAAATTGGCATTACTGGTAGGATTAAAGGTCAACTCAGCCCTTCTGGAACAGTACGTCAGGGATGAAGACAGCGATATAATGTGACGTTCATGTTTTGCAGCACACGTTCGTACAATGGCACAGATTTGATTGCAGCCCTCCTTATCTTGGGCTCCTAAAGTACCTTTCTATCTCATTAAATACGCACTGTTTAAACTTGGCTAACTGGCAAACAAAAGGTACCAAATGCACAACATATTGCCCAGAGCAAAAACAAAAAAAGGTCCAACTGATATAGATAATAAGGCTGAAAACATGAGAGTAATATCAAAGTAAACAAAAAACAACACTCACTCAGAAGAACTGCTTAATGGCTTTTAATAAATGATATCAAAATCACACGATTTGTCAATGCACCCCAGAGTGACAGGGGTTCCGTCAGTGTGGGTGGGATGAGTTGTACAGTCACTTAAAAATATCTAACACTCTTCATGGGGGAGGGAGCAGTTTTGGCAGCTGTAAATAACTGTAAGTTATACTAAATTAAGGCAGCCTTGGGTAGCCTTTATTTTGCATAAAAATCTAAACACAAAATGAATCAAATTAAACCCCATTTGCAATCGTAATTGCTGAGCATGGTCACATCATTTTTTCCCCTTTCAGGGCAGAGTTCACACCAGCATGATAGTAGGATTTCGCACAACTGTGCTGCACTTGTGGTCGGCTTCTCCGTAACCTTTCTGTCCAATGAGACCCAAATTAGCTTGAATTTAATTCACATTTTTGAAGACAGAAAGAAACTTAGTTTTTGTATTTACCAGAATAAGGATTTTTTATTAAATCCTAAAAATTCTGACACTCACCTGCAAAGTCATCCATTCTATTTTTAACTTCAGACAGTTTAGACCTTACCTTGTACCATTTGAGGTTATAAAGGAAGTTAAACCTTTGTAAATTTCACCAAACAGAGCATAAAAATTCAAGTAAAGCAAATATGAACTTCTGACTGGTACTGTGTGTGTAGCAGACAGCTCGTGTCAAGCGCATACCATTTATACTAAAAGGCAGCACAGCCCTTGTCTGAATTTTCAGTAGGTTTGCCAGAACAAAGAGGAAGCAAAACACCTGAATTGAAGTACTCACTCTTACAGCGGCAGGACCTTTAAATTATGCATAAAGCAGAGCAAGACGCCACTCAGGGGGCATTTAATGCTGCCTGAGAAATGGAGGTCACGCCAGCCGTTCATGTTACATGATAAAACAAGATTTGCTCGTTCAGACTAAAACCCCAGCCTTCCCACAGGCCCACACATACAGCCTTTGTAACCTGAAGAGCTTTGTGTTCCTGGATCTGGCATCTCCACTTTTTCCATTACAAACAGCAATGTAACTGAACAAAAATCAGTATGAGGTGAAGACAATTACATGAAAGAGACACACATACTGAGTGCACATTTTCTAGCAGGAAAAAAAAAAATGTCTAACTTAGCATTTTTATGCCAGGTATTTTATACTGCCAGCCAAGGTGGCCGTAGTGAGCAATCTCTCTCCAGAAGACCTGGGAAGGTGCAACAAAAACAAAGTCTCACAGAGACCAGGTCCTCCAATTTGCCTGCCACCTCATACCCAGCACTGGGCTGCCGAAATACAATCACATTCTCACACAGCTACACACTAGCAGATGGCATTGTGGTAAAAAAAGGAACTCTTCTCCTCTCCCCTTACCCATCATCCTGTCTGTACCTGCTGATTCAACCAACCCAGTCCCATTGTTATCTTTTGCATGTCCTTCCACCCCCACTCTGTTGATCATTCATTGGTTTTCTCTGCCATTTGTCCTTTTGCATCCAATCAGGTCAATCCTTACTGTAAAGAACAGCCCACCGGGTTTCAGCATAAATCTCTGGGCCTCCATCTTTAGCTCCTCTTGCTTGCTAGTACCAGACAGAGCCACAGTTTTCAGCAGTTGGTTTTCATTGCTATGATTCACCATTTGTTCACAATTGTATCAGTACAATAAACTTGTTGAAAGACTATTTGTCCTAATCCCTTGGTTCTACGACAGCATACATTATAATCCAGCACACAAACCATTTGTCAGGAACTGGGTCTACAGCTTTGAGTGGTCAGTACTGAGAGGCAACTGGGGCGTCACCCATCAATTGTCGTTATGAGCGTATGTTTTTATCTTCGTAATCAAGTCCACACAAAGAGATAAAGGCCTCCGAAGAAGGAGGAATATTTCACTTACAATTACGGATAGCAATCATTTATAAAGCGCTCTCTGGAATTGGGAGAGTCAGTGAGATGTGCTGCTGCTGCTTCCAAACTCCACTTTCAAGATGCTATTTTCAAAACCCCAAATCCGGTCAAAAGTAGTGCATTCACTTCCACATCTTTCAGATCTTACAGTGGAGTGCATCAAATCAATAAGAGCTGACTGGCTCCTTTAAAGCCCTCTCGAGTACAGGCTCCAAGTTAGCATACCTGATAGCAACCAGCAAAAGAAATAACAGTCAACCACAGGGCACAGACTGGACATTTATTCCTGGACCCATTGCTATGGAAACCACACAGTCTGTTTATAAAAACACAGGAAATTAATGAAGATGGAAAAGGGGTACAGGGTGAGCTTTTAATGACTTAAACAGCTAATTACAGTAAAAAGCCAGGCACAAATGGTCATCTATTATGACACACGTTTTGGAGCTGGTCTGTTACGGCACAGATGAAAAAAGGCACTATTCGTGGCTCGTCCTCAATAACTGATTAATATTTAAAACAAAGCCTGTGGCCTGAACAGAATTGGGAATTACTGCCTTGTGATGCAGTTCTCACATCTGCAAGGAATTCTGCAGGCTTATCGCACTGATTTCATGGTGGATTCCTTAGCCATTTTGTGGGTACAAAAACAGAACACAAGGCAGTGGGCAATAAAGTAGGTCTCCACAGATTAGCTTTGGATAAGCCCTTTTCTACAAGCACTTCCTATTTACAACCGCACCTCACCGCACAGATGCAAGGATAACAACGTCTGGCCTCGCCTTTTTAATGGGCCAACGGTGATGCTACTGAGATACGAAATGCTGATGTCTGAAAGCAGCCTGAGACAGCCTTACATCTCTTCAGTCACCCATATTAAAATCACACCGTTGGGGTACAAGTCCTAGTTCTTTAAGACTTCATTTTGAGACTGTTCAATTCAGAGTACATTAGCTGTCAGCGCCAACACTAATTATGACAAAAAGCTTCTTGGATTCAGCTAGAAACAGCCAAAATAACATTGTCCTCAGGAAGCAATACAGCATCACTCAGATAGCAAGTCTCTCTGTAACAACAGATTATAACTGGTTCATTCCATGTAAAATCATCAGATATACAAAACATTTGTCACCATGTAGTCATAGATAGTATCCATATTTTCACATTAGATAGACATGTATTAGTGATGAACAAATCCGAAAGCAATTCTTGAGATTGCCCCACCCCTGTTCAGACACCTGCAAAATTTATATTGGTCAAAACACATCAACAATTTTTGGAGTGGTCTTTCTACTATAATAGAGGAATAAGATAAAAAAAATAGAAGAAAATCCAAGGTGTGCTCCTGGAGATACGGTGGTTTGAACAGGTGGCATTGTAGCGCTTTTTTCACCTTTCACCTTTTTTCAAGGTCCTGACTGCAGTTGGTGATGAATTCATAGTGAATTCCTAGTGAAGTCAGCCTGATTTATATGCAGCAGACACAAATGAATGGAAAAAATGCCAGAGAGCCTATGCTAGGGTTTATATCGAGGGTGTTTTGGGAACCTAAACATGGAACTGCCTGAACAAGAGGCACTTTTTGTGTCCTCATAGCTCCACAACCAAGAAAGGTTGTACAATGGACCACATTTTTTGATTAAGTGGTATAACATTAGCTTAGAGCAAAGTTTCAAAGCTATTGGTGTAATAATAACAAGTTTTGCCGTGTTAAAAACAAGAAAAATGTCATTTGACAAAAAAACTGTGGGACAGTAACCTTAGAAAATAATTCATCAAAAATTAATTTTTGGCTGTTCCCGATATTAAGCTATACCAATTGGCATGCCAATGTAGATATATTCGAGACTGGTTTCAGGAAGATCCAGAATCCACATGGTTGGATATAGAGTCTGAGAAAATATCCCCTATACCTCTAAAGAACATTCTATACACATCAAAGGAATGGGCAAGTTCAGCTGTAAAGGGAGATTTTCTTTTACAAAACACTCTTAAAGTTTGGAGGTTGATAAGGAAAATAGAAGGTCAGGATAAAGTCACATCACAAATGACCCCACTGAGTTTCAATCCAGATTTCCCTCCCAGTCTTGAGAAAGGTTCTTTCAGTGTGTGGGATGACAAAGGCATTAGGACATTAGGGGATATATGGGTAAAAGACTCAGTGCTGAGCTTTGATCAGCTAATGACTGAGAAAGGAATACCAGGCACACAACTTTTTAGATATTTCCAATTACGTAGCTACGTTGTAAACATTGTCAAGCAGTGCCAGATTAGTTGTACAACTTCCTCTCTGGAGATCATATTCATTGGCAAAAATGACTCAAAACTAGTGACAAGATTTTATTCAGAGTTCTGCAAGATGATGAAAGAGAATACAGCAACAGTTAAGTCAAAATGGGAGGCTGACTTTGGTGTTCAAATACAAACAGGAGATTGGGACGAGTTGTGGATTAATCTAAATGGGTGTTTTACCACCAATAAAGCAAAGGAGTTACAATTTAGAATCACACACAGATTACATATTACCCCATTACGACGTAATAAAATGAACCCAGATCTATCAAAGTTCTGTAATAAGTGTAAGATTGAGGAAGGTTCATACATTCATTGCTTGTGGGATTGTGTACACATTAATAAATTTTGGGGAGATGTACTTAAGGAAATCAATGTCATTGTGGGTAAAACAATTCAAATCTCTCCTTTGTTTTGTATACTGGGTATGGACTACCCCCCAGATATCTCTGTTAACAAGTTGACACTTGTAAAAATTTTGCTCTTCTGTGCCAGAAGATGTATTCTGTTAAAGTGGGCGACAGAAGACCCCCCTAATACAACACAGTGGATAAATGGGGTGTTGGAATTCATGCCACTTGAGGCCCTCAGCTTTTACTTAAAAGAGGAACCTTACAAGTTTGACAAAATTTGGGAGCCATTTATGACGTACCTGGGACCTGATTGCTTAGAGACACTAACAAAAGGGGTATGTGGGTTGGCGTGGAGAGAATAGATTGAGATGTCAATATGATTATGCCTGTACATTCTATATTGTTTCTGTACTGAAGTATTATTGTGCCTTTGTTTGATGTCAACTGCCATAACTTGTAACTCTGTCCATGTTCAATTAAAAAAAAAAAAAAAAAAAAAAATTAATTTTTGGACCGAATGAGCTGATATTTCAGATTTGTCCGTGATATATACAAAACATTAGGAAAATTGAGAAGGTAATGGTGAGACCCATTTGATAATCTGACATGGAATGACCCAACTACTTTGTGGTGAATGTGCATGTTATTGTTTTTGTCTGTTTGTATTGCTGTGCTGTTTTTCTGCTGGCTGTGCAACAAATTGCCCCTTATGGGCATGATAAAGTTTACTAAGACGAAGACTAGATAACTGGGTCGCCACAAGGACCGAGTCGTGTATCTCCCCGATCCCCAAATCTCAGGCAAAATGGCCGCCGGCAGCCATATTAGATGTCCAAAATTGTTGAAAATCGGTCTTGAGCATTTTCAAATAAATATTTTCACCTGTGCAAAATTAGAAGAAGATTCCTCTGATAATTGCCGCATCCAGTGCCCGGAACAGAAAAACCGGAACTAAACCATAGTATCTCCCGACTATCGTCATTGGGGAGATACAATTATGTATCACTGCCTTAAACGCTCAAGTGTATTAGGCGCATACATAGCCATGTCATTTTGACATTAGGTCAGGTATGTAAATGTCCCCCCCCCCCTCTGCGATGTTCTACTCAACATAAAGCTAGGTTTATTGAATGAGTAAGGACATAACAGCATCTGAGCTGAACACCAGTATTGATGTGCAGTAAGTGGGAACAGACCTGCTCCTGAAGCTGTGTCCACTGCCAGAAGAATGAGCTGCAATACAATTTGCATAACATTTAAGAGCCTGTTTCTACAGGCCACACAAGTGATCAAAGAGTAAGCTGATCATTTTACATTTGATTAATCACACTTAATAACCAGCAATAACAAGCTGTTTAACACTGCTGAGCCTAATCAAATTTCAGCAAGAACTGAAATTACACTACAACACAGAAAAAAAACCAAGATATTGTACATTTCCAGAACACAAAACTGGTGCGACTGAAAGTAAGCACAATATTCAGCATTTATGGCTAACTGTTCTAGCTTGATCCTGAATTAGAGGGGTATAATAGGCAACTGAGAACATTTCAAACACCAACAGCTCCAGTCTCCATTTGGGCTGGCCAGGGTTCAGTAGGAGTATGCAAAGAGGCTGGGCAGACTGAACAGAGAGTCTTTTGTGGTTTTGCAAGGCCGCTTCCCTCAATGTTCTCAAATCTGCCTCTTTAGTTTGGCTTCCCTCTTCCTTCAAGTTTCTGTGGGCAGCTGACCAGGCCGAGGCTCGTGGAGGATGAGGGGAGATTTGTCTGCAGCTGCTCAGTGGGCAGTATTCAGAGACAGAGGCTGTTCCAGGGAGGGGCTTCTCTCAACATTAAAAAGACGTCACTGTGTCAACCGCAGAGAAGGTCCAGCCACAGAAGAAGAGCACTAAAGCTCAACAAGCAAGGACTCCGAGGAAGCAGACCAAGACAGGGCACCTGAATATTTCCAAAGCAGACATTTTGACCACAATGCTGCGACACAGCGAGGAGAAAACAGGAGCCCAGTCTGGGGGAGTTAAGTTTTGTTTTAGCAGTTCTACAACTTCCCTGTTTTTATTCCTCATTTTGTTAGAATGCCTTTGAATCAGCACATTTCTGGATAGAGTATATTGGACACTCATGGAAACAGAAATGGGCACGAGAATTACATCAAGAAACGCAAACTGCAAAGGCCTCAATAGATTTGCTAGTTTCTGTGCCCATTGATGACCGTTAAAAAAACCACAGACGCATACTGGATGTCATCAACATTGCGATAACAATACATTTATTCAGCCTAGCCTCTATCTAGGTACATGTCATAAAGTACTGAGAGGAAAGCCATGACTGTCAATCAAGCACAAGGTTTAAAACAATAAAACATTTACACAGCTATAGTAGCCCGAGAAACTACAACAGCAAAAGCAACAAGGTCAACGCAAAGCTATAGCTTGATACACCCAAAAATTTGATCATGGGGTCCCAGCATACAGTGGACTACATGGGATCCTGACCTCTGACCCAATGACCTCCAAAACCAAATCAGTCCGTGCATCCTCCTCGGGGAGTTATCACCTTTGATGTGGTGGAAATCCCTCCACTTCTTCAGGAGATATGCTGACCAAAAATTTGTAACCATTCAACAAACAATCTTATTTGACCATGACCCTAGACCCAATGACCAGCAGACCTTATCAGGTCAGCTAACCGCTGTGGGGAGTCACCATGGCTAATTTGGTAGAAATCCCTCCAGTTCTCCAGAAGGTATCACGCACAGGAGATATTTGAGATGGATAGTGTGATGAGCTTCTGAGATCTTCACTTTAGACCCAATGATCAGGAAAACCTACTCAGTTCACATACCCCCTGTGGTGAGTCACATCTCAGATAAAGTAAAAAAAATCCCTACGCTCCCTCAGGAAACATCGTGACCACAACCTTTCATCCAACGATCAGTAAAACCTAATCAGGTCAACTGCCCTTTGTGGGCAGTAACCCAATCAAATTTGGTAGAAATCCCTCCAGCTCTTCAGCAGATAACATGTACACAAGATATTTGTGGCAAACATTGTGACAGACTTGTGTCCTTGACCTTCAATCCAGTGACCGGGAAAACCTCACCAGTTCAACAACATAGGGAGTTACCAGCTTTCAGCTTTGGTCAAAATCCCTCCAATTCTTCAATAAATAATGCGCACGCAAGACATGTGGACGAACGGACAACCGGAAAATGGTACGCCTCCTGTACACTGTATGTGACAAAGGCATTATAAATAAAATGCAGTATCTGAGACTTCAGTAATGCCATCATCTTGCTCATGTGGCCCTCGGGTGAAAGAGAAAATGGCTGCATCATTCTCCTGCTCTATCAACAGACAGCCTCTGAAAATTGAATGAGGAGAAACAACAACAACAACAAAAAAAAAAGTATGAGTTTCTCTGATCCCCCAACTGGAAAGAGCTGCGTCAACAGAGGCATAATAGGAGCAGCCAGAGCAGAGCAGAGGAGTAAGCCAGCATCACTCAGGTACATCATGTGCACCAATGTAGAGACGGGTCCATCTGTTACAGAGGCCAGACGGGGAGAGATCGAATGTGAATAAAAACCTCAAGTAATGTTTTTACATGAATGAAACAACCAGAAGAAAATACACTGGAGCGAGAGCGAGAAGATGTGAAATTTGTTATCAAAAGCTGGTTCTCCGCTTAACATGCAAGCGATGGAAGGTATATGTTTTACTCTTATCCTTCAAATTTTAAATTTACCCTTCTTAACTGAACTCAAAAAAGCGGCCAAATTTCATTAGATCATATTCAAGATAAAAGCTCATATAGAATGAGAGCCAACCCATGCATCCTGCAAAGGCAATTATACCAAGCTCATTACATCAAGGAGAAATATTGTATTTGTCTGTTCAGTGGTTTACTGCAGGAGTTAAAGTATCTCTCATGAAGCCTCACTTCCTCCTACACAGTCATTTCCAACTGCCACTGCTGCTCCGCTGGAACACAGTTATTCCCACACATCACTGCCCCTGACACCAAATCCATCAAAGCAATCAGCCTGGTTGTTTTTCAGAAATACAGACATGCAGGCACATATGAACGTACACAAGCATGTACTGGACAAACATGCGCACACATACTTATACACACGCACACACAAACACGCACACACACACACATCCACACGCACACACATACACATACACACACACACACACAAACTCAACATACTCTGGCCGACCCACTCAAACAGGAAGCATGAGTTTTCCTAGCCTTGAACTCAGCGGTATAAAAGATTAAATGTCCAGCAAACATTGGTTTCTGTCTCAACTGACTCACAGTGGCACGCCGTTCAGCACACGTAAAAGGCTTCCAGAGCTGGTCCGAGAGGTAATAAATCCAGGGGAAAGTGTTGAATACCGCAAACATTCATGAATCAGGTTTTGAAGTGCAATTTAATTAGTCCTCGCTTGGCCCAGTCCAGCTGAATAGCGTCCCCGGAGTTCATTTACCAGAGCTTATTCAATACAAAAAACTTAAGCTGTTTAAAGCTCCAATTTGACATGCTTGTAAAAAGATAGCCTGCGATAATGTTTTCCAAACAACGGCTGTATGTGCCCTTTGAGCTAGCGTAAAATTAGAAGTTTGATGTTTGCTCGTTTTGTTTTGCGGTATCTTCCTGAACCAAAGCTGCACAGTCGAATTGCAGAGTAGTCAAAAAGACTGCTTAATTCATTCAAAAATGTTTGAGTGTGCTTGAAGTTAAAATGCCACTGCTTCACCGGGAGTTTCCAAGTTGATTTCGACTTAATGCAAGAGCAGTTCTGTTACACTGCAGATCTAGTTTTTGGAGTGGCAAAGCAAACTTAAAGGGTAGGCTCTCTGCTGCTAATCGTCGATGCCCATTTTATACCGAGGGAGACAAATGAGGGCGGAAAATGCCACTTATATCACATCACGTACCATGTACAGCCTGATACGGACTCATAGTACAGCGTATGCAGATGGGGTAACGCCTTCTAGACTGTACGCGGTCCTGCTGAAGGGAGGGGAGCCGCGCATCCCTCCATGGGCCTCCTCACTCTGTTCCAGCTCTGGGCTGTAGTCACAGCTGCGCGGCTATTGCTACTGAGTCGGAGTATCGCCACAGGAAAATTGCAGCAGAGCCAGCTGCTGTGTACAGCACAGCTTCAAGCCTGCTACAGCTGCTGCGCTACAGTCCTGACAACCATCACCGCTACTGCCGCACTCCAGAATCGCCTAAAAATGTAATATATATATGTGTGCTAAAAACTGCATTACGATATCACTTGCGACCGAGGAATGACTTGCTATACCACTGAGAGATGGCGCGTACGTGAAAAGTTCATTTACAAAAAGAGATAAAAACCATTCTTAAAATGAATAAACCTCCGCCAGTGGGATTAATATTCCTTTAACTGCATAATAAAAAAAAACCAAGGTAAAACATTTTTGAGATATCAAATTGAAATTGCTCAACAGTGCTTTGATTGATATATAAGTGCAAAATAAAAAATAAAAAAAAACATGATTCAGGAAAATAGATCAAAGCACAGATAACTGTTCTGGAAATGAACCCTTGCATATACAGTTATCCCAATACCCACAGGCCATTTTGGTTTCCTCCCACAATTAAGAGGCGCGCAGGCTCGACGCCCTGAGAGGGGAGCATGTTTTTGAAGCTGTGCGCACAGTCAATCTACCCCATATAAATTACGGTAAAATGTATACATAATAGCCAAAAAAAAACTGGGATGTCTGTCAACGGGCAGTAAGAGTAGCTCTGGTGACCAGTTTGAAGGACACAGTCTCCTCCTTGGATGAGGTCCCGCCCTCCCAGGTACGACTCAGTGAAGAGAGGTGGCAGGACGTGAGAGAGCAGACAGCGAATAAAAGCTAATGAAGTGAGCAGAGGGCCAATGAGGTGCACAGACCGATGATCGGGAGGAGGAGTGTGGAGGAAGGTCATGTGGCGGTGGGGAAGGGGGGGGGGGGACTTTACAGGTATGACAAGGGAAAAGATGACAGGCCAGTATCCAGCAGCACCTCCGACTGTGGCAGGCATGGATGAAAAACGCTCCCTACTCTTTTCAAAGCAGAGAGGCCCAGTTCCAGACGACAGGTGTGATTTCTCATTAATTCGACATCATTAGATTTAAACTGCACATCACAATGACCACTCAAATAACTGAAGCCCCCCCAACCAGGTTACCTCAGTGGTGTCCCTTAGTCTCTGATTTTATGAGTTCCAGCAGTGATATACAGTCTCACAAATTTCAGAGAGCAAAACTAATAAGACGTGTTAATGAGTGCGGATATAGTAATGCTTCACTGTCACTCATCTGCTTTCGCGTAAATAATGCTTCTTACAGAACACCAAAGGAGATGTTACTTTCGATCCTCTATTCAAACAGCTACTTTAATCTCAATCACAGTTCCTGAATATTTCCTGCGTATCCAAGTCTCCATCACTGTATATGAACCAGCCAATGACATTACCACGTCACACGACAGCAGAATGTCAAAGACACAGCTGTTACACAGATACTTTGCACTGGAGGTAACCTTACTCTGCACTACGGGTCGTATATGCCACCGGGGCGAAGACTCTTTCTAATGTCAAAATCAGCGGCAGTGATTCTGAGATAAGCTTTCAGTACAGAGTTCAAGGAATACAAATAAGCACATGGAGCTACATATTCTGGATTCCCAGAACACAATCACTGAGTGCAGGGACTTCATAAAAAGCTGATTAGTGCTAATTCATTACATCGCTCTTTCATCTTTCATCAGTCATGCAGCAGGAAAGTGTTGTCGACAAATTGCTTTACTTTATAAACATGTTTGCTTCCTTCCTGCTGAACAGTCAGGAGAGCATGGCAATTATCTCTCTCATACTCACATGAATATACATACACCCTCAGAATCACGTTCACACACAGTCACGGTCTCTCTCTAATTCACAAACACACACACATACACACACACACACCCTCGCACACAAACACACACACACAAGCATACACACACACACATACGCATGCACGCACGCGCACACACACACACATTTCTATCCTAACCGAGTGAACTGAGACTTGTCATTGTTAAATGGCAGGCTTGATTCTATTGGAGCCCTTTGGTCCTAGTCATTTTACCACTGGCAGCTCTGCACTCTGCAATTAGGAGGTAGAGACTCATTGCTTCTGAAGAACATGTAGAAATATTAAGGACATACAATTCTCCCTTTCATATAATTAGGAGCACTGAGAGAGAAAAAAATAAAATTGGGGAATGTAATTACGGTGACACTCTTCACAAACCTAATACTCATCTGAGGTAGCCTACAATCCCAAGTGATGAGTCACACAGGGGCAGCACAAAATGGCGCCATGACTGCACTGACATGGCTCACTTCCTTCATTAAGGGTGAATCGATAGGAAAGCCTAACCTACCTTAAATGCCTGCAGGCATAAAAGATAGAAGCTCAAAAAAATAAGGAAAAACAAGAAAGCCATACTCCTGAAGTCTTCAAGAGTATGCGTGTGTGTGTGTGTGTGTGTGTGTGTGTGTGTGTGTGCGCGTGCATGTGTGTGTGAGTGTGTGTTTTTAACGAAAGTCAATTTTGCATGCTGTTCGAGAATCTTGCTCATGAAAATCAGAACACACACTGGCGTCAGCAAACCAAACACAAAGCATTCACTATAACAAACCTAATCATAAAAACTGATCTCAGATCAAAAACAATTTCCTTCAACAAGGACTGCCACTCCTAATTGCAGTACATTGGCACTTGCCCATTGAAGCTCAGCATGTGGAATGTAGCATTTCTCTAACAGGAGGAGATTACCTGCTCTGTTGTTCAGCTCCTAACAGGAATAGAACTGTCAGTTCAGTGGCTTGTTCACATGGGCCCAATTCCAATCCACCCCCTGAAGACTCAAGTCCTGAACCCTCACTGACTTAACTGATGTCAGCTTTAAGCGACTGAACGCGCCTCTAAGTCAGTGAGTCCAAAAGGGATCAGTTGGGAATTGGGCCTTAGAAGTCCTGACAGAGATTATGAACACTTCGGACAGGGGTGTCCAATCTTATCCGTAAAGGGCCAGTGTGGGCACAGGTTTTTGTCCTAGCCAGCAGTGCTACTGCACCTGATTCCACTAATTAACTAATCAGGGGTTTCAATCAGGACCTTGGTGGGTAGAATCAGGTGTGTAAGTGTTGGGCTCTAACAAAAACTAGCACCCACACCGGCCCTTTCTGGATAAGATTGGACACCCCTGACTTAGGACATGAAAATAATCAGTTTCCCCTTTTAAAATGAACATATCAAGCCATTGTTCCCATAATTTTGCACACAAGAGAGACTGAGCAAGTTTTGAGCTCGGTCGTAGTATTTGCCTCTGGATTCACAACCGTTGCTGCAAGTTATCATGAAAACTAGGAAGGCTATCTGGATGTATTCAACAAACTCAATGAAGGTATACAAATACTGTTTTTAAAAGTAATTAAAATTCCAGAGCAGGTGCAAACTCACAATTACAGTTATCTTTGTAAACTCTGGCAGTGACACAAGAGTGGGAGAGAAGGAGAAACACGGAAGATGAAGAAAATCTACAGTGAAAGAAACCTGAAGTGAGAATAGAGACATGTCAGCCCACGTTACAGCAAGGCAATAAGGATAGAGAGCTCTGCAGTATACAGCAAATGTGCTAGAAAATAAACAAATGCAACAAATTGAGGAGAAAAAAAATTAAATCAAAGAAATGGACATATGAGAGAGGAGGGGAAGGCAAACATGAGTCATTAGCCAGCAGCGTACCACTCCTCTCAGAGTGATCAATGCATTAGCGAGCTCATCGCGAAGACCTCTGTCAGTTATATTACGACTGCAATCACAGCCCAGAGGTGCCAAGGGGAGGCTGCCTCATTGCATTTCTACCTGGGCTAGCTATTCGCGCCTAGGGCTTTTCATTCAAGTGCTGCCAAGTTAGCCGTAGGACTGTCGATGCGTGCACTTGAAGGTTAATACTTAGAATCAGGAATGCCCAACCCTGAATGAACAAAGATCAACCATCATCATTCATCAGTTATACAAATTGTTGAGCTGCTGATTAATAATACCAGGTGCGGAAAATTAGTGCTAAAAGGACAACTCACATGTGGGTTGGTCTCAGATGACTGGGTGAGGCAGTTGCAATTTAAATTTAGCCCATGAAATGCTCTAAAAATTTGTATAGGACAGGAGCGAAGCAGGATAATTTTTTTCCACACCATCAGATCCATTCACTCCTCAATGGCAGCTCCCAGAGATTAGGTCGCTCAAGCGAGAGCTTCCTTGATCACGCAAGTGAATCGATGCATTCAGGAAGGGCCAAAACTCCAAAAATTATCATAATTCAGGTTTAGCACACATTCTCGGCTGTACGTGACAAGGTTCTTGATTTCGTGCAGGACGGCCCCAACTCCCACAAATAAATGTGCTTATTGCCACCACCAAAGAGGTTATGCGTTCAATCGCGCTAGCAAAAACTTGTTTTCACTAGTGTGTTGATCATGTGTTGTCTGTCTATCCCTTCGTCTGTGCTCATTCTAGCATGTATAATTTGAAATTCAGTCCGGTATCACCAGAACACACTCAACAGAAAAAGGTATTCAATTTTGGAAGGTTAAGGTCAAAGGTCAAGGTCAAGGTCATCAAAAACACATTTTGGCCAACATCAGTTGTTGCTGGTTTTTACCAGTTTTTGTTTGTGTCCCTCTATCGGCAATGTCATTGGTTTGTTAGCACAATTCTGGAAAAACCCCTGGCCCAGTTCTCATGAAA
Organism: Gymnothorax reevesii; assembly: GCA_029721435.1. Classification (NCBI taxonomy): domain Eukaryota; kingdom Metazoa; phylum Chordata; class Actinopteri; order Anguilliformes; family Muraenidae; genus Gymnothorax; species Gymnothorax reevesii. The sequence goes on along the minus strand of CM056585.1, from coordinate 69,354,789 downwards.
GTTAGTGGAAGAGTGTAGCATAGGCATAGGAAGTACATGCTAAATTTTGGAGCAGATCCAAATCACATGGCGAATTCACAAATTATTTTTCACTTTCATGAAGATTGAAAGATATGGTATTTAGCAGCCAAGGTGGAAAAAATGCAAAACCAGTCGTCGGAAGTCAAGTTCTGTAGTGACAAAACATACCCAACTGTAAAAACACGATGATTGCACTTACCGATTTGCACATCATAAAACAGTGAACTACTGGCCTTAGTGGATGTCTGCACTCTGTAGTGCCACTCTAGATCCCAATGTGTTTTACACGGCAAGTTTGAGACCTCCTTTCCATGAAACCTAGTCGCAGGCTACAAGTGGCAGCAACAGTGATCCAAGATTATCCTTTATTGATAGACTCAATTTGGGTAGCATTTAAACTGTTTAAAGGAAAAAAATATAAACATTGAGTGTTTGCACTTCAGGAAAAGGTCAAAAGAAAACGGGAGCAAGAAATGTTTTTCTTGGGAAGTAGAAGCTGTTAACTCTCGACACCACTGACTTTGTCACCCAGCTGATATCAAAATATTATTTACCACCACATTTCCGTCATTTGTTACCTCTGATAGGGTATAACATCCGTCAAAAGTATGACACTAAAATTATGGCCACACTTTGAGAAAAATAATAAAAATTCTCTCCTGTAATTTTTTTTTTCCCATTGAGCTGGGTCTTCATTGAATTCACCGAATCAATCATCAACATGTTTTCAGTTAATTAAGAGAGAGAAGTACATTGTTAAATGAAGGAAAAGGTATTGTCTCTACATCTCACATCCTTTAATGCAGTATGCTAGAAGAGCGAGATGGCTGCCACAGAGAGCCCTCTATCCTCAGCTGAACTGAGTCAAATCAGCACAGTCCCAGATATCCGCTAAATGCTCCAGCAGGTAACCATGGTTACGGCACCTCTGTTTGCCATTATGGGAATGCAGAAGCAGACATTGCTCAAAACATTTTTCTAAAGAGAATGTGCTTACAATAACCACTTAGTCCGGGATACAACATGCACAGCGGGAAAGAGAGGAAATGGTGCCTTAAAAATGAAGCTTCACAGCGATTTTTACGAGAAAAATGTCTCGTAAAATGAACAGAGCGGTGACAGAGACTGTAAACAACAATAAGGACAATAAATTTGCATGTGAGCACGCAAATTGAGCTTATTGAATTCATCTCAGCTAGTCATCTCATTCCCCCATTTTATTCTCACCAGCACATCTGAGGTTCTCAAGCAGGAAACAAATCTTTGAATAAACTTGGAAGAAATGGAATCTACAAAAGTAAATCAGTGTCCCTGAGGTGGACCTCACAGCCTGTAGCTGATCTGCATGGCTGGATCTCTCTTCTACAGAGTGGCATTTCTGGGCACCAGTAACTAACATTTGAAACAAGCTATGAAACTCTTATAAAATGCAAGCTGCATAGCCCCATAGAAATCCATTTCCAGGAAAAAGTCTCATAAAGTCTCATAACATTTTAACGTGTAAACTCTCCAGCGTGCTGCAAACACCAGAAAAGAAAAATTTCAGGATTCAGACAAAACAAATTACATGGTGTTATGTAGGAGAATATTTTAATTAAAGTAAGTGCAGATGTGAGAACCATGACATATTTCACAACAAATGAAACAAGAAGCGTTAAGAAATGCAAACACCCGGAAAAAAAGCTCAAGAATTCAGACAAAACAAATTACATGGTGTTACGTAGGAGAACATTTTAATTACAAAAGGGCAGATGTCAGCACTACTACATATTTCACAACGATTATGACTGAATGGAGAAGATAAGTTAGATGGGTTGACCAGCTTAACTGGCTGAAAATTTTCCTCATAAGCAGAACAGCGTTGCTTGGATTGTGGAAGGCCCAGGATTTGTCCAACTGAAGTATTTAAACAGAGACAGGTCACAGGCATCAGTTAAAGCTAACATCACTGCATTGCCAGTAAAGTGCAGGTCTATGCTTCAGGGATTGATCCATTCTTCAGCTTTCCTTCTGATAACTACTGCTCTGAGGGTCAAAACAAGATTAAAAATCAAACCCCAACTTTCCACTCTCCCCTTTATCAGGAATTCAGCAATATCTGCCTTTAATAATAGCACTTTACCCCCAGAGACACTGACCCAAGATCAGTTAAACAGCCCCACAGAGGCAGGTACATGTTATCTGGGGTTATACAAGTCTGTGGGGAGTGTATTGTTCCTCCAGTGAAATCTGCCTTCAGTACTCAACTTTAGCACTTAAACCCACAGAAACTGACCCTGGATCAGGTAAACAGCCCAACAGAGCCTGGGGCATGATATCTGGGTTATACAAGTCTGTGGGGAATGTCTTGTTTCTCCTGCGATATCTGCCTTCAGTACTCATTTTCAGCACTTTAACCCAGAGACACTGACCCTGGATTAGTTGAAAGATCTCTCAGAATCGGGGACGTGATAACTAGGCTTATACAAGCCAGTGAGGAGTGCATCGATTCTCCTGCTGGACTGGGGGTACGGAAAGAGAAGTAGGATAGACAGAAAAGAACTGGGCAGAAGGCTTTGCGCAGCCACCAATGCGCAGCCGTTTGGAAAAAAAACCCTTCTTATACAGTGCAAGTCCCCAGAAACCTGACCCCCTTCCCCATGTGCCTGCCAACGCAGACAGGGCCATCGAGGGTTTGTACTCTCCTCTCTCCTTCTCTCTAACACAAGAGGGTTTTTAACCGTCCATCACAACAGCTCCTACAATGCCCTCAGTGCTCATATCAAGTGACAGCTCCGTGGCCTTTGCAAACTGGGTGTCTTCCACATTGTGTTGGTAGGTATGCAAAAATGTGCAGCCAGTCAAGCAAGCAATAAGATTTGTGCTGAGATAGCGAAATATGCATGTTGGAGCTGGCTCAAAAATCTCATCACTTCGCAGACACATGGGCTAAGCATTTCTATACTTTAAAGACCAGTTTCAGACACGGATAAAGTGATGTCCTGGAATAAAATCAGTTTTCTATGGAGAATCACCTTTCAAAAGTGAATTTAGTCATGGATTAAGCTTATTCTGTGCATGTGAAACTGGCCCGCATGTGTTTTAGCCTGTGTAAATGTGGGCTTGAGTGTACGCCCACACAACCTTGCATTATTATTCTATAGGAAATGCCATTTTAAACAAATGTTATAAAACAGAGAATACTTTCAGTAAGACATAAATTAACTGGCTCAGCGGGAATTAACAGAGCAGGAGCTCGCTTGCTCATCTTACGCAAAGTATGACTAAAAATCACAACAACAAGATAATTGCTAAAAAAACAAATTCAAAACACATGGTACCAGGCCATTATGGCTTGTTTAATTGACAGCGTATTTTCATTGTATGAATCACAGCCTTCCCGGATGTTATGCAGTACTTCTGTCCTTAACTTTCCTCTGTACTAAATAGAAAATGAAAGTCCTCTGAATCTATCAGACTCACAATGAGCAAGCTTCTAATAAAACAAATAAGTGCACAACTTCAGTCAATAACACAATTATTCATAATACATCTGAACCAGATTCCGCCTTGTTGTCAATGTCTTCCTGGTGATATAACAAAGTGCTATGGCATTACGCACAGAGTACAGACAGAGGTGGTAGAGGCTAATAAACCTTGCACGCTAGTTCATCTAGTCAAGAGAAGGCACTGAAGTCAGGATTTATGACATTAATAAGTAGCTCGACCGCACAAGGGGTACCATCTTCAATTCCCACATATCTTCAAATTGTGGCAGAAACGGACAGCGGGTCCACAAATAATGGTCCAGGTTTGGCACGGGAGTTGATGGAAAGAAACTCCTGAACTCATTAAACAAGTTACATAACAACGTTCTGCGAATCTGTGACCATTACCTCCGCCTACCGTGTGTGGCCCACTGCCAACTGCAACCCGGCGAAAGATTCTCCGAATATTTCTCGATTTACAACAGGAGATTCACACTCATCTCACACCTAACATGTATGCCAGCGAGTTCCGAGGGTATTTTCTGTTTTGATTCTAGCGAGCTCAGACCTGTTTGAGTTTCTCCACAGCGTCTTTCATGTTGATTACGGGCGGAGTTAAAATCTGTCGCTCCGAGGTCACCTCGCACGGCTAGCATTAGCTAAACAGGGCCTCGTGTGGAAGGCCGCGTCTCGCAGTAAAACCACATAATTACAAATCGCAGTAAAGCTCTCCATCCACATGTTCAGCAGAGATTTGGCTGTTTTGAATGATCTGACTTAAGCTCGAGAAAAAAAAAAAGCAATTCTTCAATTGCTGATACTCCCACAGCCCAGCTGCAGGGGTTAGTAATATTAGCCTGTCACTCATGTTTAAACAGTGAAAGTAAAACTGAAATAACAATCAGCAGCCACTTCAAAATTCTGAATGGTACCCCTCTTTGACATTCATACTGCAAAAGTCCCGTTATGACACATCCCAAAGGTGTCCTGTGGATTCTGGTTTGGTGAACTGGAAGGCCACTGAAGAAAAACCAACTCTACGTTATTGTAATATAACCAGTTTAAAATGACCTCTGCTTTGTGCCATGGCACATTATCATGTGGGAAGTTAGAGGATGGGTAAATTCTGCCCAGAAAGGAATTCACATGGTCAGCAACACCACACAAATACTCAATATTCAGACTGAGGCATTCAAACAATTGAACAGCACCAGGGGGCCCAAAGTGTGCCAAATAAAACACTCTCTACACCGTTACACCATCAACAACGGCCAAAAGTATTGACAAAAGGCAGATTGGGTCCATGGATTGACACTGCAGATGGAGATATTCTAAAACTACCATCTGTGCACCACGATTTAAATCGAGATTCATTGGATCAGACCACATTTTGCTGATCTTCAACCGCCCAAGCATACTGTGCAATCAGAGACTCTCTTCTGCATTGTATTTTAAGATTGAATTTTAACTTTCCACACATCATTGTCACATACACAGGCAGAAAAGCAAGCGGTCTGCATGTACACACGCACGTACACATGCACCAGCAGTCAACTACCAGATTCACCGCAAGTATGCTTTCATGAAATTTTAAACTGACACTGAATAATACAGTATGGGAATGCCTAATGCAACACACATGCATACCTTGGAATGCTGCATTTTATTTGCATCATAAAGGTCCTACATGCCTGGTCTAGACAGCATATATATACAGTATTGCAAACAAAACCAATACTCTGCAAATTAGAAAGTTTGGTTTAGCCTCCTGCATTTTCTTCCTCTGATCTGCGGTTCCTTATATTAGCCAGGCGGCGCCAAATTGGACAGTGATGTGCAGTAGAAAGGGCCGGGCAAAGGGTACCAGCGCATCTGCCACACGCTCCAGCATCAGTCAGGGCGCTTGAAATGTAGCTTTTAATGTAGCTATTGTTACTCAATGATGTAAGATATCAAAATCAAAGCTGCTGAAAACCGATTATGTGGTGACTTGTTTATAAGAGCTCCCGCAAGGGATGTGGTCTCACCTGAACTTGCATCTTTCATCATCTTACACAGACACCCCGCCCTGCCCCGTTTACATGTGCATGCACACACACACACACACACGCACACACACAAACCCAGGTTTCAGATATCACACTATGAGATCAGGAAGATTGCTGCACCAGCCACAAAGGTTCTGTGAAATGAAGATTAGGAAAAAAACAAACAATGCTTGGGCTTGAGCCAAGGAGTTTATTGTCTAGCGGTAATGAAACCATTCCTGTCCACGACCAGGCAAAAAAGATGGATTACTTGCAGAGATAAAAATCATGTTAGGGAGGGATATAGCTAGTGGGGGTGCCTCTTGTGTGATCATCGATTGGCTGGAAGCTGGACTCCGTTTGACCGCAGAGAAGTAACGCTACTCAGTGACTTCTATACCTCCACAAAGGATGAGCTTCCGCGCAAGTCGATGTAGCCTGCTCCATGCGACTCTTCAAAACTCGCTTTACTGGGACACACATTGCATATGCACGTGTGAGTCACGCAAAAATGTAATTTATTCAGATAACCAGTTTATTTAACAGACTTTCGTCTTGCTCGACATTCAAGATCATCAGGGCAAGCAACACATGATGTATATACAGGAAAAATGTACAGCCATGCAGAAAGGCGCACACGCGCATATGTATTCATCTGCTGTAAGTACTTATGCATGTATGACCCCATTCGATATAGGCAGCGTATGCTAACAATCACTCTGCATAGAAATGCCTTTAGAATGTCAGTGTTGCCCACTCCTCACTCCAACCAAGTATAGAACTCCCAGAAGATTTCTCCACTCCAACTCTCCTGCATACATACCAATTAAGTACCCCCATAACCATCACCTACGAGGTTCCAAGATGTCCAGAACATTCGTAGCCTCCCTGATTGCAAAAAGAGAAGAAGAGATCCTTGAGCGCTTGGAGAGAAAATTGAGAATTTTTATAAGGCAGAGGAGGCAAAATCTGTACAAATTATGCAGTGCACCTTAATTTTAATATTCAATTGAAGTTCAAGTTACTTTGGTGATTCAGAGAAGTTAACTATTTAGTTTTTCCAGATGTCAATAATGCATGAGCCCTTTGTAATATATGTATGATAGCTCTTTCCTCAATAAAATTCCTAGTTTCCAATGCGTTACACAAGTAATAGAATTTCAAATCGCAAAATGCTATTTCCAACATCTTTTCAGCACACATTTCTGGAAAGGTTGGATATTCAGGCAGTTTCACTTTAAGCATTTTATTCTAGTATGAGCCCAGGCTGTGACAAAACAGGAAGACTGAACACTTTCAGCTACATTTATCACAATAAGAATGAATCTCAGCTCATTACCTTTTCCTGGCTAATGCCTCCTCTAAGCCACAGAACTCCAAAGAAAGGTTTACTGACAGAAAACTACCAGACCATTTTTATAGACTTGTTAGCGCAGCCACAAACTCTGCCCTTTGGCAGAAACTGGTATAAAGTGGTTTCAGTATTTTGCCTGTCTCACTGTTATCCCTGACAACAAAGCTGGGACAGTTTATTTCAGGCTACAAACAAACCCAGTTAATTAATAGAAAGGACACAAAATCTGATCAAGGGTCAACCTTTGGGGCAGCAAATGCCGGCAATTATTTTTGCTTACAGTACACCAACACAGTGCTTTGTAGCAGATAACAGACCACTAACAGTCATGTTTTATGATCAAAGCAGTGTCATAATGCCATAAACAAATAATACAAGTGATTTCATACTAATATTTATTGGATTTGGCTTGAGGTTGAAGCATGAAATCAAAAGCACAAAATACAAAACAAACAAAAAAAAATTGCAAAGAAGCCAACACTTAGGACAGGCGTCTCTCCTGAACTGAACAGCTGCACAGGCAGAAGGAAGTAGGCAGGTACCTCAACAACAGATGCACTGCATTGCACAAAGTGTGTCGACAAGTGTCTTAAATTCATTAACATATGTAAAAATGATGGATTTTAAATTCTGCATATCTGACACTTAAATTAAATTTGTAATCCACCCCCCCACACACCGCACACACACACACACACACACACACACCGCACACACCGCACACACAAACATGCACGCACACATGCCGCACAACTCCAATGAGTTTCCATGTAGCCTTCAAAAAGGGAGGGGCAGGAGTGATATAAAAAGTACTACAGAATACTCGCAGTGAAACAGATTTGAATTGCAATACTCTCAAATGGAAGATGAATGTCTGTCCTTACAGACCATACTGAGGCATTACTTCCAAATTCAATTACAATGTCAGATACTCAGAATGAATTTTTTTAAAAATCTATGCATGTCGATGAAGTTTCAGTGAAGTGTCCACACACTTCAATGATATGGTGTTCTAACCCCAATCAAAAATCTGCTGACACAAACTGTACATTGAATTTAATTTGCTAGCAAAATGGTCTCAGCAAATAAATAAATAAATAAAATCCATAAATTGGACTTCATGTAATCCATCATCTAATCAATGGACAAAAAAATTAATCACCTTGAATTCCTCATTTTTAACGCCGCACCAAATAAAAATGAACAGGGGTGCGCGAACACGTTGACATGTCAGAGGATAAAAGGCCTATACTGCTGCAGTCTGAAAGCTATTCCTCAGCTATTAGTGTAATGCTGGCTTTGCATTTGGCTATTGTTCGCTATATAATTCATAAATAAGCAGCACTTGCACGCTCGACTGGAGCTAATGTATGAGCAAGCAGCACAGCCATTAAGAGAGAAGAATAAGTATAGAAAATGCCTTACTGGGATCTCATTATCTGAAAAACAGTTTCCGCCGATTTTTTTTCTCAGTGCTGCATTGGTGTCAGGGCTGGTGGCCATTTTTGTGCAACTGTGAAGTGCAAAGGATATTCTGATGGTTGATGTCCAGATACACAGAGGTCAAACCACTAAAATGTTTCTCCCCCGTTCCCATGCTTAATGACTTGCATGCGGTACATAGCGCTGAGGTCACCTCAACTGAGAACCCGCACAAATGGATCCAGCCTCAGCTGAAATGAGCCAGAACAAAAGGACAATTACGAGGAAAAGGGAAAGTTCATTCTACTCAGAAAATCTTTCTCCGAGGGATGTCCACATAATTCATCACATAAACTGCAAACAGTAGTAATGAGACAACCATAAATTTGATTTATGCAATTGCCTTTTCATAAGATGTCAGGTCACTTGGCAATCCCAATACATTTCACAGTAATCTTTCCTTTTTTTCACAACCTGAACTTATTTAGCATCAAAATTTCCCAGCCAAGCAAAATTAAGGCTATATCTGTCATATGCTTAAATGTATATGCCGGTTGTGTGTAAAGACTATTAATTAGCAGAAGACACTGGCTGAAACATTCATGGGGAAAAAAGAGAGGGAATTGATTCTTGATACAGGGTCAAAAACTAGCAATTGACCAACAAGAACCTGTACAATGTTGTACTCAACAAGTTCACGGCAAAGAAGGCAATTCTGAAAGGACCACAGAGTGATTTGTTTTCCAAAACTACTTATAATCATAAGTTGTAAGGGAAATATGCTCCATAATGACAGCACTTTCATAAGACATGCATAAAATACCAAGACAGGTTGAAAATAAACTCTCAATTTGTGTAAATTAATGAGAAAGTCAACCAATAAACCATTATCCACTGACCAGAGATTTCCATGATAGAACTATCTTTACAGGGGAGAAATCACAGAGGCTGCTCAGCAGGGAAACAATAGCTGAACTGTGAAAAGGAGATTGCAGAGGTAATGGATATTCGGGGATCAGATCCAAAAGCTCTAACAATTGACAAAATTGGGCAAGCTGACAAATGCAAAGGCCCAAAGTTTCCATTACCCTTATAGGCTCGATAGCAGTATGGTTCAGGTATTGTCAGTCAAAGATGTTTCCTCCATTTTCAGGCAAAAAAAATTCTTACGAGGGCCAGTCTACCCAGGCCACATAGACATAATTATACAAAGACTTCAGGGGCAGAGGGGTAAGAAAAAAGATTCAGATAAAAGTCGTCCTCTCTCTACTTCAGAGTATCATAGCACAGTAAGGAAAGGATGTGTGGCCAAGTTTATGTAGTTGTCTGGTCCCCCACACTCAGGCAAAAACCAGGGTGACTGTACTCACGTAACATATGGCCTAAACAGGCTGCTGGAGGCAGCCTTCAGTAACCCTCTCCAGACCGGGGGGTTTTTATGCCCACGCCAATTTTCACGACGTGTAATTTCTGAACGGCTTGAGCTAGGACCACCAAACTTGGTGACTTTTCCTAAAACTTGTTAGGGAACAATTTTATACCAATAAGTCAAGTCCACCATCTTCGCCATTTCCATGGCAATGGTTTTCTAACAGGTATGTCGGACAAAAAATTGCCGATTTCAGTTTCATCAATGTAGTTTCCAGATTTTCTTTTTAACTTATACTTATTCCATTATATTTGTAATATGTTACGTAATTTAATGTCAGCTTCATTAAGTAGAATTAATTTATGCTAATTTGATGACGTCATTGAATTCATTTTATTTTCCTACGATGAAAGCTTCTACTACCAACAAATCAATGTTTTTTTCCCCCATTATTAAGGTGGTTTTTAGGCTCTATATTGAAATCAATATACTAAACACAAAGAAGCTGACAATAAGAACAGAGCCAGTTTTGCTTACGCAAACCTGTAATCCATTATAAGTTTACTCTCATTTCTTTCTGACCTGAACTTCTAATGAAAACATTCTGAGTAAATGAAAACCTATTTTCACAGAACATAAAGAGAATTTTGTGTACTTTATGGCCTCTCGGAGCTGGTGCACTATGGGATAAAATAAGCAAACATTCTGGGCAATAAAAATCAAAAAATGATGTCACAATGATGTCATAATAGGTCATAATAATACCAAAACAATTGTAGTGATTATTACGTGTACATCATCTCCTGCAAATTTGGTGGTTACACGCCATGTAGTTCTAAGTTATTCTCATAAGTTACTGGGGGGGACAAAGCCCCCCCCCCAGCCGCAGGAAGCCCCAAAAAGCCCAGTCTAGATAGGGTTAATAGATGGGGGAGAGTGGGGGGCTCCTTCCAAGTACTTTACAGAGACAGTCTTAGAAATTTTCAAGCTCAGCTATTCTAGACCCTACGGACACTCAAAATCATCCCATATGCTGTGGCAAGCCAAGTCACTGCTCCTCAAATAATGCTTTCTGCCCCTATACAATACATTAAGCAAGGTCAAAATACACTAAGAACTGGTAAGGAATTCCTAAGAGAGAATTCCTTAGAGGAGGGTCAGCCTGCCAGCAAGCAGGTTCAGGAAAGAATCTGAAACTACAAGACATTCAGACGGAGATGAAAGCATTTTACCATAATTACAGTGCTGATATCTCCGTACCTAAAGAGGCTCCCTAACTTCAGCCTCTGTAATTAAGCTTAATACGTTTAGGTAAGCAATCTTAATAAAGTCTTTTCCAAAGCACTCTGCTCAAAGGGAACTGTGGATGGACAGTAAGTAGAGGCTGTATCAGCACTCCCAAGCTCTTAAATCTAGACATTATTCACTATGTAGGGGGAAAAAAAGTGAATGGAATAACTCAAATAAATTGAGCACTAAAAGTAACATGTCTTCAAGTGTGAGGTTTTGGCCTTCTCAAAAGTGAATCAAAATGCCTATAAAAGTATACATACTGAAATAACAACTTCGGTCTCCTTTGGCCTACCACACTGTTATGCTGAAGGCGTCAATTCTTGTTGGTCCTGTTTACTTTACTAACCATCTCAATTACCTGAAATGTCTATGCAACAAGACCAACAACTCTAATTTGCTTTCTGTCACAGTTTTACATCTCTCACTATTGTCAAATTAGTATACAGGTAAACATCACCCTCCCAGGATAGTCCGCAGAATCCACTGATAAAAAGGTTGGGGGGGGAGGCATGTTTCAACAGAAGTTTAAGATGTTAACACAGAGCAATTACGAATTAACTGCAAGTCAGGGGAATTAAACCTCAGAAGGTTTTGGCCCAAGTGAAGACTATTACAGTCCTCCATCTCTCTAAATCGCATGCTTTTTGGCCTGAAATGGCTTAAGTACACGAGGTTCTATTTGAGGGACTGAATTCAGCTGGATTGTACAGAGGTGTGTAATTGTGCAGTTATGGCACTGCAAAAGGTAGACTTTGAGATTAGACAGAGATTGTGGCACGCAGACATGAGAACAACCAGGTCCCACAGGGAAAATTCAGTGCAGATAAGCATATGTATGCAAACCACATTGTCTCAGAGCAGAGCAGTCACCGGGCAAAAGCATTTTTCAGTAACTAATGACAGACTGGCAAACAACCCAGTCAGCAGTGATGTAAACTCTCAGAACAGGAGACAGAGCTCTGCCACACTTCAAAACTGATTAAATCAGCATTTCCTTTGGGCCCCACCCAACAGAGAACCAGCTAAGTGACACCACATGATTGGCATGCTGGCATCTTCTGTCAAGCAGCCAAGAGGTTGACAATATGGCACAAACTGCAGGCGAGCATGAGCATGTACCAGGAAATGATGTCACTTCAGTTACCGTTCCATTGCAGAGCAGAGTTCAAAACAGAGAACAACTGAGACAGGGAGGGGTTTGAAGGAGGTGACATTTAGAAAAAGCGTTTCTTTCACTTGCCTTTAAACCTCCTACTCAAACTACCAAAGTCGCAGAAACTGCGACAGGCAGAAGGCAACTGAATCACAGAAAAGAACAGCAACAGAACGCTCAGTTATGAACTCAATGTACTTCCACTATCTGTGTTTTTGTTCCACTAATAAAACGCATGAAAGCATTCCATTTGTAACGCTGAAGGAATAACAAGGATGGGACAACAGTATCTGGTAAAATGTAGGTATGCTCATCAGGCCACGGAGCACTAAGATAATTCATCACAAAGAGATCTGCTCATATCAGCTGTGGGTCAGCTGTTCTCAACAAAGTAATTTTTCTCCAGGGCATCCATTTATCTTTTTTTTTTTTTTTTTTTTAACTGAATTGGGAAAAAAAAAAACAAGGGTAATAGTTATTCTCTCTACAGGAAGAAAAAAAAAACCATTCGCTTATATTTTAATTTCTTAGAGACAGTTGGTTCCTTTATTAGCTTGGCATACTATGAAAAGTACAGAATCACTGAAGGATGAGGACTGCTGTATGACAGCATCAGCTGCGACACTGCCTGCATGTCTCATCCGTAAATGACCCTCAACATATTTTCAGCATATTTGTACTTTAACCCCACTGCGCAGAATACAAATATTGCTAATTTTTTCCTGTTATGCATGAACCTATTTAAAGCTTTATAACTTAATATTTGTGTCACAGAGACTTTGGAAAATTATTTCAGTGAAGCAAGTCATTTGGAAATTCGATTTCAGAATTGTTTAGGAATTGAATTTCGGAATTTACGGACACCAGCGTCTATATCTGCACAAAAAGAAAGAATGTGCAAGCTCTAAAATGCCAAAACTTTTTCATTCCAACTAGGTTCTAATTTGCTATGACCTTAAATATGAGAAATATCCTTTAGCACATGCAGAACTAATAATAAAACCGATGACTGGTGCAAAATGAATATTTTGGCCGATCATTTATTTAAGTCATTGTTCTTATGCGAAGAGAAATGTTTGCACTAACAAGGGGTCCTTGAAAATCAGGCACTTGAACTGCTGCCCACAAAGAAACGTATTATGCGTACAACATAAGGAAACTTTCTAAAACAACATAAAATGATTATTTTTGGCAGTTCATTTTTGGCTGGCATCTGCAGTATTAAAAAAAACAGCAAGGCATGCAGGAAGGTGCACAAAGAGGTATTCAGAGCAATCATGCAATCACACTTTTATGATCCTGATCTTTTTAGTCCCGTTAGTCTAATTAGATAAGCCCAACATTTGCTTTCTGCTCTGTTTGCTCAAAAAGCCTAAATTACAAAACCAGTGGAAAGGAAAATGTTCTTTCACTGAAAAATTGTCTAATACAAGCTGCACACGCACTCACATTCTATTACATTACCGCCGTCACAGCAACATAAATGACCAATCCTGTTGGCGACCAAAAAATACTTTGTGCTTGTTAACTGCGGAACATGATCTGTTCTTCTCAATTGCTCTGGGACTGGTTGATATACGTAAAAAGCTTGCCAAATTGAAAATTGCCCTGTCATAACGGTCAGCCTCAAATGCACATCTTAGCTATCCAAGTCGGCCAAGAGTTCAGATAGTGTTACCCAGAGAAGCTAAAGTGAAACGTTTTCCCGCTGATGATGCTCCTAGCCTATACATTGACTAAAGAATGCACTGGTTCAAACCGATCTGGCAAAATATATCCCAGTCTAGGATGCTTTTGGAGATTTCACAATGCTTTTCACACTTGGGAGTGCTTCAGACAGCATGTCATACGGTCAAGGAACCAGATGACACCACACTCCCAATATGCTTTGCGACCTCACAAATATGGTGGGCCCAAGGAAATTCAAAGAATGATACAGCCGTACTTTCATAGTGAATAAAATATAAATTAAAGGCCAAATAGCAATGACTTTGCTTGAAAGTATTTATTTAAATTCTGACAAGTACAATGGGTTAGATTTTTCTACATTCCAGAGGTTTCCTTCAAAAATGTGTAATAAGGTCTGCAGTGGCTCAGTAAACTTACATATACTTAATTAGCACTTCTGTCTACTGAGGCAACTCCCCAACGACCTGCTGAAGGAACACTCCACGAGTCATAAGGGTAATCCTGAGGATACCAAAAAAGCTCCTCACTGCAATAGGCCACTTGAATCAGTTGATTATAAGAGGAAAATACAGAGGAGGATTATTTGAATTGCTCAAGATCTGACGCCTGTCCTGTAAATTTAGGCAGAGGGCACAAACTAAATCAGGTCAACTCGTCTGTTTGTGGAGTCCCTTGCAAATTGATTCCCATTCCAGTCTCCGACTCGATCTAACCTCCATCCCACTTTAAACTCCTCTTCCACTCATTGTAAGTTGCACTGAACAAGAATGCCGGCCAAACCCCAAAAATATAAATTTAATTATCCCGCTTGAATGTAACTACCATGTATCCGCTCTTGCATGCATATTCAGGACAACATATCTTGCAGTTCTACAAATGCAAAGGGTTCAAACATGGTAAAGCTACAGTAAAATTAGTTCCTCAGAGTATCAGCAGCATGAATCCATTGATCGGAGGTCAACACATTTGCCCAAAGAGTTGTTGCCTGGTTTTAACCTTCCTGCACTTCTTTGGTGGGTATGCCATTGATTTTGAGCCTGGAAAAAACCGTGACATCACCAACAACTCCTCATGAGTCCATAAACATCAAAACTCTATTAAATAATCCTGATATCTTCACCTCACTGCAAGCTGGCCTCAGAGAACAGAATCCACCCCCTGAAAAACTGCTGAGCAGCCAGTTCCTTGCTCAACACGACAGATTGTTCAGATACAGGAAAAAATAAAGCACAAACAAGCTCCTCACCATCAGAAAGAAAATAGTCAGGTTAAATGAGATGAGGGAATGGAAAGTAGCAAGGATTTGAGATATTTCTTCTTCCATAGGGACCTCCAATTCCCCAGCACCGGAAACAGTCTGGGCTGTGATAACCAATCGGAGAGGGGCAAAGATAGCTATAATGGGGCACTTACCATCCATTTAGAAACGAGCAAAGAGTAGAGGTTCCCTGGGGACAACCAAGATGGACTCTCAATTACAAAGTCGCAGTGGGATTCATAATCCTGAGAAGGAGGAAATTTTCATAAGCAGCTTTTCCAGGCAAGTCCTTCAGTATGTGCTGGAAGGCAGGAAATGATTTATGGGATGCCAACAGCATTTGCGGTACGGGGTTGAGAGAAAATAAGCACTAGTTACCTGAAATTCTTCAGTTACAGTAGTATGCACATCACTGCCACTGAATAATTGTGATACCACGTCCACAAAGCAGAGCAAAAATGCAGATAGCACACCAAAAAACTAGGTTTGACCACAATATGGGCATAGAATCGTCATTGTAGTACAACATTCTGCATTTCCTGCTTGTTACCAACCATTCTGAAGACTCAGTTTGGGAACTAGTGACCGAAGCACTTGATTTCAATACAACATCCTGGAAGGAATCAGTTTTTCAAATGCATAGCTTGTCATTATGGACCACAAAACCCGTCGTTAAGAGGCCAAGTGTGTCTGGCAGTGGCATAAATTCCATCAGCCCATCAACATGCCAGCCTGTCGGCGGCATATCAGTCTGATTCTAAACCAGGATGAACAGTCCCGATCTTACTCTCCCTAGTTTACAGGCACATGCACATGGATGCAGACAGGCATGTGCACCTCTTAGCACTTTCAGTCTCTAGTGCTCAGTTCTCTCCTCATACAGGGCTCACAGAATAATGACCCACACAGCTGGGTCAGCTCTATGCACCACTGATCATATTCTGTTTCCACAACCGTAAGTTAAGTTACACCTGTGCTCAATTAAGGACCCAGGCTGTGGACTACTTTGAAAATACATTGTCTCTGTCAAAAAAAAAAAACAGTTGGTTTGTTTTTAAATAATCTTCCAGAAAAGAGCAGCGTAGGAACAAGAAGTAATCGCATCATGTGCAAATGGAACAAAAACAGGCTCTAGGATGATACTACATATCAAGAAAAAACAAATCAGTCACTCAAGGTCGCCCCTACAAACTGAATTGATTTACATAGACCTCCAGCCAGTCAGTACCATCAACTGAAGAATTGAATTTCTGCAAGAAAATAAACCTGGTAGTATTATTGTACCCCCCGAACGAGTTCGGAGGATACTATGGATTTGGCCTCGTCACGCGTCCGCGTCTGCAGAGATTTTCTTGTGAACGCTCTACAGCCCACATAAGCGCACCGATTCTTTTCAAATTTTGCAGGGACATGTATTATGGTAAGTTCACGACATCTATAGATTTTAGGTACTCTGGAACCATCTGGGCCCAACTGGGGGGCCTTCGGGGGATACATGAACTCGGTTGCTGAGTGCTCCAGTTGACATTGACGGCCAGATTTGAGAATCCCTGCTGTTCATTCATGTCACACTGGCCAATGACCTAGTAATAAACCTGAGATTTCTTCTACAAGCAGATTTAACCTTGTGCCAGTCCAACTCATTACTCAGGAACTTCATGCTGGTGCCAATGAGAAATTTTGTTGCTGCCTGAGGGAATCAACTTGAATTGTGGCCTGTAGAAGACACATATGCCAAAAATAGACAGTACACGAACAAACTGAATTCAGCAATCTTCCACTTCTGATTTTTAGCAGTTTTTAAGCCTCATTCCAGCTTGCTTCTGATAAAGCAGGGAAGTCTAGGGTCAAGTATATGGGCATTCTGTGGTATTTGCGATATGGCTCCAGAATTTTTTATTTATTTTTTTTTATTTTCATGAAATAATATGGTGGATAGTTGACATCCAAAAGTTCCTGAAAAATGTATTTTGGCTTCATGGATCATTGCACTCATGGCAACTACGTACCGTTGTCGATTTCATGACTGTGGCCGTCATCAACATATGGAATTTTGTTTAATTTTACATTTTTCAAGTTAGTCATGCCAGGCATTTACTTTGCATATGAGACTGTTAGTCTTGATACTTGAAATTTAAAATGACATATTTCTTACTAAAAGACACGTAGCTCTCTCTCACAAAGCATTTTTTTTTTTTTTTCTTTATGTTTTATTGTGTTTTATTTATTTGACCTTAATTATCTTATCCTTGTACTCTATCTATGAAGCTACACTGATGAGTGGTGAACATTGAGCACTTACTGTCCTGTCACTTATGACCAAGTTTTAATTGGTTTGATGTGTGTTTTGTTGGTATGTGGTTTGCTGTGAATCACTCTCTGCAAAACAAATCTACCCTCGGGTATAAATAAAGTAACCTTGAACCTTGAACCTTGAACCTTGATACGTATCCATAATATTGATCAACACAAGTTTTAGCAGTAATTAATTGATATTTATATAGCGACAAAAGTGTCCTGTCCGCAACGCACATTGAACAACGCTATCGAATTCATGTGTTCAGAAATATTTTTTTAATTCCTGCATGATATTCCTTTGATAAAAGGGTACATCACCAGATGGCTGAATGTGAAGAATATCACCTAAATGAGGAGAACTTTTGATTTAACCACCTTACAGAAAAACCCATTTTGCAATCAGTCCTGTCCGTAACAGTTTTTCTTTTATGTACTTAAGTGCATTAATGACCATTGATGACAATCATTTTCATATCACCTGAAGTACTCCCAGAGTACATCAAATACAGCCATTCAAACTATTCAGAGGACCAACACATTAGTAGCAGCAATGGAATTACTTCTCTGAATGTCCTGTCCGTAACAAAATGAATACCACGGAATGCCCCTATATCACCAGAAAACTATAGCTTATATAGTTGGCAGTTGGCACAATCTTCCAGGGTTATATGTAGCTGTATTTTAAGAATTTATTGCGGCCTTGGTGTTGTTTAGTAGTGATGTTTTAAGGTAGGATTAAAATAAAACGCAATATATTGAACCCAGAGCAGATAATGTTTAGAACCAGATAAAACTGGTTGGACCAGTGCGATGGATTTTGGTGAAGCACGAAAAATGTCACAGAGGTTCTCCACTTTCCAAAATTATGCTCCAGCTGAAACCAATAAGGCAAAAGGGGGGGAAAAAAAACTGCTCATGTCCGTCCCAAACCGAGGAAAAACCGCAGGCCCTAAGAGGAGGTGGCACAAAAAACCCCACACCTCTTTCATCCCTCATACCAGTGCAACTGAACATGAAGTTGGAGGTGCCTATTGGTGATCCGTCCCGTGACACTAAGGATTTCAGCTCCCATTGAGGACCGGCCTTCGGAATCAAAATGTTGGGTAACCCAAACTTATCTCAGAGGAACAAATACCACAGATGTTTCAACACTTCAGCTCAGAGGCATGTCTTTGCATGTCAAGGGGTGCAGGGCCAAGAATCTAAAATTGTTGGTTCCAACTGCAGCAAAATCCAAAGAGGTCCTCTTGGCGTGTCCAGACAGCCTTAAGAGCCAGAACAGGTAGCCAGGAGGTCCAAAGCGAACAAAAAGAAAAATACATCTCCTGCACAACACCGGGTCGGGTCACAAACATAGTTCAAAAGCCAGAGTTAAGATGAGTAAAAAAGTACAACACAAGGAGATGTATAACTTTCCATGGCACCGTGATTTATGTTCTGCTGTTTTTGGGACGGCCAAGTCATTTCTCCATGCACTTGTGGTGTAGGGTGGCATAGAGAGCAAAAGAAACATGATCCAGACTAAATGTTTGTGGCGTTAGCTCTCAGTATGATCTGAGCCAACAGCAACCAGCTGCAGGGCTGCCTCTGCCATCTGGACTGCAATTTTACAGCACAGAAAAGATAATTATTGCAGTTCCTAAAATTAAATGCTGCCCACAAGTGGCTTTTGCGCAGGATTCGTGGCACAGTGGGAGTGGACAAGGCCTTGAAATGGTTGAGCTAAAATATATTACAGAAGTGCAGCTCAAAGGCAGTCAATGACATAGTAAAAGAAGGACGACTATTACAGCCGTGATGCCAGTGGTTCGCATCTGGCGGATCCGATTTTTGGCACACATTTCTTCAAATATTCAAAAATTATTTCTTCAAATTATCTTTGGTCAAAAGCATAAAAATAAAACCCCCTAAAATATATGTAGGCCTTGTACATTTAAGAAATGTAAGCACACATTTAGCACCATAACGAAAGTGTATTTACGTCATTACATTCCACAGCAATTTTGACTACAACCATTTGATCATACAGATACTGCTTTAGTACAGATTTTAAGTGAGTTAAATTACAGTTACAATTTCAGGATAGCTACAGTATGAATCTTCACAGAGTAGGTCATATCCATCACATTGCTATCAGGCATGCACTGCATACTGTATCACAAATGATTTCTTTATACCCAAATTGAACCAGCTCACAGTGACCAAAAGGACACAAAGTTTCAAATGCCATCAACATTGTCCATCATAATTTTGATAGCATTATGAAGATAATTGTGGTTTTACAAAATACTTATAGGCTCAATGATTGAAAGCACAGTACAATACCATCAACACGCACTTGTCTTACTCCCCATGCGATCTCTAAATTGTTTGTCAAGACTGTCCTGCAATTTAGATTAACCTCAAAATAAATTTTAAAAGGAGGCAGGCCACTAAGGTATTTGGTAGAGTCATATACTCAAAACCGAATCTTCACTCAGAAAATCTTTCCAAGCAAAGTAAGTTAAAACAATATCAACATCCTCCCCAAGTGAATTGTGGGTTTTCTGGCAGGACCTGGAAAACATGCATCATGTAAACTTCGCAGGAAACACAGTCATACTTATATACCGTCTACAAACATGTGTGTCTTTGAACTAAAATGGAAAGAGGACCATCCACTTGAAATCAACTCGGCTAGCAGTCATGGTAACAGAGAAGGACATTTTTTAACCAAGTTTCCTACAGACAAAATTTCATACTACTTCATTCCTTCCAAGTTTACTGAACTGATACCTTATTTGCTTTGAATGAAGGCAGACCCATATTTCAATCAGAGGAGACTAGTTCACAATTTTAAATCTCATCTGACCGAACTTGGACTGCCCTTTGGAGCTGATTGGCAGTCATGGATAAAAAATTCCATGATTGGACGACATCTTAACCCCCCAGTCAGCCATCCTTTGGCAGTCAAATGGAGACTAAATGCTGGTGATGGTGGTCAAACGTGCGTAATGGCATCTGTGCTAGAGACATGATTGCCGGTAACAGTAACAGTTGAATGGGGTATATAAAAGACTGAACAGGTTAGTGATTGGATCCCACACAGGAGCTGGAGGCGTAGCCAAACATAAGTGGGAGTGGTGAATGAGGTAGTCTTCCTGATTGAACTTATGTTAGGCTCCATGTTCCATAATTCTTATTTTCAGGTGGGCTACATGATAAGATCATTATGTCACAATAGCTAACAAATGGCATTCATTACGGAAAACCACTCAACTTCTCTGAGCAACAAAAACTCGCAACGTGGAAAAGAATTTTAATTCTGAGGATGGATGGATGGATGGATTGATTGAAAGATACTTTATTAAAACCCCTGAAGTAATTTTTCCTTTGTATTTGGTGCATCCTGGTCACTTAGGTGCAAGAGGCAGCTGCAACTCCAGTTCTATTGCCAAATCTTTAGTCTGGGACAGTGGTAGGAGCATTCCTTTATACCATGTTCTTCCGGGGTGAAGGAAACCTGAGTATTTGGAGGAAACCAATGCAAAACACAGAGAGAAGATGCAAACACGACTCAGAGTGGTCCTGGCAAGGTGAGCCTCAAACCCCATACCGCATCCTTGCGAGGCTAACCACTGCACCACCATGCTACCCAAATTGGTTGATTCCTCTGAAGCCGCCTGTATATTGTGGTGAAAAGCAGATATAGGAGATATATAGGAGATGGGCAGAAGAATGATTTGAATGAGCGTGTCTCTATGCCACACTGAGTTTCAGCATAATAAACACCGTAACAATAATCCTGAGATTACTGATCTGATTGACAGGTCCCCCCTGAGCTACATAATCACAGCTTTGATCTCTTGCCAATACAAGCTGGAGCTTTTGATTCCCAGATATTAAGGCATCACAACTGTGATCATCACAGTCCTAATTGAGCAGAATTGGCCCCATAGAACCGCGCATTTACGTGCATATAGGCCGCAAACAGAAAAAGAAGTCCACAGTAGGTTTGGTCACACGAGGCATTGAAATATGGCCCCAGCAGTTTGTATAAATGTGCAAAGATACAAAAAAAACAATGCAACCAACCTCCCTGTTTAAATTCAGGTATAGAATCCGCCCCAAATGCCACTATCATATCTGTCCGAGTTACAACAGCAAGAAACGGTCCCAGTACAGCAGACTGGTCAGCAGAAGACCCTCACCAAAAATATTAAACAAAAGTTCAGAAGAATCAGCAAGACTTTCTTTTCTACCTGGGTAGGCACTCCAACCCACAAAAATACATTTCTGCATTCCACTGAGTGACTTCCCACCAGAGATCACAAGCAAAGGACAGAAGAGATCTATAGGTCCTCAGTCTCCAACTATCAAACTCTACTGCACATCTGAATAATAAAATACCTACACGTAACTCCAGGTCCCTAATTTCATCAGCTGCAGCGGTAGGTCATATCGTAGAACATGGATAACTGAAATGGTCTGATGGATTTAGCAAACCATTTATGTTTCCATTGCCTGAATGCAAATCCATGTAAAGCACATGAGGTCACAGAGATCTAGCTCTGGGGGACAGAGTGCCAATATGGTAACAAATGCTTTATTCTGTGAAAAAGAACTGAAGCATACCAATTCTTAGTTTTTAAGACCGAGTCAGAAATTTTCAAAGTAAAATTTTAAAAGTCTTTATATTGTGACAACACAAACAACAAGAGCAGTCAGAGACAGCAATATACGCCCGGCACGCAACAGTTTGCATAAAAGGGTTAATTTTGAGAAAAAGGGTGATCCAATCAGGCTGATTTCTGAACTCATCAAAGTTCCACCTGATATGGTCATGCTGTGTGAATTAGGATGAAATCGATTGAGAATTGGCAGAGTTATTGTGAACACAAGCAACGGACAGACAGACGTCCAGACAGACAGACATCATGATTCCATAATACGTCTGTCTTACGAAGGGCATATAATAATAATAATAATAATACGTCCCGTCTGTCTTACGAAGGGCGTATAATAATAATAATAATACGTCCCGTCTGTCTTACGATGGGCGTATAATAAAAATGAAACTGCAGATGCAACTCAATCCACCCTCAGCCGAGATACCCAATGGACAATCCTATAAGGCTCGATTATCAAATTTGTTATCACACAATAAGCCGGTATAAAAATGTAATATAAATACTATCACAAGTCAAGTTTCCAAGAAACTAAAAAAAACAATAATACAACAATCAAACTTTCATGAAGTTGGCGAGTTGCAGGTTCTTACACCACAAGGCGAAACAAGCTTGTGCATACAACGGGCCCTGGTATAACAGGACATGCATCACTCTAGTGGACCACTGGAACATAATCTCATCAGCGATTCCCCAGAATTTTAGCAGAGGTAGCGTTTACCACAGAGATGTGTTTGCATAAGTAACATCAGTCGGTGACGGCAATACGTTTACATGTAAAGCAGGTGGTAGTCATAGGAACTGACAGTTGCAGTCGGAGAGCGCCACCGTGTCATTACGTACTCCACCCACCCAGCTGAGCGGCAGCAATATTCCAGCCCGAACATTAGCTACATACTGGCTAGTGTGACAACGTTCACTAAACAGCAATTCAATCGGCCTGAGCGTGTGTTTAAAGGTTCACATTAAAATATTCTCCCTCCTTTTCTTCTTCTTTGATTCCCTCCTTCCTTCTTCCTCTCCCTCACACATGCCCAGGGCGAAAGGAGGTTGCCAAAGGAAAATTCCATTTGGATATGGAGCTGAAAAAGGACGATTATAGAAAAAATCTCAGAAAGAAAAAAAAAATAAACAGTGACCAATGGAATTTGCCAATGATCAAGCTGCGAGGAGGCTTACTTGTGTGCTAAGATTCAGTATGTGAAATCAGACAATGAAGGGAAGCTTTAATCTCCTAACATTAAAATGAAAATAACTTTTTTTTCCTTGTCTTTCAATAAACTAAAGCATATGCTGGGCTCTGAGAGATCCTCTTAAAAAGGAACAGCATCACAATGGCTACCTTTGAAAACATTAAATAGGGCCACTCTGAATTCGCTGTCATCTTGCTCGCACATTCCCCGAAATGAGGGAAAAAAAAAACAACCTATATAAAAAATAAAAAAAAAACTACAATGGCAAGACCTCTTCCACGGCTCGTGAAGCATGCAGGAAGCACAGGCGTGCTCTAATACGTTCCCTGGGTTTCAACGCAGTCAAGATATTCCCTCAAAGACAGGCAAGATGTAACACTTCTCAGGCTATTGCACACTAATTCTTCACAGCCCGCTAGGCGTACACTGTGTACATTCATTTGTTCAGAGGAAGAAGTGGAAACAAGGCTACAATTTACCGTTCAACAATGTGGATAATCCTTTACAATCAGGCCTTAAGTCAACCTGTTAAAGCACCACTTGATGCCAATAACCACCAGAAAAAAGGAGAGATGTGATGTAACAGAGGGCATTGGGCAGCAAACTTTGGTTTTCGAACTGAGCACTAAGATTTGAACTTTTTAAAATTTTTTTGTAGAATTAAATTGCATCTGGCAGCATATGTGGAGCACAACCATATAATGAAGCCTCACTAGACTATGTCTGGGAGCAGAACCACTAAATATGCATGTAAACCACAGCACTTTATTATTGGAGTGATGCCATTATGCATGTAAGGAGCAGACACACGAAGCAGAAATCCATTTGCACATCTCTGATATTTTCGGAGTGCCATTTAGCAGTAAAACATGGCCGTAGATTTTCAAATCCAAACCCAATGAGACCATGGATGTTTGTCAGCATTGTAGCATTACAACAACCAATCAAGACAGACCTCTTTCCTTCAATGGAAATTTTTCCTTTCGCCCAACCTGGTCAGTTTCCCATTCAAGTTTATCCCTGCATTTCTTGTAAAGCTACATACTTGTATGGTGAAGAAATTTTAGACATTCTGTAATCACTACACCTCTCAGCTGGTTTCACAAATAAACTTATTCGTGGCAACTTTTAGATTTATTCCTGGGCGACTCCGAGGTATTTTAACAAACTGTCCCCTCCGTGACGAGACACTAAACCGTGCCCAAAAACAAAATTCTGTAGATGCATTAAGAAGTATTTTTTGAACAGTTTATGGGTATAATAGTACTGTGCTATACTCAGGAGGAAAAAGGTCAATTTTTCCCTCCATTTCCATTTGGCGATCATTTTAATGTCCGTCACGGAGGGGACACTTGGTTGAAAATACTACGAAACTGCCCACTTGAAGAAATTGTCAATGGTTAAGTCTACAGAGTTAAAATCATCCCACAGAAAATGTAACTACATAAACCTACATCTGAAGAGTACAAAAGCACAGCGCCCCCTGGGACAGGCAAATTAACCACTTAGCTTCAGAAAGATGACTGTCCTAACTTTACATCTAACCTTACAGATATGCCGTGGATGTAAATAATAGTATAATCACAGCTATCATATTCAAATATAATCATAGCTTCCATTGTGATCTAATACTCGGGCTATTCTAATTAGTCACCTGAGCTGTTCCGTCATAACTGATTCAGAAGTCGTAGTCTACATCAATTTGGCAATTGTGCCACTCTTGTCCCTACTGCAACAAACTCAACGTTGAACCACATCGTTCAAACTACAATGTGCCAAGCCCGATAACTGCAGAGCACAATACTGCTCAAGAAAAATACAATCTCGCAGTGTGTTTGCCCGATATTGGGGCATTAACTAAACACTTCTATCCCTCATTAGTGCGGTTTGACAGTCCTTGTTAGGTGAAAAGATTGTTATGAAAGCAAACAAAAAGCGCAGTGTTTATGAGCAGAGGCCAGCGAGGGGAAACTTAAAAGCTCGTAGGATGGGAAGAGAAAACGGATTGCCCAACACTCTGCCTTCTATGAGGGAAACAAAGAGTCTAATTTTGCTCAGCAAATGCTCCAGTTGCCATGTGCTAGAAAATGGAAGGACATATTCAGCAAATGGGAGAGAGGAAGATATTATGGTTTCCCACAGACCCTCAATAACACCAAGCCAGCAGAGAGCTCGAGTACCACAAGAAAAACGAGCCAGTGACAGACCGCATAAGTCCTCCGCCAAAAATCGGACTCATGCATGCACAGACGGACTGACACTGCCTAAATCCATAGTTCCCTGACCTACCCTTCGAGCGGTGGGGAACAAATAAGTAAACCTACCCACTTAAAAATTTTTCAATTATGAAGGCATGAAGATCATGGAACAATTTACAGCAGCGGATCCCCATAATAAGGCATCAAAGAACACCAAACCTATACTGGTTCCCTTCCAGTTCTGCCCATAACTTAGTCAAAAGAGCCCTCTTGGCACTTCAACACATGGTGTGGGTTCTAGCTAAAATATTCTTACGATTGACCTTAGATGGAGACTGCACTGATGGTGTTTAACTGGCTGCATTTGGAAACCAGAGACTGTGATGGATATGAAGGAGACTTGACATGAAAAATGAAGAGACACAATGCAGTGAAACTAATCATGCAAATCAGAGGCAAAATAAATCTGAAAAAGAAACTAGTCTGAGAAATCATCACCCTCCCACAAACTCCAGAACAGGCGACTTGTTTTATGACAAGATGATCCCAGAGAAGCCATTTTATACATTTCAACCCTGTAAAATATGCCATTTTCACAGACAGCCTTTTTATCTTTGTAACCCAAATAACCTTAAAACCTTTTTATCTTTGTTCCCAAAATAAGTTTGTGAAGAAGACATTGATGATCTAGACAGCCAGACATAAACTTGTATCCAGTGTCTGGGTAAAAAGAATAACATTCAGTCATTTATCAATCAATAAAAGCACTCTTAATGGCGCATTACATTAAGAGGTTTGGATACCTAAAATAAAACTGCTGAATATGTGCAATGAAGCCGTTCTGCATGAACAGTAAAGAAGGGTATAGGACATATAGTATGTAGACATTAATTATGAAAAGATGGCACAGATGTACAATCACTGCAGTCATGTTTTAGCACAGCGTCTTTGAACCTTTCATCTACCAAAAAATAATCAGCAAATCAGTCTCCTGGTTGATATACTGAGTCAAAACAAAAATGAATGTCCTGTAGTGTAAGAATTCTACTTCATGACCTTTTCATTTTGATAACCAGCAGGCCAAAAAGGAGGATATTTATTATATTTTGTTTAAAAAGGTAATAAAAATTAAGGTACGAAATCCCTAGCAGCACAATCACTGCGGACACACAATCACAATCCCTCTCTCTCTGGCGCACACACACACACACACACACACACACACTTATAGATACATAAATATTTGGACATTGACAGTTCATGTAGCTGTCTACCGTAGAATACTGGAGTTGAAATTAAATTATGAATATGACTTCAAAGTGCAAACAATCTGCTTCAATTTGAGGGTCTACTCCTTGAAACTGGGCGGAGGAATTACAGCACTTTTCTAAAGAGACCCCCCCCCCATTTTTCAAGACCAAAACTATTTGGAAAATGGCCAAGCGTTGAATAGTAAAATAATTTAATTTAGACGTGAACGGCTAAAATGACAGCAGTTGATTTCAAGTGTTGCATTTGCATTTGCAATCTGTTGCTGTCCACTCTCATTATAAACTCCAAAAAGCTGTCACTGTCAGTGAAGCACGCAATTCTTAGGCTGGAAAAATAAAAAAAATAAAAATAAAAACCCACCATAGAAAAAACGAAATCATTACATACAGCCAACTGAACTAATCGATTCATTCTTCAAAACTAGACAGCGCTGTTCATCTCAGGAATAAAAAAAAAGGCCAGGAAGATAACAGCTGACAGGAAAATTCTTTCCCTGGTACAGAAAAACAAGATAGTATCACAGACAAAGAACACTAACCAGGACATAGGCGTATCAGTGTCAAAGTCAGCAATCAAGACAAGACTTAACTAGAGCAAGTGCCGCAAGTTTACCATAAAAAAAACGCACCCAATCACTATAACTCAAAAACAGAAAATTTGCCACAAAACATTTATAAAATCTTTATGGTTCAATAACAACATCCTATGAACAGAAGAAACAAAGATCAACATGATGGGAAGAGAGGAAAATGGATAAGGGAAGGAACTGTTCATTATCTAAAGCATAACACCTCATCTGGGGAAAGATGTGTAGGGCGTGTAATGCTGTGGGAAGTTTTCTACTGGGAAGCCTTGGGTCTGGGAATCCAAGTCAAAGTCCTTCTCATGGAGCCGTTTTGGCAGCTGAAAGGGGACCTACGCAGCACTAGGCAGGTGGTTTTTATGCTGTGGCTGATCAGTGTGCATTCTGCTAAGATTCACCCAATTGCCTCACAATTCAGTGGACAACATTTCAAAGTGTAGAGAGAACTTCTTGGATATGTACAGCAAAAGCAACCAAATACATTTTTTAGTCAAAAAAAGTAGAATGTTGTACAACAGACACATCAATTATTTGACCTGAATCTAATTAAGCATGCATTTCACTTCCTGAAGTGACCCCAACGGCAAAGCAGGAATTGATGACAGCTGCAGTAAAGGCTAAGCAGAGCGTTGCCAGGAAAGAAACCCAATGTCTGGTCTGTGAATTCCAGACCTCAGGCAGTCAGTGTATGCAAAGGGTTTGCCACAAAGTATTAAAAATCACATTTAATTGATGATTGTCAGTTTTCCCAGTTACTTGTGAGCCCCACAAACTCAGGGCACTGTGGATAAAATGGGTGTAATTCCAACATAGTTAACACAATATTTTTGACAAACCCTCAAATTGATGCACAGTGCGTGTACGAAAAAAAAAAACAAAAAAAACATCCTAATTGTTTCTTATCAAATCCATCGTGGTGCTGCACAAGCCTAAGACAAAATTGTATGATTGTCAAAATATTTATAATCGATATGCGAGTGCATAAAATTAATAGGTTAGTAATTTCTACAGGCAAACACTTGCTCCTGATGACTGTATGCATTGCATGAGTCTGCCTTTTCCACCGTCAGGCCAGGTGCTTGTTCTTAAAGGTCTTTTTAAATATACTCGTTTGCTATTCCCGCAACATCATCCCAGATTGCTGCCACGTACCTTCAGTAGCCTTGGTAAAAAAAAAAAATTGCCTGACCTCTCCACAGCAGAAATTATATGCTCTAACCATAACGTGCACACTGAAGAATATAGGCCTATAGCTCGCGTATAATGGATTCAAACCAAACTATCAAACCACCTCTTGGAGCAAATTCACATATAAAGCATGACAAAAACGAAATGTGTCCCTAGTCTTTTAAATAAAGAATAATTTCTAAGGTTCGATTTTGAATGGAAAGAAGAAACCGAAGATGTCGACAGGGTTCAAGTCAGCATACTATCGGGTATTTTTGAAGCAAGAAAATGAGAGTAATAATTCGTACCCAATAACAGCAGCTTAACCTCTCTTGCAGCTTTCTCTCCGTCCTCCCGAAGATTTTTATCAATCATTTTTGATCTCTCGGCAGCCTCCTTCTCTTCAGCACTTACAGTACACCCCATGGTTCCAGGACCGCGCGCAGACTCGCGAATTGGCTTGATGAAATAGTTGGAAACTTGAAAGCCAGCACAAGGTTAATTAATTTTGATGTTCCAAGTGCAACAGTAACGCGTATTCAATATTTTAATTCATCCAATGTCACTGACAGCAGCGCAAGATAATTCCCCATCAATCTTCCTCAGAAAGCCGCAGAACACTCAGCGACAAGGTAATTCAGTATGCCAGACATCCAAAAATAAATATCTTTTCTCAACTTCAATGGAGAAATATAAGTGCGCTGGACTAAAAATGATGCCACTTCCAAAACAAACAACAAAAAAGTTCCCCGAACTGTTTCTTTCGTGCAAGCAATGAGACAAGGAAGTCTGAGGGACGACTGAGCTGCGTATTCCAGCTGCAGGACCGCGCTTGGTCGTGCAAATCAGATTCCTGACAGCGCAAAATGTGGTCCTACTGCCAGTCACTCTCGCAAGTAAAACTGTTCTGCCGTAGTATCTGTCCTCCAGCTCTTCAGCTCAGAGCGGCGTAATTTCCTGTCTTCTTTTTCTGATCTATATCTGAACAATCGTCACCACACCCGAGCCCAACAAGAAGTTCTCTCCACGACAAAACCAAGAAACGAAAATATGCGTGCTATTTCTCAGTACCGTGAGCGCCCCTCAAATTCTGTATCAGAACGCCCACTATTGAGCATCATGGGACTTGTAGTCCATGACAACGACCGTACTCCCTTCTCATCACACAGATTGTCGGTCATCCATGATCTAATTATTTTCATCTCGAGAATTTCTGGAAAACAAGGCCAGTTTCGCCATGCTTTTCTTTGAACGCAGTATCGAGCCTATCGGATTTATTTCGGCCAATTGTTGAATGCCTTAATTTGTTCGTTTTAACTTAATAAATTAGATTACACGGCTTCATGACAGGGAATTTCTCGTCATTGAAATTCTGAGAGTAATATTTCAATGCTTGTCTGCGTGGCTCGGAGTGATCTGAAGAATACCACGGCAAGCACTGAACCAACCAAGATGGAGGGGTGAAGTTACAAGAAGGATGAAGAACAAAAGCGCCCTCATGTGTCAATATTAAAGGTGCACATAGATTAATTTTAATTATTATTAGTAGTAGTATTGGTTGTTTTGTCGTTGTTGTTATTATTGTATCCTCCGAACGAAGGTCGGAGGATACTATGGATTTGGCCTCGTCACGCGTCCGCAGAGATTTTCTTGTGAATGCTCTCCAGCCCACATAAGTGCACCGATTCTTTTCAAATTTTGCAGGGACATGTATTATGGTAAGTTCACGACACCTATTGATTTTGGGTACTCTGGGACCGTCTGGGCCCAACTGGGGGGCCTTCGGGGGATAAATGTGCTCGGTTGCCGAGTGCTCTAGTTGTTGTTAAAACTAATAGTATAATGTGAAAACACAATTCAAATAAAAATGATAAGGCAGACAATGAATGTACAGTACCATATGTAATGTATTTTATTACTTTACATTCTAAACTAGTCATTGGTTTTGAACTGCCAGATTACAAAACAAGATAAAAAGGAGCACCCATCCTATAGTTAGGAGCAGTGGGCAGCCACAGAGCAGCGCCCAGGGACCAACTCCAGTTCAAAAGCCAGTTCCTTGGTCAGGGGTTCTAATTATCTAGTTAAAATGGTTCTAGTTATCACATTAACACAAAGAATCTGAGGTGGCAGTGGCGACATCCAAGGTGAATCCATAATATCCATAATCCATAATATGTTATCCAAATGTTACCCCTCAAAGAAGCAACCACAATGCTCCTGCAAATGTTCATCAGGGTGAGTCAGAGGTATCAATGCATGGAATGTAATTAGTTACCAAGAATGCCCTTGCAATAATTCAGCAAAGACAGTGTCCACCACTCTCCAAATTCATTCTCAACATCTGCTCTGTTGATTTGATGTTAGTGCATCTTAAAAACTAAATGAAAAGAAATTAATTTAATTTTGGATTCTATTATTCCTGTAATGCCTGAATCACAGGAAGAAAATTAATGAAACTAAGTGTTCAGAGAAGATAAACTCCTCAAAGAATTTATACGGCTGTCAGAAATCAAGCGTCGTGAATTTTTGACATTGGAATACTTGTGTCCCCCCAAGGACTAGTTTAAGGAAGCCTTTGATAGGGCTGATGACCTGCTGAAGAGGTGGTAGAATGGTATTTCTGTTAAAAAGCTAGACTGATGAGAATGAATAACCAGTTCCATTATTTTCTGTGACAGCAAACATATTTAAATAAGAGATACCCATTTTTAGCATACGTTAGACAATTGAAGCACTGATTACTAAAACCCCGCAAGTCAAGTCAAGTCAAGTGTGACTTATGGGGTTTTAGTAATAGGTGCTTCAATTGTGCACACAATTACAGGCATAATTATACTGTGCATTAAACTGGCACATAAAAGAACAATACTTTACACAGGAATGCACAAGGCTATGTCAGAGACATAACAATGTCATGAAATGATTGTTTGGAACCATTAGTTCAACGTTGTAGTTTAAAATCATAAGATATCTTGCAATTGTTTTATTTATAACAGTTGTCCAAAACGTGTTCAAATGAAAGGCATCATCACGTCATTCCAGTTATAAATTAGATTATGTAGCTATAAACACGGAAAAGAAGGCAAAATTTGTATGTACGTGTGCATGCATGTGTGTGTATATATGCATGCCCGTGCGTGTGCGCGCGCGAATGATGTTGTTCTAGCTAGACCACCTTGAATGTAACAGAATGAATACATAACCATTATTTGCCAATAACTGTCTGTCAATATTTATTGGGTTTTTTGTGCTTTGCCGAAACATTGATTTACTTCATGCTACATACACAAACAGTCACGGCCCTTGTGTGAATCACTTGTCTGTCTCTTTACAATTTCGCTGCTGGCGTGTATAATTCTATGTGGGTTGTGATTGGTTTACGTCCTGTGCATCTCTCCCCCTTGGCTGTATCTTGCCGTTGTGCACTCAACGGCAGCATAACGAGTATTTAAGCCCTCTAGTTCATGTGCAAGTTTCTGGATTGTAAACTCGTTTACAGTCCAAGTAACTATTCCAAGTAAATTTCTAGTTCAAAAACTCCAACACGATCATCTAATGCAACTATTACTTTATTGACAGCCTTTTCCTAAGAAGTCATTCTAATCATTCAGAGAATTTGAACAAGTTTCCAATCCTAATCAGGTTCCAGGATTGAAATCGAGTTCAAGTTAACCCTCTTCAAGTCTGTTCCTGTTCTTCAACCCAAGTTATCAAAAACAAGTTTCCAATCTTAATCAGGGTCCAAGAATGAGACTGTGTTCTAGCCCACCCATCCTGTTTGCTCTCCAGGTCCAGTTTGTTATGAACAAGCTTCCAATCCTGAAATGGAGCCAGGACTGGGACTGTGTTCCCCTCAAGTAACCTCTCCATCCTCTGAAGCAGCTCAGTGCTTCAGAGCCAGTGTTACACCTGGCAGCATCCCGGAAGCCTGGCCGATGGCAATAGCAGCTCATGCTTTAGCCTATTACAACTGTCCTGAACTGTCCATTCTCTGCAGGGTTCCGCCCCCAATCTCTACTGTATGGCAGTCAATATACTACTGGTTGGATTGTGCCTCTAACAACGTGCTTGATTCCTGGTCTGGGCCATAACACAAACTATGCGTGAACTGAAATATTTTATATTCAATTCAGTGCCGTAGCTATGGTATCTGTTAACAGTGAAAAATACGGTTGCAATAAAAATTATTCAACCCCCATTGCAAATTGGGTTTAACAGCAAAATTTACCAACTTTCAGCTGTTTGTGATAAACAGATTTAACAAAAACATTTTAAATAGCTCAACACAACTATTATTCCAAGTGGTTTCTCCAAATTTAACACAAAATGCCATTTTAATGACTGCTGCTGTCTCAAAATTATTCAATCCCAAACAGAATCCCTCATAGAGCATATTTACAAATCAGGTGTTGTCTAAAGCACACCTAATGCAGCTAATCAAGAGCTTAATTAGTTGCATCAGGTTTGCTTGAGATAGAACACATCAAATAGTTGCACTTGTTAGGGGTTTGTTGACAGTGACATTTGATTGCATATTAGAAATATGGCTGTCAAAAGAACAGTCCAAAAAGCTAATAGAGGAGATCATTGCCTGGCAAAAAAAAGAAAAGGATACAAAAATTTGGATTCTATTCAAATCATCCTGAATCACTTTAGTGGGCTCTAAACTATTTGCAAAGCCTCCCAATTTAGTATCATCTGGTTAAATTTGCAGATGATACTACTGTAAATTGGGAGGTTTGGAGAATAGTTTAGTGTCCACTAAAGTGATTCAGGATGATTTGGATAGAATCCAGAATTGGCCAGAAATGAGGCAAATGAAATTTAATGTAGCAAAATGTAGTTGTAAATGTAGGTAATAAAACATAAGACCAAATTACTTCATGGGTGGTTTAAAACTGGAATGTGCTGCACACGAGAAAGATCTGGGAGTGATTGTTGACCAAACCCTCACAGGCTCTAGCCATTGTGCCGTAGCAGTTAAAAAAAGCCAGTCAGATGCTGGGATACATTGCCAAAAGTAGTGAGAACAAATCAAAGGAGGTCATACTTCTCTTGTACAACACATTCATCAGACCACATCTGGAGTATTATGTACAGTTCTGGGGTCCATACTTTAAGAAAGATATAGAGGCTCTAGAAAAAGTTCAGAGAAGAGTCACTAAGCTAATTTCAGGTATAAAAGGTGAAAGTTACGAGAAGAGGCTGAAGATCCTTAATCTTTTTAGTCTTAGGAAAAGGAGACTTAGGGGTGATCTGATTGAGGTCTTTAAATATGTCAAAGGGATTAACAAAGTGAATGATGTTGGATTCCTTCAGCCAAGTTTTGTTTGTAGAACTGGGGATCACAATGGAAGTTGACCAAGGGTAAATTTAGCACTGATATGAGGAGATATTTTTTCACCCAAAGAGTAATTTCGATGTGGAATAGCTTGCCTGACCATATTGTTGCGGCAGAAACCTTGGGAATTTTCAAGAGCAGGTTTGACTTAAAGCTAGATACCACTGAGTCTTTGAGTATCAGAAGTGATATATTCACAATAGGGGAAGAAAAAAAAAAAACTGGCGAGTCTATTTGGGCTGAATGGCCTGTTCTCGCCACTCATGTTATGTTATATTAAAAAGGTAACCCAGGCACTGAATTTTCGTAGAGATACAGTTCGAAGCATAGTTTGCAACAGTTTACTGAGACCTGCAGCAAGACTTTGAGTCAGGAGGCACTGAGGTTTCAGTTTGCACAGTCGGGCGCATACTAAATGTTGAAGGTCTACAAGACATACACCACATCTGATCCTAAAGCACAAGCTCCGATAGGCTCAAAACCACATGAATAAGCCCCAGAAGTTTGGGGATATTGTTCTCTGGAGTGATGAAACAATACTGGAATTTTTTGGGCTTATTAATCAGTGGTATGTTTGCAGGAGGAATAAAGAAGCATATGCTGAAAAGTACATCCTGCCTACAATGAAGAATTGTGGGGGCTTTTTGATGCTCTGCAGCTGCTTGGCTTCCTCTGGCACTGGAAACCTGCAAAGTGTGGAGGGCAAGTACCAGGATATCCAAGGAGAAAATGTCATGCCGTCTGTGGGGAAGCCGACGCTTGGGCATCATTGGACCTTCCAAAATGACAATGCCTTAGGGTACCTCAATATCCACCAAGGCTTGGTTTCAGAAGAAGTCTGGGAAGATTCTAGAGTACCCATCACAGTCGCCTCACTTGAACCACATAAAAATCTCTGGTAAGATTTGAAGAACATAGTAGCAGCATGCAAACCCTGGAATATCAGTGAACTGGAGGCCATTGTCCATGAGGACTGGGCTAAGATTCCTTGGGAAAGCTGCCAAAAGCTGACATCTGCCTATGCATCACATGTACAGCAGGTCATAGCGGCACAAGGGTGCTCTTCTAAGTATTAAAGATGCTTGTCATGAAGGGGTTGAATAATTTTGAGCCTGCAGTAGTCATTAAAAGTGGCATTTTGTGTTGAATTTAGAGAAGCCACTTGTAATATTTGTTGTGTTGAGCCATTTAAATTGTTATTTGTTCATTGCAAACAGGTTAGCTGGCAAAATGTACAAACTTTCAGCTAATTTGCAACGGAGGATGAATAATTTTGATTGCAACTGCATGTAGTATCTATTTTGTGTGAAATGTCAATGAACTGACACACAAAATAATACCTTTCCTGTTTCAAGCTGTGAAATAGATGCAATCTATTTACTCTCCCATAAGTAATGTTTTTGGTTTTACCCATTAAAAAGAATCAATTTTTCCCAATGATGTTCCTGACAATTTTGCAAATGCAAGATAATGAATACAGAATAACAAAGTGCATTTGAAAATGTGAATATTTATTTTTTTTACTGTCAAACTATGCCTATCCCAGCTATTTACACTATACAAGCAAGTTATGCCTTCAGAATATAAAGGGTTTACATGTATTTACATTATTTATAAATGTTGCCTGTAAGCCCAGTATTCATACAGTTTTTAGTCATACTCTGGCATTTCATGTTCTGTTTAACACCATCTAGTACATCAAAAGCAAATCAACAGTTTTAAGAAGTAGAAAAAAATAAACAAGCCTCCATAGTTACAACAGAAATAAAGCAGACATGTCCTTCGGCTCTGAAATAAATGAGAAGGAAGGAAAACCTAAGACATTTACACAAAAGACAAGACAATAATTTGACAGAATGGGCACATGGTGCTGCAATATTGAGTTAACAAAATGCTGTGATGACTGCTAGTGAGTAATAATTTACTAATTTTGAACCCAATCAGAAGGTAGAGGAATAAGAGAAAATGTATTTATTTGATGTGGGCTTCAGCATCATCCGTGGTCTGCCCCAGTACAAAAATGCTGTGTTCCAAATATATGACTGCACATAAACAGGAATTGATTATTATCAAGATCAATTTATAAACACTAGGTTTGGCTTTGTGAAATTCACAATTTTTGACTCTTTTCCTACAGTTTTTTATTAAGGAATGTTATCTGAGACATAATTGTTCAGAGGATACTCCCAATCTTAAGTATTAGTAACTGCATTAATCGTACTAAACCAAAAGTTATAGCAAATGTTGACTCTGAAAACCACGAAAACGGAGTTTACTTCATTTAAAAAAGGTAATTTAACATGGCATTTTAAGCATGACAAACGGCATGTGCCTCAACTTATCAGCTAAAATCCTTTACGCTTCTCTTGTTTTCCAGCAAAGCTAAATTCATCCTTCAACTGAAGACAGATAAGCTGGCATCCTTACAGTTCAATGCACCATGTAGATGAACCAAGAGTTTGATTAAAATATATCTAGGAATCATCTATGATATACAGTATTAAGATGGAGGGCAGTCAAAAAAAAAAAATTATACAACTCAAAATCTCTACAATCTCAGCTCCAATATCCAATTAATGATAAAAATACAATAGTTCAGGGTTAAATTTTGTCCAAGAGAAACTTAACTATCCTCTTCCAGTGTGACTTTGCCTTAACAAATGCAGATTCTCCCAAAGCAGAGTCCAATATCACAAATATGCAAACAAAATTTTAAAAAGGATTGAAAGAGGTCAGCCTTTTCTGCCTACCTGACTAGTCTGGCCTATTCTCAGCTTCTATGAAACATGCGATGAAGATGGCTCGTTGAAATACAGATCTATGTTTGTTCAGAAAATATATATTTTTAAAAACTTAGCTCATATAAATAATATACTGTACAGACTAAAACTTGAGATTGACTATAAAGTATACAATTGAAGCACTGATTACTAAAACCCCACAAGTCAAGTGTGACTTATGGGGTTTTAGTAATAGGTGCTTCAATTATTGTATACAAAACATAATATAATGTAGAAATCAATAATATACAACAAATCTGATAAAAATAGCAATTGCATCATTACAACTGAGGTTACTTAGGCTATAATTTATGATTGAGAGGTGGAGACAGCGGGGCAGTTGTGTCATACTTTTGCAGATGAACACTGTCAATATCCAAACTGAAGCAGTAGACGGTCAACCTGATTCATACTTTCCGTTATCCAGCGTTTTCATGATTAGACTACGAGGGCCAGCTAACTTCCAGAAAATAAATGAATGGAAGTTTGGGAACATGAGATATTAATATATATCAGTGTTTCTCAAACCTCTCCTGGAGGACCACCTGCCCTGCTTGTTTTAGATCTTTCCCTGCCCCAGCACAGGTGATTCAAATAATCAGGATGTTCTCAATCAGCTTTAGAGGGTCAATAACGAGCTGATCATTTTAATCACCTGTGCAAAAACAGGGAAAGATCTAAAACATGCAGGACAGGTGGTCCTCCAGGAGAGGTTTGAGAAGCACTGTTTCTATATATATATATATATATATATATATATATATATTATATTCTTGAGAAAGTTTCGACTCACAGGTGAAATAAATATTGTGTACATCTTTTCGGAAACCAAATGTCAGTCCGTGGGGTGAAGTCTAACTTGAATATAAAGCTTAATTAATTTTTTAACTGTAGGAATGACAGAACCCACATGTGTTGGTTCATAAATTAACAAAAGGGCCCACAGACGAGAGATTAGCCCTTCCTCACCAACAATCAAGGGATGATAAAATAACTTATTTGATTAAAGTAGATGAAATACTTGATTATGCACTGGATCCATGCTAACAATATAAACTAATTAATTATCAAGAACTACTGCCAATTCCCAATAATAAGCATTATCAAATTCAAACTGATGAGCTTAATCTGTGATCCACTACATTAGTTTAAAATTGGCAATATATCACAAAACTTCATTGTAAAAACCCACACTAGACTCAGGTTATATAATGCCACAAATGTCCCTTTAACATTAAACTGAAAGTAGAGGATTCAGAACTGATTGAAACAATGCCTCATTTTCATCTTCCAAATGGTCATTACCAGCAGTAGCAAAAGAGAAAAAAATTATCTAGGTAAAAAGTTACAGTCTAGAATTATGAGACCAAAGCTGAAATCTTTTCTCAACAACTATAGAGGGAGATAACTTTCGTTAAAGCAGAGCAGTGTGTAGAATTTAGAATGATATTTTGGCGGAAATGGAATACAACACTCATAACTACTTTTTTAGTGGTGTATAATCATGTGAAAACAATAATCTTTGAGTTTCATTCGCTTAGAAAAAGCCCTTTAAACCTACATGGGAGCGGGTCCACCTCCGTGGAGGCCGCCATGTTGGGCCGCCATTTTTTCTACAGTAGCCCAGAAAAGGAAGTTCTGCGGCCACCGTAGGTTTTCTGAGAAAAGGAATGGTCAGTTGGTTGCAATCTATACTCTGACCACTAGATGGCTCTAAATCTTACACACTGATCCTTTAACCCGATACAAACATGAAGGCCTAGGTCACAATTTAATCGAAGATGTTAACAGGATATTTCTGATAGGACCACTTCGTCAAAAAGGAAATATTTATTGCAACATACAGGTATACAATCATACATCGAGTTTGGCGACATGGCTCTGTTATGAGAGATCCCTGCCCGTCTGAACAAGGAACTGAAGGCAGGGAGCTGCTAGTAATCCCCCTCCAAGGAACAGAGCCAACAGCAGCAATAACCTCACGAAAGAGACATTGCTATAGAACGAAAATTTAGACAAAGAGAGCCAGGTTAATTAATAATATAGATTGGTGGAGCTGGGGTGGAGGAGGGTTGTTGAGCGAGTGCACTGAGGAGCAGCTTCCCGAGGCGAGCTTAAGTAGAGTAGAATATTACTAGCCAAGCAATCAGGCAGCTAGGTCAGATGACAGTCATGTGCACTCAGGTAGAAGCTACTCCTCTGTTAGCGGGCTTGACTCCATGGCCTATCAGAACTTGCGTCAAGTCTTCATTTGTCGTAACAACAGTTTTGTAATTGTACATCACAAAAACACAAGGGTACGTGTAATATAACCATAGGGTCGAATAGGAAATATGTATGTAATGACACTTGGCTTTTCAGTACCAGACATATCTTACAAATGTAATTATGAAAATTTGCCACAAATCATTTTTTCCTCCTACTTCCTTGTGGTCCATGGTACCATTTGTTGTCACAGTGGTAAAAACAAAGCACATGCAGTCACACATAGTTTTCCATGGGTTAAAAATATTTCAGCACTCTAGATTGTATTCAGGAGTAAATACAAGTGTTTTGTATAAGTTAAAAATCTTTTGTTAGGGAAGGCAGAGTTTTCCCCAATCCATGAGGCTAATCAGGCCGGTGCTCAACCCCAGTTTCTGTACCATGCATCTCCACTGTTAAGGATCACCTTGTGATTTCACATTCATTAAAATATACAGAGCAGCATATTTAAAAACAAGTTCTGTGTCTGCCCATGTGCTATATGTGCAGTAAGAGTTTGAAATACTTTTGCAACCAAAATGGATTCAACCCATAACCTGTGACCAATAGCCTAGCTAAATAAATTATACGAGTTTCCGTACAGCGAATAACAGCCAGGAGCTGCCGTGCCCTAACCATTTTAACTGTTATTTATTTACTGTTATTTCAGAGAAATGTCCCTTGCACATACGTAGAGTTATGCAAAATATACCAAATATTCACACTCTGAGACCTGGACAACCTCTACGTTCACAATGGAGGCGAGAATAGCTGGTGCATTTTTCTTTTGCAGTTTATGCGTCCTATTATTTATTCTTAAGGCTTTCTGTCACTACTCCCTACTTGAACAGCGTAGAAGGCTGCTAGTTCATCATTCGTTCCATCTGACAGCTCAAACCCCAGCAGGCGGGAAAGACACTGGTCTGTCCAGGGCGCAGTCTTGCTATAAGCATACTGACTGGCATACTCTGATTCAAACTAAGGTCAATTTTAAACAGCAAGGTTGTGACGCACTGGCAAATAATCAGTCAGACACTAACCCAAGCTGATGTGAAGAGCTGTGCTGTTAAAAACGGTCAATGAATATCAATGCGCACCAAGGAAACTGAAAATGTGTGCTGCCATTAAATCAAAGGTATTGAATTACCTTACAACATATGTCGAGGTCCATTTGTGTATTACATGAAGTAAAAACACAGGTATATTCAATCAAATATACAATGCAATCTTTCTCATTCTTGGTTTTGTGGTCTTTTCCTTTGGGTACAGTAGCAGGGAAGGGGAAACAGACGGATACTGTGAATACTAATGAAACACCTGCAGGGACACTGAGGCAGGGCTTGCCAGGTATGATCCAACAGCTGTTCAATAGCTTTCAATCGCCACAATCATCTTCGGTATTGCACATTATATTTCCTCCAGACCCAATCGCAAACAGCAGATCAGTTTAGCTGCTGTATAAATACTAAATAATGCCTTCTGTTGCCTTCAGTGATTAGCCTAGTTTACTTCATCATCTCAATAAGACTGGGCTCAAATGTTGTACAGTACTAGCTGTAATTCACAAGGTCAAACCTTCAAGCTTTGAAAAAGAAACTTGGACCGGGATGAGTGTTCGTGTGTGGATTGGGAGGTATGGGAATAAGTCAGAGGCACTTCAGCAAGCTAGCTTGAGTTTGCACCATGTACTCCCATTGCATTGCACCATCCCTCTTCCAGAAAGTGAGCTTAGCTTTGCTGCACTAATTGGACCATCACAAGGCAGCAGACTTTGCTGTGCATGTCCTGCCACTTCCACAAAACATGGGCAAAAATTAGCTGTATGTTTTTCAGTTGGCCAGCCAGGGGATGAGATATTCAAAGTATAATTTATGCTAGTGACTGACACCATTTCACCAGACACAACCATGTACTCTTCTTTCCAAATAGACCATGTGTACACGGCCGCCATGCATGCAACCAATGAGAACCTGGAAGCAATTTGTCAGCAAAGTCACCAGAGATATAGTCAGTAAAAAGAAACAGTTGGGCAAGAAATCTGAAAAATTCCCATGGCTTCAAAGTCATATTAAGGTTTTTTTTTTCACGTGGATATGTAAAAATTACTGAAATGCTTATTTACTGCAATTAAAAACATAATGTTTTAAGTGGTTATTCAGTGCTGTTTAACACTGATGCAGTAAGTTCAATAATAACTAAAGCACTTTTAGCATATTTTGTGGTTTTGGGCCTTTGTAGTCTCCAACTGCCCTGGATTCATTGAAACTTCTCTTCAAAAAGAGCAAGTGCATCTTCTACAAAGGAATCAAAACCATAAAAACATTTAACAATTGTAAACCCCACCCCCACCTCCCCGCCCCCCAGAGTAAAGCCTAGTGACCGCTTCCAGCGTTGCTGCTCCCGGTCGTCCAATCGATGATGATGAAGCTCAGGCTCATTATCATAAACAACACCCCAAGGCTGGCAAAGCAGGCAGCCTGTAGGAAGAAAGACCAAAGACTGAGAAGGGAGGTCTACAGAGATACAATAAATATTTCACTGTAGAGCAGTGCAGAAGTGTCAGGCAGCAATGAAAGCTCCTCCAAGCTCTTGTATCACCAGAAAATCAACAGAAGTCCACCAAATTTTAGAACATTCTGCACTGTTCACTGTTCCAACAAGCAGCCAGGAGCTCAGATTGAGGAGTTTTCCCAAAGATAACCCGAAAAAGGAAACTCGAGTGCATCCTTTGAGAAGCATTTTTTAAGAATGAATGGCGCATAAATGAGTAGCATTTGGATTCTCCTCCTCCCATTTGCCACACGCAGGCAATTACCATAACTGAAGTGACATAAACATGTTTGAATCGTCAATTGATCCATATGCAAGCACTCATGCTTTTCCTGAACTTAACTCCTCGATGGGTGGAGCTAGGACCAAGGAAAGATGGTGAGGAAGGAAAGGAGGAATAAAGATAAGATAATGGAATGAACCTCTTGTCATCTAAAG
This sequence comes from Gymnothorax reevesii, assembly GCA_029721435.1. Classification (NCBI taxonomy): domain Eukaryota; kingdom Metazoa; phylum Chordata; class Actinopteri; order Anguilliformes; family Muraenidae; genus Gymnothorax; species Gymnothorax reevesii. The sequence goes on along the minus strand of CM056585.1, from coordinate 69,313,002 downwards.
ACAATAACTGGCAAATTATATGTAAGGGATAACGAGAAGGTGTGCATTCCACAGTTTTAATGCACGATGCGGAGGAAAATAACCGGTTGCCTCCGCGAAGCGCATTAGAACCGTGGAATGCTCACCTTCGAGTTGATTATCCCGCTTATACCATGGTGATTCAAAACACAGCATTCAGAAATTTTTGCTGAAAGTTTTGCAATAAAAAAAAAAAAAAAAAACAAGCTGGTGATCATTTAATAGGCGCCGCACCTTCTCATACCCAATGCTATGGGCCAAGCTAAATTGAACCAACTATCTTAGTTCATCTTACGTTCATGGAGAGAGAATTTTTTGCACACGCTTCCATCTGTTTACCAGTTGATGATTTGATAATGGATTCCAGCTGAAATGGAGATTATGCATAACGCAAGATTTTGTGCGATTATGCAGACTGTAGCTAACTTGCTACCCACAATTACAATGAACTTATGACGCTTTCCGCAGTTTCTGAAATCAGTCTGCTGGCATAACGCATAGATAGCGAACAGTCAGCAGTTACTGATAAGTTACATGAAGTGGACACGTTAGCTTCCTTTGTAACCGTACACAATTACCAAAGTTTAATGAATAAAGCCTGAAAACTTCGCTGCTATAATATTTCCAGTCATTATCGCTTAAGTACCTATAGTTAACCGCACGCAGGACGCAACTTATATGACGCCACCAAATTTACTGGAGATAAATGTTTCTGTAGTACCAAACCGAATACCAGGTCTATCATTGCTAGGGTAACAAGTTGGCTAGTGGATGAATTTCGAATGGTGAAACTACCGTAGCCGAACTACCTGTTCGGTTCCACGGTTTTAATGCACACCTGCCAGCCAATCAGAAAAAAGTATTCACCCAGACCATGGTATAATTCTTAATTCAAGCCATTTTACTGTACATCTGCTATACCAGTCCTGTTTATCTAGGGTCAGGGATACACGATGCAGCAGCCAAAGCTAACCAGCACTGAATGGCTGGCAGGAGTACACCCAGAGCAGTTCACCAATCCATTGCAGAATTGGTGAACTCAAAACACTCTGATTAACATTTCCTTGTAACTGTGAGAGGAAACTGGATAACCCAGAGGGAATCTAGGTGGAAGCAGGAAGAACACATGAACTCCATGTAAACAGATCGAGGCTGTGAATCAGTCCCAGGACCTTTATGCTGCACAATAACAGTGATACCCACTACACCACAACATTTAAATTTTTAAACTTACAAGCTTGCTTCTAACTGGCCATAATCGGCTGTCATTATACTGAGGAAGTTCAAACTCTCATGGTAACATGCTTTGCGTTTCCTTAAATTTAGCTATGAGAATATTCAATTTTCCACAACAAATATTAGTTTTTTTTTTTTTTTACCCTTTAGCGGTTTCACTTTGCATAAAAGTGTATGCAAAGCACTTTTCTCACCAACAAACAATACATCTGAATAAACATGCATTGGGAGGGGCGGGGCTTCTCACCAGGATTTTCGGGGTGGAGGTCATGGGTTCCTCGTCCTTAGGCATGATACGAATGTAGAAGACGGCAGGAAAGATGAAGATGAGGCACGGTGCGGACGTGGCGCCTGCAGGGGGAGGAGCCACACAGAGTACGTTAGAAAGGCCTTCTCCCTGCAGTCACACCCCATCAGCTCTAGAGCCAATGGACACTTCGTACCTGCCGCAATATTGTTTGTTTTTCAAAAAAATGTACTTTGTCAAAAGTGAACTCATCGCCAAAAGTGAACACTAGCCAAAGTTGGGGGCCAATAAATACACTGGATTTGTTTTGTTTCCATGGAAACGAAAAAAATAAGGAATCCTGAAATTTCCAAAGAAGCAGAAGGCACATCTAGACTATACATGGAATACATGAACCAAGTTTGGTGCTGATATCTTGCATAGTTTCCAAGTTCTGCTCCAGAAACAAAACCATTACAGACGGACGGACAGATAGACGAGGCGATGCCTATATCCCCCCACATTCTATGTCGGGGGGATAAAAATCAACAAAGAAAACTTTTTCAAACTGTAAACAACAGACACTGTCCCATGGAAGTTCCCCCCCCCCGAATTCGTAGTAAATCAGGCCAGTTGTTTCGGAGAAAAGGATTTTTATAAATTTTGTTGATGAACGACGGCGGATGCCATCTGATCACAATAGCTCACGGCCTATTGGCCGGTGAGCTAAGAATATATGGGCGAACCTAAATAATAAAACAGTGAAATTGTCTACTGGCAGGTCTGTGTATGTATTTCATTGGGAAAGAAGGGACAGAGTGAAAGACACTGAGAGGGCTCCTGACTGCCTTACATGAGGCATGTGTGAAACTCAAAAACAGTGAATTAGTAAAACTTTACGAACTAAAAAAAACTGAAAATCACGTAAGGGTTAAAACCTATGAACTGTAAGTGCCATGAATAAACTATTCTCTGAGAGCTAGGTCCAGATCAGTCTTGTAAAAAAAGAGGGCTCACCAATGATCCCAAAGATTCCCAGGATGTTAGGGGCAAAGATGACTAACATATTGATGAAGGAAAGCAGGATGACAGCTATGAAGATGTGACGTAGCCAGTTAAAGGTCTTGTTGGGGAACAGCATCTGCTGGATCGCGCGGCGGACCTGAAAGCAAGGGGTCAGAGCAAGTCTTAGTGGTTCTGGTCCTGGAGGGTTGGTGTGTATGAAAGATCTTCATCCATAAATGCCCTTGGGTAACTGAGCTAACTGGCTGTATTCTCCTGCACTCACTCACAAATAAAAATCATAGTAAAACACTTCATTTTGGGCGCAAAACATTGGTCAGCAGTCATTTAAAAATTCCACTAAAATTAGTGATGCTGTAAATGTTAGCATGAATGAAGTAATTTGGAACAGAATGTGGCATGAGAACTTGAGATGGGTATTTTTCTCAATACAAGCACTTTTTGGATGTAATTTTTTTATTTCTTGAAGTTGTCTGATTCCGATTCTTTTTTCCCCCAGGGATAGCGTTGCCCCTAAGGCACTAAAAAAAAAAAAAAAACACAAGGCAGAGCTTAGACCAGGGCAGAATTTTTTAGGCAGGCCAGTTTAATTTTGCCGTGTCTTCGGATCCACTCAACTCTGTTACTTTTTCAAGTGAGGCTCACTCCTGGTACATTGTCTTATACCAGAGTTCTGAAACTGAGTGAATATCACCCTTTTCAGTGCCTCTGATTGAAACTGATAGACCAATACCATTTACTATTACCATTTTTCTCACCTCAATAACCAATACTGGTAACGGAGTCGAGGTTATGGAGTTGAGTGTTTTTCAGAAAAGTGGAATTTTCCATGCGCCGGTGCTGTAACGTTTGATGCTTCCTACCGTAACATGGAGGATTTTGCACAAGAATTTTCTGAAGCGGAGACGCGGTAGCGCAGTGGTCAAGCTGGCGTGACTCAAGATCATAAGTTCCTGAGTTCAAGCCCCAGCCTCGGCCTTCGCGGTGTGTTTTTGGGCAAAACACTTTACTCCAACACTCCACGCCTCACTCCACCCAGGTGTATAAATGGATACCAGCAAATAGGCAGGGACACTTGTCTAAGAGCTGGGGGGAGTACCTGCGATGGACTGGCATCCCATCCAGGGGGAGTAGCAATACTCCTAGTCGCTTCATGCCATGGAAACCGGGGTTAAGCACCGGCCTGATGGGCCACTAGGCTCAAACAGGCTTACTTCTTCATCATCAAAAGCATGATTAAAAATTTGTCTTACCGTTACCATGGATTTTAATGAAGGTAACAGAGTTGAGTTTAAAAAGGATACTCACAATAGGATGCCAAAAATGTGAGAAATATTGAAATAATCATAAAGCCATTTTGAAAAAAGTCTACGTGGCCGCCAGGGGGGTCACAGAAAGGTTCTGTCTGCATGGGCCATATGCTGTGATTTCAGTTTCTGTCTCCAGGGGGAGTCTGTGTAGTGATGGTTATGGAGTTGAGTGGGTTTTTTATAAGACCCCTATTTTCAGTGATTTTTTTCTCAGAAAACCACCACCATTGATTTTTTTTGCTTATCTCATAGTGTCTTTTAATGTATGCATACAGTTTTCAGCTAAAGGAAATTGAAATCATTGGAGTACTAGGAGTTTTAAAAATATCATCCAGATTTGGGACACTCCCAAAATGCCCTATAATCCACTTTTTTGACCCCAAAAATGATGGATAGAATGACAATACACCCATGATACTTTATGTCCAATTAGTAAGGACACACACCTAGAGGTTAATATGTAAAAACCCAACCCTGTGGAATTATTTAAAAAAATAAGGGACCCGGACTTTGCATTTCACTAATAGTGCCTATATTGAGAAAAACACCCAGATGCATACAGCCCTCCTCGCCGACCGCGAGAGTCCAGCAAGACTACAGCAGCACCACTGACACATATCACATTCCCAATGGTACAAATATGGTCATCTCTGCCCAGAAGTATCAGAGGGCCTTCAGCTCTCATGAATGTAGAACTAAGCATGAAAGCTTCCGCTTCACAGGGAAGACTTAGGGGAACTCACAAGGTGCGCCGCAGGAACTTACCGGAAAGAGAACAATTGGTACGGTGAGAGTTACAGCGACAAGCACGGCCACACGCACACATAGGATCAGCGTGTCAAAGGGGTCGATCCGACTGTACGTGTGCAGCAGCTCTGCCTCCACATTAGCTATGGGGGAATACGGGGAACACAAAAAAAGTCAAACTGTTAAAAAATTACATTAAAACAAATAATAAATACAATTGAAACTAGGAATCCAGGAATCAGAGCAGATGAAGGGCACAGGTCCAGTCAGGTAAGAGATGAAGCCCTGCGTTATGACAAAAATTTTGCACTGAAATGAGAAAGTAAACTAAACATTCTCTCTCTACAAGAGATGATACAGCTAATCAAATTCATATAGTGGCAAATATTCAGTGTATCGTTTGTAACAACCAATTAACCACCCTTAAGTGCAACTCACTCTAATCTATTACAGTGATGAAATCTCCAAGGAAACAAAATATATATGACACTATATTCAAGCAGTATAATTTCTTTCTAAATTAAGAGCACCTGACAGTGTATCAAAATAAATGCTGGTATCATGCAGATCATGACGTATGATGCTTATAAGGTGTCTTGGCCGCTTCATACTTGGCAAGGCAACAGAGTGGTCTGGATTTGAAATGGGTCTGAAACAAGATAGGCTCACTTCCATGCCAGAGGTACCATTTCACATTACATAACCACATTTAGACTGCACCGTCTCATGGTCAATAACTCAAGCAAGGCCAGATCATTCATGCACGCACGCACGCACACACACACACACACACACGCACACACACACACACACACACACACACACACACACACACACACACACACACACACACACACACAGACGCACACACACAAAACGCAAACACAAACACATACACAGAGAACACAGGTTTGACAGGAACTAATCAAATTAATCTGAATCATCTCATCATGGAGTTTTGTTTCCCATCTAGTGGTGACTCAAAACAATTGCAACATAGTCAGTTATGTGCAGTGTACTTCAGGGCTATTCAAGGGCCGGGGTGGGTGCAGCTTTCATTCCTACCAAGCACTTACACACCTGATACTACTAATCAATCTCTTTAGCCAAGACTCTTGGGGTTGATTAGTGGTGTCAGGTGTGTAAGTGCTGGGTTGGAATGAAAACCTGCACCCACCCCGGCCCTTGCAGGATAATGTTGAATAGCCCTGGCGTACTTCTTGAATATTTCACAAAGTGGTAATTCACTCACTGTTCACATTAAGAATTTACTGCAGCTGAGACATCATCAATGCATTGATGAATAAAAATAAAAGCAGAAAGGATGGGCTCACCGTAAAAGGTCAGATAACCAAAAAGAGCAGCCAGGAAGTACATGGTGTACATAATCAAAATGGAAATGTTGGAAACATGCTGCATCTTTTTCTTGGTAGGGCTGAAATAGAGAAGATGGCAGAAGGGCAAACGTCACTCTTTAAAGTACAGAAATGATTCAGTCTCTCTCAGCCTTGCCCTCTCCTACTAACTTGACAAAATGTCTGACTAATTTCAGCTGTAGAACAAGAAAAAAAAACTCAAAAATACAACTATCATAGAGAAATGAGCCATCCTTAAGTATGGTCAAGCATTTCTCTGTGCTGCCTTTCATTATGCAATAAGAAAAGAGCCTTCCATTCCAGTGTCCTTTTTATAGATAGTGAAATGTCACCTTGACAAAATCATCCATATTGTGTCTGCCAGCATGTCATACAATCTTGAGTGTAAAAATATTGGGTCAAATAAGCAGATGCATAGGGAGAGAGAGTGTGTTCAGACTGGTTGCAGACAGACAGCTGCAGAAGCAAAATGAACCCATAGCAGGAAGACAACTCCGTATTTCCATAATCATGGCCAGAGTGACCAGATAGACTGGCTACAATGATAGATCAATGCATGCTGGGAAAGAGTCTCTTACTTGCGTAGTTCTGTGTAGATAGGCAGAACCTCTGGGTGGCATACAAATGCAAAGGCAAGAATTGGGATGGTGTAGGCAGTCTAAAGAAATTCAAAACAAATACAAATATTACCTGAAGTTATCAGTGGGTTTAGGCCAAGCTGGCAGTGATTTTAAAGTTCTAGCCGGCATTTCAGACTCAGTAAGCCGGCACTATCAGCAGATATCCTTACAAATATTTTGTTGCATGCATTCTTTGACGAGTAGTTTTTAGATAGCATCTCTCTGGCAAAAATATTTTCATCTTACATTTAAATTGGACAATTTGTCAGCAACTGCAAGAAAGCTAAATGTCTGTAAGAGGGCAACATCAAGACTAAGCAAAGGCAAGTGGCATAAATACAAAATACAAATAAACAATTACACTGATTACTTGGGGTCCCCGTTATCTGCATTTTGTTCTCATCATAAAATGAAAATGCCCTTTACATTGCAAGTGAAATAAAAAAAAAGAATATACATGTCATCCCTAGGATTCTTTTATTAATATTTGCAACAATGGATTTACTACTTTATTAGACCTTTTCACAAGAGAGCAAAATCATAAAGGCAGAATTTCCTTCATCCATTCTCATGGAGGTGATGTAACATTACAGAGAGTGTGGCAATAAGGGAACAATGTTCAAAGAATGAATCATTGCGGAATATTGTATTTTCCTCAAAACTACTTGTAATTCAATTAAATACACTGTTAATGCACAGTTCAGGTTGGTTAATCTTGGAAACAGAAGTTCAACAGCTGCCATTAAAATGTCGGGGGGGGGGGGATAGCTTAAAAGAAACAAGACACTTGTAGAATTTGGAATTAAATCAAATTTCATTTTCTTTTCACAATTTTAGTACAGACTAAGAGCTACAAACACAAAGTTCAAGAAAATTCAGCAGTGAAATTATTCCAAAAAAAAAAAATACTGAGAATTGAAAAATTGCCGGGAGTTAAAACAATACATTTCTAGGATCATGAACTCATTGACCACAAGTGTACTTCATCTGACAGTGTTACCCAAAATGATCTACTGTTTATGAGCCAAATAAGATAGCTCTCCAAGTGGATCCCCACACTGTCAGAGCCCTCAAAATTGTGCACTGTGAAATCAAAAAATAATGTTAATTACAAATCAACTTTGGCACATGAAGTTCAATATGAATTAGTGATTTTCTAGCGAAATTTAGCATGAGTTTATCGATACAGGCATGGATGGACATCAATGGTCATCAGTAACCTCTCCAAACCAAAAACATGACTTTTCTCCACAATTAAGTTAAGAATTTTGTCCATTTTTCTTCAGAGCCCCACCAGCCAGCACGCATATACATTAAAAGTGTACTTATTTTATGGTCAGAATGTTAACCCCGCAATGGAAAGCTAGCAGTTCCTACCTCCAAGCATGTATAAACCTTTCTACCCCCCATATGGAGCAAGTATAACTCACTAACCCAGTTAGATCTGAAATATACTTTATTTATACAAAACCGACATTCCACCTTCAGGAAAAAGCAGGCAATCTGCTACCCTAGATTGAGCAGAATAAGTGCAACGAATGTAGCAGGGGGTGTACCGAAGTGCTTGACCTGTCCTCATTTTAAACAAGCAAATACCTAGGCATGCTATTTTGTTGAATGCGGTATACATTCTAAAACAAATTGGCACATTGAGCAAATTACCACCACATACAGTATTATAAGGAATGGCTAAGTTTACTCTTATTAACCAATGTGGCAAATTAGCTCTGTGATAACGCTGGTAAACCGAAAACAAGAAATAGCTAGCTAGCCAGCTAGCAAGCTGGCTGTAAGTGATGCATAGCAAGACCATACAAGGATGGTTATACTCCCTGAGCATGAAGAAAGACTCTCCATCAAAAAACTCTTTTCCAGAGAATCAATGCTATCAGCCCTCTAGTCTGCTCTGGTTCCATTCAAATGACTCCCCTTATACATGTCCTTATGTCCTTATCAGATTTCCATCTTGCAAATTTAACCTAAGCACTTGGCAGTCTTTTTTTTCACGCCATTTGCTCATACTTGAGAGGATATGACTTTAATTGCTGTTATGCAAGGGGTTTACTACTTTTCTGAGGGTCAATGTCTTTAAATTTCTATGGACAGTTTATACCGTCTAGAATTGGATAACTCTTCCATATTCAAAATCATTTACAGGCGCCGCTTCCTCATGAATATTCAATAACCGTTTTGGATGTACAACTTATTGATAGTACAGTGTCACTGCATGCATAAATAGAGCAGCTCCATGTCCGTGTGTGTCTACATCTGCAGACATTGGTGAAAGAGGCTATCATGTTTTACCGCGCATGTAATTAAGTAACTATTAATAATTGCTGAGAGGTGCTTTCCTGTTTGTGGCTCTGGGGGACAGCCACAAGTCAGGGGCCTTCCAGTGGACTGTTGCTATTTTTATGTTGTTACCTGTGAGTTGAGAGTGAACATACGAGGGGCACAGTCCGAGACATCATCAGCAGGGATGTGGCCATTGTGGTAGCCCACACTGGTGGCATTCAACAGAGTCGCCGTACTATTATGAGAGTGGTCCACAAATGGACATGGTATCTGGAATTTTTTGTAGATTACCTGCAGTGGGGAATTTGAGATGACCATTGTAATGATTATAACAATGAGTTGACATTGCAAGTTTAGACAGAAACCTTGAATCTGACTGAATAATCACTGATTATGTTTCCGCATGAGCGCATGGTATATAATTAGATCCTTGTCAGACATAATCACAAGTAGCATCTCCCTTTTCTTTTTGGAAGAAACTGTGCAGGTAGAAGTAAATACAAGAGTTCCACGATTTGACTGAAAATGATGAGCCCCCCAAGAAACACACATGATCATACAGTAAAATATGCAATAATGCAAATTATCTGCTGCCAGGACCATTTTCAAACATTTTCAAAGTGATTCAATTACTTAGCATAACAGAACATTACATGAGTGTCAAGAACAGGCCATTCAGCCCAACTAGGCTCGCCATTTTCCCATCCCTAAATCAAACCTAACACTTCAGATATTTAAGGATTAGGTGCAATCTAGCACTGTATCAAGCCTGGTCTTGAAAACTCTCAAAGTCTCTCCCTCTACGATATGGCCAGACAAGCTATTCAACACTGAGATCACTCTATGCGTAAAAAACAAATATTTGGTGCTAAATTTATCCTTGCCTAACTTCCATTTGTGACCCTAAGTTCTGCTAACAGAACTGCTGACTTGGCTAATGTAACCCTGGACAATTAACTTTGTTTAATCCCTTTAACATACTGAAAGACCAAAATCAAATCACTCCAAAGTCCCCCTTTATTAAGACTAAGGACATGAAAAGACTGAGTCTTCAGCCTCTCCTCATTGCTTTTATCTCTTATACCAGGAATTAACTTTGTGGTTCTTCTTTGAACTTCTTCTAAAGCCTCTGTGTCTTTCTTGAAGTGTGATCCCCAGAACCTCCACCCAAAATTCTATAAGAGCACTTTTACAAGCAAATAATACATACTGAAATGAGGAAGAAGACCATACAGCTGAGAGAGAAACCACTGGTGTAGCCCAAGTAACCTGTGGAAAGGACAGAGTCATGTGACCACTTAAATACTGCATTCAGGGTTGTGATTCAGACTTCACCTTTCACTGGATCACTGCCAAACACAACCACATTGGTTTAGCACAGTAACTTTACCTTTTCCATTTTCATTCCCAAATGCCCTATTTTTCTGAGAATCTACAGGAATGTATCCGTGGGAAGTTTTCCATTTACCTTTGCTGTTCACAGTAATGTCAATACATCAGAGCTAAAATTCTGTTTGCAAGCAGTGCTGACCCTGTGATATTTTTCAGGATTAAACATTAACCATCCGGGGATGTCAATAGTGTCTACTTGTGTACATGCAAGGCTTTGTTAAGGAGCCATTAGAAAACAAAAATGTTGGGCAGACAATGGAAATCCAGCCAGACTCGTCACAAAGATTCATGAAACTTTGATTTTAGAGCTGAAATTCCATATTTGGTTTTGTAAACACCTACGTTTGTACAGGTTACAAACGACAAATTAATAAGTAAGAGTCATTTATTTATTTTTTCCACAAGATTTCGGTAGCTTGCCCAGAATAATTTGCTTTAACATGCAGTCAAAGAGTGGAATTTAAAATACTAATAATGAAGGCTTGACATATAAAACCACCTTTCTATGCATAATGCCTCAGGTGTGTCAGCAGTTTTCCCAAGGAAATCCACTTGATATTACAAACTTTCTGAAAATATCAATTCTGATTTTTCATTAATTTAGCTTTTTTCTTAAATTTAAAATATCCAAGGACTCCTCAGGATCTTTCTAACGAGTGTATTCCTCTGTTAGGAACAGCCTGGACACACATTGACTTTGGAACACCATCCAAAGCTTTGGCGCTCAGCTCCAGGAAAGGTGGGGGGGGGGGTTGCAATGAGGGAGTGTTTACACAAGACTGTAAAAAAAGTTATATGAACCATTTAGTCAAAAGACACTGCCAGTGCAAGCAGGTCAAAATACTAATCGGAAACCTCATAAAAGAGACATTGTAGGACAAATCAAGTCTTTAATCCTGCTCTGTAAACTCCGAGTAAATCAGGTTGGAAGGCTTATATCAAATGAAATCTCAATGACTTCCTCTGAAAACATTTGCTCATTTGTGGGCAAATCATCACAAACAAGAGAAAAATACCTCCGAAGGCCCCAATCATGCTTTTTCCGTTGATGATTATAGAATAGATCATATTCTAAAAATCAATTTTGACAAAAATAACAACACATCAATGACACTAAGCACTGCACCTCTTCATAAATGAGAAACTATGTGTGGCAAATCTGAAAAGAATCCATTGAATGATATTTGAGATATCAGACAAATAGAAATTCAAGTGGGTTCAATGTCAAAGTCCAAAAACAGAAAAACAGCGATATTTTTGTGAAAAATCATCCCAGAATCGACGCTTTGCACAGCACCTCTCCCTGTGGTACAGAATGTGTGTGCCAAATTTGAAAAGAATCCAATGTATAATATTCGAGATGTTGATCGGACAAATAATGTCTTCGGGCGGAATGACGGACGGACGGAATGCTTGGTTTAAAACTATATACCCCCGACATTTCATCGTTGGGGGTATAAAAATCTTTCCTACCACATGTCAAACAAGCATAAAAGTACTGCTATCAAACTGGGTCAGTCCTTCTTTGTCAGAACACAATTTACAACTCAGCGAACATTGAAAGCTTCAGGATCCAGGGTGATTTGCAGCCAAAAATCTAACTTTTAGATGCACTTCATCCCCTAAGGCAGCTGAGGTTGAGTGATAGATACTTACCAAGCTGCTTCATGAGGGCCAGAGGCAGAATTATGCTGATGCTGACCAAAATCACCAAGTAGTTTCCATTCAAGTACCATTCCCTGAGGACAGAGGGAGGGCGGGGGGAAGGAGAGCAGGACTGACCTGGTTAATGCTCAAAACTAAAACAGTGCCAGCCTCTGCAATAGGGAACCTTCCTGGAGGTCCAGATGGACAAGACAGATGGCTTCACTGTCACTGACAGTCACCGTCACCTCTATTCGCCTCCATTTTACTTGGCTTAAACATGTGCTGCTAGTGTTACAAGATGACTTTTTGTTGCATTCACACTGTTCTGAGACACTGAGAAAATATCAGAACCCACTGTGTTCTACGTGGGTTCAATGCTACGCTCGCAAACATGCCTAGCTACCTCAGGTGTACATGCAGGCGAGTGGTAACAACCTAATCACAACCAGATATGGATAAACATGGTATTTGTGAGTATGAGTGACTTTGTGCTAATTTGTGTGTGCCTGAGGTGGTTGGGCTGGATTGTGAAATGGAATGAATAAGTGAAGGTCTGGGCAGTGAGGATCTTAGTGTAACAAATACATTTTCATGCGCTTTCACGCAGAATATCCCCTCCTCCTAAAATGAAGCACACAAACATATGCATGCGCGCACGCACACGCGCATGCACGCACACACACACGCGCCTGAAAAGCTTTGGTTTATCAGTACTCATACAGATCCAAACACTACTTTAGCACCCATTTCCCTGATCCAAAACCAAACTCTAATCCAGTCCCAAAACATAACCCTAACAGACAAACCCTCAAAATAACTCACCTTGTGACCTTATTTCAAAACCTACGCAGCCATAACCCAGAGCCTAATTCTGATACCTAAATATAAAACTAGATCTCGTCCTAACGGTGAGCCCAAATTGAAATATAGTCCTTGGACCAGAAATAAGGCTTTCTTCCTGAGAAGAAAGATTTTCAGATTTTACTATGGCCATCCACTTGCATAAGTTGAGTTAAAACCGCCTTCCAAAAATATGATAGAAGCAGAGTGACATCTGTTATTTTTGCAACACACAGCAGACACAACTTTTTGGATCTATGAAAGATGACTAAGAGATCATATCAAACAACACATAATCATCATTCAACTGTGTAAAAATGTAAGTTAACCACAGGCGTTTTCTGGTACAGAAGGTTTATTTTTAAATTAGCCGCTAATGGACAGCCTTAGTTGTAGCCCTTATTATCATCTGTTGTGAAGAAACTTGGGAGAGTTAAGATGAATAAATAAATAATACACCCTTGAAAGCCAACAAGGACTGAAAAACACCCAACTGAAGTGGGGAGAACAGAGGAATTCATGGAGAAAACAGCAGAGAAACCGAGAACGTGACATAAAGCAGTTTGGAAAGTCTTCAAAATGAAAGAAGACACCGGTGAACACATCAATAAACACTACATAGGTCAGTCGAGGAAAACCACAGAAGCAGATGACGGAACCAAAGAGCTCCGAGGTAAGAAGTCAGTCAGACTCCAGTGAACAGGAGTGAAAGTATCTTTAGCCACTGTATGTACAATACTCGAAGAGCAGAATAATAAAGCTAAAATAAAAGATGCAGACTTCTCATCAACAAGAATAGAAAGGCTGCCTAAGAATTAACCGAAACACGCAGAGAAGCCAAAAAAATATTTTAGAACTGTTATCTAAAGACAACGGCAAAAACTTTTGGCAATATGTATGTTTGTGCTAACCTGAAGTCAACGGTCAAGAAAACAGGCCTACATCCTCTCCCTAATATACAGTGCTGTGCAAAAGTCTTAAGCATCCTATATTTACCTCCACCAAGGAGGTTATGTTTTAAGCAGCGTTTTTCTGTTTGTTTGTTTGTTTGTTAGTCAGCAAGATAACTCAAAAAGTAATGCACCGATTTTGATGAAATTTTCAGAGAAGGTTGGTATTAAGTCAAGGAACAGGTGATTAAATTTTGGCATATCTAGGCCAAAGTACTGCTGAGATGCATGCCAAAGTTCAAGATTTCAAGTCTTTCCAATGGGCCGAGTTCCATTCGCTGTGCTTTTGGGTTTTGCTGCCCTCTGGCGGAGGTCTGCGCTCTCTGAGGGCTTTTCTAGTTTTAATTTAAAATTGGCTTTAGATGTTCATTCTACTGCTTTACACATACGTGCTGTTGAAGATGAAAAAAGAATATTGCACATTGTTTTTCATTAAAAACTGTTGATACAGGTAATATAGCTTGACAGAGCCTTGATGTCATGGCTGTCTGCAATTACTCAGCGGGATAGACGCAAGTGAGACAGTTCGTCTGCAGTAGAATGACAATAAGTTTTCAACTCTGCTTGAAACAAACAAAAAGCCAAGCATCTTATAAAAATGTAGCACAAATAAAGCAAAATGTTGTCACACCAAATAATGGTTTGATTTAGCTTTCAACAGTTTACAGGTTTGTATAGTAAATTTCTCAGTAAATTTTATTATTATTTTTGCAAGCATGTTTGCCCCTCAAAATTGCTTTAAATATGCCAGAGACTTTTGCACAGTAATGTGCAAGCATGAAAAAATAAATCAACCTGAGCATGTCTATTGGGAATGGACTCTAATTGCACTTGGGCACATTGTTATGTGTCAACAGCATGGATTCAATTATAGGTTGCAGTAATGATTTGCAGCCAAAGAGGAACTCAGGCTTCACATTTAATTCAATTATAATTAATCCCAGTTCAAAGTTCCATTACAGTGTTCACATCAAATTATTCGCCTGAATGGTTCCACCAGGAGGTGGAATGAGCTCTGCACTGGAAAACAAAGAAATCTAGGCGATGCTGGAGTTTCTCATCAACAGTCTGTTTTCAACATGTCTTGATATATCCTTAACAGTTTTAAGAATATAAATTTAAAAAGGCTTTGATTGACTGATATGTTTTGACCTTCATAATAATCATGCTGTCATTCAACGTAGTATTTTTTATGATTCAAAAGGTAACCTGATTGGGAGACATATTGGGACCGGAAGGACTACATAAAACATGATGCAAACATGCCAATCAAGAAGTACATTGATGCCTGAACTTGGTCATTCTGAATCCATCTACTATACTTAACTAAAATGCCCTTGTATACAAATAGTGGAGATCCTTCATGGTGTGCACAAACAAATTATATTAGTAGCATAACATACTCCATTGGCATGGCACACCAACATTAAAAACCATATATGGCACAATTCAGTGGTTACAAAAATATTTTGCATGAAAACCACAAAATACAGTCATTCCCCAGCACAAACAAAATTCTGCACTGTTGGTCCTACATCAGAAACAATTTTAACAGCATAAACCAGATCAAAGAGCAAACATATTTTTGAGCCATTGCTTCATTGCCAAAATTATGCGTCCTTCAAAGTAACAGCATGCACATTTTCTTTCAATACACAGACAATGGTACCATCTACTTTATCATCCATTTCATTTAGAAATACACAGACTATGTTACCATCTATTTCACTTTCGATCTCACTGACTGATTGAATATCATATGTGAAATAATTTTTACCAACCAAATTTCCTGTTCACAAAAACATTTAAGGGTAAAGTACTCAAACAACAGCAGGAATGAGGACCTGTAACACATGGCAACTAGAGTGGCACTATGAGAGGGCAGACCCCTGCCAAGGTCATTAGTCAAGTCATGTATGATTTGTATACCTGCAAGGGCAACCATGATATTTCTACAATTTGCTCATTTTTGTTGCATTAAACATAACTACTATCAAGTGGATTTTAAGATGTATGCCATTTATCCAAGCAAATGCCCTTTCTTGCAATCCTGCTATAGTGAAGAATCATTTTTTTTTAATTCACAAATCTAAAGAATTGTTCCTAAGGCCATACTCTATCCCTCCAATAATTTCATCAAAATCTGTTCAGAAATTTTCAAGTAAAGTTGCTAAGATACATAGGCTCAACACACGTGAAGTTCAAACTTCATTCTTGTAAAGTTTAAGGATGTTTGGTCTCAAATTCTGAATGCTAGACAGTCCCCAGACATACAAACAAACAGAACTTAAAAATGTTGCATTTGAAATCAAATCTAGACCCTTTACTTGGTTTCTTGTGAATGAAATGATTAGAGAATGGCTCACACCTGGTCACGGAATAGTAGAGCAGCCAGTTGTTCGATTCCTTTTATTCCCTTGAAAGAAGGGAGGCAACTTTCAATAAACTAGCAAGCAGAATGCAAATTTTCAAAGTAGTGAGCAGAAAACCTCCTCCTTTCAGTCATTCGTCTTAAGCCACTCTCATATAAGGCGTGAATGCACACAGCCTCACTTCCGAGAGATGAACAGGGAGCATGGAGAGGAGTGGTGCACAGTGCATCATTAGCTAGTTTTCATCACAAACCTTATCAAACTACCTGATGTATCATTCACACACCAGGAAATAAACTAATATGAATGTCATTTATGAACAATGAGGCTGAAGAGAAACAAATAATCACAGCTTCACGCTACCTCCATTTTGCAGCAGACTCTCCTTCAGGCCATCACTCATCAAGAACCCTACAAGTGTTGGACCCCTACAATGGCAACCCCTCCACCTGCCGCAGTTTCCTGGTTCAGTATTTAAAGATCTTCGCGCTACAACCATCTTCATTCCCCAACGAACAGTCCAGGGTGGCGTTTGTCATTACTCGCCATGGCAGAGGTGCCAGGGACTAGGACTGCCATCCATTGGGGGGCAGGAGAGCCTGCAGTACAAACCTATGCAGGCTTCACCTTGGAGAGGAGAAAGGTGCTTAACTGGTCCTGTTCCAGCCATGCCATTGCTTAGAAGTTACTCCAGGTGTATCAAGACAGTCTGCCTGTCTCAATATATTCCATCAATTTCTGCAGTCGGGCTTTTTCTACACGCTGGAACTCTGACGCTTAATGGCTTGACCGCCTCAACTCTCGTGGACTAGCCATCCAATTCCATCCTGGAATGGAATTCATCTTATTCACATCCTAGTCTTCGCACATCTTCCAGTCCGATAGTACCTCCTCCCTCTGGCCACCAGGACGAGCCGCTGGAGCTAAAAGGAATTCCTGTTATCTACTATGACCTCCTTCGAAATCCATTGAAGTTTCAGATGGGTCACTTCCACCACGTAGACCCTAAAGCTGTGCCATTAACCCATTACCTGGACAATTCTCCCTCAGGGGCCAGCTATACTCCTTGACAGCACAGGAGTCCAGGAAATGGAGGAGAACATAAATCATTCCCTGGCATCTGGAATTATTAAAGCTTCTTCGACTCCTGCTGGAGCTGGTTTCTTCTTTGTAGCCAAAAAAGATCCCTCCATTGATTATTGGGGACTCAACTCATTAGTATGAAGAATAATAGAATTATTACCCTCTTCCTCTGATGGCCTCGGCATTCTCCAACCTCCAGGGCTGCCATTACTTTATCAAGTTGGACGTGTGCAATGTTCCCCATAAAGTGCACATGTGGGAAGGAATTGAGTGGAGGCCAGCGTTTAACACCCCCTGCGGCAAATACGAATATCTGGTGATGCCCTTTGAGCTCACTGATTCACTCCAAGAATGGCTTAAAAATATATTTTCACATCCATTTAAATGCTAGATTAATCTTGACCAAATGTTTCATCATTGTGACCATGGCATATGATCCAGGATCAGTTACCCCAATTCTACTGTAAAGTCAACTAGGAGGCACCAATTTTTGATTGATACAAATATATTCTCGACCTGATAATACTTCAGAGGATTACTGAAAATCTGAAAAATTGGCAATGTGTTGAATTGCAATACACCTCCTGGCATGAAATTAAGTAGCTAATAAGTACACATTATCTCTCTTTTATATACAGAAACAATCAAAAGTTTGGACACACCCACATTTTTCAACCCATCATTTAAATAAAAACCACATTGTGTTACCACCATTTGCGCAGTATACTCAAAAATTTTTTCCACACAAGCTGTCATTTGGTTATGAGAGGTCACAACAGTATGGCCGTTCCCATAGATGTGCAGCACTTTTGGTGTGTTTTCTGACCCTTTCGTCCCATAAATACCAAACCAACATGATTTTAAATCGATTGTTGAGAAAATAAAGTTTTTTTTTTTTATTCTGCCAAATTTGGCTTCTTCAAAAATTTTACACATTATTCTGTGAGAAGTAAATTATTTATTTATTTGTTTTACTTCTGACTATTTACCTCTTACTATATGCCATTTGAGGTTATACACAAAAGTGAAGCCACTTAACTCTGAGTTGCATGACTCTTTTCCTCACTGAGGACTTCGACATAAACTAACATTTTTAAGTGAACTGGAACAGATAATATGAGACCAGTCCAAATTTGTCTGTGTTTGGTTACTTAAATAACCACTTAGCAACAAGAGGTTAAATTTCACTGGATACATAGGTCTATAACACAAGTAAAGTGTATCCAAACTATTGACTAACACTGTATGAACAATCAATTTATGATTTTTAAAAATCATTTCTGAAAAGTCAATGTTAAACCATTAACTTATCCTTTTATTAAAAGTGGCCTTTCCCTGCAGGAGAAGTTATTACAGAACGCAGCACTACCAAGCTCAGTCAGTAAACTGACACTGACCCTGGCCCACCTGCGAGGGACTCTATATTGACAGCCCCATCTGATATAAGGTCATCTCTCTCACTTACAACAGGGGTATGTCATCAGACAGCCAATAATCTCTCAGTATCACAACTGCCAATAAAATCAGTCCGTGGTCCCATGGGCAAAAGCAATAGTCCATGCAGTGGCCTGTAACCTGTATGAATTTTCAGCTGTGCCTGAGATGGAGGGGGAATTGAGTGCAAGGAAACTGCCACCAAGAAAAGGCAGATAATCCCTGGTACAGTGCTGCTACAAAGTATTTTCCACCCTTCCCAATTTCTTTCACTTTTGCTTATTTATCGTATTTAAATGTTGCAGTTCATCCAACTAATTGCAATAGTTGGATGATCTGCAAAGCCAAAGACAACATGAATAAACACAAACTGCAGCTTTGAAATGATTATTTTGTTTGCGAAAGGTATAATGTTGTTCAAAACCAATATCACCCATGTTAAAAAAAAAACAAAAACAAAAACTGATCACCTAAACCGAGTAACTTCTTTTGCCACCCTTGGTAGGTCTTTGACATCACTGTAGAAAAATTTTGACCCTCTATCGTCTTCAGAACTGTTTTAATTCAGCCACAATTTCCAGTATACACTGGCTGTCAAAGGCAAAGAAAAAATTTGTTTCAGCTGTTACCAATGAAAGTACATGTTCATCTAGTTCTAATAATATTTCAGCAAATTTTTGCAATTTTCATGCACCAAAAAAACTACTTCTTGTGGCAATGTCCCAGATGTTATGACGCAAATGGACACCAGGAAATCAGCTGATCTATATAAAGTGTATGCAAATTAGTCTTGATCATCACTCATGCTGCATCTTAGTCTTACAAAGAAAGCTCAAGGTGTCATATTACCATTCACAATTAGAACCTGAGCAAAAAAAATCTGCCACAATACCACCGTATGCGGCTGTTGGTTCCTCCAAGAAGACGGGAAACTTGGACCAACCAATGAAGAGTCACTGGTAATGTTCTGCACACTTATTACCCAGTTGTTTCAAGGAGCACATTTACGCAAAATATGGAATTGAATCACCCAGTAAATATCAAAAGATTTTGAAATATGATGCTGAACAAACAAAATTTAGTCACTGGCAGGCCCTCAAACCCAAGTGCTTGTCAACTTTAGCTTGGCCGGAGAAACGTCACCATCAGTTACAGATCGGCAGGTAGGCTCTCCAAATCTTACGTTAGCTTATAATTTGTTGTTGTAGTAGTAGTACCAATAACTATCATATGACACATTCACACCAGAATGTGGAAACCAGAACTAGTACAGCACTCAGCAATGTTAAAAACAAAATATTATAAACATTATGCAAACTGATTCACCAGTTCTCAACTGTAATTGAATTTTGAACCTCCATGCATGCAAGAGTTCCGGTATCCAGGTGACGTGGCAAGCTACCCCAATTCCAGCAAGCATGGCGCACCGCAAATAACACATATCTGATCTTCTCAAGCTGGTTTAGTTATTTAAAAAATTACTCTATAATTACCCAAAAATGTATTTGAATAGTAGGGTATCCGCTGAGCCACGTTCTCTTTGCCTTTAAAGATCATGCCATAGCATCTCAATCAGATTCAAGTCAGGACTTTAAGTCAGGCAACTCCAAAACCTTTCTTTTTAATCATTCAGAGCTGGATCAGCTTTTGTAGTTTGGATCATTGTCCAGCTCATAAACACAAATGCGTTTGAACTTTACAACACATACTGATAGCCAGACGTTCTCCTTGAGGATTTTCTGGCAGAGAGCAGAGTTCATGGTTCCATCCATTATACTAAGTCACCCAGGACCTGAAGCAGCAAAGCGGCCCCAGACCATCGCACTACCACCACTGTGTGACGCGATACTCTTATGGTGAAATGATGTGTTAGCTTTACACCAGATGTCATGGAAGCCATGTCTTCAAAAAAAAGTTCTTCTTTTGACTCATCACTCCACAGAATATTATCCCAAAAATTTTGAGGGTCACCAAGATGTTTTCTGGCTTACGTGAGATGAGCCTTTGAGTGCTTTCTAGTAAGCAGTGGTTAACTCCTTGCAGCTCTTGCAGCATGGATGCAATATTAGCCCAGTCTATTCCTTGTTACGGAATCCTAGAACTGACCTTAACTGAAGCAAGTGAGACCTGCAATTTTTTAAATGTTAGTCTGGGTTCATTTGTGAACTCCTGGATGAGTCATCATTGCGCTCTTGGAGGAATTTCAATAGGCCAGCCACTCCTGGGAAGGTTCACCACTGTTCCCAGTTTTCTCTATAAGCATATAACTTGTAGATAAGGTAGGAATGGGCAAAATAAATGAATAAAATGACAACATTTCTTGAGCTGCAGAGAACAAAGTTTTTATTATTTTCTAATGATTTTTTGCAGGTAAATACAGAAGACACAGCTGAAGAGTTTGCCACAAGTCCACCGCCTTTACAGGAAAGGGTGTCAGAGCCACAGGGTCCCAAAAATGGCTGATTTCAGCATTTTTAAACAAAACCCATTGTGGAAATTGGAGGGTGAAGCCTGAGGGCATTTTTGAAAACACAGTCTATTCAGAAATAAACTAGGCCAAATTATCCACTAGGGTACCCATACAGAAATTATCGATGTTAAAGTCATCTACCCCTTTTCTGAAGTACAGCAGCGCCCCCTAGGCCCTTTTTAATGGAAAATGCATTGAATTTCACCCAATTATGTTCAAACATTGGGTTTTGCATTGATATTTAAAAAAAGGTATGAATGGGTTGCCTGTGAAGTTTCTTTGGATCGATGGCCTGCAAAAATGTCAAAACTATCAGAGGGAGGGGAAACATTAACGCTACTCGCCCATTACGATATAAAATGCAGTGAAGTTGCTGATGCCGGAGGCAGTTGTTTGCCCTCCTACTGCTACTAAATGAATCAAATGTTCCCCCTTCAATAACCCATGGTGATTTAAAAAAAAAACAAAAAAAAAACAAAAAAAAAAAAAACTTTGGACTGTTTTTACTATACCCATATACCCCTTTTCCCAGGATAGTTTCAATGAGCTACTGTGAATGATCCATAGTAAAACACAGTGACGTGCAGTCTAAAGTTAGTTTGGTTAGGCAGACTCCTCCCCTTTGCTTGATTAGCAATCAGACAATTAACTAGTTTAGGAAGACTATTCAGCAGAATGACAGGCCAGTTTAAGTTTCCGCGGCTTTATTACTCAGTAGGCTACATCGAACCTGAAATGCTCACAAAACTGCAGATTTGCGAGTACTTTCTTACAGGAAGCCAGAGACGTGCAGTGAGGTAAGGCAGTCACCCAAACTTTTATCACAGGATTTTTTTAACTTGTTCCCTCATACTATTCCTGATTGACAATCAAAACAATTCAGACCAAGCTTATAGGAAGCCCATATACTGATGGAGGAGAAACTGACAAAAAGATTAATTCTCAATAGATTATCTCAAAAAGCAGATTCTCAATTAGATTCAATCTCAATAATTAATTAGGAAAAAATCTATTCGGAAAAGGAAGAAATCTTCTGTATATCGTTTAAACATTTTGTTAATCGGATTATGAAAGAAGACTGAAAATAAGCGCCCACTTTTTGTTTGGGTGTAAAAGCGCGTATTTAAAAGGAGAATACATTGTATATTGATTAAGCATTGAACTGTGCGAAAGTCGAACTGTTTTAATATTTGTTGATGACATTGCTTCGGCTTCCTGGAAGCAAGTGCGCGCAAATCTGCTGTCTAGAGAGCATTTCAGGTTCGATGTACTAAGTAATAACGCTGCGGAAACTTAAACTGACCCGTCATTCTGCCGAATAGTCTCACTAAACTAGTTAATCGTCATATTGCTAATCAAGCAAAGGGAAGAATTCTGCCTCACCAAACTAACCTCCAACCACACATCACTGGTAAAACAATTTCACACACTGACGAAATCTGGTCGAGCATCACAGCGCTGGCCTGCAGCCAGTTGAAGTGGAGATGACGCAAATTGTGACTGGTGGGCTTCAAAGGCCTGGTGCCAGTTTATTCCTTGGTATATTTTACAGAAACTTCACAAACAGGGTCAAAGGATATTCTCTCAACAAACTCTGTAGGGTAGAGTAAAAATGTGTGCACCTTTCTTGCTATTGTTGAGAGGAAATCATGGCGAACTGGCGACCAACTTCTGTCAAACTTATTTCACGTCCCCTGGAGGTCTAGCCTGGACAAACAGACTCGTAATTTCTCAAATTAGATGGCTGTATGCCAATAAGGGCCATAGCTGGGATGACGTCGGCATGGGCTATTTGAAATCTACCTCCTAAATGGATATTTTTGCCACGCCGTGCACTTGAAAATTTGTAAACACGGTGGAAATTGAGGTCACGCATTCATCCAAAGGGCAAACAATAGCTCTGTTCAAATCGTGTTTTTGGCTGTAATGCGCAGAGTTTGCATATGAAATGTGGGTATCCTATTGAAAAGGTTGCTTTTAATCAAACCATGGTGTTCTTTTTGTGTGAAAATGGTATTTACATCATTTATATAAGTTTTCTGAGGCTTGTTTACCGCCCCAGTTCAGCTGTGACGCATTGCATTAGAGTACATGCAGAGCGTTGCCCTTGCCTAAATAAGGCAGCAATCATGCTTGGGTGCATCTTGAGAAACAGACCCCAAGCATCCACAAAATTTTTTTAATTTAGTAACTAAGAGGGAAATTACTTTTTCACATACGGGCAGGTAAGGTTCAATAGCTTTTTCTTCAATAAACAGAATCATCGGTTAAGGATGGTTATTCTGCATTTCCTCTGGTTATCTTCGTGTCATATAAAATTAGCTTGATGATCTCAAATATCTAAGTGTGATAAATATGCCAAAATAGAAGAAATTCAGATGAGGGCAAATACGCTTTCACAAAACTGTACATTTCCACAGAGATTAGCCAGACTGGTGACATGCAGTGGTATGCAGTGACATTTGAAGGACTACCAATGGCTGGCTTGAACTGAATGGAATATTTGCCCTTTAGAAAGGCATAAAGTAATAGGAAAAGAAAGAGATAATAGTTTAGGGGAGAAAACTGGAGAGAGAAATAACCCGGAAGACGCGGACAGAAGTGATTTTATAAAACCTTTGTTTTGCAGACTGAAAATCCTGATTCCCTCCATGATTGAAAGTGCGTCCTCCATCACTATTTAAAGCCACTGACAACAATCCATCACCCACTGTGAATTCTCTTGTTACTGCCAACAGGCTGCACTGTCGGGGGACGGGAGGCCAGCTGCCACTGCTATTGGTGCACCAGAGTGAGGCTCACTGCTGAGTTTCTGCCAAAGGGGCGGATCATCACATGGAAGAGCAGGTCAACGTGACCAACCAAGACCTCACAATGTCCTCAAGTCTCACGCCGACCAAATGCCGCTCTAACTGTAACATGCCATCCTTAGAGCTTTGTATCTCAGGAAACCTGCTGACATGATATTCCACCCTTGCTACCTGTGACCACTCGGTTACCCTTCTCCACTGGTCTCCTTGAGCATTAGTACTGTTGATCCCTGAATATCCCACAAGGAATGCAACCTCCATTTAGAGCTTGGTGATAGGCCAAGTTGGAGCATACAGAGAAAATACATCCCCAGTAATACAACTGCTTATCCACTCTGGATTCCCACAAATACCCGAACAGCCATGACACCACAGGAGATGCAGCCTGCACCCTAGGGGCAGCCTATAACAAAGTGGATAAGGTGCTTTGCTCTGACCTGGAAGGTTAATGGAGTAGCCATAATGTGATAAGGGCAGCAGCACAGATCTTGAGCCAAGCCATAAACCCCCCTGCTCCACTGGGGGGGGTGGAAGGTGAGCCCCTGCTTAATATAATTGATTATAAATCATTTTTGATAAAAGTACAGGCAAAATGACTCTACTGAATTAGTGTTAACATGGGCACACCCTCATTTAGTTGTTGGCTTTTTATCTCTCATTCCTGTCATCAAACTTTCTTTGTTATCTTCAGAACCAAACAAACACAACAACATGTGTTCCGACAGCTTCTAACTGCCCTTCCACGGGTTACACTTTCATATGATCAAGCAAAGGACAAAGACTTCCCACTGCACGTGACAATGGAATGGGCCAAGCAATAACTTATGAGTCAACTCAGATCTTGTTTTAGTATAGGGAGTCGGAAGGAATTAGTGCTGCAATTTTTGCTTGCATCATGCCTCCGAACCAATCCTTGTGATTATCCGAGCAGTCACCTGCAGCGTCTATAGGGGCAGGGGGGCCATTGTCATAAAACTGGAAATAGCCTGCCAATCACAGGGGGCCACTTCTCTTCCACCTCATTTCACAAGATAAAGGTCTCATTCTGACCTAGCTTAGTTGTTGCTGGCCCTAAAATGTAAGCTGTCAATGTAAGACGTCAATGTAAGGCAGCTTACATTTTAGGACCAGCAACAACTAAGCTAGGCGGCAATCCCGTGGGTGCTCCGGGGTTCGAGCACCCACTGACAAGGTTGAGAACCCACTGGCCAATCGAGATGGCCATTCAAAAAAGAAATAAGAGGGAATGAAAAAAACTAAAACTAAAATGGTATAACTGCATCTTTTAAATGAACTGCATCTATTTGAATCGTATTACCCAATTAAAATCATTATAGCTCTGTGCGTGTACACGTTAGTGCGAGGGAAGACTCCAAAGTTTTGAATGGCTCCTGAGTTCTTGCGAGTTTTCCAACAAGGCGGCCCTGAACAGGCCCCATCTTAAATAAAGAATCACTGATTTATGGTGGTTGAGGGGCAAACGCGCTGCATCAAGCCCAGAACATCTCCAACTGGGTAAACGCATCGGAACCGCCAAAAACACCTGCAATTGGAGAAACGCGCTGTAAAAACAGAAATGCTGTGTTTCCACATCAGTACAATTGAAGTGCCCCGAACTTTTTCGCCAGCAAGCGAGCGAACATAAGATCGCCTGCTTAGTTAGGTAGTTCGTTCGCAAGCCAAGCTGGCTAACAGTCATATTTGGTGCTTTTGGTGCAAGAGAAAATGAAGAGAAAATGAATGAATAGCCATTATTTCGTTGCTAGAATTGAACCACGAGCATTTAGCTTGCTGGTTGGCACTGATAGGCAACAAAAATAAAATTTGCCCGCTGACGTTGACTAAAGAAACCAACAAACTAGCTCACACGCTAGGCTAGCAAGCTAGCTCGCCTGGTCAAGTCGCTAATTTCGGTATATAGACCAATGAAACAGTGAATCGCGATTATTTCGCGGATTAGCAAGTGGTCATGAATTAGCCGCGTAGCTAAATCAGTTAAAACAGTGAGGCTGGTCAGCTCGTTCGCGAGCAACGGGGTTTTTGCGCAAACTAACATTGGCCAACGTTTGGATGAAGTGACTATTTCATTAAGCGCGCGGCTACCAGCAGCAACACTTTCCTCAGCAAGGAGAAACATCTACGGTGAGCAAACAAAAAAGTTTTTTTATTATTTTTTTTAACATGTAGTAGCTGTGTGGGCCTAAGCATTGATTATCACTCAAATGCATTTAATTGCATGTGCAGTGATGTAGGGTGACGTTGTTCAGTTGCCTACCACGCAAGAATTTGTTTATGTTTTAATATTTTGGCCTCTTAACCATTACAGTTACGCAGTGTTTTTGTGGGTGTAGTTACTGTGCAAATGAGGTGATGTCGGATTTGTTTCAGGTGGAGGATTTGCTATACGATTTATGTTCATGTGAGTCTTTTTACTGATGCTATCTTGGTGGCTGTGGTTATTACTTTGTAGGTGTGTGTCATTGAACTTTTAATTGATAATCATGTCTGTCTCATCAAAGCTTGGTAGCACTGCTGATCGTTGACAGCAGAATATCAGGGAGTGATTGATAAACGAATGGAGCTGGTAAGGTGCTGAAAAGTACGTCATGGTTCAATTACTTCCAGCACAACGGGGAGCCCTGCGTTTGCTTAAAGTCTCTGGCCAGGCATATTGTATGACCAGTTTCCGTGTCAGAGAGTGGATTTGGTCGACGCTGTTTATTCAGACAGGCCTCTCGAACTGATTGGGTGGTACTGACTATTTCTTTCTGTGTGATGTGTATCATCGGTGTGTGTGTGTGTGTGTGTGTGTGTGTGTGTGTGTGTGTGTGTGTGGGCGGGCGCGGTGTTCATGTCGGTCAAAGCTTGCAAAAACACTTGCATTTTACTGCTTATTTATTTATTTATTTTTTAGTTTTTTTTTTTAATAACAGCAAGTTGTTTTAGGTTTTGAGCACCCACCAGTATACACAAAAATCGGCGCCTATGTCTGACACAGACAACTGAGCTTGAAAAGAAGAGAGCAGGAAGAGTTGGGATCTCAGATAAACAAGTGGAGGCTGGGGTGGAGGCAGGATATTGACTAACAGCAGCAGATGTAACGCAGCTGCAGGCAAAGTTATTAGAAGCAGCAGAGAGTGACGCAGTGCAGCAGCAAGCAGAGGCGTCTGCAGCAGAGACAGAGCAGGGCAGCAGCTTAAACAGCCCTTCTCACAGAGTGGCTAAGCTGTGGCAGAAATGAGAACGACGGCATATTGGGTAGTCTACCTGAACAAGCATGGCTAACTATGCTCCATTTCTTAATTTGAAAACGTCAATTCAAGAAATAATAATAAATACAGCCAGTTGGTACTGCTTTCATTACTAGTGAATGGACAAGTGTCCAGGGGTGAATCTGTCACTCTTTTCCTCCAAAAAAAAAGTAGCTAAGTAGCAAAAAACTGGGTTTTCTAGAATTAACTTGTTCACGGGATTATGAAAATGCAACGAAAACTGCAAGAACTGCGAGTCATGTGACTAGTTATGCCATGAAATAACAAAGATACTCACCCTGAGGAAGTTTCTGCTTCCAGAAAGGCCTGAATGACCAACGGTAACTCTGACTTCACAATGTACAGGTAGCTAGACATAGCTGAGCAAGGAGAGACAGGCAGAAAAAAAAGACATAATTAATTCACTAAATAATTCCAACCTTAGCTTTAAAGTACATAAGATTAACGCATAACTCCAGGTCCAGCGTATGATACTTGTCAGGTGTAACAAACAGAAAAGAAGCCCACCAATTATAAACATGGAATTTACAATGAAAAATTAAACATTTCTGCAAGATTTGATAATCATCAGCATTAAAAAAACTAGAGAAATATTATATATAACTGAATATATAGTATTCAGAAACACACACACACACACACACACACACACACACACAGATGGGTGACAAATTAGAAAAATCTGCATGAACAGTCTTAGATAGGTATTGGGTCTCAAAAACCTGAATAAATCTGTGGAAAAACATATGGAAAGCAGATGCTTCCATACATTTTCTTGGCATGTTTTGGGTCCACTCCTGCCCTTAAAGGCAGAAGGGTCACTGCAAATTAATGCAGTTATTCTGGGGGATCACTTACATATTGTAAGATTAAATGCTTCTAACCTGATGGGAGTGGCCTCATTCAGGCTGACAATGGCACATGAGGTCACTGACTGGTTTTATGAGTATGAAAATGATCTTGATCATATGGAACTGCCTTCACAGTCAACGAATTTCAAACCAACTGAACTTGCATGGGAGATTTTGGAACAGTATGTTAGACAGTGCTCTCCGTCACTTCCATCAAAACAGCAAATAAGGGAACGTCCTCCAGATCGGTGCTCCATCCCTCCAGAAAAGTTTTACACCATTGTAGATTTTATACCAAGGCTTTTAGAAGCTGATCTAGCAGCCTTAGGCCCCCAGCATCTAACTTATGTTTACAATGATTTTTCCGTTAGTTTGTCATTCCACTGTGTGCATATATATAGGTGGTAAATAATGTAATTGTTAAACTTCAAACTTCTTACAGATTCCCTTATCTCAATGAATGTAAAACAAAGCAAAAAGAAAACTGAGTACAGTATTAAAAAAAAAACACTTAAGGGGAACAGTTAAGCTCACATTGTAATTCACGTTTTGTTTTTTGTTAAGGCAATTTATTAATTGACATCGACTACACCATTAATACCAAAACTCTCACTAATTTCAACTGCAACAACACTGATGAGTGACACAGCTGTTAAGCATCCACAAAAACCTGGCAACTGTTTGTCAAGCAGTCTGCTCCACAATGGTCTCAACATCTGTGCACTCTAACTTACTTAAAATAATACGGAGGTTTTAAGAGAGAAAATAAACATGTTACACTTTTGTAGAAAAAAAACCTCTTATACCACAACCAAATCACTATACTCAAGAGATTAAGTGCATCACATCATAACAACTACAAAGAAAAAAGTTCAAACTCAGTCCTGCAGCTGATAGGCAGAGACAGTAAACACGAATCAGTGTTTACTAACAGATGAATGGTGTTTCAGAATTTCTCTAAATTACATGAAAGTACATATCATTGCCTAAAGGTAAATCATCATACCCAGATTCCATTACCTCCGATATTCTGCAAAGTTATTGCAATCCCAGCAGCCAT
The DNA here is from genome assembly GCA_029721435.1 of Gymnothorax reevesii. Classification (NCBI taxonomy): domain Eukaryota; kingdom Metazoa; phylum Chordata; class Actinopteri; order Anguilliformes; family Muraenidae; genus Gymnothorax; species Gymnothorax reevesii. Next base: position 69,283,970 of record CM056585.1, on the reverse strand, counting down.
CTTCCCTGGTGTGCCGAAAGCCCGGTACCCCAGCTGCTCATAGGCCCGGATCCCTGGGAAATGACCACATGCTGTCAATACTGACAAACTCAGAGACACAGGGGCATGGTTACTAAATATAGTAGTGCAACATACCCGAACCCATATAATCTCAAAGCAAAGACTGAGCCAGCAAGCAGTGCGAACAACTGGACAAAATGTAAAAGAGAGCCACGCAAAAAGTAATAATGCACCCGCATGGCAGCCTTGTCCATGACATGTTATTTCATTAAAAATGCTCCAATCATCACCAAAATTGATTAGAATCCTCTTCATATTAACAATGACCCAGAAATCGAAATAAGAAGAATCCAACAAAAATTGTAGTCTTGACTGAGAACAATAAATTGTGGACGGACCGATAGACTGGGAAGGACTGGCAAACAGACAGACAGGGGTGACTGCAATATTCGTATGCCCATTCAACGGAGGGGGTGATTTGGCCGAGACTGTACCTTGAGTGAGAACAAACCATATATAAAGGAATTATCTTACTGAATTTTAGCTTTTTAATCAATAAGCTATGTATATTGTTATGGTAAGTTTGGTGTCACAGCTCTGTGAAAAAATATCTGATCATCAGCAAAATCAGTAGGGATTCATGTCACTATTGACCCACAAAAGAACAACAAGACAGATTCAACAAAACTTTTACCCTATAGGAGGAGTACAACCTACATATAAGACATTTATAGGGATGTGCTAAATTCAGTGCCACATCTCCGTAAAAAATTTTCCAATCGTCGCTAAAACTCGACAGGGATGCTCTTCATATCACCTCTGAGTCTGACCTACAGAACAAAAATGAAAAGAATCCAACAGAAATTGATGTCTAAAGAGTGAGAACAGTAAATTGTGGACGGACTGACGGACAGTCGGACGGATGAACCAAAAAGATGTACAGACGGACAGGTGCAACCGCAATATAAAAACAGTAGTGCAAACTGTACGAAAGACAATGCAGACCAACATTTTTCTTATCATACTCAGCTGCTGGTCCTGGTGAGGCAACTTACCCACAATGCCAGAGGACTTGAGCAGCAGGTGAATGGAGTACGAGGAGAGGGCAGCCACCGCAGTGAGCAGAAACCTGCAGGGAGGAGGCACTCCATAATTAAAGGGTTCTGGATTCTGTGCTCCTTTAACTGTGCCTTTTACAGCACAGCAAACACAGTGGCAATGGATCAACCATACGTCTCTTGCCATAGTGGCAAACCTCCCCATCCATTATGCACTTTTCTGCTCAAATGTTTATGCCAAAATTTACAAAGGAGAAATTATTTATTACTTATTTTATCATATTTCAATGACTGTGGTCAGAGAATTTTAGTACAGTATATAAGCACATAGTGATTTTTACTGCTTCATCCTTTGCATTATAGCCTGGAATCCATCCATATCAAGCTTTGGTCGCTCCCAAATGGAGCGACTTAAAAATAAAATACCACAGTTCTGCATTCAACGGAAGTCCCGCATCCTGGCTCGTGTTCATACGAGTATTCATCTGAGTGGCAGCAGAGTCTCTGGGCAATGAACGAGCCAGGAGGCGGGACTTCCGTTGAATGTGCAAGCTTACTTGAGGCATAACTGTGGTATTTTATTACTTTTAGCGAAAAATAACCGCATTTCTAGAGTTCTGAGGATACGAGTGGACCAAGCAGACTTGGATGATACTGGACGATGTGTTGGACGATGGTTTGAAAGTTTGTCAGACGTTTTGTGTTTTCCCATTGCAACTGGGTGACCCCATTTGCTTCCAGCAAAAAAAGAATTTGGATAATTTTTCAAAACTCTCCAGTGGCCATAAATTTGTGCCAGGTGAAGAACAACATTGTCCGTTCAAGACATCTAATGGTGAGTAATTGATAAACAAATTATAGTTTTTGGGTGGAGTATCACTTTAATCTAGCTGATGCAATCATGCACTTCAACCTATAGCTAATGCCAATTACAGTGAAATACGTTATGTAATTTGAGTATTATTTAATTTAGCCTTCATTATACCGGGGAATACCACTGAAATAAACAAAATGCAGATATGGCCAAACATTACCCTGTTCAAAACCTAACAACCACTCCAAGAGTAAACATGAGCAAGCCACAGTCTAATTTTTAAGCTCATGTCAAATAACATTCACAAATGCCGTTGCTGGCCAGCTAACTCATATTCGATTGGTGGTTCTTGCCAAAAGGTCACCCAATCAGCCAAGAGCAGAAAAAATGAATATTCACTTCATTGGTGACGCAAGGGTTAAACGCTGGCTATACGACTGAGGCCAGACTGATATCAGTCAGTGACCGTTGGGAGCGACCAGCACTTGATATGTATAGATTCCAGGATATTGCATTATTTTCAAAATGACAGAATATATAAAAGTGTCATATTCTTCAATCAAAAGGACATTACGGTGTGGCTCTTTTACTCAGAGGCCCAAAGAGGAAAAAAAAATTCAAAGCAATAAACATTTGAACTACACGGGGGGAGAGTGAATAATATATGAAAAGTAAATGGACTCAAATGTGCACAACATCCATAAATGTGCATAAAGAAAACAGCAAATGATGTCAGGACCAGAAGATCAGTGGACTTGGGATGACATGTTCAAACACCAATTCAGATATTCTGTTGAAAAATCAAGGTGGTAGGGACAATATCTGCTTCCTACTTTTGTAAAAATTTTATCCCTTGTTGCTCCCAGCAACCAATGCTGGACCAAACCCATTTTACCGTGGCTTAACTACCATAGCACATTTCTTTCTGATTCGAAGTTCTGCAAAAGCGAAGAACAGAGGCCTAGAGAATGAATGTTACGTTCACATGGTGTGCTTTTTTCATAGAAGCTCAAAGCGTTTCACACATGCAGGAGTCTCATCTTACCACCATCAATGGGTAACATCCACCTAGGTGATGAACGGCAGCCATTTTACGCCCGAACGATCATCACACATTAAAACATGCCTTTTCAAAACGCCATCCAATTTTATAAAGGGGTGAAAGCAGAATAGGACTTGTGCTATAGCCCTGAACTGTGAGCCACACATTTCTACAATCCATCCCTTTAGCTCACACTCAGGAGCCAAAATAACTAATTTAAAATGTCAGACATCAGCGGAGATGAGCACATCCGAACAAATTTACTTAAAACAATAAATAAATAAATAAAAAACTTAACATCAGAGTCTTCTTTTCTGAGTAACTATACCAAATAAGAGACACAATCTCAGTACTCTAAGATGACGGCGAGCTGTCACCTCTCCACCCCTGGCAGTTTTCTGCCTTGTGAGGTTGTGTGTCCTTATCTCACCCCAGAGACCATGTGAAAGGTACTTCTGGAGCGGGCTGCCCTCCCTTCTATGCATGTTCTTGAAAGGTCATCTCACAAGCGCTCGAAGAAGAGCAAATCTGTCCCACCAGATCTGTGCCAAGGGGTCCCCACCGCCAACAGGAGACCGCTGACTCATGGATCCCTCCACCCCAGAACAAACCAATCGCTGGACCCTGTACAACATTCCACTAGACCAGTGGGCGATTGGGCCATTTTTCCCAGGCCCCTTGGCCTCACCACACTGAAGGTCCTGTAAGTCGGATACTGCAGCCAAACTGCAACCTAAGCATTTTGCTCTCAAGGGAACAGCATAACCAGAGGTAGAAATTCCTATTCTGCACAAATTCAACTTGAAAAAGACCAGAGAAGAGTGTGGTATTGTTATATCTGTTTGTTTTTTTTTTTGTTGGGTGGGCTCACTGGTTTTACTTTTCTTGTATTTTTTTTTCCTTTTTTGCAAATGAATTTTCATGTGAGAAAACTGTTTTATAGGAGCATTGTCACAGCAGTGCATGCACAGAAGATGCTAATAGGTTCAGGGAGACTGCACAAATGAAAGTATATGGCTTGCAAAATCTGAGTGACTAGTGTAGTCACACTTAATCTTAGCAGCAACTCATGAAGAGCACATACTGCCGTTGAGTGGTGTTTGTCAGTTTCAGGCTTGCCAAACATTACTGCATTACTTTTTCACGGCATACGTTCAACTTTGACTGCTTCCAGGATGATGACCGCCATGGCCAGACATAGAAGCACACAAATAAATGTCTCAAAGTCAGCTCAAACAAATTAATGTTTAAAAAACTTGAATTCAAATATAATACTAGTCCTGCCTTAAGTAAACAATTCTGTTTCACGAAAGAACAGCACGGGGGATATTGATAATAAACCACACTACAATCCAGTAGTTTCCACTAAGTTTATGCAGCACTACTTCACATGCCTTTGCTGAGATATAGCATTCATTAACCTAAACAAAAAGACAACACTATAATGATAACCGTGGCAGCATTTCCAGAACCCTACAACAAAAACATAATCTGTTATACAAATGGTTCTCTGAAGCACCCAAGTGAATACTTGTTTTATGGGTTTTTTAAGATTTGTAAAGCCGCCATATAATATCAGGAAAAGCTATGGCTACAATTAAAATGCATTGCATGTCTGCATTCTGCTATATTTCAATTACGTACAGGGCTAAATTGGATTTTAGCTGCTCAATTTTAAGACTGTCAAACAAGTTTAATGCACAGGAACAAGTTTCAGGACGTGCTTTTTGCATCAAATTCACAGACGTAACTTTCTCCCGCACAATGCCTTTGGGATCCTCTGATGCCCTCGCTGAAATATTCATGCCAGGTTGCAATCAAGACTGACAGGCTGATGTGTCAACTTTTACAAGAGGGCAGTACATTGGCAGTATCATACATAAGGACACTCTGGAGCAGACAAATTTTCTAAATTCCAGAACTCCTCAATTTGCCAGGCGTCTGAAGGCCGCACCAAATTCCCACATTCTGCAACGAGGCCACTGCCAGTATGCTGATGTCTATTTACTACATTAACATAATAAATTATAACATTACACATTACAATCACTTTTAGATTTACTGTTAACCAAATTTCTGTCTATTGAAAAAAAATAATATGAAAAAATAAAACATGCTGTTCCTCCACTACAAAATGCTAGTGCGTTCTATACAAAATCAGGACCAAGGCTCCTGTAGTCCAATGCCCACATCGGCCACATCAATTCATTCTGGTTGATGCTTTCAAAAGTTTTTTCCCCCCCACTAAGTGGCATTGGGTTTCACCTTCAACGTCTCTCAAGGTCAAAGGTGCTGATACCAAATTACTTATATAACTTCCCATCTCTTGTCAATAGTAGCCTATTTATATCAGTATCTCCAATTTTTTCTTTGCAATAGCCCATTGAACAATATTTAGTATATAGGATAATTCAAAACATAAAAATTTATAAAAATTTCAAAAATCTATATTTTCAAATGTCTTAAACAACTTGGTAGCCACTGTCACAAGGATGCTCCATAACAAATATTAAGTCATTCTGACTAATGGATTCTTGAAAAACTGCTAACACTGATGACTACGACGACAACGACGGATGACAGAGGCCAGAGGCCACATCATGCCAATAGTTCCCTTCGCGTCCAGAAATTAGGGCAGGGTAGGGAAGACAGACAGGTGTGGATTGTGTCAGTTCAAATGTAACATTTGCACTGTCACACTATTTTCTTTTTTAATTTGAACTTCACTCTTCTTTTTTTTAATTGGATGGCAGCACCTGCAAAGAACTGCACAAGGTGTGCAGATACTCCTTATTTCCATTTGTGGGCTGTGTCAGTGACGACTGCAGTCAATGGCAGCACATAGTGCTGAACAACGGTCTCATGCAGCCCAGCACAGCCTCTCGCAGTTGATCGGCATTGATAACGCGCTGGTTGACACATGCTTCAGAGGAAACACAAGCGCACTCTCCTAAATTGACAAAGGAGGCTTTACAGAGATGAGTGATGACAGTATAAGCCTGGGCTTTGTGGAGAAAAAGCAGAAAAAACAGAGAACAAGATTAAGGGCCAGGAAAGGATGTCTTAGTAACCTAAGAGCTTGTTTGAGTTCCCAGCAGTCCCACTGTGGCAGCACCCCTGCCGGTTTGCAGGGCTCATGGCATAGTACTGAGAAAATGTTTCATAACACTTTGCTTTTCTTATCGCCTCCTGTTCACCATTTCAACATACAACAATCATTTTCGGTCAGACTGCATCCCAAACTCAGTTCTTTTCCGAAAGATGGAACTAGCATTCATTTAATTGAAATTAATTTTATCTAATTCTTGTCCACTTTTCTTAAGGGAAAGAGCACTGAAAAATTACAAAAGTTTTGTGAAGTAGAAGTTACATCTAAGACCCTAACTCTTTAGATCATGTCTAGACTAGCAAAGGACGCGCACTTTCCCTGTCACATTAAAGCGGACTGGCTGAATTATTGTAAACGGCTGCATCCGACAAAGTCAGCAGTCAGACAGGCCTGCGCCTCTGACGAAAGACAGCTAAAAACAAACAGCTGTCTCCACAGAAAATAGTTTGCACAGCAGGTCAAGGCTTTGAGGGAATGTCTCAGAAGGTAAACTCAAACAGCAGTCGCCTGTCCACACTGAACTTTGATGGCAGTAACAGTTATTCCCAGGCACTAGAACTCAAAAAAATATTATTGGATTGTACGAAAGGTCAATCTAGAAATCCCACAGAATCCATTCACTGTCTACAATCAAAGCCTGATATAAATAACTGTCTGAGCTGAGGCTCACGATACTGCTTTACCTATATCATCTCAGATTACTTTGTCCACAAATCATTCAGCCTTAAGCAAAACTGATGCAGAGTCCTGGAAATGATGTAATAAAAGCAGCATTTCCAAGACTCAAAGTATCAAAGTTTTTTAATCATGGAAGCCTCAAAACTTGATTTCCACGAAAAGAGATAAAAGGCTTCCCCTGAATGGCTTTAAGGGTGAGTCTGAAGAAGAAAAATGCAGAACAAATGCTCTGAGACACACCAAGCTCTCATCAAATCAGCAACAAGTATATCACAGCACTTCAAAGTGTGATAGCCGTTCATAGTTATTTGTGATTTCAGATCCACTGAGTTATCAAAAAGAATCCATTAACTTTTATGTTCTGTCTTCCCAAGTGGGCTTCAGTTACCAGCAGACATGGAACCTACAGTACAAACCTAGATTTGCCAAAGCAAACCAAAGTCAAACTACCTCAATGTGCGACAGAAACTATACCCACACACACACTGGGAGGCAAAATCTGAGATAAGGGTAACATGAGCGCTCAGAATGGCAACTCCCAGCGATGACCTTTCCGTGACCTCCAATGCATCAAGGAAGACATGAGTGCTCAGTATGATATCTGCAAATCCACCCTATCAGCTAAGTACAGTCTCTTCCCCACCCTACTCTCGGGCTGACTTGAGAAACCGCATTTTCCCTCTGTCTGATGGACCCATAGCTGTAGACTGTGTGCATTCCCAGAGGCAGAGGTGGGTCAGGTTACAGCCAAGGCCATGGCTATTTCAGTCACCCTTTGCACACCCACCATGCGCTCAATTTCAACCTTAAAAAAACTTCCAGCAATGCCCTCATATCTATGGCTCTACCTGGTAGATGAGCCACATCTTCATTTAGGAATACAGTAGACTCCAGCTCAACTGCACATAATTTTTCTGACATATTAATTAAATGTTAATGTCAATTCAAGGTGAAGGTTTGGCTATAAAACCTGTGGTCTACTGGACCTAAGGCCTTCATACGTGATTGACTTGGCTAAGTATGGTGGCTGCAAGAGCAATATAAAAGGAGAAAATAGAATGAATTCATTACATAGTCATATTCCAAAACTGTACAATCAACCATGCTCTGCCTAATATGGAGTCAGATTAAACAACCTCTCATTTATCCACCTTCCCCCAGAACTGAATTCTGAGTTCAGTTAAGTTAGTGTTTATTGAGTGTAGTATACTTTCCATGCTTGTGCCATTTTTTCAGTCCTTCAGACATGCTTTTTTACTTGTTTATTTACAGATGACATCCCCAGATGTCCAAGATTTATACACCATGAGCCAAGGTTACCACAGCTTCAAAATTCTGTATAAAATCCTCATAGGCAATGTAGCCACATTTGGCTGTCTGACAACGATATACAAGTATAAGACTTCAGCACAGATGTACATGTACTGCCATAAGCTGACGCAAATGGGTTCCTGAAGGTTTAATTGCGACAGCAATGATGAATTTGCTGAAAACACAACAATTTTGACTACAAATTAACGCACATTAAGAATACTCAAAGGCCAACATGAAATCATTACCATAATAACTAAATATTCTGCCAAGGACTCTATCTGCAAACTTGAATCCATTGTAAGTTTTATAACCCTTTAAACCCTAGCCTGTTTTTTAGACCTCAACTTTGAAAAGGGCATATCTCTGCAACCATAAGGTCTATTTGAATAATTCTGGTCTCAAAGTGAGGGGACACTTGTAAGATTTGTTCATATGTGTAAATACTCTCATTTTTTTAATGAACCCATTTCTACTGTTGTTCTTCTATGGCATCTTGCAGATGCTTTGGAATGGAGTGAAGAGGGACCTATCACTGGAATCTATGGAGTCCCTGGTTTCATCTGAGTTATTGGTTATGCACGTGGTATCAAGCAGCAGAGCGATAGCATAAAAATTGTGGCGAGTGGGTTAACTAGGTGGCACAGTAGGGATTTTGATGTTTGGCAATTCATTTTGTTCGTGTCGGAATTGTGTTTGGAGCATGTAAAAAATAGCTTATATATGCGGAGTTTCTTCTGTTTAATTTGATGTGCAGCATGACTATATTGTTACATGACTAATTTCATTTTTTTGTTATTTCTTCTGGTGTGTTCTCATGGGTTTAAAGGGGAACAGTTATTATAAATGCCACTGCAGCGCATCTGAGTTTGACAGTAACCACCTACAGTGAGGTTACATCTGCAGTTCTGTCTAAAACCCATTAGAATCACATTTTTAAATCCTTTTGTGTACAGTTAAGCCTTCTGCAAAAGCAGAAATGAAATGCATTAATTTGCACTAGGCCATGTACAGGAATGCATATATGGAAGAGCCGCAATACATTCACTTACAGGAAAAGGAGGATTCCAGTGTTGGCCATGGCATATGCCAATCCCAGAATTCCACTGCCCATGATGGCATTCCCCAGGTTGAACACAGACATCCCAAAAGACGTTTTCCCCTCAAACTACAAACACAAAAATGCGCTGTTAAAAAATGCAATGGAATGTCTTCAATCAACAGCACAGAGAAAAAATCCAAAACAATACAGACATTACTGCTCCTTTCATATCCTAGACAGATGAAAGGAAAAGAAGGAATGAAAGAGGAGCAAGTCTGACATAAAGCTGAATAAAGAGAGAAATAAACACTCACATCAGTGAAGCGCGGTTTCTTTCCCTCTGAGTTGGGTAAGAACTCTTCACATTCTGTCAGATTTCCATCACCATCATCAAATCTGTGCAATTCATTGAAAACGCACTACATAAGCAGAGCATAACTGTTTTGGTCACTGTCCTTCAGATAAATTAACCTAGAAAGCAGGGGGCCCTCAAAAAAAGTGAACAAGGCCTATGCTGTCTCCCACCACAGCAAAGGAATATTCCAGAAATTCCCCAATCTCCTGCACCACTATCAGCTTGTGCAGTCAACCGTGGCAAGCTCTCAATTAGCTTATCGATATGAGCCAAATTACAAGTAAATCGGACAACAAAATTCTGAGTTATGGCTAAAGCTGTAAAATTTTCGCGTAAAGTGTCCCCTGGTGACAAACTAACTGCGTCATCAGAAATTTGCCTAAATTTAATCTGGACTTCTCTATGATATCTAAATACCTTGCAAGAATGGATAACCAACCATGAGTTTCTCCGGTATCAAACACGGCAGTCTTTTACATCACTAGTGCAGTGGTTAGCACTGTTGCCTCACAGCAAGAAGCTTGCGGGTTCAAATCCTGCCTGGAGCATTTCTGTGTGGAGTTTGTATGTTCTCCTGGTGTTTGCATGGGTTTTGTAGGGGTACGCAGTCTCCTCCAAATGAGATGCATATCAGGCTAAGTGGAGATGCTAAACTGCCCATGTGAGAGCGCATGGTGTGTGCGTCCAGCGATGAATTGGTGAGCTGTCCAGGGTGGGTCCCCGCCTTTCACCCAGAGTCAGCTGGGAGAGGCTCCAGCTCCCTACGTGACCCTAGTGAGGAAGAAGTGGTGAGGAAGAAGTGAAAGGAATTCCATCCCTAAAATGTGGTTAATGGTTGAAAAAAAATGTGTAAGTTAACATCTTATACTAGATTTTAGCAATCTCCTCGTTAGATATTGATTTTAGCAATGTCTTTTTCATTCCTCCAGGAATTGATTTGGTAAGTTCTACATTCAGTAATTATAAACATGCTATCTATGCTTTCTTGATTGTGATTTTGCTCTCTTGCCCTTGAGCACAAATGCTGAAGAGAACAAATCCTAACCAGTCCATTCAGTAACATTAAACACAGACCAGCATCCATTTAAAAAATAAATAAATAAAATAAAATTTAAAAAAAAAAAAATCAATAAAACCCCAAAAACAGCTTGTTTGAAATAAATGTAAGGACAATTTGAGCACTGCCAACTACAGCGTTGTACGTAATAATATTGCAGGAAGTCTATTTGGTCCACAAGGAGTATGCATACATCCATTATTTATATTGCTACTTCCTCAGCAGGGTCATAGGGTAGCTGAGGCAGATCCTAGCTGACGAAAGGGGGATTTACATTTGAACGTACGGGCGTCTACGTGCAACTTACGTGCGAAATTTGGGAAAAATGACTGCGTGCTCGACGTGGCGAGTACGTGACACGTGCGTGTTTTGCTGGCTGCAGGGCACGTAGAACCGCCCGTAGCAAAGAATTGGTCTGCAAATTAATTCCACGGTGCACGCAGCGATCAGTCGAAAATAGTCCACGCCAAGTACATGGCAAGTACGTCACAAGTGCGTGTGCTGTAGATATATATATGATTTTATGGGGAAAATTCCATTAAAATTAATTCAAAATGAATCATATATCAAGAATTTAAAAATATTTTTAATATTGTAAGCATATGAATATACACCCACGCAAGTGCTACGCATGTGGTAAGCACTTCTGTCGTCCGGGTAGCGCAAAACTGACTTACTTTCCACGCACGACACTGGCGGAGCAAGCAGGTCGGACGTACGTCTCATGCAGCGCATGCACGTGGCAAGTACTTGCACGTGCGGGTTATTTAAACCCGGTCATTTGCCAGTTCTTGAACAGTTGTGAAAATGCCACCCAGGAGATCCAAGAAATCACCAGCTTCCAGTCAGCTTTCTGCTTCCACTGCCTCCACTTCCAAGGATACCAGCAGGGATGAAGATGACAAATGATGCTGAGTCCTGTTACATCAGCATTTTTAAATAGTACCCCAACCCGCACTGGCCACGTAGAACACGTACTCCACACTCACTTGCGCCTTGTCGTCGACGTGCATGCCACTCAAGTGGCAATCACGCTACACGTGCGTGAACCCCTCCCGTACGTCTGCATTACTTGCCACTTGAATCGCGCGTGCATGTTAAGTACTCTCCACTTGCGAGCATCACGTCCCACGTGCGTGTGAAAAGGTCCCTGATCGTCACGGATTTCGCAGATCACGCCAGCTTTATGTAAGTGGCACGTATTGAACAAGTACTTACCCTGTACGACCAGAAAAATTGGCTGCGTGCGCCACAATCGGTCTGCGGATCAGTTTTGGCCGTAGAATTCGGGTCGCCCGTAGAACACGCAGTTCACGTAGACACGCACGATCAATTGTAAATAGCCCCTAAAGTAGGGTTTACACAGGTACGATGCGTTACGAATATCATTTTCCCATCATTCATAGCACATTTGTGACATTCGTAACGTGACTTCACGCATCTGAATAGGGTTCTTAACAGCGCGTCGGTTCGTGATATTCGTGAAGCATGCGTTTGTCTGCCAAAAAAAATCTTCCAATGTCACAAATCACCCTCCATTTGTGGAGTTCGCAAGTGAGCGTGTCAATTCGTGGTGATTCATGATACAGTGTGACCGAATTTGTATTATTGCCATTCTTTGAGCCCATACCGTCACGCGTTGTTACAAATCAACACGAATGCTGTCAAGAACTGCACTGAATGACGCATGACGCCTCTGCCCCCCAATCATCAAACTCTATTCAAATCTGTGATACTCAGTAACGAATTTAGATTTGTGGCATTCGTGACTGGTCGTCGTTATGTGTAAACCCAGCATGAAGGCAAAAGACAGGCAGGAATACAACCTGGACAGCTTGGAAAACCAGTGCAGTGGGCATACACTATTCACTCACACTCATTCCAACGGGAAATTTTGAGTCTCCAGTTAGCCTGACATGCGTGTCTTTTGGACAGTGGGAAGACCCCGGATTACCTGGAAGAACCCTCCATAAACACGGGGAGATTACATGCAAACTTCACACAGAAAGGCTCCAAACCGGATTTGCATGCACGATCCTCCAGCTGTTATCAGACAGGGCAACCCACTGTGTCACCATGGCCCTTCCACAGGGAGTATTCATTTGGAAAATTCATAAATATTTTGAGAGTAGACAGACATAAATACTAGCATAGTACTGGTAGCTAAACACTAGATGAAATGCATGTTACAGCCGGGGGCATAGCAGACTAGAGGATGAAGGGATACAATCTCCACTATCAAAAAATTTAATTTTGTCCCCTGCCTTTAATCCTATGTAAATATTAGAAAAGTATCTTGGAAATACATATATTCCACCATCCAATACAGACCCCTCACTGCTGAGCTGTCCATCAAACAGAACTGCTGCTTGAAAGTCAGGCTTTAGTCCAAATGGCCTTTACTCAGAAACAGTAAATATTTGGATGGTAAATAATTAGAAAAGGGGTGTAACCGCAAGTGTGAATTTTGGAAAAAAAAACAAAACCATGCCACAGTATTGACTGCGTGGAGCATACTACATTCTCTCTTCCATACTGGCGGAGTGGGCCAGATGACAGACTTTTCTGATAATAAGTTCTCTTTCTTGTTTGCAGCACTATGAGGTGCATCTATCATCATGTGCTGTTTATAAACAGGGCTATGGATAGACAATTGATTGGATGACAAGAGAGAAAGATTTCAAGGCAGATAAAACATGAATACAAAACAATACAATGAAAAAAAAAAACAATAAATTTGCCTTTTCACATTGAATTTTACATTGTCCCGTGTGAATTAAACTGTTCATCTATGAAAAAGAGAACGTCATATAAGAAATGCAAATATTCATAAAATCACTGGCTTTTCACGTGTACAGACATATGAAAAAAAGACAAAAAGATTACATGAACTGCAAACTGCAATTTTCACAAGAGAAAAAGAAAACGTGTCACTTTAAACAGCAGAGGTAACTTTCCCCAGTTCTTGACAGGTGGATTTGAACGCGTTATTTATCATGCAGGACACATAAAACCCCAGGATGCATTCTTACTGGTCCTGCTCTGGCAGTGATTTCATAGGCATGCAGATTCCCTCCTCATGGTTGAGACTTCTCCCATTGGAGAGGATGCTCATCTCTGATTCAGCAGGCTCCATGATTTCGGTGCCGATTTCCCACACTTTGTATGTGGTCGCCAAAAATGAGATTTTCTGGTCACTCAGTTATCTGGAGTAGGGAGAAAGTTCGGCATCCATAAGCAAGCCTTAAAAACCAGCAACACTAAGCAAACACTCTGCGGCTGCGTATACACTGTGCAAGAGAGAGTGCATGCATGTGATGACCTGACTGACGTGCCATGATGCACTGTACTTCATTTCCGGCCCCAAAACTTACAGCAGCTGTAGAATTTGAAGAGTGACACAAAAGGTCCCACTGCGACACCTGTTTCCCACTGATCCACTTCCTTCACACAGAAATCTTCCTTCCAGCACCAAGTGTATCCACAGGAGAAACAATCTGAGCAAGACAAACAAAAACCGTGAGTTATCAGAGGAAATGTACAAAATTTATACAAGTGCAATGCTTAAAAGAGAGGTTAACGAAAATAGGTCTTCAAATGCAGAAGATGTTGGCTTAGAGAACAGAGAAAAATGTCTGAAGCCGCCCTCTGCCTTTACTGCTACATTCTGCTCCATTCTCTCTCGCTCTCTCTCTCTCTGATGAAAATAAGGGGTGGGCTTCAAACTCAATAAGGAACGCTCATCTGCTCCTCAAAACCTTCGCCACGATGTCTTTAGCTTAGTAAGCCCCTTTCTTGTTGGCGAGGGCTGAGTTTCTACATCGTTATTTGTATCAGAATATTGCAGGGGCAGAATACTGACTTATCATCACACCCTCCCCTAAAAACTCAATGCCACTCATTCGCTGTCACAAGCCTGCCTCTGACAGGGGTGTTCAGTCTGCCCAGCTATGCTAGCAGCCCAAAATCTGCGATGACCGAGGGATAGAGGCGGAACTAAACCGGCATCGTCTTATTGCCAATCTTATTGCCCACTGTGCTTTGGTTTTGCCAGGGTAATCGATTTACCCCGTAACCAACACCGGAGAGCAGAGCGTGAGCAAAATTAAGAACCACGGAAAAATTAGGGGGGCATGGAAGAATGCGAGTTAGTGGCAGGTTGTGGGAGGGGGGGCATTTGGCTTGGTGCCATGCAGACCCCCTGAGCAATCCGAAGGGCAATGAATAAACACAGCAATTAATATGCCATGCATCACTGCACCAGCAGCTCCACAAACCACCATGTCCTACCTTTCAGCTACTAGCATAAAATACTGATAGTGCAGTAATGCTGATTAATGAGAAATATCAGCTGATGTAAATGACAGCGCAAACATTCATTTTATGCCATGACACTTGGATGTAAGCTCAGCCAAAATGTGAATGCCTGAAAAATCTGGCTGGATAATATGAACATAATTGGGGGGGGTTGGTTGGACTGGGCCGGAAGGTCAGACTAATTCCGTTTTCTTTCAACCTGGTTCTGTAACCGGGACCTGACCGGCTTCAACAAGAAATTGGCTCAGCAGCTATTATAAAAAAAAGAAAAAAAAGAAAAAGAAAATTAGAGCCAAGTAGAGCTGTTCTAAGAGGTTATAAAAGATTCAGGTCGAGATTTGTTTACAAGATGCATTCATTTTAACTAAGGAAATTGGCCTGCTTTCAGATCAGATTCTTTCCTGATATTGGAAGGTCACGTGAAGGTTATGAAGCCTGTCCAAGAGAAGAGGCACAGCAGCTCAACAGGTCGCAGACAGCTCAGTGCTGTCACAACCTACAGAGAGGACGAAGTTAGTTCAGAATAATGGCTGCAAGTGTGCATTGAGTGGCTATTACAAACCCTGACAAAAAACAGCGAGAAGGTTACATACAAAAATGATTCCTCTTATACTCCAAATACCCAAATCAAATTAAACTAGATGGTTTGGTTACTCACAACCAATATGCGTATTGTACTACACAGTGACCTATGCAATACTGAAAGATCATAATTTGTCCTTCATCCTAAGGTCAAAGGTCAAGTCCAGGGTCACAAACTAATTCACAATATACATTCCTACCAGTGCCTCAGACAAACCTCAGCTTTAAATGTAGTTATACAGCATTTCCTTTAATTACATATACCTCACACGTAACTCGCTTCACAATCAATGAGGTTGAAAATTGATATACTTTATTGAACAGGTTAGCCAGCGATAGAATCAGGCAAGGCTTTTGCCAGAATGAAGTAATCTAGATTATTTTATGACATAAGGATTCATTCTTTGCGGATTTGTTGAGGCAAGCTCCGCCGATAACTGCAAACAGTAATATTCACAGCGCGAGTGCTGAATGTAATGATCTGACGACCTTAAATTAAAAATAGATTAGGCTTCCCAGCAGGACCTCCTGACAGTGTGCACATTTTGTGTGGCTTTGTCCCTGTGAGGAGCTTAACGTTAGAGTTGTTGCTCTTCTCTTATTTAATAATTTCAAGTAGGCTCATTTAATAAAATAGTTTTGCAGGGTGTTCCATAAGCCTCGGCCGCTGACAATTTTACAGACTACCCAGTCCTCTTCTGCCGGCTACTTTCCTGACGAGTTTTGAAGTTTTCAAGCCAGTTTCTATGCGTTTTATTTTGATAAACGCTTTTCCATTGGCCTATTGACCTTCTCATTGCTGACGTATTGAAACGTTGTTCTAAGCTGCACTGTGATTACGCAAACAATTTCAACATCCAATAACACTGCGCATCATATGACCTCCAATAATTCTACTTTGGTCCTCTTCGGATCATTGCATTTTCTTAAAATATTTGCATTTCATTTCGTAGCAAGTCGAAAAAAGCCGCTCTTAAAGAAGAAGGCGGCGTCAAGCAGGCAAACATTACTGATATACTTTTTAAAGAATGGCAATTTCAACGCTCAAAATAGATGAGATTTAATTCCGGTTTGCACCTGGGAGATGATAAAATCAGCACCTAAATATTCATGTAGGACAGTGGCCTACCAGTTGATTCCCCATTGTTAGCCCGAGGACACTTGCAGCCACTATGCGATCATTACGTGTAGGCCTATTAATTTACTGGCGGTTTCGACTAAAGTCTTTGGGTGATTGAATCGACTAACTAAGTTCCGAAGAAAACTGGAGTCAAAGCGATGGTAAATGCATAAATTATGACCACGTTGTGGCTGCGAGTGTGCTCCTGCATTCTGCACATCTCCTCCATAACTACCCCATTGATTCACTCATTTGCTAAGACCAGGCAGTATAACTAACGACTAGTAAATTTCTTAGCTTGCATTCCTGTTCATTTTATGAAAAACGAACGTCCAACGAAGGGATTTTCTACTACGACCCCGACCAAGGGGGTGACCACCCCCCACCCCCCCTTATTATTTTGAAATTAAGCGATAAACATCATCTTGTTTGGTATCAGTGTACAGCTACAGATGTCCTCTCTTCAAATCAAGTACAAATGAAACACATTTCAACATTTATGATGTCATAGTGATATCATAACTAACACCATATTAGGAAAATGTCATGGTTCAGGCTTTTTGGTCATGTTTATGTTCTGGTTTTGTATTCATGATTATTGTCTTTTATTTATTCTTTTTGGTTTTCGTAATATTCTGGTTTTTGGTTCAATCCACGTTTCAGTTCCATTGCACTTGTCTCCTGTCTTGTGATCCAGTTGGTTTAGTCAGTCTTTCCTGTCTGCGTGCTCACTGACTTCGGGTGATTTAAATGAAGCCCGGTGTTTAAGAAATTCCTTCGTATCTCGTTTTCTTCCTTCACCCGTCTGTTCTGATAACTAATAAGACTGACATTTGTATTTTGTATTATAGTCTACTAACACAACTAACCATGTATATTTTCGATTACTAAATTACTAATGTGCACTCTAGTTTAAGTTGTAAAGCTGCACCGCTACTAATAGACTAATTACCTCTCCGCAATCGCCCTGTTCTATTCTCTGCCCCTTGTCTTTCGCTTTGCTCTCCCTGAGTTTCAGCGAGATTCTCTCGCACGTGCTTAATTACTTTCCTGCTCTTGTTATCTGTGCACGTTAAACTCCTGGACCGGAGCTGTTTAAATGTCATTGGCTGTCTAAGTGATTCACGTTCGTATTTTGTCTCTCGCCAATTTTCGTGGAAAGGGTTTCCCTCATGTGATTCTCCCGATGTAATTAGCCTCATTCCTCACAGCTGATCTCTGTATTGCATGTGACCATTCCTGTGTGTATATTAGGGGTCTTTTTACTCACAGCTCGTCAGAACGTTGGTCAATATTTCTTTGTACAGAGCTCCTCGTGTGCTATAGATTGTTTTACTTCTACTGGATAGTCGGCCCTTGATTCTTGCCATTGCCTTTTTTGTACTGTTTTTCTCTTTCTGGATTTTGACCTATTTTTGTATGACCACGAGTTCTGTGTTTGGATGCCCTGTGTATGACCATTGGCTTTGCCCATCGACTACGACTTACTGGTTCTGACCCCGGCCGGTCTAGTTGATACTGTTTTTGGATTTCGTATTGAGGCTTGACAATTCCTGTGTTTTCTGGCTTTGACTCGGACTCCAATAAAGGCATTCCTTTTTTGGATTGCCGTCTCTTGTGAGTAGTTCCTGAGCGGTACCTCACAGAAAAAAAAAACATGCTGCAAAAAAAACAAAAAAATTCATGCTTTTTTATATTTTTATTTGTTTTACCTGAAAATAAGTAACTCTCTCTAGCCTCTAGAACTGCTAATACTACAATTAATATTTTAGTATTATTATAAATGTTATAAACTCATGAGCAACATAAATTTGACATTACGATGTCATAAATAACTAATTTAGGGAAAAACGCACACAAAAAGAAAATAAATTGTTCAGAAAACGTTTTTCACATTTTCTTTACCTTGTTTTTCCCTATGATATCTCAGATTTTATAAGCCTTGTACTATGTCAGCTACAAGTAATTCAAGATCAATTCAAGGTTACTGGTCACGGCTGGTCATTGTAATTCCAAAATTTACCAAGCTACATCAAAAGATCAATAAGGATGACAATCAGTGTGGTCTACAAAGTTCATTGTGCATGAAAAACAATAATAGCATACTATTTGTAACTAATCTGTAAGCATATTTTGTATCAAAAACATGCAAAAATTGATGCTGGTGGCAACCCACCCACCCTTTGAATTTGATGGCCTACCCGACCCCCGGGGGGTGAGGTACCCTCATCGTTTTTTCAAGAAAATGAGCGCAAAGGATGAATAAACAATTCCCTAAAAGCATTAGATCATATCTGCTAATGAAGGGAGAAAATCTGTTTTTTGTGCGACAGGAAAAAATCTGTGAGTGGAGCGTGGTTACCACCCGTCACTAACAGAATTTTCCCCCTTGATTGGACGAGGGTTAAACAACACCTGTCTGTTGTATATTCTTAAATCCTATAGCACGTGAGATGGCACATATTTAGCTGGGCTAAGGATGCGCAGTTTTGCACCAATGTTCACAGTTCGATACACTCAAGATGTTTCACATTTTTAATATTCAAAATGTCCTCAAAGGTAAACAAGTAGATCATAAGGATCTAATAGCTGCGACCTTGCCTGGCATCCGTCATGTGGCCTAGTGTCCATGACTGGTGGTTTCTTGTACAAGTGTGATCTCGAATTCGGCAAATGAGCTTGAAAATCAATAGGGGACCCTTCCTCAGTACCAAGAAGCTTGTTCTAAGATGTAATAGCCATCCATGAAGTTAAAGTGGAGTTACGGTGCAAAAACTGTGAAATCGGGGCAAAATCGACACTTTTTTGACCGGTATGACCTTGGGATTCGACAGATGACCTTGAAAATCAATAGAGAACCCCTCCTCTATACCAAGAGGCTTGTTCTAAGATTTCATAGCCGTTCATTGAATGAAACTTGAGTTACGGTGCGAAAACCGTCAAATCGGGCAAAATTGACAGTTTCTTTACCTTTGTGACCTTGGGATTTGACGGATGATTTTGAAAAACAATAGGGAACACCTCCTCTATGCCTAGAAGCTATTTCCAAAATTTCATAGCGATCCATGAATTCTAACTGGAGTTACAGCGCGAAAACCTGCAAACAAGGTCGTGACCACTGTGAACTTGACATTTGACCTCGACCTTGTGCATAGACACCACTTTGGTGAAGGTCAATAACTCCTGAAAATTTCATGATGATACGACGACAGGAACATGGTCAAAGAGGTGGCACAGACGGACAGAAGCGTTCATAGAGCTGCTTGGTCGCAGCTAAAAACATTCAAGAGCCATCTAAAAATAAATTACACTGCTAAGAAAATGGCAAAATGAGTGCTGTAATTCAGGCTAATTTTTTGGATTAATTAATTATTTTGATTAATGCCATGCTTACAAGATTGCGTGTTGGCCATCTGTACGTTGTTAGTGTCACCTATCGACGATCTTTTTTTCCCATTGATTTATATTTTCCTAATCATTATAGGCTTATGTAGCGGTCTTGATAATAATATTAAAAAAAAAAAAAACTCTATGATTGTCGCCTGATCTTATACAGCAGTGGTTCTCAAACTCAGTCTTGTGGGAGCACCGTGTATGCCGGTTTTCATTCCAGCCACAAATGCAACCCTAGAATTTTAATGAGTTGTTCTTTTTCCTCATAACCCTTTTAAGCAATATTGTCAAAATAGCTACGCATGCCGTGAACAACTAAAGTTTCATATTCACATCATGCTATATGGGTAACAGCAGAATAATAAGAGAATTTTAAAGAGATATACTAATAACTTTCAAAATATCAGTAGGCTCTTGATTAGTATATTGATGCATGTTCACCAAATTGAACCAATCATTTGATAATGAGGAGTTAGAAGGCAAAGCAATTGACAATGACATGCATCTGTTTTCTGTTTATATAGTAGGAAAAAAAATCACCTTAAGCTTGTGTGCAGCAGTCTGTAGGAGCTCAATAATTAACTTTTATATGACTTGGATCAGTAAATACACTGCCCGGCCAAAAAAAAGTCACCATTTGGAAATTAACAAACCAATTCTATAACTGGATCATTATTGTGGTTATTAATATGTTTCAGCTGGCAATAATCATTTTACCCTGAATGATGAGGCGCATCGCTACTCATTTCTTAAAAAATCATGTTGGAAGACACATCCCCTGATGGTGGAAAAGATGTTACAATATTTCAGAATGGGCAAATTATTGGCCTGTATTTAGCAAAGAAACCATGAATGACAAAAACAAGTATGAGGAATCAAATTTGCCACCACAAAATCCTGACCTTAAAACACATTAAAAGTTATTGGGATGTGCTCAAGAAAGACCACAGTGGTTCAACCATTATGTCGAGAAGACAAGATCTCGGCCAAAAATTATGGCATTTCTGATCTAAAATAAATGTTCTGGCATTGCGTATAGATGTTAAAACAATGACAAGAACAATGTGCACTGTAATCAAAGCTACAGGGGTTTCAACTAAATATTTCAGGGAACGACTTTTTTTTCGGCCGGGCAGTGTACATTATATGCAATTACTTGTATTGCAGCATTATGAATACAATATGGACAGAGGGCTTTCATTCCGCATGGCATACATTGCATTTCTCTCATTATGTGAAGTTAGAGGGTGAAAAAAAAATTAATAATTAAGACAAATCAACAGCTTAATAGAATTCTAGGATTGCGACTGTGGTTGCAATGAAAACCAGAGTATACAGTGCTCCCCCCGAACCAAGTTTGAGAACCACTGCTTTACAGGATCCGGTTGAGTGCAATTATAAAAAAAAAAAAAAAAAAAGTAAAAACAGCATGAGCCTCCACGCCTCGGACGGTGTACAGATCGCAGAAGATCCAGTGGACAATCCGGGCGCTCAGGTTGAGCTGGTTAACCCTAGCTAAATTAAATGAACATTTTGCCCAATTTAACAATATTGATATGGAGTGGGGTGAAGTTCAAACTTGAAATCAGTTCATTTATCAATACTCACTGTAGGCACATATTTTGTGTACAATAATTTAGTAAAACCAGTTTATCATCTTATCCTTGCATTTTAAATGGGACATATGAAAAACTCATTTTTTCAACAGCAAATTTATTTGCAACTCCATTACCGGCTAGTTTTTTGCCGTTTTCACCAAAAATAAAATCAAAAGAACAAAATTTGCTATTTTGTTGTTTCAAGTCCTAAGGAAGACCTACACACCGCCATTTAAATTGTAACTCTATCTTACTTCATTTTGGAGCTATGATACAAAATACACCAATTTTGTAACACCATTACCGCATGACCTGGCCCCATGTGTAAATAAAAGTTATATTTGGAATTCCTTCGTAAGTTTTTAGATTTTCTAAGTTTAGACCTGCAAAAACTTGGGAGGACCTGCAGTGCCCAGATTTTAGCAGGTCCTTGGGCCGGCAATGCCGTTAGAGTTTCCGCTGAGACCGTTATTGACTTCAGTTATGGGTGTATGAACCTCGGTGAATATCACTTGTCCAAGGTGGATAAGTCATTGGATTCACCTCAAGTGAAGTCAATAATTGTAGAATAAAACAGGCCTAGAGCAGTTGAAGGAGCTTGAGGCAATACTGAGTGGTCTGTCCCGCAAGCAACAGCGCAATTCAGGCCGTTCAGCATCTGTGCTTTCTGTCAGAGCGCACTCCTTTTGGAATGGACTTTGGGCTAAGTAACTCAGCAGACATTTTACATAAACAAAAAGCTATATAACACGCTAAAGCCAAGGAACGGAAATTAACCCCGGAAGCATAATATAGCCTCTTTTTAGTGGGTCAATCCATATTTCTTTTTAATATTAAATAAATGTATTTAATAATATTTTATGCTTAAAACTACTAAAATGACTTTAAAGTAACAAACCTGAGTAAATAATTGAAAAAAGTAAAAAATTATTCATATTTCATAATTTTGGAAGTGTTTATATATATACATGGAAGTGTTTATATTAATGAAGAACGTGTGGGCAAGGAGGTCAATGATGTCCATTTGATAATTTGAAACTATTTCTTCTTCTGCCCCCCCAAGGACAGCCCTGACATGCCACTATGTGAATGGAAAATAAATTCCCGGACTCTCATTTATCAGAAACCTGTCAGCTAAAGTGATTCACTCAGATACTTTGGCTCAAAGTCAAACTCTGTACCGTCCTCTGTGCTATGCTTCATCTGGCACTCAGCTGACCAGGCCAAACAGCACCAAGATCAGGATACTGCCCACCAAGCATCTGACATCATTCCCAACCTGAAACCAAGTCTAGGCCATAGTGGCATGAGTGAAGGGAGAGAATTTTTCACAAAGGATCAATTGAGGACACATTCAGGACCCAATACCTTAGACTCACCCTGACACTGACCCACTTGGCTTTATCAGCCACCAAAATGACAAAATATGTCCAGAACCTTTTCAAGAAGCTCAGCAGATATTTAACTTACAAATATTCAAAAATCTCTTAACTATTAGAGATAGTGACGGGTATATATAATAACTATTATTATTTCTAACTGTCGCTCCCCAAACTTTTTAATTTGTGGTACGGTCCTTTTTCTCTTTCCCTCTGATTGAAACTTGCGCTTCTTTCCCAAAATGTGACAATGTCTTCGACAAACACAGCACACGGAGTGCAAATTCAATAAAAGCACTTTCTGAACCCTCCCATGTGCGACGAACATTCAATGATGTCCATCCTATTCACTTCCGTATGGTTTCACGACTGCATCTCATGACAGCATAGTAACATTTTGCCATTAAATGTACTGTCACTGTGTCACTCTCACTCCCTTTTGTATATTTTCTCACCGCTAGAAAGGACACAACCCTGCCCATCACTGAAAAAGCCAGCCACCAGTTCCAGTCACAATGCAACTTATAATTATAATAACTTATAAATGAGGCTTTGTTGTCCCTCAGTTAGTGACATACTAACAATTAAGACCTACATGAACTGTTAAGTGGTTCACCAATTCACATTCAGTTACTATTTTGGATTATAAACAAATCTTTTGCGCAGGGAGTCATACTGTAAATGAAGAATATGAAATTTACATTTTCTAATTAATTAAATCCATAACCAAGGCTTCCTAGTGGTTGGTACACCAAACATAAATTACTTTGAGTTCCGCAAGGAAAATGGGGGCAGATTTTTGCTTCTTATCTGCTGCATGGCGCAAAATTGGTGAGAGTAGCCGGCATAAAATCGCTGCCTAACATTCAACCTACTTCATCAGAAAATGCAATAGTACTGTAGACAACAATTAATTTCTCTTAGCTGTGAAATTGTAATGACATTTAAATCCTTCTCACTCAGCATAAAAAGTATTTTCAAAAAAGCATAATTGTCATAGTACAGTAGATGGGTCATGGGTGACCCAAACCATTTTAAATATTTTTTACATTTTTCACATTTATTTTCAAAAATGTATAACATTTTTATTAAACATCTCTAGAAAAAAATTGGTCCTTGCAATAAAGACTATAGTTTAGGGTTTCAGGGCTTTAAGAAAAGACAGGGACACAACTGAACAAAATCCAACCAGCAACATTTACCATCACAGAACCTTTCAAGGCTGGACAACACGAGACGACCCCTCATCCAATAACGAGAAAATGCCCAAAACGTCTACAAAGGATACTGCCCACAGGGTTAAAATCTTACTGAAAATAAAAACCTGGCCAGCACTACCCTACTCTATCCACACCAAAACTTGCTACCCCATCATAATGGAACATTGTCCCAAACCTGGATCTTGTTTGACATTTCTCCAAGTGGCAATGCTAAATATTCAATCGGGACAATGATGTCAGGCTAAATATGAGATGACGTTAGAGGACAGGCTGCACCCGTTTCAGAGTCAATCAGTTTAGATAACACCGAAATAAGACCCAGTGAGCTGCAAAACTTGGATTCTAATTACCATACCACCCATATGGCCTTTTACAGCATGAAAGATCATAGTTCAACTTCCAAACAACTGAAAGCATTGCATGAGCTCTGCCACAACAGGACAGGATCGGGAAGTCCTAGAAGATAACCTCAGCTCAAGGCCATCAGCAGCTTCCATTACTAATCAAAACAATTACATCTGTGGATGCATTCAACATGGAATTTTATCAGTTTACAGTAAACAGTACCAGTAACTGGATTTAAGGTAAATGGTCCCAATGCAAAGCCAAATGTCAACTCTTGCTGAGGACAGGGAATTTCAACCAAGAGTGGTAACTTACCCTCCAAACTCAACTCCCTAGCCTAAGTGAACCATAAATTCACATTCTCTGTGATAGTCAGAAAGCAGGCAGATGGCAGAAGTGTGCCGCTTGACCGTAGTTATATATTTTTTTCACCAGAAGTAAACTCAGGTAATCGGCGTTATCGATCGACTCGAGAGACCGTTACAACACAGGTTTTACACAAACATTTCGTCAGCTTAGTTTGTCAGTGGGCTGGAGTGAGGGTCAGAATTCTGAGCTGGTGATTGGCCCAAAGTAACACAACTTGGCGTCTGTCCAAGTTCAAGGATCAATTCAATGAACCATCAGTCTACAATATCAAAGAGGAACAAACTGTACCACCTAGTCAAAATTGTCAAAAGAAAATACATATGCAGTGTCCACAGCAATGCAAAATATTTGCATTTTTCTTTTAAACTACTGCAGTGGCTAATAATAGTGGGTTCACTATTGATGTCTACGCAGAGACATTGGTTAAGTGCACTGAGTCATTATTCCATGTATACCTCTTTATTAGCCTTTTGCTACTTCAACCGCATGACGTTCAAAAACATTTCTTTTCCATAACTGAAACTTCTTGGACATGGAACTTGATGGTCATGTGACAGCAAAACGGTGAGGGAATGCCCATATTTTGGCACGTTGACGGCAACAAGGGAAGACCAATCCTGAGAGCCAAGCAGTGACCGCAACCAGTTAACCTTCATCACAAGCCAGCAGATAACAAAATAAGCACATGACCATGTCATACTGCCTCTCTGCTCTCCACATTGCAGGGTTCTTGTTGATAGCCGGTAACCGGTTGTTTTTTCCGGCTGTGAAACGCAAAGTTACCGGCTATTGCTTTGAAAAAAGGGGAAAAAACTAAAAAGTAAAAAAAAAAGAAAGAAATACATTTTTCAAAATGCAGATGGACTATATGGACAATGCAAAAGCAAAATATCCCGTTTTAGTGACCCTCTGGAGCTGTCGTCGCATTTCTCAGTCGAAATCTTGAATTTCAGGTCCAAATTCTCTGCCTTGCGCTCGCACACACACGTGCAGTCGAGCTCCCCGCACAGTATACAGAGTGCATGCAGTGCAGCGCAGCTAATAACGGGCAGATTGTCTTTGTTTCTATTCACGTTACAGCATTCAAACCTCAAACTGCGAAGTCACATAAACTAGATACAAACTTAGTACATACTAGCAAAGTATGGTGACAAATAAAGGAGAGCGTCTCATCAATGTTGCTCTCCAGCATCCTGTCGTCTATAGAGGCAGGATGATTAATTGAACAACGAGCTCAAAGACCAGCGCTGGGCATCAATAATGAAAACGCTCGGTGGCTACGGAGATGACCGTCTATCAGACAAAAAAGTAGAGGTGAGGCTAAGGTTATCGTTCAGATACATACAAAAAATGTAATCGTCGCTGCTGCTGCTCTCAAAGCCAATTTGATTAAATATCCTGCGGATTTATTTGTCAATTGTGCGAAACTGGAACGCAACATTGCGGAATTTCGCATTTAGTCCGATGTGTTTGGTTTCACGTGGAATTTTCGTGCAACGAGTATTCCACTAATCCGTGCAGCTATTTCGCTTCGCCCCGGTTTGAATGACCCTTAGCAAAAAGTAGTATACTTGAAGTTCATTTTATCAAGTATACTTGAGTATAAGTATAGCAAGTATACTATGGGCCATATACTTGTAGTGCGATAGAAAGTATACTAATTTAATACTTCTTTGGACTAAATTGGAACATTTTAAGCTTATAAAAGTATACTTTTAAGTACACTTCAAGCTTAAAAGTAAACTGAAGTACCCATCTAGTTTACATTAAAGTTTTAGTCTATACTGCAAGTATGCTACAAGTGAACTTTTTAGTATACTGAGAGTAAACTAGTTGTACACTTCTAGCATACTTTTCAATTTATGAAAGTCAACATTTAAGTATACTGCAAGTAAACTTACAGATGTATTGCTAGTTTATTAGTTGTGTACTTCTAGTAAACTTTTCAGTTCATGAAAGTATACTGTGAGGTACACTACTAGGAAACTTAGAGTGTCATTGGATGTTTAATGACCACAGTGAGTCAGGACTTCATGTTCACATCTCATTGGACAGACAACAGCCTCATTACTGCAGTGGAGTATTATTCCACCAGAGGGAAGATCCAAACCTACTCTCTCACCAACACCTCCTCCAGCAGCAACATTTTTTCCCCAGGTGGTCTCCCATCCAAGCACAAACCAAGCCTACTCCTGCTTAGCTTCAACCACAAAGCTGGTGCAGATCAAGTTGTGGTATGGTTACTTGTTTTAAAACTAATACAGACATTTGGTTGTCACTATGTCAGATATCACTGAAGTTCCAGTCTTCTTAATCTCATGTTTGAAAATACTGTGGGGTCAGTCCATATCTAAGGATCTAGACCAGTGTTTCTCAAACCTCTCCTGGAGGACCACCTGTCCTGCATGTTTTAGATCTCTCCCTGCTCCTGCACAGGGGATTCAAATGATCAGCTCATTTATCACCCTCTAAAGCTGATTGATGACAACCTGATCATTTGAATCACCTGTGCTGGAGCAGGGAGAGATCTAAAACAAGCAGGACAGGTGGTCCTCCAGGAGAGGTTTGAGAAGCACTGTATTAGACCAATATCCCTGATAGTTTTAAAGTGATGGCATGTCAAAATTTTAAGTTTTATTTTGACAAAATTGTGTTTCGTCCAATTTTGGGCTTCCACTGCTCCTCTATTATTTAACCTACAGATCAGATTTTTGGCTTCCCGGGCCAACTTTTCCCCTAGAATCAGAGTTTCTGGTCAGATTAGGTGTATCTACCTTGGTTGCTCCACAAAAGGGCTCCAAAGTTGGCCGAAAAGCCAAAAAGCGCAAAAATTGCTGTACTATTTAAATGCTATAGATCAGAAAGTTTAGGGAATTCAAGCTTGAAACTTTTTCGTGACCATTCCTGATACCTCTCATGGGTAATCCACTTTAATCTTGTTTGTAACTTAGCAGGAATGAGAAGACTTTTTTTTTAAATTATTATTTGCTCGTTTTTCATCTTACGGAAAAAAAGGCCACGGTTCACCATGTGCGCAATTGAACACATCCTTCAAAGCTTTACCATAAATTGCTATAGTTGTCAACTTCATCTGTCAAAAGAAATTGGGATGGTATTCATCGTAGTTTATTTTATGTGAATTTTTCAATAGACACACCATATTGGCCATTTAAATACACCATCGTACATCATAAAATTCTGTAGATTTGTTAAAAGTTTGAATATTAAGTAATGTTCAGTTCATCATGTTAAAACTTGAACAAATAATGAAATCTTGAGACAAGCACAAACTTATTTCATCTTACATCATCATTAAATCTGCAATCTGAGGAAAGTGAAGTGCGATGACTTAATCCATAATTTGTCTGAACTCGTTTTGGTATTGCATAATGATGACCAGAATAAAAGAGCTCCAATGATCAGATTATCATAATTACTCAAACCATGGAGGATAAGAAGGATTTACCACAGTGTGACTTAGGCACCAAATTGGGTAATGAATGTCACAATACACGTATGGCAAGAAAAACTGGCTTCTTCGGAGTGGATACCTTAAGCAATGAGGATCAAGAATTGCTCGCCTGGAGATCTGGAGTTATGCTTGAGGAAATTGAGCAAATTTGTTTTCATCATGAGAAGCGGTCTTTATCTCGGTTCATGAGAGAACAGCGTACATGTGCAGATCCAGGAAATATTCATACCAAACAGTTTTCACGCAAGTGTAATTTCCATGTTTTGGTGTAGCAATTGTATAAGTTTATCCTGATTCCATTACAGATTTGCATAATGTGTGATTTTCAGTCCTCCAAGTTCCTGGCAATGAATGTAAATTTGATAGTTAGCAATGTTAGCAAAAATTACATAATGAGATTAAAAGCAGCATTTTTATGGTCTCTCACAAAAACCACGTGAACCATTCAAATGTAGTAGTGAACCATTCCAATGTAGTAGTTGTATGTGTAATCTATTGTTAAGCTTCAAATAAAACAATGGTTTTGCTTGAAAAATTGTATTGAAGTTATTTTTTGCATGTATTTGGCTGTTTCAAAGAGCCGAGATGAGGCAAATGTGCTGAATTTGGCAACTGATGATACACGATGCTGAATTTTCATCGATATCTGCTCGAAATAGGTAATATCATTCAAAAAATTGTAGTAAAAAAAACTAGGCTGAACACCATCCCAATTTTTTCGTCAGATGAAGTTGACAACTATAGCAATCTATGGTAAAGATTTGAAGGATGTGGTCAATTGCGCACATGTTGAACCACGGACTTCAAAATTGCTATTTTTTCCGTAAAATGAAAAACGAGCAAAAAAAAAGAATAATAAAATTTACTCTTCTCATTCCTGCCAAGAATGCTTGCGCAGACCCCAGACCCCGGCGTCTTGCAACCGCCTATAGCAATTAAATTTCCTGCCGTCAGAAAAATTAACAAGAACCCTGCATCGCTGCTCTGCACCCTGCATCTCCACAATGAAGGCGGGGACAGCAGGCGTCCATCGTCCAACTAGCTATGCCCAAATCTGCTCAGCAAGAGACTAGACCATGGCGTTAGCAGTATTCAAAACACAATGCCAGTGACAAAGGACAGCAAGATAAACCTGATCCCACTCAGAGACGTGGAGTATTTCAGTCATAACTCAGACTGGAACACACTTATCTGGTTTAAAATTACAGAAATGTAAACCTGTGATCTGCATATTCTATCTCCCTAAATCTGTTTGACTGCATAAACCTACAACCCTCATGAGCTTTCCCAGCTGCATGAGAATGGTATTCCACTTACCGAACAGAAATAACCCTCCACTTAGAAGTCCAAACAAGTACAGCATTTTCCCTAAGGACTCAAGGAAACTGGTCATATAGAGCCACATCTGAGGCAGTAGCAGCTGAAATACTGAACCTGTGCTTCATGGTTGTTTAAATCGAACCAAAAAAAAACTAAGATTAAAATGTGCACGATTTTACTTCCAAATAAAGCATTTCATTTCTTGTTTAACCTTAATGATGAGAATATGCTTGAGAAAGCTGAATGCTCACAGGGTCAACACAGCCTTAATTAAGGAAAATGAATGAAAGCAGATCAAGACTAGTCATCTGTTTAAAAGGTACCTTTTATGACCCCCACCATCCCCCACTTTCTGTCCTGCAGCCGCCACTGATCTGAGGCAGTACTGCAGGTGACTTAATGAGGCATCCTCTGCCACAAAGAGCCGCAAACTGATGGCCGACTGCAAAAGTGAACCATATTCTTCCTGACTAAATAATAAATGAACCATAAGGAGATGCTGACATTTGGTCTCCTGACTAAACTACTACTATTGGCATTAACACACTTAAGAGATGACCAAAATTTTAGCAGTCTGCAAAACATACATATTTAATGTTGATTAACAGGAAAAATATGACCTTGTCCAGGAAATTCTTACAACACGGGAAGTTTTTTTTATCCTCACTGAAAATCTACAATGCATTGTACAACCGCAATTATGAAATAGTTGGGACCGAGTGTAAATTGTGAATAAAATCAAAACACAATGACTTTCAAACCACACCAGCCAGTATTTTAACAATAGAACAGAGATAACATAGCAAATGCTGAAACTGAGAAATTTTACCATTTTATCCTCAAAATGAGCTTATTTCAAATTTTGTGGCTGCTACAGGTCTCAAAAAAGCTGGGACAGGGGCTTGTTTAGCATGGTGTAGCATCCCCTCATCTTTTTAACACAGAGTGGAGGCATCTAGACATTGAGGAGACAAGTTCTTTGAGTTTATTCCTTGGAATTTGATCCCACTCTTGTTTAATACAGGCTTCCACCTGCAAGAGAGTTTTGGGTCTCCTTTGACAGATTTTTCCTTTCATTAAGTGCCAAATGTTCTCAATCCGTGAAAGATCAGGATTGCAGGCAGGCCAGTTCAGCACAAGGACTCTTCCACTACGAAGCCATGCTGTTGTAATGACTGCAGTATGTGGTTTTGCATTGTCCTGCTGAAATACACAAGGCCTTTCCTGGAGTAGATGGCATCTGGGGGGAGCATATGTTGCTCTAAAACCTTCATATACCTTTCAGCATTCATGGTGCTTTTTAAAACGTGTGTGTGTCCCACACCATATGCACTAATGCATCCCCATACCATCAGAGATGCTGGCTTTTGAACTGAACGCTGATAACAGGAGGGGTGGTCTTTCTCCTCTTTAGCCCAGAGGTAACGACGCCCATGATGTCCAACAAGAACGTCAAATTTGGACTCGTCTGACCACAGGACACTTTGCTACAATCCATTTTAAATGAGCCTTGGCCCACAGAACATGGCAGCACTTCTGGATCATGCTCAACAATGGCTTCCTTTTTGCATGATAGAGTTTTAGATGGCATCTGTGGATGGCATGGCAGACTGTGTTTACGGACAGTGGTTTCTTGAAGTATTCCTGAGCCCATTTAGTAATGTCCATGACAGAATCATGCCGGTGAGTGATGCAGTGGCATCTGAGGGCCTGAAGATCACGGGCATCCAGTAAAGATCTTCAGCCTTGCCCCTTATGCACAAAGATTTTACCAGTTTCTCTGAACCTTTTCATGATGTTTTGCACTATTGATGATGAGACCTTCAAAGTCTTTGCAGTTTGACATTGAGGAACATTGCTTTTAAAGTATTCCACATTTTTTTTTACACAAACCTTCACAGGTTGGATAGTCTCTGTCCATCTTTACTTCGGAGAGACTCAGGCTCTCTAAGACATCCCTTTTATAGCCAATCATGTTACACACCGGATGACAGTTAACTTAATTACTTGCTATATGTTAATTCAGCTGATTCTCTCATATATAAATAGCTTTTTTAGCCCTTTTTTGCCTGTGTCCCAACTTTTTTGAGATCTTCTGCGGCCAGAAAATTTGAAATAAGCTCATTTTGTGGATATAAATGTAAAATGTCTCAGTTTCAACATTTGAAATGTTATCCATCTTCTATTGTAAATAACATATTAGCTCATTTGATCTGAAATTCATTGCATTTTGATTTTATTCACAATTTATAATTCCTCCCAACTATTTTGGAATTGGGGTTGTACATTCTGTTTTCATTCTGGTCAACTGAATCAAAATCTTTTAGAAAAAAAAATATTTTTTCCACTCAGGCAAAGGTTGCTTTTAACCTCTGTTGCAATAGCTGTTGCTGCAATAATTGTAAACTGAAGATATAAGGCTGAGCATATGGAACACTTTCTATGTGAATTCAGCAAAGGACGGTTGGTATATCATTGAGAGAGCCCCAGTAAAATCGTATATAATATCAGAGCAGCTCACTAATCTCTAGATGTATGAAAGGATAATGACAAAATGCATTAATGACAAAAGAGATTTGATTTGTCTAGACTGAAAATACACTTAAACTTGGTATCTGAGGGTAGTCCAAGATAACACTTTTTCTGGGGCTGTGATGAATTTTGCTCCGATTAGCGAGCACAGCCATTACAAATTCTGTGGTTGGCTTCGGTCAACACACTTTGAAGAGAAATGTCCCTTGACTGGTTTTTCGGCATTTGCTTAAATATGATTACTGTTCAAGTCTCATCACAAGCTAATGACATAATGCACATTGAAAGAACAGCCAGCATTACAAGCAATAAAAACCCATGCTTTTCATTCTGTCCTGTGATCCATAATTTTCTGACACTAGTGTGCTCTAATGCAAGTGTATACAAACAACAACAACAACAACAATGAGCCTGTAAGGATTGAGTTCATTTATCCATATCCGTTTCCCAGTTATTGAATGATTGAATTAAGTGTATATGTTTCTTAACATCTTGAAAAGTCACTACCAAACTATGTTGTTCTGCATTTAAAACTTCACATTTTATTTTTAATCTTTTATGTTTTTTGTTTTTTTTTTTAACTAGGTACAGGAGTTTGAAAAACCAACAGCTATAATTTCTGTATTCAGAAAATCAGCCACATATAACTGGTGTAAGGTGGCAGTAATGAGGCTATGTCTCTTCAGAGGCAGTCCAGCTCTCCCAGCAAAATGGCCAGAAGCGCTTAAAAATGTGGAAAAACCCACCTCAGGTGAATGACCATTAAGTCAAAAGACACAAATAAGATCAACAGATGACAAGGTCAGGTAAAATAGCAGTTCTCACTAGAGCCAATGGAAGGTCCCGGATAATAATAAACACGTGCTGCATTTAGACATCACAAGCCATGGTGTCAGATCTATTCAAGGTGCACTCCTGACAGGGCAGCACAGCTGAACTTCACATCAAGCCAAGGCTGGGTCTCAATGGAACATTCTGAATCAAACGCTTACAAATCACTCAACCATTCAGACACGTAATTCAGAGATTAAGCTGGGTCAGTGACCACGTGACGTCTCCAATACTCGTATACCTAATATAATAAGGATAATCGGACACAGATCGATGACCAGTTTGCATTGTATAGTTGTTGTTTTTTTAAGATTATCTGGCTGGAACAAATAATGACTCGTCTGATTTTCTCTTGAATTTACTCTCAAGTCAGTTCAAAGATGGGGAAAAAAAATCTGTTTTTGACATTTCGTAACACAGTGTCACATAAACATTCTGTATCTATTGGTTGCAGTACTTCACTGAAATTGCATATCACTAATATTGAGTGAAACATTCAAACCTAGGATGCTGTATGACATCAAATAGAAAATATCCACATAATCGTATACACTTTCCTTGTACTTCAACAGGAGATATCGAAGACCTTTGGAAACCTTCATCTTCGGCTTTAGTTCAAGTGAATCAAGCAGCAGTGACATGGGATCGGCAGAGCCAAAGAGTTAAGGTGACCTGTTTTTCGTTCCTCCACATCCTAAGCCGAGAGCTGGTTAATGGTCAACTTTGCTGTACTCCGAAATGTGTGCGGTTGCTGGTTTTTTTTTTTAACCGCCTGTTTTTTTCAGTGCCCATTCATATATCATATAAAACCATCATTCATGCTTTTCAAAGATGCTCCCCTTGAACAACGCTGCTTGTTTCAGGACGTACTCAGCTTTCTTAGCTTAAATCGAGGAGATACTTTCTGAAGTTACAGCCAAAAGATTTACCGAGTTTCAAGGCATTCATAGCCCAAAGAGCAGCGTACTTGTTCATTTTCATGACCTGAGCGCGGGTTTCATTACATTCATCACAATGGCGAGTCGTAACATATTGACTCCAATAAATTAAATGCGTCCAATCGTCAACAATGTATGCGCACTTTCAGAGTTAACGTCAAGCTGAACATCACCCATCTCAGTTCTTCCGAACACATTAGCTTACAGAAAAAAAAACAGGTTTGGGAGCTAGCCTGCTTAGCATTAGTCTAAGTCAAATGCAACTTCAGACTAGATTCACTTAATCATACGCATAACCGTGATTAACGTTCCTGTGGAAATAAAATTAGTTACTTTAACCCACGCAAAGAGTTCAGCCACTGAATGGCAATTTGTTTGAAAAGTAAGTCGCAACAAGCGCGGAGCCCATGGGAAATGGCAGGGGGAAAAAGTGGAGCTGGATACACGTGGTCTTATATCTCATTTCACTTTTCGCGGAGTTGAGCAAAGGTCTGTAAATGTAAACAAATAATTAATGCGTCAGTAAAGCGAAGAGTATCTAGTAGTATGAACTAAATTATAATGAGCCTAATGCAGTCTGGAGCGAAATATTTATCACACTGATATAATCACTAGACGGAGAACTCATTTAAAACCTCCTACAAATAAAGCACAAAGACCAAAACACTGCAGAATATACTAATTACTAAAATGCGAACAGGCGACAGGAACGGAGCCTACGGCAAATAACGTAAGCCGCTCGTTTACGAAGGCTTTGCAATTAGCATATTTGAAATTATTTAGTTTGAATATAGGCTACTATTGCCAACAGGTTACAATTTAATTAAAGTAACGCTAATAGCAGACACGTGACTCTCAAAACGGTCGGACAGTTGAAAGGAATGAATCAGGTGAATGAAGCCTTTCGGTATTTCATCTTAAAGCCCAATCGCATGGAATAGAAGTATCGCTAATTGCAAGGGTTGAGGGGGGAAAAAAAGGACGACAACGCGCCTGTCACTCCAAGAGATAGGAAAAGAGCACATGGCAGCGACATTTATGCTTAGCAAATAGCAGCAGAATGATCGCCTAATCGCTCGCTTTAAACTTAATGACCCAAATGATGGCATGATTTATGTCTAAATGCTCAGTGCAGTGCAAGCGAAAGATATTCGTAATAAAGCAACAGGGATCAACCAGCAAAAAGTGACGCTCCACCAATTGGGTCTAATATCACATACGGGTTTCATTGCCGAACGAATATAAACAGTATAACTTCAGACAAAGCGATATATTCGCCGTCTCAAAGCAAAAGTCAATAATGAAGAATAATTACAGTTTCGCTAAAAGGATACGCAACCAGCTTGGTGTTGAGTTACCATCTTACCTTTACAGAGAAGCCGTCTGAAATGCAGATAATGAATAGATTCCTCAGACAGCTCTGTATTTTCTGTCTTTATAGTTTTCGTCACTGCTGTCTTAGTTGTTTTTTTTTTTTTCCTCTCTCTCTCTCAAAAAGTGTTTCTTGATAAGTGCATATGATTCTATAACTATCCCACTGTCGCTGGCTGCTTAATTGTCTTTCGCCAGAAGCTATTTGTAAGACCGAAGACCATGGGGGTCGGCCAGCTCCGCCTCCAGCATACACCTTCCAATCACAAGGTGGCCCTTCGCAAATTCTCCGGGCGCGCGTTAGAAGAAAGTAGACAAAAAGTTTCGAACTCGACAGGCGAAACGGCCGCAGGTGGTATACCAGCACAACCTTCAGAAAAGAACAAAAAAACTTGGAAAAATCTCATTTAAGATTAATAAAGACATTAAGACGTCTAAATGTAAAAAGTTGTTTCTGACTGCCCATTGTAATAATGGCTTTCAAAATATGTCCCTTTTTAACCCTAGGCACAAAGTGGGGTGGAGATATTGCAATTTAGCTCGTCCGTCTTTCTGTCCGTCCAGATAAGTTGGGAAAACTTCTCAGAAACTACGGAGATAAAGTGTGTGTGCGAGTATGTGAATGTGCCCGTGTGTGTGTGTGTTTTACTAGTCATGACCTTGATTGAGTTTGAAAATGGGATTCCATGGAGGCGGGGATATTGATGTCACCGTCCTGTTATGTTGTATATTCTGGCTCAGGGGAGGATGGGGGTGTTTCAGCATTTAGTTTAGTGTCTATGTGCAGTGGAGCTTGCTGAACAATGAGGCTTGAGTGCTTGAACACTTACATCTCTATGCAACAGACAACTGGGAAAAGCTTTCCACCTGAAGTCCTCCCATTACGGGTGACATTATAGCTCATAATGGGCTACTTTGTGGGGCTTGCAGAAAGACTGGGACTGTAAGGTATGAGCATGTTCTCTGCAGCATCACTATATTGAAATACAAAGAAACATTTGAGATCGAGGAAGAATTGACTGAAGCACAATAGACCCCCAGTTGCCTTCTCTTGTGGATTCACATCTACAGTCTCATCTTAATGCACCACATGTAATGCTGTTTGTTCAAACAGTTACAATCCACTATGAACACGGTCCACTGCTGCACATCCTGGAGTATTCATTGGAATGACGAGCAGTGATAAACAAACATCTGCAGCAGTGTCGCAAACTTGACAGTTGCAAATGGATGGCATTCAAAGTCTGGTGTTATGATGTATTGACAATACATCTTACCTTCCCAAATTCAGAAAGAACTGGGCTAAGCATCTACATATTATCTGCATGCCCACAACCCTTGTAGGCATTATTTTCTGTCACAAAGCTGAAATAATAGGGCACCTTGAGTTAAGAAATTTCCCCTCTTCATTGAAACAATTAGAGTGTAGGATGGAGTCTAGACATTTGCTATAGGAACTGGGGCAATTCCCATTCAGAAGTCTTCTTCGTAAAAAAAATATATATAGTGATGGAGACTGATAAATATGCTCTAGCCTCACAGCAGCAGCCTTTTGTTCTGTGAAATGTACACTAGCTTCAAAGAAGGGCTGCTAATGCACCCTGAAGTGTGGACAGAGACCCAAACTTCACCTCCTCTTGGGAAGTTCTGGAGTTCCCAGCCTTCATTTAGGCAGGTGAAACTGTTGTTTATTCTGAACCAGTGGCATATACAGTTTTGTGAAAAAGTACTTGCCCCCTTTCTGATTTTTTTTGCATATTTGTCACACTCATGTTTCAGATCATTCAACAAGTTTTATTATACAACGATAACCTGAGTAAATGCACAAAAGAACCCAGAACAACATAAAGAACTGCAGGCCTCACTTGCATCAGTTAAAGTCAGTGTTCATGATTCAACAATAAGCAAGAGACGGGGTGAAAATTGCATCCATGGGAGAGTTCCAAGGCGAAAACCACTGCTGACTAAATGGAACGTCGAGGGCTTGTCTCAAATTTGCCAAAAACAATCCTGATGATCCCCAAGACATTTAGGAAAATATTCTGTGGACTGACAAGACAAAAGTTGAACTCTTTGGAAGGTGTCTGTCCTGTTTCATGTGGCGTAAAACTCAGCATTTAAAAAAAAAAAAAAATCATACCAGGAGTCAAACATGGTGGTAGTGGTGTGATGGTCTGGGGCTGCTTTGCTGCTTCAGGATCTGGACAACTTGTCATAATTGATGGAACCATGAAGTCTGCTCTCGACCAGGAAATCCTGAAGGAGAATGTCCGACCATCAGCTCGTGACCTCAAGCTCAAGCGCACTTGGGTGATTAAGCAGGACAATGATCCAAAACAATCAGGAGGTCCACCCCTGAATGGCTTAAAAAAAAAAAAAAAAGGGAAGGTTTTGGAGTGGCCTAGTTAAAGACTGGACTTAAATCTGCTTGAGATGCTGTAGCTGTTAAGGGTACAAGAGGTGGAAAAAAAAAAAAAAAAAAAAAAAACACACCCCCACACACCTCGGAATTCTTTACTCGAAACAGGAGGGAGACACAAAGGGGGAGTGAGACGCCAGATGCAGGAATCCAAAATGATATTTTATTAAAATACACAGAATAAACCAGGGGGAAAAAAGGGGGTACTCCGCCCAACAAAAACACTGCCTCGCACTGAAACAGGAGAACTCAGGAATCCAAAAACTCTAAAGAACACCAGGGGGCAGACTCGGGAACAGAGGGCAGACTCTGGAACAGGGACTCGGGAAGCTTGGGAACACTCACGAGACAACAGTTGGCACAGCTGGCAGAAGGCTAACTTGGGTAGCACAGCTGGCCAGGAGAAGGGTCAGGGAGAACATCAGGGGGACAGGACACAGGGCTCAGGGCAGGCAGGAACGCTGGGGCTCAGGGCAGGCAGGGCGCTGGTGCTCAGGACAGGCACAGAGGGCAACTGGAGACGGTGGAGGCAGACTGGCATGAAGGGCACGGGCACAGAAGACACTGGAGGAGACAGGGGGTACCAGGGGCTTGATGGCGGCAGGAAGGGCAGGCTGGCCAAGGTAGGTGGCTGAACTGAAAACACAGAGAAGAACTGAAGGGACCAGAGGAGAAGTGCACAGGGCAGGGAGTGAGTGCAAGTGGCAGCGACAGCGAAGTCAGATCTGAAGGACTTGCTGGAGAGGGGGACTGATATAGGGCAGGGGCACACACAGACACAGGTGCTGAAATTTACTATAATTAACAAAGGGTGGAACATGAGGGAAACCGATTACATGGAAACAGATAAACATTAACACACAGACAAGGATCACAAGACAATCCCAAAGACGGGATAAATAAACTGGATAAAAAGACTCCTACGTGTACAGAATAAGAGCCAGAATAGATAATAAGAATGCAGAGGGTCTGCAGAAATTTTAGCAGAGCCAGTGAATAGAAAAGCAAGGGGCGGAGACAAGAACAGGGTGACCGCTGAGAGATAATTAGTCAATTAGTAAGTGCAGCTATACAATCCCGGTGCTCGTTAGTAGATTAGTATTACATACAGGGTTAGTTTGGTTAGTAATTTAGAAAACAACAAACTGTAAGTAATGTTAGTATGTATAGAAAAGCAAGGGGAGACTAGCAAACAAGAACAATAGGAAGGATGAAACCCAGAATCCATTAAATCACCCAAAATAGTGTCACAATCAATTAAGACAGAAAACTGCTACAAACAGTGACGCGACCGGGGAGAAAGCAAAGACAGTACATGGGTAAAACATGGACTGGAGTAACACGGGAGAGGAATGAAATGCGAACACTAAGACATGGACTAAAGACAGACATACCAAAATAATAGAAACCTAAAATTGACTAACCAGACACAGACCACGGAACACAATAGTAGCATGATCTTAAACAGGTTGTTCATGCTCGAAAACCCTCCAATGTGGCTGAATTAAAACAATGCTGCAAAGAAGAGTGGGCCAAAATTCCACCACAGAGATGTGAAAGACTCATTCATTGCAGTTGTTGTCGCTGAGGGTGGCACAACCAGTTATTAGGTTTAGGGGGCAATTACTTTTTCACACAGGGCCAGGTAGGTTTGGATAGCCATTTTCCCTTAAAAAATGAAATCATCGTTTAAGAACTGCATTTTGTATTTACTCGTGTTATCTTTGTCTAATATTAAAATTTGTTTGATGATCTGAAAGATTTAAGTGTGACAAATATGCAAAGAAAAAAAGAAATCAGGAAGGGGGTTAATACTTTTTCACCGCACTCTACCAGCCCTGATAACATAAGATGTGATCTGCTTTATTTATTTGTTACTTTGTATATAATAGCACTTTAAATATTATGTTTGCTGAATGCAATGAGGAGCAAATGAAAGCCAAGTGTTCTTGATATGCATACAAATTCTGGCAGTTTTATTCACATCCTGAAGTCAAGAAAATTGTTTTGATTTCTTTCAGTCTTGATTTGTACTCCATAGAAGGGGAACCAAAATGCAATGTACTCATTTGCACATACGCAAGTGACATGAAAAATACATGCCATAATTGACTGTTCATATCAATGTGTTCAACAAACACATATCAATCTCAAACATCCAACAAGGCACATCCCCAAAAGAGGGATTTGCCATCATTGAATGACCTGCCTTAACTGGCTCAGTATTCTGTTTGTGGTAGAATATTAGTTTCAGTATGTGGGCAACTATTATGCCTTGATGCCATACCTCTCAATACCAGATAATACTGTAATTACAGGGGAAACACCATGCAGCTTGGGGTTCAAAGGTTGCCTGTATAGTTGACAGGTGCATTGCTGAACTCTGTCTTTTCATTCTAATTCGTTTAATTGGTTTTGGACAAACCCCTTAGCTCATTCTGAATTTGCTGTACTTCAGCTTTTATGAGCGTGCCCCCATTCTATAATTGAGGTAGTTTTTTTTTTTTCCATCCGGGAGTGGAGGTATGTTTTCTCTACACCAAGGACTGTCTGGACGAGGAGCAAACTATTTTATTCAGCTGACCATGAGATTTTCACCAGGAGTTCTGAAAGCTGTCATAGTAGTGAAACCAAATGTCAAATTTATTTCAAATAAAACATTTATAAACATTTGTTTCTTTATTACTTCTTAATGTTCTTGTTCTTCTTCCTCTTATTATTATTATTATTATTATTTCTTTGTAATCTGATCTAATATTATTAAACTACTTTGCTTTTTGCTGGTAAATTTTTGTTTGACCAAATAGTTTAGACTTTACTTTGTGTATATTGTGTGTTGTGCCTGCTGTTTGGGGAATCACTGATTTCTGTGCTGTATGTATGTGTGTGTGTGTGTGTGTGTCTGTGTGTGTGTTTGCACTGTATGTATGCTGTCAAGAATATTTACAAAATATGTCCTCAGTTTTATTCATTAAATTAAGTGTATCAAAACATGAATATAGGGGTCATTCCACATAAAATCAACCAGGGTTCCCATGGGCATAATCATGGATTTTCTTAAACTTTGACAAAATGATGCCTTGGCTGCCAAATGATGACCTACCACGTTTTAGCTCAATCAGCCTGCTAGTTTTGATTTTCAAATTTTTTCCATTTTTAACAGACTTTAACTCTGTAAATAATAAAGCTATCCCCATGATTTTTCAAGACCTGTTCTCTAGGCACTGTTGCCCTGTATAGCAAATATTATCTATTGTATTATCTGTTTACACTTCCTACATTTAAAAAAAGGAAATATTGAGGTAAAACTGAATATTTTTACAGTAAATTTTTTGGGGGTGGAGGATCTGAAAAAATGTACTCTTTGTACTCTTGTGAAAATTTTGAGAGTTGTGCATGACCCCTAAAATAGGGCTAATTTTAGCATGAAAATTGAAGAAAATGACTCAACATGTTTTTAATGAAGGTTTGCTAGTTCCATAATGAAATTTATTTTGGTGGCAGTGCATATCAAGAGCTTTCCAAAAAATTAGGTTTCATTATAATTGAAGGATACCCACATCCTGAAAAAAGGGGGTCGAATAAGGGTCATCCTTCACTGGGGGGTAAAATAAGGTCAATATTAATGAAGAAGTGTAAATGCTACAGGATATTACAAAAGTAATTGGTGGCTATAGAAAGTTCTTGACCATTACTTATGGCTGATATTACCACAAATCCACATCCTTCATCAGATGGATGCAAAAATGGGATGCTTATGTTTTGATAGTGGTTTGTAAATGTAGTATTTTTGGGAGCCTATAAAACCACAATAAAAGGGTTAAAACTATGTTGATTGGCAATTAAGTGTGGTTGAGAACCTAGAGAACAAGTGCCTAGAGAAAAATCATGGGTTTAGATTCATTACTTCTGGAGTTACAGCCTATTAAAATTGGAGAAAATGTGAGTTTTGCCAGCCATGGCTCCATGCCCACTTTTTTGACCCCCAGAAATTCAAAACTAGTGGGCCGATTGAACTAAAACTTGGTGTTTTTTCATTTGGCACCCAAAGAAACATTCTATTAAAGTTAGAAGAAAATCAATGACTACGCCCATGGAACTTGTCAGAAAAATTGATTGATTAATTGAACACACTTATTGAGAGCCAATTCTAGAATGTCACTCAATTTCAGGGGGCTGTTTTCATCGCAAGAAACCGACAACAGCTGTTGGCCATGCTTTTTCCTCCCATATGTGTTGGACTGTTGTCAAACAACCAGACAAGCTCCAGACATCCAATATAATTGAAGGGTAAAATCATGCTTTTTTCCCCAGCTACTTCAGGCACAACTGTTTGAGCTAAGCAAGTGCAGGGGCTGAACTTCCTGTTCACACAGTGAATTTTAAAACGTAACCATGCCGTGAGATACTTGCCGTCTACCTAAAGGCATCAACTTGCAACCACGGACAACCTCAGTCACTAATTTATATTTAAGTGACACTATTACTTATTTAGTAACATAGTTAATTTAGAGGTCTGAGGACATATATGCAGTATCTCACAAAAGTGAGTACACCCCTCACATTTTGACAATTAATTTATTATATCTTTTCAAGGGACAATGCTACAGAAGTGAAACTTCTATATATTCTAGAGTAGTCATGGTACAATATGTGTAGCAGTGTAGATTTACTGCACTGTCCAAATACCTGAACAAACAGTCACTATTTCCAAAATGGATGGCAACTAAAGTGAGTACACACCCCAATTGATAATGGTCAACCAAGCAATGAAACACGACTTGTTCATCATGTTCATGCTTTTGTCTGTTCGACTGGGCCATATGAGGTTGTGTAACATGTTGAAGGCAGTAGCGGCTCTAGACCCGGGAATGGCGGGGCGCAGACACGTCCCTTTATGACAATTAGTCCTGGGTAGTTCGCAATCATTTTCCTTCACTGACGCGTTTTCCAATTATCGGACTTGGCAACTTAAGACACGGTCTCTCCAAATGTGATCGAACAGCGATGAAATCATGGGCGAAATTCAGTACAGAAAAAAAATTTACTTATTAATAGGCCAGTGCTTCGCGTTGATTGATCAGGTCCGTGTTCCAATTAAATATCGCCTTTCACTCTCGGTATTGTGTGGGTTGATAAAAAAGTGGCACTTGGCAGTTAAATAGGCAGCGTGCTGCTCAAGCTGTTTGCGTGAGAGTCGTCAGGTATGCAAGTTTGACTAACGTTGATTTAAATACAGCAAATAAGCGTCCAGATGAATGATTGTCTTCTTACGTAATCGGGGAGAACAAGCAGCAGCTGTTAACTGCGGAGTGCTCTCGGAGCGAACCTTCGGTTACTCATGAAAATGACTGAGAACAGGTTAGGACTAACGACTGTTTTAAACAGATGTTTTGTCACAATTCTCAGTTCAGGTTCCGCCACTGAGCTGAATTTCGCCCATGATTTCATCGCTGTTCGATCACATTTGGAGAGACCGTGTCTTAAGTTGCCAAGTACGATAATTGGAAAACGCGTCAGTAAATGATTGCGAACTACCCAGGACTAATTGTCATAAAGGGACGTGAGTGCGCCCCGCCATTCCCGGGTCTAGAGCCGCTACTGGTTGAAGGGTTAAATTGTAGTGCTTTAGGTGCAATGCTCTCATTCTGGTCACTGTAGGGTCAACATGGCACCTCTTGGGAAAGAACTCTCTGAGGATCTGAAAAAGAGAATTGTTGCTCTCCACAAAGATGGTCTAAGCTACAAGAAGATCTGTGAAACCATGAAACTGAGCTACAGCACGGTGGCCAAGGTTATCCAGCGGTTTTCCAAGACGAGTTCTGCTCAGAAAAGGCTTCGTCAGGGTCGACCGAAGAGGTTGAGTCCTCGTGCTCTCTGCCAGGTGCACAAGTTGGCTTCAGAAAACAGATGCAGGAGTGCTGGCAGCATTGCTAACAAGGTTGTAGCAGTGGGATAACAGCCTGTCAGTGCTCAGACTATACGCCATGCTCTGCGCGAAGTTGATCTGCATAGCCGTCAGCCAAGATGGAAGCCTCTTCTGAAGCTAGCCCACAAGAAAGTCCGAAGACAGTTTATTGAAGACAACCAGTTCAAGAACATGAACTACTAGAACCATGTTCTGTGGTCTGACGAGACTAAGATAAACTTGTTTGGCTCAGATGGTGTCCAGCATGTGTGGCGGCGCCCTGGTGAGAAGTATCAAAACAAGTGTGTACTGCCTACAGTCAAACATGGTGCTGACAGCACCAGTGCTTCTGGTCCTGGGGAGCTGCACTTCATTAATGGAATAATGGATCCAACATGTACTGTGAGATTCTGAAGCAGAACATGATGTCCTCCCTTCAGAAACTGGGCCGCACGGCTGTTTTCCAACATGACAACGACACGAAACACACCTCCAAGATGACAACTGCCTTCCTGAAGAAGCTGAAGGTGATGGTATGGCCAAGTATGTCTCCAGACCTGAATCCCATTGAGCACCGCTGGGGCATCCTCAAGAGGAAGGTGGAGGAGCAGCAGGTGTCCCATATCCACCAGCTCCGTGATGTTGTCATGGAGGAGTGGAGGATTCCAGCAACAACCTGTGCAGCTCTGGTGAATTCCATACCTCGTAGAATCAAGGCAGTGCTGGACAACAACGGCGGTCACACTAAATATTGACACTATGGACACAATTTGGCATGTTGACGGTGAGGTGTACTCACTTTTGTTGCCACCAATTTTGGAAATAGTGACTGTTTGTACAGTTATTTGGACAGTGCAGTAAATCAACACTGCTACACCTATTGTGCAATGACTACTCTAGAATATATTCAGTTTTCATTTCTGTAACGTTGTCCCTTAAAAAGATACACTAAATTAATAGTCGAAATGTGAAGGGTGTACTCACTTTTGTGAGATACTGTATGCTGGATAAAGGACCTACATCAGGCCAACGGTGCAATAATGCTCATTTACTCAGCCAAGTGTAAAATGAAGGGAAGAAGGGAAACTGCTTCCTCACAAAGAATATGTTCTGAAGTTGTGTGATGTTGAAATCATGATCAATACAGGTCAATGTTGCGCCAACACCCTACCCCTGAGATCCTCGAGTTTTGAAGGGCAATTCCATGTATGATAAGGGATGTTGCTTCTACTGAGAGCAAAATGGGACGTCTCATTCTTAGTCAAACAGTTATTGTGACAGCTCACTCAAAGAAGTGACCGGAATG
The DNA here is from genome assembly GCA_029721435.1 of Gymnothorax reevesii. Classification (NCBI taxonomy): domain Eukaryota; kingdom Metazoa; phylum Chordata; class Actinopteri; order Anguilliformes; family Muraenidae; genus Gymnothorax; species Gymnothorax reevesii. The sequence continues at coordinate 69,239,084 of CM056585.1, read as the reverse complement.
TGTTCCTTTCTTTTGCCCACAGTCAGGATAGGTTCCAGCTCCCCTGTGATTCCCGTAAGGAAGCAATAGTATAAATATTTGATGGACCGACCAGCCAGGATCAGTAGCTGTGCTAGTTATTGGCAGAATTATTTTTGCTACATCCTGACCTTTCAAAATGGGTAAGTCCATTGACGCTGCAATCATTGATAAAGCAGAATTGGGGATTATAAAGCCCTCAGAACCAAGCAACATGCAGAGAACAATACATTTCAATTGGAAAATCAGCAGGAAAGTGAAGAAATGAAATTAAAGTATCTCTACACATTGAGGCAACAAATTGGATGATGGGACCTAGGTCAAAGCTAATTTTATTAAAAATAGTTTACGATATGTGTCCTTTTGAAAATACATTTATTTATTTATTTTGGAAAACATGCTTCAAGTCATTTCAAAAAACAATGAAGAATGGTTTTTTTTATATATTTACAAACTTAAAACTGTTTGCTGGAAAATTCAAATTTGTATATGAGCATGAAGGAAATCAGGAGTTCACAAAATTAGATGTGCCTATTTTGCAGAATCTCTCTGCTAATCTGAAATACACAACTCCATACACAAATAAGAGGATTTAAATATATGCAGTTTTGTATGACAAGTTCACAATAAACACCATAATAAAGCCAAAGAAAATGAGATGTCAGATGCATGTTTTTTTTTTTTTACTTTTAATGAAAAAAGTAAACAATAAGCAATTACAAAGTTGATGGAATAGAGGCGTATGTCTCAGTAATCTGAAGATTAAAATGAAAAGCTTGCACAAATATCTTATCGACTGCTGAATAGGCCTGTTTGAACCAAGGTGAAATGACAATTATTTTAATTTTATTTTTGTCGTTCAAGATGTTTACATCACTTCCTGAATTTGAATCCTCTGATTACAAGAGCCACAAAGGTCAGATATGTCAGTTCCAAAATGTTCAGTCAGACCCTGTGGCGGTTCTAGAACTGGGAATTGGGGGGCACAGAAGACTCGGTTTCTCTCCATACGCGATGGAACAGCGATGAAATCATGGGCTAAATTCAGTGGCGAAACCAGAACCAAGAATTGCGACAAAACATCTGTTTAAAACAGTTATTAGTCCTGACCTGTTCTCAGTCATTGTCATGATTAACAAAAGGTTCACTCCGAAAGCACTCCACACTTAACAGGTTCTGCTTGTTCTCTGCAATTATGTAAGAAGACATTCATTTGGATGCGTATTTGCTGTATTTAAATCAACGTTGTTCAAATTTGCATACCTGTCGACTCTCAATCAAATCGCTAACAACCCACGCAATGCCGAGAGTGACAGGCGGCATTTCATTGCAATGCGGACCTGATCAATCAATGCGAAGCACTGGCCTATTAAAAAGTGAATTATTTTTCTGTACTGAATTTAGCCCATGATTTCATCGCTGTTCGATCACATATGGAGAGAAACCGTGTCTTCAGTTGCCATTTACAATAATTGGAAAACGCGTCAGTAAAGGAAAATGATTGAGAACTGCCAGGACTATTGTCATAAAGGGATGTGCCTGCGCCCCGCCAATTCCCGGTTCTAGAACCGCCACTGGTCAGACCGCAGTCAAAACTGCACATGAAACAATGCTGGACACTTGATGTCTTTTTGTTTATTTGTTAGTTTGTTTATTTGCTTGATTTTCTTTGTGTGTGTTTGTGTTGCCACAAGTCAACAAATTGTTACATATCAGGTATTAATCATACGTTCATGTACGCATTTTCAAAAGGAACACAGATCTTGATATGTGAAACCCAGCAAGTAACAATCTCTTGAAGCTTCCCCCCAAGCCAGGGGTCAGAATGGGGACATAGCAGGACATCCTTGTTGTGTAAAAGCTGAAGAAAATGCTTGAATCCACAGCTAAATTCATTCATAAAAACTGCGGTCACTAATATGCAATGACAGAGAAGGACTCTGGTATGCAGCTAAGTAGTAGGGGGCCTTAATATTGCTTTGTGGTGATGTTGCCCGTCCCTGAATCATTTATCAACTCAAGACATTTTTCATTCCAGCGAGGGAATGTTTATTATTTTTCCCATGATATCAAGCTCCAGAGAAAGTTTTCCCAAACCAAATTTCACAGAATCCCCTCGACCTCGTCCAGCCAAAGCTGGCTCATTGGAGAACCTGCAGTGCAGTTATAAAGGACTCCTTGGCAATGAGAGTCTCCAGCGCTGTCGGTCTCAGTAGGAGGAAAGACATTAAAAGAGCCTGGATATGAGGTGAGGCCCAGCAAAATGAAACAGATGCTGAAGAAAAAATAATCTTTCCAGTTGGATTTATATTGATCTATAGCAAGTTCTGTATGACACTATCTATCTCATGGCCCATGACTTGCATTTTCGTCCGTTCCACACAAGCCATATTGTCAAGTGTATGCAAAATGAAGAGGCTTTGACAACCCTGACTGTCACAGCCTTCATATGAATACCTTTTGTGTATCCTCCCATTCAACAACTTGTGTATCTATTTAAAGAACTGTCTTCTTTGATTGGTTTACTTCTTGAATGTTCTCGTATCCCCCGCTGTGTCTTGTTTTGTAGTTACCTCATTGCTTGTGTGTGTGACATATGTATACCCCCTCTTAGACGTTGCAAATTGCTGGATTGTAATTTGCTATGCGTGCTTAAAACCAGTCCATATTTAACAGTAAAACTCTTAGTCCTTTGAAAGTGAAACATGATTTTTAATGATTGTAATTTACAAAGGCCTCCTTGCTTGTTCAGTTTATATGAAAAAGCCTCCAAGCCTTTCTCACGGTCTCAAGGATTGGGACCGCATCCCTGTTAATCGTTTTCCAGTTTGTTGCTCAGTCCAACTTCTTAGGAACAACCTCCCAATCCTTTTATGGTCATCAGGAATTGGGACTGCATTCCTCTTAAGCTATTCCATCTTGCCTTCGGACAATTTGGCTCTGACAAAGTGGGCACTCCACTGGGCATTCATCCTAGAAAGCCACTGGCCGGAGATCGGCAAAGCCGACATTTCTCCACCAATAACATGTGAACTACTATTTTCCTCCGGGTTCTGTCCCACTGTTACCGTATTACTATTAATAAATCTTACCGTTGGATTGCACTCTGCCTGGACACTTGATTACTGGTCTGGATCATAACACCAGACACCTTTCTTATTGGCATAAATGACACTCCATCTGTTATCAGTACCCTTTGGTGTATGTAACTATTGAAGGCAGAGGATAAGGTGACCGTAAGCATGCAACCTGTTCCAAATGGGTGAAGTTCCACCTGTTTTTGACCACCAAAAAGCGCTGTATCTCAATAACTATAAATGCCAGAAATGTGATTTAAACTGCACAACAGCATCTTTATGCCCAAACAGTGATTTTCCATCCAAGTCCAGTTTTTCATGCTTTTTAAGATCTTCTGTATCCAAAAAAAAAAAAGTAATCTAAATTTTAATTCAAATGTTGGAGATTTTTGATGAAGGAAATGATATCTTTCTGTATATACATGTTCACAAAATATTTCTCTTAAAAAAGTGCTTAAATACTCTTATTCCACTTCTAGGGCAGTTGAGCCCGTTTTTACCTGTTTTTTTTTTTTTAATCAAGTTTCACAGAAACTCTTTTTACGCAAATATTATAAAGGCCAGGTCAATGGTTCAATACAGTCAGCTAACAAGCGTTAAAAACATTCAAAATAACACAGCTGATCATAAAAGCAGTAATTGGTGGTGCCTGGTGCATATATGGACAATACAGTGACCATACAAACTTCTGTGTGTGGTTTTATCCCCTCTTGGATGCAGCCTACAGCATATGATGTGTGATTGGATGGAGGACACATGAAAAAAAATGACTGACACAAAAAGTCATCATGTAATGACACAAACTGGAAAGCAGTTCTTCAACTTTAGATATCAAGGGGATTTGCCAGAGCCTCTATCAGTCCAGAAAACACAAAAAAATAAGCCATTATTTTCATGAAAATTCATTACTTAAGTTCAGAGACCCTTGAGTGACAAAATGTACACCAATAGAGCTCAAAGATTCGGTAAAAGTTGGTTGCACAATGTAGATTTCTGATGCAAAAACCTTCCTAGCATTTTTCCTTGTGTCTATTGGTTACCTTTCACTTAAGTTCTTGAACCCCAAATGCTAAAAAAAAATGTTTAAACCAAGTTTTGTGGATTACTATGATGGTACTGGACCACTTACCCAGGCAATGATTTGGGAAAGGCATCTACCTGCAATAAACATGGATGAGTGCGCACCAATATTGAAATGCTTTAAGGCTGAAGCTTAAAATTTTGTCCTGAGCAATGACTTGGTTACCAAGAATGCATGTCTCAAAAGAATTTTGAATAATACTGACATGTTTTGCCAATTATACATTAGAAAATTATTAAAATGATTAATTGATGTAAATCTTGTTAATCTGGGATACATTGGGTTTTAGCAAGTGGAAAAGTAAGAACATTAATGTGCGAACATCGCAGTATTAACTTGCACAATGCTGGCACACAGACTGCTGTGCTCATGGTGCATACTGTAAATCAGTGACCTGCGCGGAGTACAAGATGGACACCATGTCCGCACCACAGCTGCAGGTTGCTTCTCCACATCCGCACAGCATCCGCAGGAATTGGATCAAAATCCACACCGCTCTGCGGTGCGGTGCGGTTGCTGAGTTCCGCATTATCTGCACGGTGGGCGGGTAATACGGTGGAGCCATGAACTCCGCGGTGTGGATTTTGAACTAATTCCTGCGGATGCGGTGCGGATGTAGAGAAGCAACCTGCGGCTGTGGTGGGGACATGGTGTCCATCTTGTACTCAGCGCAGGTCACTGCTGTATATACTGACAGGTTAGAGGGGTTACAGTAATATAAGACGCCCTACAGTTGACTATATTTTTATAATATGTAATGCTAATATTATGTGAAAAAGGCTGCTCGGTCAATGATATAAATGCATGTTCGTTGTCATACAATGTATGATGTGGGAAACCTGAGCCACCCTATAGTCATAAGTTCATTGGATGAGCTTGACCTACTTTGGTTTTTGTGTGAACATCAATATTTTCTCCCTTTTATTCAGTTCAGTCAGGACAACTCGCATATTAAAATGAAAGCCATTTATTGAGTTTGGTTTGGGTACTCGGTGCACAATATGTGCACTAACCTGAACAAAGGGAGAAGTTGTATCTACCTATGAACATGATACCGAATTCTCAGAGTACACAAGCAAATCTACACAGACAGGTGGAAGCTGGGGTGGTGGTGGGAGAGCTGAAAACAAAATGGCAGCATAATGACTAACAATGACAGCGATGAGGTGCAAATGCAAGCTGTGCAGCGAATGATTGCCGCAAACAAAGCGCCAGTATGAACAGCTGCAAAGCATTAGCTTGAGTAGCCATTTTTTTGAAAAGTGCGCTGCATTACTGAAGTGATGTGTGCAGACGTGATTGGGTAGTGAGAGGATATGTGACGTCGGAATTCTGCGATGCTGCAGCTGCAAAGAGTACCCTGACTGAACTGCAGCTGCATTTCATGAGAGCCGATTTAGACTGAGATTGTGGAACAGTTTTTTTTTGTTTTTACATAGCAGTTAATGTTAGTAGCAGCATGCTCTAGTGCAAAGTCAAAACGTCATGAAATAATGTCAGTATCACCTCAATATTGGGATAAAACAGAATGTTTAAAAAATAAATATAATGATTTAAAAATAAGTAGACAAAGCATTGCTATCGAAGGTTTACCAACTGACATTTCAAGAAAATGTGTTTTCCATGGGTGCATGAGAAGTATTACAGAGATGGAATTAATCCATATTTATTCCATAATGTACCCAATTTGTGCAAGCATTTTAGCACCAATTTCAACACAATTGGTTTATTCTGAGCAAATCGATCCAAAGTGAAAAACAGTTTCACTGGGACTGTAAATCAGCTCTAAAGACTTGTGAAGAAAAGCACTGAACAGTTTGGTGCAAACACTTGGCTCGTTGTTTCCTGCAACAGGTGTTTTGGAAATCTGTGTGGTTTTTGGAACAGAAGACTACATGGCTACAAATTCTAGCAAACAGTTGGGAGATTCTCAGAGAGAATTTAGAAAGCAGCTATTCTACAGAGGTCAAATTTCCAGACAAAATGGCTAACTAAAGCACACTATGCGGGCTAAAACACAACACTGCAAACAAATCTTTTTACAAAATAATTGTCTCTGAAAGAATGGTTAATCAAGTGAATGCACACAGAATTATTTTTTCTGCCAATGAAACTCTCCAGACATGAAAAGAGTGAAAGTATGCAACTTGAACTGAGCACAGTCCTTGTCAGCAGACTGAGGGATCTGAAGGGTTCTCAATAATTCTTTATTACGTAACATGACCCCCAGTTTGTTCACTTCTAAAAACAACAGAAAACTCTGTTGCAAAACCAACTTTGCAAGACATAACAAGAGAGCACTCATACCAAAACAAAAGTTACAACTGTAACTACGGTTCCATGAGTCCCGGATGACCGCCAGGCGGTACTTAAAGCACTAGATATCATCGCTCGCGCAAGCGCATGTCGAGAACAAATAACAACAATGCGTGACTCCTGGAAGGCTATATCTTCCGGTGTGCCTAGGGTTCGGTTCCTAGAAACTACTCGCGAGAGCACGAGGCTTCTGAGTGACCGAATGTCCTGGCGGTCATCTGGGACTCATAGAACCGTAGTTACAGTTGTAACTTTCATTCTATTCCCTCCCTTTATGACCGTCAGGCGGTGCTTAAAGCACTGGATGACATATACCAACAACATCACAAAGAAGCCCAAGCAGATACCTCAGTAATTGGAGGCAGAAGAAGCAGGGAGCAGGACCACACCCATCGGGTGGGGAGAGGCAACGTTGATTCTGTAAAAGCGGGCAACAGTATCAGGCGACGTCCAGGAAGCCACCGCACAGATGTCTTCCAGAGGTACCCCCTTGAGGGCAGCCTAAGAAGCAGAGATACCCCTGGTGGAGTGGCACTTTACATCTGGTGGCAAGGGACGGCCACTGACTCCATAGGCATGTTTAATCGTCTGTACCACCCAGTGGGACAGACGTTGTTTCGAGAGAGCACAACCTCGATTGGGTCCACTGTAACAAACAAAAAGCTGCTCCGATTGTCGCACAGATGCCGTAGCAGCAACATAAGCATCAAGAGCCCGTACCAGGCACAGCAGGCTCGACCCATCCTCGGCTGAGGGAGAGTTGAAACGGGCGAGCTGGATTGGCGGATTGACATGTGTCCGTGGCAATACTTTGGGGAGAAATGCCACGTTTGGCCATGGTGTAACCCCCGAACCATCCGGGTTCCATCTAAGACGGACTCACTGACTGACAGGGCATGTAATTCCCCAACTCTCTTGGCTGATGTTACAGCAAGGAGAAAGGCAGTTTTCATTGACAGCCATTTCAGGTCCGCTCGAGCTAAAGGCTTAAAGGGTGGAGCAGACAGGGCACTTAGGACCAGGGACAGATCCCACACTGGGGCCCTTGGGGCTCTTGGAGGGTGCAGCCTCAAAGCCCCTCTGAGGAAGAGAGACACCAACCGGTGGCATCCCACAGTAGCATTGTCAACCAGGCATGTCGTGAGGAAATGGCTGCCACATACACTTTCAAAGTGGAGTGAGCAAGACCACCATCCAGGAGGGACTGAAGGAACTCCAGGATCATAGCCACAGGGCAAAGGGCAGGATCCTCTGCCCTGCCCGCACACCAGGCAGAGAAACGCCTCCATTTACTTTCGAACTAAAGACGGGTGGATGCTGCACGGGCATTCATGATGGTAGCCTGAACGGGCTCGGTACGGCTCGTCAGGAGAGGGTTGGGCCCCGCAACGGCCAGACCCATAGCTGGAGGCGACTGGGGTTGGGATGCCAAATCTGACCCCCCAGCTGTGACAGAAGGTCCTTCCTCTCTGGGAGGTGCCATGGAGAGCTGCAACAAAGCCTCCGCAGCATCGGAAACCAAGATCTCCCTGGCCAAAAGGGGGCCACCAGGAGGAGCCCGTGGCCCTGCTGAAGGACCCTCTGCAACGTTAGCAGAATCAGAGGCAGGGGTGGAAATGCATATAGGAGCACCTTAGGCCATTCGTGCCCGAGGGCGTCCTGTCCCAGTGGAGTGGTCTACTCTGTCCAAGAGAACCAGAGTGGGAAATGAGTTTACTCCTCTGTGGCAAAGAGGTCTACCGCTGCTCTGCCGAAGAGGTTCCATATTGCGTCCACCACCTCCGGGTGAAGGCGCCATTCCCCTGGTGGGGTCTTGCACCGGGAAAGGAAGTCTGCCACCTGATTCCATTCTTCCGGCAGGCACATTGCTCACAGGCTGGATAGGTGAGGAGCGGCCCACGTCAGGAGGCACCGGGACACCCGTAGCAGCTGCACTGACCTGGTGCCTCCTTGATGATTGATCTGGGAGACAGTGGACATGTTGTCTGACTGAACAAGCACATGTCTCCCCCGCAGAGATGGCAGAAAATGCTGGAGTGCCAGATGCACAGCTCGAAGCTCCAGCACATTGATGTGACATTTGTGGTTGCAAGCAGATCACTGTCCCCGGGCAGGTCTTCTTCGCCACACCGCAACCCACCCTGAGAGAGAGGCATCCGTGCTGACGGTCTCTCGGAGGGATGGAATAATTCCCAGGGACGCCCCTCCCAGTAGGAACGCCCTGTCCTTTCAGAGCGCCAAGGCATGAACACATCCCTGAGAGACCCTGACCAGCCTGCGCCTGTGTTTTCTGGCATCCAGGTGGAGGCTGTTTAGCCACATTTGCAAGGGGCGCAAAGTCAGCAGACCCAAGGGTACAACAGCTGTGGCAGCTGTCAGTTTGCCCAAGAGCTGCAGAAACTTCATGTAGGGCAGCCGCCTGCCCCTCCTGAAGTGGGGAAGGAGATGCAAAATGTCGCTTACGCGCCGTGGCGAAAGGTAGGCCTTCATGGTGACAGAGTTGAGCTCCAGCCCTGGACAGGCGACCTGCTGAGAAGGGACCAGGAAGCTCTTCACCTTGTTCACGTTGAGCCCCAACCTAGCCACGTGAGACAATAGACTGGCCGTATCCCGTGACACCAGATCCCGGGATGGCGCACACACCAACCAATCGTCTAGGTATGGAAGAATCTTCATACCTTGTGCCTGCAGAGGCGCAAGGGCTGCTGCCACACATCTGGTAAACTCCCTTAGGGACAGGGAGAGCCCGAACGGGAGCACCCTGAACTGGTAGTGGTGACCCTGGAAGGCAAACCTGAGGAATGGCTGGTGATGTGTGGCGATCGGCACATGAAAATAAGCATCCTTCAGATCCACGGATGTAAACCATTCCCCCTGACAGATCACGCGCAACATGTCTGCCGTGGTCAGCATTCGGAAGGGCAGAACCTTCAAGTACCTGTTGAGGCCTCTCAGGTCCTGGATGGAACGAAGTCCGCCGTCTTTCTTGCTGACAAGAAAGTAAGTCGAATAGAACCCCCCTGTCTGATTTAGAGGACTTACCGGCAAGATGGCACCCTCGCTCAGGAGGACGGAAACTCCTGAGCCAGAGTTAGGGCTTTTGCCGGGTCGCTGATGATGGTCATTGTGACCCGGCCAGACGCAGGGGGCCGGTGTCGGAACTGCAATTCGTTCCCTCGGGTCAGGGTGGAAACCACCCAAGGGTCTGCCGAGCAGGCAGCCCAGTAACTGAGGTGCTGCTGGGAAAAACCGCCGAAAACCGGCACCGTAGTCCTAGCGCCGTCCCCCACGACCTTTAGAAGTGCTGGGGGGATGGCGGTCAGACTCAGAGCCCCGATGCTGTCCAGACGATCGACGTCCAGGAGGACTGGCCCGCCAATTCCCCAGACCTGGATCCAAGTGAGCATATCCAGGACATGTCTCGCTCCATCCACCAACTGGCCAGGAGTTGGCAGGTGTTTTAGTCCAGGTCTGGGAGGAGATCCCTCAGGAGACCATCCGCCACCTCATCAGGAGCTTGCCCAGGCGTTGTAGGGAGGTCATACAGGCACGTGGAGTACATACACACTACTGAGCCTCATTTTGACTTGTTTTAAGGACATTACATCAAAGTTGGATCAGCCTGTAGTGTGTTTTTCCACTTTAATTTTGAGTGACTCCAAATCCAGACCTCCATGGGTTAATAAATTTGATTTCCATTGATAATTTTTGAATGTGCTGACAACAAATCACACAACTATGTAAAGAAAGCATTTAATAAAAATATTTCATTCAGATCTAGGTTTTTTTTTTTTTTTTGAGCAGTGTATTATGTTAAACCTTTTATCTGGCACCAACCATTGCCATGGAATATATATACACTCATGGAACACTTTGAACATCTTCATGCAGTTAGCCATCAAATCATGTGGCCACACTGTTTAATGCAAATACAGGTTAGAAACTTCAGGTAATGTTCACAGCAAATATCAGAATGGATTTTTTTTTAAAAAAGCAGCTCATGGGCCTTAACAGACACCTGAGTTGCATATAAACTGATGCTGATGTCAATGAACAAAATATAAGCAAAAGTATAATAAACATCACCCCCCACCCCCTCCCCTTCCCAGGATCAAACATGGAGCCTGGGGGCAACAAAATGAACAATTTTGATAAAGCACCTCAAGACCCTTCTATGAAGAGTATTGGTTTGCAGCCTATCTCAGTCTGGAGAAGATTGCTAATTATTATTCTTATTTTTTTTTTTTTTAACAATAGAGCCCCATTTTGGCCTCGGCCCCTGGGGAAGAGACTGGGTCAAATGTCCATAGTGTCAAACTGTCATCTCATGGTTATAATGTCAATCAAATTTGAATGATTTCCAAGAGAAAATGAACAAAATATACCCATGAGTATCATTTTCCTATATAAACTATAGTAAATTTCACCCCCTCCCCAGGGGCAAACACGGAGCTAGAGGGTCATGAGGTTCACAATTTTTATAAAGCACCTCAATAGCCTTCCATCGATGAAGAGTATTGTTTTCCAGCATATCTGGGTCTGGAGAAGATTTTTTTTATTTTTTTTATATTTTAATTTCAGCCAATTTGACCACTTTTAGCCCTGCCCCTCAGAGCACCTGGGGGTGGGCACCATATTGCTCAATTTCTGGGGCATATTTGACCAAGGAAGGTTCCGGTGAAATTGTATTGAAATCGGATGAGTAGTTTCTGAGAAGTGGAAAATGTATTGACCAGTTGTACCCCCGCCCCTCTGAGCCCCTGGGGGTGGGCACCAGATAATTCACAATGTTTGGGGCATATATGACCAAGGAAGGTTCCTGCAAAATTGTATTGAAATCAGATCAGCAGTTTCTGAGAAGTCATCGAAAGTGTAAATTGTTTATCGACACATGACACGACGACGGACAAAAGGCGATTAGAATAGGTCACTTTGAGACTTTGGTTCCATATTGCGTCCACCACCTCCGGGTGAAGGCGCCATTCCCCTGGTGGGGTCTTGCACCGGGAAAGGAAGTCTGCCACCTGATTCCATTCTTCCGGCAGGCACATTGCTCACAGGCTGGATAGGTGAGGAGCGGCCCACGTCAGGAGGCACCGGGACACCCGTAGCAGCTGCACTGACCTGGTGCCTCCTTGATGATTGATCTGGGAGACAGTGGACATGTTGTCTGACTGAACAAGCACATGTCTCCCCTGCAGAGATGGCAGAAAATGCTGGAGTGCCAGATGCACAGCTCGAAGCTCCAGCACATTGATGTGGCATTTGTGGTTGCAAGCAGATCACTGTCCCCGGGCAGGTCTTCTTCGCCACACCGCAACCCACCCTGAGAGAGAGGCATCCGTGCTGACGGTCTCTCGGAGGGATGGAATAATTCCCAGGGACGCCCCTCCCAGTAGGAGCGCCCTGTCCTTTCAGAGCGCCAAGGCATGAACACATCCCTGAGAGACCCTGACCAGCCTGCGCCTGTGTTTTCTGGCATCCAGGTGGAGGCTGTTTAGCCACATTTGCAAGGGGCGCAAAGTCAGCAGACCCAAGGGTACAACAGCTGTGGCAGCTGTCAGTTTGCCCAAGAGCTGCAGAAACTTCATGTAGGGCAGCCGCCTGCCCCTCCTGAAGTGGGGAAGGAGATGCAAAATGTCGCTCACGCGCCGTGGCGAAAGGTAGGCCTTCATGGTGACAGAGTTGAGCTCCAGCCCTGGACAGGCGGCCTGCTGAGAAGGGACCAGGAAGCTCTTCACCTTGTTCACGTTGAGCCCCAACCTAGCCACGTGAGACAATAGACTGGCCGTATCCCGTGACACCTGATCCCGGGATGGCGCACACACCAACCAATCGTCTAGGTATGGAAGAATCTTCATACCTTGTGCCTGCAGAGGCGCAAGGGCTGCTGCCACACATCTGGTAAACACCCTTAGAGACAGGGAGAGCCCGAACGGGAGCACCCTGAACTGGTAGTGGTGACCCTGGAAGGCAAACCTGAGGAATGGCTGGTGATGTGTGGCGATCGGCACATGAAAATAAGCATCCTTCAGATCCACGGATGTAAACCATTCCCCCTGACAGATCACGCGCAACATGTCTGCCGTGGTCAGCATTCGGAAGGGCAGAACCTTCAAGTACCTGTTGAGGCCTCTCAGGTCCAGGATGGGACGAAGTCCGCCGTCTTTCTTGCTGACAAGAAAGTAAGTCGAATAGAACCCCCCTGTCTGATTTAGAGGACTTACCGGCAAGATGGCACCCTCGCTCAGGAGGACGGAAACTCCTGAGCCAGAGTTAGGGCTTTTGCCGGGTCGCTGATGATGGTCATTGTGACCCGGCCAGACGCAGGGGGCCGGTGTCGGAACTGCAATTCGTTCCCTCGGGTCAGGGTGGAAACCACCCAAGGGTCTGCCGAGCAGGCAGCCCAGTAACTGAGGTGCTGCTGGGAAAAACCGCCGAAAACCGGCACCGTAGTCCTAGCGCCGTCCCCCACGACCTTTAGAAGTGCTGGGGGGATGGCGGTCAGACTCAGAGCCCCGATGCTGTCCAGACGATCGACGTCCAGGAGGACTGGCCCGCCAATTCCCCAGACCTGGATCCAAGTGAGCATATCCAGGACATGTCTCGCTCCATCCACCAACTGGCCAGGAGTTGGCAGGTGTTTTAGTCCAGGTCTGGGAGGAGATCCCTCAGGAGACCATCCGCCACCTCATCAGGAGCTTGCCCAGGCGTTGTAGGGAGGTCATACAGGCACGTGGAGTACATACACACTACTGAGCCTCATTTTGACTTGTTTTAAGGACATTACATCAAAGTTGGATCAGCCTGTAGTGTGTTTTTCCACTTTAATTTTGAGTGACTCCAAATCCAGACCTCCATGGGTTAATAAATTTGATTTCCATTGATAATTTTTGAATGTGCTGACAACAAATCACACAACTATGTGAAGAAAGCATTTAATAAAAATATTTCATTCAGATCTAGGTTTTTTTTTTTTTTGAGCAGTGTATTATGTTAAACCTTTTATCTGGCACCAACCATTGCCATGGAATATATATACACTCATGGAACACTTTGAACATCTTCATGCAGTTAGCCATCAAATCATGTGGCCACACTGTTTAATGCAAATACAGGTTAGAAACTTCAGGTAATGTTCACAGCAAATATCAGAATGGATTTTTTTTTAAAAAAGCAGCTCATGGGCCTTAACAGACACCTGAGTTGCATATAAACTGATGCTGATGTCAATGAACAAAATATAAGCAAAAGTATAATAAACATCACCCCCCACCCCCTCCCCTTCCCAGGATCAAACATGGAGCCTGGGGGCAACAAAATGAACAATTTTGATAAAGCACCTCAAGACCCTTCTATGAAGAGTATTGGTTTGCAGCCTATCTCAGTCTGGAGAAGATTGCTAATTATTATTCTTATTTTTTTTTTTTTTAACAATAGAGCCCCATTTTGGCCTCGGCCCCTGGGGAAGAGACTGGGTCAAATGTCCATAGTGTCAAACTGTCATCTCATGGTTATAATGTCAATCAAATTTGAATGATTTCCAAGAGAAAATGAACAAAATATACCCATGAGTATCATTTTCCTATATAAACTATAGTAAATTTCACCCCCTCCCCAGGGGCAAACACGGAGCTAGAGGGTCATGAGGTTCACAATTTTTATAAAGCACCTCAATAGCCTTCCATCGATGAAGAGTATTGTTTTCCAGCATATCTGGGTCTGGAGAAGATTTTTTTTATTTTTTTTATATTTTAATTTCAGCCAATTTGACCACTTTTAGCCCTGCCCCTCAGAGCACCTGGGGGTGGGCACCATATTGCTCAATTTCTGGGGCATATTTGACCAAGGAAGGTTCCGGTGAAATTGTATTGAAATCGGATGAGTAGTTTCTGAGAAGTGGAAAATGTATTGACCAGTTGTACCCCCGCCCCTCTGAGCCCCTGGGGGTGGGCACCAGATAATTCACAATGTTTGGGGCATATATGACCAAGGAAGGTTCCTGCAAAATTGTATTGAAATCAGATCAGCAGTTTCTGAGAAGTCATCGAAAGTGTAAATTGTTTATCGACACATGACACGACGACGGACAAAAGGCGATTAGAATAGGTCACTTTGAGACTTTGGTTCCATATTGCGTCCACCACCTCCGGGTGAAGGCGCCATTCCCCTGGTGGGGTCTTGCACCGGGAAAGGAAGTCTGCCACCTGATTCCATTCTTCCGGCAGGCACATTGCTCACAGGCTGGATAGGTGAGGAGCGGCCCACGTCAGGAGGCACCGGGACACCCGTAGCAGCTGCACTGACCTGGTGCCTCCTTGATGATTGATCTGGGAGACAGTGGACATGTTGTCTGACTGAACAAGCACATGTCTCCCCTGCAGAGATGGCAGAAAATGCTGGAGTGCCAGATGCACAGCTCGAAGCTCCAGCACATTGATGTGGCATTTGTGGTTGCAAGCAGATCACTGTCCCCGGGCAGGTCTTCTTCGCCACACCGCAACCCACCCTGAGAGAGAGGCATCCGTGCTGACGGTCTCTCGGAGGGATGGAATAATTCCCAGGGACGCCCCTCCCAGTAGGAGCGCCCTGTCCTTTCAGAGCGCCAAGGCATGAACACATCCCTGAGAGACCCTGACCAGCCTGCGCCTGTGTTTTCTGGCATCCAGGTGGAGGCTGTTTAGCCACATTTGCAAGGGGCGCAAAGTCAGCAGACCCAAGGGTACAACAGCTGTGGCAGCTGTCAGTTTGCCCAAGAGCTGCAGAAACTTCATGTAGGGCAGCCGCCTGCCCCTCCTGAAGTGGGGAAGGAGATGCAAAATGTCGCTCACGCGCCGTGGCGAAAGGTAGGCCTTCATGGTGACAGAGTTGAGCTCCAGCCCTGGACAGGCGGCCTGCTGAGAAAGGACCAGGAAGCTCTTCACCTTGTTCACGTTGAGCCCCAACCTAGCCACGTGAGACAATAGACTGGCCGTATCCCGTGACACCTGATCCCGGGATGGCGCACACACCAACCAATCGTCTAGGTATGGAAGAATCTTCATACCTTGTGCCTGCAGAGGCGCAAGGGCTGCTGCCACACATCTGGTAAACACCCTTGGGGACAGGGAGAGCCCGAACGGGAGCACCCTGAACTGGTAGTGGTGACCCTGGAAGGCAAACCTGAGGAATGGCTGGTGATGTGTGGCGATCGGCACATGAAAATAAGCATCCTTCAGATCCACGGATGTAAACCATTCCCCCTGACAGATCACGCGCAACATGTCTGCCGTGGTCAGCATTCGGAAGGGCAGAACCTTCAAGTACCTGTTGAGGCCTCTCAGGTCCAGGATGGGACGAAGTCCGCCGTCTTTCTTGCTGACAAGAAAGTAAGTCGAATAGAACCCCCCTGTCTGATTTAGAGGACTTACCGGCAAGATGGCACCCTCGCTCAGGAGGACGGAAACTCCTGAGCCAGAGTTAGGGCTTTTGCCGGGTCGCTGATGATGGTCATTGTGACCCGGCCAGACGCAGGGGGCCGGTGTCGGAACTGCAATTCGTTCCCTCGGGTCAGGGTGGAAACCACCCAAGGGTCTGCCGAGCAGGCAGCCCAGTAACTGAGGTGCTGCTGGGAAAAACCGCCGAAAACCGGCACCGTAGTCCTAGCGCCGTCCCCCACGACCTTTAGAAGTGCTGGGGGGATGGCGGTCAGACTCAGAGCCCCGATGCTGTCCAGACGATCGCCGTCCAGGAGGACTGGCCCGCCAATTCCCCAGACCTGGATCCAAGTGAGCATATCCAGGACATGTCTCGCTCCATCCACCAACTGGCCAGGAGTTGGCAGGTGTTTTAGTCCAGGTCTGGGAGGAGATCCCTCAGGAGACCATCCGCCACCTCATCAGGAGCTTGCCCAGGCGTTGTAGGGAGGTCATACAGGCACGTGGAGTACATACACACTACTGAGCCTCATTTTGACTTGTTTTAAGGACATTACATCAAAGTTGGATCAGCCTGTAGTGTGTTTTTCCACTTTAATTTTGAGTGACTCCAAATCCAGACCTCCATGGGTTAATAAATTTGATTTCCATTGATAATTTTTGAATGTGCTGACAACAAATCACACAACTATGTAAAGAAAGCATTTAATAAAAATATTTCATTCAGATCTAGGTTTTTTTTTTTTTTTTGAGCAGTGTATTATGTTAAACCTTTTATCTGGCACCAACCATTGCCATGGAATATATATACACTCATGGAACACTTTGAACATCTTCATGCAGTTAGCCATCAAATCATGTGGCCACACTGTTTAATGCAAATACAGGTTAGAAACTTCAGGTAATGTTCACAGCAAATATCAGAATGGATTTTAAAAAAAAAGCAGCTCATGGGCCTTAACAGACACCTGAGTTGCATATAAACTGATGCTGATGTCAATGAACAAAATATAAGCAAAAGTATAATAAACATCACACCCCCCCCCACCCCTTCCCAGGATCAAACATGGAGCCTGGGGGCAACAAAATGAACAATTTTGATAAAGCACCTCAAGACCCTTCTATGAAGAGTATTGGTTTGCTGCCTATCTCAGTCTGGAGAAGATTGCTAATTATTATTCTTATTTTTTTTTTTTTTAACAATAGAGCCCCATTTTGGCCTCGGCCCCTGGGGAAGAGACTGGGCCAAATGTCCATAGTGTCAAACTGTCATCTCATGGTTATAATGTCAATCGAGTTTGAATGATTTCCAAGAGAAAATGAACAAAATATACCCATGAGTATCATTTTCCTATATAAACTATAGTAAATTTCACCCCCTCCCCAGGGGCAAACACGGAGCTAGAGGGTCATGAGGTTCACAATTTTTATAAAGCACCTCAATAGCCTTCCATCGATGAAGAGTATTGTTTTCCAGCATATCTGGGTCTGGAGAAGATTTTTTTTTTTTTTTTATATTTTAATTTCAGCCAATTTGACCACTTTTAGCCCTGCCCCTCAGAGCACCTGGGGGTGGGCACCATATTGCTCAATTTCTGGGGCATATTTGACCAAGGAAGGTTCCGGTGAAATTGTATTGAAATCGGATGAGTAGTTTCTGAGAAGTGGAAAATGTATTGACCAGTTGTACCCCCGCCCCTCTGAGCCCCTGGGGGTGGGCACCAGATAATTCACAATGTTTGGGGCATATATGACCAAGGAAGGTTCCTGCAAAATTGTATTGAAATCAGATCAGCAGTTTCTGAGAAGTCATCGAAAGTGTAAATTGTTTATCGACAAATGACACGACGACGGACAAAAGGCGATTAGAATAGGTCACTTTGAGACTTTGGCCTGTATTCAGAAACAACACTCACACTAATTGAGTGCGAGTGAGGACTAAAACTTAGTTAGTGTCAGGTTATAATAAATGAGTCAGAGGTTGTCCTAACACTCATTTGCTTTCAGAAACCTCACTCACACTGAACATAGTGTCTCATTCCGAGTGAAGGTTGAGTGCAGGGAACACCTCCCTTGAGCCGCACTAACTTGTGCCGGTATTTCGTTGTCAGGGCTTTCAGGTGGTTACAAACATTAGAAACTCTGGATCATTTACAGCCACGTGCTCGATGCAATAGCAACTATGCAAATTTTAACTCTAATGATGATAACGATGCCGGTAACTTACTAACTGATCACCTGGTTTCAGTGTTTACGAACTGCACTGTGGTGAACTCGAGGTTAGCATTTGTGTACCCACCAGTACCTACTGGTGAACTGGCAATAGAGGAAGCCCAAAACCATCCCTTAAAAATAATGACTGAAAAAAGGTCATATCCAATCATTTAATAAAATTTTATTTAAGTGTACTCCAATATACGAAGGATTATCATTTATGTGCGAAAGAAACGCCTCAATTTTGTGAAGCAATGTATAACAATGCTATAAAAAATAAACTGCATTGTCTTTTTACCAATTAGTCTGAGAAACTTTCTAATCAAGAAAAGTAAACTACGTCAGGTTTAGGTCATCAGCACTGAAGGGTGAGGATTGAGCGTCCCTTTGCAGCAGCCGAGCACCGACTGTGGTACCCAGTGCCCACTACTGTCAGTTATGCTTGAGCGGCGTTTGTGAATATCAATTGGCGAGGAGTGGGACCGCTCCCTCGGTTAGTGGTAGGTCTCTCTCTCTCTCACACTCCAGTTACATTTCAATTGTACTCACTATATGGTGAGTGGAGGGTGAGCGTGAGTGACATTTCTGAATACAGGCCTTTGTCTCAGGTGACCTAAAAAAGTAATCCCAATGGTATGGTTGCTGCTACTAGATAAGGTGGTATGATTATTCCTAAAAACTGCTGATCTCTTGGGATTTCCACCCAGAACAGGCTCAGGAGTTCACAAAGAGTCATGCAAAAAAAAAAAAAACATCTAAATCGCAGCACTTCTGTAGATGGGAAGTGCTTGTTGATGAAAAAGGTCAGAGGAGAATGGCCAAACTGGTTTGAGGCCACAGTACCTCAGGTAACCACTAAGTTACTACAGACTATATTGAGCTTCACTCCAGTCAGACCAACAACAGAAATAACAACAGAAATCTCAGGCTGAAGTGAGCACAGGTTCACCAATAGTTGATGGTTGAAATTTGGAAATAATAAATCTTAAAAAAAATGAGGTGCTGATCCCACTGGGCCACATTCACTGAGTATTACTAGAGAACTGCATTATTTGTACCTTGAAGCTTCACAAGGAATAGATGATAAAACCAGGGAGACAAAAGACAATTTTGAAGTAGCAGCTCACACCATTGTTTACAATCCTTAACTGAAGAAACTGAATTTTAAGAATGCACAAATGCACTTTCAGCAAGCCTTAAAAGGAAACGCTCAGTCAGCCAGGAACTGCCAAAATAAATACAAATATTGCACGTGGTTGTGAAAAGCTAGAACCAAACCTAAAAAAAGCTATGGGGATTAAGATAGGCCCTATAGACAGCGTCTTCTGTTTATGCATTTGGTTCAAATCTTTGGAATATTTGAATAATATAGTTGTATAATGGAATATTGTATAAGTACACTTCTTTTGACAGTTCAACTACATGTATACGAAGAAGTTGATTTAAAAGTTTAACCAACACATCTGTACAACATGAAAAATAAAATTAAACTCACAGAAAAGTGTTCCTGTTTGAGCTATTTGTAATGTGAATATAGGCCACTGGATGGCAGTATTTACCTTTTTTTTTATTCAGCTCAGACTGGAGCTATGTTTAGACATGTCCTGGACATGTCTGGGGCAAGTCCCCGAAAAAAAAAAAAAAAGAGGTCTAAATGTGGGTGGGGTCTGCAAAAGAGTATATAAGGAAAAGAATTGAGACAGTAAAGTAGGAGGAGAAATTGCAAGAAGAAGGATACATGTGACCAGACCTGTCATTTCTGTTCAAGACCTGTGAAGTTTCTTTTGTGGATTTTTGCCTTTGTTACAGCATTTTCTTCATCCAGGACATCACCAAGCCACCCCACCAAAAAGGGACTGTAATTATTTCTGTTTTTCTTATTTATCAATCTTGGTCATTTAGTTTTAGGTTATTGTTAGTTATTGTCTTTGTTAATTAAATGTGTTTAAGTTTTTAAAAACTGTGTGTCATCCCTTGCTGTTGCTGTTGTGTTGTAAATTGTAATAACAAATTGGGGCCATAACAAATTGGGGGCTCGTCCGGGATACAACATTGTGTGAGTCATTTATTGAAAATCTAACAAATTGTAAAATTGTTTTTTGAATTTTCCGATATAAATATATTGACAGATCAACAGCAATGGATGATTTCTTGGCATCACCAACAGTTGAGGTTTTGAAGTCTTTTAAAAAGAACTGCTAGAAATTTGCAGACATTTAGAGCTGACAGAGGTGAAACCAGCCATGCGAAAAGCAAGACTGGCTCGAGAGATAGTTGAATATTACATTGATGAAAATGTGTTCGCACCCAGAGATCTGGAACAGATTCCAGTGGAAAATCCAAATATAGAAATGGAACTTAAATTAAAAATGCTAGAGATTGAAAGGGAGGAAAAAGAAAAACAAAGAGAATTTGAGAGGGAGGAAAAAGAGAAAGAAACGGAGGAAAGACAAAAAGAAAGGGAGGAAAAAGAGAAAGAAAGAGAATTTGAGAGAGAGAAAGAGGAAAGAGCAGAAAGAGAGAGACAGAGACAGAGAGATTTTGAATTAGAGAAATTCGATAGAGAAGAAAGACTCCAAATGGAGCAACTAAAAATTAAAATTCAAACTGAAAATAAATTTCGGGCTAGCCATGAGGTAAAATTGGTGCCTCCATTTTCGGAAAAGGATGTTGACAACTATTTCCAGTGTTTTGAAAAGGTAGCAAAGAGTTGCCAGTGGCCAAAGGAACACTGGCCTCTGATGTTGCAAACTGTCCTAAAGGGTAAAGCTCAACAAGCCTATTCGGCTTTGTCTGCCGATGATTCCTCTGATTATGAGGTTGTCAAAAAGGTTATTTTGAGAGCTTATGAGTTGGTTCCAGAGGCTTACCAACAGAAATTCAGAGGTCTGAAGAAATCTGAAAATCAGACTTATGTGGAATTTGCTAATGAGAAGAAGGTTTGCTTTGAGCGCTGGTGTACTTCTATGGAGGTCAAGGATGATTTCAACTCATTAAAAGAGATGGTGTTAGTTGAAGAATTCAAGAACTGTGTTAAGGATGATGTTAAAACCTACCTTAATGAGAAGCAAGCACTGAATTTGCAGTCAGCTGCCAAATTTGCAGATGAATATGTTCTCACACATAAGTCCAAATTTCAGTCTAGCAGTAACAATAGATGGTCCCAATTTCAGAAAAAGGGTTACGGTGATACCCAAGATTCCTCACCCAAAGACAAAGACAAATCTGGTGATGGTGCTCAGAAATCCAGTAACAGGTCTGATCAAAGTGTGAAAGCTGACAGTGACAAAAGTGGTCTAGTTTGCAGTTATTGCAAGAAATTTAGTCATGTTACAACTAACTGTTGGTTCCTTAAAGCTAAGAAAGAAAAAGAAAAGGATGCCAAACCAAATGCCTTTGTGAAAACAAGGTTAGAAACCCCTGTAGTAGATAACCGATCTGCTAAATTGCCTGCTTCTTGTGGGGCTAAAAAGCCTGATACAGCTGACTTTGCGAGGGAGGAATTTCTTCCATTTGTGTCAGAGGGATTTGTGGCTCTGGATGAGCATACTACTCCTGTCCCCATATATATCCTAAGGGATACCGGAGCTTCTCAGTCACTTTTGTTGATGGACTCCTTGGAGTTACGTGATGAGACCGCTTCAGGGTATTTCATACTTGTACAGGGTATTGAAGGGAGGACTGTATCTGTACCCCTGCGCTCTATATTCTTGAAGTCAGATTTAGTTACAGGACAGGTAAAGGTGGGACTTACGTCAAGTCTACCTATAAAGGGTGTTTCTCTGTTGCTAGGCAATGACCTGGCTGGGGGCAAAGTAGTTCCCCCTGTACATCTTACTTCACAGCCGAGCACTGAAGACGGGGATGAGGACCCATCTCTGTATCCTTCTTGCGCAGTGACTCGTGCTATGGCCAAGAAGGCTAAGGAAGAAGATGTTGTGGTGCCGACCAGCACATTGAATAGTCAGGACTCAGGTGGTTCGCTTCATGACTCTGATTAGCCTACAATGGTTTCTCCGTTTGAGAACTTATCAGACACTTTTATCAGTTTTCTATTCAGCCAGCCGGATGGGTCTGGTGATTCTGATGTGTCTGGAGACTTGTCTCTGTCCAGAAAGCGGTTGATTGAGGAGCAAACTAATGATCCTGAAATTTGTGTACTAAAGAGGAGAGCCCTTCCTGATAAAGAAATAGACGCAGTTCCAGTTGGGTATTATCTCAAGGATGGTGTGTTGATGCGGAAGTGGCGCCCTCCTGATATCCCTGCCAATGCAGATTGGGCAGTGGTCAGGCAAATTGTTGTTCCGAAGGTCTACAAGAATGAGATCTTAACAATGGCTCATAGTTTACCTTTAGGAGGTCATCTTGGTGTTAACAAGACTGTTGATAAGATCATGAAACACTTCTTTTGGCCTGTGCTTCGGAAAGACGTTTCCAACTTTTGCAAAACCTGTCACACTTGTCAGGTAGTTGGAAAACACCAGTTAGCCCCACCTGTAGCTCCATTGCAGCCTATCCCAGCATTTGGGGAGCCATTCTCTAAGGTCATTGTTGATTGTGTTGGTCCATTACCCAAGACTAGATCTGGAAATCAGTACTTGTTGACAATCATGTGTGCATCTACCAGATTCCCTGAAGCCATACTTCTACGTAAAATTAAGGCAACTGCAATCTCGAAGGCTTTGATAAAGTTCTTCACATTGTTTGGCCTTCCTAGGGAAATTCAGTCAGACCAAGGTAGCAATTTCACTTCAGGATTGTTGCAGCAGGTTGCGTATGAACTAGGTGCAAAGCAGATTCTTTCTAGTGCCTATCATCCAGAAAGTCAGGGTGCCTTAGAGCGGTTTCATTCCACTCTCAAGACAATGATGAGGACTTATTGTTATGACCATGAGAAAGACTGGGATGAAGGGGTTCATTTGCTGTTGTTTGCAGCTAGAGAAGCAGTGCAGGAGTCTACTGGATTCAGTCCATTTGAGCTAGTGTTTGGCCATGAAGTGAGAGGACCTTTACTATTATTGAGTGAACAATGGCGAGAGGAAGAGCCGCAAATCAGTCTGTTAGACTATGTTAGCAAGTTCAAGGAAAGATTGCGTGCAGCTTGTGACCTAGCCAAAGAGAACTTGAAATCAAGTCAGGGAAAAATGAAAACTTGGTATGATCATAAGGCTAGAAGCCGTGAGTTTAAACCAGGAGACAAGGTCCTTGTGTTGTTTCCCTTGCAGTCCAATCCATTGCAGGCTAGATTTCGTGGTCCTTATGAAATTCTGACAAAACTCAATGATCTCAATTACATTGTGAAGACTCCAGATAGGAGAAAACCTAAACAATTGTGTCATATTAACATGCTCAAGCCTTATCATGACAGAAATGCTAGGGTTGCAGCTGTCATTTCAGATTCTCCTATGGCCGAAACGTGTGAAGATGAGGGGGAGTTTCAAGATGATGAACCTAGAATTAAAGCTGAAGTTCTTTCATGTAAATTGTCGAATTCTGAAGTGTTGCAAAATCTTGATGTAAAACTCCAGCACTTAGAACCCTCACAGAGAGATCAGTTTGAGAGGTTGATCAAGAAATATGAGGATCTGTTTCCTGATGTTCCAAAGAGAGTTTCTATAGCCTCTCATGATGTAGATGTTGGTGATGCCAAACCAATAAAACAGCATCCGTACCGGATGTTTTTGAGTAAGATGAAAAACAAGAATCGGAGATTGTTGAATTGGAGTTTGATTTTACAGGAGTTTGACTTGGAAGTTAAGCATGTGAAGGGTACAGACAATGTAATTGCTGATTGCTTATCCCGTGTTTGAATATGTATATATATATATCATGTGTTTATTTGAATATTGTATGATATGTATATATAGACAAGTGTTCACTTAACCATTTTGTATTGAAAAGAAAAATTTTGCCTTTATGAGTCAAAATTTTTCCCTTTTGGAATGGAGGTGTAATGTGAATATAGGCCACTGGATGGCAGTATTTACCTTTTTTTTTATTCAGCTCAGACTGGAGCTATGTTTAGACGTCCTGGACATGTCTGGGGCAAGTCCCCGAAAAAAAAAAAAAAAAAGAGGTCTAAATGTGGGTGGGGTCTGCAAAAGAGTATATAAGGAAAAGAATTGAGACAGTAAAGTAGTAGGAGAAAATGCAAGAAGAAGGATACATGTGACCAGACCTGTCATTTCTGTTCAAGACCTGTGAAGTTTCTTTTGTGGATTTTTGCCTTTGTTACAGCATTTTCTTCATCCAGGACATCACCAAGCCACCCCACCAAAAAGGGACTGTAATTATTTCTGTTTTTCTTATTTATCAATCTTGGTCATTTAGTTGTAGGTTATTGTTAGTTATTGTCTTTGTTAATTAAATGTGTTTAAGTTTTTAAAAACTGTGTCATCCCTTGCTGTTGCTGTTGTGTTGTAAATTGTAATAACAAATTGGGGCCATAACATATTCAATTTTACCAGATTTTGCGTGATATTGATTGAGTGTGAATACAGGTGCTGACTTTGAACTTCACGAGCCCAGCTTCCCAGCCCCAGTGATCATATATCCGTTATCCAGGATTCTGACAAATGAATTTTAGCATGGTGTCATGGAGGGCAACTGCCATGGATTCTATGAGTCTTTCATTAAAATCGCCCGGTATCTTCCCTTGGAACCACGACAGCAACAAGCTTGCCAGGAGAAAGCAACAGACAAATGACAGTAATTCTCCTTTTGTAGTGCAACAATATCATGGAAAGTTCATCACGTGTCTTTTGTGTAAATATTGCTTGGAGCACACCCACGTCATCAGAGAGAGCAGCTACAAGCAAACAGACTTCATGCAGAACTCAGTGTTCGTCCTGTTTGTTTTGCATACACACATCTTTAGCCCTGAGATTCATAATGTTGTCATCACGGTCTACTGGCTGCTCCCTTTCTGTGATGTCACAAGTATAGGCCAACCACAAAACTGCATTGCAAATTGCAAATTCACACCTTGTAAGTCACAGCTATTGGTATTGGATTACATATCAGCTCATCCGACACGTGTTCATGTCAGTTGACAGTATACAAATTGATATAAATACAGCACAAAAGATCATATTTTCAAATATTAATGGATAGAGGTGAGCTTTGTGTATACACCAGACACCCAGCAAACATTTTGACCTGTGTCACGGCCACACGGCTGGTGTACAGCACAACTGTAACCATCCTTCCACCCCTATAGATCAGAGTTTTACTTGGATTGATCCACGGGCCTCAAAATAAAAACCTCAATTTCCGCCCCACAAAGCAAGGTCAGACTAAACTCCACGAACAACAGTGATTTAATGCCAAACCCACAAAAATGCAAAATATTGCATTTATATGCAAAATATTTTGTGGGTTATTTGCCTTCCTCAATGACATCAATAGGAAAAAAGCGTGAATTTATAATTTAATTCTGTCTTCTACAACATATTTCTTGAGCACAGTTCTGGGTAAAGCTTCCTCAGTCTGCTTAAATCACCTAACCTGAACAGACTCAAGAGTGTTGGGATGGGAACATTAAGCATGAATGTTTTGTTGTTTGTAATCAAATAATACAGGTATGTTACATCGTTTCAGGTAAATTGACCCCCCAAACTTATTCAACGGTAATGCAGATGAAGTTCAAGCTCTAAGTGCAACAACTTATGTTAAAGATGGTATCACAACAATTGGAACTTCGTCTAACTGATTTTTAACGGTGATTGACAAGGAACAGTTCTGGAATAACCTCTCAGATGAGAGCTTCATAGCCACTGCAGCTTGAAACCATTCACATATTACAAAAGAATCGCACTGGACAGCTCACCTCACCAGAAAAAAAAGTGAGCAGAATTTTGAGCAACAACTTAGGGATGAATTTCAGTTTGTGCTCGGCTGCTGATGGGCTCATTGCCAAACTGGCTGGGATAAATTGTCTTTCGTTCTTTCGCATGTCTCGGGCATGCCACAGAAAAGGTGCATGTACCCTTTGATGTGACTGTGTTAATGCGTAAACTGTAATTATTACAACCCCAATTCCAAAATAGTTTGGACAAAGTGAAAATTGTGAATAAAATCAAAATTCAGTTACTTTCAAAACACACCAGCCAGTATTTTTATCACAATAGAACAGAGATAACATAGCAAATGTTGAACCTGAGAAATTTTACAATTTTATCCACAAAATGAGCTCATTTCAAATTTGATGGCTGCTACAGGTCTCAAAAAAGTTGGGACAGGGGCCTGTTTACCATGGTGTATCATCCCCTCTTCTTTTTAACACAGAGTGGAGGCATCTGGGCATTGAAGAGACAAGTTTCCTGAGTTTAGCCATTGGAATTTGATCTCACTCTTGTTTAATACAGACTTCCAGCTGCTGGAGAGTTTGGAACATTGGAACATTGATTTTAAAGTATTACACAATTTTTTTTTAATTGCAAACCTTCACAGGTTGGAGAGCCTCTGGCCATCTTTACTTCTAAGAGACTCAGCCTCTCTAAGACATCCCTTTAATAGCCAATCATGTTACACACCTGATGCCAGTTAACTTAATTACTTGCTAAATGTTCTTTCAGCTGATTCTCTTATATATTAATTGCTTTTTCAGCCCTTTTTTGCCTGTGTCCCACCTTTTTTGAGACCTGTTGCAGCCAGAAAATTTGAAATAAGCTCATTTTATGGATAAAAATGTAAAATGTCTCAGTTTCAACATTTGAACAAGGAATAAAGTCTTCTGGGAGCTACTTTAACAGTGTGCGGACTTTTATTCTCTCTTTTTCCTACTGTTTCTTTGGGTCCGGCACCTGTGATATTGGTTTTTGGATGTGCATGCATTCATTCTATTTTTGCTTCAGTTTCAACATTTGAAATGTTATCCATGTTCAATTGTAAATAACATATTGGCTCATGTGATCTGAAAGTCATTGAATTATGATTTTATTCACAATTTACACTTTGTCCCAACTATTTTGGAATTGGGGTTGTACATAAACTTGGATCTGCTCAAAAAATTCCAGACTGCACAGCCACAACAGAGACAACTGTGCCCTTCCATCTGGGACAAGCAAACAAGAACAGGGATTTGTGTTAAACACTCGCCGAGGGGAAACAGTCAGGAAATCAAGGAACTGAGAATCTTTAACCTTGACACAGAAACGGCAGGAGACACTGCACACGGGTGGCAGTGCATATTTTCTAGTAAAGCATGGCTTTCCTTCAAATTAATCAGTATTGCACCCAAGCGTAAGCCAATACATTCCACCGCCAATCTCAACAGGGTGGTGATCAGCAACTTTGAGCTCAAGGTTACAGAATAAACAAAAATTTCAAATGAAACTGCAGTGGTTCAAAAAGATGGGACTAAACTGAAAAATTCCAGGCAGAGAAGAGACACTGAGGGGAATCAGTTGGATATTTGCAGAACACTTCATGTTTCCACAATAAAGCTGGGCATGTGGTCTACCACCACGGTCCATCCTGCTGGTATCCAATTTCTCAGCGTTTCCCCCCCAAAAATATTTTTTTGTCTTATTAATTTACAGCTGATTTGAAAGCATCCATTTCCTTAAAGATCCCTTATCATGTCACAAGGTGCACAGCCAGTTAGCCATTACAAGCCATTTTAAAATTTGTTCCTTTGTGACATCATATGGGGAAATGATTGCCTGAGACTATTCGACTTCAGCCAACCAGTCAATCAGTTCTTCAATATTCGAGGTGGGCTCTCCCCCCTGTAATGTGTCATGCAATTCAGAGAAGGAAACCAGGCACAGATCCACAGAAAAACCGCTGGGCATTTAATGTGTTTGATGCTGCCATTGGCACAAACATGAAATAAAAACTGAATAAGACCAGGCAGTGGAGTGGTCAGAAGCAGCCCCAGTCAGGTGAAGGATGAACAGCATCAAAGAGGTAGAGGCAAAATATGTTCAGGGACAGGTCTGAGGACAGAACATGAAGGCAATCTGAGGGTAATAGGGCACGCTGAACTGTGCATCCCTTCAAATCCCAATCTTTGCAGGAACTAGAAGACTGGTGACACCAGGACCAGCTAGCCGAGAAACTGAAATAGGTGCAATATCAATCAACAATAGGAAACGGGTTCTTTTCACACCATAACATGATCTTTCTCCTACGACCATTATGGGTTGATTTATTTTGACATCAGTGGCCAAACTACAGAATGAACTTCATCAAAGAGTTTGGTTATTATAAAAAAAACCCGCAAGGATTATTTCAAACCAGAGTGACAAGACTTTTGAGGTTAAGGAAGAAAGAGGACAGTTGTGTAAATGCATTACAATAGACAACATAGTCTCTGAAATGGACTTTCACGATCGTTTTTTTAATGTTGTAACAATTTTGTCGATGGCAATGTAATTTTTTCCCCTTTTCAAACATGCAACAGGCCATAATTAACGTGACCGTCCGAATAATTACTTATTAAACTTGAATTATTATCAGGGTAGGAGCCTACAGTACCATTTGGGGTGACCAGAAGTCCTGATAAAGTCGCGACAGCTCTAATTTTAAAACCCATGTCCCCCATAGTTAAAGCATGAATTCTACTATAAATGAATCAAGTAGCCTGATGAAAATTTTGTGATTACTCATCTTTCATTTTAGCTCTGTTTGCTGATGAGACATACATCATCGCAAAGCCACTCAGCTCAAGACGAGCAATCTACTTTAATAGTTTGCCACGATAACATTTATCTATAGCCTACTGCCAACAGCACAGCCCACCTTGTCCGTCAAGAATCGAGACCCTGGTATCATAGAGATGAAGTAAGAAAATGTGCAAGTAGGGGCCAACTCCATGACATAATTGGCCATTTGTTGCATATGTTCAGATACATTTTTTGAGCGGCATCAGAAAAATCTACGTAGACTTTTCCATATTCGTAACTGCACGGCGGAATTAAAATCCTCGCAAAAGGGAGTCCACAAGAAACTGTAATGCGCATGCATGCACACACACGCGAAAATCTCCGTCATTTCCCTAAGCATCGATTCACCGCGATCTCCTACCTGCAAGTCAACATATAAGCAATTCAGGAATGTGCTTTCCTCTTCATTTATTACACTACAAAATAAACTTCATGAGAAAATGTACATAGTGTGATCGCAGCTCTAGGAGACCAATGCAGAGCCAGACCTCGGTCCACATGAGTCCACTTTGCGATGTGCATGCCTCATAGTGACATGGGTCACCTTTTTCAGGTAACTAAACGAAGACGACAAGACCTCACTTCTCAGAAAAATAGCCCTCTCTAGTGGACAATTATATACCAGTGGAAAAATTCTGCATTACTCCTAGGGAGCAAGGGCATTTGAAATGTATCAGTTCGGAATGCATGACAGCCTCAGCATCATTGAAACTTAATAAAATGTTCCACTTCTGCATTTTTCTTAAGAGCATCTGCATCAGAGCGGTCACCTCACAGAAAACAACAAAAAGGCAATCACACCTCTTTCTGCATCTGCTGTCTTTTAATGCATATATTAACATAATTGGACCAGAAGAACATGATTAACATGCCAAGGCAAAAGACGCATTAACAATAGCCTATGACCTTCAAGCCAGGTGCCATTCATATTTTGCTTATAGAGTGGCTAAGGTCATGTGTAAAGTGAGGAAATTACATTCAAACTTGTTGAATGCAGTAATAATAACCGTCTAGAATCATACTTTAAATAGGTTTCCGAGCTTCCAGATATGATCGAGATGATCACCAGGGCATAGTGCAGGTTGGAAATTTGGAGATACTCTGCTGAAAACGGAAACACAGAAACAGCGTAGTTTCGCGGCCTAATTGAGGTCCTACCTGAAAATAATACATTTCAATTGTACGCCATATTTAAAAAAAAAAGAAATCACAGCACTTCAGCTGCTCGAAAAAAAAAAAACAACAAAAAACAGTTGCTCTTGAACTAACCAACTGATGCATCCCTGGGCGAGGTGCATCGTAGCTCACTGCGCTGTAGCGATCAGAGGTTTGGTTCACAGTAAAGCTGCTTGCACAAACGCGTGTATTCACGTCTTCGCATCGACTTTGAATGTAATCAGTGCGAGAAAAACTCGTTTCGCGTCCATTGTGCAAGCGGCTCAACTGCGGTTGCGAGGTCGGACGGTCGTTTAACTTGTGCAAATATTTCGAGAATGGTTCGAGTGTGTCGCTTTCTTGGACGTGAAAGCAAAGCTGTATCCTAGTGCACTTTCAGTTTCCACCGCATTCCTCTGCGGAATATTGGACTTGTAGCTGTGGCTAGTTGCCTCAACACGGAAATTGATACGCCATCCGTATCTCTGAAAGAACTCTGTGTTTGCAATAATCATTCTTCCCAAGAGGATTTCGCTTGGCTACATTCGGGGAAATCTAAACGGTGCACACTGAAGAGCACTGCTGTATCCAAGCATCACCTTGAAGAGTGAAACACCTGTGAAAAAGTCTTATGTAATTGCGGCACAAAATGATATCGCATAGGGTCTATGCAGCCACATACTGTGCATCAGCTGTGCTGGTTATTGTAGGTTTTTTTTTGAGAAGTGATTCTATGCCGTTGAAAATCCGGCTCTGCCGCAAACCGCTCAGTCTGCCCCAAACAGCTGATCGCTACTGTGCGCAGTAAACGACCATGCGCCTTGCGCAGGAATACGTCAGTTGGTTAGTTCAAGAGTAACTGTGCTTTTTTCACCCAAGCAGCTAAAATGCCGTTATTTTTTTTAATATAGCGTACAATTGAAATGGTTCATTATTTTCAGGTAGGACCTCCTTTAGGCCGTGAAAATACGCCGTTTCTGGGTTTCCGTTCACAACAGTGTATCGCCAAAATTTCGATCCAGCACAATGCCCTGGTGGGCAACTTGGAGGAGATCAGAGAGCTTTCTACTGCATCTAATGAAAGTAGTGGCAATTTGTATCTCATACAACCCCACTTCAAAAAAAGGGAACTATCCCTTTAATAAAAAAATATAGTAAAACAAATCTCAGTAATCATCCCCCACCGCGCGATTAGCGCGAAGCGGGAGATATAGCATTGGGCTCTGTCCGTCCGTCCGTACGCACATCCTTCTGGACACACAAAATTGAGGCGGCGGGGGATATTGCCATGTTAGTGGCAAACACTTGTTCTATATGAATGGACATAGTGCTCTGGGTAAATGGAAACTTCAATCACATTTACAGGCAAACTTCCACCTCAAGACAAACAAGAGAACATATTTACACTCCATTTATTTGGACTGTACAAAAAGAATATACTATAAACTGTACAGCTTATTGAAGCTCAGCACAAAACTGATACCACTCCTCAGAGGATTAAGAAAGTTCTTCTCGAAGGAAAAACACACACACATTAAATTAAATGCATACACTACTCTCGCTCCACCTGAGATTAAGACAAATGTCCCGCATTCACATATTATTCTCACCGAAGCCACAGTTAGGCACAGCCTTTTACAGGCAGCTGCTACAGAAATAAGACGGGCACCATGTCGGCGGTTTGACCCCAGTTAGTGCTACCATCGCCCCACAAAGAAGCTATAGCGCCTCTTCCCATCTGCCCCTACACCAAGCGTCCAGGAAAAATTCAGGCAGACAGACATGGCAACCGTTCAGGCGTGCAGGGAAGGAAAACTGACGTCCGTTCTGGGCGCTGAGGGTCAGCTCGCCAGGTCTGCTCTCCACTCGGGGCAGGAGACAGTGTTCGTTTCTGCCCCGTGGCTGATCACGACACTCTGAGGAAAGGGGCTCACTCCATCTCACTGAAGCGGGCAAACATGGCTTTCCGGACGGCATCCTTGTAGGTCTCAGACGGAGACAGCGCGTAATTACTGCCCTTCGTTCCCAAACCAGCTCCCTTCGTTCTCAGTTGTGCCTGTGAAGTGATCAAACAGCTTAGCTGCCAAGGATTTCCACCACACAGCAGTAGTCAGAAACAACGTTGTTGGGCTGAAGTGCTCACTGGTCCCCAAAACCATTCCTGCAGATCGACTCACCAGTAAGTTTTCAATGTAACGCTCCAGTAGTGCACCTCAATCAAAAGCTACACTTGGCACTGAGCTACTTACCAGTTTCCAGTAACACGGTTGGGCAGGCCTAGTCTGCCCATCCAATAACCCACCCACCCACCATCGAACGACACCGAATGAAGCCTTTGTGAAACTCACCTGGATGGGCGCAGTGATGCCCTGCTGATTGCGCCCGAGACCTTTGCCCTCCTTCCAGCCCATGGCCTGGAGCATCTTGTTCCCAATGTTGTCACTGTTCAAGCCGTCCTTCGTCGGCTGCTCGTAATTCCTGGAACGACAGAGCAAAACAATGTTTTTCTTTGACTTGTAGGGTCTCCTCATGCAGGAAAACTACAGCACTGTAAAGGCTTGCTCTTACATGACAGGCTTTGGAGGGGCAAATTTCTTCTTCTTTGGTGCCGGAGGTTCCGGGATGCCATACTTCTCCCTTCTTTCAGCTGCCCGGTCTCTATATTTCATCTGTTAAAAAGAGGAGATGGGAGTAAACAAAATTGATGGAATACCAGCCAGATAGAAATTCTCTCTAAGACCGAAGCAAGGTCACACTTTACAAAGGAAACAGTCACGGGCAGAGGGGGCGCCCTCACCTCAGTTTCCCTTCTCTCAATCTCCTCCAACTCCTCCTCCGACATCTTGGATCTTCTGAAAACCTCAAGGTTTTGCTGGCAGGGGAAGAGGAAAAAAAGTTCAGATTTTACTCAAGAAGTTCAAACAAGTATCAAGTACTATTCTCTTAACTTCAGAGGACAGTCCAGCCGTTCCTAACATAACACTGGCAAAAAAAAAAAAATCTACAATCTAATAAGGGAGGGAAAGATCTAAAGCCAGTCCGCTTTTTCCACAATGTCAGGAACTCTACCAAAGTTCGGCAATGCAAAGCCGCCATACAAGAGTTAAATGGCAATTCCCTGTCTGGAATGGGTATAGTTTATAAAAATCTATGTGGATGTCCTTGCACATTTATCCCCACTTAATGGACACGTGCCGAAGGCAGCCTTTAAGCAGCAGTACCTTGTGGAGGTCCGAGAGCTGCTGGTGGCGCACCAGCCCGTCCTTGTTGGGAAACTGCCGACGACACAGAAGGCAGGCCATCTTCTTCCAGTCCGTCAGCTTGTCAAGTCCATCCTCGCCGCGTTCAGACTCCGCCTCCTCCGGGTCACTGTCGCCGCTGTATGCCGCCACCAGACCACCACCACCCTGTGTGACCCAAATAAAAATGCCTTCAATATGGACACGCACTACTAGGACGCACCCACAAGCACATATTAGCGCATCAAGAGAACAAGAATATGGGTGTGTAATGCTCACCGCGGTCTCTTCCTCGGCAGCCTTTGCGGGCTCAGGGACGTCTAATGGGAAAGGGAAGGCCAGCTTTTCCAGAGAACCGCTCTGCTGTAAATACACAGGCAGACATGGCACAGAGTTTAAAAAAAAAAAAAAAAAAAAAAAATGATATACCAACGAGCCATTTCTCCTAATCTCCAATCCAAGGGGAAGGACATCCCTAAGACCCAATTTACCGCTCCTTCATCCTTCCACTCCCTCACTCCACTTGCTGGCTCTTATTTTTAGAGTGCAACGAGCCAGTGCGGTTTGACAATGATAACGGACGAGGCCACTCCCTGCAGTGCGCCCAACTCGCAATCCAGCAGGCAGCACTGACACACTGACTAACGAAACAACCTACCTTAAGCGAGGGCACGATTTGGAGCCAGCAATCTAGGTCAACTGAATCACTAACCTTGAATGCATGGCTAAATGACGCCATCAATCCCAATTCTGGTGCCAGGGCACCAAGGCTGCTGAATCTGTGCCATACCCTTTTCTCAAACAGGATGTAGCCGGCGTCGGCCGCGGCGGCCTCCTTCCTCTCCTCTTGGCTCACAGGCTGGAAGCTGCTCTTGAAGTTCTCCTTCTGCTTGTTCAGGCTCTTAGCCCAGCGCTCCATGTCCTTGGCGATCTACGACAGGAAAATTTGTGCGTTATGCACCCAAGCTCAGGATAAAGCAACCACGCACGCCCACATTTAAGTGTCGAACTGCGTTTGCGAGTAGAAAGCATCAAGTACGGCACAATGACAAAATGAGAGCCCAATTCGCCCATTTATGGCTGATCTGTGTACCAAATAAGAGGCTATGAAAACAACGAAGTATGGGCAAAATTTTGCTCATAGCTGTTGATTTTCAATATAGCTGTTACTACGGCTGGTAACCAGCTAGATTACATTACGAGCGACAATAGCGACATGGCTGGTTAATTTAGTAATAGTTTTTTACCCTTTCCACAGATGCCAAATCAAGCCAATCCTTACCAACTGTACATGACCTCTCTAACGTTGCACAACTCAAGACTTGAGCATCACAAAATAAATGATTTCAATGAAGCAAGACACTTGTATTATTCAGTCATATGCATCTTATCCAGGCTTTATGATTGCTTGTGACTCAAGAGTTAAAATTCAGTAACAATGGGATATTGAACTTTCAAATTGTTCGGCAAGTCAGGAAAGGGCGAAGGGATAATGTTATTTAGCCTAAGCTATGCCTTTTTAATGCTTTTATCTTGTACACACTAATGAGTTGGAATAAAACGCAAAAAGTAAGGTCTCAATGCGGTAGACTACAGCTTCTCAGATTACAATTGTAGCAATACACCATTTAAAGAGCCATGGTTCTTGCCAAAGCCGACAAATATTTAACAGGACAGAATTTCACAACTTTTCACGCCCATTTGAGTACATATGGTTTCAAGTTGTGGCAAAGAGTTAATAAATTTTCAATAATCAATAAATAATGTGCTATGAAATATTTCCAAGTAGCTTCTAAAGCCACATAAGCAAAGCTGGAAGCAGACTGGCCTTTATGGGGAGATACGATTCAACCAATGCCTATTTCACCACTACAGAATTCCCATTAGCCCACGTGCTAAGGCTCAAAATATGATGTTTCGTTCCACCATCTGGGGAATACTTTATTTTTGCATAATCCTAACCAGAAGCACATACACTATTTAAGTAAACAAAACTTCTCCTCTGAAAAGTGTGCAGTTTTTGCAAAAACAACTACCATTTCAGGGGCAAAGGGAAATAGAGTAGGGATCGATAATCTGATGTCATCAGATAGTAGCAAGTTTGGTATCAAATTGTAGGTCTATGAAAGTGCTTCAAGGAAATATATGTCCCAATCTGCTGGCCAGCCCCTGTGCCCCTGCAGAGGGAGTTGAAATCTGAGAAAATGAGATTTTGGCCCCTTACCATGGGGCCCAGGGGCAAGTGAGGAGGATCAAATATGTTGTATTCAAATATGTTTAGTTAGACCTTTCAAATGACACCCATGTCGCTGGAGTCCACAGACTCATTGCTGCTCAGGGGCAGGGAACCCCCTAAAATGGGGCCAAAATGCATGAACATTTCCCCTGAGTGAATGGGTTTGTGGACCCCATTGACATGGGTGTCATTTGAAAGGTCAAACTAAACATATTTGAATACAACATGTTTGAGCTTTGCTCACTTGCCCCTGGGCCCCATGGTAAGGGGCAAAAATCTCATTTTCTCAGATTTCAACCCCCTCTATAGAGGCACAGGGGCTGGCCAGCGGATTGGGACACATATTTCCTTGAAGCACATTCATAGACCTACAGTTTGATACCAAACTTGTTAGAATCTGATGACATCAGATTTTTGACCCCTACTATATTTCCCTTTGCCCCTGAAATGATAGTTGTTTCTGCAAAAACTGCAAACTTTTCAGCGGAGAACTTTTGGTTACTTTGATAGCATGTTTTTCTGGTTATAATTATGCAAAAATAAAGTATTACCCGGTCGCTGGAACGAAAACCATTTTCTAGGCATATTTTCAGCCTTAGCACATGGCCTACATCTTTTGAATAGTTCTGGGGCACCACCTCCTCATGAATATTCAATATACAGTTGTGATCCAGACGCGATTACAATGACTGCATCATTTAGAAGCCAGTGTCAATGGTTCTGAACCTCTGCGTTAAGAGCTCAAACATGAGCCACTCCAAGTGCTGGGAGGGAAAACTACACGTCCTGCCCCACCAACTGCAAATCTCATCGCGGCAAGAATGTTCCCATGGGCAGCTGGGTTGGTTTGCTCGGCAACAGCGCCGTTTCGCAGTACAGTGACGACCAGGACAAAAGATCGCCTTCTGTCGTGCCAGTGCAGAATGTGGCCAGCAGCCTCCTGAGGGCAGCACATAACTGGTTCCGTACTGCTCAGGGAAATGAAAGGGATAAACTAGGTACGGGTTAGCACGATCTGTCATAAGGCGCCTCCTGCTGGCCATCCGGGAAATAGGCAGTTGCATTCTGAGCATGCACACATTCAGGTTTCCCACACACTCGTTTTCAGCTTGCAAGGTTGGAATCTGCGGGTGCAAAGCAGCAGTGGCTGATGGGCGCCTGTTTCGGCAGAGGACCGCGATTTGTCTCACTCTCTATGTTGACAGCATGAATCGTGTTCTGACTGGGCATTCCGAATGTGGAATTGGGGTGAGACTGAAGATTGCAAATAAAAAAATAAATAAAAATCTTCCCATAAATCACTGGACATTTTGGACGATGTTGAGACCTGCCATTGTACTGCAGTAATGAGGCGGATGTTTGAGATGTTCTTCAGCAGTGCAGCTGTACCTGTGCGGATGTTTGAGATGTTCTTCAGCAGTGCAGCTGTACCTGTGCGAATGTTTGAGATGTTCTTCAGCAGTGCAGCAGTACCTGTGCGAATGTTTGAGATGTTCTTCAGCAGTGCAGCTGTACCTGTGCGGATGTTTGAGATGTTCTTCAGCAGTGCAGCAGTACCTGTTGTGCAGTCTTGTTCTTGGGCTTTTCCTTCTTCTCCTTGGGCTCTTTGGGCTCCTTGGCAGCAGCAGTTGCGGTGACAGGCTGCCCTGCGGTGGTGCTGCTTGGTGCGACTACGTACGCCTGCTTCTCACCGTCCCAGTACAGGTACTGCTGGGTCTGGGAGTTATAGTAATACTGTGGGGAGAGCGGAAAAAATGGATTAACCATGTAAGCTGGAACGTAAAGGTCAAGTGCCAAAGTAAAATTCAATGAAGAAGCTTGCTGACAGGAGCCATACAATGGAAAATTCAAATAGAGACAGGCCAGAGTATGTGCTCTGCAATTCACAAGTGACTAATGCACTAAATGGGAACGGAGGGGATTAAGCAAAGCTGAAAGTTGAAGCTGAACTTTCCCTCAGGTGTCCACTGACAGTTTTTACAGCTCCAACAGGCAGGTTGTGTCATGCAGTACTTACATGAGTGTTTGGATCATAGTAGAGCCCGGTCTGAGGATCATAGTAATACCCAGACGACTCGTCGTACTGGTAGGTCGATGTATCGGGGACGGCTGGGGGGGAACCAAGCACAAGGTTGGAAAAAGGGTAATGAAACAGGAAACTACTCCCAGTTACCAAGTGAAGGTCTTATAGAGAATCTCTAATGTTTCTGCATCTGAACTCGAGCCAATCTCACCCCCCC
The DNA here is from genome assembly GCA_029721435.1 of Gymnothorax reevesii. NCBI lineage: Eukaryota > Metazoa > Chordata > Actinopteri > Anguilliformes > Muraenidae > Gymnothorax > Gymnothorax reevesii. The sequence goes on along the minus strand of CM056585.1, from coordinate 69,201,422 downwards.
CCCCACCCCACCAATTCAAAAAGCTCACATCATAGGTTAATTTTACATTCTCTATAGCACTAGCCTCAGGACAAACCAGACAGTCTGGTTGCCGCGACCGCATCGGTGTAGCCCCCGAAAGTCCGCTAATTCGCTTTTTTGTGCGTTATTCAGCCAATACTGTCGCCGTGGCAACATAAATCGATAGGTGTCATAACTGAAGTATAAAACATTTCCAAACAAAATACGAAAGTAATCAAAGAATAATTAAAGGCTGTATAGCGTCCACAAGGAAGCGTCAACGGATGCGGCAGCAGCAGAGACAAGCATGAACCCATAGTAGGCGCCCGACTTCGTCCAGGGGCGACGACAAAACTTACCGGCTTTGCCGTCAGAGGCTGATGTAGTCGCAGTTGCAGTGGCGGTAGCTGTGGTGGGTGAGGTGGCTGTGGTAGCAGCTGCTACAGACTGCGCCGCGGCATTAGTCTGCTGGGCTGCCTGCGCAGACTGCAAAAGACCAGACAGTGAGACTCCAGTCAAGGGAATTCAAGATCACCAGCACTGGAGTCAAAACCATATGTAGCAGAGGCTGCCTCCCATGCAGGCACCACACGAGCAGAACAGGGCAGTCATCAGTGGTGTAACTGCGTGCCACCCAAGCACCAGTGCATGGCATGTGATGGACAAGAGATAATTTGGTGGTGTGTTAGTGAAGCTGGACCCACCTGCGTGATGGGCTGGCTGACGATGTGGGGCTGGTAGACCTGAGCGCTCTGGGACACCACCACTCCAGCAGCAGCGGGGACCACCTTCACCCCAGGGGCAGCTGTAATGGTGGGGAAAGATGATTGATTGGAGCACCACTCTACAGTCATTTTGAGACAGTCTGACCTCGACTCCAACCTTGAAAGATATTTAAATACCATGTTGACATCGGAACAGGCTGTGAAAGGACACCTACCTCCCAGTAAGCCATTGCCCTGAGCAGGATCCATAACTCCGGCCTGCTGATAATGCGCCTGGTAATCCTGACCGTACTGAAAGAGAACCGCCCAAACAAGAAATTAGCACATCAAAGCTGTGCTTAACAAACTGTAAAGAGACAAGTGTTTGCCACTAACATGGCAATATGCCCCGCTGCTTCAATTTTGTGTGTCCGTATGGACGGACGGACGGAGCCCAATGCTACATCCCCCGCTTCGCGCCAATCGCCCGGCGGGGGATAAAAACTAGGGCTGCCTAACCCTGCTGCAAGGAAGCAACCAATAAATAGGTCTTTAATCCAACACTAACAAAACACAACCTCATTCAACAGCCGAAGCTCTTGCTCAGCTGAAAATGAGTGGTCAGGATAGAAAACTTGCAGCATGGTAGAGCTCCAGGAACTGTGTTAGGCAGCCCTTATTCATTTCTTTTCTAAATTTAATATGCAACACCAAAGAAACAAAAATTTCAGGACAAGCATTCCATGCGTGTCTGTATACTAGAAAAAGAACAGGCTACTCTGCTCCAAGATGACTCTGCATAATGCCTTCATCTCAGACCCATTACAGATGTGGGTTTGCTGCTTACCTGTGTGTACGGCACATAGCCCTCCTGCAAGTAGCTGTACTCTGATCGCACCTCCGTGCCCTGTTGAGGCTAAGAACAAACAGCAGATGTCAGCACAGATGCACAAGGACATCTCTTGCAATTTAGCCAGCCTCAGTATGCAACAGTGCCATGACCTGGGGACAATTCAGGAGCATAAAATTGGTTAGATCAAAACACTTAGTAAAACAAGGCACAGCCCTGTGCTTTGGCTCATTTCTCAACCCAGATTTAGGAGGATTCCAGATTTTACTCAGTGAAGCCATTCAGCCAACTCCATGATTCAGCCGCGTAGCACACTTTCCCTCGTAAGGGTAACAGCCATTCCATAAAACTCCCAGCGAGTACCTGGCTAGAAGACCACTGAGCAGCAGCAATAGCGGTGCTGGCCACAGAGAAGGCACTGATGCGGCTCCCCTCCGGCGTCACCAGATCCCTGGAGCAAAAAAAAAAGTTATTGTATGTCCCAATGGGACAAGGGTAATTCCATGTAAAATCACTGAAGCTTTACAACCACCATCACACGACGCTGGTTTTCGAAAGGAACCTTCCTCTAGCCACTCCCAATACGCTGTTAAGAAATGGCATCAATCCGACGAGGGATTCTATAGTTATCCCGCGGAAACGAAAAGTTAACGTACGACGGACGGACATGGTGTCGACATAATGCCCCCTTTCCTCTTCGGAGGGCGGGGGCATAGAAAGTATTCTTAATAAAAAGTACTTTCCAGAAAAATGTTCAGTTTTCATAGGAAGTTCATTTATACAGGTCGTTGGCCATTTTGGCTGCAATGTTCTGCAGAATTAACATCCCTTGTCGTATGGCTCTTTGTCCAACCACTGTTCCTGTTCATTTTAGGTATATTAGCATTTTTTCCTAATTCTTTTTATGCATTTCCTTGCTCCTTTACATCTACCACAAATTTCACAAGATTTAGCTCATCTCATCTAAACTGACACAGATTTATACCAGACTAGGGCAGTATAATGAATTAATGAACAAAGAGTCTAAAACAACTGCCAAACACCCTGTTAAGCCTCTAAAGCTCACAATTTGATTATCTAACTGGACTGTATAAAATGCAATTGCACCATGTGGGACAAGACAAATGGTACAGAAAATTTGCAAAAACCGCATGCGTTCTTCAAACCATCTTCCCTACTCAGATTGAGGTAAAGGTTGAAAATCAGTGAGGTATCTTTTTAAATATTCAAAGTGGGGATAAGACGTAATTAGGGGTGTTTGATAATTGTTTTGGATTCCATGTTCCTTAAATGGTATTGCTGCCAAAGTTGGTCAAAATCAGAGACAATTTAACAGGTATTTTGTGTGAATTCTGCAGTCAAAATAGTTAATTTGGCACATAAATGAGGTGATTTACAGGGGATAAACCCCCCCCCCCCAAAAAAAAAAAAGTCAAGAAAACGCTGCTTTCAGAGTTAAGAGTTTCGGCAAGGTCTGGGATGGGTGTCCAAATTTTGTTTCTTCAAGTGACTTCACATGAATACCCCACAACTCAGTGGTTACAATCAGGGTTAGCGTGAGGAGCCTACAGCATCAATTAATACTTCCTGTGGCCTTATGAACTCACTTCCTGGCACTCTTGGCATAGTCCACACCAATAGTCTTCCCATCCAGCTTGAGTGGCGGCTGCAGACTCTGGAGGATCGTGAGGAGCTGGGAAGCCTCCTGTGAAGATGCGTGAGGAAAGCTGTTCAGGGACCACCACCAATGAGCATGCAGAAATGTGTCACACAGACCCCGTAGGAGATGCTCCGCTCTGCGTGATCAGTGACTTTAGGGCTGCTTCATGGAAGAATATATACAAGCTTTTGATATAATTAAATTCACTGGGGCCCACAGGAGAACGAAAAATGCTCATACCCCTTTTCCACAAAAGCATTCAGAGAGCTAATGCCAGATTTCGGACCAGTTTTTGTGTTTTGACAGCCAAAGAGCAGGCTCTCGTCCAAGAAAACTGAATTAGAGCGGCACCAACAATTTGCTAGTCTTGATCCATGAAACACTCCCTTATGGGTGGATCTATGGGGACTGGAGACCAACCAACACTTTCAGACTACCGTTTTTACAAAATTACCACTAGTGTGCCTTCAAGCCAGCCAAAGTCGTAGTAAAACCAGAGCGTCTGTGTACGTGGCTCTACCCCATCCCATAGAAAAGCTAACCGGTTTGATAAGGTTCAGGGATTGAAGTGTGAAAAGGCATCGTCACCAGGCCAGAAATAGCACAAGGTCTGCGAAGGTGGGGGACTTGGCACTTATTAAACCAGGTGAACAAGTTGATTCTTCGCACTGGCCTCTAGAGTCCTAATTAGATCTTATTCAGGTTACAAGGCAAATAAATACAGTAGCCCAAGGGTAATCATGCCAATGCAAGGGGCCCAGAGAGAAACCATCATACCAGAGGCGAAGAGAGCTGCACAAAGGCAAATCCACGGTTCTGTCCAGTCTGCTTGTCCTTGATGAGGCGGATATTGCTCGTCGACAGGTTGGCATGTGGTGCCAGGGCGTCCACGATGGCCTCTACCGTGGCAAGTGGGGATATGTTCCTCAGAATGATGGCTACCAGTGACAGAGAATGAGATGATTCAATGCTGGATTAGCAATGCAAATGCTAAATCGATGTCAAGAGTTAATCTTGAAATCACAACTGGTTCTCACTGTCGCCATAGTAATCTCCGGTTTGCTGGGGCTCTGAAGCTCCACTGGGGTTGACGTCTTCACCCTCTGTTAAAGGCAAAGACAAGAAAAAACCATGAGTGACCATCCAGCAACAACAGAACAGATAGTCAGTGTTGAGGGCCAATGTGTTTTTACCAGAAATTCCAAGTAACGCTACGGCTGGCGACTTGAACATTTACACTACACACTCATATACTTTCTCCATGCCAACACTTCACTTGAATACTCGGCTAGCAGGATGTGTTTGAAATTCTTCACCAACACTCCCAGAATGGATCTACTGAACTAGTGATGCATGATTTCATTTCTGAGAAGCAGAGTAATTGGCGAGGTCTGACAGTTCGGAATATCCGGATGGCTGCAATCAGCGGCTTCTTCGAACTTACCAGTTTTGGCAGCTCCACACCTGAAGCACTTCAGCCTTCTTCGGAAATTATACAGGCCACACTGCAAGCAATCGGTCACACGTTTTTATTCAAGCCAAACTACTGAGGGTCTGAACTTCACTGCTGCTGAGAGAAGTAGGCCATGAAGCAGCACCTAGCGTACACTAACCAGAGAACAAAACTGCTACAAACTCACCACCATGCTCCTGTAAACTCACCTCGGTGGCGAGGTCACCCAACACAGCCAGCAAAATTTTGACATGTAAAAGGACTGCAAAAAAAGCACCAGTTCCTCCACATTCTCAAACTCTAGGGCTAGACAGCCTGATCCCTTGTGATCACCAGGGGATACTTACTGTGTTGCAGAGCCAGTCTTCAACAGCCGCCCTCCTGTTGCGTGGGTTGCTGTAGTGCATGACCACATTCTTGCCTTGGATCACCAGCTGGTTCTGCAAGAGGAACGCACCAGTCATTCCTAATTTTCTGACTGCCACGGGGCACATGGGCTCATCAGCTGTGTGTCTATCTGCACGCCACGAGCACGGCAGGAGGAGCGCCCCCCGGGGGGGGAGGGAGGGACTGACTGGGTAGATATGATGTCAGACAGGTGGATGTGTGCACTAGGGAGGGGTTCTGACTGTGTATCGGACCGGAGTGCTGTCGGCCTGAGCCGCAGCAGAGTGTGTAAACCAAGGAACAGTCCTAAAACAGGGTGTGCAGAGTCACTGACCCATAAACCAAGTCTCTTTCAAAAAGAAATTACTATATCAATCACATCCCTCAATTTTCTCCCAAAAACATTTTTTTTCCCCCAAAAGAAAATACAGGCATTTCAATTGAGGCTCATCTCCAACACGTGGTGGGGAAAGACTGACGGCAAACTTCCAAGGATGATCTTATGCTGGCATCAGAATGCGCCCCCCAAAAAAATACACAAAAAAAGAAGCCACCTGGTCCTGTCCTTGGATTTTGAGCTTCAGGGGGTCCTCTCATTTTAAGTAACACCAATAAACTTGGTGCAGTCACAATTTGAACAAAGTAAAAAAAAAAGTAAACATGTTAACCAACACGTTTACGACTGAATCAGCTTTGTGTGCGATGATCATAACCGCTACAATTTGTTAAATTAAAATTTTGTGAAATCAGCTCGGAATGAAAAGCTACCGAGCGACATGAGATTTGGTTTGAATAGTCCAATAGTGCTGCAGCTGATTGAAGCAAATGACCACAGGGCACAGTGTGCAAAGTCACTTTTTCTATGCCAAGTCACGTAATGGATGATAAACAAAGTAACGAAAAATAACCTTCACTTTACTGATCAATCAATTTTTCACATCTTCCCCTGCTGGCCCTTTGCCCAAAATTACTAGACTGCGAATACCGTATTTTGGGCTGTAGTTCCTCTCTCCCTAGAGCAAAGATGGCTGGTTTCCATATTTCAGCATTTAAAATCAACTGTTGAGAGGCAAGTGTCTCACAAAAATATAATATGACTAATATCCCAGACGAATATCAGATCCAATTTATATCATTCCATGTTTGAAATAAGTTAGAATGAATTTTAGAAATGTTAAGCCTTGATTTTAAAATGCCTCCAGAAAATTGTAACACCTAAAGAAAGGACCCCCTGGCTGCATTTGCCCTCCCTGTCCTTACTCATTTCTGCGGTCCATACTTTCTTTCAAAACGCCTTCTTTATTTATTGTTCAGATCCCCAAGATAATTCTAGACTTGGTGATTGAGAGGCAACCTGATTGGTCTCCATCCATCGGGTCGCATCTTGCAAGTGATAAAACTCCACGAAGGCGAACCCTCGGCTTATACCTAGAGACAGCATTCAGATATAGACGGAGTCGTGTTAGTCAAGATCTTTGGTCACAACAAGCAAGCTCTGACACAAAATGCTCCACAGCTCAATATCCCACAGAGTGAAAGAGTGGGTGGTGCTTTCAGGGAGCAGGGCAACCCTTTGCCATAGCAAGAACCCTCAAAGGCTGAGGCCTCGGACTCGGTACTGTCCACACAGTTCAAAGCAAAGATGGCATCATGCAGATGTATACTTCAGACAGTATAATTGAAATTTGGAGAATAGTAAGATGGGCCAGATTACAGGATGGAGGCTGTACAGTTTTACTACTGAAGACATGTTCCGACATTGTTACACATTAACAGTAAAGGCCATTTTGTTTACGAGCCAATAAGAGGGTTGTGATTCTGCTATGGCAAAACTTAGTGAAATGAAGCAGATTAGCCCTGTGGTGTCAGAGACTAGGGAAGTGGGTTCCTCCAAACACTGGACTCTCACCTGTTCGCTTCTTCATCAGCCGAATGTCTGCAGGCCGGGGACCCTCCAGCTGGTCTAAGGCAGCCTGAACCTGGGCCACGTGAAGGAGGTACATCAGTATTCCCACTGCAAGACTCTTATTCCAAATGACAAAGCCTTTATAGATGGAGAGCAATTAAAACTATTTTATCCTTCCTTAGTTCACCCTGACAGAAGCCTCAAGCGAAAACATGTAGTGCCAAGTTTAAAGTTGGCAAATAAAGCCCCTTTCTCCATCATCGATAACATTAAATGATGACACGCCCAATTTAACCCAAGCACAGTAATTATAGGCGTACAAAACAAGTCAATTCCAATTGAAAACCAAGAGCAGGTTTTCAAATAAAAAAATAGTGCCGTATCTAGAGGTAGAACGAGAGGAGTGGATGCATCCATTTAAACTCAAGTTAAAGTGAATGGTTGGACATGCAGATGGTATTCCAATGGCTTGAGTGGGGCTCACCTCATCTTCAGTGACATGTAGGGACAGGCCCCGGAGCATGATGGTCTTGCTCTCCTGCTCCTCACCCATATCCCCTCGGTAATCTTGTTCATCACCATCAGAGTGGTAGCCATCTTCAGACCTGTCGCTGTTGCGTCGCTTCCTATCTCTATGCTGAGACAGTAGCACCCAGTGTTAGAGCATGCCAGTGCTCGCGCGCTCTCTCTCTCTCACACTCTCTCACACACACAGCCTCACACTCTTCGAATTCAGTCTATGACAGTAAGGTTTCCAAGTTCTCCTAAAATAAAAAATTAACAATCCAAACCAGAGTGCCGCCCAATGGCCCATGAAACCAAGCAAAGGCCTACCTCGGGGCTGTCCCGACCCCTGCGGTCCCCATCATATCGGTCGCCACGCCTCTCATCACCCCAGCGCCTGCCCTCATAGTCGCGCTCAGGGCCTCTCTCCCGCCGATCCCTCCACTCTGAACCGCCGCGGTACTGGTCCGGTCCATACCTGCCACTGCGCTCAGTGCGGCCAATCCTGCGTGCAAAAAACACAAATTAAAACCTTGGAACGGCGACATTCTCACATAGGCATCATACACTCCTTCATATTCCGTAACATTAGGCCAATAAACTCAGTCACGTAAAGCAGTATTTCTACAACTTAAGATCCAGGCACCTCGACTGTCCTTAGAACAAGCAGCAAATTCAGTGCGTTTTGCATAACTGCCCTCAGGAGTGCAGCATAAAAACACTCACGGGCGAAGAAAAAACGAACATGCGGCATTTCCTGAAACCAGAATAATACAGTGAGGTAGCTGCAGTCAGGAGGAAATTCTCACCGTTTGTCAACTCCCATAGCGAACAGTTCAATCAGAAATCGGTGTGAAGATAACCCTGTAAGTGGGAAAACGCGATTAGAAGTCGACATACAGTCCTGCTGCTTCAGCATTTGATTACTGAGCGAACGCTGACGTACAGATTACAGATGGTCAACCCCCAAAACGCCGACAAGATTTTTACCAACGCTATTCTGCGTCAGCAAATGTAATTATCTGAGGAATGTCCCTCCGATGAGTTACACGGAGTACAATGGATTGCAGTAACAAGCGAGCAAAACGATAGCAAAGCATTTCTGTAGCTAACTTAACTGAATCTACTTCAGATGTAGTTAACTAGCTGACGATAGCCGGTCACCGGCTAAGGTAAGGTTGTACGGGAAGTACAATCTCAGATCTACAGCAAAGGTCAAAAATCGTTTGCCTACTACCAAGAAAACGTCAATTAGCAGCCTAATTCGCAAGCAAATAGCTATATATCGCCAGACAAAACTAAACAATTCCAATAGGTATAACGTGTAATTCATATAACAATAATTAGTAAACCCAAGTTCGTAAGCTTTGGCAACAAACAAGATGTCGCTTAACTAGACTAGCACCGCTGCTAACAAGGATAAATGCTAAACTAGCGTTCTTTAGCTGCATAGGTGGCGAGCTACATAGCCATGTTCAACTTTACGTCAGCTTTTGAATAAAGCCTCATAATTGTGCAAGTTACTCACCAAGTTGACAACAGTGCAATGGTATACACAAATTTTCCTGGAAAACAACAAATATTACATTAGATTATGATGTAAAGTGAGAAAAGTTCAAGGACATATCATACTCTTCTTCCGCTCTCGCAACAAAAATGGCCCCCTCGAAAGTTCTCTTTCCCAGGGTCCATTGCTGCTGATGGAACACACCCAAGTTCTCGCAAAGACACGCCCCATCTGAACATTCAAGCGCTAGGATTGGCCAGTCATCAAAGCACCAGGATTAGCCAGCCATTCAGCTCTAGGATTGGAAACCTAGCGATTGAACAGCTGGCCGATCTTGGCGTTGGAATGCTTTGGAGGCGTGTCTTTGCGAGAACATCGGTGGGTGCTACTGGCTACCTCCTAGTGCTACTGGCATTTTAACACCCAATTTTAGAGAGATTCAGGCAAAATCAGGCACCTTGAACTGTTGATCCCCTTGGATTTCACTGATTTTTCATTTTTTTTTAGATGGGTATAGTACCCAAAACCCAAACCGTTTCTCTGTCAACCCCATCTGTCCCGAGTTACAGCAACCCCCTTTCATGGTCCTTTTTGGCGAATTTAACAAACTTGCAAGTTCCCACCTCTCTAATTCTGAACTTCAGTGGTGTTCCAGCTCAAAGATTATTGGGGCAGATTATCAGAATGTAGCTATGAGAAGTATTGAGAAAAGGAGTCCTAAAACGATCCCTTTTATGGTCCGAGACCCTTTTTTCGCCCCTTTTTTTCTCCAAACTTCAAGGTTGGCCCACAAAAGTAACAGTAAATTTCAATTAAGATCCTTCCAACCAAAAGATTCCTGCCAAAAGGCAACTGGGATTCCTTTGAAGTCTAGAGAAAATCCATGACAAACTTAAGGAAAAAATGGTTTTGAGTAATTTCAGTGCCCCTATTGACAAACTCCAAGGGTGCCCCAGGTGGATAACTACATTCTGGTAATCTGACCACCTCTCCCCCCATTGACCCACTTTCAATGGACTTTGAGCTGGGACACCATTGAAGTTCAGAATTAGAGAGGTGGGAACTTGCAATTTTGTTACGTTGTCCAAAAAGGGCCAAAAAAAGGGGTCTCGGTAGCTCGGGACAGACTGGGTCAACAGAGGAATGGTTTGGGTTCTGAGGTTTGGACACCATACCGATCTTAAAAATAAAATATCAGCTAAATCTAGGGGGGGGGGTCAACAATACTGACTGCCTGAACCTGTCAAAAATTGGCTCTTAAAGGTGTTCAAGTTGCAACCATTGCCACCTACATTGACTTTGAAGTGCATCAGCCAGTTTGTAGATTCAGACATGAGTATTGTTAAAAAGCAAATGTCAATGGAACCATTAAAAAAATAAATAAAAAATTTTTGCGTTTCCAGTGATACACTGGATAACCACAGTGTATAATATGCTTACAGTGATGTTTGTATTTATGGTTTGAAGAAATAAAAGGGCATGAATATTTTTACCAAGATCCTTTATTTGTATCCAGTGATAATATGCTTTCATGCATTTACATAAGAAGTTATTTGTAGCGTTGGAAGTAACGCATTACTGCAATTTCACTCCCTTTGGTGGTAACGTGACGCAAATAATTACCTTTTTAAATTAAATTGCGCAATTACAATTCCTGAGATTTAAATTGGCTCATTTCTTGTTTGTCTTATGAAGTCATGGCGTGCTGAGAAGTCACACTCCCTTTTGTAATCTTAGTTTCTCTGTTCTTCGTTTTCATCGCCTGGCCGGCCACACATGCACATTTTTGCACGTGAGTCCCTCACTGCGAGACTGTTTCCACTCCGCCCATTTACTAACCACAAATTCCTTCCACAGTTCAAAGACATGTAAGCAGGGCTAGCTGGGGGTTAAAATTGTCCATTGGTATGAATAAATGGTATGCACTTAGATTTCATACAAATTCAGAGGAGTATATTGGGTGACATGAAAAGATGAAAAAAGGCTGAACATGTCATTAAACAAAAAAGATAGAATTAGATAGACCCCCCCACATAGCATTGCATGAGTGAGATGGCTGAATGCAAAGCGTTCTGCTGAAGATGACCTTCCAGAATTTCCTCCGCTGAAGAGTCTTAGTTCTTTTTTTCTTCTCTGAGCCGTACGAGTTTCCATCTTGACTCAGAGCTGCCTTTTATGCTTGATGGGTGATAAACTGATTGGTACATAATGTTTCATGTCTGTGTTTTCATAAATAGGCATGATGGTTAACTAGATGTTACCGATATTGTGCATTAGTTCTGCAACTGGTGCAGTCACTATCATTTGCGTATCTTCTGGAGAATATCACTGCTATTCAAAGGACTTTTCAATACTTGCGTGGGCTAGTGGTTGTCTTTACCATACTGCCCGATCGCGGTACAACAAAAGATATCCAAACCAAAGTAAAAAGGCACGTAGAAGGGGGTAGGCCAATCAGTAGCCCTGATAAACCAGGGAGCCGAGAGAATCATAAGTATATTAAAAAGCCAAATCGACATTCAAAAATCTCAGAACGGGCAATCTTGGCAACTTCGAAAAACCATGCAAAAGAGAGTCAAAACTGGAAAAACTTAAAACACTGCACTTAAAACTGCATTCCACGCTATGATTATTAAAGTCAGCAGCTTAATCGGTGATTTACATTTGATCCCTTTGGATTAGGCCTATATGAAATTGGGCACATTTTACTGGACTTGTCGAATTTGTAAAATTTAAGCTCCGCCCATTTTTGGAACTTGAACGTGAAAGTTACCAGTCAAACGGAATGGATGTGTTTTGCTAATATCATTGCTCGAGAACCACTGGCGCCTCATGACAACCACACAACTTTTTTCGGCCTAGCTATGGACAAGTGATGAGGGGCGAGGCCTGTAACTGCACAAATTGTCCCTAGTTTTTTTTTTCCTTTTTACAGTGGGCTTAAAAATTCCTGGCACCCCTGACAGGCAATGCACAAACAATGCTTAAAATTTTTTTTCAAATATTTATACTTGTGGGGGATCTCTAAATTACATGAGAAATGCTGTATGATATTACTATTCCAATGGGCACAAGCAAAATCATTTATTGATCAAATTAAAAATCAATTTCCTCCAAAACAAGGTTTCACAATTAATGGCGCCCTTAAAGATTACTGTAAATAACTTTTACCAAAATTAAACCAGGTATTGAATTCCACTTATTTAAGTTTTATCTAGGTATGAGGACACTGTCTTGAGCCGTAACATCATTTTCTGCCTCATTAGTGTATAAAAATGAAGTAACAAACATGCAATATCCCTTTGACATCCAGAATCGCGAAGAAAACAAAACAACTGTCAGTTCAAAAGAGGCAGATGATCGTCTACCTTCATAAATCTGGTTATGGCCACAAGAAGATTCACAAACGATTGAATATGCCACTGAGCACTGTTAAGGCAATTACTAAAAAATTCCAAAGATATGGAACTGTTGAAAACTTAAAGGTAGAGGACACAACTGCATTTTGCCCTTCAGGATACTGAGGAGGATGATGAGACAAGCAACAAAATCTCTAAGAATTACTGTGAAGATATTGCAGGCCTTGGTGGCATTAGGGGATCACCAGGTTTCAGAAAGCACCATCAGATGCCACCTCCACAAGCACAGGCTCTTCAAAAGGGTTGCCAGAAAAAAAGCCTTTTCTCACTGAACCCATTCTCCAAAATTCTGTGTATGCAATTCCTATAACATCAGTGATGACTAATATCTCCCTAACTCCATATACCATCATCCTGATTCTTTCCAATTTTGTTTCAAACTCACCTGCACAATTCGACGCCATTGCTACGGAAGCTAAAAAGCCTTTTTCTGCCCACGATTGGCTCCTTGTTTGCTATGCTTTATTCATTTCTTGCCTACTCCCTGTACTTTGCTCTATGTTTTTTTTTCCTGATGGTAGTTTTTATACCAAATCATAATTACGATCAACTGCTTTTGACATCAGCTGTTTCAAATCACTGCATTATTCCGCTTTTTGCCAAGACAGCAACTCATGCAAAAAACTACAGCACATCGTCACTGAATCATCTAGGATCATTGGCATCCCCCTCCCATCAGTCAAATCTATTTATCACATATTATATTTATCTGTTTATCAATGCTCAATCACAAGAGCACAAAATAACACCTCTGATGCCATTCACTCTGCCCACCATTTGTTTCAACTGCTGCCCTCTAGGAGGCGATATCAATCCCTATCCACCAGTATATCCCGCTTCAAAAACAGATCTTTCCCCAGTAATAAGGACTCTGAACTTTTTGCATTAACTGCTCATGCACTAATGTTTACAGCAATGGCTACTGTCTACTTACACTATGTTTGTGATTGTTTGTTATGATGTGTGCTGCCAATGTCATTTGAACTTATATGTTTCTGACACAGATTGAGTGCTGTGTTGAAAGCAAATTCCACCATCCTGGTTGTGTGGTCATTAATTAATTATTCTGATTCTGACATGACCCCATTCTTTGTTCTAAATTGCCCCATTCCAATTTTCTTTTCTTTTTTTTTTTGAAGTTTGTTGGACGCCTGAATGGCAGGAATAGATATACTTACATTTACGAATTATAAGAAGTTGATCAAACAAAACATTTAATATCTTGTTTTCATACTGTCTGCAATGAAATACAAGTGTAAGTAACCTGACTTCCTGGTGTTATGTGTATTTTACATACCATCCCAACTTTGCCAAAGCTGGGGGTTGTAAACTTTAAATGCCTAAATGCCAATTTGACACTGACAAGCTACCATTAACCTTGCCTCACCTTCACCCCACCACTGTAGATGACCCAAGGGATCAAAAAAGTAAACCATCTGACTTATATATCCAAGAGTGGTCATGTTGGGAATATTGATATCCTCTTCAGCCTTCTGCAAAATCAACTTTTTCTAATGTCTCAATACCCTTGTCCCTTCTATAGATCAAAACAGAACTGTTTTTCTCAGTTGCTTTGCACACCTTTCATCTCACCAAAATGTTGTGAATGCGAAAGGCCCTCAAACTCTGTCTCACACACTCACATTTAGGTCCAGTAAAATTTGAATATTGACAGTTATTGTTATTTTAGCTGTATACCACAGCATATTAGAGTAGAAAGGTCAAATCCAGCAAAAAACCTAACTTTGCACATCTATAGGTCATCGTGAGTTACCATACCAAATTTGGTGAAGCTGTGGTCATTAGTTGCCGAGTACTGGCCCGGACGAAATTATGGACGGACGACAGACGGACACGCAGGTGACGACAAAACCCCTCCGGCCAGAGTCGGCCGACGGGTAAAACCTGGAAACCTTAATCAACCTTCCCAGAAGTAGCCTGCCACCCAACATTCTCCTAACAACGCATTGAGAACTAATTCAGGAGGTCACGAAAATGAAAGATCTCAGGCTAACATCTAGAAAACTACAGGCCTCATTTGCATCAGTTAAGGTCAAGAGAAAGATTGGGCAAAAACGGCACCTGTGAGAGAGCTGCAAAGGGAACAACACCGCTGACCTAAACAAACACAATCACTCCTCTCACATTTGCGCAAAAAAAAAAAAAAAAAACTACAAACCCAAAGACTTAGGGATTATATTTTGTGGACTGATGAGTCACAGCTATTTTTTAGAAGACTAGGGTCCCGCTACTGGCACGAAGTTAACACAGCATTCCACATAAAGATCATCATACCAGCAGTCAAACATGGTGGCAGCAGTATGATGGTTCCTGCTTCAGGACATGCCGATGAAACAATGAATTCTTCTTTCTTCTAGCAAATCCTGAAGGATAATTTCCAGTCATTAGTTGGTGACCTAAAGCTCAAGCACAGTTCAGTTATACACCAGGACAATCAACCAAAGCATACAAGCAAGTCCTCCAATGTATTATGCAAAAAAATTAAGGCTTTGAGTGACTAGTGAAAGTCCTGGCTTGGACCCAATTTCGATGCTGAGGCTTGACATTAAAACAGGCAGCTCAACCTTGAACCCCCCCCCCAATACGGTTGAAAGAGTCATTGCCAGTTCTCTCAAAAATTTAACTGCAGTTGTCACCAGCATGGATGGCACAACCAGTTATTAGGTTTAGGTGGGCAATTATTTTTTCACATGGGTGATATAGGTTTTGAATAACTCTTTAACGCTAATAAACAAAATGATCATTCAAAAGCTGTATTTTTTGTTTAATCACATTGTCTTGGTCGTATATTAACTTAGTAGGATGATCTGAAAATTTTTATATGACAAAGCAAAAGCAGAAAAAAAAATTGGGAAGGGGGCAGATAAATTTTCACAGCACAACGGGAATGGCGTTTTTTGGGCAAAAAAAAAAAAAAAAAAGAGCATCAGTATAAATACAAAAGAATAAGCCTTTGTTATCCGAAACATAAACAATGTAAAATGACTATATTTTGTAATCAATATAATGCCAAAGCCAACCGCTTGGTCTTAAAATTTCCTAAATTTATGACATATAACAATAAACTGAAATGGAAAACTAACTTGAATAAGAAATGCCATTTATATAGTGTTCATTGTTAATTTAAAATGAACATAATCGAGATGGATTCTTAATGCACTTAGCTGGAGTAGGAATCATTTCAGATTTTTCTTTAATGATCTTTCAGAACAAGTACATTTATTTTACACATACAGGGACACAAAAACAAGACAGACAAATTACTGAGAAGTGGAGTCCCCGGAGTAGCCTTGGCACTTGGACATTTTTTATGGGCATTTTGTACTTAATTCTTTACTGCACATCACTGTAGCATCTTCAAGAGCGAGGTTACAGATGGGAACAAGACTTTTGCAACATTTGCTTTCATGCAAGCACTTGAGGAAATGGGGACAAATAAGATCAATGCCATACAACAGCGCGAATATTTTTCCAAACACACGGATTCTACCCATGAATGTGTTTGTCAAACATATTTAACTGTTTTACATGTTGTGTGCTTCATATTTAGATACGCCAGCCCAAGCCCCAATAAAGATGGTTCCAGAACATATTATGAACACACCGTATCACGTAATTGAGGACACGGACTTTGCGGTGGTCCCATACAGAGATTTACAGAACTAAAATGTATACTAGCTTAAAAAAGTATTAAATAAAACAGAAAAAAACAGGTGGTCTGAAAGCTGGATAAGCACTGATGACATCTTCGGTCCAAAATCATTCTAGGTCAGTGTCTCCCCTTTCGTTACCTGCAGACGAAGAGAGATTAAAATGCCAAGATTAACGTGTACTTTTTCCAGGCAATTTGTGCATCAGAAAAAACAAGTTTGTCACTAAAGTGACTATATCCCCCGCCGTTAGGTCACCGAAACAGACTGGTGTCTGTGCATTCCCAGTAGGACGGTTGGTACCAAAAAGAATTGAAATAGGTTGACTGCTTCTTGAGATATCGCGCTGACGATGTTCGGGACGGACGGAACTGAATACTATATAACCAGCTTCGCGCTAAATGCACGGCGGGGGATTAAAAAAAAAAAATCACTGCTCTTACCCTTGCCTCGATATACTCAATTCTCCTCTCCAGCGCTGTCAACTTTTCATTCAGAGTCGCCAGGCGAGACCTGCAAGACATATCTACAAAGACACAAAATCACAAAATTTTGTTCAGCATAACATTTTGTCCATTTGTTGGCTTCAGCAGTTTCAAGTAAACCAATTTAAAGCATGCCATCTGAGAGCCAAAATGAAATGAAAGTCTTTTCAACTTGACAAAACTATCAGCAGCTAAACACTATGATTTGAGGAACTGTAATGAGGAAACAATGAAGTTTGCTAGCAAGTGATTCTAACCTTGATCCTTGCAGACCCAGTTTCACATCAACTTTATTATCCCCCGCCAACACGAAGTGGGAGGGGGATATAGGTTTGACCTCCGTCCGTCCGTGTGCGCGTCCGTCCGTCCGTCCGTCCGTCCGTCCGAGATAAAGGGGACCGCTTCACTCAGAAACTACTACAGATACAGTAACCAAATTTGGTGTGTAGCTTCAGACCATAAAGGCCTTGATTGAGTTCGAAAATGAGAAGTGCACGATTGGCGGGGGATGTTGTAGACCATGTCGACTTGTTCTAACTGCAATTTCTTTTATTAGCAAATGTTGGCAGGTAGCAAAGACGCAAACTACTTTGCAAATAGGAGCAAACTAATATCAGTTTCACTTAACCAAAGAAAATAATTACCGTGATGTAGTCATTTTCAACCCAGCTCAGTGTAAATATTGAACTCTATTCTTCTTCGCATGATACCCATTTATGCACCCATTTGGTCAATTCCATGATGAGAAGGACACAGGAGAAAAAAATAAAACTTCAGCTTTCAACTAGAATACAATTGAGATGGTTAGTTATGATCTTAAGGGTCATGGATTTACTAAGTTTGGTTTGTTTCATTACTCAAAACTTTTTTTCAGCCACATGACACATACGCACGATTGGCGGGGGATGTTGTAGACCATGTCGACTTGTTCTAACTGCAATTTCTTTTATTAGCAAATGTTGGCAGGTAGCCCAAATAAATGAAATCACCGATCAAATAAAAGATCAAATAAACTCAGTAGGCTCATAATTGGGGACGATGTGGACACATGAAGAGTTTGCAATAAACTAACCTTTTGGTGAATAAATGCTTTTTCCGTTCTTTCCTTTCCATTAGTGTGTTGTATAATTTTTCGTGTGCAAAGTTTCAAAGCCCCAAGTCCGAGCCAAATGGAGTTATTCTCTCCAACAGACAGCACTGCTCTTGAACTACCTGAAACGCCTCATCTGTAGTCCAGCCTCTTTATCCATAGCATGTCTACCAAGGATGCATGGGTCAAGTCTTTAAAATATCCGCACTCATCCGACCTGCTAGGAGAGCAAACCTGCACCACCCATCCTGCAAAAATACGCGTTATTCAACCACCCAAACCCATCCCAACCCGACAAGCAAACTGGCATTTCTTAAAAGACGATCAAAAACGGCCTCTTTCCATCAGATTACACATGTTTAAGTGGTGTGGTCCCAGTACAAGTGAATATTAGCCATAGTGCTTCAGAAAGTCCAACAAAATCGAGGGTTTAACGCTGAAATGATGTAATGTAAGCTGCAAAGCTTTAGGAAGTAAAATCAGCTAGTTTGCCAAGTTGAATAAGAAGATTCAGCAACGGGTACCTTAGTTCAGTGGTAGTAACTGACGTTAATATACACGATAACTGTAAATCATAGTGGTCAATACTTGGGTGTACCAATTGGTCGGAAATATTGTAAACAATAGAAAGCCGGACTAAATTCTACTCAAGTCAACAGATTTCTATTTCAAGCTAATAATTTGCAGTGGGGATGGTCCATCATGCTAACGCACAGTGTTCGAATTTATCTGAATATCTGACTTGCCCTCAAGTGGAAGGGGCAGAATTTCTCTTCCCTGCAAACAACCTGAATCTGTGGTGGGGCGCCCTGGTATTGTGACGTTATGAATCATTATATTACATGAAAGGCAGTGAGAGCACCCTCTTCTACTTAGCCACTTATAACACAATGTGCATTTAAATTAATTAAAAGAGCTGATATTCTATGAGGGAGTATCAGTTCAAGCACCAGAGGTAGCCAGTCAAATCGACTGAGATTGTGAGGTCATTGGCCTGAACGGTTAACAGAAAAAAAAAAAGAAAAAAAATTTCATCCAGCCTGCCCAAACCCCTGTTATTTTCTAGCAGCTATACCCAAACCCGCAAGACCCACTGCAAGTTGAAGGTAGACCCCTGCATACATATTGCAATGTAAACATCTGCATAATGCCTGACAGAGGCACACCTTCAAACAATGATAGGTAGAGTGTATTGCCATGTCGAGAAAGAAATAATTTTTTTTTGTCATTGCGAAGGCAAATTCCCTTTGAACTTCAAAAGGAATACGAAGTAATTTAAAATTACTTTTAAGGGTTTTTTCTTTTTTTTCCACCACTATTCCGTCACAGTTCAACCCCCAACTTTTTAAGGTGTTCCCTTCATTTTACAGAACACAGCTTCCTAAACTACACTTAGACAATTACAATAATATGAGATCAAGGGAGGGGGGCCTTAATACCCACTTAATGTTCTCCCCACCAGTGAAACTGTCTCTCAGCACATAAAAAAGGGGGGGCCCCGGTCTTCTTCTGGGATGAGGAACTATACATCCTCCAAATCTATCAGTAAAAATAGCCATGGCACTTCCTGAACTCCCATATTTATGCATTGAAGATATTTACATGAATATGTTTAAAGATTCTGAGAAGTCAAGTAACTCTTGAGGACGGTTAAAAAAAGAGTAACTCAGAGAAGATGGCTAATAGAAGTCGAACATGCTTGCCTCTTTCTTAAATTAGGCTACTTTGCAAATAGGAGCAAACTAATATCAGTTTCACTTAACCAAAGAAAATAATTACCGTGATGTAGTCATTTTCAACCCAGCTCAGTGTAAATATTGAACTCTATTCTTCTTCGCATGATACCCATTTATGCACCCATTTGGTCAATTCCATGATGAGAAGGACACAGGAGAAAAAAAATAAAACTTCAGCTTTCAACTAGAATACAATTGAGATGGTTAGTTATGATCTTAAGGGTCATGGATTTACTAAGTTTGGTTTGTTTCATTACTCAAAACTTTTTTTCAGCCACATGACACATACAATAAAATAAACTTGTAAAACGTTAAGAAATTACTAGCTTTTTCAACTAGGCCTGCAAAGTAGATTTTAAGTCCTTTTCAGTGAGTCTTTAATTGATTGCATAGCATAAGTCCCCCTTTCATTGTAAACAAAGCGGAGAATCACAGATATTTGAACTCTTTCCAAAAAATCTTTCCAATTATTTCATCATAAAATATGTAACGTCAGTAACGAAAATGACTTGTATTTGGTGCTGCTTGGTGATCCTTTGAAGTTATAAGTTGTCTTTTAATTTTCTCCTACTACAAACTAGTTGGTATAGATTGAATACCAATATCACCCTTTAACTTGTATACTTTGGATAAAATGAAGGCATGAAATATGTAACGTCAGTAACGTGTAACGTCAGTAACGCATGTAACGTCAGTAACAATATTTTACAAGAGTTAAAGAAGCAGTTGATGGTTTTAATATGGACTAAGACAAAGGCTAGTTGCCTTCTCTGGCTAGGCTTCCAGCAGTATTTTAAACTTTATGAGGTAGACACAACTGATGATGTCACATGGTATGTCTGGAAAAATGATGAAATTGAGAGACTGTGTAAGACTATTGAAGAAGGGACAGTGGAAGAGTTGAAGGACTATCTCATTGACATAGCACCCACATTCTTGACTCACTGCTACGTTAAACGTCAGCAAGCTGCAAAGTATGCTGAAGAACGTGAAGCTGCCATGTCAACCAGTTTCAGTGCCTCGGATGCTCTGTTGCAGGTTGATTATTCAGAGAATTATACCTGCTTATATCAAGATGAGGTCCAAAATGCACATTGGCAGCAAAGGCAGGTCAGCCTGTTTACTTTGGCACTCAGGGAAGCTACACTCAAAGGTCATTACCTCAGATAATCTGAAACATTCGAAGGAAACGCTCCTCACATATGTCAGCAGGCTGCTTGACGACGTCCCAAAAACAGTTAAGACAGTCTCAATCTGGTCAGATGGTCCATCTTCTCAATTCAAAAACCGCTATGTTGCCGCAGCAATCCCTGCTCTTGAAATGAAACATGGAGTGAAAATCCATTGGAATTACTTTGCTACATCTCACGGCAAAGGTCCAGTCGACGGGATCGGAGGGTCAGTCAAGCGACATGTTTGGACAGCCGTGAAGACGAGGAAGACCATTGTCAGCAATGCAGCTTCATTTGTGGGGGCTTCAAATGGTCCTGAATCATCTGTCGAGGTCTTTGAGATGTCGACTGAAGATATCGTGAAGGAGAACCAGGCTCTGAACCTGGAGAAAATCTTCAGTGATGCGCCAGCTATAAACGGGATATCAATGGCTCATCTTCTTGTGAACAATAGAGGTGCAACAGCCTTTTATGTGCTAAGCAGTGATGTTCAAACTCATGGCACAGCTGATGAACTGACTGTTGCCAGAACTGGCCCAGCAGAGAGTGATGATGCAGCAGTAGACAGTGATGACACAGCAGCAGAAGTGGCTTTGGATATTCAAGTTAAGGACTAGTGTGCTGTTTGGTATGATGGTGAACTATACCCTGGAGAAGAAAAGTTGGAAGTAGGAGACAACTATGAGGTTTCCACCATGGCCAGGGCTGGTGGTTACTGGAAGTTTCCTCAGCAGGAAGATAAGATCTTCTATTCCAGGGACAAAGTTGAAAAGAAACTTGAATGCCCAGTGCTTCTAAATGTCCGTGGATTCGACAAGTTCCCTGATTTTCCATAGCTGAGCCAAACTCAGGCTTTGGTATCAGCTAATCTGCTCAGTAACACATTGTTCATGTTGTTGGAAGTGTTCCATCCATCACTGTCCATGCAAATGCTAGTATCTGCTGGACATGATATGATAGGCTCATACTGGAAATTGATGAACTTCCACATACGCATTGTGAACCAGGGGTCATTTGTCCATTTTGTGAATTATTATGTAATCATTATGTACTTTCACAACCAAGTATAGGTTTATGTTAGCCAGAAACATGTCTATATACATAGTTTGTCATACAGTAAAAATTTGGAAGTGTTAATGATGAATAGTGAGCATCTAGTGAGACATCTTTCCATGCGGTTAAACTGTAACGTCAGTAACGCGTAACGTCAGTAACGCACATTTTAACAGATAAGAATTAATTGACTATCAATTTTGGAAAGGAAAGTATTTTGTGAATTAATAGACATGTATGCTTTTAAATAATATCACAATCAGTTTTCACCACTTCCTAGTTGGAGGAGAAATTACAAATAAAGTTGACTACATTTTTGCCATGTCTTTTTTTTGTAACGTCAGTAACGCATATAATGACAGCCCTGGCTCCATACATAGAAGTGATGCGGAAAATTTGATAATCCAATCAGACCAAATGGTGCCCAAGTATCACAGACACAAGTACAGAAACCAGTATTAAATAACACAGGAGCAACTGTGACATTTCTCTCAAAAAATGTAACGTCAGTAATGACGGAATATACCATTTATAAACATCAACAGCCAGGGGGGAAAACGGCGAAATCATTTGCGTTTTTGAAAGCCGGTAAAGATTCATATACCCGGGTCACAAGAAACGACTCGCACTATCCCTGTGCAAGAAAACTCAAATGCAGACAAAGTGTGATAAATTACGTTAGCTAACTAGCCTAAGCTAAACATCTAGCCTGTAACGATAATTTTAAATTAATTCCGAATTGTCGACGTTAATTTGTTCGGAAAACCACCACGTCCGTTCAACAATCAAAAAGAATGCTGTCAGAACAGAATGCGAATAAACGCCGGCAGGAAATAAAACACAATGAAGAATTCAAAACCCAGGACACTCTTGAGACTTGGCCTAAAATAACAGTAAGCCATGTCGACTAAAGCCGCTTTCACACTGGACGCGAAACGAATTTTTCGCACGAAATACATTACATTCAAAGGCAATGCAAAGACGCGAATACATGCGTTTTCGCGTCTTTGCCTTGACTTTGAATGGAATCCGTCTTGCGAAAAAATCGCTTCACGTCCGGTGTGAGGGCAGCTTTACTCAGTCTACAGTTAGCATTGCTCGTCAGTGAGCAAATAACGTTACAAGTTAACCTACTACTGCAGGCCGAAGACGTGAGCAGGACAGGAGCCAGGCGAACTAGCCACATCATCCGCGGCCAGATATCTGAATTACACTCCCATCGCGTAAATGCAACTAGTACAGATTAAATTGCTAACGATAGCTTACTGTTCTTGTTAGCCACAGGACACCACTGGGAGTGGTCTTGTGAATAATACGAAAAACCTTTGCGTATCGTTCATGAATATCAGTGCGCTCCTCACCGAACGAATTCAGAAAATCTGCAATTTTCTTGATGCTGCTCGTAATAACTTCGATATATTCCCGATTCGCCCAGTCCTGATGAATCTCTCGCTGCACTGGATCTTCTAGGCCTGCCATTTTCCTTCACGCCACTCCTCGCATAAACAACAAACAGGCCAATGCCCTCCAGCGGCAGTAATGCGCGATGCAAAAAGGGTACAATCAAATATGTTTACAATGACTCAGCCTGCTGCATGTACCAAAAACATTTTCAGAAAAAGAAAGTCGGGAATTGAATGTGGGATAAAATACTCAAGACTCCGAAAAGTAATAAATGCTTAAAAAAAAGCATTTGGGTTGAGATCCAACAAAATGCAATTCACATACTAATAAATAGTATGTCATCTAACTGGAGGGGTGTACTAAAACCCCTGGCAAAAATTATAGAATCACCACACAGAGGATATTTATCCAGTTTTTTAAAGTTCATAGCAAATAACAGAAATGATGCAAAACAATTTTTGTTTTTTTAGCTTAACATTCAGGCTTCATGAGACACATCTCAAACAAATGATTTTAATGATTGGCCTATTTTTTTCATTCTGGAAAAAATTGTGGAGTCACTCAATGTTGAGGTTAAAGTGATAGAATTATTAACAGAAATCAGAATTAGTTCTTTGTTGCTTCTCTTCTGGCTTTCATGATTTTTGAGGCATGAACTTCAATAATGAAAAACAGTATTCTTCATTAAGCTTTCTCCAACTTCCTCAAACAGCGGTTGACAAATTAGATTTGTAGGAGAAGGCCTGGTCATAACCCAATGTTTTTAATTTCCACCATAAATTTTTAGTTGGATTGAGATCCTGACAGTTTTCTAGCTGTGTCATTGAGTTGATATGGCTTTCCTGAAGAAATGCTTTACACTTTTGGCTCTGTAGCAAGATGCATTGCTATCCTGAAAAATGGCTCCATCACCAAATCAATTTTCTATTGATGGAATCAGAAGATGGTCCAAAATTTCAATTTTGCGGATTGACTGGGGAGGTAACAATTGCCATCTCCACTGGTCCTCTAACTGACATGCGACACTGTATCATAAAAGAATAGGGAAATTTGCTTGTTTTCTTCTGGTAGTCATTTTTATATGTATGTCTCATATGAACGACACCAGATGAAAGTTCCAGCATAATTGACATGGCATCATCTTTTTAGCCCACTGTAACCTTGCTTTCTCCTGTTTCAGTGTTAGTACTGGTTTTGTTTGGCTTTTCTGCAAGTAAATCCAATTTCTTTCCGCCAATTTCTTACAGTTCTGCCACAAAAATTAACTCCTGTTTTTACCCATTTGTTTTGTTGCGTATTTTCTATTTTCACGGCATATTGCTTTGATTTTTCTGTCCAGACGCATTGACGTCTCCAATGATCTGCTTGTGTGTTTCCCATAAATAACTTTCCCACTTTGTTTATACTTGCACCAAATTTAGACTCAGCTGACTGGGAACAGACAACATAGTTTTCCTCTTTTCATGTTGAATTTTCAACAACAAAATAGAGCCCGTTGCCAGTAGCACACACAACCAAAAGCCATGCTCTGCCATGGTATGCAGTTATGTCAGTGCCCTTGGTAAGCATAACTCGTTCTTCAGTGAAGGCACCATTAATACAGAAAAGTACACGCATTTTAGTGTGACATATGCCTCCTTCATGGCAACATCTTTTCCAGGGATGTCCATGCATGTTTCAACAATGCAAAACCCGACTGTGCATTACAAAGGCATGGCTGTGTACGGATGCTGGTCTGACCTGCCAGTGGTCCTGACTTGTCTCCAACAAAACAACAAAGGTGGGTGGGTGGGTATGCACCTCAAACATTGTACATGCAGTGGTTCGCCAGTCAGACCCCTAGGATGTGAGTTAGAGGCCCCTGAAATTTAGACCCCTTTTTCACAACATTGGAAAGTACCAGCTTTGGCCTTCAAATTTCTTCAACTGCATGGGTACACCAAACCAATTTTTCCTGATTCTGAATGGGAGGGGAGATTACACTACAGGCCAAAAGTTTGGAAGCAAGATCAAATTTGTACTAATAAAGATTCATAGCTTCATTAGCATACTTTGCAACAAAATAAACATTATATAGTCACTTATCAGAATATATTTTTACTCAAATTATCAAGCCCATATTATTAGGCCCATGACCCTAATGCCTGTCAGATTGCCATTGGCATCCGGTGGGCTGTAAACCATGACATAAAGCAAATAATGCAAACTATGATTTGTTTTTTACTCCCCCCCCCAGTTGTGACTCTTGCAAATCTTCTCAACCCAAAAACAAAGCCAGTCCTTTCTTTTAACATTTATTCAGCAATGGTCTGGTAACATGCAGAGTACCTAAATATAGAGGAAAATGGTGCATATCAATGAAAAAAGTTTAATCATGCAGTAAATACATCCTGCAATCCATAGATTTCATACAGGTAGTTAAGGAAGGCATTGTGATCAGAAACTTGCTTCCAAATTCTTGACCTGCATTGGCCTTGCTTCCAAACTTCTGGCCTGTATAGGAGTGTGCTTCTAAGAATTCAGTGACATTTACTTAGTGGAACCTTGCAGTTGGGAGGAAAGGGGGTTCAAATATGGCCCTTTCTGCAAAAAGGGTCCTTTTCAGGGTATTGCATCCAGAGATTGCATGGGTCAATGAGAAAACTGCTGATACCAACTGCTGAGCAATGCCCCAGATATCAAAATAAAAGAACCTCTGGTGTCTGGTTGCATTTTCTTTTATTCTTAAAAAAAAAAAAAAAGAATAAAAATTAATTCAGAAATTGTCTGAGAGATAGGCTGCAACTATAAGGTCAGGAGAACACCAGATGCAGGATCCAGAAGTGTTTATCAAACACAAAACACTAAGAGAAAATTGGCAGACAGGCCAGAAATAACACACCATGCACTGAACAAATGGGAAAACTAAGGTACACTGCCAAAGGCAGGGGGAAACAGAAATACTCTCTCCAAGAGTGGATAAACTAGACAAACAAAAACTGAACCTAACTAGACTGACGGACACACTGTGAGACTTAAACAAGGGGCAGACAAGACGTGGACGCAGCAAAATAAGACTCGGGAATCATACAAAGGAAATCCTCGGAAGGCACTGCAATTTCACTATGCAGCTCAGTTTTACTCAAGGTTCCGTCTGACGGCCACTGCCACATAAATAGTCACGAGAGGTGGCAGGGACTCGGAATGCAATCTCGACTGGAAACAGAAACACATGGGATTAATAAACAATTACAGGAGAACCGGGTAACAATAATGACTCGAGACAAGACGCTGAGACCATCAATCGAGCTAGACAGTTTAAATTAAGCGCAAAGTTTCCCAAACCTCTCCTGCAGTACCCATTGTCCTGCCTGCTTTAGATCTCTCCTTGCTCTAGCACAGGTGATTCAAATGATCTACTCATTATCAAGCAGCTTCTGGGGTTAATTATGACCTAATCATTTGAATCACCTGTGCTTGAGGAGGGTGAGATCTAAAGCAGGCAGGACAAGGGGTACTGCAGGAGAGGTTTGGGAAACCTAGGATTAAGGTAATCAAAACGTGACGAGTAAAAAGCACAAGAGAAGCAAAGGGAAGCACAGCTTTTAAAAGCTGTTAATCAGGGACAGCTAAGGCAGAATTCACTGAAGCCAGAAACACACACACTCGCTAATTAGCTAATTAAGATTAATACTACGTGACAAAATATTTACAATCACCCTGAAATAAGAGCTTGTTAGTATGGATTAGTAATTATCCTATCGGAGAACCATTCACTCAGAATTAAACGCAGGTGGAAGCAATAAATGAAATACCAGAGCAGAAACCGAAAGAGGAAACGTGATTGGAGGGCGAGAGGCAGGCATGCTGAAGGCTGTCACGCGACATCACTGGAGCTATGCAGAGAGGGAGTGGATCGTCAGCCGGCAGAAATGGAAGCTGAAATATAAAACGAAAGTAAAGCACAAATAAACGCAAAGACAACCCACAAAAGGCAGAATCATTACAGAAACATGGTAGTAAAAATACAGATTTCCATTTTCTACCATGTACTTAAAAAAAAAACAAAAAAAAAACTGAGTGACCATTATTTTACTTTCTTCAGAAGAAAATCAATTCTAACCCTGTACAGGTAACTAGTAAAGCCACATTGGTTTGAAATTTCAATTTTTTTCCTCTTCGCCACTTGTTGTCTAATGTTAGTCAAATGTTCAAATTTCAAAATACACTGCCATGAGTGTGACATTTTCAAAAAATCTCACAGCCGCAAGTCACACAAGTTGTTGGAGATCACAAAATCATGTTCAATATCTATTGGACAAGGGCCAACAGAAAAGAATGTCCCTCTGGGCTTATCTCATACACCTCTCTGCTTTTGCCTTTCACATTTTGTTTGGTCAGTTTCAGGTCAGGTGCCAGTCCTACAAAGTAGTTCCCCCTAAATGAATTGGTACTGTCCACAAACAAATAGTTTTAGAAACATTCAGAAATTTCTACTTTTATATCAGGTCGTCAGAGGGAACTTCTTGCTGAAAGATTGCACTAACTTAATTCAAAGCATGAACCTACAGTTCACACGGCATCTACTGTAGCGCTACCTATATGAAAACTGCATAGGTGCACGAGACGAAAAAAGTGTTGGACATAATCTCATCTCCCCATAGATTCAGAATCAGTAAAGATCGGTTTGATGCTCCCACGCAGTTGAAGAAATTTGAAGGCCAAAGTTGATACCTTCCAATGTTGTGAAAAGGGGTCTAAATTTTAGGGGCCTCTAACTCGCATCCGAATGGTCTGACTGGCGAACCACAGCAGGTACAGTGTTTGGGGGCATAGCCACCCACCACCAAAAATTACAGCCAAATCTAGGGGGGTCAGAAATTCAGTGTCTGAAACGCTCATGCAGTGACTCTTAATAACTTAATGCCTTCAGTCCTTAAACATTTATTTTCGCGTTGTCAAAGGGAATGTCAAGGGGTAAATGCTTCACTGCCACATTTTTTTATTGAAATGTGTTGCAAAATAACAATTGAAATATGTTTATTTTGAGAAATCAATAAAATTCATGCATTTAAGCATCTAATAATGTACAGTTGTATTATTTTCAACATAATACAAGTCAAACATATGAAAAAAAATCGCTGTTTTCAGTTTTAAGTTTAACTTAACATACCGCCCCAACCTTTTCAGACTTGGAGTTGTACAATTCTACACAGTAAAAATAGAGAATGAGAGAAAGATCTGGGAGATCCGTCACGTGTACGGCTAACTAATGAGTTCGGCAACTTCTGGTACCTCCCGGACATGCCCAATTTAGAGAATAGAAACTTAATGCAATCGTTCACTTGCCATAACTCGTATTTGATTCACGGACTGCCCAGTGATATGTGTGCAATGAAAGCGTCAAGCAGAGCTGCAGTATCAGCTCAGAACATTTCAAATGTGATGTCAGGCATGCAGTTACACTTCAGAAACTGCGGATCTACCGAACCTCCCGTCAGTTAAGAGCCAAGTGACAATGTAGCAAGCCGACTTCAATCAGCTCGTAACAGAACAGCGAAGAGCTTTTACTAAGTTTCTAGTTCGTTTTCGGTTCAGCCGGACTGGCGTGCTAGTTCCCGTGACTCATCTCCCCATTTTATCCGCGCTCTCGCAGCATTTGCTCTCAGACACAACACCATGTCTGAAGGCGACGGACCTGAATCGGGCTGCGGGGTTGAACCCGAACCGGAGCCGGTTTCTGCTAAGGTCGCTGTACCTTCAACGGAAAGTCAAAAACAAATGATCGGATCTCTTGTAAAGACCCCTCTTCGTAAGGGAGACGAATGGTGAGCGAGCTATTTTAATAGCTGCCTGTTTTAAACAGCAACCCAAAACACGGGCCTGTGAAAACGTAGCCTGGGAAACCGGGATAGTACGAAGCAGGAAACTGTGAGGTTTAGTCCACCGGCTAGCAGTTTGGCTAAGAGCTGCCAGCTGGATTGACTGGGCCAGCTGCTGGCAAAGTAACGTTAACATGACATAGAACTGATAATTACTGCAGTAATTATTTCCAGCAGGATTTGACTTGTTTTCTGTTAGTTACCTTGTACTAGCCAACTGGCTAGGTGACGGTAGTATGGAACCTTTGTGTAATGTTTCATGAGGCTGGCTAACTTGGTTTACGTCAATGTTAGCTAGACTGTTAGCTCACAAAAACGAAACTAGCTGCATCACTAGCGTTCCTCATCAGTTCAGACTGATCTAGCATAGCGAAAACTAGCCACATAGCCTGTAATGGTGTGTTGGTTAAGGGTTTGCATGAGGCCAATTAGCCAAATTGCTAGTGGATGGGAATTGGCTGACATTACGCTTGGTCAACATTGGTAGCATTTACGCTGGAATCAGTTCCGTTGAACTCTGATTCAGATGCACTCAAACTAACGTTAAGCGTCAGTTAAATACCTGAATAGTTAACCAAATGGGTGTTGGTGCTGTGAAGTTGATGACTGTTGCTAACTGTCGACTAGCTGAATTGACTAATACTCTCTGCCCCGCCGCATAATGACTAATGCTAACAACTTGGGTTAATTGGCTAGCTAGCTGATAGCTATGAGTAAGCTAGTTAGCCTCTTAAGATAGGCACATGGGTAGCTTGTTGACTAATTTAACATTGTACTCCACTCCTACAAACTGGCTAGGACACACTTCCGGGATGTTTGATTAATGGATTTCTCTAGCAGCTAAAACTGAATGGCAACAGTGCATGATAGCCGGTGTTCTGTCAATTTTTGCTACATATCAAAATATGCTACCTTGCGCTGGCGCAGACCGAAAATCTTGGGCTGTTCCTTCGCTTATAAAAAATGTACTTGCATGATTTTTGAAGATACTTAAGATGTAAACATCTTAAGTATCTCCAAAAGTCATGTAAATACATTTTTTACTGTGCACCTTTTGACTTGTGAGCGTATATGGATCAATGACTTGACATTGTCCGAGTGTACTACTTTGGTTTAAAATATTTGTTAAATGATTAATTATTAGCATCATTTTATTCTGTAAAACTTGTTTAATTTGAACATATTTAAAGTTTATCGTAAAAATGATACATATTTTATGTTTTGCCATCTCAAACCCTCAAAATGTCTGGTGGTGCAACCGTCCGAGCAAGTTAGCGCTATGTGAAATGTATGAAATATGTCATTTAAAATGTGAATTCACATAATATTAATATGGGGGCATAATTTTATATGAAACCTTTCAAATAAACAAAGTTTAATAGTTAAATTGTGCTTAAATTGTTTGGAAAACCAAACTACTTGCCCTCTACAGTAAAGAATCCATAATTTACTTTTAATACCCAGCTCCATTACAAAATAGTAATGTTTTAGGCAGAGTAGACACGTTCAGGTATACTTACTAAAGAGGGAAGTCCCCCCCCCCCCAAGAAATTTTTGGTTGCGCCACCTGACATTTTTTGGCTGGTGAAATTACAAACACAGTCTGAAACTGTACTAAAACCCAGTAAATGTTGTGCATCCATTAAGACACTCTTCCAACTTCAAACAAGTCGAAATGGTCTACAACATCCCCTGCCAATTGTGTGCTTCTTATTTTCGAACTCCAACAAGGCCTTTATGGTCTGAAGCTACACACCAAATTTAGTTGTCCTGTCTGTTATAGTTTCTGAGAAAAGTTGTCCCCTTTCTCTCAGACGGATGGACAGACGCACAGACGGACGGAGGTCAAACCTATATCCCCCTCCCACTTCGTGTTGGTGGGGGATAATAAATGTATTTTGTACATTTTTAAAGATTTATTTAAAAAAAAAATTTTAAGGCTTATTTGTCATTGACCCATACTTATTTACATGCACATGCTGGGTTTCCCTGAAAATGCTGAAATTAGATGATAATGGCGTGTGACATATCTTTTTAAACAAACTTGTCCAACACATTGTAATATCTGATTATGTTATAACAAGATAACAAATAACAAAGTTACTACTGTAGATTGATTCATATTGCAATATTAAGGCAAAAACAAAAACTTTACAATTGCCTTTCATTATGGTAGCCCTTCTTGACAAGGAGCACAGATTGTCAGAACGCCGGCGATACCCTCTCATACCGTACTTTGTGCTTTTAGTCTACTCCTGTCTTAATGGGTAACCTTTCATGGAATTAACTGTGGTGTGGGAATCTCTGGAGTGTTTTTGAAATTTGGGAAAGTTAGGTAACATTCGCCCTGCGAGACGTTGAAGTCATGCCAAAATTTATTCATACCCCTACACTTCTCCAGGTCCTTAAGTTTTGAGGGTTTGCTTGACATGACCTTGTTCTTCAGTTCCCTCTACAGATTCTCAATAGGATTGTGGTCGGAGCTCTGGCATGGCCACTCCAAAATGTTCACTTTGTTGACCGCTAACCATTTCTTGACAGTTTTATCCGTGTGTTTCGGATCATTATCCTGTTGGAAGATCCATTCCTGCCCAAGACCAAGTTTTTTGGTGGATTGCTTGATGTTTTCACTGAGGATCTGGATATACTGGTCCTGTTTCATAATGCCGTTCACTTTAACAATGTTTCCAGGCCCATTCGCTGAAAAGCAACCCCAGAGCATAAAACTACCACCACCGTGTTTGACTGTTGGGACAGTTTATCTCGGGTTGAACACTTCACACTTCTTTCTGCCCTTTGCTCCTGATGACCTGTAGTGTCAGGCGCTGCAGGATATCAGAGGGAAAAAAGTGTGATGTACACTCCTTTTGTTTGAAGTTTGATGTATCATATTTAATATGAACCTTTTCATATTGCTGTTTTTATGGGTCGATTGACCCATTTTAGATCTTTGATAAAGGAGAAATCATAAATGTTTTCCACCTGAACCACCATAGCTTTAGCTTATTTTAAAAGCGAGATAAGCACCAATAAAAAAACAACATTAAGCACGTAAAAAATCTAAGCTAGAGAAAAAAGCACAACAGAGATAAAAACATAATCAAATTAAACAGGTGGTTTTTCCATTTTAGAGACCTGTCTTTTTTTCTCTTTTAAATATTACTATTTCTTTTGGATAAAACGAAGGTGATTTAATAAAATAATTGACCAAGTATGCATTATTACTTATAACAACCCCAATTCTGACATAGTTGGGACGAAGTGTATATTGTGAATAAAATCAAAATGCAATGACTCTCTGATCACATCAGCCAATTTATTTGCAATAGAATATAGATAACATTTGAAATGTTGAAACTGAGACATTTCTTATTTCAAATTTTCTGGCTCCAACATGTCTCTCAAAGTTGGGACACAGGCAAAAAAAGGGCCGAAAAAGCAATTAATATATTAGAGAATCAGCTGAAAAAACATTTAGCAAGTAATTATGTTAACTAGCATCTGATGTGTAACATGATTGGCTATAAAAGGGATGTCTTAGAGAGGCTGAGTCTCTCAGAAGTAAAAATGGCCAGTACTATTGCGCTTGAATGAAACAAAGGTGATTTAATAAAATAATTGACCAAGTAAGCACTATTATTGGATTACTCGATTGATTGAGAGTATATTCGGTAGAATACACGATTACTAAAATAAAAGTTTACTGCAGCCCTTCATAATAATGCACAATCTGATTACTAAATGATGGGAACAGTGAAAATATGAGAAAATGAGAGGTATGAGAACATGATTGGAATTGGGGCTAGGCGATAATTTTAAGTGCAATAAAAGTAACTGCGACTCTGGGGCAGAGAGGCAAGGCTGCTTATTACCTTCTCTATACCTAATGCCATGTGGAGCAAACATCAGAGGTCATTTGAAATGTTTCCAGGAAGAAAAGTGCCATTTGCAGTCCGTTAATTACAAGCGAGGTTGGACAGCTTCCTTCACTTTGGCATAATTAGCTCACCTAAAATACCTAATGGCATTAGGTATAGAAAAGGTAATAAACGGCCTCGCCTGTCTTCCCCATAGTGGCAGTTACTTTTATTGCGCTTAAAATTAGCGCTATACATCTATCACCCAGACCTAATTGGAATGTTTGTGTGCATTGCGATAAATGATAGAAAATGTCAGTCAACCAAACAATTGGCCTTTGAAGCCAAGCAACTAAGCAACACCTAGTTTGTCACTGAATTGGCATGAGTTATGCCAACTGTTGCTTGCTGATCACTTGAAAGTGGGCTGATTGTGTCTTAATTTGTCACTGTAATTAGGCCTAATGAAACAATGTCTCCGAAGCACAGCAGCTTAGCAAATGGCACATGACATAAAGTTGTTTGAGCTGAATGATTCTTGGTGGTGAAACATGAGTGCTTGCTGAGCATTTTAGTCTGGTCAATGGTGCCTCTTGTCTTTTGTTTCTTCAAAACTTCCAATAAGAATGAACCTCTACTACTCTACTGTTGCATTCCCTGTGTAACATATCTCAGGATATCAGTTCAGTTTCACTCTATAATTACCTCATGAAAATGTGGTGTTGTCCTGTACGCAATGGAAATGGACAAAATTAATCGTTATTTTTTTTTTTGGACATGCTAACTTTTTTCTTAAATTCAGTTTACTCTTATCAGTCTCCATCTCTAATAAGACCAAATCGCATAGAAGACCTATGTTCTTGTTAGTTTTGAAGAAATGAAAACTTTCTGTTGTCTTTTTGTGAAATTTAGTGAAATCTGTCTTTTGGTTCAATTTTTTCAGGCCATGCCAATAACCAATCACATTTCGGTTATGTAACAACATTTGTCTTGTAATAGGTTATAACCTACCCAAATATGAAGTCAATAGACCAAAAATTGACAGTGCTACAACAAAAAAACAAATGTCCCGTATGCAGCGCTAATTCGGCAAAATTTTATATTAATTACTTTACAAATGAAAACATTTTGGCAGAGCTGTAATGTTTAGATTTTCATAAGGTTAAGGTATTCAAGAAAATGTTTCCATAGTTGTCACACAGCAGAATGAACTTTTTTTTTTTTTCTCCAAAACCCATGTCACGACTACTAATGTGAAACAACCCAACAGGAGGTATGATTATTCAACATTTTACTTGTCTTACAGGTTCTTGATTGATAGTAGGTGGTTTAAACAGTGGAAGAAGTATGTGGGATTTGACAGCTGGGACATGTACAATGTTGGCGAACAGAACCTGTATCCTGGGCCCATGGACAATTCGGGACTCTTCACAGGTAAAGTAATGGTTAAGTTTGGTGGGAATGGAGGGGGCTTCATGAAGCACAGTGAGTGCAGAAGCCTCAAAGCTGCTCATTGACAGTTGAGAGCTTGTCACCCCCCCCAAAAAACCCTCACCAGTTTCTGGATGTAGATGAACATTAATTGGTATCCTGAGCATAAGTTAAAAATGCTTGAAAAGCAAGCTGCGGGAAGCTTTTTAAAGTTCTACTGTGTTTTATTTATGAATGCTCAGATGCACAAATATACTCTTTAATACTCTAATTATTGTGTCGCAGCTTTGACTTAGTTCCTCCAAGAGGGTTTTTATTTTGCATTAGCAAGACGGCACTTACCAAAAGGTGTGCTGAGTTGAGAATTCATTTGGGAAAGCTCTTCCTGAGGCTCAACTTCTATTTGCCACAGACCTGGAGTCTCAGGCCTTGAAAGAGCACCTTATCGATGAGCTGGACTATGTCCTCGTGCCGACTGAAGCCTGGCAGAAGCTCCTCTCTTGGTATGGATGCCTGCCGGGACAGCGGCCCATTGTCCGAAAGGTAAGTAGAGACATGTGTTCATGTGACACTCCATAGGACTTAGTTCCCTTATTTCTGGCCTGTCGC
This sequence comes from Gymnothorax reevesii, assembly GCA_029721435.1. NCBI lineage: Eukaryota > Metazoa > Chordata > Actinopteri > Anguilliformes > Muraenidae > Gymnothorax > Gymnothorax reevesii. Next base: position 69,166,663 of record CM056585.1, on the reverse strand, counting down.
TGCATTTGAATGATAAATTAGCTGCACCTGAAGCTACAGGAAGGTACTGTCTCGGGTATGCATTACTTTGTGTGGTTATGCCTTATGATGTTGATGTAAAAAGTAAAGATGGAATAGGTTGGACACCATGATCTTCTTTCTTACGCTCCAGTTATGAGACTGATGTTCATGAATTAAACCAGCCATTTCTGGCTTGAAAGTATACTTAAAAAAAAAAACTTGGGCTTTTGTGAACTGGTTTGCTTCAGACGTACAATAATGTTGTGATGGAAGCAAAGCACATAATTGTGACCATGATCTAGATGTCATTGTGAAATATTTTCTGCCTGTCACCTACCACCAAGGGTAGAGTTAAATTTCAGTATCATTTATAGATTTCAAAAAGGAAAACATAGAAATGTGTGGGAATTTCCATTCATCTGCATTTTCTCTGAAGATTTTGCTCTTGAGGTTGATCTGTGGTGTTGATTTCACGGACTTTGTCCTCATGGATCTGGTGCCTCTTTGCCAGGTGGTGGAACACGGCATGTTTGTCAAGCACTGTAAGGTGGAAGTCTACTTGCTGGAGCTTAACTTGAGCGAGCACAACAACATGGACAACGTGGTGATGCGACACTTTAGCAAGGCGGACACCATAGGTGAGGGGCAGGAGAGAGCGCTGCTCTCAGGCTTATTCTGTATTGTGTGTGTGTTTGTGTGTGTGTGTGTGTGAGAACGGGAATGATAAAATCATCATGCAGGTTGGTTGTGGAACAAGAACACCGGAACCAGCAGTTGGTGCTTTAAGTCATGAAATGGTTCCTTTTTTATTTTTAGAACTGTAATCTGGTGCGCAAAGTAAAGAGTTGCATGGCCATACCACCCCTGCAACATTGCATTTCCATTCTGGATGTTGCAGTATTCTTTTGACCACTGGTCCTGAATTCAGCTCTGCAATATTACTCCTGATGGTTGAGAATGATTGTGATGTGCTTTGGGGCTACTTCTGATTCTGCTGACTCTGGAGGGGTGGAGGTGCTTCTGCCTCCCCTGAAACATAAGCTTCGGCTGCTGTCCCCCCCCACTGCCTTCATCTGTGATGTCAGAGGTCTTTCTGTACAAACGCATTTAGCTGCCTCTGGGATTATACTTGTTTTGCTGGGTCTCCGTACATTAGAGTTACCACCTCCACTGTCGTCTGCAGTGTATGCCCTCAGTTTCACGAGGTTCTCGCAGACAAAACTGAATGTTTTATAATCCGGACTCATGCAATTATTAATGTCCTGGTAATAGCTTGGTGCATTGTTTTGTACTTTAATTTTGGCATGACTTTTGGCTGGTCATTCATTTCAATTAAATGATTCAGAGATTTAAGATCCATTTATGCATTTCCGGGGGGGGGGATTCTAGTGGCAGTGCCAGAGATTCAGGAGCTGTGATGCCCTGTGAGAATATTCATCAGGAGACGCAGCAAGTCAAAATTCTTATCTAGGTTATTGGGTGCCTCGATGCAATTTGAGCTCCGGAATGATGGACCCCTCTGGTAAATAATGAAGTAATGCAGATTGTGTTTGCCAAAAAGAAGTTGCGTAAATACTTTGATGTACGATGTGCTCAGTCTAGATAAACTTTTCGACTGGATTTGTGAGAGCCCTGAGTGAGGTGTTTGTTTTTCTCTTGCTCACAGACACGATTGAGAAGGAGATGAGGTCATTATTTAACATCCCTGTAGAGAGGGAGACTCGCTTATGGAACAAATACATGAGCAACACGTATGAGCAACTGAGCAAGCCGGACAGCACGGTGCAGGACGCAGGTCTCTTTCAGGGCCAGGTAAGGCAACTGTGGGCAGCCATTTTAAACGATAAAGCCTCAGTCATCACTGAGTTAGCCTTGTCTCCCAGTCAGTGAGATTTGTTATCTTTAAGCTGCTTTTATGGGTGGTTGAACTGGCAGGCTGAGTGAACAGTTGTCCCACATCACTCTGGTTGGCCCGCTCTTTTCAGTAATCCTAATGTTCCTCTTCTCTCCCGCTTTGTCCTGGAACCACAGATGCTGGTGATTGAACAGAAGAATGAGGATGGCACCTGGCCCAGGCAAGCTCCCCATTCACAGTAAGCTGCACTGTCCAAGTTGCCCTGTCATTTTTGGCTGCGTTTATAGTCTCACTTTGTGCATAAAGTGATGGGTGGGTGCTCAGCTGCTTGAAGAGTTTGTGTTTTCATTTAACCAGCAGCAGACTTGCCTGTAATTTGCACTGTTGAAAGGGATCCGTGGTAAAAGTCCTTACAAAGTAGAGTAAATTTGAAGTGCATTTTTGTCTCTGTGCTCTCAGGTCCAGTATTGTGTCCTCCAGGAATTTCACTACCTCCCCAAAACTGTCCTCCAACTCTTCAGCCACCATCTCCTCGACCGTGACCAACGGTGACGGCAGCAACAACTCCATCTACTCGCTGAACAACAGCACTTCCTCTGATAACAGGTAAGCGCGCTGTGTTCAGCAGTTCATTATCAGCAGTAGCTCAGGGATGGGTGACTGAGGGCTAAATAACTGGTGACACCACGTGACTTTGCAGGTTGGGTGGCTACAACTCCTACAGCTCGTCCTACTGTTACCGAGAGTCCCAGTCCCAACCGGGTCTGTGCGGCCTTAGTAACCTGGGTAACACGTGCTTCATGAACTCCGCCCTTCAGGTAAACCCATTTGCACATGCGTATGCACGCATTCTCGCCAGAGCATCAGTGTTGCCTGTGTTTTTAGCACTGACTCTTTTGTGCAGAGTGTTATGACTTTGAAAAAATCACAACAAAGAAAATCAGAAAGTACAACTAAAACAAATTTATTCTTCGCAAAAAAAGTTGTTCAAAAAAAATATATCCACTATTCAATTCTCTAATAACACTCCAATGCCACTATTTAACTGTTGCCAAAACAAAACTCAGTTTCTGCTCTGCTCTGTTCTGCTGTCTGCTCTCTGCTACTGTCTGCTCTGTTGTGCTTAAAATCACAGCATTTATATAGACTAGCAACCTAGAAATATCCACAGGATTCTAGGGAAATCCCGCCCCCTCCAAGCAGGAAAGTGCCAGAAGCTTCTAGAAATCACTAGCCTTTTCTTAATGATTTTACAGACACGCCACCAGAGGGTGCCAAATGAACAAAATAAATATAGCTGACCAGCAAGGCAGCAAAACAGGTGTAACAAATCTTCATTTACAAATGAAATATAATGCTGTACAAAAAATGCTCATACATAACAAAAGAAACATGCAGTGAGTGCAGATGCAAAGTCACTCGATTGGCTACAAACAGTATATTAGAATCCGAACTACAAATCTAAATTATCTGTTGATGCCGCAGCCATGAACAGCAAGTGAAATGGTTGGGGATATATGGGCCAACTACTAAGTTGACTACAGCAATGGTAATCATCAACACTTGAACATCATTGGCCGGAAATGGATCTGATCAGCGTAGATGTCCATGGGCCAGTTTTGTTGCAGACAGCTCTCTGCTTAATTCATTTCTGGCCTGAAAAAAATAACCTTGGCATTTCCAAAAAAGTTGGGACACTGTAAAATATAAAACAATGTAATGATTTGTAAATAATTTAAACTATATATATATATATATATATATATAAAATTATGAAGACAACATATACTGAGAAGTGTTATTGTTTTTTGACTTTATTGTTTTTTATATGCTCATTTTGAATTTGATGCCAATGACTTTTGAAAACGGTGGGGATGGGGCATGTTTACCACTGCGTTACATCATCTCTTCTTTCAACAAAACTTCGTAAGGGTTTGGGAACAGAGGAGACCAATTTCTGAAGTTATGAAGCAAAATGTTTGGTATTTTGCTGAAATGAGAAGACCTTCCCTGGAAAAAACATTGCCTGGATGGTAACACATTTTGCTCCAAAACCTGTATGTATCGTTCTGCATTTATGTTGTCTTCACAGATGCAAGTTGCCCATGCCATGTACGCTTATGCGCCCCGACACCATCGAAAATGCTGGTTTTTGCACTGTGGTCATAACGAACTGGATGGTCCCTCTCCTTTTTATCCTGGAGTAGACAAATGCATGATTAAAAAAAATAAATAAATAAAAAAAGTACTTTTTCAGACTACAGGACAGTTCTCACTTTGCCTAAAGTGATCTTAAATGAGCTCAGGCCCTGAGAGGGTGGCAGCATTTCTGGGTCTTGTTTATGTATAGTTTTATCTCTACCTGGTAGATTTTTAGCATTTATTTGTGAAAGCAGCAACAGACTGTGTTCACTGACAATGAATTTCAGAACTATTCCTGGTCTCCTCGGGGTCTATTCTCCCATGCGCGTAAGTCGAAAAAAGTGTGTAGCTATGCGCTTTTCAGCCTACGCGTATTCTCCCCTCGACTTAAGTCTGTGCATTACGCGCCCCAAAGGCAGATATGCATTTGGGGCAGAGCAAGGCCAAAATCGGGGCGTTTCCGGGCATTTCTCAGGCAAATAACACTGACCCGTATTCTCCCCCTGCTTGCGCGCTTTTTCTGTTAAGCGCTTTTGAGGGCTGTTTTTTTTTTTTTAAAGCGTTGCTGGCATCAAAGTCAAAAGGAGCCGATATTTTATTTTGAAAAAAAAAATCTGTTTCTGCATTCAATGTGTTGTCTTTGCACTATTTTCAATTAAATATGGTGTTTAAATGATCTGTATATAATTTTATTCTGTTTTTATTTGCATTTTACGCAGCCTCCCAACGTTTTGTGAAATGGACTTGTACAAGTGGTCATACTCTCACAATCAGTGGAGTGAGAATGGGGTCTGTAATTGCAGGTTAGTTGTGAATTTTCATTATTCTTCCACCATTCCTCCCTCAGTGCCTGACCCACGCCACTGCACTCACAAAGTACTTCTTGGACGATCAGTATGAGGCTGAGATAAACCGGGAGAATCCACTGGGAATGAGGGGTGAGATCGCTGAGGCGTATGCTGACCTGGTCAAGCAGATGTGGCTCAGCCGCAGTAGCTACGTTGCTCCACGTACCTTCAAGGTGAGGAGTGTCCCATCTTAAGGCAAGTTGGGTTATTGCAAGGGTAAACAGCCCTACTCCTGGAGGTCTACCACCGTGTAGCTTTTCATTTCATCCCTAATCTGACAAATTAGCTGCTCAACAATATCTCTACCTGTTATGTGAGGTACTTTTATACTGCCCTACAGTGGGAGAATGCAATACCTGCAACAGGTTAACATAAAACAGATACTGCGGTCTTCCATTGTAGGGCAGTGTATATGGTTGAAGTGAAATTTGTAGATGTTGATGGTAGATTTCCTAGAGCAGGTGTGGGTTATTGGGGGGGAAAAAAACCAATAAATTCAAGTTTGCTCCTGTGAGACTTCAGCAGTGTGAATGCCTTGTATATTTTGAGGAAATGTGAACATGGGTTTGATTCAACAGGTCAGTCAGGATAAAAGCCATTTTACTCTTTGACTGGTCAGAAAAGCTCGTACTGAGTTCAGCGCTGAAGGTGTTCATACTCTGTCCATCCCCAGACCCAGGTGGGCCGCTTCGCCCCCCAGTTCTCAGGGTACCAGCAGCAGGACTCCCAGGAGCTGCTGGCCTTCCTGCTGGACGGACTCCACGAGGACCTGAACCGCGTCAAGAAAAAGCCCTATCTGGCTCTGAGGGATGACGAGGGCCGGCCAGACGAGGTACCCGTCTTTGCCCCCTGTGGGTGACTTGGTGATCAGTAGATGCTTAATTGCTTAATACATGTAACTTTGTCTTGAGCTGTCAGCATCCTTTTTGTATTGCCTGTGAGCTGTGACTTGCTATTGGTCTCATAATTGTATCTCCTCCACGACGACAGTCGGGAGATACTATGGTTTAGTTCCGGGGCCGCCGCCGCCACAGAGATTTTCTGTTCCGGGCTCTGGAAGCCACAATTTTTACAGGAATTTCTCCAAATTTCACACAGGCGAAGATATTGATTGAACAATGCTCAAAACCAATTTTCGCGAATTTCGGACGCTGCCGCTGCCGCATCAGAGAGTTTCTGTTCCAGGCTCTGGAGGCTTCAGAGTTTTATGGGATTTTTCTCTAAATTTGCACAGTGAAAGATGTTTATTTGTCCATGCTCAAGATCAATTCTTGGCAATTTCCGACATCCAATATGGCCACCGGCGGCCATTTTGTCAATTAATTTATTTTTTTTTTTTTGCAGATTTTGTGTGTTCTGCTCATTTTGAACCATATTCACATGTATTTACATGTACAGGGATGCATATAAATGTCATAGCAAGAGTAAAAACTGTAACATTGTGGCTGTAAAAATTTGCAAGAGATCTCTCATGGGGATTGGGGAGATACAAGACTCAGTTCCTGAGGCGACAGAGTCATCTAATTTCATGAAGATTGACCGGTTGGCAGAGTCGGTCATTTAAACTCAAACTCTCTGCTGTCGAGGGGAGAACAGGCCCCCTTGATTTTTGGTCCTCCCAAGATTTCTGCCAAAAGGGAGATTTTCTTAAGTCACAACCCGTTTGCTTTCTCTTGTTGGGGTGTATGCCAGAGTTTGCTGTGAATTTCATTGTGAAAAATACTTTGAAAAATGCACTGTAAATCCACAATCGATGGCCATATCAAGCAAATTTATTGAATAAAACCCTGTGTTAGAGTGACTTGAGACATGTATAAAGGTACCACAGCCATTACGTTTGTCATTCAAAGCAGAAAAGGTTGTTCATTTCCAGTCAGAAAAAAGAAAATATCATCCGCGACTTTTCAGTTCTTCGTGACAACCGGTCGCTCCGACCACAGGACCGAGCAGCTGCTAGGTAACTGGAAAGCTACTTCGATTAAAGTAAATGCGACTAAACTTAATTAGTTTTTTCATTAAGCATGATACTTAATGTCTATTTACCTAAATTAGTTGTCCATAGCTGTAGTCTAGAATTAGAGCAGGTTGAATGCAATCAAACTTTTGGACACCATTGGGGAAAACCCAGCCACAGCGTGGAATAGAAAAAATCAGAATGAGCTCATTGTGGGTCCTTCAGTGATGCTTATCCCTTAATTTTCCAACAACCATCCAATGCGCGTGAACACTATGCCAGTTTTATTTGGGGAATACTTGACACTGTCATGAAGTTTCTAGGCAGTGACGCACTATAGAATTGCGGCCGCTGGTCGTCGTGATTTCAGTATGTTTAGTATGTGTGTGCCAGTAGTGTATGTCACCTTCACCGATAAGAATTTGCACCCCCGCCTGATGAGCTGCTTGGCCCGCCGAGAGATCATTTTCAGTTTTGGCTGAGGGGGGATTTTCACGGGGATTTTGACCATCTGACTTTATTAGCAAGCAGCTTTAGTCGAAATTATAGGGCACTTGGGTTTAAAAAAAAAAAAAAAAAGACGTTGGTCACAGTGACGCTCGTCAGTTGCTTTTTATTCGACAGTTCAGATTTATTTTCATCTTCTGACGACAAAACAAGCTGCGTAAACCAAGTCTATGTAGCAACATGGTCAGGGCTTCGGAGCTCTGCGTACTGGTTTGAACATGTGATCACTTCTGCCTGCTGTGATTCTGTACAGGCCTGGTCTCATTGACTGCAGCTCACTTTAGCAACTGGATTTTGGATACTAATGTGATAATTTTGAATGGGCACTTAACTAGTTAAATGAATTCTGTGTCACATTTTTTCAGGTGTTTCCATATGACTTCCACTGGGGTTTTCTTGAACTATTATGCTTTTTAGGATAATATTCTACCTGATGAATGCTTACCCATTCTTCACTTTATTTGCAGATAGTAGCCAAGGAAGCCTGGACTAACCACCGATTGCGCAACGACTCGGTCATAGTTGACATTTTTCATGGCCTCTTCAAATCCACTCTCGTCTGCCCTGAGTGTTCGAAGATCTCTGTGACCTTTGACCCTTTCTGCTACCTCACCCTGCCTCTGCCTATGAAAAAGGATCGCACAATGGAGGTGTTCCTGGTCTGTTCGGACCCTAGGTCCAGACCGGTACAGGTAAGGCCTGCGGTCGTTGCTGTGACAGTATCACATGCTCCTTTGGGATTGGCTGGCTCTTCTCATAATTGTTCCTGAATATCGTTGATATTGATTACGAGTTCTTTTTTTTTAGGTCACCTGAGCCGAAGGCGTGACCTATTGCAATCCCCTTTTGTGCGTCGTCCGTTGTGCGTTGTGCGTTGTGCGTCGTCCGTAAACTTTTCCATGTGAACAAAATAACTTAAGTATTTATGAAAGAATTTTGATGAGACTTTGTATGCAGCCTTATATCCATAAGATCTTGGACGAGTTCGAAAACCAGATTGATTCGATCATATTTGATGGAGTTATTGCCCTTTGTTGTATTACTATCATAAGCAACTTTGTGAACACAATAATTTTAGTAAATATTGGTCAATTTTCATGAAAATTTGCATGCTCGCTTATATATATATAAGATCTCAAAGAAGTTCGAAAACCAGACCGATTCAATCAAATTTGATGGAGTTATTGCCCTTTGTTATATTGTCATCATAAGCCACATTGTGAACACAACAACTCAAGTAAGGGTCATTTAAGGATGTGTCATGTTTAGGTTTTGGAGGAAACTGGAGTATACCTGGAGAAAACCAACAACCTGTGGTTGGTACTTGGCAACTGCCTGTACAGTTTGAGGGGAAAATGCCCCGCGGGATGCGGTTTTACCTCAGAAGTTGAAAAGTAACTTGAAATATGTTAATGAAGGTATTATTCCTTCCTTTCACTGAAGCGTTTTTTGTTTAAACGCAAAATGAAGTTTTTATGAGCATATTCACAGACCGCACCGACCAAACCTATGTCAACTTTGTTAGTGCAAGCCTAATGTCTTGCATTTACTTTTTTATATGTAGATCTGCTGGAAGCCAGTTATCTTTATAGATAGGAATAGGAATAGGAATTTTCTTGAGGTGCTTTTTAAAAATTGTGAATTTCATGACCCCCAGGCTCCATGTTTGCCCCTGGGGAGGGGGTCAAGTTTACTATAGTTTATATAGGAAAATGATACTTTTGGGTATATTCTGTTTAATTTCTACTGGAAATCATTCACACTTGATTGACATTGCAACAGTGAGATGATATTATGATATTTTTGCCAGTTTCCCTTACCCAGGGGCTAAGGGGCAGGGCCCAAGGGTCAAAATGGCTTGAGAAATCTTCTTTGCTTAAATAAGATAGCCACAAGTTCTATCCATACAATTTAGAATACTCTATTGCTTATGATACTGGTTTCCATCAATCTGATCCCTGGGGTCAAAATTAGGGCCACGCCTAATTGCCAAGGTTTAACATTGGATATACTATACTCAGGTGACCATTAAGGCCCATGGGCCTCTTGTTTTAATTATTGTATACATTGTTAATTTTATAAATGATGAAGGAACTAGTAGAGGTGGTCCACTTGTTCACATCAACATTAAACAACAGGGGTGCAGGGTGCATTGACAGTGACTGGACTTGGATGGGGGTTGAACATGTCAAAAAGAAAGAAGTAACAGAAGTCTGCATTCAGGAAAAATACTTTTTTGACTTTTTTTTTACTCTCATTGCACACTTTCATTTAATCTTTTTCACATGATTCTACCTAAAGTGTTTATGCTCCACTAGAATCATCTAGGAAAACAGGATATTAAAAAAAAATGTTCTATTGGTTGAAGATGTCAGAAAAGTACTGAATATCAAAGGGGCCAGTTGAATTTGTTTTGGTGATTTATGTAATACTCCATTAGTAAACTGTTCCATAGAATCTCCACTTATTATAAGAAAATGTTTTAATCAGGACTGGATCAGTGTTTCCCCTACATTCATTCAGCAGTGGCGCAGCGTCACTGCTGGATTACGAGCGCCGCTGCTGAAATTTCACATGATCATTAATATAAATGCGCTACTAATGATGTTTACTCTCACTGTGTGAGCGCAACAACACACAACGTTATTTTGGACTTGTTTTGAGTGCATCAAATCCTGTTGGACCCTCTTAGGACATCAACGTGAAAGGTAATGTTTAAGCTTATGCACGGTCTATATGGCAAGTAGCACAGGTAACGTAACGGCGTAGCTCCTTCGGGCAGTTGGTGGGAAGAGGAAGTGGCGGTGATAGCGAGTGGAGCAGCAACAATTCCGAAAGATTAGCAGCAAGTTGACAGAAAATGTACTGTTGGTCAGTTAATAAATGCTACAGCTTCTCAAGCCAACAGTCTTATGCTATATTAGCTGTGGCGTGCCGTCAGATGTCAGGGAGGCCTTCAGTGATCACCCTTTCCCGCGTAATTGCTCTTAAACTGTTTGCGATCGGGTTTGCCTGATTAACAATCAGTTATCATTACCTGAACAGCCACCACCAATGTATGACACGTAATGATTAACGAATGACAATGCAATTACCTATCGGCTATGTTGGTATAACTGACGGGACTCCGCAAGGATGACCATCTGCAAAAAATCTGGAACTTTTGCTGACTTTGCGGCAATTATTTTTCTTATTATCCCTCAGCTGTGCATCGTACCTACCAACGTACTTTAGCTGTCACTACATTCAGACTATAGAACGGATTCTCATGGTTTATTGCTCAATGAATCTCGCGAACCAATTTACCCAAATCCAGAAAGTATAAAGACGTAGACGAGTAATATTTTCCATCGTCATTGTGTGGAAGTAAACGGCATATATATTCGTAGTGCAATGTATAACAAGGCTTTCAAAAATAAATTAGATGCTTGTCGGTTCCGCCAATCAGTCAGAGCAACTGTTTGTAATCGGGGTGGTAAACTGCGATAGGTTCATTAAGAAGTGAAAGGAGAGGTTATTGCTAGCCCTGTGTGTCTGTCGACGGACCGTCGCTGCATATTAGCCGTATTTATACTGTTAAATCGGTTTATCGCCATATTCATACTGTTAATTCTGTATACTACTACACTTGCCATATTTATACTGTTTATATCTTTGCCACTGTCTTTTCTTAGATATATTTTAGCTTGTATATATTTATTTTTCTACATATTGTTAGTTAAATGATATTTCAATTTTCAGATGAGTCTGTTAAACTAGGTGGTTGGGAAGAGAAAGGAGGATGTGACCATGGAGGAGCTGAAGTTAGTAAAGTGAACTATGGATCCAAACTAGTCACCTTTTAAGATAATGAGTTTCTTTTGGATTTTAATGTACAGCTGTTTATATATGATTATGTAAGTGAAAGTGCTGGTTACAACATGTTGCTAAAGTTGTGAAGTGTGATGTAGAAAAGATCAGTAGTGCAGGGGAGAGAGGAAAGAGAAGCAGGAGGAGGTCATGAGCAGGGAGAGGAGCGAAGAGAGGAGCAGGGAGAGGAGCGAAGAGAGGAGCAGGGAGAGGAGCGAAGAGAGGAGCAGGGAGAGGAGTGAAGAGAGGAGCAGGGAGAGGAGCGATGAGAGGAGCAGGGAGAGGAGTGAATAGAGGAGCGGAGAGGAGCAGGGAGAGGAGCGAAGAGAGGAGCAGGGAGAGGAGCGAAGAGAGGAGCAGGGAGAGATGCAAAGAGAGGAGCAGGGAGAGGAGCGAAGAGAGGAGCAGGGAGAGGAGCGAAGAGAGGAGCAGGGAGAGGAGCGAAGAGAGAGAGGAGCGGCGAGAGAGAGGGGCAGGGACAGGAGCGAAGAGAGAAAGGAGGAGGGAGAGGAGTGAAGAGAGAGAGGAGCAGGGAGAGGAGTGAAGAGAGGAGCAGGGAGAGGAGCGAAGAGAGGAGCAGGGAGAGGAGTGAAGAGAGAGAGGAGCAGGGAGAGGAGTGAAGAGAGGAGCAGGGAGAGGAGTGAAGAGAGGAGCAGGGAGAGGAGCGACGAGAGAGAGGAGCGAAGAGAGGAGCAGGGAGAGGAGCGAAGAGAGGAGCAGGGAGAGGAGTGAAGAGAGAGAGGAGCAGGGAGAGGAGCGAAGAGAGGAGCAGGGAGAGGAGTGAAGAGAGAGAGGAGCAGGGAGAGGAGCGAAGAGAGGAGCAGGGAGAGGAGCGAAGAGAGGAGCAGGGAGAGGAGTGAAGAGAGAGAGGAGCAGGGAGAGGAGTGAAGAGGGGAGCAGGGAGAGGAGTGAAGAGAGGAGCAGGGAGAGGAGCGAAGAGAGGAGCAGGGAGAGGAGTGAAGAGAGAGAGGAGCAGGGAGAGGAGCGAAGAGAGGAGCAGGGAGAGGAGTGAAGAGAGAGAGGAGCAGGGAGAGGAGTGAAGAGAGGAGCAGGGAGAGGAGTGAAGAGAGAGAGGAGCAGGGAGAGGAGTGAAGAGAGAGAGGAGCAGGGAGAGGAGCGAAGAGAGGAGCAGGGAGAGGAGTGAAGAGAGAGAGGAGCAGGGAGAGGAGCGAAGAGAGGAGCAGGGAGAGGAGTGAAGAGAGAGAGGAGCAGGGAGAGGAGTGAAGAGAGGAGCAGGGAGAGGAGTGAAGAGAGGAGCAGGGAGAGGAGTGACGAGAGAGAGGAGCAGGGAGAGGAGTGAAGAGAGAGCGGAGCAGGGAGAGGAGCGAAGAGAGGAGCAGGGAGAGGAGTGAAGAGAGAGAGGAGCAGGGAGAGGAGCGAAGAGAGGAGCAGGGAGAGGAGCGAAGAGAGGAGCAGGGAGAGGAGCGAAGAGAGAAGCAGGGAGAGATGCAAGGAGAGGAGCCGAGATTATTTTCTTCAGATAAATGTCAAATGCTGTAAATGAGACAAAATACAAACGTTTTATAATCCTGTCTATAAGGATTCCAAAGTCATTTAATTTGAAACTATTTTCACGCACATGAATACGGGTCGACGTCGCCTCCTCATGGAGACAGACACAGTTGCACCGCTGCTGAAAAAAATTCTAGGGGAAACGCTGTTGAAGCCAAACTACCTGTTTGGTTTGCATGTTTGTTTAGACATGCTTCAATAATCATTTATTGTGTGTGAGTGTTTTTTTTTTTTATATCCCCCGTCACGTGATTAGCGCAAAACGTGGGATACAGCATTGGGCTCCGTACGTACGTTCCTGCGTACGTCCGTACGGGCACATAAAATTGAGGCGGCGGGGGATATCGCCGTGTTAGTGGCAAACACTTGTTTTTTTTTTATTTATTTTTTTTTTAATTTAACTGGTATTCATTTTTCCAATATTAGGGGCCTTAATATTTGATTCTCGGTGAATAATTTAACTGACTTGTACCACCCAGTAAATGCTCTTTCTGCTCCAGTACAGGGTGGTTGTCCCCAAACTGGGCACGGTAGCAGACCTTTGCAGCGCCTTGTCCAAACACTCCGGGATACCCACAGAGAACGTAAGGGCACTGCCATTTTCTTCCAGTAGAACTAAGTTTGTTTGCATGTTTTGTTTTGAACTTATTGCCCATGTAAGCAATTTCAATTCGTTTTTCTGGTAAATCTTAGTGTTTATGTAAAGTCGATTATGTACTGAATGGGACTCTGAGTTTGTTTGTATTTTAGGATTGGGATAAGTCATGGGTTACACTGAGCCTCTGTTATTTCTGTGCAGAACTGAGGTCCAGAAAGTTCTAAGTGTGTGTGTGGTGTTTCTCCCCCCCCCTTCCCCCCAGATGGTCGTTGCGGATGTTTACAATCACAGATTCCATAAAATCTACCGGAAGGACGATGGCCTAAACAACATAATGGAGAAGGATGACATCTTTGTGTAAACATGCCTTTTCATTGTTTCACATTCTGGAGCATTTCCTTATTTTGAAAAAAAAGAGAAATGCCATTTTAAAATGGAGGAAGTAAAGATTCTTATGCAGACCTGGTTGAACTGAGTACTGAATATTAATACTTCTAATGGCCCAGTACCCACCCAATATCATTGGCAATTATCTTTCAAAAATAAATCAATGAAGACAGACAGTTTTATTTCATAGGGAGATTCATTCATACTTTGCTTATTTAATATTTGATAGTAGAATATTGCACTTTTTGTTATGTATGCATACTGAGTGGTCTAGAAGTGAATGGTGGTCCCAATTACAGTAACTGCCAGAATTTATGATAATTGTAAATGAACACTGATCCTCCTAATTAACTTCTCAATAGTAATCTCACGGATTGGATCTTGGTGATATGTTTCCAGTCTCTCCTCCAGCCAGTAGTGGGCAGTGTTGGATTGGCTCTGGTCCTTCTCTCTGCTCTTTGTGGAACAGATACGAGGTGGGAGAGGAGAAAGGGGAAACGGTCAACCTGCCTGTGTACTTCAGAGAGAGACACAGCAAGCACGTGAGCGGCTCCACGAGCGGCCAGCTGTTTGGCCAGCCGCTGCTCATCACCGTGCCCAAGCAGAGCCTCCCTGTCGACCTGCTTTACGAGAAGGTGCTGGAGAGGATTGGGTATGGATCATTAGGCACACTATCAGTCATTTGTAAAAAGAGAGAAAGGAAGCGCTACTTGGATATTATAGGGCTTTTTTTCTTGACAGGTGCTCTTCAGTTAGGCAGGTGAATAATGGATCTCAAATATAAACCAAGGAAGTCCCATACTCTTTGTAAAAAGTGCAGATAACCAAGGAAAAAAAGGAAACTGAGGCACTCCATCGGAGTATGCACTTTTTACAAAGAGTATGGGACTTCCTTGGTTTATATTTTATATCAGTCATTTGCATTTGGCTGCATGCTATGCCTCCCATTGTACTTCTCCTCTTGGTGTCAACACAATTACTGTTGGCGAGGTTTTTGCATTTTCTCACCAAATGCAGTGTATTGATAACTCTCGATTTATGAAGATAAATTTTACCTGGTCTCTGGCATAGCTGTATATGTGCAAGATTCATCTCATCTGACCCTCCCTGCCAGGACTCCTTTATGCTGTTACCAAAAGAATGGTTTACACCCCAATGACGGCTGTAAATATTTTTGATGATGAAATTACCCTATTCTCGCAAAAGGCAAGCATTGAGACCACCTTCCTGTTTGAACAAAGTTTAAGGACTCCATTTCCTGGGCCCCAATGGGGTTAGATAAGGTTGTGGTAGATGACACAGTAGGATGAAAGGGTTTGTGCATTTAAGCTTACAGCCACCTCTTTTACACAAGAATGAGCACTTGGACCAAAAGTTATGCATTTCACAAGAATTATTGCACTGGGATTTATGCCCAGCATTTTGTGCTCAGTTGCCCTTCAGTACAAGAGTAGAATCTGTCCAGATTGTTTGTCAGCCCATCCTGACCTTCTGAATGCCCAAGTTTACCAGAAATAGTCAGCAGACGCACCTATTTTGCTTAAAGTTATCCATTAACCTGGACCTTTCTTTTTCTTAGAGTACAGATTGACTGCAATTGGGTTTTGTAAAACATTTTCTGTGTATTCAGTCTTGCAATACTCTCTTTATTTGCTCAGGAAGAAAATGTCCGGCAGAGAGGTCTTAAACTAGAGTAGCGGATTGACTGTAGTGGAGTAGACTCGCTGTGGCGTGAGGTTGGGTATTAAAAGTGGGGTGTTGGAGGATTATCGGGTAACGTGTTTTCTGTGCGATATTTTAGGCGCTATGTGAAAAGGCCGCAGGTGACGGCAGCTGTAGACGGTAAGACCTCGGCCTCAGCCTCAGCCTCCAGCAGCATCACCAGCCTCAACCAGGCTACTGAGTCAACTGAATTAGCCAATCACAATGCAGTGTCGGGCGGATGCGCAGGAAGCCTATGCGAGGGGGCATCCAGCAGCGGGCGATGCAATAACAGCAACGACCAGCAGGGGGTGCTGAGCTGCAATGGGCCTAATGGGGCATGTGGAGGTAAGAGCCGTCTAATGCAAACAATCTCTCAATGTGGCTACCACTAAGTGGCACTGCTATGACGTTAACACAGTGGTTCTCAAACTCAGTCCAGCGCCCCACTGTGTATGCTGACTTTTATTCCTGCCACAATTGCAATTCTAGAATTTAAAAGAGCTTTTGCTTTGTCTTGATTAGCCGCATTCCATGTTTAGAGTAGTTATTTACCACCTTGAGTCACATTTTGATGGACATATTCATTCTGCCATGAAGAATAAAAACACATTTTTAAACGATCAAGTTGGAATGAGAAAATAAGTGAGCTCCAAATTAGGTTTCTGAACACAGGTGTTTTGAGTTTTTCCCTGATAACCTTCCTGAACCAAATAAAATTGACATAAAACACAAAGGGTGTCACTCCATTATTTGTCAAGTAAATTGTTGGGTTTTGCCACCATGTGTCAAGAGTTTCACCAGTGAAGAACCTATTGATTGTTTATGTTGATTAAATGTGTGGTTAAATTGTTTCTCTCTGCAGATGTTTACCATGTATGTCAATGTGGATATTGACACAAACGCACTTAATTAAAAGAAATAAACAGCTTGTTAAAATCCTAAGATTGCAATTGTGGTTGGAACAAAAACCAGCATACACAGTGGGGCACCAGGACCGAGTTTGAGAACCACTGCATTAACAGAACATTCTTTTTAAATTGCAAAAACGATTGCGTCGGCTGAGACCGAATTTATTTAATTGGTTTGAACGTTGTACGCTCCACCGAGTGCAGTGTAGATTCTTGGGGGTGATTTGGTCCCTCATATTCAAGTAAAATAATGGCTGGCACAATGGCTGCCCAGAAATGAGGACCAATGCATTATAGGCTAAAAGCACTTCCTGTTTATTTTAGTTTTGTTTCTTTGACCTTGCCTGTGCCAGTTCCTCTCCTTCATTCTTCTCTAACATGTTGCTAAAATAGATGAAGAAGAAGCCATGGATCACCAGGTGAGCCCGGAGCCAGAGTTTAGCCAGTCAGATGATTCCGTCGGGGGGGAGGATGACGATGATGATGAGGACGGGGATGAGAGCGAGGACCTCGATAACGGCCCATCTGGCAGCGCCTCAAAGTCTGGGAATGCAGAGCCCAAGCTGTTTTCTTTCAGCATGGTGAACTCTTACGGCACGGCCAACATCGGCCTGTTGCCCAGCGATGGCAACACCCTCAAAATCAACAGTACGTCTGTCCTACTGACCTCTGACTCTGTTGCTAGTTTAGACAGTAAGAGCCAGTTCAACAGGAACAGATTAGACAGTATTGGACTAAACAGAACCTCTTTATGGAGAAGCACCATTCAAAATTTGGTCTAAAACTAGGCTTCATCGGCTTCTGCAGAACTGGCTGTAGGTGCCAGTTTCACTGATGCAGACTTGACTTAGTCGTCCACTAAATAGCTGTGATTTTTTGTGTAAAATGGCGTTTGGACTGAATTTGGTCTAATGTGTGCCAGAGAGGGCAGCCTTGAATGAGTATATCTGAATGTGTGCTTGCGGCAAGCAACGCATTGTTCTTTTTAAGTCTGTTTATTATTATTTTTCTATTTACACACACTTTTTGGTCCCATATCAAGTGCCCGAGTGTTCGAGATAGAGACACGGTTCAAACGCTGAAACGTCTGGCCCAACTGTGTCTCTGGGCCTTGTACAAGCGGTTGCATAGCCGCATTTCATTTTTTTCACAATCCCCATTTTTCATCCCTTTTTATCTCCATTAAAAATGCATGGTGGAGTTCTGCCATTATGACATCACGGAACGCTGGCCTAATCTGGTAGCAGAACTCCACCATGAATTTTTAATGGACATTTTCGTAAGCGCATGCTTGAGGTTCGTCCTGATGAAACGCAGTTCTAGTTTTTCATTGCTTTTCCCTGTGAAAGAACTTCTGTTTGTAAATCAAATTTAGTCACCTATTTAACTAAAGAGCAAAGAGTGAATGTACTTTCTATGGTCAATGCCTATAAATGTCAAAACTGGGGAATTAAAAGCTGTTATTCATTTTAAGGTGAATCACCAATTACAGCCAGAAATAGGTTTGCTGTGGCAGTTTTAGATGCAAGAAGTGTGTCATTGCATGCCATTATTAACCCGAGCACTCTTTCAACAGCACATTCCACTGTTGCAATCAACTGGGACTCGGACATGAGGAAACTCTATTATGATGACCAGGAGGCAGAGGTAGGCACCAGTGTCAAGTGAATTCTTTGGGAAAATTATTCTCATTCATATTTAAATAGGTTTTTGAACATTTTGTGTTGGGCTGATTCTGACTCCAACAGTCCTGTTGTGGGTTACAGAAATTACTCTGACTGTACACCTCAGGTGACCTGATGGTTAAACTTTCATATGTTTCAATGGGAAATGGTATTCAACTCATGAAATTGTGCCTTTTTGAAAACAAGTAGTAGTTTTGGAAGGTATAACACTTTTCCTGTCTGTGTATTTATTTATTTTTTTCATTTCACTAGCCACTGCCAACATTTTTCATAATATCGACTGATTTTTCAGCGCCCCCAGAATAATCAGTTCTATTGATATCAAAATGGAAGGAATTGAGCTTCTAGTTTTGGACACAAGAAACCATTTCGCTCCAGCTTAATGAGTCTTCTTTTACTAACGCTTGAATGTTGGTCATTTTCATCCAAAAAAAAAACCCCCACATCTCGGGCAGAAAGCTGAGAAAAGCAAATGGATGTCATTTAACACTGACCTGTTTAGTTGTCAAGTCATCTGCATGTATCATGGAGACTCGTCGCAGCTGATGATCATTGAATTTGCCCGAGAAAAAACTAAAATGTCCATCTTCACGTGTTTGTGAGGTGCGCCAGAACACACTGTTTCCTTTTTTTTTTGTGAGAAGATCCACAACACCCACTATCATATAATGGTGAAAATGTAGATTGACAAAAAAAATCTCATCATTGGTGGGGAAAGCGCTAAAAATCTGCGTTGACCAACCAGGGTCTGAGAGAGCGCGAGTGCTAATTTGCCGTTAGTATCCATTTCAGAGTCTGGGAACCCTGTGAGTGTTCGCTGAGTTTCTTATGAATGTACTGCACACTAATTTGAGTGAAGGTGGTGAGAATGAAGCCGCTTGCCTTTACACCCAGGCTTACGAGAAGCACGAGAGCATGATGCAGCAGCAGAAGAAGAAGACCACCGTGGCCTTGAGGGAATGTATCCAGCTCTTCACTACCATGGAGACCCTGGGAGAGCACGACCCCTGGTGAGTCCGTTGGCTCACGGCTGTACTTCGCACTTCTCCTTAGATCACTTGAGTGTTCTTTAATGAATGGGAACCTACCCATCCTATATTTCACTCTGAAATGTAAGTCATTAATATGGATTGTATGTCAGTAATAAGGCTTTTCACAAGCGGTCTCTGCATTGCTGCAGCGATTTACTTCATGCTGGCTAAAAAGCATCTGAGAGGCTGTTTTGATGTCGAGTCAATTTCGTATTGATCCCAAACTGTGTTTGATGGGCTTGAGATCAAGGCTTTGTATAGGCCTGTCTGCTTGCTCTGCCCTGATTCTGACAAATTATGCATGGACCTGACTGTGGAGGGGTGCATGGTCATACTGTAACAGGAAAGGATCCTCCCCAAACTGTTGGGAGCACAGGATCGTTTGGAATGTTATTACCTGCTATAGTATTAGGGTATGCCATCGAGGTCTAATGGGGAAACATGAAGAATGGCCATGGATTGGGGACCTTCCACGGGCGTGACGTGACCCTCTGTGAGGAACTTTTACCTGCCGTGGAACTTGTAACAAGCAGCCTCTTAATTCTGGTTAATGAGACATTGTATGAGAAGCCATGCTGTATGCATTGATATCCCTGTTTGTGTCCATAAAAACTAGCTTTCATCTTAGCTTTTATTTCATATCCAGCCTGTACAGCTGATGTGTTGTGATTTATTTATTTATTTTTTATGTTTTAGATTTTCATTCATGGAGCTTTAGTAAGGGCAGTATTTTGTTATTAAAGAAAAGGTAACAATTGCAATTTACACAGGTACTGCCCAACCTGCAAGAAACACCAGCAGGCCACAAAGAAGTTTGACCTGTGGACCCTCCCCAGAATTCTTGTCGTTCACCTCAAGCGTTTCTCCTACAACCGCTGCTGGAGGGACAAGCTGGACACTGTAGTTGACTTCCCTATCAGGTATCAAAGTCCATCTGTCTGCCAGTCTTGTGTTCGAAAGGCCTGAACCCTTTTGCCGCATTTGAGCTTGTTGTGCAACCATAGCGCACAAGTTTTGTGTGGAAAGCATGCTGGGCCACGTGGGATATTCTATCATGGGAGTCATTTTGGTTTTTGTCCAGTAGCTTGCCAGGGGCCATCGTTTACCCTTTCCCTGGAAAGGTGCCCCGTGGTTTGACTGTCCAAGGGAACTGGATAAAGAAATTGACTTTTTTTTTTTTTTTTTTTTTTTAACTGAACCTTTTCAAATAAGCATGTACCAAAAATAAGATTTCGAGTATAGTAATGTAAAAAAAAGATTGTCCATGTAAAAATCTCTTCTCATTGGCTGAAATACAATTACTTATATTTCTGTTCATATTCCAAAGATCTAATTAAAGTGGGTAGAGTCACAAAGTGCCTGTTGGTACTCATGGGTTTATGCGGCAGTCACATGTGGGCACCTTTTGGCTCTTTTGGGAATGAAAGGGTTAAAATGCCAGAGAGAACGTGAATTAATTCTTTTTACCTGTTTTTTTTTAATATATATATATTTTTTATTTTAAAGTCAATATGGATTTGCCTCACTTATTTGCTTGTTTGAATTTGTAATTATTTCCCAGATGGTTAGATTTGGTGGCCAAGTGTCCATAAATTCACCAGTTAGAAGCCTACTGATTCACCTTATTTTTTTGATCAGTTCCTGATAATTTACTTCCTTTATGCTTTCTTTATCATTAAAATGTTTGCTTTCTTTGCACTGCATGCACACACGCATTTAACCCAATAGCACTTGGTCTCATTATCTAGAGATTACCTCTGTTCACTGCAGTCGTCGCTCGTGAACTGCCAACAGGGGAGAATCAATCAATCCCTTAACCCTATAATGTCCAGACACAGACATCATTATAGGAAAAATATGACCCAGTAATATTTTTGATGTATTGAAGGGTAGTATTCAGATCCACTGTTCATCATTAGGTTTTGTGACAGCAAAATATACATTGCTGAACAGAAAAACTTCTAATTCCAGCAGTATCCCTCTAGAACTCAACACTCAAAATTTCAAATTATTTATATGCTCTACTATTTATAGCTATCCCTTAACATGTATAAGAGTAACTTTTTGTGTAATATTTACCTTGGAATGCCGAACTTCACTGCCAAAGGCTAAGGAAATTCATGAATTCCTCTTCACATGGGAGCGGTTACCTTGAAGTGAGTGACCAGGGGAGAGACTCCTGTAATCTCACTTCTCCCTTCCAGGTGGCAGCACTGTGTATCAGATATGATACAGTGAGCAGTCGTGGTTGTGTTGCAGGTGGACAAGGTCCTACAAATTTGGTGTATCATATATGATACAGGGGGCATTATAGGGTTAAAACTGAGAGCAGGTCGTGAACAATAATTAATCAGTCATTTAAATTACCATTACAGAATCTCTGAAAACTCTCAACATTATCAGGTGTGGCCAGTTTTCATTTATAATGCATACCTGTCAACTCTCACGCCTTCGTTGTGAGTTTTAAGCCGCTTTCACACCGGACACGAGATGAATTTTTCGCACAACAGATTACATTCAAAGTCAATGCAAAGACACGAATACACATTGACTTTGAATCTAGTCTGTCGTGCGAAAAATTTGTTTGGCGTCCGTTGTGAAAACGGCTTACGTTCCTCTGCAGTGTAGCCAGCAATTATTCAATCAACACGTATGTAAGAGATTCTTGTGCGGAATTGAAGTCCTTGTGCACGGAGGGGTTGGAGGCAATGGAATTGCATAAGGCGTTTCAAATGATCTTATTTCATTTAAATGATTGTGAAATACACGCATTGCTACTAACCGCTGAGTAGTCAAGAAAAGCGCGTGAAGTCTGGATTCGCAATTGGTATGCGTTGTTAATTGAAACTGGTCACATCTGATAGTGAGAGTTTTCGGAGACTGGTAATTCAAACTGGTATGGCCCCCATTTGTTATGACATTTACGACAGCAAGGGATGACAGACAAAATTTTAAAACTAAAGCAGGTTTAATTAAACAAAGACCAACACTAACTTACAATTTATACTACTGACCAAGATTGATAATATACAAGAAAAAAAATATTTACAGTCCCTTGAGATGGGGTGGCTTGGTGATGTTCCGGGTGAAGAAAATACTCCAATATAGGCAAAAATCTCCTAAAAGCTTCACAGGTCTTGAAAAAGAGTGACAGGTCTGGTCAAATGTATCTTTTTCCTTGTAATTTCTTCTACTTTAATCTCTCAATTTTTCTCCTTATATACTCTCTTGCAGCCCCCTCGCACGTTCAGACATTTTTATTTCTTCTGTGGGACTTTCCCCCTCAGACATGCCCAGGACATGGCCAAACCTAGCTCCAGACTGGGCTTAACAAGAAAAGGTCAATACTGCCATCTAGTGGCATTTTTTTTCCACATTACAGAATGAATGATTGATTGGTCACGATCTGTTTTCATTCTTTTTAAGAAATGAAATTCATTCTCCCCTGTAGCCATTTCACGATCCGCCACTGATACCCTGGCAATCATGGGATACGGGCCGTTTGAGACTGTCTAGGAAGCAGAAGTTTCTGGCGGTATCGGTCGGTCCAAGTGCTATTGGGTTAGGTAATTTGAGTTTACATCAACTAGTCTCATTCAGCACTTTGGTAATAAAAGTTTGCAGCTTGTTGAACTTGCGGATTGCGATTATGGTTGCAACAAACCCAGCATGCACAGGGATATGCCAGGAAGGAGTTTGAGAACCACTGAACCAGACTAACCGGAGGAGCAAAATGCAAAAAAAGACAAAATTAGTTCCTGCCTCTCATTCAAGGTCTAGAGTTGGGCTTAAGTTGGGGATGTGTAACGTCTCTTGTGTCATTTTAAGATAAATGACTTAGTTCAGCAGATAAAGGTTGTATCTATTAGTTGCACTCAACCCAAAACGATATAAAGTACTGTGGAGGGAGTGTGGGATGTTTTGTACCGTGAAAGTAAATGTTTAATGGTAGTGGAACTGAATTGAGGCAGCTGAATGCAAAACAACCAGTCTTTGTGAAATGGGGAAGTCTATGGCATTTATGCCGTTACTGTTGCTTCATCGTGATTAATTCTGGACAGGATTTGGGGCCTCCAGGGATATGAACAATTCGCTTGGCTTACTACTTGGCAGGAACTGAATTAGTGAAACTTAAAAACCACAAGCTTGCACAACCTTTATTTTTCAGAGTCTGTCTGTATTTTTATTTTTTTTTTTAATAGTTATATTGCATTCATTTTTTGATGGATCCAGTGGTTACAGTGAGATGACTCGAGCTGGTTTGCGAATGCAGTTTGAAAAAATTGGAGCCTTGTATTCTTGCGAAGTAGATGAACTGAGACTCACTTTTCACACTGAAACTGAAAAATGTAAATGTTGCTGATTCCGTTCTGCTTATTTTGTGAAAAATGGATGGCTATGCGTTCTTGAACTTATAAAGTCAGAGTCCTAAAATTGGTATATTACTAATCACATTCCGGTGTGCTCCATTTATCATTGTGCTTGATTTGAATTTTTTGATTTTGAAAAGTTCACACCCAGTATTGCTTTTTTTAAAAATTTTTTTTTATTTCCACATTTCATTCTGCTGAATAAGCATAGGCTGTTCCATGGAATGATTAATATAGAATTGAAATAAATGAACACCCTTTCTGTTTTTTCTTGCTCCTTAGAGATTTGAACATGTCTGAGTTTGTTTGTGACCCAAAGGCTACACCCTATGTTTATGATCTCATCGCTGTATCCAACCACTATGGAGGAATGGGTGGAGGCCACTGTAAGTACTGTTTTTCCCAAGACTAAATCCCATTTCATGATTTCATTGGGTCATCCCTTTGTATATCCTATGTGTGTACTTTCAATAGAGGTGACTTTACATGACGTGTTTAATGTTTTATGACGCAAGTATTAAGGGAATGAGATTTTTATTGTGGAAATTTTAAAAAAGTCAGTGTTTCCGTGTAAAATTACTGTTACTGCTACATTTTTTTTTTTCATATAAGAGTATTCTAACAAGAATGGCCAGACTATTTGTTACACCGTTTGCATGCAAATGGGAGATTGTGCAGAACTGCATGAGGCTCTAGGGTGAGACTCCGATTGTTCCATACTACAGGCATCAGTCCCACCCAGCTTGTTTGGCCTGTATGGTGTCAAATAATCTCTAGGTTGCAGGTTGGAGTGTCAGATAAGCACACCTTTTTTTTATTCATTTTTTTTTTTTTTACTGTTGTGCTTTTTCTCACTTTATTTCTGTATTTTCACACTAAGCGCACACTCCAGAGTTACCTTCACTCATTACTTTCTGTGGGTACAATCCTATCTATTCATGCAGCTGGCAATTACTGAATCTGTTCAGTTTATGAATCTTGAAAGGATGGAAACCAACCTCCAAATCATAATTTTAGGTTTGAAATTACAATTGCAATTGCCTAACCTCTTACGCTAGACTGTCTTCTAACTTTGATGTGGCCAGAATGAGTGGGTTGCAAGGATTTAAACTTTAGGGGGTGGCTGGCTGTTTACTGCCTTATTACAAAAGCAGTCTCATGGGCTGTAATCTTATTGGGTGGTGTAACTGACAACTCTATCTGGGCCTCATTTATGTCAGTGTGTTCAAACAAAACACAAGTCAGGATTAAGTCGTATGGACAGGAGCCTTTTACCCTCTTTCCTCCGCTCTTGGTGCTCTTGAGTTTGCAACATTAATCATCAAATGTCTCCCAGACATTCCAGTGGCACGTAGGCTAGTCATTAGGTCTGATAATTGTGTGCTCGGCAGATCTGATGCAGGATAGAATAGGGTTTCATGCCTCTGTAGGTTGTATATTTCATTCGGAATTCATCTGCAATCTCAGGCCCGCTCAACCACACTGCTATTTGTTCATGCTGTAAATGGTGTTAATATTCCTTACAATCCTGAGTTCAAATTGTATTCTTTTTAAACAGAACTTTGAATTCTGTTGAATTTGTAAAGGGCTGATGGATAATCTACTTACAACTTGCAGTAATGAGTTAAAGCAAAATATATGAAACTTTGTTTTCCTTGTCCACTCATGGAATTATTGAGAGTATTATTTGCTGAGTGGAACTATGTTCCTACACTTAAAGAATCAAAAGCGGATTTAAAAAAATGTTTTTGTTTTAACTAGTGCTGCAAAATCTAAAAAACTAAAAATCGGGATTGTATCCCTTGATATCAAGTTGGGGGTATGATGGATCAGTGATCGTCACGGCGCGTCCACTGACGCATCTGTATAGATTTGCTTGTGAGAGCTCTACAGGCCACCGATTGGTTTCATGTTCGATAGGTCACGAAGCCTGCTGATTTTGGGAACGATTGCTTTAGGGCGTCTGGTGATGCACGTCGACCACCGAGCAACCAAATCTAGTTGTAGTTTTCTCTCGCATTGATTTCAATCGCTGCCATTTTCAAAATATATATATATATTTTTTTTTTTTCCACCTTACTTTCAGATTTGATGTTTCTGTTGGCTGTTTATTTGTTCTTTGGAGGTCCGTTTCTGTTTTATGGTCTGTGTGTCCTTTTGAAAACACGCACTCAAACTCATACAGTAATCTGTAATGTATTCAAATTAGAGAATGTGCTCTGTCCCCATCACCTGACACCAGGTTTTTTAAAGAGTATTTTTGCTTTAAATTCTAACATTAGCATTAATGTTTCACTGCAAGTCCGAACTGTGACAAAAGTCAAAGGAATGTGGAAAGCTTATTGAAATATAGCTGTGAACACCAAGTTACTGGAAAGGGAGGTCAAAAGGGCAACCCCCTTAATCATTTTGTTTTAAAAAACAATTGTTTGCTCATCCTCTTTTCTAGGTTGGTTCCAGTATCACTTTTATTTTGGCGTGTTTGCCATTTTTTATTTGGTTTTTGCATGGTCGTCCATGCAGATTTTTTTTATTTATTTTTTTCTTTATGAACCCCCTGTCCACAAAAAAGGTCACCTTTTGTATGTAACTAAACAGATACTTTGATTGGATCATTATGGCAGCAATTGATGTGTTTCAGCTGGCTATAATTACTTTCACACTTTGTGATGAGACATGTAGCCTCTCATGTCCAAAAAAAAAAAAAAAATGTTGTTGACCTATCCCTTAGTGGCGGGAAAGATGTCAGTGTTTCAGAATGGGCAAAGTATTGGTCTTCATCAAGCAAAGAAAACAAATAGAAAAATAAGTGCGAGAAATAATTTTCACACATGAATTGGCCACTGCAAAGCCCTGACCATTACCGCATTGAAAGTCTGTGGGATCTGCTGCAGAAACCTGTAGCGTGGTTCGACTGTCCTGTTGTCATATAACAAGAACTCTGCTAAAAATGAATGCAACTGTGATAGAAAATAAATGTTCTGATGTTGCATATGGTTGTCAAAACAATGACTCGATGAATTTGCACCGTAATCAAAGCTACAGGGGCTCAGACTGAATATGTGAATGTGCGACTTGTTTTTGGACAGGTAGTGTCCATCCATCCATCCATCCATCCATTTTCTTTTGCTTATTTGGGGCTGGATTGTCGTGGTGACTGACTAAGTAAAGTGGCCCAGGCATGCCCCTCCCCAGCTACTTCCTCAATGTCTTCCTGGGGTTCCCCAAGACATTCCCTAGCCAGTCAGGATATAAAATCTATCCATTGTGTCCTGGGTCTGCCTCAGGGCCTTCTACCAGTCGGACATGCCCAGAACACCCTTAACGGGAGGCGTCTAGGAGGCATCTGAACCAAAATCCCAAACCACCTTGACTGACTCCTCTCAACACGGAGGCGCAGTGATTCTACTCTGAGCTACACCTATCCCTAAGGGTCAGCCCAGCCACCCTAAATTTCAGCCTCTTGTATTCACTATCTTCCTTTCTGTCACTGCTGAAAGCTTGTGACCATAGGTGAGGGTTGGAACTGCAATCAGTGAATTGAGAGCTTTGTTTTCAAGCTCGGCT